>OY728140.1:1814963677-1816359480 GCA_963277665.1 Viscum album | reverse complement strand
GATGAGAATTAGTAATATCGTCTTGATTGATATATAAGAAGGGAATATAAAATAATTCTTAGATAATATATATTTTGGGTTTGTCTATAGTGTAAGTGTAATTATATACGATCATCCAAATGGATGAATAACATGTGATTTCTTCTTTAAAATTTCTTTATATACAATTCATTATTTAAGATGTATATATATCAATTAGTGATAGATAGAAAAAATTTCTAGGGGTTAATTAATATCATAGAGAATATAATCATGTAAAATTCAATATTTAAAATGATGAATTTATGGGAAAATATATAGTGATTCATGTGTTTGTAGGGATCAATCCATATCTATAAAAAACTAGCCCAGATATCATAGTACCCTAGTTCACGATCCAGCTTTGACCTAATGCAAATGGTGATCCCAATCCTTACATGTTAGAGACTTTAAATTGGAAATGTATATAAACCAAGAAGGAATGAATTTTTAAAAAACATAGGATGAAAAATGAATAGAATTAAATATTCTCAACAACTAAATAGGAAAAAGTACAATAAAAAATATAGGTAACAATACCCAAATAAGAACAAAATTAATGTAATTCGAATAAATATTAACATCCCAATGGATATAAAAATGTTAACAAGAAAAAATAACGAGACACCCTATGTATCATATGGATAAGTACTTCCAACAACCATCATCACCACGCCACTTTCCATAGGATCAAGATCATAAACCACCTCCAACTAGAATAATTTATTTGATTGGACATGGAAAAATATTTTACTCAGACCCCAAAAGTTAAATGATGGGTTTTTTATGCAAATCAAATTAGGTTCCCACTAAGTTTTACATAATCATAACTAAAAATATTTATTGATTATGGTACCAGATAAAACAAAACAAGGCATATAACTTCATTTTCATTTTTTAAACCAAAAAAATGATTAATAATCAAATGGTGGAAGATATATAAAAAAATAAAATATTATTTAACTAATATTTTATAAAATACAATATATATAAATACGTTAGCATGAAATAAACATCTTTTAAATTAATCAATTGTTTAATAAAGTTACAAATCATAAAAATTCAACATGTGTAAAACCAATGTGATTATGTATGTCATCATTTATTAGGATCCAAAGAAATTTTATAATGATCTCAATTCTATTAAGGTGTTCACACATATATACATCCCAAAATGGGAACCTATAAAGGGTAGTCTACATCCCTATAGTGGAACCCATTATGGGATGTCAGGACGCCGTTTGTTAGTAATTACTATCATCATCAGTATTTTTCATGTGATTCATTCACATAACATGATTTTACTTGTTAGAAATAAATACCTAAGATACCATGTGTTTCAAAAAATCAATCTATCTAATTAGAAATCAACTATTTTAAAAAAAATAACAATATTCTTTCTAAATTTTAAGTTTGAACATGAATCCTCATTTCCAAAACCAAATCATATGTTTTCATTAAGTAATTCAATTTCATATAACAATTCAATTTAATCTATTTTCTCATTAACTATATCAAATTATATCATTGAAACAATTTTATAATTAATATTTCCTTTTCAAGAATCCTCCCCAAAATTTCAATTCCATTGAAATATTGTTTTTCCCAATTTTTATACCCATTACAATTAACATATATATTAATATTAAATATATTCTCACAAACCATTTAAAAAATCATTGAAATTTGATCATGAAATTAATGGTTTCTATTGATCTTAAATGAATTATAAAACCACCTACCCTTATATAAATGATATAGAAATCAAAAACTACAATAGGTATCACTAACAAGAGAGAAGGAATGGAATATCTATGAACAAAACCAAGAATGGAGATACAATAAAATGATATTTATATCCGTCGATTAAACTTATATATATTAATCTCTATGGAGGATAAAAATAGAGATTATAGGAAATAACACAAGAGTATATCCACTAACATAAAGGAGATTGATCAAAATCAAAACAACTTTGATCCAATGTGAAAGGTTTTGGGGGGGGGGGTCACAATTACATACATAGATTTCATAATATGTAAAAAACCATGTTACGTAATAATGGTTAGGTTAGGAGTCTTAAACAAGTGTTTGTTAATTTTATGTATATTTTCCAAACCATAAAATCCGGTATGAATGGTTAGCTAGGGGTGCATGGTTAGGGGAAACTATAGGCCATCTGCGTGCACCTAATTTTTACAGTGTATGGCTTCCCTGGGGTGGGAATATGGTTTATGAAATCACGTTCCAACTATGAATTCCCCACTGTCCATTGGTTCATAGTTTCAAATAGGGGACATGTTTTAGGCATAATATGTGACACTATGCACATCCTAAAAAGGCAACATAATTTTCAAATTCCCCAATAAATTCCACCAAACAAGACCCAAGGTAATGGAGACAAAAAAAAGTTGTCAATAAATACATAATAAAATAAAATATGTGATGATATAACCTACCCACCATAAAAACATTACCCCCATCAATCATATTGAGGGCATAACATATTATAGAGATAAGGGAATTATTCTATCATCATTGCTTCATGATCCCATGTATCATGATAATAATAACAATGTATCTGTAGAATATTCACTAAAGGTATCATCATCCCATGATGTATATTTTTCATGGAATGAAAAATCATGACTAGATTCTTAATAATGTAAAAATCATGATCAACATCATGATCCTTCTAGATCAAGTCTTTTGTTAGGTCAAAAAGATAATTATGAAGCTATGATTCATTGAGTATGTTATTTTTTGAAAAAAAAAACATTGGAAATGAGAAACAACAATCCACTTTCCCAAACTACCAAACAACCTCAAAAGGTCTAACCAACCAAGGTTTTAAAATCACTTTCATCACATGATGTTAACAATCCGAATGTGGTGAAACTATCAAAAACAACAATTCACTAATTGAAGACATTGTGTTTATCTTACTACATTCATCATAATATTTTTAACAACCCTATTATTTCCACATTGATGTCCTCGTCTAGATTTCACAAATCAGTTCCATGAGGCATTGTTCACATTGCATCAAGCACACCACCTTATACATCAATTTTCTGTCGACTATTAGTATGGGACCATGGTGGTACTATATGGGTATTATACCATTATTATTAGAGTATAACAATAATTATATCTAAAGATAAATATTTCGATCATAATAAATAACCGACGTCAAAAGGTAAATTATCCAGCATTAACAAATAACCCACATTAAACATATAAATAGTAGTAGGCATGCAATACAATACATGTATGAAATGAGATAAAACCCCAAAATTTCTATCTTTTATAGGATAATGATCCACATAATGTTCTTCTAGTGATTTCGTTATCCCTACCACCATCCACAATATCATACCTAGTACCATAGATGCGTTGGATATGGTGTAAGATGAATTTTATTAGCCACCACTAATGTTCTATATAAATAAAAAATAAGTGCATATAGATTGTGATCAATGAATATATAATGGTATGTTGTAATAAATTATGTAAAAGGGTTTGTTATAGTACCTGAAGGATACCAGGATGATAGGTCTTGCTTTGACCAATGTCATTTAATAATTTTATAAGTAATCATATGTATTCATATATGTGCTCTGTATATATAGTGATTTATACATCCATGTAAATGGATACTACTACTAGCATAGACATGATGTGTAACTCATCTCTTTATAGGTCATATCATGAGTCTCATATCTCTTATGGGAATCATTTCCCCATATCATAATAATAAAGTACACCATTCATGGTTCAAAATATAATGGATAACATGCCCAAACCATAACTATAGGGTTTCCTTGCACAAATAATAAATATATGGTTACCATTCCAGAATCATTATTGTATAGTCAGCATGAGTGAAGAATAATAATCAGGTTTCCATGCCTGAATCATATAAATTCGGTCACTATGATAATGTATCATAATTAATATGGGATTCCATTCCCATTCCTTTTAATTAATAATGGTCTATATTCCCATGATTCATAATTCATAATGGCCGCTTTGCCTATTCATTAAAATTCATTAGGGTATCCATGCACATTTATTATAATTCATAAGGGCCACCATGCCCATATATCACAATAGATTAAGGGACACTATTCACATATAACAATAAGCATAGGGGTCATCGTTTTCATTATCATAACATTAATAAATAGTCAATGTATTTATTAAGAGACAAAAAACAGTATACAATTTTTTTACATTCCTTATTAGTATGAGTGTATCCATTTTTCTATTTAGAATTTCATGCCGACATGCCACTAAATTTTCATTTATTATATTTTTATTTCATAAGTGTGATAGTCGTTTTACACCACCACAAAAGTCCATTCAGAATATAATAACAAAAAATATAATTGATACCAACTTATAGAGAATATATTTTTTCCTTTTATAAATTAATTATAATAATTAAAAATTAATCAGTGCACCTCAAATAGAGGAAACAAGTGGGGAGAATCTAATTGAGTTATTATGATCTAAAAAAACCAATTAATAAAAGATTTATTTAAGGGAAACCCACTATGAAACTAATTTGTGACATAAAAACACAAATTATAATGATTTACAACATTGAATGATAATTACTAAACCATTTAAATTATACCTATATAGGATCAATAATCCAACATCATGCATTGGTTTAGAATAGATTGGAAGAAAATGTAAAAATAGACAAACACATATGAAATAAGGAATGTGACTTTATAAATAATTACTCTACTAAGTGGAATAAAATAGATGAGAGGATTCTAATTCCTAGAGATCTAAAAAATGGAATACAACTTCATGACCACATCTCGAATTAGAGGGAAATTGATGAAACTAGACTAATGCATTGATTGATAGGAATTTATACCACAATGTGAAGAATAAGGTACCTATTTTCCTCTAGAATTAAAATAATAATTATATATTGGTTTATTTTTATATATAATTAAGGTTAATTTGATAATGTTTCCCATAAATTAGGGGTTAAATGGTTTAGACAGATATTTGGCCAGACAGGGTGCCAATTTTGACAAATAGACAACATAAAATCCTCCCAAATATATATAATGAGAATTGTTTTAAAATACATGTAAAAACCATGAAATATATATATGGAATCCCACCTTTTTATTCCATAAATATTCATTACATCTTACTAACAGAGGTTCTTTAACATCTAGTGTCGTAGAAAATGTATACATAAGACATGAATACCTGTAAAATAAATTCTACCCTATTGAAAGGATTCTTGAAATATTAATCATAAGAAAAATTACTCTATCTCATAACCTGTGGAAATATATCAATGTAAATGGAGAGCATAAGGCCTAGTAATGGAAAACAGGGAAAACCATTTTCATATGGACATTAGTGAAGAAACTAAAAACATGAGGATTTACCATAAAAGCATGGGTAGAGAATTATCATAATAATATGAAGATGAATAATATATCAGAAACGTGGATACAAATTTTAATTTATACATTCATCAGCTTATCACCAAGGTCCATCACTAAGGTGTCATACAAGTTACAAAGCAATTTCACCAAGGTATCAAAAAACATGATTTCTGTAAAGATTAATTTCTTTACCAAATACACTAGAGCGCTATCATGGTGCATCCTTAATATGTTTATATTTTTATTTGAACCACATAGATCATAATTGAACATTTCATAAAAAAGGAAAACAAATTAAAAAATTGGGTTTCATATCAAAATTGTGAGGTATTAAAATGTTATTATAATAATGATCATTATGTGATTAATAACCAATTAAAATTTAATGAATGATCTATATATGTATATTCAAGATTAAAATATATCATTTTTATTAATTTATTATTACCTAGGGAAATGAAA
Source organism: Viscum album (assembly GCA_963277665.1). Lineage (NCBI taxonomy): Eukaryota > Viridiplantae > Streptophyta > Magnoliopsida > Santalales > Viscaceae > Viscum > Viscum album. The sequence continues at coordinate 1,816,353,574 of OY728140.1, read as the reverse complement.
TTGTTTTTGGTATTTACATAATAAAAATAATATAATTTCATGAGAAAAAAGAGGGACGTTTTGAGACCAAAATTCTGCAGCATAAACACTATGCCACATGGTTTTAAAAAACAATGAAAATAGATGGGATTGCGGTAACCCATTAATAATAAAATAAAAATAATGTATATAGATAGAATAAAATTATGATAATAACATGGTATAGAAATTTTCAAGATATAACACATAAAAGACAACTTGAAAAAAAAGTTGTAAATTCCCTTATAAAAATTCAGCAGCCTAATGGCATCGTGTAAAAATTTATAAAACAATATTGATGAGAGATAAAATGGTCAATAATAATTTGTACATAAATTGGAACAAAATAAGGATAAAAAATAAAGTACCCCAGTATATTAAAATGAAAATTTAAATATGTAACATTAATGAAGATTGGACTAAAAGTGAAGGTTAAAGGTCCCCTTACATTGAAGCATAACTTCTACAACACAAGTATATGGACCATGATGAATTAATGAAACATTGGGAGGACTATTTGAATGTTAATATTATTATATTATTTAGGGGGATGATTTTAAAATGAAATAAAAATAAATAATGGCTTGGTATTTCTAGTAAATGGGAGGGTGTTTTTTTATTAATTTCCAAGGACACCTCATCTTTGGTATTTTCAATACTAGGGGATTTCTCCGGGTATTTTCCCATGGTTTTGGAAACATTGGAATCCACATATAATATTTTGATCCAAATTATTCTACTATACTATTAAATGACATATTATATCATTATTATGTCATAAAAAATTGAAAACACATAGAATGTATTTTCACTATTCACTGAAAGACACAAAATTTTATAAAAAACTCATAAATTCAACATAAAATAATATCGATTCTCTGAATTAAAAAACACTCCATTTTATTAAATTAAATTAATAAAAATTAGTTATTAAATTTTTAGTTAAAATCAATATTTTTTGAAAAAAAATTACTAATACATAACTAATAATTTTCTAAAGAGTTATTTACTATTTCTATAATATCATATTACAATTCCAGATGCCTAAATTATATTTCAAAATATATAAGTAATGTTAATATTTAATTTTTCATATAATTATTAATAACGGTAATATTACTATTCATAATTTGATATTCCCAATAAATTATGTTGATCTTATCAGACTCTAAATTTTTTACTGAATATAAAAACTATATCATAACATGTGATGTGCTAATATCCAATCTAGGATAACCATGGTAATATAATTATCCTTTTGGTTATTAATAAAATATTCTAATTCTATTCTAAAAAAACTAGATTATTCTTATAATACCAGTAATAATAGTCGTATCCTTTTACACATATTATTATATGATTTTATGAATAAGTAACAATGGAATAAAATCTAAGGATCATTGAGTTTAGTGTCTTCAGAAGATTAGGAACATTTAACAGAAAACATATAACAAAACTAAAAACCACATTTATTTAAACATAATAATTTTATCCTAACTTTTTTTAATCCATTACATCTTCAAAGTATAAACAAATGAATATAATAGAAATGGTTGAGCTAAAAAGTCTAGTAAAGGCATATTTATGGGAATAAATAATAGCACATTGGCTAGAAGTCATAACATGATCCCATAAAATTCAAGGAAGAGGAATAAAAATATTTATTAATAACATACAAATAATCGGATCATGTAAACAGGGAATAATTGAAATTTTTCAACAACATACAGTATGAAATATGCTAGAGTCATGCCTTATTGTAAATTCCATTAAACGTGGAGGAGCATCACCTAAGGATAACAACTAAGTCCATTGAATATGATGTCTCATGAGATTAAAAACTATCCAAAAAATTAGACTACACTCTAGATTAATCCATCATTATTTGTTCATAAATATTTTTTCCACAAGAAAAATAAAGTATATGGGTTTTCCATGGAAGGAATTGGGAATCATAATCATGTAGAAGGGTTTAAAAAAGTTATATCATAATTGATTCCATGAAATAATAGATTTTAATGATAAATGGACTTTAATAATGTAAAATAGTAATAGATAATGATATGTGATGTCAAAATGAAGTGAAAACATATAAAAATATTGTTTAGGAGACATTATAAATGAAACATTTTATAATGTGGCTTAAGTAAAATATTAATAATAATCTAAATAGATAAAGAAATAATTGTTTTCATAAAACTAGAAATGAACCATAATATTTTTTTAATGTAAAAAATATTTATTTTTTAACAATTACAGTATCCTAAAATATATTTTCTGTTCCCTTAAAAATTGCTTAGAAATTATGAGTTTCCCTTTAATCTTGCTTCCTATCTAGAATAATACAGATGGTAATTTTCGTAAAATATATATTTTTAATTTTAATAAAAATTATATGATCTGGAAGCTTATGTTTGGAATATATAAAACATCTAAAATAATAACACAAAAATAAAAAATAATTTGAAAGGGGTAATGCGAGAGAAAGTGTAACTCGATAGAAAAATGGTGGTTTGGGAAATTCGCATAACATATACCTAAAGTTGTTTACCATATGATATTAATGTCCTTGATATTGAAATTGAATCCATCAATTAAATAACCCATAAGAGTTTTCACTTTTATTATATTTATTATTATATTATTATGTTCAATTATGGCCTTTTAAGGAGTTATAAGATATTTTTTTTCTTTTGTAAGCATTGGTTTCCTTGGTTTTCATTATATGTTAACTTGAATACATATTTGGAAAATCAAGTAAATTGATAATATCTATATTGAATATAAATTATAATTTTTAATGATATTATTTACTATTAAATGGTTTTTTATTTGAATTTTGTTTCTATATGTGTGGATGATCCATTATATAAAATTTTAATGATAATCATTAAGACCGTTTTCTCTAGTTTTTATCTGCAAGAACCTATTTTAATTTGTTAATTAATATAATATTTATATATAATAGTTATAGAACATTAATTAGGATAGAATAAATTTATTATAATATTTATCAACCATAAAATGTTTTTATGACCAGCCTTGACGTCGGTAATGATTTATGAAAACATGTCATACTTGAAGGAAATAACTCAACATATCCTAAATGATGTTTAAATTTTTAGTACAAAAGGAGGGGAAATAGAAATGATGATGGTTTATTACATCAACACAAAAAAAGTTTTAAAAATATACATTTGTTATTAATTCACTTGAATTAGGGGGATTCAGGATAGACTAATAAAATAAAATAAATTGAAATTAAATGGAGAAAAAAGTGGTTTTACCTCTTGAATTATCATTCATGACAACCTCCATAAGAGAATTATTTTTTTGGACAAAATACCTATAGATTTAGAGATAGAGGATATGGAGATTATTGGGATGAATTTTAAAAATCATCAAGGCTATACAATTTTGAGGATATTAGGTGGTGTGGGGTTGTATTTATAGTTGGGGGACAAGAGTTTTTTTATTTTAGTATTATGTGTTTTATTTTTGATGTATACTATGAATATTTATGAATACAATGAAAATATAAATTTAACATATAGAGATTTTTGTATTTTATTATTTTACATCATATATACATTAACCATGACTCAATAATTCATGAATTTAGCTTATATCTAAAATTATTGTATTTCATAAATTTCCAAAAAGTCAACACTATTAAAAAAATAAAATAATCTCATCCCATTTTTACTATGAAGATTTCAAAAATTAAAACCATTATTTTTTTTAAAAATTAAATTTATAAATATGATAAAATAATTTTTTTTTAAAATTACCATTTACATGAAAATTAAAAATTTTAAAATTATAAATAATTTTATAATACTATATAATTTTTATTATGATGGCACAAAATAATTTTGTAATAATATCAAAAAATATTCATTTGTGAATATATTTTATGGGAATAAATTTTCAATAAATTCATTAAATTAATATATTAATTTTGAATAAATATTATAAATTCATAAAAATACCAACACATAATTTATTTTTTTCAAAACCTTTTTACATATACATTTATATAAGTGTAAAATATTATAACTTATAGTAAGCCTAATTTTTTTCATTTAATTTTGATTTTATTAATTTATGTTTCAGTTTACTATTCTTAAGGCTCATATTACAATTCCAAAGGCTATGAAATTTTTCCACTTTTATTGGATACTTTATTTTTTGTAAACAGGATTATTCATTCAGTCATAATTTATATTGTTTTTTATGTGTTCCTTATGTGAATTATTTGTTTTTTAGTATTATAAATAAGTATAATTAGAGATATTTCATTGATAGAATTTTAGGACTTTTCATATTCAGGGGTGGTCGGGTAAATATTCAATCATGCCACCTATCAGATCTCAACTAATATTGTTTTTGTCCTATTATATTAGGAGAATGAATTATATCATCATGATTGATATAGTAGAAGGGAATGTAAAAAAATTCATAGATAATATATATTATGGGTTTGTATAAAGGGTAAGTGTATTGTGATTTGATCATCCAAATGGATGAATAACATGTGATTTCTCCGTCAACATTTCATTATAAAAAAATAATTATTTTGGATGTATATATATCTATTAGTGATAGAAAGAAAATATTTCTAGTGGTTAGTTAATATCATATAGAATATGATCATATAAAATTCAAGATTGAAAATGATGAATTTATGGAAAATATATAGGGATAAATTTTTTGGTAGGGATCACACCATATCTATCACAATCTAGCCCAAATAACATAGTACCTTAGTACCCGATCCTGCTTTGACATAATGAAAACTGAGATCCCAATCCTCACAAGTTAGAGACTTAAAATTGGAAACATATATACACCAATAAGGAATGAATTTTTGAAAAACATATGATGACAATAGAATAGAATTCAATATTATCAACACCTCAATAGGAAAAAGTACAATAAACAATAGAGTTAACAGTAACCAAATTAGAACACCATTAATTTAATCAGAGTAAATATTAACATACCAATGGAAATAAATATGTTAACTAGAAAAAATAATGAGAAACCCTATGTAACATGTGGATAAGTACTCCAACGACCATCATCACTACGCCACATTCTATAGGATCAAGATCATAATACACCTCCAACTAGAATATTTTATTTGATCCGACATGGAAAAATATTTTATACAAACACCAAAAGTTAAATAATGGGTTTGTTCTTAAAATCCTAGTAGGTTCTCACTATGTTTTACATAATCAAAACTAAAAATATTTATTTTTTATGGTACAACATAAAACAAAAAAATGCATAGAACTTCATTTGCATATTTTAAACCCAAAAAAATGATTCACAATCAATTGATGGAAGATATATAAAAAAATAAAATATTCCTTAATTTATATTTTATAAAATACAATATATATAAATATGTTATCTTTAATTAAACATTTCAATAATTAATAAATTGTTTAATCGCGTTACAAATCATAAACATTAAACATATATAAAAACCATGGGATTAGGTATGTCATCACTTTTTAGAATACAAATAAATTAATTAATGATATCAAGTATATTAAGGTGTTCACACACATATACATCCCAAAATGGGAACCCAACAAGGGTATTCTGCATCCCAATAGTTGAACCCATTTTGGGATGTCAGGACACCGTTTGTTAGTAATTACTATCATCATCAATATATTTCATGTGATTCGTTGTTCTAGCATGATTTTCCATGTTAGAAATAAATACCTAAAATACCATGGGCTTCAAAAAATCAATCAATCTAATTGGAAATCAACTAATTTAAAAAATAAAAATATTCTTTCTAAATTTCAAGTTTGAACATGCATCTTAAATTCTAAAACCAAATAATATATTTTCTTTATTTGATTCAATATCATATAACAATTCAATTTAATCTATTTTCTCAATAACTACATCAAATTATCTCATTAAAACAATTTTCAAATTATTCATTCTTTTTCATGAATCCTCCCCAAAATTTCAATTCTATTGAAATTTTGGTTTTTACTAATTTCTAAACCCATTTCAATTAAAATATATTTGAATATCAAATCGATTCTCACAGACCATTTAAAAATTCGTTGTAATTTGATCAAAATATTAATGGTTTCTATTGATGTGAAATGAATTTTGAATCTACCTACTGTTATATAAATGATCTAAAAATCATCACCTACAACAGGTATCACCAATAAGAGAGAAGGAATGCAAGATCAATGAACAAAACCCAGAATCAAGATACAATAAAATTTTGTATATATCCATAAATTAAATGAATATATGTTAATCTCTGTGGAGGATAAAAATAAATATTATAGGAAACAACACAAGAGTATGCCCACTAACATAGAGGAGATTGATCAAAATCTACACAAATTTTATCTAATGTGAAATGGTTTTGGAGGGGTCACAATTACCTACATAGTCTCCAATATCCAAAAAAAACCTTGTTATGTTCGAATGGTTAGGTTAGTAGTCTTATACAAGTGTTCATTAATTTTATGTATATATTCAAAACCATAAAATTCGGTATGAATGGTTATCTAGGGGGGTGCATGGTTAGGCGAAAATATAGGCCATTTGTGTGAACCTAATTTTTATAGTGTATGGTTTCCCTGGGGTGGGAATATGGTTTATGAAATCACGTGACAAATATGAATTCCCCAATGTCCATTGGTTCATAGTTTCAAATAGGGGAACTTGTTTTAGTCATAATATGTGCCACAATGCATATCCTAAAAATGAAAAATAATTTTCAAATTCCCCTATAAAGTCCACCAAAAAATTCCTAAGGTAAATGAGATAATTTTTTTTCAATAAATACCTTATAAAAAAATGTGATGATTTAACCAACCCACCAAAAAACAGTATTCCCATTAATCATATTAAATAAAAACTTTATTATTGAGATGTGGGATTTGGTCTATCATCATTTCTTCATGATCCCATGTATCATGGTAATAATTAACATGTATCCATAGGATATGAACCAAATTTATCATCATCCTATGATGTATATTTGTCTTGGAATGAAAAATCATGACTACATTATTTATAATGGATAAATCATGATTATGATCATGATCTTTCCAGATCAAGTCTTTTTTTAGGTCAAAAAGATATTTATGAAGTTATGATTCCTTGAGTATGTTATTTTTTGAAAAAAGAAATACAGTGGAAATGAGAAACCACAATCCACTTTCTAAAAAATAATAAACAACCTCAAAAGGTCTAACCAACCAAGGATCCAACATCTCTTAATTACCTTGATGTTAACAATCCAAATGTGGTGAAACTATCAAAAACAACAATTTACAAATAGATGACACTGTGTTCATTCTACTACTGTCATCATAATATTTATACTAGCCCTATTATTTCAACAATTATGTCATGGCCAACATTTCACAAATCAGTTCCCTGAGGCATTCTTCACATGGAATCAAGCACACCTCCTTATACATCAATGTTTTGTTGAATAGTAGTGTGTTCCCATGGTGGTACTATAGCGATACTATACCATTATTATTAGAGTATAACATTATATATATTTATAGAAAAACATTTCAATCATAACAAATAACCGACGTCAGAAGGTAAATTATGCAGTGTTAACAAATAACCCACATCAACCACATCATGCCACATACACAGAATGATGTAATTTCATGTTTCTATTAAATGAAAACACACATAAAAAGTAGGAGGAATGAAATAAAATACATGGTTTAAAAAAGATAAAACCCCAAAATTTCTATCTTCTATAGGTTAATGATTCACATAATGTTCCTCTTGTGATTTCCTTATCGCTACATGCACCCACATTATCATACCAAGTACCATATAAGGGTTGGATATTGTGTAAGATTAACTCCATTATTCACTACTAATGGTCTATATAAATAACCAATAAGGGAATATAGAATGTGATCAATGCATATTTAATGCTAAGTTGTAATAAATTATGTAAAAGTGTTTTTTATGGTACCTGAAAGGTAACAGGATGACATGTCCTACTTTGACCACTATCATTTAATAATTTTATAAGTAATCATATGTATACATATATATGCTCTTATATATATTGATTTATACATCCATGTATATGGATACTACTACTATCATTGACATGATGTGTAACTCATCTGTTTATAAGTTGTAGAATGAATTTCATAAGTTTCAGTGGATTCATTTCCCAATATCATAATAATAAGGGACAACATTCTTGGTTCACAATATAATGGTTAACATGACCAAAAAATAATGATATGGTTTCCATGAAAAAATATTAAATATATTGATACCATTCCCGAATCATAATTGTATGGTCAGCATGTGTGAATAATAATAATCGGGTTTCCATGCCGGAATCATATAAATCCAGTCACCATGAACATGCATCATAATTATTAAGGGATTCCATTCCCATTCTGTTTAATTAGTGATGGTCTCCATTCCCATGATTCACAATTCATAATGGCCTCCATGCCTATTCATTATAATTATTAAGGGTATCCATGCCCATTCATTATAATTCATAAGGGCCAGCCTGCTCATATATCATAATAGATTAAGAGACGCTATTCCCATTTGACAATAAGCATAGGGGTCATCATTCCCATTATCATAATACTAATAAATAGTCTATGTATTTATTAAGATACAAAAAATAGTATACAATTTTTTGAAATTTCATATTAATAAGAGTGTATATGTTTTTCTATTTAGAAATCCAAGCCGACATGCCACTAAATTTTCGTTTATTTTATTATGATTTCATAAGTGTGTTAGTAATTTTAAACCACCACAAAAGTTCATTCCGAATATAATAACACAAAATATAATTGATCCCAACCGTTACATAATATATTTCATCCATTTATAAATTAACTATAATAATTAAAAATTAATCTGCGCACCTCCAATGGAAAAAACCAATGGGGAGAATCTAAGAGAGTTATTACAATCTAAAATAAAAAAAACAATTAATCAAAAATTCATTTTCAGGAAACCCACTATGAAACTAATTTGTGACATAAGAAAACAAATTATAAAGATTCCCAAAATTTAAGGATAATTACTAAACCACATAAATTATACCTATATAGGATCAATAATACAACATCATGCATTTTTTTCGACCAAATTGGATGAAAATGTAAAAATAGAAAAACATATAAAAAATAATGAATGTGACCTTATAGAGAAATTAATCTACAAAATGGAATAAAAAAGATGAAAGGATCCTAATTCCTATAGATATAAACAAAAGGAATAAAACATCATGACCATATCTTGAATTATTGGGAAACTGATGAAACAATACTAATGCATAGATTGAAGGGAATTTATACCAAGATGTGAGGAAGAAGGTACCTATTTTCCTCTATAATGAAAAGAATAATTATATCTAGGTTTATTTGTATAAATAATAATGGTTAATTTGATAATGTTACCCATAAATTATGGGTTGAATGGTTTAGCCAGATAGTTTGCTAGAGAAGGTGCCAATTGTGACCAATATACGACATAAAATCTTCTCAAAAATATTTAATTTGAATAGTTTTTGAATCCATGAAAAACCCATGCAATATATATGTAATCCTCCATTTTTATTCCATAACTATTCGTTACATTTTACAAACAGGGGTTCTTTAACATCTTGTGCCTTAGAAAACATGTACATAAGACATGAAAACATGAAAAATAAATTTAATCCTTTTAAAAGGATTCTTGAAATATTAATCATAAGAAAAATTACACTATCTCATAACCTGTGGACATATATCAAATGAAATGTAGAGTATAAGGCATAGTAAAGGAAAATAGGGAAAACTGTATTCATATGGGCTTTAGAGAATAAAATAAAAACACGATGATATATCATAAATGCATGGGAAGAGAATTAAAATAATAATATGAACATGAATAATATATAGAAAATGTGCATAAAAAATTTAATTTATACATTCATCATCTTATCACCAAGGTCCATCGCTAAGGTGTCATACAAATTACAAAGGTATTTCACAAAGGTATAAAAAAACATGTCTTCTGTAAATATTAATTTCTATACCAAATCTACTAGAGCTCTATCATGGTGCATCCTTAATATGTATTTATTTTCATTTGAACCAAATCGATCGTAACATAAAATTTTATAAATAACCAAAACAAATAAAAAATGGATTCATACCAAAATTTTGATGTTTTAAAAATGTGATTAACAAACTGATCATTATGTCATTCATAACCCACTAAAATTTAAGGAAGGTTCTATATATGTATATTAATGAATAATATATATTATTTCTATGTATTTATTAATACCTATTGAAATGAAATAGCTTTTGGTATTAACTTAATGAAAATAATATAATTTCATGAGAAAAAAAGAGTGAGGTTTTGAGACCAAAATTCTGCATCATAAAGACTATGCAACATGGTTTTAGAAAACATAAAAACTAGATGGGATAGAGGTAACCGATCCATTAGAGAATCAAAATAATGTATATGGATGGAATAATGTGGAGATAAAAACATGGTATAGAAATTATCAAGACATAACACATAATAAAAAACTAGATAATAAAGCTGTGAATTCCCTTAAGAAAATTCAACAGCCTAATAGCATCGTGTAAAAATTTAGAAAACAAGTTTGATAACAGATAAAATGGTCTCTCATAATTTTTACATAAATTGGAAGGAAATAAAGATAAAAAATAATGTACCCTAGTATATTAAAATACAAATTACAATACATAACATAAATTAAGACTGGACTAAAAATGAGGGTTAAAGGTCCCCTTACATTGATGTATAACTTCAAAAACACAAGGATCGGGACTTTGATGTCTTAATGGAATATTGGGAGGACTATTTGAATGTTAATAATTTCATATCATTTAGGGGGATGATTTTAGAATGAAATAAAAATAATTAACGGCTTGGTATTTCCAGTAAATGAGAGGGAGTTTTTTATTAACTTCTATGGACACCTCATCTTTGGTATTTTCAAAACTATTGGATTTACCAGGGTATTTTCCCATGGTTTTGGCCACATTGTACTCAACATATAATAGTTTGATCCAAATGAGTCTACTAGACTATTAAATTACATATTATATCATTTTTATGTCATAAAAAATGAAAACTCAAAAAATGTATTTTCAATATTCACCGAAAGAAAAAAAATTTTCTAAAAACTCATAAATTAAACCTAAAATAATATCTATTCTCTGAATTAAAAAAACAGTCCATTTTATTATAATAAATTAGTAAAAATTATCTATTAAATTTTTAGTTAAAATCAATATTTTCTTGAAAAAAATTACTAATACTTAACTAATAATTTCTATATTTGTTATTTACTTATTCTATAATATCATATTACCATTCCAGATGCCTAAATTATATTTAAAAAAATAAGTGATGTTACTATTATATTTTTTATATAATTATTAATAAGGGTAATATTACTATTCATAACTTTAATTTCCCAATAAATTATGTTGATCTTATCAGACTCTAAATTTATTACTGATCATTAATTTATATGATTTTTTGCTTAAAATCATTACACATTATAAATTTTTTAATGTGTAAAAGATATTATAAAATAATATTTTTTCAGTATTCAAAAATAATATGAAACTTTTTAAAATTCATCCTATATTTATTTTGACAATTGAAATTTAAATTTTTTTCAATAATAATAGTTTTCGTAATACAAAAGGATTACACAAAGAAACTAAACACTTATTGCATTGCTCCTTATAAAACCTACATATGGACTAAGAGTAAGGTTTTCAATGGTGATAGAATCTTGGGGTTTCACGAACATCATTTCCCCAGTTCTGATTTCTAATAGCTTGAGCATCTCTTGAATGTGATTGTGTTCAGGCATAGCATTTGAAATCTTAGCAAGGCCTTAGTCAAGAGAAAAGCCTCGTGATGTTACCTCCTTCCCAATCTCTGAATAATAGGCTTCACATTTACTAAGACTACTAGATGAGACCAAAAACTCCTCTCTCTGCATTAATTAACCATGATTATTTCTATTTATAAACAATAATAATAATGTTAATATTATATTTTCCAATAGTCTTATAGACCAATGACCATAATTATGCAATGATTTTATAATGGTCGGAAACCAATGGTCTCATTTCAATTATACTCACTTCATCAATAAAATGATATGGTGTTACTGGGTATAAATTAAAATAACACTAAAAATGAGGTAAAATACTATTCAAATGTTCGGGTCCTTACATTCTTTTCCCCATGACGAATTTATGTCCCCAAAATTTCATCTATTAAAATCATAAATAAATATTTATAGGATCTTTTTCCTTATAGACTACTCTATTTCTCACATGGACTCTTCTTATTTGAGGATTCTCTATATCAATTTCATAGGGTGTGTATTTTTCATGTGTATAACCACGTCTCTATGATCCAATATCTCCACCAATTATTCCTTATAAGATATGTCATGTTCGAGTTATACCACCTTTGGATTTAGAACCTGTGAAGGGTGAGGTATGCAAATCCTAAAGAGGGATATGTGGAAGACATCATGAACTTATACTAGATTTTTAGGAAGTGCAATTATATTGGCCACTAATCGTATGCTAACAATGATTTCATATGAGTGGATGTACCTTGGGTTTATCTTCCCTTTATTACCAAAGCACATGACTTCCTTACAAGGTGAAATTAGAATAATGAACTTGTCACCGGCATCAAACTCCATGTCCCTTCAATGGTTGTTATCATAACTCTTTTCCCATATCTAAGAAGTATTAATGTGTTCCTGGATAGTAGGAACCTTTTAATTAATATCTTCCCCAACATGAGGACAAATAAGTTGTCTCTCACCAAATTCATCAAAGTAGTTAAGAGATCTACATAGCTTCTCATATATATATTTATAGGGTGACATTTTAAAGCTTGATTGGACACTATTGTTGAAAGATAACTCAACTAATGAGATTTTTTGATCCCATCCACCTGAAAATTCCATGGAGCATGTTCCCGGAATGTCCTCATGTTTTTTAATAGTCATTTCAAATTGGACATAAGTTTGGGGGTGATAGGATGTATAGAAATTCAATTATGTACAAAGTGCATGGTGGGGAATTCTCCAGAAATTTTATGTGATCCTTAGATCATGATTAGATACGATAAAAAAGTGTAACTCCCTAACACCTAACAGCCTTCTTCAAAAAAATCCTATTAAGTTAATCAAGAGTTAAATATACCTAAATAGAGATAAAATGGGAAGTCATGGTGAGAAGGTCCACTATAAACCATATCCCCTTATTTCTTTTGGAAATTCTATGGTGGCTAGTTATAATGTCTGTAGAGTTATTGTCTCACTTCTATATTAGTATGGGTAGTGCATGTAATAACCCTTTAGGATGTTGTCACATTGCCTCCACTTAATAATATACAAGTCACCTTGGAGTATAGTCTGAAATCTCCCATTACATATAATCCACAAAATAATGATCAGAAAGTTCCCTACACATTCTCATACATCCAGGATGTGTAGAGAAATTAGGGTTATGAGCTTCATCCATCAGATCCTTCTTTATATCTAAATTATATAGAACACATTTCCTTGAAAGAAATATTTATACACCTTATTGAATAATATTGAACTCATGAAATGTACCATCATTCAAAGCCTCGAACATATTCAACAATAAATGATCTTCTTTCTGATCGTTCGTAATATTCTCTATTAATAATGATTGAGAAATAATTTGGGATAAGGTTGATGATGTCCCTTCCATTATAATTCCCATGTCTAGTTTCACTAGTTATAAGATCATGCGATCTCTATGAATCCTCATCATGGACATAATAATAGGGCCCTAACTTCTTAATGAATTTTCATCTTTATTTTGTATTATGGGATGATAATTAATTGAAAAATCATAGTCTTTAGGAAGTTCCACACATCTCATACATCTCATGTCCAATTCATTTTTTGTGAAAATATACTTCCAACATTATTTTATTTATATATATCACTTTTCCACTATAATTATAGTTAATCTATATATTTATAGAAAATGAAACCCCAAACCAATCCAAATCATGTCTAGGATAGTTCTGCTCTTGAATCCATAACTGTTGAGATATAGAATCAATCACATTTTAATTTTTCATTAGGACGTACCGATGCATTTTTAGATAGGAATCACTAAAAATAACAAATCCTTATCCACTTGATGGAAAATTCAACAAGGGTGTAGTAAGAAATATCTCCATCAGATCTTGGAAACTACCCTCACACACCTTTTTCTAGATGAACATAACCCCTATTTGGATTAAACAGGGTTAGTGGAATAGAAATTTGTGAAAAAATCACTATCCTCCTATAATATCCAACCAATCCAAGGAAACTATGAATCTCAGTTATTGTTATAGGCGGAGACCACTCTTCATTATCATTTTTCTATATGGTCAACTATAATCCCATTATATTTACAATGATTCCCCAGAATGAAACATGTTGTAACCAAAATTCGCATTTTACGAACATTCCAAAAATCATCTCCATCCTTGGAGTTTGAAAAATAACACTTAAAATGATCCTCATGCTCTTCATGAAATTTGATATATATCAGAATATCACTAATAGAAACTACCATAAATTTATCAATTTGATCCTCGAAGAATCTATTAATCAAATCCATAAAATTAGTAGGATATTTATTCATACAAAATGAAAGAATAACAAAATAATAATGCCCATATTTTTATAAAAAGGAATTTTTTGGAATATCTTATTTCATCACTCTCAATTGAGGATAACCAAAAAAAGATAAATCTTCTAGGTGAATTGAGCCTCACAATGTTGGTCAAATAATTCATCAATTTATGGAAGAGTGAATTTATTCTCCACTGTGATCCAACACAAATCTCTAAACAATGAATATTCGCATTGAATAATCCATCTCAATCACAAAGATAAAAGTGCTCCCCCAGGAAACACACTTTTTCGGATAAAACCCTTCTACAAAAGATCTTGTATTTGATTGTTTAATTCTTCCACCCCCACATTTTCTATCCTATACAGGTACTTTGATATCGGAAGAAATCCATGGATGATTAGAATGGATAAATCTCCCTCTATTTTTGGAGTAGGTCTAGGTAACAACTCCAAAAAAAATTCATTTTATCAATGGATGATGGGGACATATTTTATCATTATACCCTTGTTTCTATGTTATTTTCAGTAGTCCACTCCATATATAAGTATATAAGATGTGTCTCTAGAAAAAGATATGGTTGAGAAATCTCTCCCTGGATGATAATTTAAGGTATCCTATTCAAGACTATTGATATTTACTTTCATGTAAATTTGATCTTATCATAATACTTTGAGAGCTATATTATTCCTAATATAATTTCAAAATATAGAATGGGAATGCAAACAATATTTTCACTACGATTTTTCTTAAAAATGTTAATACTTGAGTTTATAAACTCTGTTGATTCTTGGATAATCCCACCATGCGTATTGACTGATAACTCTACATTTAGAAATTCAATGGTTGATTCTAAATTCAATGTAAAATTGGATTAAATAATGTAATGCGTAGTACCAGAATAAAAAATTACTTTCTATATTTGAGAGAACAACAAGAGTAACTGCCACAACATAATTTGTATTGTCAACATCAGCTGTCACGATAGAAAAACAATGAACATGCACCCCTGTGATTTTCTGAGGCTGATGGTGATTCCCCTCCCCTGCACATAGAATTGGAAAGTTATTGGAAAATTTTCATAGTTTTCCACGCATGAATAATTGGACAACAAGTAGGAAATGTACCATATTTCTCATTGACTTTTGAGTTAGGAATTTAAGGAATCACCTCACTAAGAAAGTTCTACGAGATATTTCGATCTCATCCACACTTGTTGCACTTCAATCTCTTGAGAAAGCAGTTCCCCAAATGTATCTTCCCACACATATTACACATGAGACATTTCACTTTCTGTCAACCTCTTCCTTGATTGATGATCCCCCCTAATATTCGCTCAATTGATCTCTTCTTTTCATTTGATTTTTATGACCATTGTGACTCATCAAACACTAGTTTGACTTTCATATCACTCTATATGATCTCCTCAAAGCTTTCATAGACTCAGTTGGATAGATTCTTCCAAAGATGATGTCTAAGTCCACCAATGATTTTATAAATATTCCCATTAAGATCCGTGATAAATATTGATGTGTGACAATAATGTCTTGTGGAGTTAATATCGTAGCATCCAACAGATTCATTTTTTCTATGCTTCAACTTTAAAAGCTCCTTCATCATTTTTATTCTCATAAAATTATGGTAATAAGAATTGAATAAGATCACATTGAACTCTTCCCACTCCAAATAGTCAACTTCTTCTCATGGCCTCATGTATTTAATCAGTTACCACCACTAGTCAGCCTCTCCCTATAAGCAGTAAAGTACCAAGGAGACCTTATCTTGTTCTGAATAGTGGAACATAGAAATATATCTTTTTATCATATCTGATTAACTATTCTTAAATTAATGGGTTGGTAGAATCATTGATTGTTGGTTCTCATTAGGACATAATGGACTCAATAGAATTTCATCCTGTTTGGGGTGAGATTGGTCCCTCATCATGATTCATTTTATTTCCCATAACTTGTGTAACTTTTTAATCATTCTCATCAATGTTTCTATTCCAGCTCCCATCAGAGTTCCATCAACACATAGTCTGTTGTTGTCACGATTTTAACAGTTCCTCCTATTGTCCTCCATATTAGAAAATAATAAAACCTTACTGTGAAGATTATTTCATTTATGAATCATTGAAATATAATTGATTTATCTTTATTAAAACAATATGATTAATCATATTATTCTGTAACAATATTTACATTTGTCTATAAATCCATTAGATTACATCATCAAAATCACATGATTAACCAATTTTATTCCCTATGAGTGTCAGACAAGTAGTGAAACAAGGATAATTATGATCCACCAGTTCTCTTTAAAGTCAATCTCAAATAGGTGTCTTGGGGATTAACCCCCAGAAAAACCTTTCCAGAGAAATAACAACTTCTTTGTATCCAGAAAGGCATATATTTGTTCAAGAAACAAATTAATTATTATTTCACCAATATATTGGGAAGTTTTCATAAATTTAAAGGTTACAATATGGTTCTTCAAAATTATTTCGTATCTAAAATTTTATAAATAAATAAACTATCCTATTATAGAAACTATAGCCTCATGGATTTTTATTAAATAAATATTCAATACATTTTAGAAAAAGATTAGATTTATAGACTAGTATTATAAGGTCATCACCTTAAAACATTACATAATCATGATTTAAATCGTGAATTAACATTGGGAATCATTTTAGGTTTAGAGTTTTAGATAATTATCCCATAACAATTATAATACATCCCAAATATTACAAAGTTGACACTTCTACTCAGAATCCATTATTTTCATAAAATTGAAACTCTTAAAAGAAAAAACGAATTCGTTTCTTGATATAAGTCTTCTTGAATTTATCCTTTAACTTACCCTTCCTTATACCATGTCAAAAACATTGGAAAAACATGGGATGAGCATAAAATGATTAGTTTTCATTATAAAATAAATAAAGAAAACATTAGTCCTTCAATACATATGAGACATAATCTCGTCAACCTACCTCATAAAATCATTGGATTTATGAATAAAAAATAGAAAACAAAAATGATAAAGGTAACTTGTGGAATACATATCATACATAAATTGTAGAATTCGCAGCTACATAGGAAGTTACATTTGGAATACCCATCATAGTATATTCCCTAAATCTCGTAGGAGAATCATTTATGATTACCTCAGTCTTTCTACCCAATGCATTGGGGAGCTATCTTCGGCACACCCACCCATGGTTTATCATGGAACCACTTGAATATGTAAAAAATAATCATGAATGATAAAATATTCCTAACACATAAAACAAGTATAATGAAAATATAACATTTTATATTCAAATCACAAATTAAAATTTCATGATATTGACATATCTAATCCATTTCATAAACCATTTAAAACACTTAATAAATATATTTTTTAGTCATAGAATCCCATAAAATGATTTTTAAAACATGGAAACTAATTAAAATGATTTATATTATTAAATCATTAAAACTTGTAAAATAATGTTTGTGTTAAATAGTCTCATACCACTTGAGAAAATATATGAATAAAAATAATTAAAGAATTACATTAAACGATAACTATAATGTCATGATAATAATGAGAATAATGATATAATATTTCCATGGGTAGGATATATACCTTATATAATGATAAATTTTCACAATATCAACATATTCCTCAATGAAAGGATATTAAGACGAAATCCTTTACGAAAATTCTACATCCTAATGTCATCACATCAAAATTCATAAAATGAGTTGATGGGAGAGAAAATAGTCACTCATCACATGAAAATAAAACCAATAGACATAAGCATACAGAAGAATATATCATAACATATGAAAATGGAAATTAAAAATAAATAACATAAATGAAATCATTGACTAAAAGAAGATGGTTAAAGGTTCCCGTACCTCGAGTCGAACTTGTCTCATATATTCCTTATTATTCCTATATAATAAACATAAGTTAATTTATACATTTTTCAAGACCTTTTTAATGACTATTATTCCTTTCATATCACTTATTACCTTGCTATAACAATTAGTTAATTATTTGAGTTCATATCGTGTATTTTGTCGATGTTCTGAACATGAGTCAAAATTGAACTTGTTATAATTACAAATTGTCCATGTGGTAAAAATTACATTATCTACAAATTATAATTAATGATTTAAATATCATATTTATCTAATATATAGGTATTTAAATCTATTAAATATTTATTTACAATAGTCCATAAAATTTGGATATAAGATAATGAAATGAACTGTTAATAGAGGCAGTAATTCGTATGTATGCATAAAAGATATTTTAATTTTTTAAAAAAATTAAATGGAATGAAAACTAAATGATAAACTGATATATTATCATAAAATTATAATATATAAGTTATATATGTTACATAATTTCATTAATTCCATCAATTATATGTTTCATGTATAGGGTGAATGAGTTATAACACTTTGATTGGGCGGTAGTCTTCACTTCCTCAAATGAAATTATCATATATATACATCATGAAAAAACATAATATTATATTATAAATACAAATTAATTAGGTATATAAATAGAATAAATATCATATATAATTATAGTTCCATCACAATGGCCACCACAAAGAGGTGTTAGGAGAAATTGAACAATCATCGTTTTGTGAGGCCATAGTTTACCGTCCACAGAAACTGTATGTTCTATACCCATTAGATCAATGTTTGTATTAGGGTAGTTTGAATAATTATCATAAAAACATAGTATTTTAATGATACTTGTTTCGTAATTTTATCAATGAAATATAATATAATAGTTAGTGAAGAATTTCAATTATGTAAAAGAATTTCACAAAAGGTGTTACCTATTAAATCATGTAACTCTCTTTGATTTGAGCAACAATGATTACATATTTATCCTTTTTCACAAGGGAAAGCTTCCTTGAAGAATTAGAATATTCTAAGAGCTTATTTGAGAATATTATTGTTGAGCCAATTGGATTGAGAGATGTGTGTAATGGGGTAGAGGTGGCGACTTTTATAATTGGGGTAAGGGGATATTTATGAACATTTGAATGTATTATTTTATTATCAAATGATTTTCAGTTTCATAAGGTCCAAAACTCATTAAATTATATGATAAGATGATAATAAGTCTAAAAAAAATAATCCAATAAGAATTGTATCATATTTGGTTATTTTTTAATCCATATAGTTTTTTGTTTATCCCTTTATTACTCTTATCATTTTATCATGTATTTAACACTTTAAGAAATCAAATTGTCTCCAAAACGTGAGAAAAATCCATTTAAAGAGTTATTAATAAAATTTTAGACTTATTATATCAATTTTGAAGAATTTTATATTTTTTAGAATTTTATTTTATTTAATAAAATATTTTATATTTTAAAATATGAATTATGTCAATTTTTTACACTATTCATATCATGACATTTCTAAAAATCCAAAACAACAAGACTGATTAAAAAATAATCATTAATATAAGGGTAAAATTTAACTATCATCCATAAAATTATTTTATGATATATAAATACCTAAATTATATTTATTTAAACATTTATAAAATCATTTATTTTAATCTTTCATTAATGAAGCAATCCCACATCACCATTGTGTCATAATTATATATATTTATTTAATTTATAAAAATTATAAATAATATTTCATGATGTAAAAATTATTTTTATCCATACAATGATTATTTATTGTTGAAAGAATCATTTATATAACCCTATATAAAAACTGTTTCACTAAATGTTATATGTTTATGTTACATTTTCCTTAACATTAAATTAATTTTAATAAAATGTCATTTTCATTTTAATGTGGATCCATGGGGATCCAAAATCAAAAAAAGGATTCAAATGGTCATAATTGAATTATATAACAGGGTTAGGACATGTGATAGGGTAATTTAATATTACTATAATATTATTTGTAACCTTATTTACTAGATTTACACTTTAACCATGGTAAAATAAATATTTATTGAAGTAACTATTCATATTGTCCACAAATAAAAGATTACAATTAACACAATATGATCCTATAGATATCAAATATTTATTTTATTTATCCAAGTTCAAAATATAAAAATGGATGAAATTATATTAAAATTAATTCCTATTTTCAAAACCAAATAGCGTGTTTTAAGAAATAATGACTACTAAATGATTGACATGTGTTTATGTCTAATTAAAAAAGGAAATTACTTGAGAATAAAAAAATTTTATTAAATCATAAAAATATAATCTAATTAACATTAAAACTAATTTAATGGTTAGTCGAACCATATAAATAAATTAGATTAACAGGTAATTTTGAATTTAAATGAAATATTTTACACTATTTATCAAAAAATAAACATTATCATAAAAATACAGAAATTTTTCCCAAAAATAAATGTTAATGTCCTAATTCTAATTAATAAGTTTATTTGGTCAAATAAATCATATAAAAATTAAAAAACTAGATTGAAAAAGGTTTTCTTATCAAAAGACGTTAAATTGATTTTTTAATGAATATTAGAGTATTTCATGCATAAAATCTGATTCGTATTTATTTTAGGAATCGAAAATGTATTGGGTAAAGTAAAAACACTTAATAAAAATGAATAATAATATTGTAGTTAATTCTGTTCTTTTATTCCAATATAATGGTTGGTCGTTAACTACCATTTAAAATAATAAAATTATTATTTTATTTTTCAGCATGACTCAAAATTCTGTGCAACGTATTATTTCAAAGAATCTCGTTATTGTG
Organism: Viscum album; assembly: GCA_963277665.1. NCBI lineage: Eukaryota > Viridiplantae > Streptophyta > Magnoliopsida > Santalales > Viscaceae > Viscum > Viscum album. The sequence goes on along the minus strand of OY728140.1, from coordinate 1,816,332,048 downwards.
TGTTGACTACTCTATCAAAAATACAATCCCCATTAAAATAAATTAATATTTCATTCATACATATTAAAAAATAAGAAAATGTAATATTCATTATTTATATAGGATGTTGCATCTTTACCACTTTTGGGAATTGCGTCCAACAATTTTAAAATTGGGATTGGAAACATCATTGAATGTCCACATTGGAAAAGGTGTTAATAAAACTATCACTTTAAAATAATGAAGGATTATTAAAAAGGTCACCCATGAAAATCCATTAAAGGATTCCATGTAAGAAAATATAGATCAGGATGAGAAACTAACTTTCATAGATTAATGGAGAGTGATAGAGAACCTGATCATGGAATTTTAACCACCACAATACAAAAAACATTTGATCGGGAAAAATTCAGATGATAAAAGTAAGCGTATAACATTTTTTCTTGAAGATCGTTTTCAAAGAGTTGAAGATATTTATTACTAACTATAATAAGATAAAAAGAAAATAGTCTAACGTGTCATGTAAATTTTCTTCCATTTAAAAATTTATATGACAAACATATCTTTTCTACAAATGATAAGTATTATAGATGACATGGTCACATATGAAACACTTGAGTCAACATCAAGAGAATCACATAATCCAAATAAATAGAACAATATATTTCCCTTGTCTTTTGACATTAACCAAAACCAAATTGGATAGTATAATAAAAGATAATCCCCAAAAAGGATTACATGTTATAAAAATAAATACTGCTATTAATCTCCAAAATTCGTAAAACAACACCCAAATTTCAACAAAAACCATTCAATATAAAATTTTCCTTAAAATTTATCAAAAAATATAAACTAGGATTGAAAGTCGAAACATAGACCGATTTAATCACATATTCTTCCACAGTAAATTATATCATTTATCTCCAAATAACATCTACTACTAATAAAGTCTCATACTATAGTGTAATTAAACTAATCACATATTCTCTACTATAGATTAATCACGTCATGAAATAACCCAAATCACCATATTCCCAGAATAGAAAAATAGATTTTTCCAAAATAACATTCGTCCATTACTCCAGAAATGAGGTCCCATAGTATTCTAATTTCTATAAGAATATAATGTTTCCAAAATAGATTATGTATTCTAAAATAACCTTTATCGGATAGTCACAAAATCATTTTCTGATACTACAGATATATGTTTGACAAAACCAATGATCCTAAATAAACATACACTTGATCAAAAAATAATTTAACTAAATAGAATAATTCATACAAACCAGGGACTTCACATAGTTTAGGGTAAACGATAAATCCAATCCCAACTTGGTTGTGTGTTCAATTCCCAAATCTTTGTCCGATGCAACTGGTTGTAACATGGTCTACGTGTTGTCATTTTTAAAAAATCATATAATTTTATAGAATTCCCAAAAAATGTAATAAATTCCTCAAAAATAACCATAATATGTTTTTACATGAAATGTTATCTTATACCATACATTTTCATCCAAAAACTCATGTACCTATAATTTCCTCAAATTCAATTATCAAATAATCTCAAACGGTTCCCTATAACTATATCCATAAAAGAAAATATAATTATTCCAGGAAATAAAATTTCACATATCAATCTTTAGGGTAACACATATGAGAAAAATTTATCCAATGTAATCAAATCATCAAAAGAACATAAATACTTTTAGGAATTTGATCATTTTAAAATCTACCATAACTCTTTAATCAATTATATGTATACTTCACTAGTAGAAAAATGACCTTTACCAATAAGAAAATTACGGGCAGTAAATATATATTTTTGTGAAAATGATTATTTCCCACAGATATTAAATTCTTTGTATATTAACTATGAGTACCAACATTTATTTTTACGAACAAATATATCTGATTATATTGGTAGTTCAATAGAAAATAAATTTTTTACAACATTTCAATATGTTTCTTTATTATAATAATAACATCAACTGTTTTACAGTTAAATGATTTTTTTGTTAACAATTATTATTACCAACCAATCATTTTCTATTATAAATATCCATTATCAATAAATAATTGAATACTATTAAATATTTTACCAAATATTATATATATATATATATATATATATATTTATATCATCCAATATAAACATATAATCATGATAATAAAAAAATTATATAAATGGAAACATCATAAAAATAATTAATAAAAAATTATTTTAATAAATATTAGTAATGACAAAATTAAATTGAAACAAAATAGTGAGAAGAGTTTTGAAGAAAATTATTAAAAAAATCCCACTAATTAGACATCCCCCCCATAGTACTTCCCCTCACCACTACAACCTTCTACAACCCTACCTCCCAATTTTCCACCGATGTTCCTCAAAGACCTCCTCGCAGCAACCACTCACTATTCCTGACCAAAATTCTTCATTCACGTCATCACAAGGACCCCACTATGTTCTCGGTCAGTGTCTCTATCTGATATCATTGTGTAAACCACCTCCATATTCCCAGATGGAATTATTTCATGAAACCCCTCATTGGACCTATATATTATATATTTTCCATGTTGTCATCCTCGCTCGACCGCATTCATCCATATCACATTAGATCTGTATCCCCATGTGGCCTTTCGAACCCCAGGGCTCAAGCTCAAACCTAGTTGTGCCTAAACTCCCTTGCCATCACCCCCAATCAATATTGAGGTACATTTAAAATATGAATATTATCTCATTTTATGGTACATTCATATTATTATGGATGTAAAACTATGAATACATTTCATTCCTAGACATATAAATTATATTGTTCGATAACTATATAGTAGATTTCCATCTGTTATTAATTTCTATTTTTTTTTATCTTCTAACTGGGGTTTTGAATATAATCTATTTTTTCATTATAAGTAATGTTAGCGATTCTAAATTACATTTGATGCCGAAGTGTAAAAATATTTCTCTAGTATTTGAATTTTGTATGGACTCTTTTTCTTGATTATTAAAAAAAAGTTAATTTTACTTTTCATCTTCCATTAACATTTTGTTGACTCAAATTTTACAACACACATTTCCTCAACATTATCTACCTCCTAAAATATTTTATGATAATCCACATGATAGGGGCATTGTTATTTATTAAAATGGGGACTATTTTTAGGAAGAATTTGTTCATGTATCTGATGTCTATTATTATGAGATTATCATGTTTAGTTTTTTTATAAATTTTTTTTCAGTTTAGAATTATTTCTTTTTCCTTTACTCCAAAGTGGATTTTTTAAAAACATTTCTCTACGTCATGTTCAATTGATGGTGTTCAATGAAGGAAATCTCGTGGAATCAGTGAAGGGATACAGTTCTGGTTGCTTATAGTTGGTTCAGGGTGTCGATCTAAGATTTTGGTTGCATGTATGCCATTTTTCCTCTCTAAAGTATTACATTGGGTGTTTTGGAATTTATTTTATGTATTGTTGATTCTTACACTCATTCAAATATATAATTCACAACTTTTCTGTGTTGGTTTTATGTAGATTTCCATTCCCTAAACCTTGAATTCTAATACGAAGACTTAAACCATGCTTGAGAATCATATGTGTTAATTTTTTTCTAATATAAGTTTACATTTTAGAAATAGATTATTTTTATTCACATTTATAATCATGTAAAATAGTTATTAAGAGGGTATTGGGATTAATTATTACTACCGTTGTGTAAAACTAACTTCTTTTTTTTTAATTTTTTCATATCAATGATTACCTCAATATCCTAGAACTATACCGTTTTATATAAGAACATTATTTTTGTTAGGACTAATCCAGATCAAGCCAAAAAATATCTTAAATAAATTCTCTTCTATTGATCATTTGATATATTTTTATCCCACAAAACTTGGGCATAGAACCTATGGTTTTGTGGGGATTATTCCTAACCAAATGACCTAATTCTCAGTAGTAATATTTTACAAATTAGAGGGTTTTATGTCATTGATAAAAAATTGTTTTTGAATATAATATCTATATATTATTTATTTACATAAAAATCATTCATTGGTTAAAATATATAATGGTACATGAACCTATTACTTGAAACTCAAGATAAAATGATGTGAAAGAACATTTATATCTCTCTTTATGGGATGTAGGATTGTGTAAGTCTTATTTTTGTATAATCTAGCTTGTATATTATTTACATGAACCATGTCACTTGAACCATGACCTAGATACATGTAACTAATTTTTTTATTATTATTAATATTTCCCTCAACTTTTCAAAAGATTCCTAACATGGTCTTCATATAGAGGTTATAACGTGTAATGTAAATGCTAAAAATAAGGGGTGTGTGTTCTATTTCTAAAAAACAGATAAATTACATGAGAAATCCATTTAATTAAGTCACAAAATAAAAGGTTCATTGAGGTCAATAGGTTAAGGAGTGTGCAATAAGTTGTGTGTGTGAACAAGAAAAATATTTTTCTGATTCATTAAGGGAAATCAGTTTCAACCTTAGAAGGTGCAGAATATCAATGGAAATCTACATGTATGTTCATCATGAAACATTATATGCACTAAAACACTTATGTTTTGACAAGAAATGGCACTCTGATGAGAGTGTGCACTTGAACACTCATGTTGTGTTACAGTATGGGAAATTTGTTTCTCCAATGGTGATTTTGTGTAGTGAGGGAGATTGTGTGCACTAGAGCACTAATGTTGTGTTTCATTAAGATAAATAAACTTCTTCTATGAAGAGAGTTCTAGTTCCACTTCACCTTTGTGTGCTTTTTATGATTAATCCATGATACTATTATGTATCATCCTTGATAATGCTGGGTTTTCATGAGTGTGTGCATTTGTACACACATGGAGTGTGTGTGTGTAGAAAAGGGAGTTTGTGTTCATTATGAACAACAAACATGGAATGTTATTGTGCATACTCTTCCTTTCTTTACACAATCCATGATCATTGGAACAATAATTACCATTACAACACTACACGCACTCTCCCTTAATTAATTTATATTTCCCTCACTGATTCTTATTTATATTACTTTATATAGTCTTTGTGAGTGTTATCATTTCATTTATTTTTTAATTTTAACCCCCGATGTATATTCTATATTCCACTACTTACAAACAGAATTTTAAAATGTCCTTCTGTCATAGTTGAATTCTTATTCTTTTTTCATCTCAACTAGAACACTCATGTTTATCTAGGATTGTTCACAATTATTTTTGGACAACCTTATTGAACAATTTTAGGATAATGTTTTTATCAATTTATATTAATAGCTTAATCATGGGAATAATTTTGACTAATGAAGTTGATTTTTAGAATCAATGTTGGGGATGCCGCAATAGCTATTATTTTCAATTGTTTGTATGTTATGTTTACGTGTGTATTTGACCACAGGAAAAATGAGGTAATAGTTTAGAGGTCATTCACTGGTTTAAATAGGTATTGAATTATATTAATCATTTCAAGGACTAAATTATTTGGACAGAAATTGGATAGTAAATTCTATCATGGAAATTCTATCTTTACCCAGACTGTGAGATCAAACAAGACTACAAGATCAGTGAAGTTTTCTATTTAAATTATATAGAGTAAATTATACTTTTTTTATCTAAGATATTATTTTAATTCATTAATGAATTATTCTATAATGTTTTGAATTATTTTACATATTCTTTATTTGAGGTTTTATTCTATCCTAACTAAACTGAAGAATATATGGATTACGTTCTAATTTCATTCATGTTTTCATTTGAAATCATTTCTTAAATGAATCTATTTTTTGGATTCAGAAGTATCAATGGATTAATATCCAAATATATTAATCAATTTATAAAACTATTTTATTTTTTACATAATTTCATTAATTTTGTAGATGAATTTATGATTTCCCACCAATAATATGATTGTATGATTATTGTGATGAGTAATATGGGATGTAACATAATTTTTCTTTTAGTTCATTTGTTCTAACTCATCCTCATTTATATCCCAAGGTTCCAATATTGAATAACTTTTAATGAAAGGATTTTATATTTATTCTGTTTATATATTGGTCCCTCCTAATGGTTTAAATCACAAAGGTAACATAATCATATGAAATAATTCCGATTTAGTTTTAGTTTTAATGATTTCAATTATTTTCTTTTTGTTTTACAATTGTTTTATGGTAGGTTTCTATGTGGTGAGAATAATGTTTTACGACTCCTAGGATAAAACAGGAAATGTATATCCTCTGAATCCTAGTAATTTGGTTGTTGAATAGTGATTTTCGATTTATATGTATTTAATTTTTTCTTTCATTCATGTTTTTGTGGGTTTTATGGTTTTATTCATGTTTATTAATTTTTATGTTTGGTTATGAGAGATTTCACATATAAAACCTTGAGACGATGAATGATAAGCACCCATTCTATGAAAATACTTTCTTTGTATTTTTATTTATTTTTATTTTGGTCTCAATTCATTTATGTATTTTCATTTATTTGTTGTTGTTTTCTTTGGTTTCTGGTTTTGATATTGAAGCTGAAGGGTGAATTATAGTAGTGACCTGACATTCAAAACTAGTACTCGAGGTGACATTATTTTTTGAGATGTCATTATATGACGATCATTTTTTTTGAAAATTAGTTTTTTTATTCAATTCATGACGATATCATTCAATGATTTGTGGTTATATTATTTGATTGTGTGGTGTAGAAATTGAGGCTGAAGGGTGTGACATAAAAACTACATGAGGATCCTCAATGATACTATAGTTGATTATGTTGTTTTCTTCTTGTGGCCTACTTGGGTGGTAATGAATGATGTTTGGAATAAGAAACTATCCTTCTATAATAATCGGTGCTGGAGGATTACCGTCAAGAGATGGCCCAAAAATGATAAAGTATTGCAGTAAATGGAAGGCATGGGTGGGTGGGGTGTGGCCGTATAAACTACATAGACAGATCTTGGGGTTTTGTGTTTTTATAGTTTTTATGTTTCAAAAAAATTTAACTCTATATTGATTCATTTTTAATTAAATTTCATTAATAATATGATCAATAATTTTTAATATTTGAACAAGTATGAAATTCATTTTCAGTTTGATAATTAAAATAGGTGTATTATATATGAAAATTTAATTTAATATAAAACTTTTGAAATAAAACATGAAATATCCAAACATAAGAACATATATAAAATAGAAATTATAAACTTATTTTCAGTAATGTTATTTTTTTGAAAATAATATCACCAATACATAAATTTATAATTAAAATATGTTTCTGAGCATTTTGACCAAAATATAAATTATATGTCGGTATTATTATATTTACAACATAACTATTTTATCTGTCACAGTAAGATTTAATAACTATGTTTTTTTAAAAATTAAATTCATAAGGGAAACTATTCTTTAAAAAGTGTTGACAGGAAATACACATTTACTAACATATATACCGCTATTGAAAAAGGATAGTTATTTTGTAGTGATTCTTACTTATTCAACGTTCTACATGATCCATTAACCATTATTTTCCAACTTATTCTGTAACACATCTCTCCTACAAACAAAATGGTGAATCAGATCCTAAGATTCAATAATGTCAAAAATTTAGATATGAAATAATCTATAAATTTCATTGTTCATTGTTAGTTTCCTCATCCTCAATTGAAATGGAATTAGGTATTGGTAAATGTATATTTGTATGGTCCTACTAATCCCATTCTAAAAACTTCTTCGTAATATATCAATTTGTATAATGAGAATTAACACCACATTTAAAACACTCAATTCAACCCTCATAATGAACTTATTTCCATTTCCCGAAGTCAACTAGATGCGTCCTTTTTCAATGACAGGTTCTTGAATTATGACCTTCATTACCACATCTATAAAATCTTTCCATCCCTTTGAATAATTTTCCTAGGTTTTTCTTTCCACATCAATGACACATAAAATTTTTAATATACTTACTTATATGGATATTACATGACCTCCAATTGGGAATTTCTTCTCACATATATGAAGCCTTTTAAAAATCAACAATGTATGGGTGGTCATGAATTACTCGAGATGGTTGAGAATAAACCCAAGATTTATCATTAGTGCTCCATATAATTTAGTTTATTTTTCAGAAAACCACCACTGTTTCCATTATATCCATTTTCAATTTGCTTCTTACTATATCCATCCATTTACTAAAAAAAGGTCAGTTTGATTATATCAGAAAAATCATCATATGATATCTTATGAAGAGGGTAAATACAAATATATACTTATTCAAAATAACATGAAATCATTCAATTCATCTACAAAAACTACTTATCTTTATAATATGCTAACCATTGTTATTATGTCACTTATTCTTCAATAACAACCTATCCAATAAGGTTATCTAAACTAACCTATTATAAAAATTATAAGGCCATATCCATAAAAAATTACTTACTCTTTAGTTAAATCAATATTTAACATTGATGATATTTTAAGGATAATATTTTGAGAGAATCAGGCCATAACTATCACATTACATCTCAAATATTATGAAGTAGACACTTCAACTATGTATCCATTATTTCAGAAAATAAAAACTCATAAAAGAAAGAATGAATAATTTTCATAATAGAAATCTTCTCGAATTATTCCTTTCTCATACCCTTCCTTACACCCAGTGAAAGACAATTCAAAAGCAAGGGATGAGACTAAATATTTCAGTTAGGGATATAAAATAAAGAAAAGAAATTCTAGTCCATCAATACATACAAACGATGTGATCGTTAACATACATTATGAAATCATAAGATCTATCAAAAATCATAATTCATAAAGGTAACATGATGAATCAATATTATAATTACATGATTGGTTTCACAGCTACATATGGTGTTATATTTGGAATACCCATATGAGTATATTACATAAATATATTTGTATAAAAATTAACATTTACCTCTGTCACGTTACCCAATGCATTGGAGAGCTATCTTCGGCTCCCCTGACCTAGGTAAATCACCAACCCATACGTGTATGTAAAGAATGACCAAGAACCATAATATAATAATAACACATCAAACAATCATAAAGGAATGATAAAATTTTGACATTCCAATTACAATATCACTTTTCAAGATATTGACATATCCAATCCATTTTCAAAACCTTTTAGAACATTTAATAAAGTGATTTTGGAGTCAATGTGTCCCCTACAGCAATGAAACATTTAATGGAATTAACATTTAGAAAAATTAATGTCCATATAAATAAATCATTAATGAAATTTTGAAAAAATATAAATTAATGAGATATATTTATTATATGAAATCATTAAAACATTTATAACAGTTTTTCAGTTAATGAGTCCCTTACCACTTCAAAAATACTTGAATTTAAATAATTAAATAATAACCAAAAAAACATATAATATCTTGAGAATAAAAATATTCATTATATAATATGTCTAAGGGTTTGATATAAACCATATAGGATTATAATGGTGCACAATATCATGATATGCCTCAATGAAAGGATATCCAGATGAAGTCCCTTACAAACATTTAGCAACCTAACGAAGTCACATAAAAATTTAGAAAATTTGTTAATGAGAGATAAAATGGTCTCAAATCACATGAACATAAAATGTATAGAAATAATGATATATATGAACATATCCCAACCTAATAAAATTTATATAAAAATAGATAACCTAAAAGAAGTATTTTACTATAATAAGAGGGTGAAAAGTTCCCATACCTCGAGTCTCACTTCTATCGAATGTTCCTTGTTCTTCCAGAATAATACACTTCAGATATTATCTACTTACATCAGTACCTTTTTAAAATTTATTATTCCTTTTATATAACTTGTTTCCTTGTGACAAAAATTATTTAAATATTTTAGTTCATATAAGACATTTTTTTGTTGTTCGAAACTTGAGTAAGAAATGAACTTGATATAATTACAAATTGTCCATGTTGTGAAAATTACATTATCTCCATATTTTTATTCATGATTTAAATATCATATATATCCAATTTATATTTTTTTAGATCCATTATATATTTATTTAGAATATTCCATAGCATTTGAATATAAGAAAATGAAATGCACTATTCAAAGATATGGTAAGTCATACGTATGCATTAACGCTATTTCCATTTCATTTTATCATTATTAAAGGAATAAAAGATAAATGTTACAAATGTATAATATATTTACAGTAAAATATAAGTTATATATTTTTCATAATTTCATTAATTCAATCCTTTATGTGTTCCCTGTATAGCGTGAACGAATCATATCACAATGAGGGGGTGGTAGTCCCCACGTCCTCAAATGAAATTATCATATATATACAACATGAAAATAATAAAGGTATGTTATAAATGAGAATTAAATAAGTTTAAAGATAAAATAAATATAATTTATATCATATATAATTACATTTTTATTATGATGTCCATCATAAGAGGTTATTGGGGAAATCGAACAATCATGATTTTGTGAGGCCATAGTTTGATGTCCATAAAAGTAGTATGTTATATACCAATTAGATGGAGGAGTATATATGTGAAGTTAGAATCATTCTCATAAGAAAAAACCAATATATTGAGGATATTTTGGTTGTTATGTAATCAAATAAACACAATATAATATTGACTAAATAACTATAATAATGGAAAATAATTTTATAGAAGACGCTACATCTAAAAACGTGTAACTCTCTTTGATTTGATCAAAAAACATTCTTTACATTTTTTCTTCCTAGGGGAAATAGTCTAAGAGGAACAGAGGGATTTTGGGCAGATGTTTAAGTATAGTTTAAACTATCCAATGGGCTTTAGAGGTGTTTGTAATGGGTTCTATGTGCTGGCCTTTTATCAGAGGGAGGAGTGTCTATTTAAAAATGTTTGAAATTATTATTTTATTACAAAATGATTCTATTTTTCAAAAGGCCCTAAAAAATTAAATTATCAGATAATATGATATATAAGTTGAAATAAAATCTTACAAAGATAATTTTACTAGTTATGGATATTTTTTAATCCTTATCTTTTTTTATTTGACCCTTTTTGACTCTTACTGTTTTATCAAGCATTTAAATCATTGAAAAACAAAATATTTACCAATACATGAAAAATATCAAATTAAAGAATCATTAATAATATATATTATATATATTTCTTTTTTGAAAAATCTTATATTTTTTAGAATTTTACAGCATTTAATAAATTATTTTATATTTTAAAATATGAATTCTGTCAATTTTGATAATATTCATATCATTTCATCTTTTTTAATCCAAAAAAACTTGAGTGATTCAAAAAAACCTATGTAATATAAGGATCAAATGTAACTATCATCCATAAAATTCGTTAATGATATCAAAAATAACGAATTACATACATTTTAACATTTTTAATATCAATTTTTTTGAATCGTTTATTAATTTAGGAATCACTTCATCAAAATTGTGTCATAAATAAATTTATTTATTGATTGTATAAAAATTATAAATAAAAAACCAAGAAGTAAAAAATATTTCTAGAATCTCAATTAATTTTTAAAGTCAGAAATATAATTAAATAACCCCATATAAAAAATGTATCACTAAACGATATATGTTTGTGTAACATTTTATCTAACTTTATATTAATTTTTATATAATGTAATTTTCACATACATGGGGCACCATAGGGTCCTAAAATCAATCTAAGTATTCCCATGGTCAAAAATATATCATTAAATAGTTATAAGATAGGTGTTAAGGTAATTTAATATTATTATAATATTTTTCCCCTTATTTACCGGATTTACCCTTTAACTGTAGTAAACAATTGTTTGGTGAAATTACAATTCATAATGTCTAAAAATAAAAGATACAGATTTATATAATTTGGACCTCTTGATTCCATAAATGGAATCTATTTCTCAAAATTCCAAACACATGGTGGCATTAATTAATTTAAAATTTATTCCCTTTTCAAAAACCAAGAACCGTGTTTTTATGATATAATAACTATCAATAGATTGACATGTTATTATGTCTAGTTAAAAAGAAAAATTATTTCCAAAAACCAAAATTAGATTAAATTAAAAAAATAATAATTTTGTTATACTTTAAAAACTATTAAAATGATATTTTAATCATATAAATAAATAGGATTAATATTTATTTTTTAATTAAAATGAAGTATTTGTCACTATTAATAAAAAAATGATCTTTATCATAAAAATACCAAAATTTAACCCAAAATATATTTTGATGTCCCTCTTCTAAAATAGATTCGTATTTTTTAAAATTTAACATTTTAATGTGATATAAAGTACTTTCAAAAAGGGTTCTTCATCAAAAGACGATAAATCGACCTTTTAAAGAATATTATAGTATTTCCTGGTTACAGTCAAATTAATTATTTTTCTTAGTCATTGAAATTTATTGGATAAAATTATGAACATTTTAATAAATGATTAATTATTTTTTAGTTATTTATTTTAATTTCTACCTGTACAATGCCTTGGCATTAAATACCATTTAATATAATATTATTATTACACTATTTTTCATAACTCAACGTTGTGTGTAAAGTAAGATTTAAAAAGAAATTTATTTTTGTGTGTTGAGTACTCTATAGGATAAAGAATCCTCATTGAAAGTAATATTAAAATTTAATTCAAAAATATTAATAAATATGAATATTTCATATTATTTATTTACTAAGGATGTTACATGTGTCTTGTTAAAATGGTATATAATATATGAAAACATATATTAATATCTTAATAATATAGATAGAATTTCTGAAATGTTCATCCTATTTAAAATTATTGCATCTCATTTCTTGGGGGAACACCTCAATGATAATGGTGAGAATAAGTCCGAGTAAGGGAAAACATGGGAACCAGTTTACATGTGAATTGTGGATAATATAATAAGAACATGAGAAAACATCATACAAGCATGAGAATGGACATATAATGATAAAGAAAACATAAATAATATCACTAAACTATTTCTACAACATTTAATTTATAAATTCACAAGCATATCACAATGGTCTATTCCCAAGATCTCATAAAAATTACCAAGGATATTCAACAATATATTATAAAACTTATCCTATCAAGAGATTAATTTTTTACCCAATGCATTGGATCACAATCAGGGAACAACCATAATATGTAACTATTTTACTATTATCCATATACATCATAATAAGATGATTCATAAATAAAAAAATGATAAAATAGAAATGGGTTTTATATTAAAATCATGATCTTATAAAAATTGATTAAAATCTTGATCACTATGTCATTCATAACCCACGAAAAGAGAATGGGTTTTTTATGTTTGTAAATTCCTGAATAAAATATATAAATTTTATATATTGAAAAGTAACCCTAAAATTTAAATAGGAATTTTTGTTCATATAAATACAATATGATAATTTCTTGAGAAAATATAGAGAGATTTTTAGACAAAAATTATGCAGTATAACAGATATGAAACAAGGTTTTAGAAAAAATTAACACGTTAGAGGAAAGAGGTCACCAAATTATAAGAGAGTTATATCATAGTATAATAATATAATAACATGGACATAAGAAAATGGTATGGAAATTTTCAATACATACCCCCTAAAATATAGCTTGATAGAAAAAATAAGAGATGTTGTGAATTCACATACGAAAATTCGGCAGCCTAATTTTGTCAATTAAAAATTCATAAAATCAGTGGTTGAGAGCGAAATGGTTATCTAATAATTTGGAAGTAGTTGTAATGAAATATGTATATATAATAACACAACTCAATACAATAAAATGGAAATTAAAATATATAACATAAACAAAGTCTTTACTAAACAGAGGAGGTTGAAAGGTTCCCTTACCTTGAAGTGTAACATTCAAAAATCTATGATTGATACCTTGAGAGGTTGAAAATAATTCTAGACGACTCATTGGGTGGTAAAACAATTAGACCTTCAAGGGGGTTTATTTTTGTATGAAATAATTTTATGTAATTTCATGGTATTTATAGTAAATGAGTGAGATTTTTTAATTAATTTTCAAGCACACCTCATCGGTGGTATTTGAAAAAACCTACGATTTCCCATTGTATTTGCCCATGGATTTGGAAAAATCGGAAACCTCATATTTTATATTAACCCAAATGAGTCAAATATATTTTAATATTATATATTACATCATTATGATGTCACAAAACACCTTGAAATCTCAAAAATAGTATTTTTTCTACTTACTAAAAAAACTATAAAAAAATCTCCTAAATTTAACATAACCTACTATCAATGTTATGAATTCAAAAATTAAATCTATTTTAGGAAAAACAATCTAAAATGGACATATTTAGTTTTTATGTAAAATAACTATTTACCCAAAACAAGATACTAATACTTAACATATAATTCATTGAATAGTTATTTTCCTATGCTATTATATCATATGACCATTCCAGATGTATAAATTATATTTATACATACTAAACTGAGCATACTCGTAAGGGTATTTTTACTATTCATAATTAACTATTCACAAAAAATTGTGTTTATCTTAGAAGACTCTAAATTTTATGCTGACCACAACTGTATGTGTCTGCTTTTTTAAAATCATTTCATATTATTAATTATTTAATGTATAAAAAATATTTTAAAATACTCTATTTTTCAATATTCATAAAAATATTAATTTTTTAAAAATTCATCCTATATTTGTTTTCATATTCCAAATTCAATAAATTGACCAAAATAACAATTATATTTATACATATGGAATAAAAAATGTAACTGAGGCGTTGTTACATGTCTCCTTATAAAACCTACCTAGTACATAAGTGTAAAGTGTACAGTGGTGATATAATCTTGGGGTAGCATGTAAAATATTCCCTAGGTGGTGATTTCTATCAGCTTCATCATCTCCCCAAAAGAGATTACGTTCGAGCTTAACATGTAGAAGCTCGTCTTGTGAATGGTCTACAGAAAATCCCATTTACAATACCTCCATCCCAAGATCATAGAGATGGGCATAATACATACAGAGTCTACTAGATAAAGCTATCAAATCCTCTTTTTATATTACTTAACCTTGATCATTTCTATTAATAAATAGTAATTATAATTTTAAGAGTATAGTTTCCAACAAACATATAAACCCATAGTCAATATTAACCAAAGGTTATAAAACAGTCAAAACCTAAAGGGATCCTTTCTACTATTATCACTTCATTAATAATACGATATTTTTTTTTTGAATGAAATAAACAACACACAAAATAACGGAACAAAATAATATCCAAAATTTTGGGTCTCTTCAATTTACCTCTCTTAAAAACATAATTTCCATTTCATGAATATTATACTAGAGTGGAATGATTTCATAATACCTTGTGTTCCATTTCATCCCAATGAACACCACACACGGTTTGGAGAAACCATGTTGATTTGGATGCATGACTTCTAACAACCATTTTTTCTATTGAATTATTCTTCTTTACGATGGTTTGGGAACCAAACAAGCTATAGACACCCTAATATTTATTATATCCTCACTAGGAATTCATGTTTTCTCAATATTATTTTGTTAAATAAAAAAATTAAATTATTTTTACCACATTAAAAAATGTAATCTTATAATATTCCTCCCCTAATGTAAATTTTTCTGAAATTTTTCTTCCAAGGGTGGAAAAATGCTATCTGAGAACAACTATAGACAGTGGTCACATACATCATCCTCCTACTCCCATGCTTTATCATGTTGTTGACTATGATGTCATAAAACAGTTATTAATGGGATTGAGAAAATTAAAATAGCTTTTTACACTAATCAATGATATGTTTGGTATTCTCCCTAAATGTATCATGGGTATATAATTTAGTATCCTTAGGATCAAAAATAAGATTTAGGTCCACAAGGTAATAATAAAGCTATGAAATTTTGAAGACATCATGCAAGGAATTGTAGCTCTTGGTGATAGTAATTAATAGGATATTGTTGGGACTCTTTCAAAATCTAAAACATCCCTATATGTTGTGGAAAAAGCTTCCATTTCATCTATATCAATTTATGTCCACATCTAAGTGAGACCCACATTAATGTATGATCCCCGACATCAAACATCAGTGGTCATTGATGGTGATAAGCATATGGTTTTTATCTACACTTAACAGTAAATAGGTTTTTTTTAATCAACTAAACCTACATTGAGTATATCTTCATCAGGTGTGGACCTACAAACATATAATTTAATACCTCTAAAGAGTGCCTGGGTAAATGTAATGTCATACCATATAATTCATCAAAACGATCCATTTGAATAGTTCCATGATGGATTTCATTATTGGTGATTCAATGAGAGTGATTTTATTTTATCATGAACAACCAAAACCAAGGACATGTGACTAGATCATGTCCTCCAACCCCTATATTATACATTTCAACTAGAAATTATTTTGATGATGAAAAGTTGTGTTGTGAAGAACATCTTTATATGTATCACATTTCATCTATTTATATAATGTTGATGGTAAATGAGGGTCCCTATTTGAGATGATATTATGAGGGATCAAATTTAACTGTATAATCTCATGAATATATAATCTTCCCAATTCATAAACTAAGAATGTCTCCTAGATATGAAAGATGTTTGATACAATCTTGATTCGATTTATGACTATCAAAACCACATAAAAATTTAGAGGATACCATGGTAAACTAACCACAAAATCCATCGTTATAGAATTAAATTTATATTATGGGATGATTTACAACTATAAAAATAGATAATGATGTACATTCTCCACCAAAACAAATTAACTAGTGGAACACCTTGGGATGAAACGTTTTATCTGGCATTTCATCCCATGCCACCAATACAAATTGACAATATCATGACAAATCATGGAGATGTCTGGATGAGATTCCCCCTAAGAACAACGGGGAACTTGTATCATCTATGCTCTCATATCCATAAAAAATAGTTATTCCCTTATATATGTATATTTTCATCTCCATCAATAAATAAACCTAGAGTTGGGTCATTTATAGAAATACTCACTCATAGGATAAAGCCTTTAGGATCTAAAAACTAACTCATAATAACATTCATCAGAAGTGATAATTTCACTAATATTAATGAATGTACCAAACATCCACAATATTCATAAATCTCAATGATCATCATAAAAAATGAAACCATATGTTTCCACTTGCTAATGGCCTCTAGATCTTCATTTTTTCAATTCAACCTACTTTGAGAAGCAAGAACAACAATACCATTCACTGACTTATAATATATTTTGAAGTCATAGTAATGTATGTATTCAACCCATATTCTCGTACTAAGGATTATTTCCTGATTCATAAATATATACATGAGTTATTTTTTTCATTATTCACGAAAAATACCATCATAAAAGGTTATTCTTCCTGCAATGCAATACATGAACCTCTACTGCAAACTCAAGATTGTGCATTGGGTAATTTCAATAATGATGATAAATTATAATGATCCATGTGCGATGAATCATTATTCCAAAATCATTATTTCTACTAAAAGGATACAATATTCATCAAAATACAATATATTTCTTCTTCCCAACTAAGGAAGAATCGATAATAACACAAAATATAATATCCCTTTAATCTATAGAAGAGTTATCTCACAGGATTCTAACCACATAATTTTCACAATCATTATATTTAAGCCTGTAAGTGGTGAATCTATAAATTAGAACTCTTGTATAAAATTATTATAATAACATGTTATCCTTATGAAACTATATATGTCAGCGTCATTCTTGGGATGCAGCTAGGTTACAACAGTTCTCACCTTCTCCATGTCAATTGAGACTCCTTTCTATGAAATAATATTACATACATAATTGGTCATTATGTATCCATAATATCAATTTACATTTATTTTCATTCAAAAGGATCCTTTTTACTATATTTAGAATCATTACATGATTTTTGGCATGGTATCTTCATGTATAAGAAGACAATAATATACATTCTACAACATCCACCATTAATGAATCCAGAAATGTGTGGAAAACCATGTTCATCATATCCATGAAAATAGTATGAATTTTAGTGAGATTAAAAGATATATATATATATAATCATTATTAATATGATATTTTTTATTGTTCAATGTATGTACTAGATATAATTTAAGATGATTTCGTTATTATTGTATTTATAATAAAAAATTAAGATTTCATATAGTAATTTGATGTCATGTTTGGGGTGGTTTTGTAATCTGGTGGAGCTTTTGTTTTTAGATTAGGTATTCTTTTTATCCTTTATATAGTTGGGAAATTAATATTTTGGGAAGAATATAATGATTTACCTTTGTTTTGTTATCCTATTTGAGATTTGGAGAAACTTGGGTAGGTGGATTATGGATTAGACATGCCTTCATTTTATATTATATCAATGATGTGTTCCTGGTTTTCCAACTGTAGAAATATCATCCATAACTATCCCAAGTGATTGAGTATGATGATAGTTATACAGAACCTAATACATTGTTATATTAATTTCATGCTTAGGTAATGTAGCAAAAGAGTATTTTGTTTTGTTGAAGGACAATCCCATTAGTTCGAGTGAGTTGTATGTTTGGTGGAAACAACCATTGGACTTGAGTGTGAGAGTCATTGATGATACCACAATTTCGATTTAGATTTTTTTATTTCATGATCTTATTCCTTCCTAGTTATATATATTTTATAGTAGGGATAATTTCCATAACCCAATATGTGAAATTAATAATAGAGAGTCTTTCATCAATGTATTTTAGGTTGAATAATATCCGGGGGAACAAGGTGGAATAAGAAGTTATTTTTTATCATTGTGTTGGGAAACACGTTGGACCATGTTCAGGGTGGTTGAAAAGTTGAATAATAGGTAGTTTGTTGAGAAATTACAAGATAAACCACACCTATAATTAGATGTGGTCTTATTAATGGCTTATATGTGGTCACCTTGTGCACCTTAGCCTATAGGCCTTCCACTATGCATGGTATAAGATGTGGCTCGTCCGAAACAACATGTTTTTCTTTCATATAATTTGGTTGGTTCCAAATTTCTTTCTCCTAATAGAGGGTTCCACAATATGGTGTGTTGTGATAAGGAATGGTGATGGTGGGTTGAGTTTTTGAAAAGATTATTTACCACCTGATCATTCTAAATAGGTTACTCGAATTTCTATTGACCATAATGATAGGATTTATTATATCTCTTGAAATTTCTTTCATATATTATAAGAATTATTCTTCCCCCATTGGATCTAATTCAAAATGAATCATATTCCAAGATGTATATTTTCATCATTCATCCCTTATAAAGAATTAGTTATGTGGTGCCTCTTAAGGGTGTATCTTTGTAGATATAATATAATGTGGACTAGATATATTTTTTTCAATCATAGTTACATATGAAAAGGTTAAATTAATCATTCTTGAGGTATGTATTTACATCCAACGGTATATCACATTGGATGAATTTTTTATCAATGATTCAATTTTTCTTATTTATGAAAATGATATTTAAAATCCAATATTTGTGACTATATCCTTCATGGAAATGGACGTTATTTCTATAAAGGGGTTTTTGATGTAAATTATTTATATATAGATTATTGTTTTTTTAAATTCCACTATGAAGGATTTCAAATGGAAACATGTTTAATGATTTAATGTGGTGTGGTGTTAATGTAGAATCTGTTTTATGTATATATGCGATTGGAAAAAATTAATTTTTCAGTAGAAAATTTTACATGAAATGTGGATTATTTTTATTTAATGTAATTATGTTTTAATATCCCATTGGGAACTGAATTTGGTATGGTGGAAGCTAGACATATGTGATACCTAGCAGAATGATCTATTACTAGAAGAGGTTCCATTGATTCTATAGTTTATGGTAGGTATCCTTTCTATGATATAAAATTTCATTGCAAACATATATCTTGATTTTCATGATAAGAAATTTTAATGGGTTTTTGGGGAACCCATACAATAGATTAAAAAGATGAAAAAAAACCTAGATTACAGTGATCTAAACATAACATATAAACTTGAAGGACAAGAAAATCCATTTCAAATATCTATGTTGAAACCCCTATGATGAAAATCCCAGATCACTATGTGATGCTTCGGTCCCAGAAAATCTATTTTATACATGATGCATTATCTTATTCTATGTTTTATAGTTGTCTATTGAGTTTTATCCTTATGTATCACACAGCTGATGCAATTTCTCTCCATCAATATCACACAACTCATCAGTACCATCTAGACTACCAACTTTACTAAAAACAAACCATCACCCACTTTCATTTACAATACATATAGAACATCACCAAAACTATAAAAAACTACTATTAACATAAACATTGATGTATAAAAAACATAAAAATCCCAAAAAAAAATTATCCAGCACCAAATACATCATCGCAACCTTGAACTGACACAATACAAACCATAGATAAAACACAACAATGATACTATTGTCTTCAAATATGTTATCCCAATGTTGGGCCATTTTAAAGAACAATCCAATGGATCTTACATTGTGAAACAAGACACAATGTGTGACCTTAGATTTTTAGAAAAAGTGATATCACCAACAAATCCATATTTGAGAGTTTTTTATGCACAACATTCATCAATGTATCAGGTACAAATCACATTTCAATAAAACATTCATTATAAATAATTTTATACCATTAAATTGAAATGATGATTGACCCAAACCAAGATAGTAAGATAAATTATGTCACCCTACAATATATTTCACATATATAATATAGAATTTTTTTTTATGTTTTGTTCACTCATATGTTGTGATTATGCAATTGTTTCATTAAAGATACAATACGTGATTTCTTAATTTCTTCTCCCATGATCCCAAATATTATGGATATTGATTTTTGAAACCTATTTTATACTATTTATTTCTCTTCATGGATATATGTTTATTTACAAATAAATTTTTGTATAAACAGGGAACGTTTTTGAAAACAATACCAATGGTTTATTTTAGATTGAAAAATATTTCTTATGGAAATGTAACAAAAATATGTTTTAGGAAATAAGTAATGGATGAATATGGGTTTGAATTATCTATATTTAGTATGGTATCACACTAATATATGTTTCTCACACCCTACTTTTCATATGTGGATTTGTGTCCATAGTTTTACAAGATTCGGTTAAAGGGAAGAACACTATATAGATAAATTTTATCATTGATCATGTTTCCTAATAGTAGTTTGGGATAATGGTGACATATTTTCATGTAGGGATGTATCCATGGGGATCTATTGGTTCTAGTTTTATGGTATAATATTTTTATTTATATCTATTTTTCTATGTTTTGGATGTTACCTTAATGGAATGGTTTTTTGAAATATAATTTAATTTTTTATATTTTTAGAGAATCTTTATTTTTCAAATATATTTTATATTACAATTTTTTTGTGACATAATTCCAAAAAAAATTATGATATGGTAGTTACTTTTAAATAAAATAAGGGAGTCAATAATTCAATTTTGGGATTTTAAAAGATAATTTCATGTGGCCTTATTGGTAGACCCAACTTGTTTTTTTTACTAGAGAGTACCCACCATCCCAATGCATGATATTGAGATGACCATTGTATTAATCACAATATTTTTTTTGAGGAATTATATCAATATTGAAAAGTAAAATATAAAAATAAATATAAAAGGATCCTGATATATAAATTCATAATTATTGATCTTAGAATGGTCATATGAAGAGGGATAGAGATAATTAAAGATTGCGATTTCTCAATCCACTACCATCCTCAGAAAGGGAACTATGTGAAATATAGTCTTTTTATAAAATATTGTATATAATTTCTAATGAAAAATATTAGGAAGGAACCAATAATTTATACAAGAAAATAATATTCAAGGTATTTATGAAGGAATACCAACCTATAATTTTGAAATGATTTAAATTCCATCAGTATTAGATTAATTAATAATTTTTAAATGTATTATGTAGATATAGAGAATATATTTGATTATATGAAGATGTTAAAATCATTTGAGTTTAATATTAATGAATAAGGAGTTGTAAGATTTAGAAAATGAATATACCTACCCGAGGAGTTGGATATAAAAAATGTATATGTTCAATAATGTTCATAGGACAAAATTATTAATTCATAAATGGAGTGTAAAAAAATATTAGGATACATGAGAAAACAATTAGTGGGATAATATGAAGAAGTTTATTTTAGAATATATATCATGGTCCATATTATGTCTGAAAATTAGGTAATAAATGAAAAATATCAAAGTGGATTATGAAACCATTTCCCATAATTATATTGAAAAAGAAGAACAACACTATTTTTTTACTCATATGTCTTAAAAATGAATAAATATAGATTAATTCTACATGGGTTATGGGGGAAAATATTTGAAAATATTTATAACATATTTTCCATTTGAGATAGATTTTTTTCTAGATCACCTTAAAAAGTTAAATATTAAAGATGTTATAGGGATTATTGGAACACCAATATAGATTGTTTGTTATCGAGATATTAGGATCCCAAAAATGTTGTTGAAAGACTTCAACATGAATTATTTAATGGAAAAATTGGGATAATCAAGTGAAACTATATTCATAAAATTATATTAAAATGGAAAAAATAAATGATATAAAGATTATAGGACATACTAATTTATATGGTTCGGTAAGTATTCCCTACATCCACAATGTGATAGAACAATTTACTATTTTTCAGGATCATAATTATATGGAAAAATTCATAGAGTATAAAACATAGATCAAAATGAACCCATAAATAAAATAAAAAAATGTTTATACCAACCACATAACAGGTCTCTTGTGCGATAATAACTGGTGGCAAACAATTTGTCAAGCTATAGTGACATGTCAGTGATTCCAGTATCATGGACTATTAAGTCCATGGAAGATTTCATAGTACTAAAATTATTTATTTCATGATAAAACTATAATTAAACATTATTACCATTCCTTATCATTATTGTTGTCACACCCTGACCCGACTTATTGCAGTCACGGTTATTTATATTTATATTTGAGTCTTTGGGTTTCTTAAAGTTTAGAAAATAATAATTACATTAAAAACGAAATGAAAATAAAATAAAATAAATGGAAAACGATTTAATAACAATAATAATGATATTATAATTATTTAGTTTATATTTTTATTATTACTAACTTATTATAAATATTATTTATATTGATATTATTATTATTATTACAAAAAAAGGGAAAAAAATATTCTACCCGAGCCCGACCCATTTCCCTTACCCCATCGCGAGCCCACCCCCCCCCCCTCCTCCCATGCGTTCGCATGTGCGCACCCGGAGCCCAGTCCGTCCCCCACTCTGACCACACCGTGCCTCCGGCCGGCCATCTCGCCCCGCCGCGCTCGCCCCTCCGTGCTCTCTTGGGACCTCGCACCGCCCTGCGGTCTCCGATCCCCCCCGCACAGCCATCCCAACCGACTCGAGCATGCCTCCATATTGTGTGACCACCATTGGTCGAGGCCCTCCGGCGATCCACCTCATTTCCTCCGGTGAGACCTTGTTTTCCTTCTCATTCCACTATTTTGGTCTTTTGTTGGATTTCATGGGGGTCCACATAACTTTTTCGGACCCTAACGTATTTAGGGGTTCTCTTTTTGGTTGATTAAGGTTATTTAGTGCTTATCATTGGTCACTTATGGCTCCAATGTAGTGTAATTAATTTTTTTGCACTGAAATTTGGAAATTTCGACACCAAAGGTGAGCGTTTCCGTGTATTAGTGTTGTTGGATGAATTAATTCTCTTATTTAGTTAATTTGGCATACTCATTTATTTGTTTACATGGTGCTAATTTAGTTTTACATGAGGTCCAATATGATTTCAATGTGTTTAGTAGCATGTTTATTTGATATGAATGTTATTATTTTCTGGAAACCCATAATGATCCTTTTATTATGTTTTATAAAATTTTTGTTGGTTTATTAGGGCGCGAAAGGGCTGCTAATTTTCTTTTATCATGTTATTGGTGTGTGTTTTCCCTTATAATATGTCTTTGAGTGGGCATTTGTGTTCAAAGTTTTGTAATACTGCTTATGGTTGATTCTTGATAATTTTGGTTTCATTGGTCGATTTGGTGTTCAACTGGATGAATTTCCTTAGTTGGGATTGGTTTTAGCAAAGGTTCATTATGATTTTGGTTTTAAAAATAGTTATTCTCACTTGAAATTGGGTGGTTTCACATGCAACTAATTGTTCCTATTGAGTTTATACTATTTAATTAATTTAAAATGTTCGTTTACTTTTTTGTGTGGTGTGAAGTTTTTATTTGATAAATTTCAAATAGGTTTTTAATTTTAAAGTGTATTATTTTTGGGATTTTGGTTATTGTCCATGTGTTAATCCTTGGTGTTCACCTTGGTAATATTTTATAAATTATGCAAATGGATTATTTCATTGTTCAAGTGATGCGAAAATAGTTTTTGAAAGTATTTGATTTGATTTTGGGTTGGAATGGGTTTCTTAATGTGAATTTACGTATTCTTAGTGTGTAAAATAATGTTGTGCCTCTATTAGGTGTTTTATAAATTGTACAAATGGTTTATTTAGTTTTTCAAATTGTGAGAATCACGTTTTCAATGGCACTTACGGTGATAATGAATTTGGGTGTATGTTTTTAAATAGGGAAATACATAATTTGGTATGTTTGGGTTGTTGTGTATTTATAATGTAAATCGTAAATGGTTCAAACTATGAAATTCATGTTTTGGAATTGGTTCCAGTTTATGTGACGATTTGGAAAGGCCTTTGGAAATGGTTAAATTGATTATGTTCTTTTATTTTAATATTTTAATTGGGTTTTATGAGTTATGAAGGTAGTTTGAACTGTATTTTCAAATGGTTTAGTGTGCGTTTGGTGTTTAAAGAGTGTTTTTGGTGTAATTCTTTTTCTAGTGCTAACCTTGAAGTGTTTAATAAATTGTTTAATTTTTTTATTAATTTTTTTGTGTAGTGCGTTGGGCCATGCTTCGTTTGTCTTGGGCTGCGTGTGTTAAGGCATCCTACATGTACATGCATGGGGTAAGGCATATATATATATATATATATATATATATTCCCTCTTTGTACATATTCCCTCATGGTGCGGGGAATATGTGCAATGCAGCTAGGGGTGTATATATATATATGTATAAATTCATGTGTGTGTATGCGCCAAGTGTCGGTTCCAGTGGCCATCAAAAAATAGCGACAAGTTTGATGTAGGACCTCTATGCCTATTCTTTTCATTTGAGATTCATAATTGCTTGTTTATTTTAAAAATATTTTTTACATTTACGCTATGTACACATGCTATGAAATCAGGTTATGGTTTCTATAAATGGTTATGCCTTTGCTTTGGAAATTGAAATGTATTTTTAATGCTATCGGCCTTAAGTGACTTTTTCTTGAAAAAATGATTTCCTAAGTGGTTTTGAATTAGTAATGTGTATTTCCGAAGGTGTTTGGCCTTTTGGATGGTTAATTGTAAAATGTATTCACTTTATGTAATAAATCTCGTTTGGAACCTTAAGAACGTTTTATGAAAAAGTAAAACCTCTCTTGAGGCACTCCCCCTTGGTTTTAGAAAATGATTTGTATGTTGGAAGTGTTATTATGTGTCTAACGATGATGTTTATATATTGTGTGATGCCAAAGAGGGAGGATGCACTTAAGGGGGGAGAACAATGGTGAGATGTTGAATGAGTTTTAGAAAAAGAAAGTGTTATGTATATATATGTTTTATTGATAAAGAAAACCCACCACCACTTGAAATAGAACACAATAGGAAACCTGGGTATCTATGTGGGTGACCAGGACTAGTACACTAGATGACATGGCATGGGTTCGTCCCAGTTCTTCTAGCAGGATTGACGCACCAACACTAACTAAACATATGAATTCTGAGGGTCATGGTCTTCTAAGCCACATTTTCTGAGGGTCGTGGTCTTCTAAGTCATGTTTTTCTGAGGGTCGTGGTCTTCTAATCCACGTTTCACTAAGGTACGAGGTCTCTAGGTTCCCACTTGTTCTAGCTACCTATAGGGATTACCCATGGTGCTCATTTGCAACGTGCTTCTTGTGATTTAACTTTCATTTCAGTTGTGTCATACATGATGTCTTTTTGTGAAAACCATATTTTAATCCAAACAGATTTCTTTTCATTTGAAACGTGAATGCATGATTGGAACCTATTTTGAAAATGCAGTGGGAGTGAAATTCATTACTTGATAATGCAAACTCGGTACTTGAATTTGAAAAGAAGGAAAACACTATTTTATTACACCTTATTTTTCAAACATCCATGACTGGATTTCTTACTAATGGAAGGGGCATAGGATGTGGGTAGATTTTTGGCATTCCTACTGAGAATCTCAGTGCTCACGCCTACTTTACTTTTTAGTTGCAGGTTTCAGTCTTGGATCTCTTTTCGGAGCGAGTGTGGTTGACGTACCGTGGTGATCCACGGGGTCACCTGAGGTATGTCACGTTTCTTTTCTTATTCCTTTTTCCGCTGCCACATTGTTCAATATTTTTCTTTATTTATCTACTTGTTCAGTTTATGTTTATTTATCTTTTTTATGGGCCAAACCGTTCCCAACTGGTTTTTTTTATTCCCGGCACCGGTTTCCAGCCCGTGGGGATCGGGAACACCGTTCAGGCCATGTCGTAGACCGGATCAGGTGCCGGGTCGGATGACGACCTGTCCTGGTTCATGAAAAAATGGTATCAGAGCTGCCCTTATTATTTGGGGTGTCAAGTATCTTGGTGATTAGGTGTGTCGGGACTCGAGAGGTAGGTGCAGGAAGGTGGTCATGAACCATTTCCCATCTCGAGACTCGAGTTGCCAGGGGTAGTATGTGATTTGAGTTTTTCTTTTTCTTAGTCTGTGTGGATGAGGGATGACAAGGAAAGTGATCTGGTGCTATGAGACGAGCCTGCATGGAGTAGCCTCCCATGTACGGCCTGAGTGCACGGTTCAAGATACTTCATGTGGTTGATGCCTTCTTGGAGCATGGTCTACTAATCTATGTTACCGGGTTGGCATAGCCACTAGTCTCTTGTTTTTGTAAATTTTGATGTGAGTGGTGATTGACATTCATTTTGGTTGGTGTGAGTAGATCTCAAAAATGAAAATGGATTTTTGTGATGGTTTTTTCAAAAGGTAATATGGTCGTTAGAGTGGAAAATGGTTTTTGAAATGGAAAACGTTTTGGGATTTTGAAATGTGTTTTTTAATGATAAGTGACTTTCTTAAATGGGTCGGGAATTTTTGCTTTGTGCTTAATGGTCCGTTTTGGAAATGGGAAGTGTCTTGAATTGACCATTGGTATTCCTATTAGTGATCACATACATTGAGGCACGCATGTGGAATGTGGGGAATTGGTGATGTGAGTGGATGGGTGCTCGAGCTAGCACAATGATATGTTTGTGTGAGACTTCATGGGATACCGATGGTGGATATTTAAGTTGTTTTGTTTGATGAAATATGGTTTTTAGAAAGGGTTTTTCAAATGTTTAGAAAATTAAGTGAGAAATTTTTTAGCATTCTCTTTTCGTGTTGGTTAATCTTGTTTGTGGGTTCTTGGTTTTAACATATTGAATTGTGGTTGGAATACTGATTTGAGTTTGAGCTTTCATTTGTGATTGAGGTGTGGAATTTTTATTTGTGATGAGTTTTGATTCAGATTTGTGCCTCTTATTTTTTGAGTATGATGCCCAGAAAAGTCCTAGAAGTTTTCAGTGAGAATCTTCTAGTTGTTGGTTCTACCCAGACTCATAGCTGAGTGGTGGAATCGAATTCATTTCGGTTATTGTCCAGATTTTGTGGTGATTGTGATCTATCGAAGGTAGCGGACTGGCTTGGTGATATTATTGGTGGTTCCAGGTTATTGGAAACTCCCAATACTATGAGAGTCTGTGTTGGTTTGGGTCCATTTGAAGGTACAACTTTGGATTGGTGGAGGAAATAATCCCAGCGTTGTTGCATGATGGTATGTCTTGGAAGGTGTTTAAGACCACTCTTGTTAGATCATTTATGCCCAAGGAAGTGAAGGTGAAGAATGTGGCTGAACCAGTGAGTGTCAAGTGAGGCCAATGAGTAGTGAAGGCCTACGTGGGGCATTCCAAGGGGCTGATTCCCTTCTCTATAGAGGTAGCATCGTGGAATCAGTTGAACTTTCTCTTTTGTGGGATCTTCATCTAGAGTTTTAAGACTGATTCTTTTTTGTGTTCGGGATGGTTACACCTCCGGTGAGGAGAGAGAACTTGAGTAACCTGTCTTATACAAGTCTCCACATCAATTTCGTCTTCTATTATTCAGGACACCCATTGTTTGGTTCGAGTGTGGCCAATTTGAGTACTTTAACTCACCTTGTTTTAATCCTTTGAAGACTTGTCATTGGTGTGGCCATTTGGGACAATTGAAGAGCTTCAGCTAGTGGCATCTTCAGCGGGTGTCTCGACCGAAGGATGTCAGCTCCTGACTGTGGGGCAGCAGATGCTTCAAGACATCAGAGCTCTAGCCACAGGTCTCGGAGTGAAGCCTTTCACGTAGTCAGGTGTCATTGGGTATGGGGAACCATGGTCTAGTTTTTGTCTCCAATGCTGAAATGGGGACGGTCTGAATTTACCTGTTGTAGATCTCTCATCATTGACGTTTCTATTTTTTTGTAAGAGGTGTAAATGTCTCTTTTTTATTGGTGATGTATTTATTCCTTGAATATCCCACTGTGGTTGTATGAAGGTGCGGTGATATCGTCTTTTTGGTAATTCCATTAGTTGCGCCTCCTCAAATGTGACCCGTTTTGTTTTAGTACATGCTAGTTTTGGAGTTGCTCATATCTTGTGGAAATGATGAGTCATGGTTAAGCTCATTATTTGGTATAATTCTTCTGTGAGTTTTCTCATGTGTCAGTGGTTTCTGGTTTGGGTTAGAAGTTCTCATGTTGGTCTATACTGGTTGGTTTAAGCTGGTCGGTTCTTAAATGGTGGGGAGACCCACCATGAATATTGTCGTTCCTTCTTCAAGGTTTGGTCAGTGTGGCGGTTCCCTCTTGGATCAAGTTTGCAGTTCCAGAGTTATCCCATGCTAAGAGTCTCAATATCGGTTGTGCTAGTCGGGTTCTTGGGGTGTGGAGAACCTTCCACATTTCCTGATTGTTCTTCTCTTTTCAGTTTCCCTCAGTTTTGGTCGGGTGTGACTGATTGAGTGAAAATTCATACCATTTACATGATTTTGTTGGCCTCGTTCAATTTCAAAGTTGAGTTTGATTCCTCGTTTGGCTGGGTGAATTTTTGGGGGCAGAATGTTTTTGTGGTGGGGAGAATCATCACACCCTGACCAGACTTATTGCAGTCGCAGTTATTTTTATTTATATTTGTGTCTTTTGGTTTCTTAAAGATTAAAAAAATTAATTAAATTAAAAAAAATGAAAATAAAATAAAATAAATGGAAAACAATTTAATAACAATAATAATGATATTATTATTATTATTATTTGTATTGTTGTTGTTATTAAATTAATATTAATATTATTTATATTGATATTATTATTATTATTATTATTAGAAAAAAAGGCCAAAAACTATTCTACCTGACCCCCCCCCCCCCCCATTTACATTACCCCATCGCTAGCCCCCCCGCTCCTCCCCTGCATTCACAGGTGCGTACCCAGAGCCCAGGCCGTCCCCCGCTCCGGCCACGCCGTGCCTCTGGCCGGCCGTCTCTCCCCGCCGCGCTTGCTCATGACCTCACACCACCCTACCATCTCCGGTCCCCGCCGCCTAGCCAGCCCAGCCGACTCGAGCCCCCCTCCCTATTACACGACCACCATTGGTCGAGGCCCTCCAGCGAGCCACCTCCTTTCCTCTGGTGAGCCCTCTTTTTCCTTCACATTCCACTAATTTTTTATTTTGTTGGATTTCATGGGGGTGCACATATCTTGGCTGAACCATAACGTATTTAGGGGTTCTCTTTTTGGTTGATTAATGTTATATAGTGTTTATCTTTTGTCACTTATGGTGTGAATGTAGTACAATTAATGTTTTGCACTAAAATTTGGATGTTTCATCACCGATGGTGAGCGTTTCCGTGTATTAGTGTTGTTTGATGAATTAGTTCTATTATTTAGTTAATTTGGCATACTCATTTATTTTTTTACTTTGTCTGAATGTAGTTTTACATGAAGTCCGATATGATTTCAGTGTGTTTAGTAGCATGTTTATTTGATATGAATGTTTTTATTTTGTGGAAACCCATATTGAGCATTTTTTTGTGTTTTATATACATTTTTATTGGTTTATTAGGTCATGAAAAGGGCTGAGAATCTTGTCTTATCATGTTATTGGTCTTTTTTTTCCCTTAGAAGATGTCTTTGAGTGGTCATTTGTGTTCAAATTTAGGTAATACCACTTACGGTTTATTCTTGATAATTTTGGTTTCATTGGTCGATTTGTGGTTCAACGGGATGAATTGCTTGGTGCATGATTGGTTTTAAAAAAAGGCCCATTATGATTATGGTTTTAAAAATAGTTTTTCACACTTGAAATTGTGTGGTTTCACATTCAAATAATTGTTCCCATTGAGTTTATATTGTTTAATTTATTTGAATTGTTTGTTTACTTTTTCGCTGGTGCGAAGTTGGTATTTGATAAAAATCAAACAGGTTTTTAATTTTAAAGTGTCTTAGTTATGGGATTTTGGGTATGGTACATGTGTTAAGCCTTGGTGTACACCTTGGTAATGTTTTATAAATTATGAAAATTACTTATTTCATTGTGAAAGTGATGCAAAACTTGTTTTTGAAAGAATTTGATATGCATTTGGGTTTGAATGGGTTTCTTAATGTGAATTTGCATATACTTTTTGTGTAAAACCATGTTTTGCCTCATTCAGGTGTATTATAAATTGTACAAATGGTTTATTTAGTTTTTCAAATGCTGAGAATCACGTTTTCCATGGACCTTATGGTGAAAATGGATTTGGGTGTAGGTTTTTAAAAGGGAAATGCATAATTTGGTACGTTTGGGTTGTTTTGTATATCTAATGTAAATCGTAAATGGTTTAATCAATGAAATGAATGTTTTGGAATTGGTTCCAGTTTATGTGACGATTTTGAAAGGCCTTTGGAAATGTTTAAATTGATTATTTTATTTTCTTTTAATATATTAAATGGGTTTTATGAGTTATGCAGGTAGTGTGAAGTGTATTTTCAAATGTTTTAGAGTGCATTTGGGGATTAAAGAGTGTTTTTGGTGTAATTATTTTTTTAGTGATAGCCTTTAAGTGTTTAATAAATTGTTTAATTGTTTTATTAATTTATATGTGTAGTGTGTTGGGCCTTTCTTTGTTGGTTTTGGGCTGCGCGTGTCAAGGCATCCAACATGTACATGCATGGGGTAAGGCATATATATATATATGCCCTCTTTGTACATATTCCTTCATGGTGTGGGGAATATCTGAAATGCAGCTAAGGTTGTGTATATATATATGTATAAATGCATGTGCATGTATGCGCCAAGTGTCGGTTCGAGTGGCCATCGAAAAATAGTGACAAGTTTTATGTAGGTCCTCTATGCCTATGCCTTTAATTTGAGATTCATAATTGCTTGCTTGTTTTGAAAATATTTTTTTATAGTTACGCTATATACACATGCTATAAAATCAGGATACGGTTTCTAGAAATTATTATGCCTTTTCTTTGGAAATTGAAATGCATTTGTAATGCCATCGGCCTTAAGTGACCTTTTCATGAAATAATTATTTCCTAAGTGGTTTTGAATTAGTAATGTGTATTTCCGAAGGTGTTTGGACTTTTGGCCGGTTAATTTTAAAAGGTATTCACATTATGTAATAAAGCCCATTTGGAAACTTAGGAACATTTTATGAAAAAGAAAAACCTATCATGAGGCACGCCCCCTTGGCCTTAGAAAATGATTTTTATGTTGGAAGTGTTAGGATGTGCCTACAGTTGAAGTTTATGCATTGTGTGATGTGAAAGAGGGGGGATGCACTTAAGGAGGAAGAACAGTGGTGGGATGTTGAATGAGTCTTAGAAAAACAATGTGTTATGTACATATATGTTTTTTTGATAAAGAAAACTCACCACCACTTGAAAAAGAACATAATGGGAAACCTTGGTATCTAGGTGAGTGACCAGGACTAGTATGCTAGATGACACAACATGTGTTAGTCCTAGATCTTCTAGCAGGATTGATGTGACAACACTAACTAAACATATGAATTCTGATGGTCGTGGTCATCTAAGACACATTTTCTAAAGTTTGTGGTCTTCTAAGCCACGTTTTTCTGAGGGTCATGGTCTTCTATGCCACATTTCACTGAGGTATGATGTCTCTCGGTTCCCACTTGTTATGGAAACCTATAGGGATTACCCATGGTACTCATTTGTGACGTGCTACTTGTAATTTAACTTTCATTTCAGTTGTTTCATACTTGATGTCTTTTTGTGAAAACCATATTTTCTTCCAAACTGATTTCTATTCATTTGAAACGTTAATGCATGCTTGGAACCTATTTTGAAAATGCAGTGGGAGTGAAATTCTTTAATTGATAATTCAAACTCGTTACTTGAATTTGAAAAGAAGGAAAACACTATTTTATTACATCTTATTTTTCAAACTGCCATGACTGGATTTCTTAATAAAGGCAGGGGCATAGAACTTGGTTACATTTTTGGCATTCCTACTGAGCATCTCGGTGCTCATGCCTACTTTTCTCTTCAGTTTCAGGTTTCAGTCTTGGATTTCTTTTTACAGCAATTGTGGTTGACGTACCGTGGTGATCCACGGGGTCACCTGAGGTATGTCACGTTTCTTTTCTTATTCGTTTTTTCACTTCCACGTTGTTCATTTGTTTTTCTTTATTTATCTACTTGTTCTGTTTATGTTTATTTATCTTTTTTATGGTCCAAACCATTACCAACTGGTTTTTTTGATGCCCGACACTAGTTGCCAGCCCGTGGGGATCAGGAACGCCCTTCGTGCCATGTCGCAGACCGGGTCGGGTGCTGGGTCGGATGACGACATGGCATGGTTCGTGACAAAATGGTATCTGAGCTACCCTTGTTATTTGGGGTTTTGATTATCATGGTGATTAGGTATGTCGAGACTCAAGAGGTTGGTGTAGGAAGGACATCATGAACCCTTTCTCGTCCCGATACTTGAGTTTCCAGGGGTAGTATGGGATTTGAGTTTTTCTTTTGCTTTGTCTGTATGGATGAGGGATGATAAGAGAAGTGATCTGGTGTTATGCGATGAGCCTGCATGGAGTAGCGAACCATGTATGGCCTGAGGGCACGGTTCAAGATACTTCCTGTTGTTGATTCCCTCTCGGAGCGTGGTCTGCTAAGCCATGTTACCAAGTTGGCATAGCCACTAGTCCCTTATTTTTGAAAATATTGATTTGAGTTATGTTTGATCTTTGTATTTGTTGGTGTGAGTAGATCTCAAAAATGAAAATGGATTTTTGTGAAGGTGTTTTTAAAAGGGAATACAGTTATTAGAGTGTAAAATGGTTTTTGAAATTGAAAACATTTCATAATTTTGAAATGTGTTTCTTTAATGATAAGTGACTTTCTTAAATTGGTCAAGAATTTTTGCTTTGTGCTTAATGGCCTGTTTTGGAAATAAGAAGTGTCTTGAAATAACTGTTTGTATTCCAATGAGTGATCAAATACATTGAGGTACGCATGTGGCAAGTGGGGAATTGGTGATGTGGGTGGATGGGTGCTTGAGCTAGAATAGGGATATGTATATGTGAGACTTCATGGGATATCGATGATGGATATTTATGTTGTTTTGTTTGATGAATGATGGTTTTCAAAAAGGGGTTTTCAAATGATTAGAAAAGTGAGTGAGAAATTGTTTAGCGTTCTCCTTTCGTTTTGGTTATTCTTTTTCTTGGATTCTTGGTTTTGAAATATTGAATTGTGGTTGGAATAGTGATTTGAGTTTGAGCTTTCATTTGTGATTGTGGTG
Source organism: Viscum album (assembly GCA_963277665.1). NCBI lineage: Eukaryota > Viridiplantae > Streptophyta > Magnoliopsida > Santalales > Viscaceae > Viscum > Viscum album. The sequence goes on along the minus strand of OY728140.1, from coordinate 1,816,297,959 downwards.
TGGAATTTTGATTTGTGATGTGTTTTGATTCGGATTTGTGACTCTTGTTTTTGAGTATGCTGTCCAGAAAAGTCACAGAAGTTTCCAGTGAGCATATTCTAGTTTTTGGTTCTACCCAGACTCTTACCAGAGTGGTGGGATTGAATTCTTTTCAGTTATTATCCTGGTTCTGTGGTGATCATGAACTATCGAAGGTAGAGGACGGCTTAGTGATATCGTTGGTGTTTCCAGGTTATAGGAAACTCCCAAAACTATGAGAGTCTGTGTTTGTTCGTGTCCATTTTAAGGTGAAACTTTGGATTAGTGGAGGAAATAATCCTAGCATTGTTGCATGATGGTATGTCTTGGAAGGTGTTTAAGACCACTCTCGTTAGAACGTTTATTCCCAAGGAAGTAAAGGAGAGGAATGTGGAAGAACCAGTGAGTGTTAATTAAGGCCAATGAGTAGTGAAGGCCTACGTGGGGCATTCCAAGGGGATGATTCCCTTCTCTATGGAGGTAGCGTCGTGGAATCAATTGAAGTTTCTCTATTGTGGTATCTTCATCCAGAGTTCCAGGACTGATTCTTTTTGGTTTTCGGGAAGGTTCCACCTCCGGTGAGGAGAGATAACCGGAAAAACCTATCTCTTACAAGTCTCTATGTCAATTTTGTCTTCTATTATTTGGGCCACCCCTAGTTTGGTTCGATTGTTGCCAATTTGAGTACTTTAAGTCACCTTGTTATCATCCTTAGAATACTTGTCATCACTGTGACCATTTGGGACAATTGGAGAGATTCAACTAGCGGCATCGTCAGCGGGTGTCTCGACCGAAGGATGTCAGCTCCTGCCTATGGGGCAGTAGATGCTTCAAGACATCAGAGCTCCAGCCATAGGTCATGGAGTGAACCCTTTCACACAGTCAGGAGTCATTGGGTATGGGGAACCTTGGTCTAATTTTTGTCTCCATTGCTGAAATGGGGACGGTCTGAATTTTCATGTTGCATCTCTCCAGTCATTGAAGGTTCTATTTTGCTGTAAGAGGCGTAAAAGTCTCTTTTTTCTCACTGTGGTCTTTGTTCCTTGAATATCCCACTATGGTTGTAAGAAGGCACGGTGATCTCATCTTTTTAGTAATTCCATTAATTGGGCCTCCTCAAAGGTGACCCATTATGTTTTATTACATGCTCGTTTTGGAGTTGCTCATCTCTTGTGGAAATGATGAGTCATGGTTAAGCTCGTTATTTTGTATAATTCTTCTATGAGATTTCTCACGTGTCAGTGGTTTCTGTTTTGGGTTGGAAATTATTGTGTTGGTCTATACTGGTTGGTTTAATATGGTCGGTTCTTAAATGGTGGGGAGACCCACCATTAATCTTGTCATACCGACTTCGATGTTTGGTCAGTGTGGCGGTTCCCTCTTGGATCAAGTTAGAAGTTCTAGAGTTATCCCATGCTAAGAGTCTCAATATCGGTTTTTCTAGTCGGGTTCTTCTGGTGGGGAGAACTCTCCTCGTTTCCGGATTGTTCTTCTCTTTTCAGTTTCCCTCAGAGTTGGTCGGGTGTGACTGATGGAGTAAAAACTCATACCGAGTTCGTGATTTTGTTGGCCTCATTTAATTTCAAACTCGAGTTTGATTCCTCATTTGTCTGGGTGACTTTCTGGGGGAAGAATGTTTTTGTGGTAGGGATAATTGTCACACCCCGACCCGACTTATTGCAGTCGTGGTTATTTATATTTATATTTGAGTATTTTGGTTTCTTAAAGTTTAAAAAAAATTAATTAAATTAAAAATGAAATGAAAATAAATTAAAATAAATGGAAAAAGATTTAATAACAATAATAATTATATTATTATTATTTAGTTTGTATTGTTATTATTATTAACTTATTATTAATATTATTTATATTCATATTATTATTATTATTATTGCAAAAAATAAGGGCAAAACCTATTCTACCCAAGCACCACCCCCCATTTCCCATACCTTGTCGCGAGCACCCCTCCCTCCTCCCATGCGTTCTCCTGTGCGCACCTGGAGGCCAGGCCATCCCCCTCCCTGGCCACGCCGTGCCTCCTGCCGGCTGTCTCTCCCCACCGCGCTCGCCCCTCCGCGCTCGCTCGGGACCTCGCACCGCCCTGCCATCTCCAGTCCCCGCCGCCCAGCCAGCCCAACCAACTCGAGCCCCTCCCTATTGCACGACCACCATTGGTCAAGGCCCTCCGGTGAGCCACCTCTTTCCTCCAGTGAGCCCTTTTTTCCTTCCAATTCCACTATTTTGTTCTTTCATTGGATTTCATGGGGGTTCAAATATCTGGTCCAAACCCTAACGTATTTAGGGGTTCTCTTTTTGGTTGATTAATGTAATTTATGGTTTATCTTTGGTCCCTTATGGCATGAATGTAGTGCAATTAATGATTTGAACTGAAATTTGGTAGTTTTGACACCGAAGGTGAGAGTTTCCATGTATTAGTGTTATTTGATGAATTAATTCTCTTATTTAGTTAATTTGGAATACTCATTTATTTGTTTACATGGTGCAAATTTAGTTTTACACGAGGTCCTATATGATTTCAATGTGATTAGTAGAATGTTTATTTGATATGAATGTTTTTATTTTGTGTAAACCCATATAGAGCCTTTTGTTGTGTTTTATAAACTTTGTTGTTGGTTTATTAGGTCGCAAAAGGGCTACAAATTTTGTTTTTTCAGGTTATTGGTGTGAGTTTTCCCTTAGAAGATGTCTTTGAGTGGGAATTTGTGTTCAAAGTTAGGTAATACCGCTTACGGTTGATTCTTGATAATTTTGATTTCATTGGTCGATTTGGGGTTCAACTGGATGAATTGCATGGTGCGGAATTGGTTTTAGCAAAGGTTCATTATGATTTTGTTTTTAAAAATAGTTTTTCTCACTTGAAATTTGGTGGTTTCACATGCAAATAATTGTTACTATTTAGTTTATACTGTTTAATTAATTTGACATGTTCGTTTACTATTGCGCGTCGGGCAAAGTTGGTATTTGATAAAAATAAAATAGGTTTTTAATTTTAAAGTGTCATATTTTTGGGATTTTGGGTATGGTCCATGTGTTAAACAATGGTGTGCACCTTGTTAATGTTTTATAAATTATGAAAATGACTTATTTCATTGTGCTAGTGCTGCGAAACTAGTTTTTGAAAGAATTTGATATGCGTTTGGGTTGGAATGGGTTTCTTAATTGTGAATTTTCATAAACGTTTTGTCTAAAACCATTATGTGCCTATTTCAAGTGTTTTATAAATTGTACAAATGGTTTATTTAATTTTTGAAATGGTGTGAATCGCGTTTTCAATGGCACTTAACGAGAAAATGGATTTGGGTGTAGGTTTTTAAAAGGGAAATGCATAATTTGGTATGTTTGGGTTGTTGTGTATTTATAATATAAATCGTAAATGGTTTAAACAATGAAATGCATGTTTTGGAATTGGTTCCAGTTTATGTGATGATTTGGAAAGGGCTTTGTAAATGGATAAATTGATTATGTGCTTTTCTTTTAATATTTTAAATGTGTTTTATGAGTTATGTAGGTAGTTTGAAATGTATTTTCAATTGTTTTAGTGTGAGTTTGGGGTTTAAAGAGTGTTTTTGGTGTAATATTTTTTTAGTGATAACCTTGAAGTGTTTAATAAATTTTTGAATTGTTTTATTAATTTATATGTGTAGTGCATTGGGCCTTGCTTCGTTGGTTTTGGGCCGCACGTGTCAAGGCATCCTACATGTACATGAATGGGGTAAAGCATATATATATATATATGCCCTCTTTGTACATATTCCCTCACTGTGCGGGGAATATGTATAATTCAACTAGGGGTGTGTGTGTGTATATGTATAAATTCATGTGCGTGTATGCACCAACTGTCGTTTCTAGTGGCCATCAAAAAATAGTGACAAGTTTGATAAAGGGCCTCTATGCATATGCCTTTAATTTGAGATTCATAATTTCTTGCTTGTATTAAAAATATGTTTTACATTTACGCTGTATACGCATGCTATGAAATCAGGTTACAGTTTCTAGAAATGGTTCTACCTTTGCTTTGTAAATTGAAATGTATTTTTAATGCTATCGGTCGTAAGTGACCGTTTCTTGAAAAATTTATTTCCTAAGTGGTTTTGAATTAGTAATGTGTATTTTTGAAGGTGTTTGGCATTTCAGCTGTTTAATTGTAAAAAGTATTCACATTATGTAATAAATCTTGTTTGAATCATTAAGAACGTTTTATGAAAAAGAAAAACCTCTTTTGAGGCACGCCCCCTTGTTTTCAGAAAATGATTTGTATGTTGGAAGTGCTATGATGTGCCTAAAATTGAAGTTAATGCATTGTGTGACATGATAGATGGGGGATGCGATTAAGGAGGGAGAACAATGGTGATATGTTGAATGAGTTTTAGAAAAAGAAAGTGTTATGTACATATATGTTTGCATGATAATGAAAACTCACCACCACTTGAAATAGAGCACAATGGGAAACCTGGGTATCTAGGTGGGTGACCAGGACTAGTACACTAGATGACACGACATGGGTTCAACCCAGTTCTTATAGCAGGATTTACGCAACAACACTAACTAAACATATGAATTCTGAGGGTTGTGGTCTTCTAAGACACGTTTTCTGAGGGTCGTGGTCCTCTAAGCCACATTTTTCTGAGGGTCGTCGTCTTCTAAGCCACGTTTCACTAAGGTACAAGGTCTATAGGTTCCCACTTGTTCTGGATACCTATAAAGATTACCCATGGTGCTCATTTCCGACTTGCTGCTTGTGATTTAACATTCATTTCAGTTCTGTCATACTTGATTTCTTTTTGGGAAAACCATATTTTAATCCAAACTGATTTCTTTTCATTTGAAACATTAATGCATGCTTGGAACCTATTTTGAAAATTTAGTGGGAGTGACATTATTTACTTGGTAATGAAAACTCATTACTTGAATTTGAAAAGAAGGAAAACACTATTTTATTTCATCTTATTTTTCAATTTGGCATGACTGGATTTCTTACTAAAGGTAGGGGCATAGGACGTGGTTACAGTTTTTGAATTCCTACTGAGCATCTCAATGCTCATGCCTAATTTACATTTCAGTTTCAAGTTTCAGTCTTGGATCTCTTTTGGGAGCGAGTGTGGTTGACGTAGCGTGGTGATCCTCCGGGTAACCAGAGGTAGGTCACGTTGCTTTTCTTATTCCTTTTTCCACTACCATGTTGTTCATATTTTTTCTTTATTTATATTCTTGTTCAGTTTATGTTTATTTATCGTTTTTATGGGCCAAACCGTTCCCTACTGGTTTGTTTTGAAGCCCGACACTAGTTGCCAGCACATGGGGATCGAGAATGCCTTTCGGGCCATGTCGCAGACCGGGTCGGGTGACGGGTCGGATGATGACCCGGCCTGGTTCGTGATAGTTGTCGATCATATCTACTTGAATGAGTCAACATTGCTATTGTATTTAAATAATAAACATCAAAAGAGGTTTTGTTTAGTAGTATGTGCTACTAATTGTTGGCCAAACATCTTCCAAGGATCAACCTATGAAAATACTACACACTAATCCTAATTATGAAAATAAATACATGTTATCACTCCCCCACTAATGTATAGTATAAATTTAATATCCATAATAATGAGGATACTTTTAGAATTTCTCACTGATATTCATGGGGGTTGGGACCATCATCTTTCCATAGTGGGGTTATCATACGACAATAATATCCACTTTGGAATTCAAATGCACAAATATGAATCCCTCGATAAGAACATATGTATAATACATCTATGTGGGGTTGAAGTAGATGAATGAATGATTCGTGCACCTCATATGGTCGATTATATAGTCGAGAATATTAGAACTATTCAGCAATGCATCATGGAATGACATAATCAACAAGATTTTTATTATTATAACAATAGAAGAGACCATGATTGATATTTTTATGATGAATTGTTCCTCTATTAATATCCAGGGAAGAGATTCATGTTAGTTATAATGAAGGGGAAGAAATGTTGAAGATATATTTGATTCTATGATATTCCTAATCATATTAAAATTGATTAATATCAGATATTACTCTCACCAAGCTTATATAAGTTATGTGATTTGTTCCATGTATTCCTATTAATGAAATAATTACTAGATCCCCCACTTGTAATAAATCAAGAGGTGGTACAAATGTAGAATGATATCTATTTTAAGAGTAGCCATTGAAAGTATTTTAGAATAGTGTAAATGTTGTGAATAACATAAAAAATCACAATTCCAAATTCATTTTGTGAAACCATGTGTATTGGAAGTTTAAATGGAAAACCGATGTGATATTGAAATATAAGTAACCTATTTTTTCAACATATTTTTGGGAAAATGATTGAGTATAAAATTTATAAAGGAGAATGATTTTTATGACCCTAAAATTATATACATAAATCTACCTTATTAATGTATATATGTTTAATATTAGAAAATATAGATAATAAAAACTGAAAACCTCATAACATTAATACATAACATATTCTGTTTAAAATATTAATTTTTTCATAGTAAACTATATTATGATATTAAAATAATACATATATTTCTTAATTAATAAAATAAAATTAAAAAAATCATGTTTTAGATAGTTTTTTATGATAATAATTATTTACCCAAATATATTTTAAATATAATAAAATTAATTTCATTTAAAAATTAAACATTTGAAAATATTATTTTGGAATAATTTTTTAGATTTTATCAGAAGCATGATTTTTTTATAAAATTTGGAAAAAATTAGATTTTATTAAAAATGTAGTATTTTAATTACACAAAATATGATATTTATGAACTATACATTTATGAAACATATTCTTACCATTTTTTAATATTCATAATAATTACATTAAATAAAAACAATTCATAACAATTCTTAAAATTAGATATTATTTTAGGAAAATAAGATTTGGTTTTTACTAAATTCCAAAAAACTTTTGTTTTATTATAATAATCATATATTTCTATATAAAGTAAAAAACAAGGAAAATATATTCCAATTCATTAGTATTACTCTTAAACATTACTATTTCAAGAAAACACTAATGATTTGTCACGACCCCCTCCCACCATAGATGCCCCTCTTAAGCTGGCAATAGTGAAAGGGAGATAATGACCCCCGAGTCCTACCTCCAGTAGGACCTGGGGTGGAGACTAACACCAAGGGTATGAGTTTTCACAATTATGGGAGGAATTACCCTTTTTATTATTTAAGATCGGGAAATAGGACAAGTCAACCACCAAAAAGGAAAAGAACAAGTGTATAGAAAAAAACCCTAACAAATCCCACAAGCATGTTTAGACAGTTCTGAAACAAGGTACAAGTATAAGAAAGCTCAAAAAGTACAATACCAAAAGAAACAACAGTACAAAAAACAGCAACAACTCCAACTGTCCCGACAAGTAGGGTCCCGCACGACCCTGGTAGTCCTCCTGGAAACATGAAAGTAAACGTAGGGTGAGCATACAAGTATACTCAGTAGGGAAACATAAAGCTCTCGTGAACAAGTGGGGAGACACCCTAATGCCCCGTGAGAAAACAAAAGAAGAAAAACCAAGTATGGAATCTTTCCACCCAGCCTCACCAGTCACACTCACCAAGTAACACAAGTCAAGAGAGTATAGTAGTAATGTTATCAAACTATGGGTACCCCGCAGCACCTTCCCACTAGTTATTCAAGACATCCTATGCATCAGACCAATCCCGCCATTCTCACGGTAGTCCCACTGCCTCACCCCACCTGCACACACCTGGGCCACATCCTCACGCAGTACCATTGCCAAACCCCACCCGCAAACACCATGTCCATAACTGTCACATGTAACCACACATGAAAACACCTAGGCCAGAACAACCACCTCCACAGCCAAAGACACCTGGGCTAGAAAATATACTACCACGCCCGAAGACACATGGGACTCATCCAAAATACACTTGGGAAACCACATACCCGCACACACTTGGGCCAACCACCACACTACCCTGCCCGAATATTCATGGGATAATAATGGACCTCAAGCCATCACAGCCCGCTCGAAGATACTTGGGCTACCCGGGAAAGGGAGCGGAAAGGAGCTAATAACCAGACACTAATAGATGTGTTGGGAAAACACCCTCCCCTGTGAAATGGGGGTGTTTGTCACTAAGTGCTCAACATGGGTGGGGTGCGTAATGAAACATAAAATGTACAGATTTATATAAGTATAACAACCACTCATCCCATCTTAAGGCTTCTACAAAAAGATCTGAGCACGTGCCTTGGCACTGCTACTTCGAGAGTATGCACACAACAAACAATCCCAAACCCCCATTTAATGTTATCATGTTTCAACAGCTTTAGTTATTAGTTTCTTAACTACCGGGAAACTATTAACAACCAAACTAGATCAAGCGTTCATAAAACATATCCTTTCCATCCAAAAATCAATTTATGAAAACATAAGCAACACAAATAAGTCCCTTTTTATTAACCAACCAACCCCATTGGTTATTATTCACGTTCCATTACCATGCCCAATCTTTCATAAACTCTTCCACTTTTATTTATTATTCACAACCCATAGTTCGTTCACATTCAAACACATCCCTGCGGCCTCGCTGCCGACCACCATAACCACAATCACACTGAACCCCATACATCATCATCCCTTTGATACCATTTATCGCAGCCCCGCTACCCATCACCAACATAGCATTCACACCAACCCAAAACCAAGCAAACCATTGCCCCGCTGTTCACCCGATCCACAATAACCCCGAAAACGCCCCCTTTCACATAATCAACCCTAACTAAGACCCTCATGTTTATTATTTCAGTTTTTTCAACCGGGGTGATCACACAAGGGTTCCAGGTATTTAATCATCCAACTTTACGTGATTAACAAATTTCCACATTCAATAAAATTTCCATCCATAATAAAATCCATAAGGATAGGGAAACATTAAATTGTGTAAGCAATGTCCCCCAACAATAATGATTTTCAGTAGGCAGAAGCGCATTCGATTCACAACATAATATCACAGGATATAAAAAAAGTAACTCCATTCAAAAAAATCCCATACCCGTTATATAATCCAGTTATTATCTTTATTAAACTGGTTCAAAAGTGTTTCACGTAAACAAGAGGACATCCACCCCGCATGATGCACAATTTAGAGAGACGAAGGTGAGATCCCTACCTCAACAGGTTCCAATGTCCTTCTACGAACACGCACACCACGATCACAAGGCTTCTCCCAGAATGACTACACCCACCAAGTACATCGCGACACCACCAAATCAACAAAACAAGAAACTCCCTCAACACAGATATCACATGTTGTAGCATGGAAAGAAAACAAGAGAAGTAGGATCAGAAATATAATACAAGAACATAGGTTTAACATACCTTTTTAGAGTTGTTCGTCAAAGACCGCCTTTCCTGTCAATTATTAGCAGTCTCCTCAGTTGGAAACTGTAGAGGGGAAGTCGAAGAAGAGGGAACATAATAGGGTGTATGACCTTCTCATTGCTGACATGATCTCGTAGTCACAGACGGATCGATAATCAGAGTCCGGATTAAGAAGTTAGGAGGAAGGCTTTTAGGTCATTCGGGAGCGTCGTCGTGTGGAGAATAAGAGAGGTCCTTAAATAACACGTGCTTCTCTCTTATATAGGCAATGAAAAGGTAAAATGGTACGCAGTGTGTATTAAGGAATACACTACAACACCGTACAACTGTTACGGTGTTTGAATAGTCAACACATGACACGTCACGCAGTTTTCGTGCGTTTAATAATAATAATAACATCAATTAATAATAGGTGTTTAATTGACCCGATACATGATTCATAAAAAGGTATTCATCATTGGTCTTAAAATAACCGTCATAATTTTAGGGTTATGTTGCCGCTAACGGTTCACCAATCAAATACCGTATGAGGGAGATACGTTGGATACAAGATCCTATAATAATAATGATATTATTATTATTGGGTGTTTCATGGACCCGAGTCATGAACCATAATTTAATATCCAATATTAGACTGGAATTAACTGTATTAACGATAGGATCATATCACCACTGACGACAAGTCAATCGGATCTCGCACGCGGATGTTTTGACTGGTCTAAAGTTTAATAATAATATTAAATCTATTAATCCAGAATCGTTTTGGTTACCAGATCCGAAAACCCGAAAAAGACATACAATATTGGACTCATAATTTCCGTCTCGGAGTCGGGGTCACACTGCCACTGACAGTTCGTAAAACTGAGGTCGCACGAAGAAGTTGCAGACAAATAGGTGTTTTATCATCAAAATTAATAATAACAATATTTTGTTATTATTATTAATCAATTATTTATTTATTTTTTATAATTCCAAAATCCATCATGATTTGAGTCTTGTTGAGAGCTATAATTAAACACTCATTCCCCGTTTTTCATTTATTTCTCTTTTAATCTTATTTCTCTTATTCCTTTTTTTCTTTCTCTCTCCAATCCCCTTTCTTCTCCAAATTTCCTCACACACCCAAAAAAAAGTGGCGCCTCCATATTCTTTTTAATTTTTCATTATTATAATATATTAATTATTATATAAATTATGTAAAGATACATGGGGCCATGAGCCTCATCCTTATGCCCATAAAATATCATTTATTATATAAATTTTATTAAACATTATATAAAATATATAATTAATATCACCACAATATAGGGGTGGAAAGAGATTTTTATGGTAACGCAGTCATGATGCAAGATTTGTGTTCCCCCAGTTAATTACAACTAACTTACAGACAGTTTTCTTTATTAAATTAAAACCATTTTATTTAATTATCCCGATATATATACATATATATATATATACATATTTACATCATCGTTATTGTTATTATCTTACATAATAAAAACTCACATTTAATATTTTAATGCACCACCTCACTTATTCTGCGCATATTCATTAACTTATTTGCAATAAATACCATGACTCATTTCATTAATTTCTCATTATTGTTAATATTATAAATAATATTAATAACACAACACCCATTATTATTATTCAAATTTAATTTCAACAATTACTCAATTAATAATAAACTGAATGTTTCATTTATCAACGTCTAATGGGTCAGACACCCTCCCACTTAAAATCATTAATAATAATAACACCCATTAAATCATTTTATCATGATTATTATATTTTTAGTTTAGTTAATCACACAATTTATGTCATAATTATTATTATTTAACATATTTGTAAGTTATCATCAGTATTAAAAATTATCATTATAATGTGTGTCGTGTTGACCATATCGATTTTGACAAAGGAATGGACCCGTGGGGTCCGAGCCATTACATCAGATACCTCTCAAAACATTCTCATCCTCAAGAATTAAAAAACAACCCAGAAGAAATAATGGATCCGAACAACCACTCCGCAAGATACCTCTCAGGGCTCTCGTCATAACAGGAAACAACCGACAACCCTAATTATATGAGTTTGGGATTCCTTATCCCATATCAAGATATTATTCACTTTAGGTGGCACTGAATTTCCTGCACGGGTTTAATGAAATCCAAATTAATGTGTCTCGATTAGGAATTAGATCTTCCAACTTCCATATATTAGGATTTTCCAAACTTACACTGCCCCCAACACCAAATAGAACAACAATAAATTGCCCGAACACATGGCTTGAGAAATTACTTCTCCCATGTCGAGATATTATCCGGTTTTTGTGGAACTGAATCGCCTGCATGGGTTTAATCGAATCCACATTAATGTGTCTCTATTAGGGATCAGGTCCTCCTCTCCCCACATGTTAGGACTCTTTACACACATTTAGAGGAAAGAGGGAAACAACATAGCATTATAGACTCATGAAAAACAAGGTCCAGGCCCAAAGCATTGGCAAGAATGAGTTTCAACAAAGGAGTGTGATGCTATTGAATTTAAACAAAACATATACAAGAGAATTTAAGTAAAACCAAAAACATCTCTCTCAATCTCTGGCCTGGCTAGGGTTGCCACTTCTGTTTCATGCAATTGTCCACATCCCACTCCTCTGCCTCTCTGTTGACGTCCAGGTGCCATAGTTGTACGGTAAGCAAGGATTGCCTAAGCCCAAGTAGTAAGGAAATTTCTCAAGGTTTTATTTTATCATTTTTATTTCAATTTCATTCCCAGAACACTCAAATAAAGTAAAACACAATCATGATGATGCATGTACCTTTCCTAGGGTCTCTACCCTGCAATCAATATAGTCTCACTTGGTCGTTCTGTAGGCTCAGAGTCCTTGCACCGGATCACAGGGGGCCCTAAAATATCGTGTAATTTCCGGTCTTCCTTAGCCTATGTCATGCACCAAGATCAGCCAACACTATTACCCTACCATCCCATGCAGTCCTCATTGTGCCTAAAACCATACTTCATCCTATCTCTCAACCAGCAGCTCTGTTACCATTCTATCACGACCCCCTCCCACCAAAGATACCCCTCTTGAGCTGGTAATGGTGAATGGGAGATAATGAGCCCTGAGTCCCGCCTCCAGTAGGACCCGGGGTGGCGACTAGCACCAAGGGTATGTGTTTTCAAAAATATAGGAGGCATTACCCTTTTTATAATTTTAGATCAGGAAATAGGACAAGTCAACCACCAAAAATGAAAAGAACAAGTGTATAAAAATAAACCCAAACCAATCCCACATGAATGATTAAATAGTTCTGAAATAAGGTACAAGTATAAGAAAGCTCAAAATGTACAATAAAAAAAGAAACAAGAGTACAACAAACTGCAACAAATCCAACTGTCCCGGCTAGTAGGGTCCCGCAAGGCCCAGGTAGTTCTCCTAGAAACCTGAAAGTAAACGTAGGATGAGTGTACATGTATACTCAGTAGGAAACCTATAGCTATCGTGCACAAGTGGGGAGACATCCTAATGTCCCGTGAGAAAACAGAATAACTAAAACCTAGAAAGGAATCTATCCAACCAGCCTCACCAGTCACACTCACCACGCAACATAAGTCAATAGTGTATAGTAGTAATGTTTTCAAAGTATGGGTACCCTGCACCACCTTCCCACTAGTTATTGAAGACATCCTACGCATCATACCAATCCCTCCATTCTCACCGCAGTCCAACTGCCTCACCCCGCCTGCACACTCCTAGGCCACATCCTCAAGCAGTCACACTGCCAAACCCCGCCCACAAACACCTAGGCCACAACTATCACACGTAACCACGCTTGCAAACACCTAGGCCAGAACAACCACTGCCACTCCCGAAGACACATGTGCTAGAAGAACTACTGCCACGCCTGAAGACACCTGGGCCTCATCTCGAAGACACTTGGGAAACCACCTGCCCGCACACACCTGGGCCAGCCACCACACTACCCTACCCAATGATTCTTGGGCTACTAATGGACCTCAGCCCATCACATCCTGCCCGAAGATAATTGGCCTACTCGGGAAAGGGAGCAGAAAGGAGCTAATAACCATCCACTAATAGAAGTGTTGGGAAAACACCATCCCCCATGAAATGGGGGTGTTTGGAACTAAGTGCTCAACAAGGGTGGGGTGCGTAAAGAAACATAAAATGTACAGATTTATATATGTATAACAACCAATCAGCCCATCCTAGGTCTTCTACACAATGATCTGAGCATGTTCCATGGCACTGATACTTCGATAGTATGCACACAACAAACAATCCCAAAACACAATTTTAATGTTTTCATGTTTCAACAGCTTTAGTTATCAGTTTCTTAACTACCGGGAAACTATCAACAACAAAACTAGATCAAGTGTTCATCAAACTTATCCCTTCCATACACAAATCAAGTTAGGAGAACACAAGCAACACAAACAAGTCCCTTCTTATTAACCAACCAACCCCATTGGTTATTATTACCGTTCCATTACCATGCCCCACCTTTCATTAACTCTTCCACTTTTATTTATTATTCAAAACCCATAGTTCCTTCACATTCAAACCCATCCCTGTAGCCTCGCTGCCAACAACCATAACCACAGTCACACCGAAACATGTACATAATCATCCCTTTTGATACCATTTATCATAGCCCTGCTTCCCATCACCAATATAGCATTCCCACCAACCCACAACCCAGACAACCGCAGCCCCGCTGCTCACTCGATCCACAACAATCCACAAAACACCCCCTTTCACATAAACAACCCTAACCATCCCCCCCCCATGTTTATTATTTTAGTTTGTACGACCGGGGTGATCACACAAGGGTTCTAGGTATTTAATCAGCCATATTTACATGATTAACCAATTTCCACAATCAATAAAATTTCCATCTAAAATATAATCCATAATGAGAGGGAAACATTTAATTACATAAGAATTGTCCCCCAACAACCATGATTTTCAATAGTCATAAGCGCATTCAATTCACAACATAATATCACAGGATATGAAAAAAGTAACTGCATTCACAAACGTCCCATCCCCATATTATAATACAGTTATTATCTTTATTAAACTGGTTCAATATTTTTTCATGTAAACAAGAAGACACCCACCCCGCATGATACACAATTTAGAGAGACGACGGTGAGATCCCTACCTCAAGAGGTTCCGATTTCCTTCTACGAACACGACCACCACGATCACAAGGATTCTCCCAGAATGACTGCACCCACCAAGGACATCGCGGCACCACCGAATCTACAACACAAGAAACTCCCTCAACAAGGAGATCACATGTCGTAGCATGGAAAGAAAACAGGAGAAGTATGATCGAAAATAGAATAAAAGAACATAGGTTTAACATACCTTTTTAGATTCATTCGTCAAAGACCGTCGTTCCCGTCAATTATCTACAGTCTCCTCAGTTGGAAACTACGGAGGGAAAATCGAAGAAGAGGGAACAGAATAGGGTGTATGATTTTCTCTTTGTTGACCCGATCTCGTAATCACTGACGGATCGACGATCGGAGTCCGGATGAAGAAGTTTGGAGGAAGTCTTCTAGGTCATTCAGGAGCGTCGCCATGTGGAGAAGAAGAGAGGTGCATAAATAACATGTGATCCTCTCTTATATAGTCAACGAAAATGTAAAACGGTACACATCATGTATTAATGAATACACGACGTGATTGTACAACTATTACGCAGTTTGAGTAGTCAACACATGACACGTCACGCAGTTTACATGCGTTTAATGATAATAATAACTTCAATTAATAATAGGTATTTAATTGACCCGAGACATGATTCATAAAAAGGTATTTATCATTGGTCTTAAAATGACCGACATAAATTCAGGGTTATGCTGTAGCTGATGGTTCGTCAATAAAATACTGTATAAGGGAGATACTTTGGAAACAAGATCCCGTAATAATAATGATATTATTATTATTGGGTTTTTCTTGGACCCGAGCCACAAACCATAATTTAATATCCAAAATTAGACTTGAATTGATCGTATTAATGATAGGATCACATCGCCACCGACGACAAGTCAATCGGATCTTGCACGTGGGATTTATGACTGGTCAAAGGTTTAATAATAATATTAAATCTATTATTTCACAATCGTTTCAGGTACCTGATCCAAAAACAAGAAAATGACATCCAATATTGGACTCATAATTTCTGTCTCAAATTCAGGGTCACACTGCCACTGACGGTTCTTAAAATTAAGGTCGCACGAAGAAGTTGCAGACAGATAGGGGTTTTATCACCAAAATTAATAATAAAAATATTTTATTATTATTATTAATCAATTATTTCTTTATTTTTCATAATTCCAAAATCAATCATGATTTGAGTCTTGTTGAGCACTATAATTAAACACCCATTCCCCCTTTTCCATTTATTTCTTTTTTAAGCTTATTTCTCTTATTCCTTTTTTTCATTCTCTCTCCAATCCCCTTTCTTCTCTAAATTTCATCACGCACCCAAAAAAGGTGGCCCCTCATTATTCTTTTTGCATTTATCATTATTATAATATATAAATTATTATATAAATTATGTAAAGATACATGGGGCCAGGCTCCTCATCCTTATGCCCATAACATATCATTTATTATATAAATTTTTTTAAACATTATATAAAACATATAACTAATATCACCACAATATAGGGGTGGAAAGATATTTTTAAGGTAACGCAATCACGCTGCAAGATTTTTGTGCCCCCATTTAATTCCAATTAATTTAAAAACGGTTTCCTTTATTAAATTAAAACAATTTAATTTAATTATCCCGATATATACATATATATATAAATATTTAAGTCATCGTTATTATTATTATCTTACATAATAATAACTCACATTTAATATTATTAACGCACCACCTCGCTTCCTCTACACATCTTTATTTATTTGTTTGCAATAAATACCATGACTCATTTCATCAATTTCCCATTATTGTTAATATTATGAATAATATTAATAACACAACACCCATTATTATTACTCAAATTTAATTTCAACAATTACTCAATTAATAATAAACCACATGTTTTTTTTCTCAACGTCTAATGGGTCACACACCTTCCCACTTCACATCATTGAAAATAATAACACCCATTAAATCGTTTTATAATGGTTATTCTCTTTTTAGTTTAATTAATCACTCAATTTATGTCATCATCATTATTTTTTAACATATTTTTATGTTATCATCAGTATTAAAAATTAACATTATAACGCACGTCGTGTTGACCATATCGATTTCAACAAAGGAATGGACCCATGGGGTCCGGGCCATTACACGAGTTATGTGCGCTAATATGATATTAAATTTCTCTACCCAATGAAATTTTATTTTATAATTTCATTTAAATATTCTAAATTAGTTTTTAAAAATACAAAAAAAAATCAATTTCATTTTTAATCATTAAAATATTTATCTACGGTTAAAATAAATTTACCTTCAATAGAGGAAAATATAGTAAAAATGGTTATAACCATTTTAAAAATAATAAAGCTTGTTTAAACTTTTTTGATAATGGTTGGTGGGAGGAATCAAGACAATGTATTTTCCCCAAACCACAATGGATCATTATTTATTCTATTATCCATGAATAATGTATTGAATATATAAAAATATTAAGAAAATTAAAAAAAAACATATTTACATGTAAATGGATCTTAGATCCTCTCCCATTTTCAAAAAAACCAATGATATATTTAAAAAACACTCTCCCGCAGTCATTACTCAACCCCATATAAAATTTATGGAATCATTTTTAGTTCCCAAACAAAATGTTATGGATACATAAGGTTTTAACAAATAAATAAAATCCAAAGAGATATATATTCCTCTTAACCAAACATTTAATATTATTTTCTACATCTAACCTCACCATGTACCATTTTTCAATGAAGGATTGAAAATACCATAAATGAAAATATTATATATATTTTTATATGAATGTAATATCCATTTAAAAACTATAGTTCTGAAAATTTAACATAACCATTAATGGACATAATTTTGGTTAATCTATGTTCACAAGAAGGCCTTTAGCGATAATTATTGTCCTGAATTGGGAAAATGATATGATTTCCTATTATAATGATGGTTTCAACATCTCTATGTCATATTAAATTATTATTATTATCATAAAACATGATTATTTTTTATTGATTTCATAATACTAGGATTTGGTATATGCTACACAAATTTTGATTACATGACACACTACTATATGGAATGTCATTTAAAATCCCATAACTATTATGAAGAGGGTGGATAACGTACCATGGATGTAATAAGAATAATTTTGGTGATATAAATTATAAATTAATTGACTAGAAAAATATTTGGGAGTAAATAGAGTCACCTGAAGTCATTTTTAGAATGGTTTTTTAAACTGTTCATGTTTGTGTTTATCGATTAGGTATTCATTGGAGTTTTGACATGGTTGTCAAATTTTTCTTTTTGGAGGAATGGTAAGTTATAACCTTATCTTGTTACCCTAATTAATATTTTGAGAAACTCAGGAAGGTGTCTTATCATTTAGAATTTCAATCCTATTTTTTCCATTAAGTGTTCCATGTTTTTAACTTTAGAAATATCATTCATAACAATCCTAGGTGATTTAGTGTGAAGATATTAAGATTTAAGATAATACATTAGTAGATTAATGTCATGATCAGTTAGTGGATTGATAAATTATATCCATTAGGATGATCCAATTGGTTCGAGTGAGTTTTTTGTGAGGTGGGGACAACCATGATCCTTGAGTTTGTGATTCATTGATGATACTTCAATTACCATTTCAATTATTCAGTTAATGATATTATTCAATTATAGTAATTGATATATGTTATAGTGGGAATAATTTCCACACCCCAGTATGTGAAATCATGTCTAATGTCTATTTATTAATTGTCTTTTTAGTTGAAGTAGGTTTGGAATCATAAGTTAGAATAAAAATTTTGTGTTTATCCATTTAGGGGGAATACGGTAGATCTATGTTCATGGTGATTTTCATGGCATGAATTTGGGAATGTGGTGGGAAATTACCTTAGATGTCGAACATAGAATGAGATGTGTTCATGGTCATGGCCTACCTATGGTCACCTTGTGCACCATGGCCGGTAGGCCTCTGCATGGGATGGTGGAAGACGTGACTGGACAAAAATAGCATGAGTTTATTTTCTTGTTTGTGGATGGTACCCATATTATTTTATCTCAGAGTGATACCTCACAATTACGTGTTTCTCTAACGAAAATTTTATGGTGGGTTAAGATTTTTTAAATGCTTTTATGTTACATGATCTTTCCAAAAAAGTTAATCCATTTCCCTATGACCATGACGATAGGTTTTATTTTTTATCTTGAATCATTTTCCTTCTATTATATGAAATATGATTGCCCCATGGGAACATATTTGATATCAGTCATATTCCATGTACTGTATTTTCATAATCATAATTTTTTCAATAATTATCCATGTATTTCTCTTAATGATTTACCATTGTAGATATAAATTCATGAGTAGAAAAACTATCTGTTTCTATCATTATTATATAGGAAAATTTCATTTTCATCGATATTGGGAAATATATCTATATATAATGTTATATTGCACGAAATGACATGTTTTGATCTTTGCTAGTTTCAATCCAATGATGCTTAGTTTCGATCTTTTTTCTAATGATTTCATTTGATTTTGAATTATGAAATTTTTATTTGAAATCCAATATTTGTGAATTTTTTATAGGTGGTAATGATTGGTTTTACTATAAAGGGAATTTTTTAACCCTTTTTATATGCAAGTTGTTTTTGTGAAAATTTCTCAGTGATGGTTTTCAAATCGAAATAGATTTTCATGATTCAATTTTTTGTCATTCTAATATAAAAAATGTTTTATGAGTACATGGTAATTGAAATAAAATATATTTTAAATTGTAAATTGTTTCATAAAATGTGGAATTCAGTTCCCTAAATGTAATGATGATGTATCAGCACATTTGGAATGGAATTGGGAGTGGTAAAAGCTATAAATATGTGATACCTAGTGGATTTATGTATTAATATATGTTCTTTTCATCATTTTATAGTTTCTAGTGGGTACCAATTATAGGTATCTGAAGTACCTTCCGATAATATAAATTGATTTTCATAATAATCAACTTAAAGGGGTTGTGGAAGAACCTGTACAACTAATTTACTCTATGAAAAATGACCAGATTACAATGAATAAAACATAGAATTCAAACTAAAAAAACAATCACGTCCATTTGAATATTATATATTGAACCCCCTATGAAAAAAATCTATGAGCACAAAGTGTTTCCTCCTTCCCATCACTAACTCTATCTCCATGATCCATTCTAATGTTTTATGCCATACAATTATTTCTAGAGTGGCCCCCTTGTGCCTCAGACCCCAAATGAAACTACTCTCCATCAGTGTCACACAACTCATCAGCAACATCTAGACCACCCCCTTGTTGGAAACCAAACAATAAGCCACCAACATTGAAAATACATATCATAACACTACCAAAACAACAAAACACCACCACCAAATTCATCATCTATTAAGGAAATACAAATGGAATCCCGAAAAAATCACCAACACCATCATCATCATTACCACCTAGTACCAAACCAATACAAACTAGAGAGATAATATCACCATAATAATGATGTATTCAAAGAATTTATCCAGATGTTAGAAATTTGAAAGCAACATTCATATCGAATTTCCACCATAAAAAAAGACACAATGTAACAACACCACTTCTTATATAAATCTAAATTTCCACTAAATCCCCAATCGAATCTTATTGATACATAACCTTTGTCTAAGATTCATGCACACATACTTGACACACAATTCAATCGTTGAAAATAATTGAATTAAAAAAATTAAAATGAAGAATAACTCAAAACAAGAGAATAAGGTATATGATATTCCCATGTATTAAGATTCACTTATATTCGATATGTATATCTTTCTAAATTTTGTTCACTTCTATAATGTGATTATCCCATTTTTACATTGAGGATACATTAAATGATTTTTAATGCATATTCACATGTTCCCACTTGTTAGGTATATTCATTGTAGAAACCTATTTTATAATTTTACTTTTTCCACATGGATAAATGTTTATTCACATTTCATTTTTATCTAAATAACAAATGTTTTTATAGAAAAAAAATTAGATTATTTTAGATTGAAAAATTATTACTTTTCAAAATGTTATAGAAATATAATTTTTCCTAGATATAGTATATAAATTTGGGTTGACATTGTGTATATTTAAGATGGTACCATACTAATCCTCAGTTCTCACCCCATAATTTTCTTTTGGGAATCCGTGTATACGTTTTTACATGATCAATGTAAAGAGAAGATCGTGATATATAAATCTTCTCTTATACACCGCGTTTCCTTCAAATACTTTGGTTTGATGGTGAAATATTCTCTTATAGGGAGGGATCCATGGGTTTATTCACATTCTAGGTTTATGGTATGTTAGTTTTTATATTTTTACCTTTTTTCCATTGTTGGGATGTTACTTTTATGAATTGGTTGTTTTGACTTGTGATTTACTTTGTTTTGTGACACATTTTTTGCATAAAACATCAAATACTACAATTAAGGGTGAAATAATTACTACATTTTTTAGGATATTTGGGTAGTTTCCACCAGAATATGGCATTTGATAATTAAAATTAAATTTTCAAAAACAATTTCAAGTGTCATTATGGGTGGACCCAAGTTTTTTTGTTAATGTAAAGAACAAACATTCCCAACCCATGGTATTGAGTTTCCCACAATATTCATCACAATGAATATTTTGGATGCATTATCAAAATATTGAAATTTAATTTATATATATATATAATAACATCCAAATATATAAATTCATAATTATTGATCAAATCATTCTCATATGAAGATGGTTAGAGCTAATCAAACATTACTATTTATCAAACCACTACCATCCGAGGAAGGAAATTTTTTTGAAATATACTTTATGTACAAATGATCATATTTCTTTACCCATAATAAGGATTTATAAAGACCCCATATTCTATTAAAATAAATGAATGTATATGGAATTTATAATAAATTATCAAACAAATTTTCATAAATGACTTTGATGACATCACTTTTATAGAATATTAATAATTCTCAATGGGGTGAAATAGATATTTTGAATATACTTGATTCAATGAGGAAGTAAAATATACTAAGTAAAATATTAATGATTAAGGATTTATAATAATTTAAAATTGAATATTCCTACCCCCGGAGCTCGATATAAAAAGGATATATTCAATTATGCACATAGTATAAAATTATCCATTTGTACATGGAGTCTACATAATTATTATGATAAATGAGAACACAATTGGTGAAATTATATGTATGGATATATTTTAGAATATATATTATGGTGCATATCATGTCAGCAAAAGAGGATATAAATTAGAAATGTCAAAGTGGGTGATGTAACCATTTCCTAAAATTACATAGAAAATGGCAAACATCAATAATGGTTTTAGCATTGCACTTATAATGGAATAAATAAGTAATAATTGTATATTGGTTATAAGGGAAAATTTTACATTTAGTTTGACTCAATTTCAATTATTGATTATTTTTTCTATATCACATTAAAAATACATAAATTAGAGAAGTGATGAGGCTGCATGAAACACCAATATCAAATGTTTTTTATCCAGATCTGAGGATCCAATAATCTTTTTTGGAATGTATTCAACATGCCTTATTTTATGGAATATTTCGGAGAAACAAGTGAAAAGGTTTTAAGAAAATAATATTTAAAGAGAAATAATGAACAATAAGAAGATAATGTTACATAGCGATTTACATGGTTTGGTAAATGTGCCTTGTATCAATAGAGAGGTAGAACACTTTAATATTTTCAAGATCATAATTATTGGGAACAAGTATCAGATAATAAACCCCCAGATCCAAATTATCTCATAAATAATATGAATAAAATGTGCCTCCAACCACATAAGTAATCAATTGTGATACATTAATTAGTGGCTAGATATTTATTATGCTATAGTGACATGTTAGTGAATCCAATAACATGGTTTTACAAGGCCACGACATAGTCCACGCTTCTCAAATTAGCTATATCTTTCTACCACTATAATTCTAACTATTATATTTCCCTATTAGTGTCGTCGATCATCTATAATTTAGTGAGTCATCATTGATATAGTATTTAATTATTACACATCAAAAGGTGTTCTGGTAAGAAGTACGGGATACGAAAAATATTCTCAACTTCAACCAAGGATCATGTTATACCAATCCCATATATATAAAATAATGTCTGAAATAAATACCTCATCTCACCCATAATCTAATTTCTAGTATAAATGAAATATCCATAAAGAGGAAGATATTCTGTGATTTTTCTCTATGAAAATCATAAGGGCTGCGACCAACATCTTCAAATAGTCAGGTTATAATAAAATAATAATTTTCACATGAGAATTATATTTCACCAATATGAATCCCTCTAGGGGAATATATGTATAATACTTGTTTGTGGGGTTGATGTAGATGAATTAGTGTTACTAAGACCAGAGATGATCAATGAAATGGTAGAAAATTTAGGATTATACATCAATGCATTAAGGAATAACATAATCAACGATATTTTTATATTTATAACAACAGATGAGACTAGGAATGTTAAATTAGTGACGAATATTTCTTCTATATATTTCTTGGGAAGAGATTATTTCTGTTTGAGAGGATGGGGAAGATTTGTTGGTGGTATATTTATCCCTATGATTTTCTTAATCATATTTGAATGGTGGCATATCAACTAGTACTCCCACTAAGCCAATATAAAGTGCATGATGAGTTCAATGTGTCAATATTAAATAATTATATACTAGATCCCTCACATGTAATAAATTAATAGGTGTAACAATTAAATAATTCTATCTCTTATAATGAGTATCTATTGAAAATATTTGACTTTTGTGAGTAGTTTTTTCATAACGAGAAAAATCACAATGCCAAATACATCTGGTTGAACCATGTGTATTAAAATATTAAATGGAAACCCGATGTGAAAAGGAAATATAAGTAACCTCATTTTTTAACATAATGTAGGGGAAAAAGTTTTAGTAAGAAATTTATAAAGGTAGAATATTATAATGAACACAAAATTATAATATATAAATAAACCTTCTTATTATATATGTGGGTCCTATTAGGTAATATTTTTAATAAAAACAAAAAACCCAATATCGTTAATATAGAACATTTTATTTTAATAATATTACATTTCTAATGTAATCTAACATATGGTTTAATAATAATACATCTAGGTCATTCTTTAAAAAGAATATTTATGTAACAATAATCATCATTCAATAGTTTTTTTACACTAATAATTTAGGCCAATATTTGAATAATATATTATATTTAATTTCTTTTAAATTTTAACCATATGAAGAAAAATAATTATTAATTTTTTGAATTTTTTCAGAAACTGGATTTTTTAAGAAAATATAGAAAAATATAGTTTTTATTAAAACATTGATATAATCATTAAATTTTAGGAAAATAATTATTTCTATTAAATTTTTAAAACATATTATTATTATTATAGAACTTAAATAATAACTATTTAGAAAAAACTATTTCTTCCTCTTCTTAAAATTAAATATTACTTCGTGAAATTTTAGTTTTTTACAATGTCAAAAAAATTATTTTATAATAATAATAGATTTTATTTTGTGTGAAATAAAAATCATTTATAATAATTTGCAAGTTTTTAGTTATATTATAAAAATGAACTATTTCGAAAAGTGATTATTATGAGTTATGTGCACAAATATTATATTAAATTTCTCTAACGCATATATATTTTATTTTATAAAAAAATTTAAATTTTTAAAATAATTATTTTATAATGATTAAAAAATTTGAAATTCAATCTTGTTCAATAAAATTTAGAACAATGGTTTAAAATAATACTTCTTTATTTGTGGGGAATTTTAATAAAAATTGGCATAACCAAGTGAAAAAGACTATCACATTTTAAAATATTTATTAGTCATTTGTGGTGGAAGGAATATAGAAAATATATCCTCCACATACCACAATTGATATTTATATATTATTTAAACATTGAATAATTAATTGAAAACTATGAAAAATAAATAAATATTACAAAAATGACACTCTATTCTTAAAAATGGATCTCACCTCCTCTAAATTTATCAAAAAATTCTGATGATATATATAATCAAATACTCTCCCCTAGTTTGTCCATAAACCAATTTCAAAAATATGGAATCAGTTTTAGTTAAAAAACAGCGCTATATGGATCTTTAATGATTTTTTGGTAGAATTACTTTCAAAGTGATAGACATTCCTCTCATCCAAACATTTACAATTCTTTTCTTATTCTAACATCTCCATGTACCATCTATCCATGAATGTATGAAAATAACATAAATTCTAATTTTTTTAATTTTTTTATATGAATGTAATATCTATTTCATCACAGTGTTTATGAAATTTTCATATGACCTTGCATGGACATAATTACAATTAAGCTATGTTCAGATGAAGGTGTGTGTGAAGATTTTTGTTATTTGTTAAAAATGATATGATTTTATATTATAATTATGGTTTCCATATCTCTATGTTATATTAAATTTTCATTCCCATGAAACAATATTATTATATAATGATAGAATTTTCATATTTTATGGTATATGATACACTATTTTAGATTACATGACACACTATTATATTGAAGAAAATCACTAGTACAAAAATTATTTTTTTATGTAAGGTTTTCTAGATTTTTAAAATTGGTTATTGTGGAAACATCAGTGAATGTGACGTTATAAATATATTTTTTACATTGATTAAATAATATCCATTAACAATTTCTTATTTAATGAATTTTTACATCTATTTTTTAAAAATCAATATAAAAGATCTTCTATTAAAAAAATGACATTAAAAATATTCTTCTCAAAGTCAACTTTCCAAAAAATGTAGATAAAAGTAATTTTTACTTCTATTTTTCATATAAAAATATGAAAAGTGATTATGAACCAATATATAATTTTCTAATATTTAATTTGACGGCTTATAGAGCTCAAATAGAGTAATGGGTCAAAATTTATAATCGTTTGAAGTTGTGTATATTTTTTCAAGGAAATATATAATGTGCCAACCAAAGCTTCGTCTTAGATGGATTTTTAGAATCTCATAGATGATTTTTATTTTTACTATGATATAAATAATTATTCTTCATTATAATATAATAATATTCATTCAATGATAAATCAATTAAGAAAAATGATACAAAAAACATAAATCATTGAAAATTATTTACAAACACCCTGACGATATCACAGAAAGATTAAATAGTGGATTCACGATGAAGATAAAATAATTCAAGTTGCTGGAATGATGATGGTTGATATAATTTATCATTAAATTGTTATGTATATATATATAATTAAAACATATAAATTATATGTTAAAAGAAAATGTGATATGAAAAAATTATGCAGAAATAAAAAAATTTGATGTCGCAATGTAGAAAATAATAATTATGAACTGGAAAGATAATAAAATTAATTTTCACATTTTCATTATGATAACTGATATTAAGAAATATTATAATTTTTATTTTTCACCTCTTTTATCATAAAAACAATTTAAAAAAAATCTTTCCAAATCGGTTTTATAAAAACTGATAGGGGAAACTACCTTTTAGCATTGGTTTTTTTTTCAATAACGAATGTTAACAAGAATTTGTCACATTGATTTTCAAAAAACTAATTTGAAAAATGTTAAAAAATAGTTATATCATTTCCTAATATTAAATTTCACTAGTCTTGGAGATCATACAGAGTTATGGATCAAAAGATATTGCAATATGAAGTTATACTTTTACAAGACCTCATTTAGAGTTGATCAACATCTAATGGCCATATCGTTGGTTCTGTAACTCTATTTCAGCAACATGACTAGTCAAATAAATCAATGGGGAGTTAAATAAATGATTTCAAACATTTTCTATATTAGTTATCAAATAATCATCATGGAAAAATGATGAAGATCAGTTTTTCACTACGGTTATTAAATAACCATCATGAAAATCCATGGAAATTGATTTATCATATCTTGAATTATTTAAATGATTTGAAAAAAAGTGAAAATTAATTTTAATATCCAATAAAGATGAAAAAAACATAAAAAAATAAATTTTATGAAATTTTTGTGTTGGTTCTATGAATACAATATTGAAAAGGTGACACTAAAAATAGCTTTTGTACTAGTGGTATTGCATATTGCATAATTATTAGGAAGAGGTTGGATAATGTTCCATGGATGTACTAAGAATAATTTACAAGATGTTGAATATCATTTAATTGACTACAAAAAAATTTATGACTATTTAGTTCGAATTGATGTCATGAATAAATGGGTGTCATCATATGTTGCAGCATGTGCTTATCGGTTAAGTATTCCTCTATGATTAGACATAGTTTGGGTATTTATCATTTGGGATGAATTGTATGTTTAAACCATGTTATATTATCATTTTCATGATATGGAAAACATTGTAAGGTGAATTATCATTTAGAATTAACTTTTAATTTGACTTTATTCTATAATGCTTTCCAAGTTTTCATATAATAGAAATACCATCCATAACTATCCCAAGTGATTGAGTGTGAAGATATTGATATTGAGCATAAAACATTGATAGATTAATATCATGACCAGATACCAGATAGATAGAGTATTTTTTTTGTTATGGAATACAATCCCATTGGTTTGAGTGAGTTTAAAATTTGGTGGGGATAACCATGGGACTTGAGAGTGTGAGGCATTGATGATACAGCATTTTTCATTTCATCTTTTTATTCCATGATCATAACTGTTTCTAGTGGTGGATATATTTCATAGTTGGGATAATTTTCACACCCTAGTAAGTGAAATCAATAATAGAGACTTTGTTTATTTTATATTTTGTTGAATAATATTTGGATGGAAATTTTGTCCTAAAAAATGTTTTTTTCATTTAGTGGTAAGCACGTAAAATCATGATAATAGTGGTACATGTGGTGTTCATTGGGAAATTTGGTGAGAAATTACCATTGATTTGACACTTATCATGATATGTGGTATTGGGAATGTCCCATATGGGGATATCTTGTCCATCATGGCCTATAGGCCTCCCTATAGGCATGGTGGAAGATATAGCTAGACTAAAACAACATGTGTTTCTTTTCATGGTTGTGGTTGGTCCATACAGTTTAACATCTAAGTGATGATACCACAAAATGGTATGTATTGATAAGAAAATTTGATATTGGGTTTAGATTATTGAAATGAATATTTTTCCCTGATCATTCAAAATAAGGTTCTCCAATTCTTACAACAATGATAATATTATTTTTCTTGTCTCTTGACTAGTATTTATTCTATTAAAATAATCATTCTACCCCCCATGGGAACATAATCTGGAGAAATCATATTCTAAGAAGTGTATTTTCATCATTTCGCATTTTTTAAGAATTAGTTATGAGTGAATCATTTTTATTTACCATTTTTGATATAATATCATGAGGAAAATTTCATTTAATTTCTATCATTGTTCAAGAAGAAAAAGTTGTTTTCATTGATCATGATTAATATATCTATATCCAATGTTACATCGGTAGAATGAATATATTTCTCATGATTTAATTTTATTTTTATTTATGAAATAGATATTTGAAAAAAAACATTAGTGTCTTGATCATTTAGGATAATGGAATGTTTTTCTATAAATGGTATTTATTGTAAAAAAAATTATACCCATGTTGTGTTTTTAATAAAGGCCTCAAATATGGTTACTAAATGGAACTGGATTTCCAAGATTCAATGTGGTGTGGTGTCACAATAAACAATGTTTTATGAGTATATGATAATGGAAACACTTTTTTATTCTTTTAATTCTTTTTCAAAAAACAAGGAATCTAGTTCCTTTAATGTAATGATGATGTAATAGCACATGGGAATGGAATTGGGTATGGGGGAAGCTGGACATATGAGACACCTAGTGGAGTTATTTATATCTAAAAGATGTTTCATTGATACTATAGTTTCTAGTCTGTATAATTTCATTGTAACATATGTTCCATTAAATAATATGTAATTATTTATTATAACATCCACATTTAAATGGTTATGGGGGAACCCATACAACCTATTAACCCGATAAAAAACAACAAGATTTTGATAAAAAAAAACATAAATTTAAAACAAAAAAAATAAGCACATACATTTAACTATTCAATAATAGAAAACCTATGATGAACTATCAAGTGCATAATTTTATTACGTGAACCCATCTCCACCTCATTCCCTACGATCCATTCTCCAATTGTATGTCATACCGTCATCCCACGAGTGGCTTCCTTGTGCCTCACACTACTAATGCGACTTTTCCCCATAAATATCACGCAACTCATCAACACCATATTAACCTACTGAATTTCAAAAAACCAATCCATCAAATAACTATAGTAGATAATACATACCATAACATTTCCAAAACCATAAAACACCACAACCAAATTCATGAATGATATAGAAAAAACCAACCAATCCCCAAAAAAATCACTTTCACCAACATCATTGTCACTACCATGAAATAAGCCAATACAAACCAGAGTGAAAACACCACCATGATAATTTTTTATTCAAAAATGTTAGATATAAGTTGGGTAATTTCATGGAATAGTCCAATTGATTATACACTATAAAACAATACAAAAAATTCCATCACCACTTCAAAGATAATGACAAACCACAAGCTAATCCATATTCAGTTTTTTGGGATGCACACCATCAATCAAAAAATTAGAAACACATCACATACCCATAAACCCTTCAATGAATTTAAATGAATACCTTTAAATTTAAATGAATAATGACCCAAAACAAGAGAGGAAGATAAATGTTGTGCCATGCATTAGATTTCACTTATATTTGGTAGGTATTTTTTTTCAGAAGTTGTGTGCAAAATGGTTTTGTGATTACCCCATTATAAAATTTGTATATATTATATGATTATTTAATTTATCCATGTTCCCACTTATTAGGTATATTGAATAATGAAACATATTTTATAATTTTACTCATTCTACGTGGATATATGTTTATTCAAATTTCATTTTTTATCTAATTTAGTTATTTTTTTAAAACTAAACTAAATGATCTTTTATATGGAAAATTTATTTCATTTGGAAAATTTATAGAAACTTATTTTATCCCATAACTAACTGATTAATATTGGTAGAAAATTATTATATTCAATATAGTATCATTCTAATATTTAGTGCACAAATCTTACTTTTTTGGGCATATGTGAACAATATTTTACGAGATTTAGGTGAAGGTAAGATCCTAACATATAGATTTTTTTTGTATGGATCTTGTTTCCTTCTATTAGTTTGGGAGAATGGTAAAATATTTTCATATTAATATGTATCTATTGTTTTCATCTAGAACAATTTTTATGGTAAATTTTTATATATAGTCCTTTTTATCATGTTTTTTATGTTACCTTTATGGATTCGTTTTTTCACATATGATTTACTTTTTATATTTATTGTTAATATTTGTTTTCAAAAAACATATTATATTTTTATTAAGAGAGGTATCATTCAAATGTTTTTTATGTTATCTGGATACGATTAACAAGAAATGGTAGTTGAGAATGCACATTTTCACTTTTGGACGACAAACTCTTGTGGCGTTATTGGATGACCCAGGTTGTTTTGTTACCAAAATGAACAAACCTTCCCAAATCATGGTATTGAGATGGAAAAATATTCACTATAATGAAAAATTTGAAAAATTTATCTCAATATTTAATAGTAATATATATATATATATATATTTATATTTAAATATAATATGATCCTAATATTTAAATACATAATTAATGATCTTAGCATGCTTCTACGAAGATGGGTAATGATAATCACAGATTATTATTTCTCAGTGCACTACCATCTGGGGAAGGAGAACAATGTGAAATATACTCTACGTAATAAAAATATATTATATAATTAGAAATGATAATGATTGAGAAGGATCCATTGTTATTATACATGAAAATAATGTACATGGAATTTAAAAAGAAATTTCATCCAACATTTCGTAAATTATTTTTATTTCATCACTATTGTGGAAGATAAATAATTTTTAAGGGGATTACATAGATATATAGAATATTGGGTATTAAATGAAATTGGTAATATCATCCATGTTATATATTAATGATTAAGGAGTCTTCAAATTTTTAAAAAGAATATGCCTACCCTCATAGCTAGATATATAAAAAAGGATATAATCAACAGTGGTCATAGATTAAAATTATCCATTCAACCTTGGATTATAGAGAATTATTATTATACATTAAAAAATAATTAGTGGGGTAATATGAATAAATATATTTTAGATAATATTTCAAGGTGCATATTGTGTCAGCAGGAGAGGGAATAAATGAAATATATATATATATATATAAATATATATAATTCTCATAATTACATAGAAAATGTAAAAAAAATTACTATTCATTTTCTCATAGGTCGTACAAAGGAATAAATATTTAATAAGTATATATGGGTTATGGTGGAAGGTTTTATTCATATTTATCAATAAATTTCCATTTTTTTGGATTTTATAGTAGATCGCCTAAATATGATATACATTGGGGAAGTGTTGAGGGAACATAGAACGCCAATGTCTATTGTTTTTTATTGATAATCAAGATCCCCTAAATGTTCTGGTAAATTGTTCAATGTGCATAGTTTTATGGAATCATTATGTAAAACTAGTGGAAATTTATTCTTAAATTATTATTTGAAGAGTAAAAAAAGAAATGATAAGCAGATCAAGGGACATAATGATTTAAATGGTTTGATAATTGGTCCTTATATCCATAGAGTGGTTTAACATATTACTATTTTTTAGGATCATAATTATAGTGATAAATTCTTTGAGTACAAAACCCTAGACCAAATCGATCTCATAAATAAAATGAAGAAATTGTGCCTCTAACCACAATGTATGACCACTGTGTTTTAGTAACAGTTGGTTAAAATTTTTTAGCGCAATATTGAATTACTAATGTTTCTATTTAAATCAATTTATAGGGCCATATTAGAGTCCAAGATACTAAAATTATATATGTCATGTTACTACTATAATTATACTATTTTATAGTTCCATATTAGTGTTGCTGATCATCTCTACTACAATGATTCAACATTGCAATAGTATTTAACTATTACCAATAAAAATGTTTTACGGTTTGCAGTATGGGATACCAACAGTTGAACTGACATCAACCAAGGATAAGGCTACTCCAATCCAACACATTCAACATTATGGAGAAAATAAATACATCTTTCCACCAGGAAATTATATCTATGATAAATATAATATCTTTAAACATTACGATATTTTGAGATTTTTCTCTATGAAATTTAAAGGGGCTTGGACCAAAATCATCATATTGTCTCGTTATCATAAAAAAATAATTTCATCATAACAATTAAAATTAAACAATATGAATCCCTCTAATGGAATATATGTAGAATACATGTGTGTTTGGCTGAATTATATGAATAAATATTTCTAGGACCTGAGGTGATCATTGATATGCAAGAAAATATTAGGAGTATTCAACAATAAATCTAAGAATCACCATGTCAATAGAAATGTTATTGTTATAACTATATATGAGACTATTAATGATACATTGGTTTTGAAGTTTTCCTCTATATAACATTCAGGATGAAATTCTTGAGAAGAAGGGGAAGATTTGTTGATGGAATATTCATCTATATGAGATTATTTATCATATTTGAATGGTGAAATATCAACTAGTACTCCCACCATGACTATATAATGTAAATGATGTGTTCAATGTATCACTATTAAATAAATAAAAAGTATATCCCTCACATTTAATAAATATAGATGTGGTACAATTGTAGAATGATATTTTTATAAGGAGTAGATAGTGAAAATATTTTACAATAGTGACATAGTTGTGCATAAGAATAAAAATAAAAAATAAAAAATAATTTAGTGATGTCAGGTGTATTAAAATACTAAATTTGAATCTGATGTGATAGTGAAATATAAATAACCTACTTTATCAAGATAACATTGGGAATGACTTTTTAGTGTGATATATCTAAATATGGATGATTGTAATGACCTCAATGTTATATATAGTAATTTCCCTTCTTAATATATATGTTTTTCAAATTTGGTAATATATATTATAAAAACTAAAAATCACGATTCATTTTTACATAAAATAATATGTTATATAATATTACAATTTTTAATATTTATATAACTTATGGTATACAAATAATAAATATATTCCACGCTTCCAACAAAATTAAAAATGCTAATCATGTTTTAGGCACAAATTTATGATAATAATTTTTTACATAAATATATGTTGAATTTAAAAAAATTAATTTAATCTACATGTTATTAATCTAAAATGTTCTTTATGATTATTTTTTGGGATCTTTTCTTCAATTTTAGTTTTTATGTAAATATGAAAAAATATAGTTTTTATTAAAACTATAATATTTTAATTACATTTAAATTATATAATTATAAAATATAAATATATATAAAAAATCATAGCATCATTAGAACTTATATAATAATTAGTTCTAATGAAAAATAATTTTCCCCTTCTTAAAACTAGACACTATTTCAGAAATTATTAAATTTTTTTATTTCTTAAATTCTAAAAACATTTATATTATTATAATAATTATATAGTTTTAATAAAAATTAAAAAAGATAATCATTTCCAGTTCAATAGTTTTAACCCTATGTTTATATATTTCTAAAAAATCTTTTTACGAGTTAAATGGGCCAAAATTATAAATGATTTCTTTAATCATTAAATATTTAATTTATAAACATATTTTAATATTTAAAATTATTATCTTCTCATCATTTAAAATTTTCAATTTAAATTTTGTTCATTAAAATTTGTTACCATGTGTATAAATAGAGTTATTTCAGTTAAGGGAAATTATAGTAAAAAGGGGAATAACTACGTGCATAATTACAAAGCCTGTTAAAAATGATTTTGATCCTAGTTTATAGAAGGAATTTAGAAAATATATATTCCCCATTCCACAAATAATCTTTATCTGTGTAATTAAAATTTAATAATTTTTTGAAAATAATGAAATATTATAAAAATCACATTGTTTCATACAAATGGACCTCAAAACCACACCATATATCAAAAACTTAAAAACATATGTGTCAAAAACACTCTCTTATAGTGTTTCTTGAACCCCATCATAAATTTATAGATTCCTATTTTGTTCCAAAACCCCATGCTATGGATCCTTAAAGAGTTTCCCAAGGAATAAATTCCACAGTGAGAGAAATTATTCTTAACCCAACATTGCCAATTCTTTTCTTCTTATATCCTTAAAAAATAACCTCTATCCGTGAAGGTATGATAATATCACAAATTTTCATATTATAAAATTTTACTAAATAAATGGAATATCAATTTCATAAATGTGGCTATGAAAAATTCACATGACCTTTAATGGACATTATTATAGTTTCGTTATGTTCTTATGAAGGTGTGTGTGGAGATTTAATGTTATTATTTGTGAAAATAATATGATTTACTATTTTAATTTAGGATTTTACATCTCTATGTTATAATCATTTTTTATTATCCTAGAAAATTATTATAATAAAAATATTTCGTAAGCTTATTCTCTGGTAAATGCTACACCATTTTAGATTATATGACACACTACTATATTAAAAATTATATTATCCATTCATGTAGTATTTATTAGATATTTCTCTCATAACAATGATTTTCATTCATATAATCTACCACATAATTAAATATCAACAATATGTTTTCCCTTTCAAATAATTTAATGCCACTTATTTATTAATTTCATTTACCAACATATTTATATCTAGTTTTATATTAAAAAGAATGTATTCTGTGGGATTATTCATCGAAGATGATTACCATGTAATTTTTAGTTGTGTTTCTAATTATCTAATATTTAAAGACACTTAACCATCAATTATATGGTATTTAATGACTCTCTCCTAAAAATGGTACCCTTCTAATGATGTAAATGTTGAATGATATAAAAAGAACTCCACATACCACTGTAAATAAATTATGGGATAGAGACTATAACAGAGGTTCTATAATCACATATATGGGAGTCATTCTGTAGATTAAATATTTAAGGAATAATATATAATATTACCGAACAACCATCTAACTATAATATTAAAATATATTAGAAATATGAATATGATATATCACAGGGCCTGTGAACAAATTTAATTACATACAAATAAAAAACAATAAATACTAAATCAAATAATTGGTAGTGACCATAATGCTCTAACAACACATAAAATACTTTTCAAACTATTAGTTTTTATAAAAATCATTATCTTTATCTTGTGAACCCAATTAATAGTTTATATAATCATGCAGTGATAATCACATCAAAATGTTGTAAGATCTGTCACCATAAAATTCATTAAAAATATAAAAGAATCCAATTAAATCCAAGAGAATAAACAAATCAACCCAAATCATCACATAGATAGGTAATACATGATTCTCATACTACTTAAATAATGTTCACCATGAATAGCCTATATGTGAGTAATTATATATTAATAGAATATATAAAAATCAATGTTCATCGAGTATACTTATTCATTATTCTTTCTTTCTCAAACCCAAATGGCTATATAATAAACTTATCCATCACATGTAACAACAAAAAACATTTGAACAGGAATGATGACAATTAGTCTTATCATGTAGCCTAAAATCTCATTATAATCAAATCTATATAGTAACCATATGTATTCCTTAAATATGCTATTACTTCTTTACATGAAATATACATCTTGTCAACACCACTCATGAATGTACACAGGTGGGATTCCAAAACCACCAATTCCAAATACAAGTATTTATTACCCATCAATCCCTTATTTACCACACATATATGATTTATAAAATTGTGGGATATCACATCATGGGCATAAACACAACCAATAACTTATGTAATGATAACCCTTGATACACCAACTAATATTCATCTAAAGGTAGATCATTGGAGAGTGATAATTTTTTGATATGTTCACTGTCCATCCTGCAAGTTTGAGACAATAGTCTCTCCCCAATAATCTTGACATCAGTTTCGTAATGAGAATAGATTGATAAATATATGAAATAGTAAAATTATTATATAATAATATAAAAAACTCAAAGAGAAACTAAATTGAATTAGAATCATTTATTTCAACTACCTCTCAGGGAACTAAGTTGGAAATTCTATGTCCTAGATTTCATATAATTATACATTCATCATGTTCAATATAAATTAATTCTTTATACATTATATAATATTATTAAATATGAATTTCCAATATATATATGTTAATAATATAATCATGTTTATATAAAAAATATATTTTATCTTTCTTATATTCACTATAGGACTCGGACTATTTTACCACATAAATGATGAACATTGATTGTATAGTTATATTGTAGTTATTATCATTAAAACCACAATCATAAATTTTATACCATATATAAATGATATATAAAATTCCCTAGATTGGCTTATGAGGAGGCTACAAATGTAGTTGCAAAAAAAATTAGTTTTTGGTTTTTGGTTTTTTCAAGAAGAAACTTTTGTGGATTTTATTTAAATTATAATAAATGAAATAAATAAAAATAACATGATTGAAAACTAATCAAAAAAATTATTTGAAATAGAAATGGGTTTTGAACATGAATTGTAATAGTATTTTTGGACAAGAATAGACCATCTAGGCACTCCGCTCTTTATTTTTTAAAATGACATCCCAATTTAATTTATCAATTCCCATAAAAATAACTGATAAATAAAAACCTATATATCAAGTATTTCATGTCATTGAATCATTATTATCACCCTCCTATTTACCTGAATCATTTACTCGAATACCCCCAATTGATTTAAACCAAAAAAGTATGCCCAATGACATGACCTTACCAAAGAACTATAAGTAGTGAAATTAATTAAATAACTCCATTGGTTTTGAAATAATCCTAAACAAATGTTTAGAATTAATTAAATAAAAAAATGAAATATTTCATTGAAAAATATATGTTTAGGGGATGCCGAAAATAGATTGCACATGAAGGTGATGACTCAGAATAGACATTCATTCAGTTGTTTTCATCCACTACAACATAGTATTTTCCCTCGCATCACATGAGAATATCATTTACTAACTATTTTATTTGACCCAGTATTCTGTGAAAAAAAAAATTGTCCGCCTACCTAGAAAACCCATCATCTTTATCTCTCAATCCATAAAAACACATGAAAGTATTTGGTGATTAAAATATAAATAATCGAGATCGAAAATATTATATCTATTTTATCTCAATCTAAATAATTATGGATTTATTCCACCCTCATAGTAAAATCGAAACTGGGGTACTTTTTACAAGTTGTTTTAAATCAAATTATTCATAACTAGGTTATATAAAATCACCACAACCCCAACCCATAAAATCCTAAAAAAACTAAGATTTTATACAATGGGAATTAAAGAGATGTAGTCATAATAAAATATCACAAATATTTCATCTCAAGCATATTCATTCCATGCCCTTTTAAATTTTATGTTGGTCTATTTAGTTATCTTTCTTTTAAATATTTATACTACCCAAAAAATAGAAAAAAATTTATAATAACATCAATGATGCACTATAGTATTGAGAGTACAAAAATATCCTACCTCGGTTATATGTTCTACATTATATGTGAAAAAAGAAATGTTCCATAATCAAACATCTTGGAAGAAAATGAAACCAAAACTAAATAATGAAACACTATAACCTACTTAAAATAAGGAATCATTAAAACATGGTTGATTTTTTTATTTAGAAATGTTTATATCCCCAAAATGAACATCTTGGAAAAAGAACAACGTAGAGAATGATTAAGATAGAAAAAGATAGAGTACCATGATTAATTAATCATTTATATGGATGAAAAAAAAATTAGACTTAAAATATATTTTGGAGGGTAATTAGGGGTCATGGGGTTATTTATAACTTAGGAGAGGAATTGAAAACTGTA
Organism: Viscum album; assembly: GCA_963277665.1. NCBI lineage: Eukaryota > Viridiplantae > Streptophyta > Magnoliopsida > Santalales > Viscaceae > Viscum > Viscum album. Next base: position 1,816,260,194 of record OY728140.1, on the reverse strand, counting down.
CCATAGAGAGTTTAAAACTATTTTTAATGATGATGAATTTAATACCATCCAATAAGATGCATTTGTTCACTCTATGAAAAAGGTGATACATAAAATTAGAAATACTTAATTACATTCTTAAAAAACCAAAAATATCATGATTTTTAAAAAAACCTAGTAAACTGTTTTGACTAAGACCATGACCTTTAATATGGTGAAATGACAATCCCAAGGACATTTTACCTCACTACACCCATTATAATGGAATAGTGTAGTAAAAATTGTGCCAATATACTCACACCATTATAAGAACCTATTTCCCTTTAACATATTCCTCCTAGGGAATTTCTATACTACCTATTCCTTATAGGTATTATCCAAGTGCTTGACATCTTATAAAAAAGTTGTACCATATAACATTGATTTTCAATGTTATTAAAAAAAGTAAAATCAAAGGCATTTACTAGCACTATACCTTCCATAATAGTTTGTTGATCATATAATATTATCATAAAATGAAGCACTATAGAGAAGAACCTTTTAAAAAATACATATAATCTATTCCACTCACATTGGTGCATCTCTTCACAAAACAACAGACTCTAAAACAAATCAATGAATGTCCATTGATAAAAATACCTCTACCATTTTTAGAATCTATGTAAAAATAAAAACATCTAGAACCATTAACATATTTATGGTGAAGTTAAACCCAAAATTGAAAAATCAAATATATCCTCTATAATACAATACAACTCCATCTAAAAAACAAAATGCCACAAGAAAAAAATAATGAAAACTTTTTAGTCATATAACCCCTTATGATTGATACATTTAAAAAATATCATTATAATGAATTAAAAAAACAAAGATAGAAATATAATTGAGTTTGGATAATTTTCCAATTAGATACCTCTAAAGGATATCTATAATCCATGAACAACTCCAACACCAAACAAGAAAAGTGTTTTGAAAAACACAAATAAAAATGTTCTAATAAATATCAAAAGGACTTAGAATTTATCTAAATAATTATCCAATAATTAATAAAAACAGAACATGGTATTTTAAAAAAATTCCACTAGAATTCACTTGTAATATTATTCTATTCATCTTCCTTATACAACAGAACATCCAATGGAACAACTTTCCGATTTTTCGCCTTCTATTAAGGACTTGAGATCCCAAGTTTCTTGTCTAAAAGAGGTGTTTCTTAATAAATATCCAAATCTCACTATATAATGATATGGGAATCATTGGAAAGGTATACATGGAGAAATTATTTGATGAATACATAATTGACAATGTCTTCCCATAGAGGGAACACTAACTAATAATATAAAATGTTAATATGCACAGCCACCTCCAATTGTCGGAACAATAAGTGTAAAAACATATTAGCCCCACAAAAAATCCTCTGCCCCAATAATGTGAATACCATAAACTACAAGGTCTTCAATATAAATAATTTTGGATCATCACCCATGATCAGGGAATCAAAATATAAAAAAATCCACAACTGTATTCAAAAACAGATTATCGGGTGATATAGATCTCGAATAGAACCTTCATTACTGAGTGTTATAGCTCAATTAGGATTGATGTATAATAACCCCAATCTACACACCCACCTTAAACATAGCACATCATTCAACCGGTAACCCCTTTTGAAACATAAAAATATTTTATAGAGAAAAATTCGTTATTTTTAATTGTTATATTCTCCAAAACAATATTTTTCTTTATTTATGAAATCAAATTAGGATCATATAGAAATATTTTTAAACATCTAATATACATTTAATGAATAGATTCCTTAAAATATTATAGTTAAACCTATATCAATTTAAATTTTATTTATTAATCTAATGAATGATTCAATTTTACTATGTTACTAAGGTGAACAACTCCAAATAGACACCTAGATTATTGAAACCAATTAACTCAATTATAACTAAGAACACAAGATATCTCCACCATAAAATAGTCATCTCAACCGAAATACCGATACATAATAAATTCACGAATCATGGGGTGCTAAGATTATTTATACACATTTTTAAATCCTTTATATCACATTAGTATCCTACATATAGAATAAAAAAATATGGGAAAAATAATTTTATCATGGTCATGGAAAAGGATTGATTGATTACCTTATTCCCTACCTCTACCGAATGAATTATCTATGACTCGATGCTTCACCTTCCACCTACCCAATAATATAAAAACAGGTTTTTATCAACTACCTTGGTAAGATCCCTCACATCCAAATATGATGGAAACCACAATATTCTTACACTCTATTTAATCTATTCTCTCACAAAATAGTAGAAATTATACCACTATATGTCTATAATAAAGTTTTTTTGAAAAAATGAAATTAATTTGTAGAATTAGAATTCTTTATTTTACACACTTGAATAACATTAATGGATCATTATCAAAATCCATCTACATGTGTTCCCCAAATTACTGGAAACTAACTTCAAAATAATCACAACATTGATCTCATCTGAAGAAACCTCATTATGTTTAGCATGGTTAATATTTTACCACATTTAATATACCCCATAAAACATAATTACTACTAAGGAAACCTAAAATGGATTTGTTGTACTTTTTATCTCAAAATAATTCATGTAATATTCCCTTTTCCCCGCTTTTATTGAACATAATTATATTCCCATTAAATTTTGACACTTATACTATTAAATGTAAAATAATATTGTATACCTTATCAATAAATATTACCATTTTATATGCACATTATAATGGTTGGATACCGACATTCGACCACATCATTCAGTTATAAAATTTGATTATCTCAAGAAAAAACATTCATACACAATATTATTAAGGATATAAATGTATTTAAAGAGAAACAATAATAATTAATCCATAATCAATGAGACATACACATTAATAACAACATCACATAGTATTTATAATTAAAACATTCTTTCTCTTAATATACTCTAACCTCTATGCATAAAAATAGACTAGCCCAATAAGATGTATTTACAATAAAATATCATTTGAGGAAGTAGTAATTAATTTTCATAATTTTTTTTAATGATCATGATTAAAAAATAATATTGTTAAAAAAATCTTGAAACTCAATCTATTAAAATATTTAAAATCATTTAAAGTTGAAAAAATATCATATCATTTTCCAAGAACATTTTGGTAATTAAATAACATTTAAATGAAATTTTAGCAACACCAAATCATGTAACCCAAATATAGTGTATACATGATTAACCTCTCACTGATTCAATATCACTAAAAATGGAAGATTTATTAGTTTAATAATCTGAGTAATCTGGAAACATATATCATTCCTAAACTACATTGAAATTGTAATTTATGAACAATCAAAATTAAAATTATGAATCCTATAAATTCAATAAAAATTTATTTTTTATAAAATAAGGAACCGATACATAATAAGTATGATCTTAAATTGTTAGTAAGGGTTATATATAAGATAATATATAATAATAAATTATGGAATAATAAATATTGAAAGGTAAATAAATGGAAATGAATGATATTTATTCTATGAAATTCAAATGAAATGAATCCCTAAGAAATATTTATCTTTTAATCTAATAGATAATAATAACTAAAATCTAAAGATTGTAAATCCATAATATTGGATATATTGATCTAAAATGCCTTGATATATTAACCATCATGGCAAAGAACAAATACTGTTTAACACTATAGATAAATACCCAATTAGTTTTCTCAACTGATTTTCCTCATGAGGCCAGTCAATGAATCAAGAAACAATATAACTTAGTGATCCACCAATCACTACATTTCGAATAAATAATATACCAAATATTATATTTTATTAATTAGAAGTATTTTTTAACAATAAATTTTTTTATCCTATAATGAATGAGTATTATCAATTGTTCATCAGTAAATAAAATAACATTTATCATAAAACACTGAATGTATAAATGGAATAAAATTTACGAAATAATAATATTCCAAATAAAACAAATATGGATTTTAAAGGAATCGTGGCATCCAATGGAAAAATATATTAAATAAATCAAATGTTTTTATATAAACAATATAAAATAAATTATCTTTATAATATTTAAACATGCCTTAATGAGGGGAAATTGAGATAGAATCACTTTACCCAATGTTCGGATCGACCCATAATATTTTTTCACCTCATATATAATAAATTAATATTTGTTATTGTTTAATTAAAAAAACCATACACATATTTATAACCTTACATAATATCCATTTCTTACATTTTTTCAACGGTTTTTTAACATTTTTTTACTATTATCATTATTTCGGGTGTTACCTTCTTCTTTCATATATTCTTTTCTTCCGCAGTATTTGTCCTTATACATTTATTGTTGATCTATTATCACCATAATGACACACAGGATATAAATAATATATATATATTCAATATATAGATATTTATTTTCATTTATAAAATATATAGATGAAAACAATTAATTACCCCATTCATGGAGATGGTAAGCCATATATATGCATGAACATTGTTTTAGCTTTTCTAATGATTTAAAAAAATAATGGTGAATAATAAATAACCCTTATAAATTCATTATTATATCATATATATCACATATATCATATATATTCATTAAATATATCTTTAATAACATCATGTAAATCATAAATGAAAACAGATCACATCACATCATGGAGGTTGTCATCCACACATACGCATAAGGGACGTTATCATTTTTTTCCAGATTCAAAGGTTAAAAGGTAGGAATGATATTATAATATGATAATAATTTTTATTACATAAATATAATATATATTCATTTTTTCCATCTTTATAACCATCCATGTGAATCATTGATTAAAAAAAACTACATCACTACGTGCATATAGTAAGTTGTATTTACACATGCGAAATGTTTTTCTGTTTTAATAGTATTCAAATGTGATGACATATGGTTGTATAGTAACAAATAAATCATCTTAGTATATTAATGATAATAGATTTATTATTTTTGGATTCTTACAACACATTATGTGGAAGTATATGATGAAAAATTGGAAACTTCTCGTGAATAATGTTACCTATTTTATGAAATACCTCTTTTAGATATTCTATTATGTCTCGTAGTTTATGAATTTTTAAGGGATCTTTAAATTAAATTTATCAAATTATTTTAATATTATATGTTGGTAGGTTCTTTTTGATCTATAGGAATAAAATTACGTAAATTAATTGATAGAATTTTTATCCTTTTAATAGATAGTGGAGTGGTATTCGTCGAATTTCATAATGTATTAAATCAATATCAATTGTTATTTTCAATCTGAAATGGACCAAAATCTATATAATCTAAAGGTAAGAGGATTATGAGTCCATTACCTCACATATAATTACATTTATACATGTTCAAATCATATTGTTACCATTATATTTTTTTACACTTCTTTGTATCTTTTGAAAAAAATCTTAATATAATATTAATTGAATTAATTTTTTTAAAAAAATATTATTTATTAAAAATATTCATTTTGTAAATTTTTAAATTTTTAAATTTGAAATTTAAATGTATACGAAAACAATTTGATTATATTACAATATATCCTAACAAATCCAGTATTTTATTTTTATCTACAAAAAACATGGAACATTGAAAATAAATAAAATTAAATTATTATGTGGGTTTTTTAATTCATGTTTTGCTTTTAAAAGTAATTTTGTAGTGTTTCATAAAAATTTAAGGAAATTATTTCATTATTAAAAATTTAAAATAAATTAAAAATATTAAAATAAAGAATTTATATTTCAAAATAATGTTTCTAACCAAAATATTCTCAATTTATCCCAATTTAACAAAAACTTTTTTCAATAAAACAATGAGAATGTCATTCTTTACATTTCATTATAGAAAATTATATAAAGGATCAATATCATAACGAATTGGAAAAAATTTATATATAAATTTTTATTATTATTATAGATGATATATAAACATACAGCAATATAAATGAATGGGTTACTATTATTACATGATCATTGTGATTTTATTTTTAACCTGAATTATATGATTTACCCATTATTGTGATAATGAAATTACAAATATCACAATTAATAATTTCACATAGTCAACATGGTCCAATTTTAAAAAAAATTATATAATGATTCAATACGTGAAACCATTTATCAATATTTAATTAATATAATAAAAAATAATTTTAATATATATTCATAAAACACAATAAAAAAACAATTTTCAGATATATGAGTTTTTAACCCCAAAATGACCATACAACACAAATCAGATATAATGACTGTTAAAATAAATCTAATCAGATTATGTGAAATTTTAGTATATATATGTTACTTTTAGATAAAATTAAAATAATTGAGACTCATTAAATTGTAAAAAATAAAATAATTTAAAAAAAACATTATTTTCATTATTCATGAAAATATCAATTTTTTCTGAAAAATATTAAAAAGTCACACATTTCTAATTTTCACATATTGAATCACAAATCTGAACTTCAGTTCATAAATTACATTTTAGAAAAGTGGAAGAAATAAATTCTATAACATTCTCACATAAATCATTACATGTAATTTTTCATGAAAACAATCTTTTTTAAAATAAAAAAACATTACGACAATTTGAGTTCTTATTTACAATGAATAAATTTATATATTTATATAGAGTTGTTCCATTATATATATTTTATTACAAATTTACTCCTATTTATACAGACAAATTCAATGTCTAGTTTATAAAATTCATTTATAAATAATGTACTTTGTGGTTTGTTTAGGCTCATTATTACGTGTTGTATATGATATGAAACAAAGTGTTCTTCAAAACGTGAGATAATATATTATTCCATGCAAAAAAACCGATCCTCTAATTTTTAATGAAATTTTCCTTTTGAACATATTATGGTGGTTCCTATTCATAACATCTAATGATTCCCATGTTCCTTCTTCAATTTTAAGATTTCTATAATGTTCCTCTAACAGTAATGATGTATGATTCCACGACACATGATCTCTAGTGTAATGAATTTTCATTTAATATTCATTTTATAATATATTAGGTTCTAGTTCTATTTGATTATGTGTGAAAATATGTGTTTGATCTGGAATATTTTACCTTTTCATTGAGATATGGAACACATCATCTAATTTAGGTAGTCTTGGTGGCATTATCAGTCGATAAGACACCACTCATATTTGTTCATAAATTTAAAAAGGTATGATATACCTTTTCCTATATTTTTGCATTATTACCTAACCCAATAACTCCATTCAATTGAGATACTTTCAATAAAACATGATCTCCCACACGATATCCAAAATCATTACTTCAGTTATCAAACATAATTATTTCACCTAGATTGATTATATTTAATGTGGTATTTAATATCCATTAACATTCTCACTATATAATTAACATGTTTTGGGCCTACAATATTCTTTTCACCAGATTCTTCCCAACAAGATGGAGTAAGACATTTATTTACATATAATGATACAAATTATGCCATTTGAATAACTAAATAATCATTAATTCATAAGATAAATTATACCAAAGGTAATTATTGACCCTACATACCTTGAAATTCATGTGAGAAAAACCTCAATATGTATTCTAAATTTTTAATAGTCCTTTTTGACTATCCATCCATTAGAGGGTGGTAATCTGTTCTCAAATGAAGATCAGAATACTGATCCATTTGAATAATTTTCTAAAATAAAAATTTAAATCATGGTTCATGATTGACCACAATTAAAATAGGTTCCCCATGAATTATTTTGGAGGATCATGAATCATTTTCTATACTAACCTTCTTTGATCGGAGTTAGTGTAACAGAAATAGAGAACCACATTAACAACTAGAACTCAAAATTACTAAGAAGAAAAACACATTGACTAGAAAACGGTGATGACCATGAGATTCATAAATGGTCTTAACACAACCATTTTAGAACAATTATCGAACACTAATTTCATATGCTATAACAAAATCAGATTTTATAATAATATTCAATACATGGTGGAATGAGGCATGGAAGGAGAAACACCACATGTCCATGACAATAGGATTCTAAATTTCACAAAAATTAAACTTACATTCTATCATAATTCCCATATATACAAAAAATAGATCATTCCCAAATAAAATAGAACATTCAGAAAAACCACATCTGAATCAAGGAACATTTATGATAAAAGACACCTCAAACTAAATTTCCATCAACATCATATCCATTTTTCTAAGAAAGACTGTTATTTGAAGGAGTGGACTAGATTTAATATCTATAAATCCCATGGTGTGAGGTATGTCGCTTTTTTATGGCTTTATATGTTTTTAATGTGGTTGGGATGGGTTGGGAAGAGGTTGGAACTATTTTTAAGGGCTTTGAATATGATTGTTGGCTTTTCTAAGGAAGTACAGTTTGAATACAGTTAGGGGAACCCATGTGAGTTCATCAGGAAACAATGTAGGTGAAGACATTAGGATTCACATAGCCTACACACGGTTTTCAAAACCATGTGAGGCAACTGTGCAGATCCCTTCTCTTGATATAGTGGTGATAACACAGTTAGTTTATGTTTTTCCAAACTGTGCTGATTAACCGAGCGACATCTTAACAATTGGGTTTTTAATTCCAGGCTCCTTCAGACTAGACATATTTTTCTCAAAAAAAAATTCCCAATCAAGCCTTACTAGGATTTTTGGTTCTCAAGGGTTTGAGGGGCTCTTCCACTCATTTTGGAATATATTCAAAGTTATTGTTTGGTGGTTTAAAGGCAGTTTTCTTGAGTAAGTTGCTTCTCGTGGTTCAGTGTGGTTTCCTATAGATCTACTCTTATCCCTTTCTTGGATTCCTATGTATACCTCCATTTAATGTAGATATATGGTGTTAGATTCCATTTCTGTTCTTTATAAGGCTTTTGGATGTTATGGAAGTTGATCTAGAGAGATTTCAGTGGTGTGTTCGCCATATTTTGGGTCTGGTTCATTTCAGGTCGATTTTTCCAGAACTATAAAGGTGGGCGGCGTCTCTCTTGACTAGAAATTTATTGAACATGATTCTTGGTTACAATTATTTTTTTTCTTAAAATTATTTTTGGTTTTGATGTGCGTAATGGGTTAGAAATTCCTTAGGTGATGTCTTGGGGATTTTTGGGCTAAAATTGGGTTTTATAGTGAAATGCCCTTGTTGTGGGCTTTGAAATGGAGATAATAAAAGGGGTTGCTAGGATTGATTTTTGAAAATGGTTGATGATCATGGTTGTCCATAAAGATATTGTTTTATATAAACGTGGTTGGCATGGGATATTATTTAAGGGTGGTTCCAATAAATGGGTGATTTATTGATTTTGTTGGTCATGTTATGGAAATGGTTATTTGAATGTTTTTGAGGCCATGGGGGGTTATATGTTTGATTGTGGATTTTTTAAAGGTGATGTAAAATTGGGTGGGAAGTATCATTATAAATGTTGTTGTATAGTTGTCGGAAGAACCACCATTATGTGTAGTGGTCAAAACGCACCACTAGTTGTGAATGGGGTTAACAGTATGGGAGGAAGTCACATCGTAATGGTTTGTTATTGGTATGTTGTTTTGAAAACATGGAACTGGTTGTGCTAATATTGATTGAGGAATTGGATTGTGGCATGGGTTTTTGGAATATTTATTTTTTTAGTGAATTTTGGTGGAAATATCTTGAAAGAAAGTGTTTGGATTTTTCTAAGTGGTTTTTTTAATGTTTTATATAAACATTCAATATAAATGTGCTAATGGTTTTATCTTAATTCCTTATGTAGGGAAGTAATTTGGGAAAAAATCTACTAAATTTTATTAATCACCCCCTGTATTGGAACTTCGGTGCTTTTGAAAATTTCTTATTTTGGAACATAGGTAAAGGTAAACCATCTCATTGATAGTGGCTCGTGGAGATGCTTGGGAGATGTGGTGGTTCTTGGAGAATAGAGCTTGGTGTGGAGCTATGGACTATGTCTTGGATTATTTTGTGTCTCTTTTTTAGTATTACATTTGATACTATGATATGGTATATCTTGTATGGTTGTATTTGGAATGTGGGTATGTTATGGATTAGGTGGTTTTGTTTTGGTATTATATGGTGTTGGATGTTTTATCGACTTGGATCATTTATTTTGTTTCTAGTGTATTGTTGGGTTGGTTGGTTGTATCTCAAAGGAAAATTTCTCCCACATTTTTTCTTAAAACCCTCTCCATTTATGACCAGCCTTCAGCACATTGGGAATGTCGATTAAGGCCCAGTAGCATTCCTCCACCATCCCAAGACAATGAGATGGGGTGGCATGTAACATTGTCACTTTCAGTAACCATCTCTAAAGACCCTTTTGATATTAACCATAGGTCCCCAGGTATGACTGATCATGGGAACATTATTTCAGGAAAACTTTATGTTCCCTACATCCCAGACATATGGCACTCACATATTTCACTATAGGATGAATATGGTGAGAGGAAACAATATCAATTTTTCATTCCACATCCCATCAAGCAAGATAGAACATCCTTTAATAATATTAATTGAAACTTCCCCCACAGATATTAGATATTGATGTTTCATCAAAAAAATATTATCTCTTCCAATAAATTGGATTCATCCTGAGTATCCTTCAACACAATTTTTTCACATGTATCGTGGATTAATGTCAACTCCTTAAGAAGTATTGATCAGATGACCAGTTTAATGAATTATGCCTTCCATAATTCATATTCATCATTCTTTTGGGAGGTACACCACCACATCAGAAGACCACATAGACAAATAAAATACTCTTTTAGTAATTTGATCAAAAAAGATGAATTATGATCCCTTTCGTAACATCATTACAAGGATTAAATACTACTGAATGTAGAAGGATTTAATTTTTTCCCAAGATAGGACAATTTTTGGAATCGAAAATATAACAGACTACCCCCATTACGAATTTCCTAATTATAAAATAATGTTTGAAAAAATTTGGTTTATAGGAATAGGTTTATCAATATGATCAAATATCACCTCATGGTTTCAAAACCACTACCCATCATTCTCTATTTCCTTAGGACCAAATAATTTAGTAGGGATAAACAATAAAATCTTCTAGAAAAATTAATGTTATTGAGGACCAGTGCTATCCATTTCTATAAATGATAATTCATATGACTAAGGAATGACTCGATCAACCGAAGGACTTTTGGTGTGTGGTTCATCCATATATCCTTTTCATGATTCCTCATATATTGAATGGGTAATCTCAATATAAAAATAATAAAATCATTTTAAAATAAACTGTAAACCAAAACGCCACATCTCAATCACAAATCAAATCCCAATCTCAAAACACCATTTTCAAAAAATCCAAAATTAAAAACCCAAAATGTTAATATGAAAACACACCATCAAATGTAAAATAATCACTTAATCCCAAAAACACAAAAAATTACATTTTGAAAACACTCTAAGAAATTTAACCCAAATTTAAGAGGTTAGTCACCTAGAATATTTATTTTATGATTCAATGCATATATAGATTATTATACCATATTACATACATACTCACACAAATATTTAACCATACATAACCCATTTACAAACAAAGATATATTTCGTAATTAATATAAATTTTTATGGTCAAATAAAAATGACAGGTTAATCACTCTTTAAAATTATTTTTTAATAACCCATAAAATGTTATAAATAAAAAATAATAATGCATATAGTTGATTTTAGAATTCAATCATTCATAAGACAACATATATTAACATCTCAAGGAAGATACCACAAAATATTCTTAAAAAACACCAATAATAATGGAATGAAAAAAAAATCCAATGGATAAACATAAATATATATATATATATATATATATATATATATATATATAATTGTCCATTATACATGGCTAGAAAACATAGTTTAAAACATCATGATCTATTCCTATGGGATCACTAGATGTAAACATATGTAGATACATGTCCTCTACATGGTAATCCTGACAATGAAATTTAACAATGAACCCCATAAATCCATATAAAAACATTAGTTCTATAATTTTTTATTTTTAAAACCCACCCACCTATTCTCAAATCCATTCAAAAACTCAAAAAAATATGCACCTCAAAAAACCAATAATATTTGTGTGGAATTTGAGGCTAAAATTTATTTCCCAACAAAAAATCTCCTAAATCCTCTGTATTATTAGATTTAATTAACATTTTTATGAGGAGAAAAAATTCAGAGGATAATAAAACATAGCAGTCTTGGAGTTCTAGATTACATACATGATACCAAAAATATATTGGCAAAACAAAATAAAACATTCCACAGAATAATTGAAATAAACTACATCTTTCAAAGATTAATCAAATCTCTATTCTTCATAACCTTGGGAGAGAAACATAATAAGGGTGAGCTCAAATTCTCAGTACGGTTATGTACAGAGGAAGAAGTAATCAATATATATATAAGGGAAATATCTGATAAAGCTTTACACGTACAAAATGTGATAATTCCCAAATAATATGAAAAGTAATGAACTACAACATATTCCATAAGTCAACAAACTGAAAGTGAACTACATCCATAGATATGTCGATGCAAAATATCATGGATAAATAATAACTGAAATTAAATGAGGGAAATATTTTATTTATGGAAGTCATGTCTCAGGAAAATAAAACCTATTAACATTTAGACATTTTCCAATATGATTTAAAATTAAGGGTATAAACCCATTTGGCCAACTAATTAATCTCTTAAGAACCAATCGATGCATCGAGGATCCATATAATGTCTGGGCTCCACCAGTCATTTTCAGTCCAATGTATTTCTCATATTTAATAAACAAAATAATTAATATGACTCATCAAATAACCATATTGAATGAGTAATATTGATATATCAATAATTAAAATGAAGGAAACAATATAATATTATAAAAATATATGGATTTATGATATAACAAGTAAACAAGATAAAATATGCACCATATAAAAGAAACTATGCGCATAACATTACAATATGCCTCAATGAAATGAAACTGAGATGACATCTCATACCTTAAGTCTAATACTATATTTATTTGTACGAAAAACTTGTTTGATGGTATTAATAACTTATATTAGAATAATAATAATATATATGGTATCATATATGATTCTTTTATGACTTTATATTACCTATTTATTAACAATTCCAAGTTAATGCATCATTTTGGGTTATAATTGCTTCGTTTTATCGTACATGTTTTTACTTGTTATTCATGATCATATTACATAGATCATAATTTAATTACATACCCAATTTATAAAATTATTTATATATAATATATATTCATAATATAAATATATATTATAGTTATACATAGTACATGGAAAACACTGTTCATGGAGACGGTCTGCCAAACGTACGTATAAACATTTTTTCCATTTTCTTATCTTATTGAATGGAAGTAAGTGAATAAAATATATGTATACACACAGGTATATATATATATATATATTCAAATAGATTTATTATTTTATGTATTTCATAATTATTCATAATATATATCTTTATAATCATTCTTGGTTGGTGAATGTGGAAGCTGAGTCTCATCACGTCATAGAGATGGTAATCCGTACATAAGCATAGACAACGATAACATTTCCCTAATGAGTTAATGATTTGGATTTGGATTGAATATTAATTTTACGGAAATAAAATCATGTTATATTTATTATTTAAGTCATTATTATTCATTATTATACTCATCAAAATGTAATATTGATGAAAAACAGTTTACACCACAATGTGAAGATGGCAAGTCATATGTACACATGCATGGTGATATTACTGTTAATAAGATGGGTAAAAGTGGAATATTTTTATCCCATAATCATATAAATATATCATAATATAGTATATGATATATTTATTATTTTATTTTGTTAAATGTTTTGTTAGAGGAAGTAGAAAAAAAATTATCTTTGAAAGAAGGGATGAAACAATATCTTCTTCTCTGGGTGTCTCCTTTTGATTTTCACAAAAGGACTCTTTATGATATTTTTCTGTCCAAAGAGGGGACATTATGAATATTTAAAGAAGTTATATAGGTATTTGAGTAGGGTTTGGGTGATTCAAATATGTTTGGATGTCTGAATAAGTGGGTAGAGTTGGGTCCCATTTATAAGAGGTAGGAGAGATACTTTTGGAAGGTATTGAAATAATATTTTTTTGTACATTAATTTTTGGTACCAAATTGTCTCAAACATATATATTTCAAAGATAAGATGATATTGAGTCTAAAAAAATCAACCAATAGGTTTTAGAATATTTTAGATTATAAAATTATCATTATCTTTTGGTATTAACCCTAAGTTAAAAACATTAACTTTTACCACATATTCATGAAATTTCATAATATATGGTAAATATATTTTGTATAAAGTTCCAATAGAAACATAATTGGATCATTAATTAAATTTTTAACATTACATAATTCAGTTTTATGTGTTTTTTATATTTAGTAATATTATATCATTTAATAATTTGTATTTGTTATAAAAACACATTTCTTTCGAATTTTGACACTATTTAGTAATTGATTTTATTGGAAGTCATAAAGACTTTATTCCTTCTAACAAATGGTATTAAATAATATTTAATATTTCAATTTCGTCTATAAAATTTGTTTATGGAATCAAAAAACCCAAAATATAGTTATTTTAATATTTATAATATCATTTATTTGATTCATTCATTTATAAGTAAAATAATACATCTTTGTTGTTTCATAAATAAATTTAATTATATTATGTCATAAAATTATAAATAAAATAATATGATGTTGTAAATAATTTTATCATTCTTATTAATATTTATAGTCAAAATTAAAAATTATATAACCCCATATAAAAACCATTTTTTAAAAGATACATGTTTATGTTATATTTTTCTATTCATTAAATTAATTCTTATAAAATGTCATTTTCAATCCCAAGTGGTTCCATGTGGTCACATAATGGAACCATGGATACCTATGGTTAGAAATATCTCATCCAATTTGATTAATACATGTGTTAGGGTAATATTGTATTATATAATATTATTTTTTTACCCTTACTTACCAGATTTACCCTTTAACCACGGTAAATATCAAATAAATGAAGTTATTGTTCATAAGGTCCAAAAAATAAATGGTACATATTTACACAATTTTGACCTTATTATTCCAAATATGGAATCCATTGTTCCAAATTCCAAACAATTAATTATCATTAATTAATGTAAAATTAATTCACGTTGTCAAAACCAATAAGAGGGTTTTTAAGAAGTAATATTAATCATAAGATTTACTAGTGTTTTTGTAGAAATAAATAATGTTAAATTACTTCCAATAACCATAATTTTATTAAATGATAAAATCCTAATCTAATTATTCTTTAAAACCAATTAAAATTTCATTCTATCAATATTAATAAATTAGATGAAAAGGTGGGTCTGAATTAAAATGCCGAATTTTTCACTATTCCTAAAAAATTGAATCATTTCGGAAAAATATCAAAACTACAACCTATGATAATTATGAAATTAAAAATTCACAGAAAAAAATTATTTAAAAAAATAATGGTTATAAAATTTCAAAATAATGTTTGTATTATTGATAACTGCTTTTAATTGGCTTCTTTTATAGGATGTGGTGTGCTTGAACACGGTGTTGCATACAACGCAAGCCATTGAATTATCTAAAAAATGCGTACCATTGAAGCTTGGGGAGTTACATTATCCCCCATTCAAATAAAATCATCCTTTAAATTTCTAGAATATCATGACATAAAATGTTTGGGGGGGGGGTTCTTCATTATATTATCTTCAAATTCTTAGATCACCTATTCCATTTTATGGTTTCTCCAAAGATCTTTTATCATACGAGTTGTCTGATTTCCCTACACTTGATCTCTAGTATCAAGAATCTTGATAGACTCTTCACAATAAAATAAATTGGGTTTCTGTTCAATTTCATCATTTGTGTGTACATGAATTGGTTCAAGAATGTATTTCCTTAGTAGTGATTTGTGGAACACATCATGGTCTTTTAAGATACATGGAGGTATTGTAATATGGTAGGATATTTCTCCAATTAATTCTAGAATTTTAGAAGGTCTGATGAACCTAGGAGTTAATTTGCCCTTCTTACCAAAACTAATAACACCTTTCCATGGAGATACCTTTATATACGAATGATCTCATACCCAAAATTCAAAACTCATCCTTCGGTTATCAATATAGATTGTTTTCCAACAATAAGATGTCTTGTTAAAGGTATATGGGTATTGCACAAGAGATGGTTGGTGGCATTAATAGGAAAGTGATGGGGTCTAATGTTATCATTAAGGTTTACATGGACAAGGCTTAGGACTGCCTGGAATGGACATTCATCATTCGTGTTATGAGAGGCATGGGGTTTTCAAAATGGAACATCGATCTTCTCTTCCGCTATTATAGCTCGCCGTGGTTCTAAATAATTTTTATCAAGATGCATTTTGGGTTCCTAAATTCGGTTAGAGGGTTGAGGAAAGGGGACCCCCTATCCCTGAGCCTCTTCATCCTAATGCAAGACTCACTCAACAGATACTTTTCCTCGATGATGCAGTGTGGTCGTATTCTTCCCTATCACTATGGGTCTTGCTTCTCTGGGATTTCCGACCTCTTATTTGCAGATGATCTGGTATTCTTTATCAATGACCGTAAATTTTCTATAAGGTGTTTCAATGTTTTTATACAAGATTACTCCAAATAGAGAGGCCATGTCATCAATCGTGATAAAAGAGAGGTGTACCTCCCCAGCACCTTCACGCATAGGCGTAAGATTTCGGTTGAGTCCTCCTTTGGCTTCAGATGCAAGAGATTTCGTATGAAATACTTTGGTGGTATGATAGCCCCTAGAAGGGTCAGAGTTGGACACTATGATACCTTAATAAATAATATTATGACCAACATCAACAACTGGAAGTACATGTTCATATCTTTTGGCAGTAAAATCACCCTGATCAACAATTTTCTATCTTCCACCCCCAAGCATATTCCCTTTGTCCTCAAGGTTCCAAAAGCAATTATCAAACAGTTAGAGGGAATCTTCAACTCCATCCATTGTGATGCCCAATGTGAGGAAATATGCCATTGGGATTCCTGGGGCAGGCCTACGAGACCTTTCGAGCAATGAGGAATCAATGTGTGAGACGTGGGGAGGGATATGTTCTTCCTTTAAGGGAAATTATCCTAGGAAGTGATTGAGGGCTGGTCCCTCTAAGTCCATTTCATCAAAAGGATGTACGACTTTGGTTTTAGAGAGACTATAAGGGATCCCTCCCCCTTGTGGTGATCTCTACGTGAACACATCCTGATGATGCAAGATTGTTCCAAGTGGATTCTAGGGTGTGGTGACATCTCTTTCTGGGACTGCAACTGGGGGGGTCAGGGTTTTGGGCTTCCCAAGCCACCCTACTCTTTCCATAACCTTAAAAGAATAATGTATGAATCCACCACTCCAAAATGCTATTCTCAACACCCCCCATGAGTCTGCATTTAACAATATCGTTCTGGACACATCCCCTGACTAGTGTATCTTCACAAACTCTCCCTTGGGTAGATTCTCACCCAATTCCTACAGACATTCTACTCTCCGGTAGCCAGAATCTGATCAATGGGGGCGACGCCTCTCGATAAAACCTATCCCTCCCAAGTACACCTTTCTCATATGGAGGATACGTAACCATGAAGTCCCTTTGGAGGTGGCTATCAAAGGAAAAGGCGTCCAACTGGCCTCTTGGTGCGCCTGCTATATTTCCCCCGAGGAGGAGACCTCGTTCCATCTGTTCTTCCAAAGAAGTGGGAGCAGACCTTATAGTGAGATCTGGGGGAGTTCAGTGGAAGTGCAGGTGGTCTGACATCTGTTGATGAGTTCCCCGTGAGATGGTTTGCTGGTGTGGGTAACATGTGTGAGGAAGTGGCTTGTATGTTACTTCTTGTTGTGGGTTGCTGGACACTATTTCAAGAGCACAATCAGGCCAGGCACTTCGACACCCATCCTCGAAGAAAACTGTTTCCATTCAGGCCAACTGCCTTGTTGTGGACCTCATCAAGCTTCTCAAGCACCCAGAGGATGCCCCCTCACTCAGGCGATTTGGCCGCAACATGCTTCCCCTCCCTCCCAGTTCTGGCTCAGTGGGACGCTGGTGAGATGGTCCCCTCCTCCCCAAGGCCTTAAGCTTAATAGTGACGGGGCCTTCAGTCAGGGGAGTATTCATGGGGGTGGACTGGTTCATGACCCATCTGGTTCAGTAAGCCTCAAATTCTGATCTTTTTATTGTGTGAACAACTCATCGATAGTGGAGGCCATGGCCATCCTCCCTGGTCTTGAGCTCTGTAGCTCCATGAATATCAGCCTCTCCTCTATAGAAACCAACTCCATGATTTTATGGAGTTCCCTCATCGGATCACAACACCCACCATGGATCATCACATACCTAATCCGTAAATTCAAGGCTCTCCTCTCCAGTAATACTGAGATCCATCATACGTGGCGCGAAGGTAACCATACAACTGACTTATTGGACTCCATGGCTACCCAAAAAACCCCTCTTTCAGTTCACTATACTCTCAGATCCCTCCCCCTGGGTGGAGTTGACGTGGTTATCGGGGATGCACTTGGTCTCCACTTCTACATACACCTATTATGTGTATCTACTTATTTTCATTGAAATAATAATGTTGTCATTTATTAGTACATTCTAGACCTACATGTTTTATTTCACCAATAACATCCCACCATGTTGGAGTACAACATATCATTCCATATAACACTTCATATGGTGCCATCTAAATATTTTAATTGAAGCTATTGTTATAGTAAAATTCCACTATAGTAAAATATTGATCCCACATTCTTTTAAAGATACATCAGAAGGGTCTCAACATTTCATCTAATTTTTGAAAAGTCCATTTTCATTGTACTTCAGTTTGATGGTGGTATGTCGTGCTCAAATGAAGTTCATTATCTATGGCCTTCTATAGACTTTTCATGAATATGGATGTAAAACAATGATCAAAATCTGAATGAATTGATATGGATACACCATGATTTCATAAAAATAATTAATATATATTCCTCCTAATTTTTCAAGTGGAAAATATTATTTTATAGGATGAAAATGTGATCACATGGAAAGAAGATCATCAATACCCCATATCGCATCATTTATTCTTGGATTGTTAGGTGGAACTACTGGACATCTGACCTATAATAATGCATATATATGAACAGTTTGTAAAACCCATTGGTACAGGTCACCTTTCCCAATGGTCTGCCCAAAACTTTGGGAAATCCAACTTTGAGGCCACTTTTCCCAATGGTTTTCCTAAACTGTTGGTATAGGGTAATGCTTTCCCAACAGTTTGGCCAAACCATTGGGAAAATCCCACTTTGAAGCCACTTTTCCCAACTGTATTCCAAAACCATTTGGAAGGGGTTTGGAAATACCAATGATTTTGCCAAACCATTTTGAAAATCCCACTTTGAGGCCACTTTTCGTAATGGTTTGGCCAAACCGTTGGGAAAAGACAACTTTGAGGCCACTTTTCCGAACAGTTTGTCAAAACCATTTGGATAGTGCGTGTCTTTCCCAATGGTTTGGACAAATCATTGGGAGAAGGACACTTTGAGGCAACTTTTGCCAATGGTTTGGCCAAACCGTTGGTAAAGGGTTTGGATTTCCCAATGGTTTGGCCAAACCTTTGGAGAAAGGCCACTTTGAGGCCACTTTTCCCAATGGTTTGGCCAAACCCTTTGGAACGGGTGGGTACCTATCCCAACTATTCTCAAAACCATTAGTAAAGGCCTATCCCAATGGTTTTAAACACCATTGGGATAGGTACCTTTATTTTTTATTTGTACATTTATCAAATATCGTCAAATAAATCATTATATAAATTACATATATATATATATATATAACCAAATATATTCACAAAGGCAACTCTAGGATAGTGGTAATGTCATTGATATATAACGTGGAGTGGGTGGGTTCAATCCTCCTTTGGAACATATATATATATACATATGTAATCGTTTTTCTCCAAACCATTTGGATAGGTCATTCCACCTGCCAAATCACCCAATGGCTTCCCAAAATGTTAGTATAGGCGATACCAATAGTTTGGGTACCTATACTAATTGTTCTAAACTGTTGGAATAGGTAATTTCTCAATTAGTGTATCCCCATGACAAATTCCATTGTAATATCAACCCATTACCAAAATGGTATTGGGATTGGTTGCATGACTCCTCGAGGTTGTAGTCTTCTAGACTTCACTAGTTTAAAAACCAAACATTTCGACACATAATCATCCATTTATGTTTTAATGTTGTCCCACCAAAAATGTTCCTTCAAATATCTATACAAATTTGTTCCACCATGGTGTTCAGTGAAATAAGAACTATGTGAATCATCCAATAATTCCCTTTTCAGAATAGGTATAGTGGGAACACAAATCCACTTCCCAACATTCAAAATTCCATCACCAAATATTAAATCAATAAATTTTCCATCATTCACAACATTAATTTTCTTTTTAAACTCATTGTCAATAGTCTGAGAAAATTTTATCAATTTAAGTAATGATGGTTTGGAAACCATTTGAAACAAAAGTGTAGTTTCCCCCTCTATGAAATTATCCATATCGATATTTAATAGATCCATTTACATAAGATCCCTTTCAAAACTCTTCATATTTAGAACTCTATGTTCCATTATGCTGAAGGAATCCTCCACCATATTTTACTTCCCTAGGTCGTACTGTATTGTGAAATCATAATCCATGAGTAGCTGAAGCCACCTCCTTGGTCTCATGCTGAGTTCATTCAGTGAGAAAATATATTTCAAACACTTTTGATCAGTATATATCTCACATTTTTCATTGTAGAGATATTGTATTCATATCTTTAGATCAATGATTACTACAACTAACATACAGTCATGAGTTATATAGTTTTGATCATGGTTTTTTAATTTCCTTGATGCATATGAGATAACTATATAATTCTTTATAAGTACATAACTAAGAACATTCCTTGATACATCACTATAAATAACAATCCCATCATTCCCAGATGGTAATGTCAAGATATGAGTATTGACTAATATTCTATTTAATTTTTCAAAACATTTTTCAAACTCTTAATTCCACATTAATTTGACCCCATTTCAGTTGAGCTTAGATAATGGGTTATCCAATCAGGTGAAATTATTGATGAAACACCAATAGTAACCTGTTAAAAAAATAAAACTGTGTACCACAGTCATACTTGTCAGTAGTAGCCATTCATGAATTGCCTTTGTATTTGAAGGATCAATAAATATTCCATCCTTGGAGACTAATTAGACAAGGAAAGAAATTTCATGAAGCCATAATTTACACATGCTAAATTTACAATATAATTCTTCACTCCTAGGAGTCTCAAGAATAATTCGAACATTATACACATGGTTTTCAAGGATTTTAGAATATACCAAAATATTGTCGATGAAAACCAGAAAAATCATCAACATATTCATTGAATAATATATTCATGAGATTCATAAATATGAAAGGTTCATTAGTCAATCCAAATGTAATTATTGTAAATTCGTAATTATAAAACCTTGACTAAAAAGATGTCTTCAGAATATCATCCTTATTCACTCATAATTGATGATATCGCAAACGAATATCAATCTTAGAAAATAATTGATCTCCTGATTGTTGATCAAATAAATCATTGATACAAGGTAGATGATACTTGTTCTCTATTTTAATCATAGTGATTTCCATATAATCAACACACATCTTCATGGATCCATCTCTCTTCTTGACAAATGTGATAATTGATCCCGAAGGAGAAACACTAGGCCAGATAAATCCCTTTTGACCAAACTCTACATGTTGTTTTTTTAGATCTAATAATTCCACGGTGTCCATTCTATAGGTAATTATCGATATTGGCCTAGAATCAGATATTGAATTAATAAAATACAAAACATCATTCTCAAGGGGGTGTCCAGGAAAATATTTAGGAAAAACATCAATCTATTGCATTACAATAGGTACATCATCAAATTGATGATTACCTCCTTCAACCATAGGTGTTGATTTATCATCCTCCACAATAATCTCATTAAGTAAAGCTACTAGGTCTAAATTATATATAATAATTAGGATATCAAGGTTCTACTATAATGATAACAGATTCTGCACATTCCTCAGAAATCGAACCATCATTCTTCTTGTGATAGATTTCAGCAAAAAAAATTTGAAATCCAATCCATACTAAGGATGATATAAAAATCACCCATATGTATGATAACAAAATTAGCAATAATAGCATGTATATATTTCAAAATAGGAACTTCTCGACACATATTTGTTGTAGTAAGGGTCCCACTAGGTGTTATAACTGATAATTCCATTTTCATGGTGAATTGGAAATAAATATTTTTTAATGAAAATTGGGAGGTCATAAAGGAATGTGATGATCAAGAATAAAATATATACATATCTCATTTTGAGGAATTAATTAATGTACCCTCCACCATATCATTAGGAACTTCAACCTCAACATTTTTCATCACAAAAGCTTGGCCATTTCCCATCCCCCTCTTCTGTGGTAGATTCCCATGATGTCCAGGTCTTTCATTTTAATAGTGTTATATCTCTATACAATTGTAACACTAGAAATTATTTGTTTTATTATTCATTATTCATTCATGATCCTTGTGTACCTTATCTCTACACTTATAAAAAACTCTCAATCCATTCAAACATTTCTTTGGGTTCTTTTTCCCATAGTTTTGACAAGGTGAAAATCATTCAATCATATACTTCTTGTTGATGAATTCACATTTTCATGTATATAAGATGGACTCTTCATGTCTTTTTTTCTTTTGAAAATATTGATCCAAGTAAATTCTCTCTTCGTCCTTATGGAACACAAAATTATTTCATTATATGATGAAAATTTCTACAAAACCAGTTCCCATAAAATATTTGGCTTAAGACCTTCAATTAATTAGACAATACGACACTATAGTCTACATATATAACATGTTGAAAACCTGTATAAACTTGTAAAATATATGTTAATAATATTAATAAAACTCTTCTTTAAATTTAATTAATCTAAGTAACATCATATTAATCTCCATTTTATAATCATTAAGAAATTAAATGTTGAAGAATATCTGCTCAAAATTTCTCTATTCCATATGTTCTATTTCTTCTTTATCCCTAGTATTTTGGATCAATGCCCCCATTGATCAGAGTCACCATGGAGAGAATAGACCACAGAAGTAATCTTTCCTATTTCATTGTATTCCAATGCCATAAATATCTTTTCTTAAGACTAAATCCACTTTTCTGCTACAATTGGATTAGTAGTCCCACTAATTGATGGGGATTTTGTTGCATAAAGTGATCTATCATTAGAGATTCTCATATGGAATGGGTTTTTTCATTCAAGCAATGTTATTTTCCATAACCAGATTTATTTTTTGTAATATGACCTTAATTTTCTCTGTTCCAATACCAGCTGTATTGGTTTCCTATGCAGGGAAACCCCTAAAATTTCCTTGAGTAGTGATAACAATCATCTTTTTAGTTGAAAACTCTATGTAATGAAACAATTTATATTAACTAATAAATTTAAAATTTCAAAATATGGTAAAACCCTAAACATAAATTCATAATTTATGAATCATAAATCATAATCTTTTGTTACTTTTGGGGAATTATCATTATTTTATCCCCATATTCTAACATAGGGTATGTTCCCTAATCTATTTTATCCAAATATAGTATCTATGGTTGTTTCTATACCTCCATATGATGCCAACTGAAATACCTTGTCCTTAGTTCCCCTTAATCCAGATCATTATTACAAGTCATTGGAATTATGATGAGGAATAAAATCCTGATGGACCATACAATTCAGTAGGCTTAAAAATCGAGATGACATATGTGATACCCATAATTAATTGGGGAAAAAAATAAAACATTCCAACCAATAACTGAAATAAACAGCATCCTTGAATGCTTAATCAGAGATCACTTCATTATAATATGGGCAGAGAAACAAAATAAGGGTGAGCTCAAATTCTTTAAAAGGTTGTGTACTGTAGAAGTAATAATCAATATATATAGAAAGGTAAATATCTGAAAACACATTCCATTTAAAAAAATATATAAGGCATGAATAATATGGCTTATAAAGAACTGAAACATATTCCATAACTCAATAAATAAATAATGCACTACTTTTATATATATTTCAATGAAAAATATCATGGATAAATAATAACTGAAATTCAATGAGGAAAATGATTTATTTAATGATTTCATTTATCAGGAACATTAAGCATATTACAATCATGACGATTCATCAGAAGGTTTAAATATAGGTGTTGAAACCTATTAGGAAAACTGTTTCATCTCATAAGAAAACAATGATGCATCGAGGAGCTATATAATTTTAGAGCTCCACCCACCATTTCTAGTCCAGTGTATTTCTCATATTGAAGAACTAAAAAAATAATATGCCTTATCAAATAACCATATTAATTGATTGATATAGATATATATATATCCCATGATGAAATAATATAAAAAAATTACAATTATAAGATTCCTGATATTACAAGTCAAAAGAAAGAATATATACCACATAAAGGAAACTATTTTTATAACATTACAATATGCCTCAATGAAATGAAAATGAGACAAAATCCCTTACTTTATGTTTGATAATCTCTGTATTGGTCTAAACCCTCTGTATGATGGTATTATTAACTTCAATTATAATCATCATAATATTTATCATATTATTTATGATTCTTTTATGGAATTATATTATCCATTTGTTATCAATTACACGATAATGAAACATTCTAGTTAATAATCCCCTTGTTTTATCAAACGTGTTTTGACTTGTAATTCTTGATCATTTGACATAGAAAATTATTTAAATAATTCAAAAATTTATAATATGATTTACATATCATATATATTAATAATATAAATATATATAATGTATAGATATATTACATATAATACACCATTCATGGAGTCGGTAGGTCATACAAATGTATGAACGTTGTTTCTATTTTCTTATCGTATAGAATGGAAGTATGTGAATAACTTATTTGTAAACAAACATTAACACTAAATATATATATATATATATATATTATTTTAATATAATTATTATTTATTATATTTAATAATTATTCATAATATATATTTATAATAATTCAAAGTTGGGGAATGTGGAAGATGAGTATCATCACGTCGTGGAGATAGTATGTCGTGCGTACGCATGAGCGGCGATAAAATTTCTTTAATTTTATAATGGAATTTATTTGGATTAAAAATGAATTTTTAATAAATAATACCATGTTATATTTGTTATTTATGTCATTTTTATTTATCATTATACCCATCAAAATTATGTATAGATTAAAAACAGTTTACACCACGGCGTGGAGACTCTAAGTCGTACGTATGCAAAAATGGTGATATTGTTTTTCTTATGATGGGTAAATGGGGAATATGGGTTTAACATAATCATAAAAACATATCATCATATTGTAGATATTGGTGTTATTAATTTTTTATGGTAACAACTTAGTTAGAGGAAGTATAAGATGAAATGAACTATGAAAGAAGGGATAAAACGATTACCTCTTTTTTGGGTGTCTCCTTTTGATTTTTACAAAATGACTCCTTAAGTTGATTTTAATCCCATAGGGTGGACTATAAGATGAATTCAAGGATGATGTATGGAGATTTGTGCAGGAATCGGCCATGATAATGGGATTTGGATGTTGGAATAAGTGGGTAGAGGTGGTGCACTTTTTTAAGAGGGAGTATGGGTGCTTTTAGAATGTATTGAAATATTATATTATTAAATATTTATTTTCGGTTTCAAATGGAAAAAAACTCATTTATTTCAAATATAATATGTTTTGAGTCTAAAAACTCTCATCCAATAGGTTTTTGAAATGTCTCGATTATAATATTATCATTAATAGTGGGTATTAATCCTTAGTTAAAAACATTAACTCTTACCATGTCTTGTTGAATTTTCATAAAATATGGTCACAATATTTACTATAAAATGTAAATATAACCATAAGTGAATATTTAATGAAATTTATAACGTTATATAAGTCAATTTTATGAATTTTATATTTTTTAGGACTGTTATATCATTTAATTAAATATTATTAGTTTTAAAACTCATTATGAATATTTTGACACTATTTCATAATTGATTTTTTTAAAGTCATTAGAACTTAATTAATTTGAGCCAAATGAATTAAATCATAACTCATATGTCAATATATACCATAAAATTAATGTTTGTAATCAAAAAATTCAAATTATAATTATTTTATTATTTTTATATCATTTATTTGACACATTCATTAATAACAAAAACATTACATTATTATTGTGTAGGAAAGAAATTTATATATTTAATGTCTAAAAATTTAAATAAACTACCATGATGTAAGAACTCTTTTAATATTTATATTGAATATTTCTTGTCTAAAATATCAATAATATAAACCCATATAAATTTTTTTTAGTATAAGATACATGCTTATATTATATTTTTCTATACATTAAATTAATTCTAAAAAAATTTCATTTTAACCCCCAAGTGGTCCCATGGGGTCATAAAATAGAGCAAAAAAACCCATGGTCAGATATATCACATAAAATAAAATTATTACATATGTTAGGGTAGTTTAGTATTAGTATAATATAATTTTTATACCCTTATTTACCATATGTACCCTTTAACCATAATAAATACAATAATTACTGTTGTTACTTATCAAAATGTTAAAAAAATAAAGGGTACCTATTTTGACAATTTGAAACTTATGATTCCAAATATTGAATCGTTTTTCTTAAATTCAAAACACATATGTTTTATTAAT
Organism: Viscum album; assembly: GCA_963277665.1. Lineage (NCBI taxonomy): Eukaryota > Viridiplantae > Streptophyta > Magnoliopsida > Santalales > Viscaceae > Viscum > Viscum album. The sequence continues at coordinate 1,816,233,146 of OY728140.1, read as the reverse complement.
TTATAATTAATTCTCGTGGTCAGAATAAGAAAGTGGGTTTTTACGAAATAATATCTATCAAATGATTGACACGTGATTATGTAAAAATTAAATGTGAAATTAGTTGCAATTAGAATAATTGGATTTAATTGTAAAATAATAATCTAATTACACATTATAACAAATTAAAAATAAAATTTAAAAATATTAATAAATTACATGAAAATGCATTTTGGAATTAAAATTTAGTATTTTCACTATTAATAAAAAATTGAATTTTTCAGAAAATTATCAACATTTCACCCAAAGATAATTTTGATATTCCAAATTCAATAATGAAGTATAATTTAAAAAATAATGTTTATAAAATTTCAAAATATCTTTAGTACTATTCATAACTAATTTTAAACTACTACTTTGATAAGTCATGGTGTGCATGAACTCGGGGTTGCGTAAAATGAAAACCATTGAATTATTTAAAAGAAGCATACTGTTGAAGCATGGGGTGCCATATAAACTATAGTCTCTCACCATTAAAATTCTAGTTTCTTTCTTGAATATTTGTTGATCAAAGACATACCAATGACTAACTAATTGAATTTCAAAAATCCTTGTTCCAAACTACCATGCATCCCTAAATAACAAAGGATAATCCTAATTATCATACCATTTTTTCATGATCCAAATATGGTCAACCATGAACCCACCTCTCATGGATGTATATAACAAGGCTCAAAATGATTTCTTGATCCACCATGGTTGGAAAAGAGTGTCAAGAATCAAATATAACTCAATTAAGAATGATTTACCTCGTATATGATAGTGAAATAAACATAAAAAATAAGAAAATTTAAAAAAACTATAATTGAAAAAAAAACATATAAACATACCTCCAAGTGACCTTATGTGTCACCACTAGCTACATGAACATGCTTACTCGATGTGTGATGTTGACCGAGGAGGACCTAGAATTTAAGTTGAAATTGTAGTTATGATAATGATGACGATTATTATGGATTCTAGACAAGAAAAAAACTTATATAACATTCCATTAAAGAGAAAATCATTTAATGTTTGACTGAATATATATGTATAGGGACTGTGATTCCATTTTATTTTAAAACAAGTAATAGTCTAATGCTTATTAATAAAAATTTTAATTATATATATCAAAAAAATATCATAGAATAATAGTATGTTATTAAATATTTCATGAATGGAAATTACATGATAAGGTAGGAGCATTAGTGAGACGACAGGGTAGTAAATCATTAAATAATGTTCTATAAAATAGATGAAATTGAATCCGGATTTTAATCATTAAACACATGAATATTATACTGAGAAACATAGAAGTTAATAATAGTACCATTATAAAAGTGAAATACTAACGTAATAACCATAAGAAATACCTAATCAACTAGGTTAGTGGGGGTCATAACATCCTCATAAAATCTGTTATTTATAAATAATAACTACCCTCATGCATGATCCAGTAGATATGAAAAAACCAAATTTCTATATATAAAAACACTATATCAATTCTTATGTTTGTTTTGTACTGTAACCCATCCATCCAGATAGAGTCAAAACCTTATTGTCTTGAAAAGTATAATAGTCCTTAGTCTACATATCAAGGTATATAGGATTTTCATGTTTCATTCAAATATCAAAAAACATAAGGGATGTTTAGTTATAAAAAAATTCCAAATCACCATGAAATGGATAAACATATTAAAACAAAACTTCAATCCCATGTACAACTACTTTAAAACCCATGATTCAAAATGACACCCACATTCCAATCACAATAAAAATAGTCCAAAAAATTTCTTAAATTTTGGGGTTTCCTTGAGTTGTGCATTAATTTTTTAAACACTATAAAATGATCCAACTGAGAGTTATATTTTACAAAACATACCATGATCATTTGAAAAAACACATTGAAACCATTTGGAATATAAAACATTTTGTTGGACTATTATTGAGAAATGCATGAATATCCAAAGAAATGTTGGCCATTCCATAATACATAAAATAAATGATTTTAAGAAATAGATGAGAACATAAAATTATTAATATTTAAATTCTACATTGTAAAATAATTTTTAATAATAATTCACATTCGCTAAATTTGAAGAATGTTTGGAAATCATGAAACAACTCCATTATTTTAATAAAACAACACATTATGATTTATTGACATATTAATTTAATAACAACTCATTTTAAAATAATCAAGAAATAATGGATTTAAATTTAATGGTTCAAATATAGGGAAAATGGCCAAAAATGTAGAGACCCGTATCTTAACGTACATTGACATTACATTACATTTGCGGAATACTTAGTACATTACAAAAACACACACACAAGGACCGTAATAGTTTAGTGTCTTTGGAAACTCGGACTATAATCTTCTAATCGTGGTGAAAGATCTTCAAAATCTCCCATAAAGATCTTCCTCTTTTTTTTTACCTAAAACCTTTCTTTATATCCTGGGGAAAAGAAAACATAAAAGGGTGAGCTCAAATGCTCAGTAAGGGTAAACAAAATAAATATCAATCACATCATATTCATAAGAACATATCATTTTGGAAATCATAACCTGCAAAAGAGAGCATAATTTCATAATCATGGGATAAATCATGGCAGTGAAAAAGTAATCCCAATAATCATAACTTAAAACATGAAACTTTGTGGAATACACACATAATCATAGAGAATCATTTCTTGTTAGTCAAGACTAATTGCCAAGACTATCTTAGTGGACAAAGTCCCTTTCTGAATCGAGTAACCCTCGTTTCAGTCCTGTTTCACTGAACCGGTATAACCTACTGTTCCAGCCCTGTCTATCTCATGAGATATAAAATCTTTACCCAATGCATTGGAGGGAGATATAGGTCCCACCCATCTTATAATGAATCCTTTCTTATGTGTGCCACATAATCATAAAACATACATCATCGCATAACACATGTAACAAAAATGGGATTCTTGAAACATCATGACATCATAAATCAATTCATATAAGATAAAGGAATTCATAAACATAATTCCATCACAACATAGTCAAATCAATGTAAAAATATCGATAGTAACATATCCCTTTATTATCTTAGATGGAAAATAATTTTGATAAAACACTTGAATTGAATTCTTAAGGAAAATATCATTTCTTCTTCAAAATCAATTTCTTTTCAAAAAACATCATGCAATTTTAAAAGAAAGAGATTTTATTGAAAATAGTCATGAAATATTTTAGAGGAAGCTTCATGAAAATAAGGCTTTATAAAACAGTAGAAATTCGTTCGTGCCGTATAAGTTAAAAAAAACATTCTTCGTACTTTTGTCGGAAAAGTCAAAAAGTACCTCGTACGAAAAACATCAAAAGATTCCTTTCATTTCTTTTACTAAAAACTCACCGAAGGGTAAAAATGGATTTAAAAAATTGTATGTGGATGGAAATAATATTACATATTGATGAAACATGGATGTGGATGATAAAATACAACCCAGTAAATACTTACGAATAAACAATCTCGGATAAAAATGAGATTGTGATATTTCCCTTACCTTATGTCCGACTTGCTTTTTAAGTGTCCGAACCTCCTGTATAATGATTTAAATCATGTTATTGACTTATTACAGAATCATATTCATTGTTATGATATCATATATGGTTCACTTATGACATTATATTACCCGTTCTTTTGTAAATTCCATGTTAAAGAAGCGTTTTGGGTAAAATCGTTTCATTTATCGTAGGTGTTTTGACTTGTTGTTATTGACATTATTATTACTTATATCATGATTTACTTACTTCCAGAATATAAAATATGATTTACATATCATATATATTCAGTATATATATATATAATAGATAGTGAAATGAAAAACACCGTTCATGGAGACGGTAGTCCGTACGTACGCATGAACGCTGTTTTCCTTTCCCTATTGTCTTGAATGGATGTAAGTAGATGACATACATATATATATATACATAAATCCAGTAGCTTTATAATGTCATATATTTCATTATTATTTCTTATATATACTTTATAATCATTCTTAAATGGTTAACATGGAGAATGAATCTCATCGCGTCGTGGAGACGGTAGTCCGTACGTACGCACGAGCGATGATATCATTTCCATAAATATTGAATTGAATTGTAGTGGATTATACAATATATCAGAATCAATATGATGTTTTAATAACTATGTATAGTTATTCTTTACAACATTATACCCATCCATGTAAGGTGGTGGTGGAAAATAGATTACACCACGGCGTGGAGACGGTATTCCGTACGTACGCACGCGCGGTGATTTCTTTTTCCGTAGGATAGATAGATGGTGAAATAGGGTTGTTTCATAATTATAATAACATATCAGTATATGAGTGATACTGATGTTATTACTTCATAATGAAACAACCTATGAAGAAGAAGTGGAAGAAGAAATAAAGATGAAATAATTTGTAACGGTAATTACCTCTTCTTTGAAGCGCCTTTTGGAGACCTCCTCTTAGGGAACTAAAATTGGTCTTTGAGGAAGACCAGAACCTCTAGGATGTTGCTAGGGAAGTGGAGAAGAGATGTTGGCAGGGGTTGGCCGAGCTTGAGTGCTCAAATTGGTGTGAGGAGGAGGGGGAGGAGGTGCCCTTTTATAAGGGAGGAGAGGGGCACCTTAGGAATATCTCAAAATATTATTTTATATTAAAGTAAAAATCGGTTTATAATGGTTCCAAAGGGTCTTATTTCGAAGCTAAAGTGGGGATGGGTCGAAATCATATCAACCAATAGAATTTAGACAAGTTTAGGTTCTTATTTTAACCTTATCAATTAGATTTAACTCTAAGTTAAATAATTTAACTTTTACCGTGTCTTTTTGTTTTCTTTCACTATATGGTTAATACACTTACTATAACATGCCAAACGAACCCCAAATTGTTTATTATTAATATAAATATCCTTATCTAAGTCATTTGGCCGAACCTTAGATTTTTAGGAATAAAATAACAATTAATAATATAATATTTGATTTAAAAACTGTTTTGTGTCAATTTTGACACTATTTGATATATGATTTTTGTGAAAGTCATAACAGAATTATATGTTCGAACCAAGTTGATTAAATCAACACTAATATATCATAGTAACCTATAAAATTAGTGGAATTCATAAAAAGTCTCAAATTACATTCATTTGAGTATTTATAACATCAATTATGTTAATATTTCCTTAAAAGGGAAATTACTGCATCATCGTTGTGTCATAAATAAATTATATTATTTAAAGTCTAAAAATTATAAATAAAATATCATTATGTAGTAAATCGTTTTAGATTTCTAAGGAATATTTATAGTCGAATTTATCTTATGTATAACCCCATATTAAAAATGTTTTAGTGAATAAACTTTGATTTTAACTCTTTTAACTCTTCTTTGAATTAAATAATAATAAATGTCCTAATCTAATCCAAGTGGGCCTAAATGATAATATTTTACACTTAAGGTTGTTTTTGGTCGATATACACTTGTCCAATAGAATTAGGACATCTGTTAGGGTAATATTAATATCATTCTTACCCTTAATTACCCTATTTACTTTTAACCGTGGTAAATAAAAGTAAAAAGTTACTATTCCCCAAAAATTATTTTCATCTCATTGAACCACATTTTACTTAATGACATCAACCGTGTCTCTCGGATTTTTGAAATTCCATTCACAGAAGCGGTAAAATTAAGTTTTATGAAAAATTCGGTTTTTTAACTACCACTTAGTAGTTTCACTATTCATCAAAAAATGAAGGTTTTCAGAAAAATGCCAAAATTTCATCCTAAGCTATATTTCATATTCCGAATTCAAAAATGAAGTCTATTTTACCAAATTCATAACATAGAAGTTGCATTAATTAATTTTATAATTAAATCACGCGGTTAAAACAAATAGCGTGTTTTTATGAAACAATATCTATCAAAAGATTGACACTTGTTTATGTCTGGTTTAAATGTTCAATTACATCCAATGACCAACATTGTATTAAATTGTAAAAATATATTCTAAATATACTTTAAAACTACTCCAATTAATAATTTATCACTATTAATTATTTCGATTAAAAAAGTTGTTTTTTAATTATAATTTAGTAATTTTCACTTTTCATCAGAATATGAAAGTTATCCGAAATGTACCAAAATTTCACCTTAGGCTAAATTCGATACTCCGAATCCAAAAATGAAGTTCATTTTGAAAAATAAGATTTACAGAATTTTAAAAAGTGGTTATTACTTTCATAACGGCTAGTTTTAATAACATTTTAATAGCATATCGCTGTTTAGTGAAACTCGTTATTGCGTACTACACACGCTATCGAGGAAGGTCGCGATTGCGTGTAATGCAAGGAAATTCAAGGATGCGTGTTGTGCAAGCTCCTTTTGGTGTAGCGTACAACACAAGACATTAATAAAATTAAAAAGAATATTTTTTATAAAATCTTGGGCGGTTACATTCTACCCCCCTTAAAATGAATTTCGCCCTCGAAATTCGTCGGGGTTATAAATGGTTTACTATTTGAAAGTTTCTTTAATAGAAACCCACATCGTAAAAAGGAATATCAAAACAAATCTTTAAAAACAAAAGTATGAAACGTAACGGTTACCCAAATAAACTAATCATTGGGTTTCCACATAGGTGAAAATATGGATATGGAAGAGAAATCTAACCATCATGTTCTGATGGAGAGTGGTAGAGAACATGGCTATGGAAAAGCCAATAATCACAAATCCATAAATTTGTGACGATCTAAGGTACCATCCGATTCATCAGGTATAAGATCACTAGGACAACATTTTTGGTTTTCAAGATCATTTCCCTAAAGTTGAAAATTTGAATTGGAATAAATACTTTCTTTATTTTGGTACAATCTCACTATTGTTCGTGCCTAGAACAATTTCCACTTCATCTCTTAAATGAAGTTGAATTTGTTATTCATGAAGTGTTAGCAGATCATGTGATAGAATGACGGGTCATTCCATCTGTCTCAAACAAAAGGTTAGCAAAAATTATATACATAAGTCGATCTATAGTGAGATTAATCATATATAGTTCCTAAAATGGACTTATACTTTAAAACTAGTTTCTACTAAACAGGGACTTCCTGTAGGCCAGTGGTAGGCGATAAAGGCCAGTCGCACTTCGGTTGTGGGTTCGATTCCCACAGCCTTGTCCGAAGCGATGGGCTGCCGCTCGTCCTGCAGGTTGTCCTTTTTCTAAAACTATATTACTATAACATCCCATAAATAATATCGAAAAAACTTCTATCCTTAAACAATACTAACTTATGTCCAACATAATCCATTCCAATCTTTAGTCCTATCCATAATACTGCAGTCCATTCTCATAACATAGTGAAAACGATTACCAGAGATTTAATACCATCGTTGATCCCCATATATCATAAGATATATCTTGTTGGACACATTCCAAACATTCAAAGGCCTTAATCTTATACTCTCTTGAATACCCATTGAACCTTAGTGAAAACTTGAATGCAGTTAAAAGTTAACACTTTCCACATACCAAAATCCTCAAAATTCTATATACTCAAACCATGATATCACTTAGTCCTTATATCAATCATGAGCTCATGAATACTGTTAAACATTTCATTTTCTCGTTTTCCCTTCATTATGCGCATAATATCTCAATCACTTTGAATACCACATTAGACCAATACATAAATATTCCTATATTCCATGATACAACATTATTTTGGAATCCCATTACATAAAAACTTAATCATTCCACAACATCGTTGTCATATTCAACATTGCCAATAGTTATCGCATGTGACTTCCCTTTGTCCTTTGCCTTAAGCGGTTGCTCCTGTCGATCATCACTAACCCTTGGATTAGGGAATTTATTGGAATAATGTCCCATCTCCTTGCACTTGAAGCATTGAAGTGTTGGTTGTGTGTTCTCTGCAGTGTTTGCTTTATTCACTTCATTAGAATCCCTTTTTCCATTATTTCGACACTCAGCTGCTCGATGACCTTCTTTTCCACACTTAAAACATTTTCTAGTCCCTTTAAGACAATCTCCACCATGCTTCTTTCCACACTTTGTGCATAAGGAAACATGCATCTTCTTTTCACCATTATTCTGAGATTTCTCCTTGAACTCCATCTTTCGTTTCTTGTCAAAACCATGAGATGGATATGTAACACCAACTTCCATTTCTACCTTGATAGCACAATGCACAATTTCTTCATAGCTACTGAAGTCTCTTATAGCTAATGCCCTTCGAAGACTTGGTTTTAAGCCACTGAAAAATCGATCAACTTTACTTTCAGGTTGGATGATAATGCCAGATGCATACCTTGCAAGTCTTGTAAAATTCGCTTCGTATATACCAACAGATTCATCATCCTTTTGCTTTAGTTCAAGAAACTCCTTCTCCATATTCGTTCAAAGAATACGAGGGAAGTACTTACTGAAAAACAAGTTCTTGAACTCGTCCCATTCCATGGAATCAATTTCATCTCTTTGCCTCGTATTCTTGATAAGATTCCACCATTGATCAGCTTCACCTTCCAAACGATATACTACTAAGATGACTTTATCATGTTCAGAACATTGAAGAACTGAAAATATCTTTTCAGTAGTACTAATCCATTGTTCAGCAACTAATGGATCAGTAGACCCACTGAAAGAAGGCGGACGCTGCCTCATGAAGGATTCAACAGAATGTTGCTCCTTCCTTTGCTCGTTTGGAAGTCCTGCATGATTCATAGCTTGAGAATGTTGTGTGAGCATGGCTACAAGATTTTGCATTCCAGCTCCCATATCGTTTGGTTGCTCAGGGGGACAATCATTGCATTGTCCATTGCATTGATCAACACGGTTCCTTCGGGTCCAGCCATCATCTAAAATCCCAAAAGAATAGTGTGAGAGGCAAAAATCATGCTAGGGAAAACAACATAATAAAGGGGTAGTACCCTCAATATCTAACATCTTAGGTTAAATTCTAAGATCGTTAGAGCAATTCTAGGACTATAACCTATACGTATACTTAACCTTAGAGACATCCCTAGACATACCTTAGAAATATCTCTAGGGATCTCACTAACGTTTTCGCATCCTAGTTTCCAAAGGTTGACTAAACCTTTCCTCTGATACCAACTGTAGAGACCCGTATCTTGACATACATTGACATTACATTACTTTTGCGGAATACTTAGTACATTACAAAAACACACACACAAGGACCGTAATAGTTTAGTGTCTTTGGAAACTCGGACTATAATCTTCTAATCGTGGTGAAAGATCTTCAAAATCTCCCATAAAGATCTTACTCTTTTTTTTACCTAAAACCTTTCTTTATATCCTGGGGAAAAGAAAACATAAAAGGGTGAGCTCAAATGCTCAGTAAGGGTAAACAAAATAAATATCAATCACATCATATTCATAAGAACATAGCATTTTGGAAATCATAACCTGCAAAAGAGAGCATAATTTCATAATCATGGGATAAATAATGGCAGTGAAAAAGTAATCCCAATAATCATAACTTAAAACATGAAACTTTTTGGCATACACACATAATCATAGAGAATCATTTCTTGTTAGTCAAGACTAATTGCCAAGACTATCTTAGTGGACAAAGTCCCTTTCTGAATCGAGTAACCCTCGTTTCAGTCCTGTTTCACTGAACCGGTATAACCTACCGTTCCAGCCCTGTCTATCTCATGAGATATAAAATCTTTACCCAATGAATTAGAGGGAGATATAGGTCCCACCCATCTTATAATGAATCCTTTCTTATGTGTGCCACATAATCATAAAACATACATCATCGCATAACACATGTAACAAAAATGGGATTCTTGAAACATCATGACATCATAAATCAATTCATATAAGATAAAGGAATTCATAAACATAATTCCATCACAACATAGTCAAATAAATGTAAAAATATGGATAGAAACAGAACCCTTTATTATCTTAGATGGAAAATAATTTTGATAAAACACTTGAATTGAATTCTTGAGGAAAATATCCTTTCTTCTTCAAAATCAATTTCTTTTCAAAAAACATCATGCAATTTTAAAAGAAAGAGATTTTATTGAAAATAGTCATGAAATATTTTATAGGAAGATTCATGAAAATAAGGCTTTATAAAACAGTAGAAATCCGTTCGTGCCGTATAAGTTAAAAAAAACATTCTTCTTACTTTTGTCGGAAAAGTCAAAAAGTACCTCGTACGAAAAACATCAAAAGATTCCTTTCATTTCTTTTACTAAAAACTCACCGAAGGGTAAAAATGGATTTAAACAATTGTTGGTGGATGGAAATAATATTACATATTGATGAAACATGGATGTGGATGATAAAATACACCCCAGTAAATACTTACGAATAAACAATCTCGGATAAAAATGAGATTGTGATATTTCCCTTACCTTATGTCCGACTTGCTTTGTAAGTGTCTGAACCTCCTGTATAATGATTTAAATCATGTTATTGACTTATTCCAGAATCATATTCATTTTTATGATATCATATATGGTTCACTTATGACATTATATTACCCGTTCTTTTGTAAATTTCATGTTAAAGAAGCGTTTTGGGTAAAATCGTTTCATTTATCGTAGGTGTTTTGATTTGTTGTTATTGACATTATTATTACTTATATCATGATTTACTTACATCCAGAATATAAAATATGATTTATATATCATATATATTCAGTATATATATATATATATAATAGATAGAGAAATGAAAAACACCGTTCATGGAGACGGTAGTCCGTACGTACGCATGAACGCTGTTTTCCTTTCCCTATTGTCTTGAATGGAAGTAAGTAGATGACATACATATATATATATATACATAAATCCAGTAGCTTTATAATGTCATATATTTCATTATTATTTCTTATATATACTTTATAATCATTATTAAATGGTTAACATGGAGAATGAATCTCATCGCGTCGTGGAGACGGTAGTCCGTACGTACGCACGAGCGATGATATCATTTCCATAAATATTGAATTGAATTGGAGTGGATTATACAATATATCAGAATCAATATGATGTTTTAATAACTATGTATAGTTTTTCTTTACAACATTATACCCATCCATGTAAGGTGGTGGTGGAAAATAGATTACACCACGGCGTGGAGACGGTATTCCGTACGTACGCACGCGCGGTGATTTCTTTTTCCGTAGGATAGATAGATGGTGAAATAGGGTTGTTTCATACTTATAATAACATATCAGTAAATGAGTGATACTGATGTTATTACTTCATAATGAAACAACCTAAGAAGAAGAAGTGGAAGAAGAAATAAAGATGAAAGAATTGGTAACGGTAATTACCTCTTCTTTGAAGCGCCTTTTGGAGACCTCCTCTTAGGGAACTAAAATTGGTCTTTGAGGAAGACCAGAACCTCTAGGATGTTTCTAGGGAAGTGGAGAAGAGATTTTGGCAGGGTTTGGCCGAGCTTGAGTGCTCAAATTGGTGTGAGGAGGAGGGGGAGGAGGTGCCCTTTTATAAGGGAGGAGAGGGGCACCTTAGGAATATCTCAAAATATTATTTTATATTAAAGTAAAAAATCGGTTTATAATGGTTCCAAATGGTCTTATTTCGAAGCTAAAGTGGGGATGGGTCTAAATCCTATCAACCAATAGGATTTAGACAAGTTCAGGTTCTTATTTTAACCTTATCAATTAGATTTAACTCTAAGTTAAATAATTTAACTTTTACCGTGTCTTTTTGTTTTCTTTCACTATATGGTTAATACACTTACTATAACATGTCAAACGAACCCCAAATTGTTTATTATTAATATAAATATCCTTATCTAAGTCATTTGGCCGAACCTTAGATTTTTAGGAATAAAATAACAATTAATAATATAATATTTGATTTAAAAACTATTTTGTGTCAATTTTGACACTATTTGATATATGATTTTTTGGAAAGTCATAACAGAATTATATGTTCGAACCAAGTTTATTAAAACAACACTAATATATCATAGTAACCTAGAAAATTAGTGGAATTCATAAAAAGTCTCAAATTACATTCATTTGAGTATTTATAACATCAATTATGTTAATATTTCCTTAAAAGGGTAATTACTGCATCATCGTTGTGTCATAAATAAATTAATTTATTTAAAGTCTAAAAATTATAAATAAAATATCATTATGTAGGAAATCTTTTTAGCTTTCTAAGGAATATTTATAGTCGAATTTATCTTATGTATAACCCCATATTAAAAATGTTTTAGTGAATACACTTTGATTTTAACTCTTTTAACTCTTCTTTGAATTAAATAATAATAAATGTCCTAATCTAATCCGAGTGGGCCTAAATGATAATATTTTACACTTAAGGTTGTTTTTGGTCGAGATACACTTGTCCAATAGAATTAGGACATGTGTTAGGGTAATATTAATATCATTCTTACCCTTAATTACCCTATTTACTTTTAACCGTGGTAAATAAAAGTAAAAAGTTACTATTCCCCAAAAATTATTTTCATCTCATTGAACCACATTTTACTTACTGACATCAACTGTGTCTCTCGGATTTTTGAAATTCCATTCACAGAAGCGGTAAAATTATGTTTTATGAAAAATTCAGTTTTTTAACTACCACTTAGTAGTTTCACTATTCCTCAAAAAATGAAGGTTTTCAGAAAAATGCCAAAATTTCATCCTAAGCTATATTTCATATTCCGAATTCAAAAATTAAGTCTATTTTACCAAATTCATAACATATAAGTTGCATTAATTAATTTTATAATTAAATCCCGCTGTTAAAACAAATAGCGTGTTTTTAATAAACAATATCTATCAAAAGATTGACACTTGTTTATGTCTGGTTTAAATGTGCAATTACATCCAATGACCAACATTGTATTAAATTGTAAAAATATATTCTAAATATACTTTAAAACTACTCCAATTAATAATTTATCACTATTAATTATTTCGATTAAAAAAGTTGTTTTTTAATTATAATTTAGTAATTTTCACTTTTCATCAGAATATGAAAGTTATCCGAAATGTACCAAAATTTCACCTTAGGCTAAATTCGATACTCCGAATCCAAAAATGAAGTTCATTTTGAAAAATAAGATTTACAGAATTTTAAAAAGTGGTTATTACTATTCATAACGGCTAGTTTCAATAACATTTTAATAGCATATCGATGTTTAGTGAAACTCGTTATTGTGTATTACACATGCTATCGAGGAAGGTCGTGATTGCGTGTAATGCAAGGAAAGTCAAGGATGCATGTTGTGAAAGCTCCTTTTGGTGTAGCGTACAACACAAGACATTAATAAAATTAAAAAGAATATTTTTTATAAAATCTTGGGCTGTTACATTCTACCCCCCTTAAAATGAATTTCGCCCTCGAAATTCGTCGGGGTTATAAATGGTTTACTATTTGAAAGTTTCTTTAATAGAAACCCACATCGTAAAAAGGAATATCAAAACCAATCATTAAAAACAAAAGTATGAAACGTAACGGTTACCCAAATAAACTAATCATTGGGTTTCCACATAGGTGAAAATATGGATATGGAAGAGAAATCTAACCATCATGTTCTGATGGAGAGTGGTAGAGAACATGGCTATGGAAAAGCCAATAATCACAAATCCATAAATTTGTGACGATCTAAGGTACCATCCGATTCATCAGGTATAAGATCACTAGGACAACATTTTTGGTTTTCAAGATCATTTCCCTAAAGTTGAAAATTTGAATTGGAATAAATACTTTCTTTATTTTGGTACAATCTCACTATTGTTCGTGCCTAGAACAATTTCCACTTCATCTCTTAAATGAAGTTGAATTTGTTATTCGTGAAGTGTTAGCAGATCATGTGATAGAATGACGGGTCATTCCATCTGTCTCAAACAAATGTTTAGCAAAAATTATATACATAAGTCGATCTATAGTGAGATTAATCATATATAGTTCCTAAAATGGACTTATACTTTAAAACTAGTTTCTACTAAACAGGGACTTCCTGTAGGCCAGTGGTAGGCGATAAAGGCCAGTCGCACTTCGGTTGTGGGTTCGATTCCCATAGCCTTGTCCGAAGCGATGGGCTGTCGCTCGTCCTGCAGGTTGTCCTTTTTCTAAAACTATATTACTATAACATCCCATAAATAATATCGAAAAAACTTCTATCCATAAACAATACTAACTTATGTCCAACATAATCCATTACAATCTTTAGTCCTATCCATAATACTGCAGTCCATTCTCATAACATAGTGAAAACGATTACCAGAGATTTAATACCATCGTTGATCCCCATATATCATAAGATATATCTTGTTGGACACATTCCAAAAATTCAAAGGCCTTAATATTATACTCTCTTGAATACCCATTGAACCTTAGTGAAAACTTGAATGCAGTTAAAAGTTAACACTTTCCACATACCAAAATCCTCAAAATTCTATATACTCAAACCATGATATCACTTAGTCCTTATATCAATCATGAGCTCATGAATACGGTTAAACATTTCATTTTCTCATTTTCCCTTCATTATGCGCATAATATCTCAATCACTTTGAATACCACATTAGACCAATACATAAATATTCCAATATTCCATGATACAACATTATTTTGGAATCCCATTACATAAAAACTTAATCATTCCACCACATCATTGTCATATTCAACATTGCCAATAGTGATCGCATGTGACTTCCCTTTGTCCTTTTCCTTAAGCGGTTGCTCATGTCGATCATCACTAACCCTTGGATTAGGGCATTTATTGGCATAATGTCCCATCTCCTTGCACTTGAAGCATTGAAGTGTTGGTTGTGCGTTCTTTGCAGTGTTTGCTTTATTCACTTCATTAGAATCCCTTTTTCCATTACTTCGACACTCAGCTGCTCGATGACCTTCTTTTCCACACTTAAAACATTTTCTAGTCCCTTTAAGACAATCTCCACCATGCTTCTTTCCACACTTTGTGCATAAGGAAACATTCATCTTCTTTTCACCATTATTCTGAGATTTCTCCTTGAACTCCATCTTTCGTTTCTTGTCAAAACCATGAGATGGATATGTAACACCAACATCCATTTCTACCTTGATAGCAAAACGCACAATTTCTTCATAGCTACTGAAGTCTCTTATAGCTAATGCCCTTCGAAGACTTGGTTTTAAGCCACTGAAAAATCGATCAACTTTACTTTCAGGTTGGATGATAATGCCAGATGCATACCTTGCAAGTCTTGTAAAATTCGCTTCGTATATACCAACAGATTCATCATCCTTTTGCTTTAGTTCAAGAAACTCCTTCTCCATATTCGTTCGAAGAATACGAGGGAAGTACTTACTGAAAAACAAGTTCTTGAACTCGTCCCATTCCATGGAATCAATTTCATCTCTTTGCCTCGTATTCTTGATAAGATTCCACCATTGATCAGCTTCACCTTCCAAACGATATACTGCTAAGATGACTTTATCATGTTCAGAACATTGAAGAAATGAAAATCTCTTTTCAGTAGTACTAATCCATTGTTCAGCAACTAATGGATCAGTAGACCCACTGAAAGAAGGCGGACGCTGCCTCATGAAGGATTCAACAGAATGTTGCTCCTTCCTTTGCTCGTTTGGAAGTCCTGCATGATTCATATCTTGAGAAAGTTGTGTGAGCATGGCTACAAGATTTTTCATTCCAACTCCCATATCGTTTGGTTGCTCAGGGGGACAATCATTGCATTGTCCATTGCATTGATCAACACGGTTCCTTCGGGTTCCAGCCATCGTCTAAAATCCCAAAAGAATAGTGTGAGAGGCAAAAATCATGCTAGGGAAAACAACATAATAAAGGGGTAGTACCCTCAATATCTAACATCTTAGGTTAAATTCTAAGATCGTTAGAGCAATTCAAGGACTATAACTTATACGTATACTTAACCTTAGAGACATCCCTAAACATACCTTATAAATACCTCTAGGGATCTTACTAACGTTTTCGCATCCTAGTTTCCAAAGGTTGACTAAACCTTTCCTCTAATACCAACTGTAGAGACCCGTATCTTGACGTACATTGACATTACATTACTTTTGCGGAATACTTAGTACATTACAAAAACACACACACAAGGACCGTAATAGTTTAGTGTCTTTGGAAACTCGGACTATAATCTTCTAATCGTGGTGAAAGATCTTCAAAATCTCCCATAAAGATCTTCCTCTTTTTTTTACCTAAAACCTTTCTTTATATCCTGGGGAAAAGAAAACATAAAAGGGTGAGCTCAAATTCTCAGTAAGGGTAAACAAAATAAATATCAATCACATCATATTCATAAGAACATAGCATTTTGGAAATCATAACCTGCAAAAGAGAGCATAATTTCATAATCATGGGATAAATCATGGCAGTGAAAAAGTAATCCCAATAATCATAACATAAAACATGAAACTTTGTGGCATACACACATAATCATAGAGAATCATTTCTTGTTAGTCAAGACTAATTGCCAAGACTATCTTAGTGGACAAAGTCCCTTTCTGAATCGAGTAACCCTCGTTTCAGTCCTGTTTCACTGAACCGGTATAACCTACCGTTCCAGCCCTGTCTATCTCATGAGATATAAAATCTTTACCCAATGAATTGGAGGGAGATATAGGTCCCACCCATCTTATAATGAATCCTTTCTTATGTGTGCCACATAATCATAAAACATACATCATCGCATAACACATGTAACAAAAATGGGATTCTTGAAACATCATGACATCATAAATCAATTCATATAAGATAAAGGAATTCATAAACATAATTCCATCACAACATAGTCAAATCAATGTAAAAATATGGATAGAAACAGAACCCTTTATTATCTTAGATGGAAAATAATTTTGATAAAACACTTGAATTGAATTCTTGAGGAAAATATCCTTTCTTCTTCAAAATCAATTTCTTTTCACAAAACATCATGCAATTTTAAAAGAAAGAGATTTTATTGAAAATAGTCATGAAATCTTTTAGAGGAAGCTTCATGAAAATAAGGCTTTATAAAACAGTAGAAATCCGTTCGTGCCGTATAAGTTAAAAAAAACATTCTTCGTACTTTTGTCGGAAAAGTCAAAAAGTACCTCGTACGAAAAACATCAAAAGATTCCTTTCATTTCTTTTACTAAAAACTCACCGAAGGGTAAAAATGGATTTAAACAATTGTTGGTGGATGGAAATAATATTACATATTGATGAAACATGGATGTGGATGATAAAATACACCCCAGTAAATACTTACGAATAAACAATCTCGGATAAAAATGAGATTGTGATATTTCCCTTACCTTATGTCCGACTTGCTTTGTAAGTGTCCGAACCTCCTGTATAATGATTTAAATCATGTTATTGACTTATTCCAGAATCATATTCATTGTTATGATATCATATATGGTTCACTTATAACATTATATTACCCGTTCTTTTGTAAATTCCATGTTAAAGAAGCGTTTTGGGTAAAATCGTTTCATTTATCGTAGGTGTTTTGACTTGTTGTTATTGACATTATTATTACTTATATCATGATTTACTTACTTCCAGAATATAAAATATGATTTATATATCATATATATTCAGTATATATATATATATAATAGATAGAGAAATGAAAAACACCGTTCATGGAGACGGTAGTCCGTACGTACGCATGAACGCTGTTTTCCTTTCCCTATTGTCTTGAATGGAAGTAAGTAGATGACATACATATATATATACATAAATCCAGTAGCTTTATAATGTCATATATTTCATTATTATTTCTTATATATACTTTATAATCTTTCTTAAATGGTTAACATGGAGAATGAATCTCATCGCGTCGTGGAGACGGTAGTCCGTACGTACGCACGAGCGATGATATCATTTCCATAAATATTGAATTGAATTGGAGTGGATTATACAATATATCAGAATCAATATGATGTTTTAATAACTATGTATAGTTATTCTTTACAACATTATACCCATCCATGTAAGGTGGTGGTGGAAAATAGATTACACCACGGCATGGAGACGGTATTCCGTACGTACGCACGCGCGGTGATTTCTTTTTCCGTAGGATAGATAGATGGTGAAATAGGGTTGTTTCATACTTATAATAACATATCAGTATATGAGTGATACTGATGTTATTACTTCATAATGAAACAACCTAAGAAGAAGAAGTGGAAGAAGAAATAAAGATGAAAGAATAGGTAACGGTAATTACCTCTTCTTTGAAGCGCCTTTTGGAGACCTCCTCTTAGGGAACTAAAATTGGTCTTTGAGGAAGACCAGAACCTCTAGGATGTTGCTAGGGAAGTGGAGAAGAGATTTTGGCAGGGTTTGGCCGAGCTTGAGTGCTCAAATTGGTGTGAGGAGGAGGGGGATGAGGTGCCCTTTTATAAGGGAGGAGAGGGGCACCTTAGGAATATCTCAAAATATTATTTTATATTAAAGTAAAAATCGGTTTATAATGGTTCCAAAGGGTATTATTTCGAAGCTAAAGTGGGGATGGGTCGAAATCCTATCAACCTATAGGATTTAGACAAGATTAGCTTCTTATTGTAACCTTATCAATTAGATTTAACTCTAAGTTAAATAATTTAACTTTTACCGTGTCTTTTTGTTTTCTTTCACTATATGGTTAATAAACATACTATAACATGCCAAACGAACCCCAAATTGTTTATTATTAATATACATATCCTTATCTAAGTCATTTGGCCGAACCTTAGACTTTTAGGAATAAAATAACAATTAATAATATAATATTTGATTTAAAAACTATTTTGTGTCAATTTTGACACTATTTGATCTATGATTTTTTTGAAAGTCATAACAGAATTATATGTTCGAACCAAGTTGATTAAATCAACACTAATATATCATAGTAACCTATAAAATTATTGGAATTCATAAAAAGTCTCAAATTACATTCATTTGAGTATTTATAACATCAATTATGTTAATATTTCCTTAAAAGGGTAATTACGGCATCATCGTTGTGTCATAAATAAATTAATTTATTTAAAGTCTAAAAATTATAAATAAACTATCATTATGTAGGAAATCTTTTTAGCTTTCTAATGAATATTTATAGTCGAATTTATCTTATGTATAACCCCATATTAAAAATGTTTTAGTGAATAAACTTTGATTTTAACTCTTTTAACTCTTCTTTGAATTAAATAATATTAAATGTCCTAATCTAATCCAAGTGGGCCTAAATGATAATATTTTACACTTAAGGTTGTTTTTGGTCGAGATACACTTGTCCAATAAAATTAGGACATGTGTTAGGGTAATATTAATATCATTCTTACCCTTAATTACCATATTTACTTTTAACCGTGGTAAATAAAAGTAAAAAGTTACTATTCACCAAAAATTATTTTCATCTCATTGAACCACATTTTACTTACTGACATCAACCGTGTCTCTCGGATTTTTGAAATTCCATTCACAGAAGCGGTAAAATTAAGTTTTATGAAAAATTCAGTTTTTTAACTACCACTTAGTAGTTTCACTATTCATCAAAAAATGAAGGTTTTCAGAAAAATGCCAAAATTTCATCCTAAGCTATATTTCATATTCCGAATTCAAAAATGAAGTCTATTTTACCAAATTAATAACATAGAAGTTGCATTAATTAATTTTATAATTAAATCCCGTTGTTAAAACAAATAGCGTGTTTTTAAGAAACAATATCTATCAAAAGATTGACACTTGTTTATGTCTGGTTTAAATGTGCAATTACATCCAATGACCAACATTGTATTAAATTGTAAAAATATATTCTAAATATACATTAAAACTACTCCAATTAATAATTTATCACTATTAATTATTTCGATTAAAAAATTTGTTTTTTAATTATAATTTAGTAATTTTCACTTTTCATCAGAATATGAAAGTTATCCGAAATGTACCAAAATTTCACCTTAGGCTAAATTCGATACTCCGAATCCAAAAATGAAGTTCATTTTGAAAAATAAGATTTACAGAATTTTAAAAAGTGGTTATTACTATTCATAACCGCTAGTTTTAATAACATTTTAATAGCATATCGCTGTTTAGTGAAACTCGTTATTGCGTACTACACACGCTATCGAGGAAGGTCGCGATTGCGTGTAATGCAAGGCAAGTCAAGGATGCATGTTGTGCAAGCTCCTTTTGGTGTAGCGTACAACACAAGACATTAATAAAATTAAAAAGAATATTTTTTATAAAATCTTGGGCTGTTACAAAAAACCTGATATTTTTTATGATGAAAACTCAAATCATCTTCAATGTGGTCCATTGAAGAACGAGAGATCATGAATAACCCCCGTGAGGGAAAAACCCATTTTAAAATCACCCACATATATGCACATATTCATATATTTAGGTACCCCTAATCCCAATGTACATAACCCCTCATCCATGAGGGAATATATATATATATATATACATATATACATTTTAATATATATACATGAGTTTAAGTCACATACCAAGGGACATTAGTCATCACCTTCAAAAAATATTATTACGACGGGCTTCAACTCAATCTTTATGGACCCTAATAGGTGTTGAACAACCAAATGAAACATCCACCTTTACTTGGTGTTATACTAAATTTCTTTATCGCTATAAGTTAGAAAATTATTGTAGAAAATATAGGAATATGGTGGGGGTGGGGAGGAGGAGAGGACAAGAGATGTTAACCCTAGATTGTCACACCAAGAATCAAGAGAAGAATATTACAAGAACTGAGTGTGTATTATGATGATAAATGCATGGTTGATAAGTCATCCCTAGAAATTGAAGCATGAAACAGATATTTAAGGGAGGGGAGACCCGTCCACATATTGAATTACAAATGAGAATAATCATAATTCTATTTTTTTTAAAACTAAACATGATGAATGGTTATCGCACATGATTTTTAAAACCATTTGCATACTATGAACCCTCTAGAATGGAATGATCGATCAACTTCAGAAAATGATATAACCCCATGGCATGATTTTGTTATTTAGATGCTTCATTCCCTTTTCTCAGATCAAATTATGATTGTGGACCAACCAAAAAATAGGTTGATCAGTGGTCAACTTGTTCATACAGGATGTGCTATGAATAATGGAATTTTATCAGGGTTTGATTGTTTAGAGAAATGTACTTATTTTCAAGATCATTCTTATGTAATCAATCAGGACCATAATGAACCACTGATGAGGTTTTTTCCTTTGGGTTTTCATTGTTCATTTTCTCCCCAAATGATCTTCGTGTTATTCGAATTCATTGTGGTTTATGAATGAACAATCATTTCTCCTTTGATTCGTAGATCAATGATCTGAAATTGATGATATGGAATTGGGATGATTTTTAGGAGGTGTGACAGTGACGATGGTGGATAAATCGATGTGACTTGGTTGTTATCGCCTCATTGCTTTTTATTTATCAGGATTGATCAATATTGATTTTTGAGCTAATCGAAGGCCTAAAACACAATGGATTTGTGTTTGGGTGATGAGACAAATGTGGATCAAGAGTTTTGATACAAATTGAGCACTGGGAAGAGATGTGGAGGTTCAAAAGTGGTGCACATTGGATTTATAAGGATTCTAGAAAATAGTGAAGAAAAATGAATGTATTCTAGAATAATTGATGTGTGGGCCCCACTATGTTGTTTCTAGTATTTCAGAAGTTGATTTACTATCCCATGGCATGTGACCCCTGTCACATGTCATGTAGTCTCCTCCCTGCAAATTTGCGTGTAAATTAAGAGATATATGGACATGAGGTAGAGTACACGGGGTGTCGAAACATCATGTACTACCCCACAAGCTTTGTTCAACCACTTACACAGATTACTCATGTTCTGGTACACAGGTTGAAACATTTTACAAGAATAGGTCTAGAATATACAATCATAACCTAGATAGATTTACAGACCATTTCGACACAATTTTTATTCCTTTTCTACATGACACAGTTTAATTACATGGGTTTTTTAAACGATCCATATCGGGGGTCAAGGTACAAGGCGTGTGATGCTACTACACATCATGTACCACAGTTTAAAATTATTTATAATCGTTGGATGAAACAATTGGGCAATGAGGATGAATGTAAATATGATGATTTTATTATAGGCGATAATCCTTCATGACTAATGAATCTTCTGGACCATATCATAGAGCCAAATAAAGTTATTGAATATTTTAAAGATAATCTTCCTATATATAGTTATAAGAAAAAATATTTTTCATGTTGATGAAGGTAATGACCCAGAGTTTTCTCAATGAATTACAACTATTACCTATGGTGATACTAGTCCACCAAGGACTCTCCTTATCAATGAGAATCTCTTCAAAGAAAGATGTTATGAGGAATAAACCAAAATATATGGTGAGTAATACTTGATGGGTTCTTCAAAATACTCTAAAGAAAGTGTAAATGGGGACAGGATAAAGAAGAGGATGAAGAATTAGTAGGAGAACAAGATGTAGATGATGAAAATGGAAATGGAGATAGAATTGATGGTGGTCCTAGTGGTAGAATTGATGCTGAGGATGTGTAAATTCCTCAGGAACATGTTAACACTCCAATAGTATTAGTCAATATATCAGTATTGAGTCCTATACTTTTGATGATGTGGACCTAGATACATGAGAAGAAAATGAAGCATCGATTAAGGGGGAGGAATCCCCAAGTCAATAGAGTTATCCAATTATCATTACAGAGAGAGTTTATCATAATGATACTATACAAGATGTGAATACATTTTATAAACATTTAGTTTATTAAAAAATGTTATATAATACTATTATCATTGAGTATATAGTGGTTGAGAATACATCTTATTTGTAGATCAATGTTTCACCTATTGTTTATTTGTATAAAGCTATTGGTTCTCAAAGTGTCAAGACTTCTATTTTGACTTTTATTTCATTTATAGACACGCTTATGGAGGAATGGGAAATGTTCCCAAGGTATGTCGAACATGGTCCAGACCAGATATATTCTAATGAAGAGAGACCTGATCTTCAATAAGAAATAGATCTTAAGAGGTCATTAGTTGAATATAATTTTTTTACATGATTATTGAATACATTTCATTCAATGTATGTTTCTTCACATGACATTCTACAAGTTAAAATTGATGTTATCCCAAGAAGTGACAAAAATTCATCTAGAGAATATCTTATCACATATTTATTTTTGTTGATAAAATAACCTAATCTGGTTTGCCTAATCTGCTATAGGGATTCAATGAATATTCTAGAACTTATTATTCATCTCATTCAGCCTAATATTTATCTTCATAAAAGACAATTTGAAGTCGAAAAGTGAATATTGGGAAGTGAGATGGATGTTATGAATTCTACTATAGGGGAAATTAGGTCTTCGTTCATAAATTCCATGACTGCATTGTTATAGGGGATAGAAAATCATACCTCATTAGATTCTTAATCATGTAATTACCTTCCTATTAATGTTGATATCATTAGATCTATAGTTTTAGAAGATATTAGTGGTGTTTCAAGTGGTGTACATTCCATACCATATGATATTTGGATAATTTTTTCGTAATAATACATGTGTTCATATGATTGGTCGAGATTATCTGAATGGAATGAAAAATAATAGATTGACTATAAATAATCTAATTATGTATTATCTTTCACAGATAATACTAAGAATGAGATGAATGCTCATTTAGAGAATCTAGAATAGAAGCTATGGATTCTATAGTTACTCAATTGATTAAAGAGAGAGTGAATCAGATAATAGTCATGACTTAAGTGCATATTAATTTTATGTAAAAGAATAAGTATTTCTTCAGTGTAATGGAGAGAGGGGTAACAATAATTATAGATAACCTAAATATAATAAAACCCATTCTACATATGTTAGGAACTACTATAGTGACTCAGTATTCCAAAACTGTTACAGCTCATCTGACCCCAACAGGTACTGATCTAGAGTTCTTTAGACTCGGTGTATCTGGAGACTCATATTTTCACTTTCTATATTTTTCCATGCATTCTGTATATCTCCAAGGAAATATATTCAACAACATATTCAAATAATATTCATAGATACTCCTACTCTGAATAATGTTCCTACATAAATCCCTCAATATCCCTCACATTTTCCTATTGAACATTATGCTTCAGACAATGTTATGGGACAAACACCACTTAACCCATCCACATACCATGAAATGTATTTATTTTTAGATTATTTGTATTTTTTAGATTTTTCATATTACATTATTTGTATCTTTTTCGCATCCCTTTAATTGAAATTCTTAATAAGAATTCTATTTCATTTTATTGATTTACTTTATGTTAATCCCAAAAAGGGTTCAATATTCTATTCTATTTCATTATATTGTAGTGTTACTTTAATACCATACCGGTATTCATTTTCTAAAATGTGAGAATGCCTATTTTTGATACTATATTTTCCTTGACAATGATCAGTATCTAATATGTTACAATACAATGTGTACTTTATTTTCCATTGATTCCATTTTTATAAAATTACCTGACTTTTTATCATAAAAATTTGGGAGATGGAACTCTTGTTTTAATGATATACAAAATAAGCTTATTATTCTATGGGATCATTTTTTGTTTTATGATTTCATTTTACATTATAATCCAGATTAACGAATTTTGTCTAATTATTACTCACCGTTTATGATGAGTCACAGAAAAGGATGAATTGTTATCAAACATGACTCACCATTGAGGATGCTATAGGAATGAAAATTTGAAAATGTACTAGAATTTCCCACTGCTAGCTATGTCTCAAGGCTAGAACTGATTCTTTGAAATGTATGAGAAATACTCATCGCAAGAGGATGTATCACCAATGAACAAAAAAATATCAAAAATTATTGGAAACTCCTACCATTTGAGATGAATTATAGAAATATTTTATAGAGTTTTAATGACCTACCACTGGGATGCCTCACAATTGGCATGACTCACCATGAGCCTACCTCACTTGAAACTCATGTAATTGCTAAATATTGTCTCATCATTAAAAATACTCACCACCAATAATATATATATATTGAGTTAAATATTTACAATGGATATGTTATCATATTTAATTCCAATACATATTTTAATGATTTTTCATAATTTTGTTCTGAAGAGATTCATCATGATTTGGGCCAGATTTCTGATATGAGTTGCTGAAGTTATAGATGATTCTTCCTCCATGATGTAGCTAATAGAAGTAGTAGACACCATCATGTAGATAAAAAAAACTAAATACATTGATAACAAAATAAAAAACTTGAGACGATAAAGATATATACAAATGCAGACACAAAATGCGAGATAATGAATATATTTCAAGGACTATTAGAGCTCCAATAGCTTAGAGCATATCAGCTGCATCTGGGAAAAACATGTCTATTAAAGAAGTGAGGATCAATGAACAGTTAGAACCCTTTCTAAAAATTCATAAAAGGTAGTCAACAAAACTCTGTTCTAATTATATTTTCCTAAACATTACTCAATCTAACACTCATGCTACCTTGAATGACTCACAGGCTTCAAATATTATCTGATCGATAAACAAAAATTCATTATGTTATTTATATTCTCTTCATATTTATTTTATTTACATTATGAGAAGTGTCTTTTTCCAAATTTTATTATCACAAACATTGTCTCCTAATCATTGAATGGAAGTTACTCGATATATTCTATACCACTATTTACCTCTATTTTCCAATGTGTTGTTGAGGATGTCTTCTGTGTCTTATAGTTGTTTTATACATATTTTTATTGTGGAATATGTCATTTTATTTCATGGGACACTTTTTTAGTATAGAGGATTATTTATTAGATTGAGACAATACCTATTCTATTTTATTCCATTGTGTCTTATAAATTATTTTTTTCATTAATATGGATATGTTTAAAACTAAAATCATAACCACATCATTGATTATAAGACTTAATATTATTTATATATGGTTTTGATGAAGTAAATTGAGATCAAATGTGTAACTAATGTTGTATATAGTTTTCAACTTCTTATAAACCAATTTTTGTGTCATATTAAAAAAGATCAGATCTTATATATATCTTTTATTAATATTAGCTAGACTATTTTAAATATTTGGGTGATTTTAAATAATCCTATTTTAGATAGAATATTTTATTTGGTACTCAATTCAACCCCTCTTGAGATACTCACTTTGACCAACACTATTGAATTCAATGTGTAAATGAAGAATATGCAAGACTATTTAGGAAAGTGTTTCACGCTCCCAAATGCATCCCCATGACGTGTATCTATCATCGTTGCTAAAAATATCAATGGATTGATGAATATTTGAATTTATTTTCATGATATTTAAAATCCATGGTAAAAAATTATCCTTTACCTTATATCGATGATCTATTCAATGAAATTTAAGGATCTCAATACCTATCAATGATTAACCAAAGATCTTGATACCATCAACTAAGTTTCAAAACGTATGATATCACTAAGATGGATTAATGTAAAAATTGTAAACACTATGAGTTTAATGTGATGTTATTTTGGTGTAACAATTTTCCTATTGTATTCATTAATATAATGAATATATTTTTTATAGGATAACATGATCAATTAATTGTTTTATTTCTAGATGATATTTATATATATTTGAATAGAAAATAAGAGTGTGAATATCATTTGAAAATTATTTTCAAGACATTGAGATATATAATGTTATATTCTAAAATCATAAAATGATAATTCTAGAGAAAAAATGAGTCATTATTAGGACATTTAATCATATGATTTCTTATACCAGTAGATCAATCCAAGATACAAGTTATCATGGAATGTAATATAACAACCACTATAAATGTGATCTGTAACTTTCCTAGGTTATAAAGATATTTACAATGATTTTTAAGAATATTTTCCTGGATAAAAATTTACTATCCATGTTAACATATAAGGGGATGAAATTCCATTACATAGTGGAAGAAGATGAATTTTTATAGGAACTGAAGATGTGGTTGGTCACTACTCCTGTACATAGATTACACTATTATGGGGAATGGTTTTTAAAACACAGTGATACATAAATAAATGGCCAGGGATGAATCCTCATGAAGAATTAAATTCAAATTTTTTATGGATAAATTCTATTAATTACCCATAAAAAATACCCAATTCATGATTTTGATCAATCAATAGGGATCTTTTAATTGAATACTCTAATACATTATGTATATGAAGAAATTATTTATGCATATACTATTAAATATATACTGAAATATGTATTTACATGCAATAGATTGAATATGTTTTAGTAGAGATGGGTGGAGATTATAAAATATTATTAATAATCGTTACGTTACCATATGATGAAGAAGAAAGGTGGTTGATAATATAATTAGGAAATATCATACTCCTCTATCAATGATGTGGATTGATAAGACCTCATACTTTTATATTAGATGGTATGATTCTTGATTTCATAATGGAGGGATATAAATTCAATATTTTCAAATATAATTGTGAACCATTCATTCAAGTAATGATCAAATAATACTCTAATGATAATAAATATCTACAAAAAAATAGGTAGAAAATATTTCACATTTTAACATTGAAAAATATTGAGTTATATGTTTTGGAACTAGGATATTTATTATATAAATTTCAGAATGGAAGAAGGAATATTTTGATGATTATTATAGCTCATCATTTTCTATGTATATGATAATAAAAAATATGTATATATTTATAATGTAAAACATCTACTAAGATTTTATGAAGTGAGAGATAACAGAATACGTATTTCTAGACATGGAGTGCCTATAAGTATAGGATCAATAAAAAATGTATCAGTATCTATTTCAACAATTTAACCACACCATTTTATGAATGGGAAAACATCAACAAGGACTTTCTCATAGGACTCCCCAATTTTTCCAATTTATATAATACAATTTGGGTTGTGGTAGATTTATATTAAATTTTAGTGTATTTTATTCAGCTCATAGTATGTTTCTCCCTTAATCTACTCACCATGATATACATAAGTGAACTGGTAAGGATGTAGGTAGTATAATTATCCATTTTATGTGATAAATATCATATTTTTTCATAACATTCCAATAGATTTCTTCCAAAATCATTTTGAACAAACCAGAGCTTCATAGTTATATATCATCTCATTATAAAGGGTTGGAATGAGAGTATAATTAAAAATATCCATGATATGGTGAGTTCTTTTTTGATATATTTAAACGTGTGTTTGGATCAACACATCCCTTGAGTAGAGTTTTCATATAACATTTGTTTCATTATATCATAAATAAGGAAGAATATATGGCTCTATATTTGAAAATATGGTGGTCTCTAGTATGTGGGGATAATGTTGGAGAGTGGAAGTTTATAGTTCCTAACGTTGTCTATGAAATGATGGGGATGGATAAATCAATTAATAATTTGCTTAAATTTTTACAATGTATATAGAATATATATATATATATATATAATGGTCGATGAAATCTACAGTTTTTTGTTTTTTAGAATTTTTTTTCTTCAATTTTCACCATGAAAGAAATTTCTTAGATTGGTGAAGAAATGTATGTTATACCAAATATACATCCACTCCTTCCAAATCCTTGATCATGTTGATGTATTAGTCAATTGCATATTTATCCCTATAAAAATATCATAAGTATATTATTTGTTTCATGTATCACTTTTAATAATTTACATACCAAACCATTTATATTCATATGATTTAGATATTTCAAACTAGAATATGACCACAAATAATTTGTATAAAAATGAAAATTAAAGATTGAAAATATAAGATTCAATGAAAAATTATATCCATATATTCAATGTTTTATAGTATAATTCTACATTTGAGGTGGGTATTGGGGTTCTTGACGGTCTATGGAGGTTAAATTACTCCCAATAGTTTTCATCCATGTAATTATTTTTCGAGGATGAAATTCATTTACAGGGGTGGAATGTAATGATCCCTATTTTTCCTCACAAATTAAATAAGGTGATTAGAAAATTCTCCACACATAGAAATGAAAATAAACAAATATAAATAAATATAAGATATCCATACATAGAAAAGTTATAAAAATATAATAATATAATTTTAAAGCATATAAATAAATGAATTTATTAAAATAAATAAAAAAATAAATTTAATTTAAATATTAGTGCAATTAGTACACATAAGAAACTAAAAAAATATTTTCTTGAAACAACAATTTATTTTATAAAATCGATATATTTCATGTTTCACTACAACTAGTTTTAATAAACTATTTATTATGAAGAACGAGATTTGTAATAAAAATATATTTCGAGGATATTTAATTATTTAATTTATATAATAACTATTAATATATTGTTATGTGAATTCTAAATTTATATCATTATTTATGTATTTAGAGAAGTATTATTACATTATGTTAATGTTATTTTATTTTTCAGATGTAATTATTTTTCCATTGAATATTGAAAATACAGATTTTATTTATGCCATCACTTTTATGAAATTATTTTATTATATGAATAAAATGATATTATTTAATATTATATTATATATTATAAATTATAAAAATTCATTTTAAAATAATATTTTAAATTAAAAACCCATTTCTCATCATTATAAAATTCTATATTTTTTTAGTGGAAATGGGTTTTCAAATGATTTTTAGCTAATTATATCATGATTAAATGATATTAATTATTTATTTTATTGATAAATAAATAAAAAATAAAAAATATAAATAATTTTAAAATAATTTCAATAAATTGAATTTATAATTCTTCTAAAAATAGAAATCTTATTTCATAAAAATAAAATTTTCAACAAAAGGTGTTTTATAGTCAAACATGTGTTTGGGAGAGATTTTTTTTTTGAATACACTTTTTATTATTTGAAAAACATTATTTAATATTTATACTCATATTTTCATAATAAAATTATAAGGATCATTTTTTATATTAATAGATAAATTACCAATGTAAGGACTATTTTCCACTGAGAAAACTAAAATGGAAAAAGTGAGTAACAATAGAGGTAAAAGAGATAATATGTTTTATTATGAATGGGTCATGACCCATCACAGGGCGGCCCACGTCATGACTCCCCAAGCCCCCCTCTAATAGGCTAGGGGCTGGTGACTAGCACCGAGTATGCATATTACTATCATGGGTGGCATTGTCTATGTACCTGCACACTTGCACACATCTCCAAGCACCCAAATGATGAAATTTAAAAAAATCACTATGGAACAAAATGCATGAATACACTAAACCCATCCAACAGAGTATGATGAAAGTTAAAAATTTTAACGTAAACAGGGCCAGAATACAAGCCCACCAAAACAAGAGTCTCAAAACATCAAAGTCCAACCTATAAACACAAAAGGTGTTGGGACTGCTCCTCGAAGCCATAGGAGCACCTCAGCATGTAGGAAACTCAGAAATCTTGGTCGTGTCCGGGTCTGCCCAGGACTTTGTTAAAAATCTAATCATCCGCACAAGAAACAACACATGCGAGCAAATCCCGTGCAAGGGTAAGTATAACAATAATCAGTATAGGACCCCGAGAACCAAAAATAAGTACACAAACTAATGGTACAGTCAGAAATGCACAATATATGTCTACAGAACATATAGCAGAAACAAGATATACTCAAAACCCAGACTCATAGTCTAGAGACAAATCATACAACCGCATACCCTACTAGGGATTCAGTTCAATTATTTCAACGAATTAATAATTCCGAGAGAACACACAACGCGAGTCTTATATCTTTGATGTCATCCTTCCGAGAAGTACTGTTCGTCGGGAAATATCATGAGAGGTAGTTACACTCATTACAGGAGACACAATCATGAGTTGGATGTTTGAGAGAGATAGATGCACTCATTACGGGAGACACAATCCTGTGTGGGAAAGATCACGATACACAGATGTGGATCACTTCCAAGGCCATGGTAAATACCGCGACCCATCCAGAATTCACCTGATAGGTAGATTATTGAGGCCCAGTGGAGTTGTTCACATCGATGTCGGACTATAACTTGGGCCAAGAATGGATAGATGATCTCAATCCAGGCCTCTTTGATGGATGCCTGACTCTATCACATAATCTTCTGATGAAGAGATCATACTCTTGTATAAGGAAATGATGCATGACCTTCAGGGGAATGAGAAGAAGAAGGGGAACTTAATCCTAACAAAATATGTCCAAGATATGGTAGAGAAGAGGAAAAATCCATTTTCCAAAAAGTATACATCGTGTATAAAAGTTACATGCTTTTTTTTCGACATCGGGTATTACCCGTGTACAACGACCCATGTCAGAAGGCTGGACATTTAGAAAAATTTAGTACATGGCATTTAGTACTATGTACACGACGCGTCTGAGTGACTGTGGTCGACTTCAGGTACGCTGGCCATGTGCTCGTACACGGTCTTAAACCTATGTAGTCTAACCCATGTAATCGGTACAGGAGGTGACCCGTGTTACTGGCCTTGCCTGGTCGTGCAATGGAGTACATGGTCGTGTACGCCAACCTGTGTCCGTGTACCCCCTGGGTACACGTATAGTCCCATGTAGCTTCCTCTTCCATGTTGTACATGCCGTGTTCTGAAACCATTTAGGTCATCCCGTGTCCATGTACTTCCCAAAATATGTGGTGGGCTTCGGGTAAAGTCATACATGTTGTGTGACCAGAGTCACACGCTGTTTGATTCCTCTCTGACAACTAAAACCCTAGAAATTTCCGCCAGTACTAAATGGAATGTTCTTCGGAAGTACTCGCCGTGTACTCTTGAAATATCTATAAAAAATGATCCTCTGCCGTCGCGCCTCCATTGATGTCCCGTTTGATGACTCATTCATTCGATCATCATAAAACTTCCAGGTTTTGGTCTCCCCGACACGAAGAATCTTGATCCCATTGTTTTCGGACCTCTGATCATCTCCTAAAACATGTATTGATCTTATCACGTGAAGAAAACTCGAAGAACGGTCTTTTCTGATCTGAGTCGACTTGCATTCCGTCATGGTCGCCGCACCTCCGTAGAGTCGTTGCGATATCATATCTCTAGTTTGGGATCATGGCGTCACAAGACAGGTGTACAACGATTCATTTTACATCGTCCCACAATGAATGCAAATTAAGCATGAGAGGGATGAGGTAAATAAATCCAATAAAACAACATGAGGAATGAACCTCCGCTGTCATTCGTCACGGCGTTGATCTGGTCTTATTAGTTGGATTAAACAGAGAAGGAATCTACAATAATAAACAAAAGGAATCTAATTCCCCAAAATCATCCTAATAAATACCCTCCCGTAAGAATGTACAAATCCGTGGATCAACTTGTTCGTGGTTGATCTGCATTCTTCGTTTAAAATCAAAAGTGGGGGAAAAAATATTTGAAATAACAACCCCTAACTCAACTGGTGTCGATCACTGATGAAGGTGTTGTGCTGCCGCCATTGTCCAGATACGTCAATGTTGTTGGCATAGTAATTTGCGGCATTGATCTGTCTCATTCATTTCTGAGCGTTTTCTCCAGAGTTTCCTCTCAATTTTTCACCAACAATCGGCGTTCGATTATCCCAATAAAAAGAGAAATGTGATTATCATCCATTATTTTGCGTCATTAATGAGTCCAACGTTCCTTTCTTGAGTCATTAAGACATGAAATAAATATTAAAGAAACAGGTTTCCCATCATCACACTGTATCAGATGTTTCCATAAAAATAAAATAAACATTTAGAAATTTATTTTATTTTTATTTTACTAAAAACATACGAATATTAACTTTTTCCCTCAACCCGTGCTGGTCGAGGTTAGGATCAATCTTCAGTAAATTCATTATCCCAGACACAACAACGCCCTCATATTTTTAATCCGGGAATCTGATTGGAAACATCCTCAACCGCGCACAAGTGTTGATTCACTTAACTTAAATAAAGCACAAAACACCATTCCAGGCACACTGGGCCTCGGAATGATGTGTCGTCTTCACACTCGGTCTAGAAATAATTCCATAAAATATTTTATAAAATATTACATGAAAAATAAGAGACATTACATTCTCCCCACCTTGGGGAATTATGTCCCCGAAAATCCAAACAAAGGATATTACAAAAGATGTTGGTACTGGGCACAGATCTGGACCTCCCACTCCCACGTGCTCTCTTAAAGATTCTCATGCTACCATCGGACCTGCACTAGAGGAATTGATCACCCATGAAAGATCATATCCTATTGATCCTCCATCTCCATCTGGTACTCCGTAAAGGTCACTCTATCCTCGATTTCCATCTCTCCCCAGTCGTTGACGTGTGACGGGTCACACACATATGTCCTCACCTGCGACACGTGGAAGATATCATGTACCCGATGAAACTGCAGCAGTAGAGTTAGGTGGTTTTCCACCTCGCCAAGTATACACAGTACTTGGAATGGTCCAGTGAACCTCGGAGATAGCTTTCCATCTAGGCCAAATCTTCATAACCCCTGTCAAGGTGAGAATAGAAGGAAGGAGTTATCCCCCTCTTCGAGCTCCAGAGGTCTCTGTCGTCTATCTGCATAAGATTTATGCCAGCTCTGTGCAGTGTTAATCCACTCCCGGATGATCTGCACCTTTTCGGTGGTAGCTCTCACCAATTATGGACCCATGAGTGCGGACTCTCCAGGGTCGTTGTAGCAATGTGGTGACAAGCAGGGTCTCCCATACAAGGCCGTGAATGGTGCCATACCAATGGTGGAGTGGTAGCTATTATTGTACGAAAACTCCACCAGTTGTATGTGGTCCTCCCAACTGTGACCAAAGTCCAAGACACAAGCTCACAACATATCCACCAGAACTTGAATAGTCCTCTCAGTCTAAAAATATATCTAGGGATGAATGTAACACCCCGAGATTTTATGAAAAATATTATTTTTAATTTCATTAATGTCTTGTGTTATACGCTACACCAAAAGGATCTTTCACAACACACATCTCTGACCTGGATTGAATTACACGCAATCGCGACCTGCCACTATAGTGTGTGTTGTACGCAACACCAAGTTTCGCTAAACAACGATATGATATTAAAATATTATTAAAACTAGTCGTAATGAATAGTAATAACCACTTTTTTGAAATCTTGTAAATTTTATTTTTCAAAATGGACATCATTTTTGGATTCGGAATATCGAAATTAGCTTAGGGTGAAATTTTGGTGATTTTCGGATAACTTTCATATTTTGATGAATAGTGAAAATTACTAAATTTTAATTAAAAACAACTTTTTCAATCGAAATAATTAACAGTGATAAATTATTAATTTTAGTGGTTTTAAAGTATATTTAGAATATATTTTTACAATTTAATACAATTTTGGTCATTGGATGTAATTTCACATTCAAAACAGTTATAAACAAGTGTCAATCTTTTGATAGTTATTATCCCTTAAAAACACGCTAATTGTTTTGACGACGGGAATTAATTTTTAAATTAATTAATGCAACTGATATGTTTTCAATTTGGTAAATTAGACATCATTTTTGAGTTCATAATATCAAATATAGCTTAGGCCTAATTTTTGGTATTTTTCTGAAAACATTCAATTTTTTATGAATAGTGAAACCACTAAGTGGTAGTTAAAAAAAACTGAATTGTTCATAAAACTTAATTTTACCACTTCTGTGAGTGGAATTTCAAAAATCCGAGAGACACGGTTGATGTCAGTATGTTAAATGTGGTTCAATTAGATGAAAATAATTTTTAGTGAATAGTAACTTTTTACTTTTTTTACCACGGTTAAAAGAAAATAGGGTAATTAAGGGTAACAATGATACCCTAACACATGTAAAAATTCTATTGGATAAGTGTAATTCGACCAAAAACAAGCTTAGGAATACAATATGACCATTTAGGCCCACTTGGATTAGATTAGGACATTTGTTATTATTTAATTCAAAGAAGATTTAAAAGAGTTAAAATCAAATTTTATTTAATAAAACATTTTTAATATATGGTTATACATAAGATAAATTCGATTGTAAATATTCATTAGAAAGACAAAAGGATTTACTACATAATGGTAGTTTATTTGTAATTTTTATACATCATATAATTTTATTTATTTATGACACAAAGATGATGTAGTAATTATCTTATTAATGAAATATTGACATAATTGATGTTATAAATACACAAATAGATCTAATTTGAGGCTTTTTATGAATTACACTAATTTTATTGGTCAATATGACATGTTAGTATTGATTTAATTAACCTTTTTAGAACTTATCATTCTGTTATGAGTTTCACAAAAATCAATTACTAAATAGTGTCAAAATTGACATAAAATAGTTGTTAAAACAAATATTATATTATTAATTGTTATTTTATTCCTAAAAATCTACGGTTCGGAAAAATGACTTAGATAAGGTTATATATATTAATAATAAACAATTTGGGGGTCTTTTGGCTTCTTATAGTAATTTTATTAACCTTATAGTGAAAGAACACAAGAAGACACGGTAAAAGTAAAATTATTAAACTTAATGTTAAATCAAAATGATAATGTTAAAATAGGAACCTAAACTTGTCTAAATTCTATTGGATGAGAGTATTTCGACCCATCCCTACCTTAGCCTCGAAATAAATCAATTTGAATCTATTTAAAACGGAACTTGACTTTATAATAAAATAATATTTTTAGTTATTCCAAAGGTGCCCCTCTCCTCCCTTGTAAAAGGGAACCTCCTCCCTCTCTTCCTCACACAACTTTGAGCCTTCAAGCTCGGCCAACCCCTGACAAATTCTCTTCTTCACTTCCCAAGAAACATCCTAGTGGTTCTGGACTTCCTCAAAGACCAATTTTAGTGCCCTAAGAGGAGGTCTCAAAGAGGCGCTTCAAAGAAGAGGTAATTTCCGTTACCGATTCTTTCACCTTTATTTTTTCTTCCACTTCTTCTTCTTAGGTTGTTTCATTATGAAGTAATAACATCAGTATCACTCATATACTGATATGTTTTTATAAGTATGAAACAATCCTATTTCATCATCTATGCATCCTACGGAAAACGAAATCACCGCGCGTGCGTACGTACGGAATACCGTCTCCACGCCGTGGTGAAATCTATTTTCCACCACCACCTTACTTGGATGGGTATAATGGTGTAAATAATAACTATATATTATTATTTTAAAGTAATATTTATTCTGAAGTAGTATACATACACTCCACTACAGTCCCACGATCATGAGAACGATATCATCGCTCGTGAGTACGTACGGACTACCGTCTCCACGACGCGATGAAATTCATTCTCCACTTTAACAATTCATGAAAGATTATAAAGTATATATAATAAGTAATCATGAAATATATGAAATAATAAAAATACTGGATTTATGTGTATATATATGAATGTCATCTACTTAATTCCGTTCAACTCAATAAGGAAACGAAAACAACGTTCATGCGTACGTACGGCCTACCGTCTCCATGAACGGTGTATTTCATTCCATTTACTGATTTATTATATATATGTATATTCTGAATATATATAAATATAAATCATGTTTTATATTCTGGAATTAAGTAATCATGATCTAAGTAATCATATGAATAATTACAATTTAAAACACGGACGACAAATGAAACAATTTTACCCAAAACGCTCTTAAACATGGAATTTACAAAAGAACGGGTAATATAAAGTCATAAGTGAACCATATATGATATCATAACAATTAATATGATTCTGTAATAAGTCAATGACATTATTTAAATCATTATACATGAGGTTCGGACACTTACGAAGCAAATCGGACCTAAGGTAAGGGGAAATATCACAATCTCATTTTTATCCGAGATTGTTTATATATTGGTATTTACTGGGGTGTATTTTATCATAAAAATCCATGTTTCCTCAATATGTAATATTATTTCCATCCTCCTACAATTGTTTAAATCCTATTTTACCCTTCGGTGAGTTTTTAGTAAAAGATATGAAAGGAATCTTTTGACGTTTTTCATTCGAGGTACTTTTTTGACTTTTCCGACAAAAGTACGGGAAGAATGTTTTTTTTAACTTATACGGCATGAATGGATTTTTAAAAACATTATTTCCAAAAAGATTCCTTTACAAGTTTTCATGTTTATTTTTAATCAACATTTTTTAGTTTAAAATTGTATGACATGTTTAGAAAGGGAAAGTGTTTTTGATGTAGAAAGGATATTTTCCTCAAGAATGAAGTTCAAGTGTTTTATCAAAATTATTTTCCATCTAAGATAATAAAGGGTTCTGTTTTTATCCCCATTATTACATTGATTTGATTATGTTGTGATGGAAATATTTTTATGAATTCCTTTATCTTATATGAATTTTTTTATGATGTCATGTTGTTTAAGAATCCCATTTTTATTACATGTGTTATGCAATGATGTATGATTTATGAATTTGTGGCCCACATAAGAATGGTATCATTATGAGATGGGTGGGACCTATATCTCCCTCCAATGCAGTGGGTAAAGATTTTATATCTCATGAGATAGACATGGCTGGAATGGTAGGTTTAACCGGTTTAGTGAAACAGGACTGAAACGAGGGTGACTCGGTTCAAAAAGGGACTTTGTCCACTAAGATAGTCTTGGGAATGAGTCTTGACTAACAAGAAATGATTCTCTATGATTATGTGTGTATGCCACAAAGTTTCATGTTTTATGTTATGATTATTGTGATTACGTTTCACTGCCATGACTTATCCCAAGTTATGAAATTATTATCTCTTTTGTAGGTTAAGATTTCCAAAAGTTATGTGCTTATGTATATGATGTGATTGATATTTCTTTTGTTTACCCTTACTGAGCATTTGAGCTCACCCTTTTATGTTTTCTTTTCCCCAGGATATAAAGAAAGGTTTTAGGTATTAAAAAAAGGAATATCTTTATGGGAGATGTTGAAGATCTTTCACCAGGAATATAATATTACGTTCCGAGTTTCCAAAGACACTAAACTATTACGATCCTTGTGTGTGTGTTTCTGTTATGTACTAAGTATTCCGCAAAAGTAATGTAATGTCCATGTATGTCAAGCTTTGGGTCTCTACAGTTGGTATTAGAGGAAAGGTTTAGTCAACAGTTGGAAACTAGGATGCGAAAGAGTTAGTGAGATCCCTAGAGATATTTCTAAGGTATGTATAGGGATGTCCCTAAAAATAAGTATACGTATAGGATATAGTCCTAGAACTATGGCAACAATAATAGATTAAACCAAAGATGTTAGATATTGAAGTTACTCCCCCTTTATTATGATTTTTTCCTCTCACACTATTGTTTTTAGGTTTTAGACGATGGCTGGAACCCGAAGGAACCATGTTGATCAATGCAATGGACAATGCAATGATTGTCCTCCTGAACAGACAAATGTTATGGGAGATGGAGTGAAAAATCTTATTGCTATACTTACACAAGTTGTGAATCATTCTGGACTTCCAAATGAGAAGAGAAGGGAACAATATTCTATTGAGTCCTTCATGAGGCAACGTCCACCTTCATTCAGTGGGACTTCCGATCCACTTGTTGCTGAACAATGGATCAGTACCACTGAAAAGATATTTCCAGTTCTTCAATTTTCTGAACATGATAAAGTCATCTTAGTAGTATATCGTTTGGAAGGTGAAGCTGATCAATGGTGGAATCTTATCAAGAATACGAGGCCAAGAGATGAAATTGAGTCCATGGAATGGGACGAGTTCAAAAATTTATTTTTCAATAAGTACTTCCCTCGTATTCTTAGAACAAAGATGGAGAAGGAGTTTCTCGAACTAAAGAAAAAGGATGATGAATCCGTTGGTATATACGAAGCGAATTTTACAAGACTTGCAAGGTATGCATTTGGCATTATCATCCAACCTGAAAGTAAAGTTGATCAATTTTTTAGTGGCTTAAAACCAAGTCTTCGAAGGGCATTAGCTATAAGAGACTTCAGTAGCTATGAAGAAATTGTGCGTTGTGCTATCAAGGTAGAAATGGAAGTTGGTGTTACATATCCATCTCATGGTTTTGACAAGAAACGAAAGATGGAGTTCAAGGAGAAATCTCAGAATAATGGTGAAAAGAATATGAATGTTTCCATTTGCACAAATTGTGGAAAGAAGCATGGTGGAGATTGTCTTAAAGGGACTAGAAAATGTTTTAAGTGTGGAAAAGAAGGTCATCGAGCTATTGAGTGTCGAAGTAATGGAAAAAGGGTTTCTAATGATGTGAATAAAGAAAACACTGTAGAGAACGCACCACCAACACTTCAATGCTTCAAGTGCAAGGAAATGGGGCATTATGCTAATAATTGCCCTAATCCAAGGGTTAGTGATGATCGACATGAGCAACCGCTTAAGGCAAAGGACAAAGGGAAGTCACATGCGATCACTATTGGAGATGTTGAATATGACAACGATGTGGTGGAATGATTAAGTGTTTATGTAATGGGATTCCAAAATAATGTTGTATCATGGAGTATTGGAATATTTATGTATTGGTCTGATTTGGTATTCAAAGTGATTGAGATATTTTTGGAAATAAGATGATATGCGTATAATGAAGGGAAAACGAGAAAATGAAATGTTTAACAGTATTCATGATCTCATGATTGATATAAGGACTAAGTGATATCATGGTTTGAGTATACAGGATTTTGAGGATTTTGGTATATGGAAAGTGTTAACTTTTAACTGCATTCAAGTTTTCACTATGGTTCAATGGGTATTCAAGAGAGTAAAGATTAAGGCCTTTGAAAGTTTGGAATGTGACCAACAAGATATATCCCATGATATATGGGGATCAATGATGGTATTAAATCTCTGAGAGTGGACGGCAGTATTATGGATAATCCTAAAGATTGGAATGGATTATACTAGACATAAGTTAGTATTATTGATGGGATGTTATAGTAATATAGCTTTAGAAAAAGGACAACCTGCAGGACGGACGACAGCCCATCGCGTCAGACAAGGTTGTGGGAATCGAACCCACAACCGAAGTGCGACTGGCCTTTATCGCATACCACTGGCCTACAAGAAGTCCCTGTTTAGTAGAAACTAGTTTTATTATATTAAGCAGTATGATATATGAAGTATAAGTCCATTTTAAGAACCATATATGATTAATCTCACAATAGAATGACTTATGTATATTTAATAACTTTTGCTAACCTTTTGTTTGAAACAGATGTAATGACCCGTCATTCTATCACATGATCTGCTAACACTTCACGAATAAACATCATTTATTTAAGATATGAAGTGGAAATTGTTCAAGGCACGAACAACTGTGAGATTGTACCAAAATAAAGTAAGTATTTATTCTAATTCAAATTCTTCAACTATAGGGAAACGATCTTGAAAACCAAAAATGTTGTCCTAGTGCTCTTATATCTGATTAATCAGATGGTAGCTTAGATCGTCCCAAATTTATGGATTTGTGATTGTTGTCTTTTCCATAGCCATGTTCTCTACCACTCTCCATCAGAATATGATGGTTAGATTTTTCTTCCATATCCATATTTTCACCTATGTGGAAACCTAGTGATTAGTTTATTTGGGTAACCGTTACGTTTCATACTTTTGTTTTTAAAGATGGGTTTTGGTATTCCTTTTTACGATGTGTGTTTCTATTAATGAAACTTTCAAATAGTAAACCATTTATAACCCCGACGAATTTCGAGGGCAAAATTCATTTTAAGCGGGGTAGAATGTAATACCCCAAGATTTTATGAAAAATATTCTTTTTAATTTCATTAATGTCTTGTGTTATACTCTACATCAAAAGGAGATTTCACAACACACATCTCCGACCTGGATTGAATTACACGCAATCGCGGCCTTCCACGATAGCGTGTGTTTTACGCAACACCAAGTTTTGCTAAACAATGATATACTATTAAAATATTATTAAAACTAGCCGTTATGAATAGTAATAACCACTTTTTTGAAATCTTGTAAATTTTATTTTTCAAAATGGACATCAATTTTGGATTCATAATATCGAAATTAGCTTAGGGTGAAATTTTGGTGATTTTCGTATAACTTTCATATTTTGAAGAATAGTGAAAATTACTAAATTTTAATTAAAAACAACTTTTTCAATCAAAATAATTAATAGTGATAAATTATTAATTTTAGTGGTTTTAAAGTATATTTAGAATATATTTTTACAATTTAATACAATGTTGGTCATTGGATGTTATTTCACATTCAAACCAGTTATAAACAAGTGTCAATCTTTTGATAGTTATTATCTCTTAAAAACACGCTAATTGTTTTGACGACGGGAATTAATTTTTAAATTAATTAATGCAACTGATATGTTTTGAATATGGTAAAATAGAAATAATTTTTGAGTTCATAATATCAATTATAGCTTAGGCATAATTTTTGATATTTTTCTGAAAACTTTCAATTTTTGATGAATAGTGAAACCACTAAGTGGTAGTTAAAAAAAACTGAATTGTTCATAAAACATAATTTTACCGCTTCTGTGAGTGAAATTTCAAAAATCCGAGAGACACGGTTGATGTCAGTATGTAAAATGTGGTTCAATGAGATGAAAATAATTTTTGGTGAATAGTAACTTTTTACATTTTTTTACCACGGTTAAAAGTAAATAGGGTAATTAAGGGTAAAAATGATACCCTAACACATGTCCAAATTCTATTGGATAAGTGTAATTCGACCAAAAACAATCTTAGGAATAAAATATGACCATTTAGGCCCACATGGATTAGATTAGGACATTTATTATTATTCAATTCAAAGAAGAGTTAAAAGAGTTAAAATCAACATTTATTTACTAAAACATTTTTAATATAGGGTTATACATAAGATAAATTCGATTGTAAATATTCATTATAAAGATAAAATGATTTCCTACATAATGGTATTTTATTTGTATTTTTTAGACATTATATAATTTAATTTATTTATGACACAAAGATGATGCCGTAATTATCTTATTAATGAAATATTGACATAATTGATGTTATAAATACCCAAATAGATCTAATTTGAGAATTTTTTTGAATTCCAATAATTTTATAGGTTAATATGACATTTTAGTACTGATTTAATTAACTTTTTTCTAACTTATCATTCTGTTATGATTTTCACAAAAATCAATTACTAAATAGTGTCAAAATTGACATAAAATAGTTTTTAAAACAAATATTATATTATTAATTGTTATTTTATTCCTAAAAATCGATGTATCGGCCAAATGACTTAGATAAGGTTATATATATTAATAATTAACAATTTGAGGTTCTTTTGGCTTCTTATAGTAAGTTTATTAACCTTATAGTGTAGGAACACAAGAAGACACGGTAAAAGTAAAATTATTAAACTTAATGTTAAATCTAAATGATAAGGTTAAAATAGGAACCTAAAATTGTCTAAATTCTATTGGATGAGAGGGTCTCGACCCATCACCACCTTAGCCTATAAATAAATCAATTTGGAGCTATTTAAAACTAATCTTGACTTTATAATAAAATAATATTTTTATTTATTCCAAAGGTGCCCCTCTCCACCCATATAAAAGGGCACCTCCTCCCTCTCTTCCTCACACAACTTTGAGCCTTCAAGCTCGGCCAACCCCTGCCAAATTCTTTTATCCACTTCCCTAGAAACATCCTAGAGGTTCTGGTCTTCCTCAAAGACAAATTTTTGTGCCCTAAGAGGAGGTCTCAAAAAGGCGCTTCAAAGAAGAGGTAATTTTCGTTACCGATTTTTTCACCTTTATTTCTTCTTCCACTTCTTCTCCTTAGGTTGTTTCATTATGAAGTAATAACATCAGTACCAATCATATACTGATATTTTATTATAAGTATGATACAATCCTATTTCACCATCTATGCATCCTACGGAAAACGAAATCACCGCGCGTGCGTACGTACGGAATATCGTCTCCATGCCGTGGTGAAATATATTTTCCACCACCACCTTACTTGGATGGGTAAATGGTGGAAATAATAACTATATATTATTATTTTAAAGTAATATTGATTCTGAAATAGTATACATACAATCCAATACAGTCCCACGATCATGAGAACGATATCATCACTCGTGCGTACGTACGGACTACCGTCTCCACGACGCAATGAGATTCATTTTCCACATTAACAATTCATGAATGATTATAAAGTATATATAATAAGTAATCATGAAATATATGACATAATAATAATACTGGATTTATGTGTATATATATGAATTTCATCTACTTAATTCCGTTCAACTCA
This sequence comes from Viscum album, assembly GCA_963277665.1. Taxonomy (NCBI): domain Eukaryota; kingdom Viridiplantae; phylum Streptophyta; class Magnoliopsida; order Santalales; family Viscaceae; genus Viscum; species Viscum album. The sequence goes on along the minus strand of OY728140.1, from coordinate 1,816,189,773 downwards.
ATAAGGAAATGAAAACAGCGTTCATGCATACGTACGGACTACCGTCTCCATGAACGGTGTATTTCATTCCATTTACTGATTTATTATATATATGTATATTCTGAATATATATATATATATATATAAATCATGTTTTATATTCTGGAATTATGTAATCATGATCTAAGTAATCATATGAATAATTACAAGTCAAAATACGGACAACAAATGAAGCAATTTTACCCAAAACGCTCTTAAACATGGAATTTACAAAAGAACGGGTAATATAAAGTCATAAGTGAACCATATATGATATAATAACAATTAATATGATTTTGTAATAAGTCAATGACATTATTTAAATCATTATAAAGGAGGTTCATACACTTACGAAGCAAATCGGACCTATGGTAAGGGGAAATATCACAATCTCATTTTTATCTGAGATTGTTTATACATTGGTATTTACTGGGGTGTATTTTATCATCCACATCCATGTTTCCTCAATATGTAATATTATTTCCATCCACCTACAATTGTTTAAATTCTATTTTACCCTTCGGTGAGTTTTTAGTAAAAGATATGAAAGGAATCTTTGGACGTTTTTCGTATGAGGTACTTTTTTGACTTTTCCGACAAAAGTACGGGAAGAATGTTTTTTTTAACTTATACGGAATGAATGGATTTTTAAAAACATTATTTCCTAAAAGTTTCCTTTACAAGTTTTCATGTTTATTTGTAATCATCTTCTTTTAGTTTAAAATTGTATGACATGTTTAGAAAAGAAAAGTGTTTTTGAAGTAGAAAGGATATTTTCCTCAAGAATGAAGTTCAAGTGTTTTATCAAAATTATTTTCCATCTAAGATAATAAAGGGTTATGTTTGTATCCCTATTATTAAATTGATTTGATTATGTTGTGATGGAAATATTTTTATGAATTCCTTTATCTTATATCAATTTTCTTTATGATGTCATGTTGTTTAAGAATCCCATTTTTATTACATGGGTTATGCAATGATGTATGATTTATGAATTTGTGGCACACATAAGAATGTATCATTATGAGATGGGTGGTACCTATATCTCCCTCCAATTCATTGGGTAAATATTTTATATCTCATGAGATAGACATGGCTGGAATGGTAGGTTATATCGGTTCAGTGAAACAGGACTGAAACGAGGGTGACTCGGTTCAGAAAGGGACTTTGTCCACTAAGATAGTCTTGGCAATGAGTCTTGACTAACAAGAAATGATTCTCTATGATTATGTGTGTATGCCACAAAGTTTCATGTTTTAAGTTATGATTATTGTGATTACGTTTCACTACCACGAATTATCCCATGTTATGAAATTATGATCTCTTTTTCAAGTTACGATTTCCAAAAGTTATGTGCTTATGTATATGATGTGATTGATATTTCTTTTGTTTACCCTTACTGAGCATTTGAGATCACCCTTTTATGTTTTCTTTTCCCCAGGATATAAAGAAAGGTTTTAGGTATTAAAAAAAGGAAGATATTTATGGGAGATGTTGAAGATCTTTCACCAGGATTAGAAGATTACGTTCCGAGTTTCCAAAGACACTAAACTATTACGATACTTGTGTGTGTGTTTTTGTTATGTACTAAGTATTCCACAAAAGTAATGTAATGTCCGTGTACTTCAAGCTTCAGGTCTCTACAATGAAACGTTGTTGTCATGTGTAGATGAGTCCCAAAAGCCACCTACAATCCCTTCCACAACCGGGATGTGAAATGGGCATCTCCGTCAGAGACTATTGTCGAGGGGACGCAATGAAGCTGAACTATCTCTTGCACGTAGAGCCATTCCATGATCTCTATGGAACTCTACTCTCTGATAGCTATGAATTCGGCCGACTTGATGAGTTGGTCAACGATCACCCAGATGGAATCATGCCCCTTGGACGTCCATGGTAAGCCTGTCATGAAGTCCATAGATATTACATCTCACTTCCACTCTAGAACTTCCAGGGGTGAGCTAATCTTACTAGAACCTAGTGCTTAGCCTTCACATGCAGGAATGTAAGGCATCAAGAAACGAACTCTGCTATAGCCTTCTTCATGCCTGACCACTAGAAGTATCATCGGAGATCCTGGTACATCTTTGACACTCTAGGATGTACCGCCAAGGGGGGTGTATGAATCTCTCTCAGGACCTCCTCCTGCAGTTCTACTGGTATGACAGTTCATCCTTTAAAAAGACGTACATGCTCCCCACCTTGCGAATATCCATCAGGAGCATGTCATGTTGATAACTAAGCACGTAAGTCCACACAGTCGACATCTCACTATTTTACCTCCCTAACCCATTGTAAGTGTGGAGGGGTGACAAATATTTGCTGTAGGTAAACAATGTTCTCTCCATCAACGAAGGATAACTGCAAAGCGCCTAACTGCTCTCTCGCCTCACTCAACAGTTGTGAGGTCGACCTTCTTCTAAGAGCATATTCCACCTTGTTCCCTTTCCAAGGAGTATAGATGATCTTGAAATCATAGTTCTGGAGGAACTCTAGCCAATGGATCTTCCACAGATTCAGGTCCTTCTGCGAAAATATGTACGTGAGGCTCTTGTGGTCATAGTAGAAAATAAACTGCTCACCCATGAGGTAGTGTCGCCACATCATCAATGTGAAGACTACCAGTGAAACCTCGAGATAACAGGTCGCATAGTTCATCTCATGTGTCTTATGCTGGCGCGAACCATAAGAAATTACTGCCTAGCTCTACATCAAAACATATCCAAGCCTGGTCCACGATGCGTCTCATAAAACTATGTACTTGACACCCTCCTTTGGCAATATCAAGACTATGGAACTCATCAAACTCCATATCAACTGCTCGAAATCCCGCTATCACTTCTCCGTCCATACGAAGGGTTTCCCCTTCCTAGTCAAGGATATCATTGGTGCTGATATCCAGTAGATGTCAAGAATAAATCATTTGTAATATCATGCCAATAAAAGGAAGCTCTGCACCTCCATCACGCTCCAAGTTGGCTCTCGTGCTAACACAGCCTCATCCTCGGCTGGGTCTATAGCTACTCCATCTGCTGAGATGACATGACCCAGAAAGTGGACCTCCTGAATCCAGAACTGGAACTTTGAGATCTTCCCATAAAGCTAGTGCTCCCGATGTACATCTAGAACAATCTGTAGGTGTCTCACATTCTCCTCTTCTAATGCCGAATACATAAGGATTTCGTCAATGAAGACCACTAAGAACCGGTCCAATTACAGTTGGAAGATCCGGTTCATTAGTCCCAATAACACTATAGGGGAATTATTCATGATGAAAGGCATCCCCAAGTACTCATAGTGACCTTAGAGGCATCTGAAATCCATCTATAGTATGTCCTCGTCCCATACTCATAACTGGTGATAGCCTGATAGATGATCACCATTCAAGAACCACTATGCCCCAATCTGCTGGTCGAAGAGGTCATCGATCCTTGGCAGTGGATACTTGTTCTTCACTTTCACCTGACTCGGGCACCAGTAATCCACAAACAACCTCATACTCCCGTATGCCTTCTTGGAAAACAAGATTGGGGCCGACCATGGTGAAATTCTGGGTCTCACGAAACCCATTCTCTAAAAATCCTACAACTGCACCCTCAGCATGCGAAGCTCTGTGAGAGCCATCTCATATGCTGATGAGGAAATCTGTGATATCTCGAGGTGTAAGTAGATTCTGATGTCGATTTATCTGTGGGGAGGTAGCTCCATAACATCTTTTGGAAAGATGTCCTTGTATTCCGCCCTTACTGGTAGGAACTAAGATCCCACATCATCCACTGCTCTGAGGGAAAGGCTATCCAATTCATTAGAGATTAGTTTCACCTAGCTATGAATAAGCCCATTTTGTGCTACCTGGGTTTCCCTTACTTCAACAAAGGAGAACCTCATTCCATCACGGCATCACACCGCACTCTTCGGCTAAAATAGTAAATCTGGGCATGGAACGAAGATAACCAATCCATACCAATTATGAAGTAGTAAGGCCTCGATGCTACCAACATGATGTTCCAACTAAAAATATCACCTCCAAGGGTAATATCACACTGTCTGCAATGGAGTGTGATCGCCGAGTCTCATCCCGCAGGTGTCTCCATGTGTAAGGATCAAGTCAATGGTTCTACCCGAATCTCAAGGTTTTTAATACAAGACATGTGTCTGTGAAGGAATGACTACCACATGTGTCTATATGAAAGGAAGCTAAGGTATACAAGACACAGATCATACCTCGAATCATCCCTGGATCCCCAAGGATGTACGCTTCCACCGCATGCAGCTGTACCCATCTCTGTCCCCCAACTCCCTGAGCCTGGTGCGGACCTCCTAGGGGTGGTGGTGGAAGAAAGTCAAAGCATCTTCCACCACTCACATCTCTCCCAACTCATGTTCCATGTTCACCTCCTAGTGGAACTCTTTTCTCCACTCTATGGCTCTATCTCGGTGGTCCATCCACCACTTCCCTATCAGTAGCTCGACGCGTTGGACAATCTCTAGAGACATGTCCCCTACCATCGTACGTGTAGCATCGCTTCTCCCTAGGCAGACTGGATCCATCCTTAGAGCCCCAGACTATTGATCATGTATCCTGGGTCCTCCTATGATGTTTCCCACATTCAAATCCTTATGACTGAGGTCAGATCCCCACTGTCAGTGTCTCCACAGCGGTCTGTCTGCTGCTTACTGTCGTTCGATATATCTGCTCTGCCAAGAAGCTCTTGATAACCAAGGCCTGCTCGAGCACTCTGGCATTAGTCAAAATTCATAAAGGTACAACACTAGATTGGATGTCCATCGTAGACCTCACACGAAGGTCCGAGCTATAATGTAATGATCCTCGTCCATATCCATCAAGTACCTGGCGAGGTTGGTGAACCTCGATGAATAGTTAGCTATTGTCATAGTACCCTGCTGGAGAAAAAGAAGCTTCGGGATGTGTACTGCTCTTAGCGTAACTAGAGATAACTCCTACCTGATGAGTCACTCATACTCCATCCATGATAGAGTCTCCTCATCATGAGTCTTTGTGGTCATACTCCACTATCGTACCGTCGAACCCTAAAGGAGGCTCGCTCCTAGGATCACTATATGGTCTTCTGGTGTCATCACTAGGTGGAAAACTCTGGTCACCACCTAAAGAAAGTCCTCAACCGCCTGAGGGTCAGGCTCGCCTGAAATCCTAAGGGGTCTTTGTCTCTAGAGTGCATGGAGCAAGCTAAGCATGCGCGCATCCCTGGTCCGTAATATAGGTACCACTGGCTGCTCCACTGGTGCTGGCATAGAAGGTGCACCACCTGGTGGTAGGGCCTAGGGAACTAGTCCATGTATCAAATCCTCATCACTGAGGGGGTCATCCTCATGATCGTGTTGCTGAATCCTAGTGAGTATGCATCATAGAGGAATCCTATAAATCAACAAGATGTAGCATGAGTATATTTGGATAGATGACTCAAAGGACCTAAAAAACACAACCCATCCCTATATGATGCATGTACCTTTTTTTTTCCCTGCAACCAGAATTTTTGTGTATCGAGTCGAAAAGCAGGTTATCAGAATCCTGGTGGATGGATACATTGGTCTCCGCATCAACACGAGATTCAATGGCCTGAATGCCGAACTCGAACCACTCAACACTGTTTCCCCAAACAAAACTCATAGACTCTTTTTCCTAAGGTATAACTGACCGCTCTGATACCACTCTATCATGACCCGTCCTAGTGGGGACTACTCTGTGACTCCCCAGGCCCGCCTCCAATAGGCCAGGGGCTGGTGACTAGCACCGAGTAGGTGTATTAATAACATGATAGAAATTTCCTAAGTACCTATACACACAGATACATCTCCAATTACCCAAATGCAGAAATGTAAAAAACCACTAAGTAATAAAATTCATGCATACACTAAACCCAACCAACAGAGTATGACAGAAGGTAATGTGTGGAATGTAAACTGGGTCAGAATACCAGCCCACCCAAAACAAGAGTCTGAAAATTGAAAAGTACAACATGTAAACACAAATGGTGATGGGACTGATGCTTGAAGTCGTAAGAACGCCTCGGCCTGTAGGAATCACAGAAAGCCCGGTCCTGTTCTGGTCCACCCTTAAATCTGTCAAAAGGTTTCTCAGCTGTACAAGACATGACACGTGCGGGAAAAGACCGTGCAGGTTGAGTATAACAATACTCAATAGAGGATCCTGAAAACCACAAAGCAGTAAACGAATTAACTTTACAATCATATATGCATATAATATGTCTACAGAACATATAGAAAAAACTTAATATACTCAAAACCCAGACCTGTAATCTAGAGACAAGTCACACAACTGCATTCCCTTCTAAGGATTCAGCTCGAAGATTTCCACGAAGTACTCCTTCTGGGAGAACACACTCCAGAAGTCTTATAGAAATGATAATGTCCATCTGAGAAGTATTGTTTGTCGGGAACCATCATGAGTGGTAGTTACACTCATTATAGGATACAAACTTTTGAGTGGAAAGATTGCGATAGATAGATGCACTCATTATGAGAGACAGCCTCATGAGTGGGAAAGATCACGATACACAGATGAGGATCACTGCCGTGGCCATGGAAGATATCGTGACTCGTCCAGAATTCATTTTCTTGGTAGAGGATAAACGCCTGGTGGAGTTGGTCATGTTTATTACTGACTCTACCAAGGGTCAATAATTGACAGACGATCTCGATCCGGGCCTCTCAGATGGATGCCTGAATCTATCACAAAATGTTCTGCTGAATGGATCATACTCATGTCGAAGTAAATGATGCCTGACCTTAAGAGGAATGAGAAGAAGAAGGGGAACTTAACTCAGACAAAACAAGTCCATGAAACGATGCACAGAAGAACCATACCATTTTCCAAAAAGTACACGGTGTGTAGAAAAGTTACACGCCCTGTCGTCTGACCTCAAGTAATGCCTGTGTACAAAGACCCGTGTCGTAAGACTAGACATTTAGAAAAAATTAGTAAACGATATGTAGTACTGTGTACATGCCGTGTCTGAGTGACTGGGGTCGACTCTGTGTATGCTGGCCATGTGATTGTACAAGGTCTTCAACCTGTGTACTATAACCCATGTAATTGGTACACAATGTGACCCGCGTTACTGGCCTCACATGGTCGTGCGATAGAGTAAACGGTCATGTATTCCATCCTGTGTCTGTGTACCCCCTGGATACACACCAAGTCGTGTGTAGCCGCCACTTCCATGTTGTAATAGCTGTGTTCTGATGCTGTGTAGATCATCCTGTGACTGTGTACTTCCCCAAACACACGTCGAGCCTTTGGGAAATTCCTACACGTCGTGTGACCAGGGTCACATGCCGTGCGATTCATCTCTGACCCCAGAAACCCTAGCCGCTGCTACCAGTACTACATGACGTGTTCTTCAGAAGTACATGTCGTGTATTCTGGAAATTTCCATAAAACGTGAACCTCTGCCGTTACGCTGCCGATGATGTCTAGTTTGTCTATTTGGTCGTCTGATCGTCATGAAACATTCAGGTTTTGGTTACCCGACACCACAAAGCTTCTCTTGATGTTTTTGGACCTCCGATCGGCTTCGAAAACATGTTTTGGTCTTCCCGCGCGAAGAAAGCTCAATGAACGGCCTTTTCTGATCCGAGCCAATTTGTTGTCTATCAGGGCAGCCACACCTCCATAGAGTCGCTGCGATATAGGATCTCTGGTTTGGGATCATGGTGTCACAAGATGGGTTCAAAATAATCCATTGTCCATCGCCCCGTGAAGAATTCAAAGAACGCGATGAACACGCAAGATGGAAAAGAGAATGAAATCTAAAAACAACATGAGGAACAAACCTCTACTGACATTCATCATGGCATTGATCCACCCCTATTAGTATGCTTAGATGGAGTAGGAATCAACAATAATAAATAATGGGAATTTAATTCCACAAAATTATCCCAATATAAACCCTCCCGCAAGAACATACAAATCCATGGATCAACTTGTTTATGGTTGATCCACGTTCGTAATTTAAAATCAATAGTGGGGAAAAGAAGATTTGATATAAAAACCCCTACCTCAACTGGGATCCATTGCTAATGAAGGTGTCGTGCTACCACCATCATCGATATCCTTCAATGTTGTTGGCATAGCAATTCGCATCTTCGATCTGTCGTCGTTCGTTGCTGAGTGTTTTCTCCAGACCTTCCTCTCGATTTTTCGCCAACGATCACCGTTCGATTATCCCAATAAAAAGGGAATCGTGATTGGAATCCATTATGTTACTGCATTAATGATTCCAACTTTCATTTCTTGAGTCATTACGACATGACATATATATTATGGAAATAAATGTCCCGTCGCCGCAATACAGTAGAAGATTCCATAAAAATAAAATAAACATTTAGAAATTTATATATTTTTTATTTTACTAAATACCTCTAAAAAATAGCTTTTTCCCTCAATGCGTGCCAATGGATGTTAGGCTTGTTCATAGGTAAATTCGGCATCCCAGACGCAACTGTTCCCTCGGATTTTTATCCAGGCATCCATTTGGAAACACCCACAACCGCGCAAAAGTGCCAACTCACATAACATAAAAATGTTCATACGACCATTTTGGCCTCACTAGGCCTCAGAATGATTAGTCTTCTTCACGCCCGGTCTCAAAATAAATACATAAAATATTAAAAAAAATAGTACACAGAAAATATGAGACATTACAGAATGGTTGAAAATTGAATCAACATTATCAGACCATCAATCAATTAGTTACCAATTATACATGTACTTTTTTTAATAGTGACTTCTCATTGTCAAATTTTTTTATTTACAAAAAATTCATTCCTTTATAAACTACTACTCACTCCTAAAATCCCAAATTTCATCACATAATATACCCAATACATTACTAAAATTTATTAACCACCAATATGATGTTCTATTATTCTCAATACTTTAAAGATTAAGTTTTAATCCCCTTTTAGGGGTGATAATATCATAGTGAGATATATATTAGTAGACATGACATTTTTTCTATTTCATTATATAATTTTTCTTCTATGAAAATTATCAATTAATTTTTTTAATATATAACATTAGGATAATAATTATACTATTATATTATTATATTAATTTTAAAATAAATAATCACCCTCCATTTCTCAATTTTAAAAATATAAACTTAGGATAATAATTATACTAATTGGTTTGTTTACGGAGTTATGGGTAGGTTGGGTTTACTCACATTCTTAGGCATTCACAGAATGAGTTTGTTCTCAAAGTCATGGGAAGAATTGTATTTCTCACACATGTTTTCCTATGCTTTTGTATATTCCAAATTATAATGTTTATCTAGTTATTAAACATTTCCAATTTAATAATCTATTTCTTCCAATTCTCAATATGCATTTTACTTCCATGAAGTGAAATGTTTTAATGATTATTAACATTAAATTATATTTCTAATTATGTCCTTTTTACATAATATATGTTTTATATTTTATGATTCTATAATGGTATATTTTCACTAATAGGTAGAACCATGATGTTTTGTGATTATTATAAATGTATTTATGATTACTTATTTATATATTTTTGTTTTACTCATATTCTCCTCGTTATTTTAATTTAATATATTATTATATGTATTTTCCTATAATTGGATTTTGTGATGATCCCTTTCTTATATTTCCATTAAAAAATTTATTTAGATGATTACATCATACTATATGTTTTTTAAATGGTTAAAAGGATCACAATTAAGAGTAAATCATTGCTGGTGTTAATAAATTATTTGATTTTATAACCAATTTCTAAGAAAATAATCTTTTTAGTTTGAATGTTATTAAACTATATGATATAATATGTATATTACATAATTAATGTATTAATTACGTTATGATTAATTTGGTTCCTTAGAGATTTTATTATTGGAGGGTTTAGTTATTTTCTATATAATTACATATATCTTTTTTATATTAGTTTAGAGAAATTTTTAAAAAACCCAATGGATAATATTAATATATAATATTTTTATTATTTTAATGTGTTGATTATGTTTTTTACATGAAATAAATAATTGTTTAGATTCGTAAAAGATTAATTTATTTCATCAAAAATACATCTAAGGGTAACAACAGTGAAATCGCATAGTCCATTACATATTTACCATCATTCAATTTCATGATGAATGGGTCATTACTGTGCATCTATTTTTACACTCTTGGAGGTTAATATTTGGTTAATAATGTTTTATTTATGAACCATTATAATGTATTTGAATATATATATATTTATATTACTAGTTTAGTTTGGAATAATGTAAAGGTAATCATGATTGAATATAATATATTCATTGGATAACATATGAACGTAGTCTATGAAATCATTAATATATATTTATATATTCATTTATATACATTATTAAATTTATGTATACTAATTAATTGTTTTAAAATAATCAATGTATTACAAGGAAATAGATTGTATAGAGTTAATAATGGGTGTAATTGATAATGTAGATATTTTCCTAATGGGAAACCGAATGAGATTTGGGCTACAAAGAAACAACCCATATAATTATTTCCCCAACAATTTCTATTGAGTTAGTCAATCTGATTCATCCAAACTCTTTATGTGGATCTTTAAATTATTTTGTTTTTAGTACGAGGCCAATGTAATGAAAAATAAATTTTCCAATTATGGTTCTGAAACCATGATATGTTTTTATAGTAAATTATCATTTAGTACTCATATTGTCCAATTCAAAATTATGATTAATAACACCATGGAAAGAGATTAAATGGAATCAATAGAATGAAAAGAGTATATGATTTTTATTTTACTAATTTATTTACACTAATACTATCACATAATAATGGATAAGTAATTCATGTAATTTACAAATAATGTGCATGAATCTATTATGACTTATAAACCAAATTTCATAAGATTTTTAATGTACGATTTATTTTTTGTCACTAAAAAAATGAGTAAAATAAATCACATATTTACTAGAATATGGCACTATATTTTATCAACATTATCTAGAAGAATCTCTAGTATCTATGAATAAATTGACTGATTTGTTTTTATAGTTGATATGAAATATGGAACCTTAGTATTTTCAATTGAAATAAAATGAATGTGGAATATCATGTAAACATTGATGGTAAGAAACATAGTAAGAAGAAATACATGTTTTCTATATGTACTAAATGGGTGAGAAAGAACCAAAGTAGTTGTCAGAATGGATCATTCATGTGTGTTATGTTTTTTAAAGATGGAAACCAGGCCCACAACTATCCAAACAAGGATAAAATGTTTTTTTAAAATAAAAGAAAGATATTCCCCATAATAATATGTCTACACTACAATGATACAAGTGTATGGATTTTAAATGTTATGTGAATTAATTTCCCTAATGTTACTCCAAGGTATAATATAAGACCTATAAATAACCCATACTAAGGGAATATTTATGCGAATTCCTGATCACTGCCACTAAGGGAGATCATGGTAATAATGTGACATTATGGATAATTGGTCTCTTTCCAGGATCTAATAATCCCTTATTTTATTCGAGTTCATCAAATTATTTTATATCAATTATGTTTTATTAGAATGTAAAATTAATACACTAATAAATTTATATTTTCCTATTAAAAATAACCCCATTGGAAAAATTATTATATCTATTCCTTAAATAACTTATCGGGTAGAGTTTTTTTGTATAGTAACTCATATGAGTCTAATTCATCTTCCTTTCATTGAATCTGTTATAATATGGGTTATGGAATAGTATTCCTTTCATAAATCAGACATCTACATTCAGGATATGGATGTGTGATTTAATATCACCAATCATTACACTCTCACGTATCGATCAAAAGATTATTTTGTACTACCTATGGAATTAAATTCTATTATGTGTTTTATGTTACCTTATAATTAGGGACACTTAGACCAGATGATCGAGGAGTAAGTAATCCATTATAAGATTCTATTTATATTTGAATATAATAATGACTTTAGGAATGAATTATATTGCCTTCCATTTGATAATGAGGTCTAATTTTAAATTTAACTCATACATACATCCTTTCATATATCAAAGTGTCCATAAATAATGTATTCCATTGGATTATTAGAGTTGGAGAACAATGAAATCAAAATTTTCACAATGTTTTCATATTTAAAAATGCTTCCACATGTGGTGTACCTATCCAATTTTTGATAAATAATAATATATAGATGAATATTTACATTAATTATCAAGTTCTCAACAAATCCATGATCAATTACAAATATCCACTACCACATATCGATGATTTATTGGTTCAACACTAAAGAGATAAATTCTTATTAAATTTTAAACCTTGATTTTTATACTCTGTGTTATGGGTCATAAAAATGATATATATATATATATAAGATAGTATTCTATAAAAAGTTATGGTAATGATGATTTCATATTGATGTCACTAAAATATACAAATCATATCTTGGAATCATGGATTTAATGAATACATTATTTTGAGACTAAAATATCATTTTTTTCATTATGTATATAGTTAATATAATTATTTATTCAAATATCATGGAATATCTTGTAGATCATTTAGAAATTGTGTTAGTGAAGTTATAAAAGAATAAGATTAAAACTATATTATAAAAATGAGAATTATGGAAACAGAATTTGTAATTTATGGATCATGTAATCACAAGCATTGAAATATCCATAAATCAATAAAGGATATAAAGATCCTTTTTATAAATAAATGTAATGAAATTTTTATGTAATTTAATAAATGGGTTATCGCTAATCAATTTACTATATTACACAAATGTGGGAGATGGTTTGTATTTTATAGTGAACTTTTAAAAAATAGGTTGGGTTTCTTCCTCATATATAATGATTAAGGGAAATTTTATTTATTCTGATTAATTATTTAATCATGATCAAAATTAATGTCCAAGTGATTTTCTATGGGTGGCATAGATCGTTTCATTGAATATATTATGATATTAACTAAAAGAAGATAAGTTTGATATATGCACAAATATCGTGATCATAAAATAGATATTCAAATAGAATGTATTGAGTCTTTTTCAAAGGAGATGGTTGGAGCTGGTAAACTATTATGCCTACTCAATACAATATCAGCAAAGTAAGTTAAATATGTTCTAAGTGTCTCATTTTTTGAATGATGATGCTACTTTATCGATGATGATGATTGAAAAATAAACAATACTCATGTAGTTATAGAGGTTTATTCAAGAATTAATTATTGGTGCTATTAAGTATTCTGTTTGAAAACTATGTTCTGAACTATACATTTATATAGGGATCAGAGAAAACCAAAATGATGATGTATATCTGTAAAAATGGTAATGGTAACTCAAGAGTTCAACATTGATAAATTGGAGTTATATTGACTGAAACCCAGTATTTAATCCCATCATAGATGTTTTTGAAGATATAACTTTTGGAAGATACCCACAAATAAAATTTATCTATCTATCCATGATGATCAGATGTGCATAGTGATTCGATGGAAAAAAAATTTGTTGGGATAGTTTGAAGGGGATATTCTAGAATACATATCTCGATGGTTGATATTCCATTATGTTATGTTTGAAAGAAAATAGTCATGTTATGTTCCAAAAATCACCTATACCTATATGGAAGTTGTAAAACATTACCCATGAATTCATCATATTGCGTCCTGAAATGTCTAATGGAAATAATTATAGTCTGGTATTAGTCAATCACTTTAACAAGTGGATTCATTTTATAAATATCCTAGAATATTTTCCCAATGATAAAAATTCCAATTTATAGATAAGGTGTGTGGTGAAACATTATGGAGTATGACTTTCCATTTTATAGGATCAATATCTAATGGTTACCTTGAGATTTGAGAGAAGACATCCGAATTCTTTAGATACATATTGCTCATAGGTACTACACATCATCCTCATATAGATGGTTAGTATTAGAGGTAAAATCAAACTCCATTGAAAATAATGAGCCCTTGTTTGATAAATTTATAAGGATGATAGGATATATAAATCCATGGAGTAGAGTTATCAAGTAAAAATGTTTTCTATTCTAACACTAACAAGTAAACATATGATGCTATGTATGGGAATATATGTAAGAATCCTAATTTATGGGATGATTTCGGATGGAATAATCTCTTTGGGGTTGACCATGTCCCAGAAATGATTTATTATATTTCAAACCATTCCACACATTATGTATTTAGCATAATGTTAATAGATTAGCTATGTATATAATAAGCAATGATATCTAGATATTGATGTTAGTGCCAAGGTGTTCCATTGAATATCCCCTTGTAATATAGTTGGGAGATTTTGAATGAAATAGATGTGGATCTATATATAAATATTTCCATTCAAGATCCATGATCGTGTTAGGTTTGTGGATTATCTCTTAAAAATTCCCCTCCACAAATTAGAGGTACAAAATGTGATGCATGCACATGTTTTAGATAGTGATTACTGGGACATTCACACAAGCTAAGCACAGATACAATGGAACTATAAAATGATCATTCATATAAGGAAAACCTAGTTTAAATTATAGATTGAAGAGTTATGGTGCGGAATAAAATACCCACTCATTTGGTAAATGATCTATAGGGAAATTCTAATTTTTAGGATGCTAAATGGGAACTCAAGGATGCATTAAATGAAGTATAACCACTATTATTTTATTCCATGTAATGAAATTCAAAAGGTGAAACTTCATTAATAGGGTTATAATGTAAAATAATGGTCTTTACTAATTAATTAAATATTGTGTTTGATTACTTTCTTCACATGAATATAGAAACTAAAAAGATACCAAAAGCTATTAGATATTCATAAAATTTTATGATATAAATACAAGATACATAATTTTTATATATTTATAAATAAATTTTTTTATAAAAAAAATTCCCTAATAATATTAAACCTAAATATTAGCACAAAAAGTACAAGTAGTTAAATAATAAAAACATGTCATATTATTAATATTGATTATATTAAATAGATATGTTATATTATGGATTATTCAAAAAATTTAGAAGAATTATTATTTAAAAAACATGATTTCTTATAAAAGGTTAATTTTCATGAAATTTTATGATTCTAATTTGAAATTATTTAAATAAATTTTATGATTCTTATTCAGAAAATTTAACATTATTATTGAATTTCATAAATTATATTAGATTAAGATATATTATTAGAATTTTTTAAAGTGGATAATTTTTTATTGAATAGTGAGAATAACTATTTTATTAATGATATCACTTTTCGGAAATATTTTAATATATAAATACACTGAGTGATTATGAAATTTTTTTCCTATGACTTTATATTCTGTATTTTTTTAATATATCATTTTAGATTACTATTCATAAAATAATGACTCATTCTCACTGTTAGGAATATATGTGTAGTATTTTAATAAAAATCCTATTTGGGTTATTTTATTTTATAAAATATAAGATGATTAAATGATGTCCATGATTTCTAATATTTTTTAAAATATATATATTAATAATATTAATTATTTAGAATTCATAAAAACAAATTTTATTGACAATTCTAATTGAATCATAAATTGTTTTCTTAAAAACTATATTTTACTTAAGAATTGTTTTTATGTTCTTTATATTATTTTTTGTTGGAATATATTTTCCCTTAATTTATAATATTTAATTGATAAATTGGTATTCATGTTGATTTTTTAATTATCTAATATATCTCATATACTTTTTATGTATTTTCATAAATAACTAGAAAAAACAAATTACTCTTGTGAAAACTAAAACGGTATAATTGAGTAACCTTTCTGGTAAATGATATAAAATGTTTCAAAATATTTCTTTATACAATGTTAGAGGTTTTTTATTAAACATATCTTCTCTAAAAGACCTTATTTATCATTTTTAGGAAAATTTATTGACACCAGCATTCCATTATAGAATAGTTTTGGGTATTTAGAAAAATACACTATTTTTAACTTATAAATAGGTCACTCCATTCCCCCACATAACCTCACTATAAAAACTATAGTTTTTGTCTCATACTCTACACAATAATATTTTCCTCCCACAAATCAGCCTAAAATATGTTATATTTCTGTCATTATACCATTTATCAGTGGATTAATCCCATTTTCAATGGTGATAATCACACTAACAGTATGATAAAATTATAATATTAAGATCACTATTAGGATCACTATTATAAAGGGTATTCTATTATAATCATGGTAAAATAATTAATAAATGTCCCATTTTCTGTTAATAAAAATTAAAATGTGAATTGTTTGTTTTGTAGACTACTGTGTCTATGAATAAACATGTTAAATTTTTCCATAGCATAAAAATATGGTTCGTTTTATTTTAAATTTTATAATAATATAGGATATATAGAAGTAATATATATCATTAATATGGTTTTTTTAATAATAAAAAATATACATTTCATTTTTGGGTAATCCATGTATATCGGTACAAAACTAGAAACTAGTTCTTAACCATATTGGTTTTCTCAAACCATGAAAAAAACACCCATGTAATGGAATTGTAAAATTATATTTCATTATAAAGTATAGATTATAGGAAATTTCTTTTTTTATAAATGATTAAATCATGGGTAACAAGGAAGATCAACACCTCATTCACTCAACTAGTTCAAAAAAGATACTATTATTTGCTCCTAATTTTGAAAAAAGATTACAATAATATAATATATAAAGATAATTATAGTTAATTTATAGTATAAATATGTATATAAATAATATTAATGTCCTAAAACAATTAATTATGATATTTATATTCATTAAAATTTCGTTTAAATTCATTCTCTGATATCCAATAGTAATGGTAAGGGTAAAGGTATCTCAAAATCCACTTTTGCAGTAATGGGATTTATTATTGTACATAATTTTTTTAAGATATTCCATTTTGATTGTATTTTATTATGTTTTTTAGGATAATTTTTATTAAAAAACAAAATTTTGTGTTTAAATATTTTATTTTATGTTTAAAACAATGGATGATTTTCAAAATGTTATACTTAACCATGATGTTTATAATAATTAATAAAACATTATTTCACAAAACATCATTCATGGTTTGGTTATCATTATCTTAAAATTATTTGTCACTAATGAAGTGTTTCATTTATAATTATATATATTTTAATTTGTTATGAATCATTTTCCATATTTTTATTATTATATCCTGTGATTTTTTATGTTCATGTTATGTGATAAGTTTAATAAACCAGTTCATTTTCCTTTTGTTATTTAATTTATCAAAGTGATTATTCTAATGTGGTACACAAATGTATGGTGAATGAAAATTGTTATCCTATAACACCTTCCAATGAATTTTTATAATATTACCTTTTATTATATATTTAGAGGTGTACATAATTGTTTTTTCACACAATCATGGGTATTCTTCATTTTCTCACATTTTCAGGCGTAGTTATAATGAGTTTTCTCAGATATTCATGTGAATAATGGGATTTCACACATGTGTTTTATTATAATTATTTATGTCCCATATTTTCATTTCTATCATATTTTGACCAATTTCCCTATTCTGTGTAAATTTATTCTCTATTTCCTTATTCATTTGATTTCCAAAATATTCCATATTTTAATGACTATGAATTATCAAGTATATTCCCCCTTTGGTCTAGATATGATGTTGTGGGATTTATAATTTATGTTTCCGTAATGATATTTTTTTGATATTTTGTGGATACATGGGTTTTAAAGGTTATCATAAATTTTATATAATCAATTTATTATATATTTAAATTTTTGTCTTACTCTCATCATGCATAGGGTTTAAGACATTATTTTATGTAAATTACCATACAATGTCTATATTCTCACCTATTTTATATGATTCCATTTACTATGCTATGAAGATGATCAAATCATCTGACATGTCTTATAAATTTTCTATAGGATAAAAATTAAGGAAAAATGGTTTTTACTATTATAAGATAAAAAAAGTATATTACTAATTTTCCAGACAGTAAACCTTTATATCTTTTAATTATATGTATTTTATGTTATGTCTTACATAAATAGTGTGATTTATAAATTATTTATGTTAAGCTTATCTAGGATATATATAAAACTATAATGTTCATGTTGAATAACACCCTGTATAAACTAGGTTTGGGAACTCGAGCTTTCCATTCACAACCTAATTTCTATTAATGAATCATAAATTTATAACATGTGGTACTGACCAAAATATTTATTTGAAAATTAAAAATGATAATAAATTCAATGATCCTTTTTATATAGACGGTATAATATTTTATTGTCGAAATAAAATTTCTATGGATGTATTTTTTATGATTATGTGCTCATATTTTAAAATTTCTATGATATATGAAGTCAATTATTTTCAAGGATTTCATGTAATTTTATTGAAAGGATATACCATTTTTTCTCATGAAATGTGTGCGATGGAGGAGTTGGTGAAATGTGATATACATAATTCATAACCAATTTCAAATTAAATTGTGGTTGGAACCATTTTATAAAATCAAGATGATGAGAAATTAGTAGATCCAACCCTATCAGATGGGAATATAAATGTTTATCATATTTAAGAACAGCATGGTTAGACATCATCTATAAAGAATGTATAGTGGCATGTTTTCAATGTAAGATGATGGAATAGAATATCACATTGGTTAAAAGTATTATTCTGTATATTTTAGGTGCTCTCAATTATGGACTATTATTTGATTCTAAAAATGAATTTAAACTCTCATAAATAACTTCTGTGGAATAGGCTAGAAATATTGTCGGTTGATTGTCCACAAGTGTTTTTTAATTATTTATTATAATTAAATGTATTGGTTTGTAGTGAAATAAGTGGAACATAAAATTACATATCATAAAAATGGTGTAATACATTAATGTAACTAAATAATTCACTAGTCTTCTTTGGATGAATTCATAGATTGAATGTATTAGTGTTGTGTAAACAATCCTATGCTGATATTCTATGACCAAAAAATTTTATCATTATCTTAAAGAATCAAATACATTAATCTTATATCAAACTAATTTATATAGATGTCACATCCAGAATGAAAATGTATAGTATGAAAATATTTTTAATGGAACGTGCAAAAAGGTGTGAACATGTAGTATATATCATTAAAATGTAATTAGATAATAATGCGCCTGAAAAATAGTAGATGAGGCCGGATTTTAATCACCCCCCCACATCATAGAGATGTTTCAATAATTATTTTATCCTAGGTATATATATTTCATTACATTTTTTTCTCTAATTGGATGGTGTATATTCTATTTGGTTTCATTGTCAATAGGAGGGTTATTTTTCTACATTCAACTGCATGTCAAGTGGATTTTTAAAATCATTTTGTTGAAAATTATAGGGGAACATTGGATCAATAGAGAAATATAATATTTTTAAAAACTATATGTTGTATGAGAATTATAATCAGGGATTCTATATATGTTATGACATGATTAATATAAATCAATTAACTTAACAAATTTTGTATAGATTGATCAATGGCAACATAGTCTTATACCCCCAAATGAGATGTTATATTTTAACATGGAATAACATAACTATATAAGAGGACTTTAATTTCACTTTATATTTCAATATATCCCAATAAGTTAGAATATTATAACTAAAATGAACAAATTTTGGGATTGAGGGTGTATTTTGTTTATTATCAATCCTTTCTGTGTTTATTAGGGTGTTTGAATACTCAAGATTTTTTAGGAAAATGGAAACCAATATGTTATATGTAATTAGAGACATTTCCTAGTGTTTTTTATCTATTCTAAAATATATATTATTTTTTTATTGTAAAATTGTATGTAGGATTTGATAAAATTGAATGATTTCTACCTAGAATATAATTTATTTCGTGTAGAACTCCTAACTAAAAAGGATATTCAAATGAAGTGTGTCGTCACATATGTGCATCCCAAAACACACATATGTAATTCATTCATGCCACAAAGGAAGTGATTTTTGTAGAATTTAAATTTCAAAATTTATATATCCTAAGAATCTATCACAAAGATCTCATATATATATCATTGGAAAAATTGTGTGGTAATTTTACGAGGTCTACATTGGATGGATGTTAATAACACAACTACTATTTCAAAAAAGGATTAAATGGAATTTAAACGTTTATTATTTTTTTAGATATGATTTCATATAATCACCAACCTTATAAGTTCACCATGTATCGATGAAAATGTATAGAATATCTAGTAGTTTTTGTGAAAATTATTGAAGTTATGGTGATCACATAGAAATTTTCATCCACAAAGTAGGGGTCCGCCACAAAGAAAGTGTATTTCTCATATAAATTTAATTTTCATTGCAAGGATGGGCCATAATGAAAATAAAGATCATGATGCACTATATCATGAATTTCTAGGTTAAACACATGGAATAGAGGGTTGTTCATGAATCACAATACATAGTGAATAATGTACAATATAACACTTATTTTGTAGTATTTTTTGGATCTATAATTTTACCTAAACCTATCTTGTGAGAATTATATTTATTTTGGATCAAATTGAATCATTAAATTTTTATTTCATAATAAAATTTTTTAATTGAATTTATAGGAATGATAATTTCACAATCAAGTCGTTATATTATTTAAGGGATCATCAAATATAATGAGAAAAGGTTATACATGAAAAGTAATCTGTAGGAGGTATTGTGTTGTCAATAAATTCCATCAAAATGATTTGTGCTTAAAATGGATTGATTTTTATGAAATATAATTTTTTGTAGAAACTAGTGAATCACAGTGTATTTGGGTACGACTAAAACATAACCTCAGTATACACCATAGACTAGCCCTAGTGGAAATCCAAATGATAATTGGTGTGTCCCTTAATTTTTATCTGCATGTTTTGTGGAAATTTTATACAACTATACATGATAAACATGTATTTTTTAATTTGCTGTTATACTCATTCAAATTAAATTAAAATTTGGATCCTTGATTAACACCTACCCACTCATAGAATCCCTAAATTTTTTGATTTTCTTTGATATATTCACCATTAATGGATCATTAAAAAAGTGAGGGCATAATTTATTTCTATGAGGGTAGAATGTAACAATCTATTTATTAGGAAACCAATTATCCCCCATATTTATATAACTTGAAATATTAATCATGTTTTCTTTTTTTAAGGAATTAAAAAATGATTTAAAATAAGTAACATGTGATAAGAATCAAACCATAAGATTTTAATCACTCATTATGAATTATTAAATCTAATGTACACATAACCATGTATTTTACACAATGAAATATTACATATCATGGATCCTTACTGGAGTTTCATAAATTAAATATAGATAATAAATTAAAATTGTTAATTTCAATAAAACAAGAAAATATCATTTATCATCTTCTCTATTTAGAATATCCTTTTGTATAATTAACCCAACAATAAAAAAACTATTTTCTGAAAGGATAAATAATTATAGAATGTATAAGTTGAAAATTAGGGGAGTGAATTTGTTGATTTAATAGGTATGAATGGGATAAATGTTTAAGATTTAATAGGGTTATATTTCCATTATAATGGGATATATTTTCTTTTGATATATATGCATACAAATAAAATACTGAATAAACATATTTCTAGACTCATCTTTTAAAAAATATAAAACCAAAATAATAATTAATGTTACAAAAATATAATATGTGATAAAAAATTTTAAATATACTTTTTTTTTCTATAATAAATATTATTATGAGGAAAATATTATATTATAAAACTATTAAATTATAATTTTTTATTTTTTTATTTTAATTAATTATTAGAATTATCTTTTATATTATAAATAACTAATTTTTATGGGATTTTTTTAACAATATTTTATATAAATTAAATTTTATTCAATTAAATATCATCAAATTTTTGGTTCTTTTTAATAATTATTTTATAAATATGTGTCTATATATGAATAAGGAAAAAAATTAATATGACGGTAAAATTTATTAAATTGATTATATTAAAAAATTCATTATTTGTTTATAAATATATTTTACTAAATAAATCAATAACATGCATTAAAATATACTTACCTTTATAAAATAAACATATTATTTTAAAATGATGATACCATTTATTTTTTATAAGAATATAATATGAGAAATAAATTAATTAGTAATGGATGATAAAAATAATAAGAATGGTAAATATTAAAAAATTAATTATATAACAATATTGGATAATTATATTTTATTATTTCATTTAAAATTTTAATTTATATATAAGAAAATTTAAAAATAAAAAAAATTATTTCAATTTCTTGAATTTCTTGAATTTACAGCAAAATATTATTTTCAGATTATATTTTTTATATTTTTTTATGAGTGAAATACTTTTATATGAGTATAAAAATGGGATTTGCATTAATATTATTTATTTTAGGATGTCATTTGGATATAATGTTGAAAAAAAAATATTTGGATCCTTTTTAATGGAAAACTATAAATTTTATATGTTAAATAAGAAATTAAATATAATTGTGTATTGCTTTCATACCAATGTATGGAATTTTATATCCATTGTTTTGTTTTTTTATACACATAGTTTCTATGAATTTTACACTTATGGTCTTAGAAATAATGTTTTGAAAATATATAAACATAATATTGGGAAAATGTTTTAATATTTTTAAACAGAATATCAAAATTTTATTTTTTAAAATTAATTTTTATTTTACTCTTAGAAATAACTAACGAGGGACAGCTAATGAGATACTATAAAAAAGTAAATTATAGTAATAATTTAAATTTAGCGATTAATACAAAAACTATTTCTAGATAGAACCATTATTTCTTTTCATGTTATGTGGATTAACCAGGACTCATCCCCCATCCATTATTTTTAACTTTTTGTGTAACATTGCATGGCGTTCCCTATGAAATAAATCTCATGTTATGAATATTTAAAATGTCCAATCCATTCATATATAAAAGAATCCATTCACCACCCCAATATATATAAACTATATGTGACATTTATCTAAACCATCCAATTATTAAATTAGGACCAAACTCTATCCCTCTCTCTAACATGATCTAAAAGTGTTGGTCTCATGAAAATTCCATTCTAACAAGGTTCATGTAATTTTCCTAGGAGTAACAAAAAAAAAGTCTGAGTTACTCCATTTACATTTCTTTTTACCTAATTTCTTAATTAACCTCCTCAAATTTTTTCTATTGAATATTATATAATTTTCACAATATTATAAGTGACGTAAAATTGTATTATGTGGATATAATTAATAATTTCTTCCACCTTCCCATTCATCAGAAAAATTGAAACGTCACTCCAGCATATTTGTAGAATACCAACTCCTTGGATGGTGTGATTAATTTTTCATTACCTATATGCATGAAATATTTAAATAAAGTATATAATAAATATTTTTCCAAATATGATATTGATTATAAATTTTCATCCTTAAATATTTCATGACCGTGAGGTTTTAGGAAATAATTCATTTTCTTCTATTTGATGATATTTTCATGTTTATATATTAATTGAATTATTCCAAAACTCAAACATAACAATACCAAGAATTAAATGGTTAAGACTTCTAAAAAGTATCAATTTTTAACACAATATAAAAAATTTAAAATAATGACGATATATTTTCCTAGATAATATTCATTACACTCAACATGAATTATTTCATTCTTGTGCACACCTATAAATTCTGAGAAAATTGATAAAAAAAATTCACATTGACTCAAAATATCAGTAAGGTATACAAAAATAAATAAAATTATTAATCTCGGGAACCCATGAAAACTCATACAATGTTTAACGTTATCTTCAATGTCTGCGAGAATATTAAATAAAAAAAATTCCCAAGATATATAAACTCACAAATTTCTAAAACAATACCATCAAAACCCTTATCATGAAATTCAGACTCTTTTAGGTGACATAGAGATTAATATTCAATAACTAATTTCAAAACCCAATTAATTGGAACAAACATAAGACTGAATACAAACATTATTATTAGATAATGAATTGGAGATTAATAATGTGGATATACATTCATATAATCAATTTTTGGTTCACCTGTTAGATATAATGGGGTTGAGAACTATGTATACACTATATTAGGATAACCCATTTCTAAAGTTCTATAATGGTGCTCTACCATTGATATAGAAATATCATGATCATATGTGAGATATAATGCAACTCAAACCTATGTATAAGATATATTGGAATCACCTATTACATATAATGCTCATTTTATATATCATTAATAAAAACTCATTCACCATGTAACCCTTTATATAAATTTTTTTAATCATACATTAAACAAAAAACATTCTCAAAATAATTCCCTTTTCATTTAAGACCACATTTTCAATTACAAAAAATCATTTTTATTGAAAAAAAAATTTCAACAGCAAAAATCCAAAAAAATATAAATATTTAATGAAATTAAAATAAACAGTAAATATTTCAAAGGAATCAAACAACAAAATATTGGACACTATGGTATAAAATTCAATGTCTCCATGTACATTATGAATAAAACATTATTTTGACTTTTGTAAAAAAGTTCTGTATAAAACACATAAAATGATTCATTTTAAAAGAAATTAAAATAAAATAAAAGTTAAATTATTTAATTTATACATATATTTTTTTCTAAAATAACAATAATGAAATAATTTTGAAAACCATTAAATGAGTGATAAAGAGTTAGAAGGAAAACATGATAATTTGATTCTAATTATAATAAATGTCTAAAATCACATGAGAAACACTTGATATTAAAATCATTAAATAATGGGATTTAAAATTTTAAATATCATTACAGTTGATAAATTCATTCTATAATATTTAAAATGGTTTTTATATAAACTATATAAGAGAATAAAGGTGTATGACATCAATATTTTCCTATATAAAATTAGATTGAGACGTAGTCTGTTTCCTTGAGATTGATTCATCACATGTGTCTTTATCATATTAAATAATTAAATAATGTTAATTAGTTACTTTCATGATAATTTTTTTTAAAGATTATTATTACTATTATTTTACTTATTAACATTCTATAAAAAATTACATAATCAATTATGTTTATGTTATATGTTTTGGCCATATTCATTTTAGGTCATACTCTACTGTGGTAGGTCGATTGTGGTCAAAGGTTAGATTGAAAAAATATGTGAAGAATAATAATCATGAAATAATCATAAATTTATTGATACATTTTATTGAAACCAATCCTGTATTATGGTAATGAAAAATAAACCAACATTGTAATCATAGAGATGGTAGGATGTACGTACACATGAATAACATTCCTATATTTCAAATATCAATATAGCAAGAAGGAATTTAAAAATTTTCATTAAATAATATTAATTATATCATACAATAGTATATAAGGTAATTATATATATCTATATATATAATTCATGTGATGTGGTGGTGAAAAATTGAATCTTATCGCATTGAGGAGGTGGTAGTCCACATATGCCCAAACGACGTTATCAATTTTTATGGTGTGAAAAGTTTTATAAATTAAATGATATATTATTTCAAAATAATCTTAATTATTTCATTAATATAATGATTATTTAATTTATATCATATATTGAAATTATATTTACCCTTATCAACTTCCACGAAACACATTATTAAATAATGCTACACTTCACTTTGCTAGGTGGGACCCCTCCGTACACATGAGCGGTGCTGTCATATATAAACATTATGAAATGAAAAATGGTGTATATGATATAATGACATCATAAGTATTATTATTTTATAAATATCATAAATATCATATATAAACATTATTTTCATCATAATTCCCAACAATGATAATTGGTATAGGAAAAAAATAATGACATCTTTTCGTGAGGCTTTAGTCCATCATACACATGAACGGTGATTTATTAACACATATGTCGGATGTGTGTCTCATTTTAGGTCATAAAATTTATATAAAAACATACAAGAATATTTATTATACTAATTATGTTATATATTCTTAGAATATGAATAATTTAATAGGTGGGTAAAGTATTAAAATAAATTTATTTGTTAATGAATGTTCCATCTTTTCTTCGTAACCCCATTTTGTTTGTACCAATGTTCTTACTTGATTTTATTTATGTCAAAATAAAATCATTCTAAATGATTTTTGGGATGTTTTTAGTTTATATTTCTCGGATTGTTATTATGAAAAAATGCATGATAGGTGTTTAAGATGGGGGAGAGTGAATTCCCTTTAATAATTTAAGAGGAGTGGCATTTTTGTAAATACAAAAAATAAAAAACTATTAGGATATCTAGCTTAAATCATGTAACTCAAAAAATCAATATAATTTTAGATAAGAGATATATTGTCAAAATAAGACCATAAAATAGGTTTTGGAAAAGTTCCTACATCATTTGGCCCGTTATTGATAATGTTTATGCACTAACTAATCTCATTTTACCTTATTCGTTGTAATTAATATAAATTTCAGTCAACACTATTTCTGATAAAAAAATATGTATAACAGAATTTTAATTATACATTATAATTAATCTATATATTTAATTCGTTTTTTCAAATTCAATTCATAGTGGGGTAGAATATAATTTAAAATTAATATCGCAGATAGAACAAGTAAGTATGTTTTTAATGTGAAACTAAAATACAATTACTTGGTTTTTATTTCCAATTTTTTAATAAAAGTTATTCCAAAGGAATAAATTTTTTTAATATATACATAATTTATCTAATTTATAATTAATAAAATTAAAAATATTACATAAAATAATAATTTATTTAGACTGAATGACTGTATTTAATAAAAATTTAGTATATTCACTATTCATGAAAGGATGAAACTTTTCTGATAAATTAAAAAAATCACCCAATGATAATTTTTATTTTATCGAAATAAAAAAAATTATTTTTTAAAACATAATATATAAAATCATAAAAAATTATTTTTAAAATAGTTCTTCCCTTAAAAGGTGAAAATCCTCCTTTTTGAAAAATATTACTTTTCATTCAGAAAATCGGATTTCTTCTTATCTTATTACAAAAAAAATTGATTAAATGAATATAACAACATTATATAAATAAAACTTTCATTAAAACTACCCAAATAGAGTAATATTTTTATTTTATTGGTATAAAACATTCTTATTCTCATTAAAATTGTTTTCCATAAAAATATATCCTTTTATTTTCACAAAGGGTTTTAGTTTATGTTATAATTAATTGGTAACCAAAGAATTCATTATTTGTACATATAAAAACGATATTTTAAGCATTTAGTTAATTTTATTTATATCCTTCATTCCAATGTCTCAGAGATATATTAATTATTAATCGTATTTTTTTTGTAAAACTTTGTCATACCAATATCAAAATTTATCAAAGAAAATCAATAATCCATGTAATATAAGTTAAAATTTATTTTTCATATACTGTTGGATGAAGTGAATTTCGTGTGTAATGCATGTTGAAAATATTGTTTCATGTAATGTTTTACAAACTCAGTGTTACGTGTCATTTATGCTACAAAAACAATTTTCGTCTTCTATAAAAACACATGATGTTGCATAAATAATATTCTATAATGATAAATTTCAAATACTTTTATTAATATTATTGAATATAAAATGAAACCATCGTTAATTTTATATCTGGAGTACTACCTCAATGAATTATGTATTTTATTTTTCATGGTCTCCTTACATGAATGTCTATAAAATTTATTTTATCAATATATTAGATATTGAGGAGTAATATATGTCATAAATATTTTCTTACATTTATGTTATTTATATAAATGGTAATTATAAGTTAATTTTTTAATATCTTTATATTACCAAAAACAATCTATTTAGTTATTCCTCATTGATAATTCATAAATAAAACTCCCAACCTGTGATATTTTTAAAATATTAATTACAATGAAACCTAAATAATAATACCATTAATTTTTTTTGAATAATAAATTTCTAGAAACTAACTTGTAACTATATCTCATTTATGAATCTCAAATGAATAAATCACGATAAGAGACATATGATGAGAAAATAAAATAAAAATTAAAAATAATGATATAATTAATTACATTTAATAATTTTTTTGAAAATGTAATAAATATAAATACAGTTATAAAACGAGTTTAATTGATAGTTTGGTATATTATATTTTATTTTAAAACACCTTCCAATAAACCGATAGTTATTGAAATGGTTTCTTATTTCAATTATTTTTAAAATATTCCATATTCAACCATTATATTTTTTTACATGGAGGTGTATATACATCCAAATGTAAGTTTTTATAATAAAATATAATTCTTTAATGGATTTTAAAATCCATCTCAATTTCAATCTTTCATGGTATGTTGATTAATCAGATACCAATATTTTAAGGGTTTTAGTTAAAAAATTCCATTTCATTGCATTGTTATCAATATATTTAAATCATTTATTCCAAGATTGATTTATTATATCATATTAATGTGTCTGATTTCATTTACATAATTTTTTAGAATTTAAATTTTTATATTGTTGTCCTATTAATTGATGACTTCCTATCCACAAAAGAGAATTTCTATTTTTTTAAATAATTTTTAAACTATTTAATGGATCTTTCACTTCAACTTTTATATTATTTATTTCCGTAACTCATTTCATTTATAATTTATAATCATAGATACTTATTATATCATATTATATTACTACTTATCATTATCTGATTTAAAATGTATTTAGTATTATACTTCGTATGATTTGGACGTCAATAATTAAATTTTATAATTATTAAAAATAGAATTTCCTTTCACAATCATATATTTTATCATAAAATCCGAAATTACATTAGAAAAAACCTTTTTCCTTGTTAGGGTCCCATTAATTGTAGTTCTTTTAACGTTGTTTATATAAGTACCTGGCCTTAAAACATAACATAATATGAAATTAAATGAATAAATCAAATTGAGGATCTTTTCAGGTTTAGAGTTCTAGAGAGTTAGACCCTAACTATTAAATTAAATCTCAAAAATTAAAAATTAGACACTTCTACTCAATTTCCTTTTTTTCATAATAATAAAACTCTTGAGAAAATGAGTCATGTCCAGTTCCATGTTTTAGACTGCATGAATTTCCCTTCATCCCAACCTTTACACTATTCATCTTTATGTCCTGTGAAAAACATTTCGAAACATGGGATGAGCATAAAATGATCAGTATTTGTTATTATACAAATAATGAAAACATTAGCTCATTAATAAAATCATGACATAGGCTCTTTAACATACCAAATGTAATCTTAAGAATAGTGAAAAACACATTGAAATCATAAACCATAAAAGCTAAATTGTGGCATCCAAATCAAACTTACATTGTAGTTATCACATCTATATGGGGAGATACATTTGAAATACCCATCACATCATATTCCCTAAATCTCAGAGGAGAAACATTTGTGTTTACCTTTATTACTTTACACAATGAATTAGAGATCAATATCGGCATCACCCACCATAGGTTTGTCACAAAACCCCCTGTAAACGTAACAATGACCAAGAACCATAAATTATTCATAACACATAAAACAAATATAAAGGAATGATAAAATTTCCGCATTCCAATCACAATATATTGACATAAAATATCCATTATCAAAACCATTTTAAAAACCAAAATGCGTAACAATGTATATGGTATTGATTTTCCTTTTAAAAACATTTCTTCTTGTTAAGAAATCCAAAGATAAAATAACACTCACGGTTGTGGGAAAAGTTCATTGTAACTACTTACATTAAAAGAATTTCTTTTTCATTTAGTAAAACGATTCGTAGAAAAAGATTCCCTTCAAATTAAATGAAAATTCAAAGGTGTTTATGCAACATATAAAAGAATGCCATGTATTAAAACAAGATATGACTCAATAAAAGGAGATTGAGATGAAGTCCCTTTCCTCATATTTGACTTGACATGTTTATTCTTTAATCTCAGGAATAATAAACAAAAGTTAATTTCATATTTCATAAAAACATTTATCATGTTTATTATTCCTTATATATCTCATATTAACATGTTATAAATATTATTAAAATCATTTATGTTAATAAAGTTTTTTTTGTCAATATTTATTACTTGAGTAAAAAATTACATTATTATATTTACAAATTGTCTATGTGGTCAAAATTCCATTATCTCTCGAATGATATTAATGATTTAGATATCATATATATCTTATATATATTGTATTTATATGTATTTATAATAGTACATAACATTTGGGTATATGAAATGAAATGCACCATTCATGGAGATGGTAAGTTGTACGTACGCATGAACACTACATTCATTTATATTTATTATTTTAATGGAATTAAAACATAAATATACATAGATATATCACAATTATAGTATAATAACATACATAATATCATATACCCCATCCTTTATATGTCCCACATATAGTATTAACGTGTCATATCACATTGAGGGGGTGGTAGTCCGCACTTCATCAAAAAAGAAGTATTTTATTTACCCACTATGGATACCATAATGGTATTATATAAATGAAAAATAAAAAATAATAGAAACAATATAAATATAATATATATCACATATAAAAACATTTCCATCTTAATGTCCACTATATGAGGTGGTACGAGATAATTTAACAATCATTGTTTCGTGAGACGTTAGTTTTTCATCCACAGAAACAATATCTTATTTAACCATTAAATGGAGATGTGTGTATGTGTAGTTCAAATACATCTCATTAAAAAAACCTAGTATATTCAGGATATTGGTGTTGTTATAATAGAAAATAATAAAATGAGTATTGGTGTTAGACAAGTTAAATAAAAGAAAAGAATTTAAGAGAAACTGTTACCTTTAATTCGGGTAATTCCCTTTGGTTTGAACCAAAATAACGTCTTGAAGTGTCTTCTGCCTATGCTAAGGCTTCTACGTGGAAGAGAGTGATCTTTATAGCTTATTTTTTGCAGGGTTTGGAAGATCCAATGTGCTTGAGAAGTGTGAGGAATGGGTTAAAGGTGATAGATTTTTATAAGGTGGAGGAGTGGATCTTTAGGAAAGTGTGAAAATATTATTTTATTATATAATGGTTTTTGATTTTCAAATGTCCAAAATTTATTAAAGTCGAATATAAGATAACACATGGTTGAATTAAAATCCTTCAATAAGAATTAGAAAGGTTATGGATATTATTTTAACTTTATAATCTTATTTATCAAAGTCATTTATTATTTAGATAAACACTACATCATTATTGTTTCATAAATAATTTAATTTATCTGGTGTCTAAAAATTATAAAACAAATACCATGATTTATAAAATCATTTTAGATTTAAAATTAATATTTATAATTAAAGAGATAACGTATAATAACCAATGTAAAAATTTATTAACTAAAATATATTTGTTTATATCATTTTTGCCTTTTCATTAAGTTAATTAAAATAAAATGTCATTCTCACTCCCAAGTGGCCCCATGGGTCCCGAAAATTGACACAAGGATACCCAAGGACTAATATTTATCAACCAATAGGATTAGGACACATAATAGGTTAATTTAATATTTTTATAATTTTAATTTTTACCCATAATTACCAGATTTACCATTTAACCATCGTAAATAAAATATTCATGGAATTAAATATTCTCAATGTCTAAAAATAAAAGGTAACTATTTACACAATTTGTACCTATTGATTCAAAAAATGGAATCCATTTTTTTATGTTCAAAACAAAAAATTTGAAAAAATGTATTTAAAATTAATTCCCAATGTCAAAACCAAAAACGTGTTTTTAATAAATAACTATCAAATTATTGATAGTTTCTTATGTCAAATGACAATGTGACAATACTTCCAATGACCAAAATATGATTAAATGGTAAAATTATAATCTAATAAAATTTTAAAACCAATTAAAAAGATAATCTAACTATATAAATAAATTATATATAATGGAAATTTTGAAATAAAATACAGTATTTTTCAATATTCATTAAAAAATGAACCTTACTAGAAAAATACCAAAATTTCATCAAAATTATATTTTGATGTCCTGATTCTACTTAATAATATTTATTATATGGAATTCATAAAAGTGAGAAAACATATTTAAAGATGGTTAGACACCAAATGTCGGTAAATCAACCTTTTAATGTAAATTATGCTTAAAATTAGATTCATTCACATTTTATGCCACTAACATTTGTTGGGTAAATGAAAAAATATTTAACAAAAAGGTATAATTATATTGTGGTTAGTTATGTTTATTTTCACTGATACAACAACTACATGGTAACTACCATTTAAAAAAAATATTATATTACTATTGTGCAACATATGATTTCAAAGAAACCCGTTGTTGCAAATCGGGTACGCCATCAAACATTGAAACTCATTTAAAATAAAATTAATATTTAATTCACAAATATTAATAATTATGATAATGTATTATACTTTATTTACTTGGGATGTCACATCCTTCCCCCTTTCTAGAAATTTCAACCTCGCAACTTTTATTCACTTATCAAATTAGTGGGGATATTTATCCCTCATAGAATCTTCTGATTCTAACATTGCCTCTTCAGCCATATGGTTTCTAAACAAAATCATTACCTGGTGAATTACCTTATTCTACAACACATTCTCTCTTCGGTCAAGAATCTGGACCGAGTGTTCCTCATAAGAGAGATTCTCTTCCAATTGAACTACCTCTGGGCTCAAAACATGAGATAGATCAGGCATATTCATTCTCAACATTGGAACATGAAAAACATTATGTTACCTGGGATAAACATGGAGGTAGAGCCACTCTATATGCAACTGATCCAAATTTTTGTATGATTTCATAAGGTCCAATTAACCTCGGACTCAACATTCTTTTCTTACCAAAACGCATCACACTATTCCATAGAGAAACATTGAGAAAGACATGATCCCCTACCTCAAATGATATATCCTTCCTCCAGTAATCTGTATAATTTTCTTCCTGCTTTGAGCTATTTTCATGTTCATCTAAATCTACTAAACAATTACAGGAATTTCTTGAACCAATTCTTGTCCCATCAGCTTTTTTACCCTTACTTCATCCAAAAAAGATGTATTTCGACACTATTTTCCATAAAATTCCTCAATCAGAGACATCATTATAATGTAATGAAAACTTTTATTATATGAAAATTCAACCAAAGAAAGGTTTTGGTCCCAACATCCCTGGTAATACATCAATCTTGCATGTAACATATTCTCCAAGGTTTTAATTGTTCGTTCTAACTACCCATCTGATGGAGGATGAAAAGTTGTAATAAAATTTAATTCATTACACAACGACCTCCAAAGGCCTTTACAAAATTTCGATGTAAACCTTGAATCATGATCAGATATAATAGCGACGGGAAAACCTTGAAACCTAACTATCTCTTTAACATAAAACTAGGGTTGTTAATCAAGAAAATACATACCTCTAATAGGAAGGAAATGAGCATATTTATTCAATAGATCAACAATAACCCAGATTGCATTATTACCTAGAGATATATTCAGTAATCCCATAACGAAGTACATGAATATATTTTCCCATTTTCACTCTAGCATGGGTAATGACTGAATCATTCTTTTTGGTAAATACTACTCTACATTAACCTTCTAACAATTCAAACACTTCTAAGTAAAATCTGAAATATCTATTTTCATTCCATCCCACCAGTAACACTCCCGAAGTTCTATGTACATCTTTGTATTTCCATGATGAACTGAAAACATACTACTATGAGCTTCACATAACATATCAATATTCAAATGGGAATCACAAGGAAGACATAATATCTTTACAAATGTCAAAACAAAATCATTATCAATGTTAAATTCAAGAAACTTACCCTTCTGAACTGACGCTACCTTTTTCTGCAACTCATGGTCTTCCTTTGGCACTTTCTTGATTCTGTCTGAAAGAAATTATCTCACTGACACCTAAAAAAAATAAAAAAATTTCTGACACCAACAACATCTATGCCAGTGTTCATCAAATCAAAAACCAAATTATCTCATTCCAAATGCATGATGGTTAATGAAGCATTACATTTTCAACTCAAATAATCTGTCACTTTATTTTATTTTGCAAAATGATAATGAATCATGCAATCATAATCCTTAATTAATTTCATCCATATAATATATATAATTTTTAATTCATTCTGACTCAATATATACTTAAAATATTTGTGGTTACAATATATTTCACATTTTACTTTATATAGATGATGCATACAAATTTTTAAATAAAATACAATAGCAGGTAATTCCAAATCATTTTTAGGGTAATTTAACTCGTGAGGCTTCAAATTACATGAAACATAATCAATTACCTGATCATCCTATATAAATACACAACCACATCTTTTCATCAAAGAATCAATGCAAATAACAAACTCACCATTTCTAGAAGGTAGTGTAAAATTGAAGCATTCACCAATCTTATTTTCAATTCCTAATAGAAATCCTTATATTATTTTGTCCAAATAAATTTAACACCTATTCGAGTTAACATAGTCTATGGGATAGATAACAGTGGAAACTTTTCAACAAACCTACAGTAATAACCTGCCAAACCAAGAAAACTGTAGATATCAATTTTATTTTTGGGTCTTCACCATTTTTCTTAACCTATTGTTTTTGTAGAATCAACAGTTATGCCATTTTTTGAAACAGTGTGACCTAGAAAAAAAATGTATTGTCACCAAAACTCACACATTCTAAATATCACAAATAGTTTCTTTTATTTTAAGGTTTTCAAGAAAACCCTTAAATGAAATTCATTCTCCTCTTTAAAAAAATATCATCAATGAACACAACCACCATATTATCCAAAAAATCATGGAAAACTCTATTCATGGGATCCATGAATACATCCAGTGCATTGGTTATCCCAATAATCATAACTAAAAATTCATAATGGCCTTATCTAGTACAAAACGCCATCTTCAGAATGCCATATTCTTTTACTTTCAACTGGAGGTACCACGTCCTCACATAAATCTTCAAAAAATACTGAGCTCCCTGAAGCTGATCAATTAAATCATCTATATGAGGTGAAGGATAATTTTTCTTAACCGTGATGTTATTAAATTCTCTATAATCAATGAAAAGTCTCATTGAACCATCATTCTTTTTATCAAACAAGACCGGATCACCCTATGCTGATGTGCTAGGTCAAATGAAGAAATTATATAATAACTCCTGTAATTGCTTCTTTAACTCAAAAAGTTCAATTTTAGCCATTAGATAAGGGAGTTTTAAAACTGGGTTACCTTCATGAACAAACTCAATAGCAAATTCATCTTCCTGATCAAGTATAATATTGGGAAACTCATCAGAAAAAACATAAAGGTACCCATTTACCACTCGCACATCATTCTTCTAGATAGTTCTTTTGTTTTCGACTATATGTGTGAGGTAACCTTCATTTACAACTTTTACAAGTTTCTCTGCTTTTTGATATGTTATCAAAAGCAAGGGATCATTATTTTACACAAACATAAATTCTTTTTGAAAAAAAATATCTTTAGCTCTACAGTCAATTTTAGCATGATAAATAAGAATCCAATCCATACACAGAATAACATCAAACTTTATCAGATCTAAAAAAAATAAGGTTTGTAGGTTGATTCATTCTGCACACAAAAACATTAACGTTCTTATAATTTATTTTTGTCTCAATAATTCTTCCAGGTGTTTTTACCATAAGTACAGGATTCATATCTTTATATCAAATTCCCATTTTACTAGAATGTTTCTCGGAAATGAATGAATTTGTAGACCCTGAATCCGACAACACATTGGCATAATCTGAAAAAAAACAGTGTACCTGATACTACTTCATTTTATGGCCCAACATCTTATGATGAAGTTGAAATTAATTTCACCATCCCTATATACTTGTAGTCAAGATTATTTTCCTCAGTATATTTCTTCATTAGACACTCATTTTCATAATGACCCATTTCATTACACGTAAAACATTGTAATAACAGTAAATTAGATTTTGTCTAACCATTACCCAACTCTTTTTCAGTGCAATTACTATCTTTATGTCACATTGTACCACATTAGAAACCCAGAAGAGAATTCAAATGTCATTCCCCAACCTGATTTTTACCCCAATTTTCACAAATAGTAAACAAAAGTTTCTTACCATCTGACTTTTTTAAAGAGTTCGTTCATTTTCATGCCACCTTGACCTCTTATTATGTTGTTTTTCAAGGAACAATTTATCATTAGAAAACTCCATTTCCACCTTCTACACACGGTCAACAATTTTTCCATTACTTCAGAACACATGATAAGATAAATCTATTCAATACATTGGATTTAATCACGATTAAAAATGAATTATTTTACTATCAAGATCTCATATGAAATTTGGAGCATACCTTACCAGTCGAATGAATTTATATTCATAAGCAGCCATTGAGTCACCCTCCTTCCTCTATTCCAGGTATTGTTTTTCCATACTAAGATGAACCACATTAAGAAAATATTTCTCAAGAAACGTTCCTTGGAATTTTTCGAAGTCAAGAGATAAATATCCTCACTATCACTGATATTTTCACCATCGACAAACACTGATCATCATCACTTTCAAAATGGTAAATAACGAGACTAA
Organism: Viscum album; assembly: GCA_963277665.1. NCBI lineage: Eukaryota > Viridiplantae > Streptophyta > Magnoliopsida > Santalales > Viscaceae > Viscum > Viscum album. The sequence continues at coordinate 1,816,152,951 of OY728140.1, read as the reverse complement.
TCTTTTGATGTTCTGAACACCCCATGACATCAAAAATCTTCTCTAGTGCTTTAATCCACCCTTTTACTAGCACAGGGATAGATGATCCTCGGAATGATGGGGAGTGTAGCCTCATGAAATACACCACTACTATCATGTTTCTCTATGGTTTGTCTGGTTGATCTTGTGCATGGATACCAGCACCATTTCTAGCTTGGTTAAATGGTGCCAATACAGAAGAAAGTGTTCATACCGATTCCAACTATCTCATGTTTCTGATTTGGATGGTTGTCCTCCCCTCGATGTTGTCCCATCACAGTTTCCATGTTTCCACTACAGAAAACTATTCTGAACATATAACTATCTTAGGTGAATAGACAAGGTAATCTGTAAATGTTATCATTTCAATGTTAACATAAATTAATTTATAGATATTAATTTAACAATACCCTAACTCTTAAATTATCTAAACTGACCTCTAAAAATAACTATAAAGACATGACATTAATACATTACATAATCTATAATAAAATGAATAATTCACATTGAGGATCATTTTAGGTTTAGAGTAATAGAGTGTTAGGCCAGAAATATTACATTACATGTCAAAAATAACAAAGTAGACACATTTACTCAGTTTCCATTATTTCATTAAATAAAAACTCTTGAAAAAAAGAGTCATGTCGAGTTCCATGTTTTAGATAGCATGACTTTCACTTTATCCCTTCATTGACCCTATTCATATTTATGTCCTATGAAATTTTTTTGAAACATGGGATGAGCATAAAATGTTCATTAAGGGTTATTAAACAAAGAATGAAAACATTAGTTCATCAATTCACATATAACATGATCTCTTTAACATACCTCTAGAAGTCATAATATTTATGAATAACACATTGAAATCTTAAATCAAAAAAGTTAACTTATGGCATCCATATCATGCTTACATTGTAGCTATCACAGCTACGTAAGATGTTATATTGGGAATTCCCATCACAGTATAATCCCAAAATCTCTTTGTAGAAACATTCACGTTTACCTCCCTAAAATTACCCAATGCATTGGAGAGCTATCTCAGGCTCACCTAACCTAGGATTATCACGGAACCTCCCATATACATAAGAATTCCCAAGAACCATAACATATTCATAACACGTAATACAAATATAAAGAAAGATAACATTTCATCATTTCAATCACAATACATCATTTCAATATATTTATATAAAAAATAAATTATTAAATACATTCTCAATACCAAAATACATAACAGATAATATAGTATTTATTTTTATTTTTAAAAGCATTTTGGTTTTTAAGGAAGCCAAAGATCAAATAACACTCGCGGTGGCGGAAAAGATCATTGTCACCGCTTACGTGAAAAGAAATATTTTTTTTCATTTAGTAAAAAACTTCATAGATAAATATTCCCTTTGACTGAAATGAAAATTCAATGGATTTTATACAGTGTATAAATGAATGTCAAGTGTTAAACCAAAATATGCCTCATTGATAGGAGTTTGAGACGAAGTCCCTTACCTCATGTCCGACTTGACTCGTTTTTCATTAATATCCTGAATAATAAACTAAAGTTAATTTATAAATTCTTAAGAACATTTTTCAAGTTTATTATTCATTTTATATAAAATATTACTAAGTTAGAAACATTATGAAATCATTTAAGTTAATAACGGTCGTTTTGTAGATATTTGGTACTTGTGTTAAAAATGAACTTCTTATATTTACACGTTGTCAATGTGGAAGAAATTCCATTATCTCCATAATGATTTTAATTATTTAGATATCACATATATCTTATATATCTAGTATATATATGTATTTATAATAGTACATAACATTTGGAGGTATGAAATGAAATGCATCATTCATGGAGACGGTAAGCCTTACGTACACATAAACACTACTTTCATTTCAATTTCATATTTTAATGGAATAAAAACACAAAAATAGATAGGTATATTATAATTCAAGTATAATATCATATATAATATCATTAACTCCATCATTTATACATCACACATATGGAATTAACGATTCATATCACTTTGAGGGGGCGGTAGTCCGCACATCCTCAAATGAGATTACTTTATTTTACAACGATGGAAACCATAAAAGTATTCTATAAATGAAAAATACAAAAGCATAGAAACAATATAAATATAATATATATCAAATATAAATACAGTTTTATCTTAATGTCCACCATAATATGTGGTAGGAGATAATTGAACAATCATCGTTTTGTGAGGCATTACTTCGTCGTCCACATGAACATTATGTTCTTTACCCATTAGAAGGAGGAGTGTGTAAGTGTAGTTGGAAACATTATCATAAAAAATTCCTAGTATATTGATGATACTGGTGTTTTTATAAAATAAAATACAAAAATGTCTTTTGGGGTTAGAGATGTGAAATAAAAAAGGATTTAAGAGAAACTGTTACCTTTAATCCGGGTAACTCGCATTGATTTTAACCAAAAGGGATTCTTGATGTGAATTATGCCTAAGTTAAATATTCATGGTGGAAAATAGGGTTATTTATAGCTTCATTAGGCAGGGTTTGGTTGTTACAAGGGGCTTGAGAAGTGTGAGGAATGGGTTATAGGGGAGGGATTTTTTTAAGGGGGAGGAGGGGCTCTTTAAGAATGTTTGATAATATTATTTTACTATATTATTATTTTCGGTTTCTAAATGGCCAAAAATTATTAATGGAGATGATAAGGTGACTCATGTTCGAAATAATATCATCCAATAATAATTGTAGATGTTTGGGATATTAATTTAATCATTATAATCTTATTTATATAAATCATTTACTAATGAGGTAAACACTGCTTCATTATTGTGTCGTAAATAATTTAATTTATATGATGTATAAAATTTATAAAAAATAACATAATGTAAAAAATCATTTTATTTTTCCAACTCATATTTATATTCAAATAAATAACTTATATAACCCAATTTATAAATTGATTTACTAAAAGATATTTTTTTATGTCATTTTTGCCTTTACATTAAGTTAATTTAACTAATGTGTCATTATCACTCCCAAGTTGGCCCTAGGGGTCACAAAGTCGACCAAAGGATTCCCATGGTCAGATATGAATCATCCAATTGAATTAAGACACATTTTAGGGTAATTTAATATTATTATAATGTTATCGTTTTAACCTTAATTACCATATTTATCTTTTAATCGTCGTAAATAAAATATTTACTGAAGTAAATATTCATAATGTCTAAAAATCAATGATACCTATTTACGACATTTGAACCTCCTAATTCCAAATTTGGAATCCAATTTTACAAATTCAAAACACGTTAGTGGTAGAAATAAATTTAAAATTAATTCCTGCCTTCCAAACAAAAAGGGTGTATTTTTGAAATAACTATCCAAAGATAGATGCTTGTTTATGTCCCATTTCAATGTGAAATTACTTAAAATGACTAAAATTGCATTAACTGATAAAAAAATAATCTAATTAAACTTTAAAAACAATTAAAAAAATAACCTATCCATAAAAATTAATTATATTAAAATGCCGTTATGAATTAAAATACAATATTTTTCACTATTCATTAAAAATGTACTTTCTCAAAAAAATACAAAAATTTCTTCCAAATTATATATTGATGTCCCGATTATAAAGATTAATATTTTTTTCAAATAAAACATATAAAATCGAAAAATACCAAATTTAAAGAAGGTTCTCCATCAAATGGTTGAAAATCAACCCTTTAAAGTAAAATTAATATTTAATTCACAAATATTAATAATTATAAAAATATATTATTCTTTATTTACATGGGGTGTTAATGTTTAAAAGGAAATTTTGGATTCCATATAGAAACTAATTTTTTTTAATGTGGCTCATAATTTTAATATATTATTATAGAGTCATAAAATGATTTGTAGAATATATTATTTTTATTCCAATATTCACTAGATGTAAAAAATATATATGTTATTTGGATTGATGTTTTATGATCAACCCATTACATTTAAAAATAAAAAATACTTTGGGTGATTGAATTTTTTTTATGGACTAATTTTTTTCAAAAGATTATTTTTTGTTAATCAACTTTGAAATGTTTTGAAAACCATTTTCATTCATGGGGTTCTGAATTCTTTGCTATAAAATTAGTAAGATGTAACAACCAGAGATTTGATGACAATTATTATTTTTAATTTCATTGATGTCTTTTGTTGTATTCTACACCAAGATTACCTTGAACTATACACAACACCATATTAGCTTGCAGTATATGAAACACTATTCTTGGATCATGTTACACAAAATTTCAAGTTTGTTTGATAGAAGTTATTCTACGCAACATTGAGAGTATATATATATATATTCAATGTAAAAATGAATTATGGTTGGATTATATTATACGCAAAAACAAAGTAATTTTTCACTAGACGCAACCCTAACTTGTCATGCATTACACAGAATCGTGACCTTCCTCGATATCGTGTGTTGTACGCAATACCGAGTTTCACTAAACAATGATATGTTATTAAAATATTATATAAACTAGCCATTATGAATAGAAATACCAACTTTTTGAAATTTTATAAATTATATCATTCAAAATGGACTTCATTTTAGGATTCGGAATATCGAAATGATCCTAGGGTGAATTTTTGGTATTTTTTAGAAAACATTCAATTTTTGATGAATAGTGAAAAATACTACGTTATAGTTTAAAAACAATTTTTATTTAAATAAATATTATTTTTATTTAAATTTATTTTAGGTCAAAATTGATACATAATACCTATATATGTTCAATTTAATTCATTTGGAGTCATTTTATAATAATATTAGATATATAAAAATTTTATTGAAGTTTTTACCTGCTTTTTCCCACCTCCTAGGAAAATTTGAAAATTTATATAAAACTTATTTTTACCACATATGTGAGTGGAATTTAAAAAATTTGAGAGTCACGGTTAATGTCAGAGAGTAAATGTGGTTCAATAAGATAAAATTAATTTTCGGTGGATAGTTACTTTTAACTTTTCTGAACCACAGTTAAAAGTAAATTTTGTAATTAAGGATAAAAATAATATTATTATTTCCATAACACATGCCATAATTCTATTTTATAAGTTTAATTCTACCCAAAACAACATTAGGAAAAAAAATATGAACTTATTTGGTCCACTTGGATTAGATTAGGACACTTATTATTATTTTATTTAAAGAAGGGTTAAAATCATTTAGATAAATGTTTAATAACTAGAATAATTAAATATATGGTTATACATAAGATAAATTCGACTATAAATATTTATTAGAAATATCACACTATTTTCTAAATAGTTGTACTTTATTATTTTTAGTCATTAAATAATTTAATTTATTTATGACACAATGATGATGCATTAATTACCTTATTATTGAAATATTAACAAAATTAATATTATAAATACCCAAATAAATGTAATTTGAGACTTCTTATGAATTAAACTAATTTTATAGGTTAATATAACATAATAGGGTTGTTTAGGTGAATTGTTTCAATGTAATAATGCTATTATAAATTTACAAAAAACAAAATACCAAATAGTGTCAAAATTGACATAAAAGGATTTTTAAAACAAATATTATATAATTAATTGATATAATAGTCCTAAAACACTAAGGTTCATCAAAAAGAATTAAATAATAATATATATGACATTAATGAACCAATTGGGGTTCCATTAGCAGTTTATAGTATGTTTATTAACCATATAGTGTAAGAATACAAGAAGACATGGTAAAAGTTAAATTATTTAACTTATAATTAAATCTAGATGACAAGGTTAAAATGGTAATCTGAAAATTTCTTAAACCTATTGGTTGAGAGTATTTAGACCCATACCCACCCTATCCTATAAATAAGTCACTTTGAAGCCATTATTAACCGAATATTAATTTATTATAAAATAATAATTTATGTTTTTCTTAAGGTGCCCCTCACCCCTCTTATAAAAGGGAACCTACTCCCTCTCCTCTTCACAACACATTGATCCTTCAATATTGGAAACACCTAGTATATTTCTCTTCTCCACATCCCTAGAAACATTCTGGAGGTTTTGGTCTTCTCAAAAGACCAACTCTAGTCCCTTAAGAGGAATCTTAAATGAGGTGCGTCGAAGAAGAGGTAATCACTTCTTCCGATTCTTTCATGTTTCATCCTTCTTCAAACTTCCTCTTCTTTAGTTTTTTCATTTTAAAGTAATACAATAATTATAACTAATATAATGATATGATATTATAAATTTTATACAACCTCATTTCACCTTCTATCCATCTTACAGAAAACAAAATCACCGCGCCTGCATACGTAAGGAATATCGTATCCACGCCGTGGTGTAATTATTTTTTCTACCGCCACCTTACATGGATGGGAATAATGGTGTAAACAATAACTATATATGGTTAATATAACATCATACTATTTCTGAGATATTATATCATCCACTCCAATTCAATTCAATAATTATGGGAACGATATCATCGCTCGTTCGTACGTACGGGTTATCATCTCAACGACGCGATGAGATTCATTTTCCATGCTAACCATTCAAGAATGATTATAAAGTATATATAATGAATAATAATGAAATATGAGACATGATAAAGCTTCTGGATTTATGTATATATATATATGTCATCAACTTACTTCCATTCAAGTCAATAAGGAAAGGAAAACAGTGTTAATGCGTACGTACGACCTACCGTCTCCATGAACGGTGTATTTCATATCTTTTATCTATCTATTATATATATATATATACTGAATATATATGATATATAAATAATTATTTACATTTTAGAAGTAATTAAATCATGATATAATTAATAATAATATCAACAACAACAAGTCCAAACACGTACGATAAATAAAACGAGTTTACCCAAAACGCTGCTTTAACATTGAATTTACAAAAGAACGGGTAATATAAAGTCACAAGTGAACCATTTATGATATCATAACAATGAATAGTATTATGTAATAAGTAAATCACATTATTATAATCAATATATAGGAGGTTCGGATACGTACGAAGCATATCAGACCAAAGTTAAGGGATAACTTTTCCAATCTCATTTTTATCTGAGATTGTTTATTCGAAAGTATTTAATGGGGTTATATATATCAACCATGTCCCTATTTTCTAAAAATTGTTTCATGTATGTTAAAAGTCATTTTTACACATTTCTACATTTACTACATGGTATGTAAGGAATGTTTCTTCTATTTTCCATACGATGTACTTTTTCACTTTTCGGGCAAAAGTACGAGAAGAATGTTTTTTTATCTTATATGGAAAGAACAGATTTTTACAGTTTCATAATTCCTAATTTTCATGAATCTCCCTCTTCATGTTTTTATGGTTATTTTAAATAAATTCATTTCTTTTAAAATTTCATGGAATTTGGTGAAAATAAAATGTTTTTTGAAGAAAGAAGGATATTTTCATCAAAAATTCTTTTCAAGTGTTTTTTCAAGACTATTTTCCATCTAAGATGACATTATTTAGAATGATTATATTTAAAGTATTATGTCTTTATTATTTACATGGTTTCACATTTTATTATGATAAAATTATATCCATTTGTTTTATATGGATTGTGTTATGATGGGATGATGTTTAGGAAACCCATTTTATTCTTTAGGTTATGATGAATGATTTATGTTTATGTTTTGGAACACATAATAATGATTTAATTATGAGATTATTGGGACTTATATCTCCCTCCAATGAATTGGGTAAATATATATATCTCATGAGATAGACATGGCTGGAACGGTAAGTTAATCAGTTTCAGTGATACATGACTGGAATGAGGAGTGAACTCGATTCCGTAAGGGACTTTGTCCACTAAGATGGTCTTGGAAGAAATGCCTTGGATAATATGGAAATCATATCATGTTCTTAATGGATTTCCACAATTACATGTTTTATTACCATTCTATTTTATCAGGATTTATGTTCCATTATGATATATTCCTTACGTACTACCATTTTTTATTTCATTACTCAAGATTTTTATGTTTAAACATTATGTTCATGTTTTTAAGTTCAAATGTATATGGTTTGTTTTATTTTCTCCATGCATACCCTTACTGAGAATTTGAGGTCACCCGATATATGTTTTATTTTCTCTAGGATATAAAGAATTGTTTTAGGTAAGAAAACAAAAAAGGGAAGATCATTATGAGAGGTGTTGAAGATCTTTCACCATGGTTAGAAGATTATGTTATGAACTTCCAAAGAAACCAAACTATTAGTGTCCTTGAGTGTTGGTTTTTGTTATGTATTATGTTTTCCACAGAAGTAATTTGATATCCATGTATGTCATGCTTTGGGTCTCTATAGTTGGTATCAGGGGAATGGTTTAGTTAACCTTTGGAAACTAGGACGAGAAAACTTTAGTGAAATCCCTTGATATATTTCTAAGGTATGTCTTGGGAAGTCCCTAAGGATAATTATAAGTATAAATTATTGTCCTAAAATTAAGGTAATGATATTTGAATTAAACCTAAAATTCTAGATATTGAATGTACTCCCCCTTTATTATTTTGTTTTCCCTAGCATGGTTTTTGCCTCTCCCATTATTCTTTTTGGGTTTTAGACGATGGCTGGAACCTGAAGGAACCATGTTGATAAATGTAAGGGACAATGTAATGATTTTCTTCCTGAACAAACCAATGTTATGGGAGATGGAGTGAAAAATATTATTTTAATACTTACACAAGCTATGAATCATTCTGAACTTCCAAATGAGCAGAGAGGGGAACAATATTCGATTGAGTCCTTCATGAGGCAACGCCCACCTTCTTTCAGTGGATATTCTTATCCACTTTTTGCTCAACAATAGATCAATACCATTGAAAAGATATTTTCCATACTTCACTGTTCGGAACATGAAAAATTCATTCTGGTTATTTACCGTTTTGAAGGTGAAGCAGGACAATGGTGGACTCTAATTAAGAATATGAGGCCCCGAGATGAAATTGAATCCATGGAATGGGATGAGTTCAAGAACATATTTTTCAATAAGTACTTCCCTCATATTCTTCAATCAAAGATGTAAAAGGAGTTGTTTGAGCTTAAGAAAAAGGATGATTAATCTGTTGGTATATACGAAGCAAATTTTACAAGGCTTTCAAGGTATGCATCTGGCTTTATCATCAAACCTGAAGTTAAAGTTGATCGATTATTCAGTGGATTAAAACCATATCTTCGAAGGGAATTATCTATAAAAGACTTCAGTAGTTATGAAGAAATTGTGAATTGTGCCATTAAGGTAAAATAGGAAGTTGGTGTTACATATCCATCCCATGGTTTTGAGAAGAAATGAAAGATGGAGTTCAAGGAAAAATATCAGAACAATGGTGAGAAGAAGATGAATGTTACTTTATGCTCAGTGTGTGGAATGATGCATGGTGGAGATTGCCTAAAAGGTACTATAAAATGTTTTAAGTGTGGAAGACAAGGTCATCGAGCAGCTGAGTGTCTATGTAATGGGAATAAGGTAGCTAATGATGTGAATAGTGAAAAGACTACATAGAATGCTCCACCATCACATCAATGCTTCAAGTGCAAACAAAATTTGGCATTATGCTAACCAATGCCCAAATTCAAGGGTTAATGATGATCGGCAGGAGAAATATTTTAAGGCAAAGGATGAAGGGAAGTCACATGCAATAAATATTTGTGAATTTGAATATGAAAATGATTTTCTGGAATGATTAAGTGTTTATGTACTTCGATTTCAAATTATTATCATGAAATCTCATTTATGGTATCATGGAATTTTGGAATATCTATGTATTGGTTTTCAATAATTATATAGTACCGTTAACCATGAAAAGTGATTGAAATTTTTTGGAAAAAGATGATATGCGCATAATGAAGGGATAAAGAGAAAATGAAATGAGATCACGACTGATATGAGGACAATGTTATATCATGGTTTGAGTATATAGAAATTTTTGGATTTTTGTATGTGGAAATAGTTAACATTTGACAACATTCTTGTTTTAACTAAGGTTCAATGTGTATTTATTTTTCAAGAGAATACATGCTTAAGTTATTCACATGTTTGGAATGTGACCAACAAGATATATCGTATGATATATGGCGGATAAATGATGGTATTCACATGCATGGTTGATGACATTTCTAGTAATCGTTTTCTTTATAATATAAGAATGGGCAGAAGTATTTTGGATAATCCTAAAGATTTAAATGAATTATGTTATACATAAGATACTGTTGTTTAAGGCTAGAACTTTTTTTGATATTATTTCAGGAATGTTATAACAATGTAGTTTTAGAAAAAGGTACAACTTGCAGGACGGGCGATAACATGTCGCGTCGGACAAGGTTGCGGGAATCGAACCCACAACCGAAGTGCGATGGGACATTATCACCTACCACTGGACTACATGAAGTCCCTGGTTAGTAGAAATTAGTTTTATATTATTAAGTGGTATGATAGATGTAGTATAAGTCCATTTTTGGAACCATATATGATTAATCTCACTATAGATGGACTTATGTATATTTAATAACTTTTTCAAACTTTATGTTTGAGATAGAGGGAAGGACCTATCATTATATCGTATGATCTGTTAACACTACATGAATGACAAATTCAACTTCATTTCTTTAAGATATGAATTGGAAATTGTTCAAGGCACAAAAAACAGTGAGATTGTACAAAAATCAATTAAGTATTTCTTTTAATTCGAAAATTCTTCAACATTTGGGAAATGATCTTGGAAACAAAAAATGTTGTCTGAGCACTCTCATATTTGATGAATCAAATGGTACCTTAGATCATCACGAATTCATGTCTTTCTGATTGTTGGATTTTTCATAGCCATGTTCCCTACCACACTCCATCAGAAGATCATGGTTAGATTTCACTTCCATATCCATATTTTCACCAATGTTCTCCTATGTGGAAACCCAGTGATTAATTAATTTGGGTAACCATTAAATTTCATACATTAGTTTTTAAAGTTAATTTTTAGTATTCCTTTTTACGATGTGGGTTTCTATTAAAGAAAATTTCAAGTAGAAAACCATTTATAACCCCGAAGAACTTCAAGGGAAAAATTCATTTTAAGGGGGGTAGAATGTAACAACACGAGATTTTATGAGAATTATTCTTTTTAATTTCTTTGATTACCTTTTTTGTATGCTACACCATGTTTATCTAGTGTAATACGCAACACAGTATTATCTTACAGTATATGCAACACTATTCTTGGATCATGTTACACACAATTTCAGGTTCGTTTGATAGATGTTATTTTACGCAACATTAAGTGTATATATATATATATATTCAATGTATAAATGAAATAAAGTTGGATTATTTTATATTAAACTACAAAGAAATATTTCACTACACGTAACCCTGACTTGTCTTTCATTACAAGCAATCACGACCTTCCTCGATAGCTTGTGTTGTATGCAATAACGAGTTTCACTAAACAACGATATGTTATTAAAATATTATATAAACTATCTGTTATGAATAGTAATATCCACTTTTTCAAATTTTATAAATTTTATCGATAAAAAAGGTATTCATTTTTGAATTTGGAATATCGAAAGTATCCTATGGTGAATTTTTGGTATTTTTCTGAAAATTTTCAATTTTTTGATGAATAGTGAAGACCACTAAGTTATATTTTAAAACCGAATTTTTATTTAAATAATTATTTATGTTATTTAAATTTATTTTAGGTAAAAAATGATACATAATACCTATATATTATCAATGTAATTCATTTGTAACACCCCGATCATCCACGATACACTTCTCATTCAATAATGCAATGGCTTGCATTGTACGCAACTTTGAGTTCTAAAACACAGCAACTAATCAAACTAGCCATTGTGAATAGTAATACCTACTTTTTAAAATATTATAATTTTTATTTATCAAAATGGACTTCATTTTTGGATTCAGAATATTGAAATTAGCCTATGTTGAATTTTTGGTATTCTTCTGAGAACTACTAATTTTTTATGAATAGTGAAACATACTTAAAAACAACTTTTTTAATAAAAATAATTTATAGTGATAAATTATACTATTTAGTGGTTTTAAAGTATAATTAGAATATATTTTTACCATTTTATCCAATGGTGGTCATTAGAATTAATTTAACATTGAAATTGGACATAAACAATTGCCAATCTTTTGATATAAATTGTTTCTTAAAAACACGCTATTGTTGTGACAGCGGGAATTAATTATAAAATTAATTAATGCAACTTATATGTTTGGAATTTTGTAAAATAGAAATCATTTTTGATTTCGGAATATCAATTATAGATTAGGGTGAAATTTTGGCATTGTTCTGAAAAACATCAATTTTTGATAAATAGTGAAACCGCTAAGTGGTAGTTAAATAACTGATTTTTCATTTAAATGAAATATTAACACTTCTGTGATTTGATTTTCAAAAATCCGACATACATGGTTGTCATTAAAAAGTAAAATGTGGTTCAATGAGATTAAAATAATTTTTTGGTGAATAGTAACTTTTAAGTTCTTAATCACGATTAGAGGTAATTAGTGTAGTTTAAGGTAAAAATAATGTTTTAACAATATAAGATGAGCTTGACACTTGTCCTACTCCCATTGGATGAGTCATGGCCGACCAAGACAATCCATGGGTCAACTTGGGGACCCCATGGAGCCACTTTAGTTGGAAAATGACATAAATACCTTTTATTTAATGTTAAAGTAAAAAAATGACACAAACATGAAATGTTTTACTAAAACAATTTTTACATGGGGTTATACAAGTAATCTTTTTGACTATAAATAGTCATTGGAAAGATAAAAAGATTTCCTACATCACAGTAGTTTTTTTATAATTTTTAGACATTAAATAAATTAAATTATTTATGACACCATGATGATGCAGCGATTGCCTCATTAATTAACGATTTAAATAAAATGAGAAGATAATGTAAAATACAAGGCATAAACTTGTCCAAAGCCTATTGGATGGGTATATTTAGAACCCTTATCACCTTATCCTCGAATTATATAAGTTTGGGACCTCCAAAATCCAAAACTCATTTTATAATAATGTGACGTTTCTTTACTTTCCAAGAGTGCCCCACCTCTCCACTTATAAAAGGCCCCCACCACTCCCACCTTATTCACACATTAAAGCCATTTGGATCATCCAAACTCTGCCCAAATACTCTCCCAAATTCCCCCTCTTACTTCTAGAATCCTCACTATAGGCATAACTCTTCTCAAGGAAGCCTTTGGCTCAAATCAAAAAGAGTTAACCGATTTTGAGGTAATGTCTTCTCTAATGTTGTTTTGTTTTATTTTTCTTCTCCAACCCCCTAAAATCTTTTTATTCATTTCTTTTGTAACAACACCAGTATCCTAAATATACTAGGATGTTGTTATAAGAAGTATTTGAGCTACACTTACAAACACCTACATCTAATGGTTAAAGAACATACGGTTTCTGTGGATGGCGAATTTCTGCCTCACGAAACGATTATTGTTCAACACTCATATAACACCTTCAAAGGTGGCCATTAAGATGTCACTATATTTATATATATAATATGTTTATGTTTTACTTATTCTTATGTATTTCTCATTTATGTCATACTTTATGATTTCCATTATGGGTAAATGCGATAATTTCATTTTAGGAAGTGCGGACTACCGCCCCCTCAAAGTGATTTGAATCGTTAATGCCATATGTGGGATGTATAATGGATGGATTAAATGGTATTATACACTATATTATACTGGAATTATATTATAAATTTATATCATTATGATTTCATTCCATTAAATACGAAATAGAAATGAAAGTAGCGTTCATGCGTACGTACGGCTTACCGTCTCCATGAACGGTGCATTTCATTTCTTACCTCTAAATGTTACGTAATATTATAAATGAATGTATATACTGGATATATATGATATATATGACATCTAAATAATGAATATAATTCTGTATATAATGGATATTCTACCAAATAAACAACTTATAATTATAAGAAGTTTATTGTTGACTCAAGTACCAAAGATCGACAAAACGACCGATATTAACTTAAATAATTACATAATGTTCATATCATTGTAATAAGTGATATAAAAAGGATAATGAAATTGAAAATGGTTCTTAATAAGGTATATATTAACTCTAGTTTATTATTTAGGAGGTTAAAGAACGGTTGAGTCAAGTCAGACACGATGTAAGGGAACTTCTTAACCCAATTTCTATTCTTTGGGTTAATCTCCTAATTTCAAATTATGTCATGATATTATTATGTCCTATATTTTATTTTTACATTATTTATGTGTACATATAGTTAATACACATAATAGATATATTTTATTTAAAAATGATATTTTTAAGGGACTTTGTCTCAATCTCCATTCATTGAGGCCTATTTTGTTTTATACACAAATTTCTTTTGTACAGTGTATAAACCCCTTTGAATTTTACGTTTATTCAAAATGAATCTTTTTATATGAAGTGGTTTGCTAAATGACAAAAGGGAATGTTTTTCTTTCCGTACTTATGCGGTAACAACGACTTCTCCACCGCCGTGACCATTATTTGAGTTTCGGCTTCCTCTACAAGCCATCATTTTTTAATGAAAAATAAATACAAAGTTTTAACTTTCTTTTATTTTGGAATTGAAAATGGTTTTGAAAGCGTTGTTATTATATCAATGTGTTGTATTGATATCCTGTGATTGAAATGTGGAAATGTTATGTTTTGTTTATGCATGTTTTATGTGATACGATTATGTTATGGTTTATGATATGTTTAAACCTATTCATATGAGGAATGTATTGGACTTAATAAGTGACGGGTGGAGCCCTCTATAGCTCCTCGATGCATCGGTAGGTCTAATGAGACAACTAGACATGGAATTGGCCGAGTCCCTTTCCCAATTTGATTTATGGTTTTGGTCGAGGCCTTAATCATTTTAGACGTCTTGGCCGAGGCCTTGACAAAATGTTTCAGAATGTCTGGCATTATACATTCCCTCATTATGAAAGTGGTTATTGATATTGCATGTGATTATTAGACTAGTAGAATATCCATGTGAGTAAGTAAATGGAATTATTTAATTTTATATTTGCCATATTATGCTGAAGTTCAAGTTTAAAAAGGCTTTTGTTTTAGTTATACGTTGCCTTAATTGTTAATGTTTATTTATGAAAGCTTCCGCAATATTGTTATCCTTACTGAGCATCTGAGCTCACCCCTTACAATGTTTTAATATTTTCCAGGATGTGAAGAAATATTTTATGAATGACCTGTAGGGATAGTAAGAAGAGGATATGAGTGTGGACTATGAAGACTTTGTTATTAGTTTTTCACTTTATGATGTAATGTAAGATTTATTAATGTATCTAGTGTTTCCAAGGCTACTAAAATAATTGGTCTTTCGAGACTTGATCTTTTGTGATCATGCCAATGTTACGAAGTAATGAACCGACTCTGGGTAGCTGGGTTCGGGGCGTTACAGTTGGTATCAGAGGCAGTTTAGTACTAACCTTGAAAGCTAGATTTAGATAAACTCTGATTAGAGCACATAACCCGAAGATAGACTTTGAGGATTAGTATAGAAGAACTTCCTAGAATTTTGGTATTATAGAGATTTTGTGAGTTTTCCGAGAAATACATCCCTATCTGGATACGAGCAGGTAAAGGCGGCTCTGAAATAGATGTACCAATGGGTAAAACCCGAAAACACCACTTTGAGCTAGACTCAAACGGGAACTGCTGCACGACAACGGGCCTTGCTGCACTCTTGGTTACGACACTCCCAGGGGATATGCTTAGGATAATTCTCATTTTCTTTACAAACCACTATGAAGGGTTATGAGTATATACTTCCTCAAAGAAAACATTTTTATGGATTATATCCATAAATAGTTCAATTTATGTTAAGTATCTTACAAGTATGTAATTATGTATTTTGATTCATAAACTAATATAGTTTATGCCATTGTTTAGAAATGGCGCCTAGTGGAAGGAATGGAAACCGTATCAATGCACGCACTCCGTGTAGGGATTGCCCTCCTGCTCAAGATAATTATTGTGGATCTGTAGATACAACTGGTGCTGATCAACTTATTACCATACTGGGACAACTCACTCAAGTTATGAATAATAACCTTACTCGTATGGATCACCCTGATCCACAACGTGGAGGATCAATGTTAGACCGCTTCATGAGGCAACAACCACCAACATTTAATGGGGGTACAAATCCGTTAGTATCTGAGCAATGGATAAACTCCTTAGAGAAAATATTCCATGCCTTGGGGAGTAGCGAAAGGGAGAAGGTTGTCATGGGAGTTTACCGCCTCACTGGAGATGCCGATCAGTGGTGGTCGCTGATTCAAAACACAAAGGAAGATGATGACGTATCAAATATGGAATGGAGGGAGTTCAAAGAGCTTTTCATAGAAAAATACTTTCCTCATGACCATCGAGCAGATATGTAAAGGAAATTTCTGAGTCCGAAACAAAAGGAGGATGAGAATGTCGCAAAGTATGAGGCCAACTTTACAAGGTTAGCAAGGTATGCTGCAGATTATATACGTAACCCAAGAGGTAAGATTGATCGTTTCTTTGATGGGTTAAAACCATTTCTCCGTCGAGCTTTAGTATCACAATCATTCTCAACATACGAGGATATAGTCTCATGTGCTATCAAGACAGAAAAGGAATTCTCTAAGTCTTATGACAACAAAGTAAAGCAAGAGAAGAAGAGAACGGTGGAACAAGAGACAGATAAAGGGAAAAAGGGAAAGAAGGATTTTCCATTATGTGCTAATTGTGGGAAGAATCGCCCTAGTACTTGCCTAAAAGGAATGGGAGTTTATTATAAATGTGTGGAAAAAGGTCACCAGGCGCGTGATTGCAAGAGAAAGAAAGAGGATATCAATGTTGAATGCTACAATTGTAGGGAAATGGGGCATTATGAAAATGAATGTCCGAAGCGTCAGGGAAACTTACCTCAGAAAAGGCCAAGGGATCAAGGACAATCTTATGTTGTTACTACAGTTGAAGCGGAATAATTAATGTATCGGTGCTTTTGGACTCATGGATTATATTCTGGTTATTAGAATAACGTGATATATATATAAGGATTGTACTGCAGTACTTGTTGATTTCAGTAAGGTTTTAATATGATGAAGGTAATTATATTTTTAGTATGTGACAATAAGAGAATCTTTATTTTGTTTGGGGAATCTGATAAATTGATTTTGGAATTAAGAGACCTTTTAGAGAAAGTCTGGACAGAGGTATTTTGGATAACTATAAAGGTTGGAGTGGATTAAGTTGGTCTTTGGATAGTATTGTTTAAGGTAAAAACATTTCTAAAGATTATTTTTGGAATATTATAATACTATAGTTTTAGGAAAAGGACAACCTGCAGGGTGGGGAATAACCTGTCGCGTCAGACAAAGCTGCAGGAATCGAACCCACAACCATAGTACGACAGGCCTTTATTTCCTACCACTAGCCTACATGAAGTCCCTGGTTATTACAATATAATTTTACTAATCTAAATGGTATGTGTTAACATTTGGAACCTTATACAATTAGGATAAGTATAATATTTTTGAGTTCTATTATCTTTTTGAGTGAAAGATGAGTTGAAGGATGAAACTCTAATTGTCAAGCATAAATATATATATACCTATCTCTTATTCAATGAATAAATTAATTCATAAACTTTATTAAAGGGATATTAAAATAAAAAAATGTGTTATCCTAATACCTTATGTCTTGTTGAACTGATGATATTTTAAATCAACATAGATTGAAGGCTTTGAGGCCCTCAATTTGACAGTTGATTGTGATTGATGACCACAATCACTCCTTACATATATTTACGTTTTTCCCCCAATTATACGTCTCTAATTGCCACCAATGTTCTCCTTATCGAGATCATAATTTGGTGGTGACTTTATTATTTCCCTTTCCCTCTTATTAAGGCTAAATTTTATTAATCTTATTTCCGATGTGGGTTTTCCACAAAGGTATTTTCTCTTTTCAACCTTTTATTTTCAAAGAAAAATTTCAAATTGCGAGGACGCAATTTATTAAAGGAGGGGAGAATGTAACACCCCGAGCATCCACGATACGCTTCTCATTCAATAATGCAATGGCTTGCATTGTACGCAACTTCGAGTTCTAAAACATAGAAACTAATCAAACTAGCCGTTGTGAATAGTAATACCTACATTTTGAAATTTTATAAATTTTATATATCAAAATGGACTTCATTTTTGGATTCGGAATATTGAAATTAGCCTATGTTGAATTTTTGGTATTCTTCTGAGAACTACTAATTTTTTATGAATAGTGAAAATTACTTAAAAACATCTTTTTTAAACAAAATAATTTATAGTGATAAATTATACTATTTAGTGGTTTTAAAGTATAATTAGAATATATTTTTACCATTTTATCCAATGGTGGTCATTATAATTAATTTAACATTGAAATTGGACATAAACAATTGCCAATCTTTTGATATAAATTGTTTTTTAAAAACACGCTATTGTTGTGACAGCGGGAATTAATTATAAAATTAATTAATGCAACTTATATGTTTTGAATTTTTTAAAATAGACATCATTTTGGAATTCGGAATATCAATTATAGCTTAGGGTGAAATTTTGGCATTGTTCTGAAAAACTTCAATTTTTGATAAATAGTGAAACCACTAAGTGGTAGTTAAATAACTGATTTTTCGTTTAAATGAAATATTACAACATCTGTGATTTGATTTTCAAAACTCCGACATACATGGTTTTCATTAAGAAGTAAAATGTGGTTCAATGAGATTAAAATAATTTTTTGGTGAATAGTAACTTTTAAGTTCTTAATCGCGATTAGAGGTAATTAGTGTAGTTTAAGGTAAAAATAATGTTTTAATAATATGAGATGAGCTTGACAATTTTCCTACTCCTATTAGATGAGTCATGGGAGACCAAGACAATCCATGGGTCAACTTGGGGACCCCATGGAGCCACATTAGTCGGAAAATGACATAAATACCTTTTATTTAATGTTAAAGTAAAAAAATGACACAAACATGAAATGTTTTACTAAAACAATTTTTACATGGGGTTATACAAGTCATAGTTTTGACTATAAATAGTCATTGGAATGCTAAAAAGATTTCCTACATCATAGTCGTTTTTTTATAATTTTAGACATTAAATAAATTAAATTATTTATGACACCATGATGATGCAGCGATTACCTCATTAATTAACGATTTAAATAAAATGAGAAGATAATGTAAAATCCAAGGCATAATCTTATCCAAAGCCTATTGGATGGGTAGATTTCGAACCCTTATCACCTTATCCTCGAATTATATAAGTGTGGGACCTCCAAAATCCGAAACTCATTTTATAATAATGTGACATTTCTTTACTTTCCAAGAGTGCCCCTCCTCTCCACTTATAAAAGGCCCCCACCACTCCCAACTTATTCACACATTCAAGCCATTTGGATCAGCCATACTCTGCCCAAATACTCTCCCAACTTCCCCCTCTTACTCCTAGAAGCCTCACATTAGGCAGAACTCTTCTCAAGGAAGCCTTTGGCTCAAATCAAAAAGAGTTACCCGATTTTGAGGTAATGTCTTCTCTAATGTTGTTTTGTTTTATTTTTCTTCTCCAACCCCCTAAACTCTTTTTTTTAATTTCTTTTGTGACAACACCAGTATCCTCAATATACTAGTATGTTTTTATAAGAAGGATTCGAGCTACACTTACACACACCTACATCTAATGGTTAAAGAACATACAGTTTCTGTGGATGGAGAATTTCTGCCTCACGAAATGATGATTGTTCAACACTCATATAACACCTTCAATGGTGGCCATTAAGATGTCACTATATTTATATATATAATATGTTTATGTTTTACTTATGCTTATTTATTTCTCATTTATTCCATACTTTATGATTTCCATTATGGGTAAATGCGATAATTTCATTTTAGGAAGTGCGGACTACCGCCCCCTCAAAGTGATTTGAATCGTTAATGCCATATGTGGGATGTATAAAGGATGGAGTAAATGGTATTATACAATATATTATACTGGAATTATATTATAAATTTATATCATTATGATTTCATTCTATTAAATATGAAATAGAAATGAATGTAGCGTTCATGCGTACGTACGGCTTACCGTCTCCATGAATGGTGCATTTCATTTCATACCTCTAAATGTTACGTAATCTTATAAATGAATGTATATACTGGATATATATGATATATATGACATATAAATCATGAATATAATTCTGTAGATAATGGATATTCTACCACATAAACAACTTGTAATTATAAGAAGTTTATTGTTGACTCAAGTACCAAAGATCGACAAAACGACCGTTATTAACTTAAATAATTACATAATGTTCATATCATTGTAATAAGTGATATAAAAAGGATAATGAAATTGAAAATGGTTCTTAATAAGGTATATATTAACTCTAGTTTATTATTCAGGAGGTTAAATAACGGTTGAGTCAAGTCAGACACGAGGTAAGGAAACTTCTTAACCCAATTTCTATTCTTTGGGTTAATCTCCTACTTTCAAATTATGTCATGATATTACTATGTCCTATCTTGTATTTTTACATTATTTATGTGTACATATATTGAATACACATAACAGATATATTTTATTTAAAAATGATCTTTTTAAGGGACTTCTTCTCAATCTCCATTCATTGAGGCATATTTTGTTTTATACACAAATTTCTTTTGTACAGTGTATAAACCCCTTTGACTTTTACGTTTATTCAAGAGGAATCTTTTTATACGAAGCGGTTTGCTAAACGACAAAAGGGAATGTTTTTCTTTCCGTACTTATGCGGCGACAACGACTTCTCCGCCGTCGTGACCATTATTTGAGTTTCGGATTCCTCTACAAGCCATCATTTTTTTAATGAAAAATAAATACAAAGTTTTAACTTTATTTTATTTTGGTATTGAAAATGGTTTTGAAAGCGTAGTTATTATATCAATGTGTTGTATTGATATCTTGTGATTGAAATGTGGAAATTTTATGTTCCCATTATGCATGTTTTATGTGATACGATTATGTTATGGTTTATGATATGTTTAAACCTATTCATATGAGGAATGTATTGGACTTAATAAGTGACGGGTGGAGCCCGCTATAGCTCCTCGATGCATCGGTAGGTCTCATTAGACAACTAGACATGGAATTGGCTGAGTCCCTTTCCCAATTTGATTTATGGTTTTGGTCGAGGCCTTAATCATTTTAGACGTCTTGGCCGAGGCCTTGACAAAATGTTTCAGAATGTCTGGCATTATACATTCCCTCATTATGAATGTGGTTATTGATATTTCATGTGATTATTCGACTAGTAGAATATCCATGTGAGTAAGTAAATGGCATTATTTAATTTTATTTTTTCCATATTATGCTGATGTTCAAGTTTGAAAAGGCTTTTGTTTTAGTTATACATTGCCTTAAATGTTAATTTTTATTTATGAAATCTTCTGCAATATTGTTATCCTTACTGATCATCTGAGCTCACCCCTTTCAATGTTTTAATATTTTCTAGGATGTGAAGAAGTATTTTTTGAATGACCTGCAGGGATAGTAATAAGAGGATATGAGTGTGGACTATGAAGACTATGTTATTAGTTTTTCACTTTATGATGTAATGTAAGATTTATGAATGTATCTAGTGTTTCCAATGCTACTAAACTATTCAGTCTTTCGAGACTTAATCTTTTGTGATCATGCTAATGTTACGAATTAATTCACCGACTCTGGGTAGCTGGGGTCGGGGTGTTACATCATTAGAGTCATTTTATAATAATTTTAGATATATAAAGATTTTATTAAACTTTTTACCGTATTTTTACCCACCACCTAGGAAAATTTGCAAATTTACATAAAACATAATTTAACTGCATTTGTGACTGGAATTTCAAAAACCCAAGAGACACGGTTAATATCAAGGAGTAAAATGTTGTTCAATAAGATAAAAATATTTTTTGGTGAATAGAAACTTTTTTACTTTTATTTACCACGGTTAAAAGTAAATAGGGTAATTAAGGGTAAAATGATATTATTATTACCCTAACACATGTCCTAATTCTATTGAAAAAGTGTAATTCGACACAAAACAAACTTATGAATAAAATTTGAACCTATTTGGTTTACTTGGATTAGATTAGGACACTTATTATTTTATTTAAAGAAGAGTTAAAATAGTAAAAATCAATGTCTAATAACTAAACAAATTTTAATATAGGGTTATAAATAATATAAATTTGAATATAAATATTCGATAGAAATATGAAAAAATTTCCTACATAATGGTACATTATTTATATTTTTTATAAATTATATAATTTAATTTATTTATGACACAATGATGATGCATTAATTATCTTATTAATGAAATATTAACGTAATTGATATTATAAATACCGAAATAACTGTAATTTGAAACTATTAATGAATTAAACTAATTTTATAGTTTAATATATTATATTAGGGTTGGTTAGGTTAGTTTTTTTAGAAGTAATAATGATATTATTAATTTAGAGAGAAAAATACCAAATAGTGTCAAAATTAACATTATAGTGTTTTTAAAATAAATATTATATTATTAGTTTATATAATAGTCCTCAACATATAAGGTTCGGAAAAAAATCTTATATAATAATATATATGACATGAATGAACCAATTGGGGTTCGATTGGAAGTTTATAGTATTTTTATTAAGCATATAGTGTAAGAATAATGAAGACACTCTAAAAGATTGATTATATAACTTATAGTTAAATCTAAATTATAAGGTTAAAATTTTGAATTAAACTTGTCTAAAACCTATTGGTTGTCATTATTTCGCCAAATACCTACCCTAGCCTAGAAACAAGTCACTTTGGAAGCATTATAAACCAACTATGAATTTATTATAAAATAATATTTTACGTTTTTCCTAAGCTACCCCTCACCCCTCTTATAAAAGGGCACCTTCTCCATCACCTCTTCACAACCCTTTGAGCCGTCAAGGTCGACCAAACATTGACCATTTCTCTTCTCCACATCCCTAAAAACATTTTGGTGGTTTTGGTCTTCTCAAAAGACCAACTCTAGTCCCATAAAAGGAAGCTTAAAAGAGGTGCTTCGAAGAAGAGGTAATCTCTTCTACCGATTTTTTCACGTTTCTTTTTTCTTCAAATTCATTGTTTGGGGATTTAAATTTCTTTAACTACTGGATTTTGGTTTAGTTTAGCTATGTTCTAATGTTATACTTTCCTATTATGATTATTCTTTTAAAAAAACAAATTATATATATATATATATATATATATATTGTTCTCAAGGAACATGATTATTGACTGATTAATATAAAAAATACTTCCATGTTATATTCTTGATTATTTTACATTAATGTCAATTAATTTTATAGATATAGCTTATCGGTTCATATTCTTTTATTCAGATATTTCTCTCATTCCAAATCTATCTCATTAATTTGATCTAACACATAGAGAATTATTGATGTGATTTTTTATATATTGACGGTATGATCTCACCCCATTTTTTTGAATTTATTTAGCTAGAGAATAATATTAATGAATATATTTGAAAAATAGTCTTATTTATAAATCATTTCTGAGAGTTTTAAAAAAATATATTTTAATAGGATTTTCAGGGATCTAATCTCTAAAAAAACTAAACATTTAAATCTAATAGTATTATACTTATTTATGATATTTAATGAATATATTATTATACTAGTGTAAAATATATGAACGTTTATATTAGCTCATCTTACTTATTATTGAATCCACTATATAGTAAATGTATTTAAAGAAAGACCCATGAGTGTGGGTTATGGTCTTCACCGTATATAATGCTCTTGGATTACATTTATTAATTCATGAAGTAATATGTTTCTCAATCATAAAAAATAATTTGTGGTAAAGAAATCATGTTTTAATGATTAGGTTTATTTTACCCATAGATTTACTCTAAATGCAAGTCACATATTATAAAAATTATTATTGGATTGGTAGCCACATTTTACTTCAAATTATTAAATAAAAGGTGAAGTGATTGATATTTTTTAGAAGGCTTTCGGTATATATCAAAAATTTGTTTTGGATATTATATAATAATTTATCATATATAATATAATAAAATGTGATGTGGAAATAAACCTATCAGATTTTAGTGTGAGGATATAATTAAATGAATTATACACTATGTGAAAATATCATAACCCAAAACTCATGAATTTCGTATTGTAAAAAATATATAAACAATGCAGATTTTACATGTGATGGTTCTAAAATATTTTTTACTTCAATAGTATAACATCATATCTACTCCCCTAGTAAATTATTATAATAACAATGTATAAAATCTAAAAACCAATTTCTTCATCTATAAGCATTTTTTACATTTCATTTGATTAAGGTAACAAGTGTTGAAACCAAATGGGTTTACAAAACATTTCTAATCAATTAAATTTAAATATTTTATTCCAATCATAAAATCAAATTCTTTTCATTATGGGTGTATTATTAGAAATAAGAAAATTTCATAATTGTAATGAGATAATATTGTCCAAACAACCACAATTCTTTTCCAAATCAACCTGTGAGGAACTTACCAATTTTTCTACATTACCTTGCAATATACTTTAATCAAGAGGATGTTAAGATGATCATACATTACTATCATGTAGTTAATAAAACTATTTGATACACAATAGAAGAGTAATCCCATTTGATGAATCTAATGAATCTTTATAGTGAATTTTTCTTGAATTTAATTGATTTTTCATCATTGGTGTAATGAAAATAAATATTACGATAGATTTTATTAATAGATGTTTCTATGTTTCAAACAAGGTGTATTTGGTAATAAAGATTCATATAGAGTCAATTTAATTTATTATGTATCATTTAATTCATTTATTCTATATATTTTGATATTCCATTATAATTTTTAAGGATTTCCCAAAAAATTTCACCACCACCCCCTTATTGCATGAACCTCAAGTTATATTTTCATGACCTTAAAGAACATAATTCCTGGAAATCCAACTCAATCATTTTCATCCATAATTAAAATCATTCTCCAAGGTTCCAACATTCTATATTTAATAGATCAAGAGTATATTCAAGCATATGTAACACCTTTTAGGTGATGTCGGCTATGTGTGACCCATTTTTCATATCTATTTTTGTAGAATAAATATGTTTTATACGTGATTTTTTTTAATAATGGGTAATGATAGATTTTTTATTTTAATATTATTATTGAAAATGATATTTATTGGATATTATTTCAAATAAGTCATTTAGTTATTTTTGAGCTCAACTATTAATGAAGAGAATTACACATTTATTTTAAATATTATTTTTTATAACCACATTATTATGTTATTACATTATAATATATTTATTTATTTTTTTTAAAAAATGGCATGTTTTTATTTTAATTTTTTTATTGAAATAAACTGTTATTTTATCTTGGAAATTTTATATATTTTTTAGGATAAAATTATACTATTCCTTCAATGTAATGATTTTTACAATGTATTATGTTTTTTCATTGGTATTATAAAAAAAGGATTAGACGTGACAAATCATTGAAGTGATTTTATGGTCCATGGAGTGGCTATAAGTGGAAAGTTATCTGTGGTGGGTGTACATTTGAAAAAGGATACACTTTTTCTGTTTAAAAATACATCGACCATGCTAGAAATATTGATAAAATATGATGGAAGATCAATCTACAACATGCTAAATTTCAACATACCTTTTCAAGTAATGTGATTGGAAAAATATTGGACTATCTTTTCCATAAATTTCAATTGATAATGCATATTGTCTTATCAACTGAAAATTATCAGTACATAGGACACTTGTGGATTTATGTTCATATGTATGAAACCACCACAAATGAAATTTCAGCTAATTATGGATGAAATTCAGTCTTAGATTCCTTTTAAATAATTCATTAATGAATGGGTATTATAATGAAACTAATAACATGAATTTAATTTGAAGATAGGAATTCATTTTAAGATGAAGGGGAATGACACTGAAGTTTGAATCTGGTATAGTTTTTTATTAGATAATTATATGATCAGGAAATAGAATGTTGAACCACGTTATTTAATAAACCAATTATAGAGATGTTCTTATGGATATCAATAGAATGTCAGAGGCTGATTTGTCATAATTGGATCCATACTAAATATGAATTATCAATGAAGCACAATGAATTGGATGAATATAACCAATACTATGGAATTAATTAAACAGTGACCTAATCCCTAGAAAAGCATATGAACAAAAGAAGATGGATTGAATATTCCCATTTTCCCATTAAACTAGAACTAATCAATAATTATGTATAGAATTATATTGAATCTTGATGATGGATTAGGGATTTTATGAGGATATTTTTGAAGCTTGAGATCGAATGAAGTAACAAGAACCAATGCATAGACACATTTATGATGTGTCCACAAAATCATGAATTTATAAAAGAGGAGCCTAAAATTCTTATGATTAATAATGAATACATTAATGAATAATAATTAATTATATTTTATTCAATGCATGGTGTCCTGATCATTGTATTTCTAGTTCACTATACGAGTTGTTGATTATTGGTATGGTGGGTCATTGATTCACCCTAATTCATCAGTTTCATTATCGGATATTCTTCCACACTGGATACTCATATAATGTCTGTAAATCATTTTTTACCCTAATTATTTCCATTTTAAATATAATATTTTGGGTACAAATAAAATTAATTTGCAGTAGAATTGATGATTAATGTTGATGATTAGAGAAATGTTAAACATGTATTATCTATGAATTATTTATTTTTTATTCCTATTGATGATGGTTCTAGTTGAAAAGTATGGGTGAGGTGAGGAATGTGTAGATTTTCTAGGTGTAATCGATGGTTGAATGAGACAATCATGACATTAAAAAGAAGGCTCATAGATGGTTATTCTTACACTGATTAATATTTTCAAATGATGGATCATGTGATACTGAAATTGTTTTTATAATAAAATTGTAAAAAAAATTAATTTAGACATAAGGACTAGTAAACTGGGGCATGAAATGGATTTTGGCCAAATTGCACATGCCAAAGGAAGGATCAAACTTAATCAAGACAAATTTTACATCTAGATGGGACAATCGATTTGAATCCCATCACTTATGCATAAGAATGTCACCTTATAACAAGTGAAGTGCCCAGATTAGTGTGAATCACTGAGAGGGGGAGGGGTGAATCAGTGATCCTTTAAAACTTTTTACTAATTGATTCTTAATCAATTAAACCTCTATGGCTTGTAAAGGCCTAGATCCACTCTTCTTGTATCTCTCAGCCTTTCCTCGAATGATGCAGTAAACGTAAAGGCACAGGACACAAGGATTTACAAGGTTCGGCACCAAAGGCCTACGTCCTTGCCATGTTGGTTATACGCCCCAACATGGTTTCTCCATTATAACTTGTTATAATTACAATGTTCGATATAGAATCCCACTGTATATCTCCTGAGTCCCACATGAGGGTCTTTGTACTGCGTCTCACAGTGTTACCAGAGTACCACTGGCCTTCTCCAGAGTCCCACTGAAGACTTCTTCTCCCTGAGTCTCATAGGGGGCTTCTCCTGGCTCCTCGAGTCACACGAGTAGCTCTTCTTCTCTTTAAGCTTCTTCAAGTATCCTCAGCAGCCTGGGATAAAGGCTAATGGCCTTGCTCTGTACCTCTGCTCACTTATGATGAACAGGTCTTCTCGTCTTTCTCGGGCTTTATCACCTTCTTCTAAGGATGACCCGGCCTCTCTCTTCAAGAATCTTCAACAGCCTCTGAAAAGGTCTGTTGGTCTTATTCAGAAATTCTGATCACTTCTGTTGATCAGGCTCTTCTCAATTACTGAAAACTCAGACAACTGATATCTCTAAATTCAGTCTGGCTTCAGTCTGACTTCACATCAACTTCATGCACTGAGTGCATGGTATCTCTGCTTCCTCATGCATTGACTTCATGGCCTCTTAATTCTCTTCAAGAACTCTTGGTCTTGGACAACTCAGATGCACACAAGCAGATTTGACTTGTTTACGTGTGCACATGCATGCATGCAATCATGCACTCCCCTTCTTCTCCTTGGTGCAATAAACCCACAAAGGGTGTAAACTATTTTAGCACACACCTTTCTTCCTCCTTCACACTATTTGTTCCTTTTTGTTTACACACTTTAAAAGTGTGTTATACTTTAGTGTGAGAGGCTTCCACTTCTTCTTCTTAGTGTGTACACTTCATTTTGAACACACACAATGTTTCGGCCTATTTGTCTTTTTGCACACAAAAATGCCTACGACCTTCCTCCTTTTCTTGCACACAGACTTAACCCGTAGGTTCACTTTCATAGCACACACCCACTTTTACATTTCCCACATAAGGGCTACGACCTCTTCTTCAAATGCACACACAAAGTGTGTTCCTCAATTTGGCACACACACAAGGTATGGCCTCGGGTTCTCCTTTCACACACAAAACCGTAGGGTCCTCTTACTCCATTTGCACACACACACTAGGTATGCACTCCACTGTTCTTTAAGAGCCGCGCAAGGTTCACTTGGATCCAAGGCTACACGGGCGCGCAGGGTGCAAGGTGCAACCAGCCTTGGGCGAGAAAGGTTGCTACTACCTCGGGTGTGCAAGGTGCAACACCGCGGGGCGCGCAAGTGAAAAGGCGCGCAGGTTCTATTGCCGCGGGCACAAGAAGGGCGCGCAAGTGTACTGCCCAACTTTTCCTTCCTGTCGCACAAGGGGTGCACGCAGGGGACCTCTCCCTTTCTTCTTTTGTGCAAGGGGTGCACAAAAGGAACCTCTCAGAGCCAAGGGAGGCTCCGGGATGCTTCGTCGCGCAGGTGGTGCGCGGGACAATGCTTCACTAGCCATGAGCTTCGCGGGACTTCTCGTTTTTCTCCAAAAGATCAGCAAGCGACTCTGAGTTCTCGGGCTCTCTTTTTATAGGCGAGGAGAGCCTCGGTTCATCCACGGAGATAAAACTTGAACTCCCGAAATTTCGGGATTTCAATATTTCCTTCAAATCTTGTTCTCAATTCTCTGTTCAACGTGGGGCTTCATTATAGCGCACAGTCTTCACGTGCATGCATTTTTGAACGCATGCATGCCTTCTGTTTAGGCATATCCATGCAAAGAACGAATCTGCGTGGCCTCAGCAGCTTTGTTTGCGTCGGCCTTGACCGAATTCATCATCTCATTGCATGCATGCATATTTTAATGCATTAATATGTTCGTTATGGCCAGACGATCACAATGGTGGCTTTATCTTGATCGGAGGTGGCCGGGAGCTCGATCTCCGATGCTCAGATGGCCACTGGTTCGATGGTGGCGACGCGGAGGCCTCGGGTGAGCTCGAGGTAGGGGACGACTCCTCGTCCGTTGGATCTGGCGTTGAATGAACTTGGACGGCCGGGATAAGATCTCGAGCGGCGAGATGCGATGAGCGGCGGAGATCGGCCGAGCGATCAAACGAGCGGCTCAGATTCAATCCGCGACAAAAATCTTTGTCCCACATCAAAATGGGCCGCGGAATTCTCGCGGTTTATCAAAGTTCCGCTCCCATGAACGGTCAGTTGAATCTCCTCCCCTCTCGGTGCTGCCCCGCACCGAGTTCTTCTGCGGGCGCGCTCTGCAGCCGCCCCTGCCACTCGGCAGGCGTGCTGTAGCCCCCACCATGCACTCCGGGCGCGCTCCATTCGCCCCTGCCGCGCGGGCGTGACACCCTTGCGTGGCCCTGCCTCCCTGGGCTTGCCCCACGGGTTCCGCCATGGGCATGGTGCCTTGTGCCCACATACATGCCTTGGGGTTGAACCCTCAAGGTTCCCACGACTGGCCTAATTTTTGGCTAAGTTTTGAATAAGACTTTGTCAAAAACAAAGTCCTCCATGAAATCAAGCCATATCAAGAGAGCCACTTCAAGCCTTCTTCCTCATTTATTCTTCTTAAGAATTCCTCACTCCTCTCATATGATCTTCACTTAGTATATCGAATTCCCGAAGGGTCTTCTTCTTCAACTGAACTCCAGAATCAAACATAGTCTTCAATGTTCTTCATTGATCTAATTAGAGATCAAATTTGATCTTCTTCAAATTCACATGCTCTAACTGATAGTGCATGGACTTCATAAATCCACTTCATCCACTTAGGAGGTGTGGATGGATCATCTTCATCTCCTCATGCATTGTCAATACAATGCATGGTCTTCTAATATTGTTTTGACTTTGTATCCAGTTGATACAAGTTCTTTGAACTTAAAGATCAGATCATCAATCGTCTGATGTTATGATGATTCTCCATCATCATCCATTCTTCAAGTGGTGTAACTTTGTATCATCTTGATACAAGTATTGAAACATTAAGATCAGTTCTACAATATTCTGATCTACATAGAGAATGTTTCAACCACAACATCCTATGTCACTTAGTGAATCTCTTAAGTGACATGCATCTTAGTAACATGTCCATTCTCCATTAATCACCATCACCATCACAACCTTTGTCATTCACATATTGAAACTCCTTGACATCCATCCATTCATTCCTTGACAACAACATACCTCATTGACAACAAATGCAACACAGTGCACTTCAATCTCCCCCTTTGTATTTGTTGTCAATACACTTCTTCAGCACATATGAATGGGTCAATATGTGTGCCAATATTTTATCCCCCTTATTGGCAATCAAATGAAAAGGTGTGGTGTGGTTCTCTTCAAAAATATCTCTTCCTCCCTTTGAATAGCATCTTCTTGAAAAGCACTAAGAGAGGGATGATGTCACATGTTCTCTTTAGCAAAGAACCTTTAGTAAATCATCTCTAAGTCTACTTGGGCTAACCCGGTGTAGAAAACAAGAGTGATGTAACCAAGGAACTCAATGCTATCCAACATTCAATGTACATGTGAGATCATGCTTCAGGGGTTTGAAATTTTTCAGATATATCAATGAATTTCCAAATCCTGCACATACTCTCCACAAAACTCATTAGAAAGTTCAGGTGCAAAGATAAAGCTCCCCCTTTCATCCATTTGCCTTCAATCAATACTCCCCCGAAATTGTCATAATGAATACAATTAAGAAACAAGGGATGAAAGTATGATTGGAATACCTTCAGCTTTTCTTAAGATGATATTAAATCTTAGAATACCATCTTCTCTAGATTGGCTCCCCCTCAAGGGGTGCACTCCATTCCTTCCAAACTATCCTACAGCTGAGAATGATCATCATCTTCAATTCCCTACAGTGTTAGCACATGTAAATACAAGTGATTAGGGAATAAGATGGAACCTCCTTGGTTCATCAATGTGAACAACAAGGTTGAGAAGATTCTCTCAACCGAGATGTCCCATTTTCACCATTCTTCACACTTGCACATTTGATCTTCAATGATGTTTGTGCCGGTGTGGATCTCAACACATCATCATGTGAAATCTTTTGTTTCCTTTTTGCCTTAGCAATTTCCAGTGCTTCATCTTCATCTCTTTGCAGTTCTCTGGAAAGTTGCAACTGATTCGGCCATATGACTAACAAGTCACTTGGAATTGTGGCCTTAGTTCTGGATATTCCACATGGTTCTTTTGATGTTGTTAAGCTACCTTTCTTAGGCAACTTATTTTCAATCAATCCCTTCTACTTATTCTGGATTGATTGTCTTTTTGAGTCCAGTCTTCTTCTATTTAATTCCATGGATTGTTCACAAAGATCCATGGTATGAACTTTCTTTCCACAGTAGAAGAATGTTTTCTTGGTGGTCCTTCTGGATGCATCACCCTTCTTGGACTTAGAATCCAAGGACTTCTCTTCCTTTTTCATCATCTTCTTGGGAGCATTGTCACCTTTCTTCTGTTTGCTTCCCAAGGATTCTTTCTGAGCCAGGTTCAGTGATTTTCTCTTCTTTTTAGCTCTGGATACAGTTGGAGATTGACATGTATCTTTTTGACCACTTTTGCAAACATCCCAGATGTTATCAAGTAATCCAAATCTATTTGCAGTAAACAGATGTCTCTGGACCTGTGGATGTTGCTTCTTTCCTTCTGGCTCGCTCCCCCTTGGCATGGGCTTCCTCTGTGCTTTGGCATTTAGTGGATTGAACCAACAATCCTTTGAACAATGCCCATACTTGTTACAACACCAACATTGACCCACAAATCTTGACCTTTTGATTCCTTCTGATTGTAGGGTACTTGTCTTGAATTGTTGTGCTGCTTCAGGAGAGATTTCTTTCTTCATTGTCTTCATCCATACTTGTTTGGAATTATTCTTCCATCCTGCACTTTTTGTGGAAACACAATTAGAAGCATTAGTACAAGATGGGATGGATGGTACCTTCCTTTTAGAAGATGTTTCCCTTTTATTAGAGGATGTCCTTCTTTTGGAATCATCCTTCTCAATGCACACTTGTGTAGAAACATTTCTACTTTCAGCTGACTGGGAGGATTCAGCTTTGGGTGATTGCAGATTTTTCAATATCACCTCTAGTTCTAAGCATTTCATGTTAAGGGAGTTCTTCTCATCCTAAACAGTTCTTATCCTTCCTTCCCAATTTTCTTTTAGCTGTTCTAACTGGTCTTCATGCACCTTCTTCATTTCTTGTAATGAATTGTCAAGATCCTTTACCCTGTTTACTTTGTCTTCAAGTTGAGCATCTCTGACATTCATTGAAACTTTGTGCCTCTTTTCCAGTGCATGGAAAACATCTTTCACCACTGTCTTAAAGAATTCTTTCTCAGAAAGGCTTCTTTGCAATTCTTCAGTAGCGTCTTCATATCTTTCATTGCAAAGGGAAACAGTTTCATCTTTAGCCGTCACCAGCTTTCTGAGAGTGTTGGTTATGCCAACCATTTTAGCCAACTGATCTTCCATTGTATTGGCTTCTTCATCTAGCTGTAATTTTTCTTCTTGAAGATCAAGGATGCCTGTAGCTATACACATTGCTACTTCCTTGGGGACTGTCTTCTGAAGATATTTGATTGCACTTTGAAGATCATTCATTGTTCCAACTTCATCACAGCTAGGACAGGCTTTCTTCATCTTCTTGGCCTATTTCATCTTTCTATTTTTCTGAGTTTTGGCAGATATCTCCATTTGAGGCTGGTCGCTCATTTCCTCAAATCTGCACTTCATAAAGACTCCCTTGGATCTTTTAGAGGTAACCTTCCCTCTGATACCAATTGAAGTTCCCAGATCAGTGTGAATCACTGAGAGGGGGTGGGGGTGAATCAGCGATCCTTTAAAACTTTTTACTAATTGATTCTTAATCAATTAAACCTCTATGTATTGTTAAGGCCTCGATCCACTCTTCTTGTATCTCTCAGCCTTTCCTCGAATGATGTAGTGAATGTAAAGGCACAGGACACATGGATTTACATGTTCGGCACCAAAGGCCTACGTCCTTGCCATGTTGGTTATACACCCCAACATGGTTTCTCCATTATAACTTGTTATAATTACAATGGTCTATACAGCATCCCACTATATCTCTCCTGAGTCCCACAGGAGGGTCTTTATACTGCGTCTCATAGTGTTACCAGAGTCCCACTGGCCTGCTTCAGAATCCCACTGAAGACTTCTTCTCCCTGAGTCTCACAGGGGGCTTCTCCTGGCTCCTCGAGTCACACGAGTAGCTCTTCTTCTCTTTATGCTTCTTGAAGTATCCTCAGCATCCTGGGATAAACGCTACGGGCCTTGCTCTGTACCTCTGCTCACTTGTGATGAACAAGTCTTCTCGTCTTTCTCGGGCTTTATCACCTTCTTCTAAGGATGACCCGGCCTCTCTCTTCAATAATCTTCAACAGCCTCTGAAAAGGTCTGTTGGTCTTTCTCAGCACTTCTGATCACTTCTGTTGATCATGCTCTTCTCAATTACTGAAAACTCAGACAACTGATATCTCTAACTTCAGTCTGGCTTCAGTCTGACTTCACATCAACTTCATGCACTGAGTGCATGGTATCTCTTCTTCCTCATGCATTGACTGCATGGCCTCTTAATTCTCTTCAAGAACTCTTGGTCTTGGAAAACTTAGATGCACACAAGAATATTTGACTTCTTTACGTGTGCACGTGCATGCATGCAAGCATGCACTCCCCTTCTTCTCCTTGGTGTAATAAACCCACAAAGGGTGTAAACTGTTTTAGCACACACCTTTCTTCCTCCTTCACACTATTTGTTCCTTTTTGTTTACACACTTTAAAAGTGTGTTATACTTTAGTGTGAGAGTATTCCACTTCTTCTTCGTAGTGTGTACACTTCATTTTGAACACACACAAAGGTTCGGCCTATTTGTCTTTTTGCACACAAAAATGCCTACGAGCTTCCTCCTTTTCTTGCACACACACTTAACCCGTAGGTTCACTTTCTTAGCACACGCCCACTTTTACTTTTCCCACATAAGGGCTACGACCTCTTTTTCAAATTCACACACAAAGTGTGTTCTTCAATTTGGCACACACACAAGGTATGGCCTCGGGTTCTCCTTGCACACACAAAACCGTAGGGTCCTCTTACTCCATTTTTACACACACACTAGGTATGCACTCCACTGTTCTTTATGAGCCGCGCACGGTTCACTTGGATCCAAGGCTACACGGGCGCGCAGGGTGCAAGGTGAAACCAGCCTTGGGTGAGCAAGGTTGCGACTGCCTCGGGTGTGCAAGGTGCAACACCGCGGGGCGCGCAAGTGCAATGGCGCGCAGGTGCTACTGCCGCGGGCACAAGAAGGGCGCGCAAGTGTGCTGCCCAACTTTTCCTTCCTTTCGCGCAAGTGGTGCACGTAGGGGACCTCTCCCTTTCTTCTTTTGCACAAGGGGTGCGCAAAAGGAACCTCTCAGAGCCAAGGGAGGCTCCGGGCTGCTTCGTCGCGCAGGTGGTGCGTGGGACAATGCTTCACTAGGCAAGAGCTTCGCGGGACTTCTCGTTTTTCTCCAAAAGATCAGCAAGCGACTATGAGTGCTCGGGCTCTTTTTTTATATGCGAGGAGAGCCTCGGTTCATCCACGGAGATAAAACTTGAACTCCCGATAGTTTCGGGATTTCAATATTTCCTTCAAATCTTGTTTTCAATTCTCTGTTCAACGCGGGGCTTCATTATAGCGCACAGTCTTCACGTGCATGCATTTTTGAACGCATGCATGCCTTCTGTTTAGGCCTATCCATGAAAAGAACGAATCTGCGTGGCCTCGGCAGCTTCGTTTGCCTCAGCCTCGACCGAATTCATCATCTCATCGCATGCATGCATATTTTAATGCATGAATATGTTCGTTATGGCCAGACGATCACAATGGTGGCATTATCTTGACCGGAGGTGGCCGAGAGCTCGATCTCCGATGCTCGGATGGCCACTGGTTCGATGGTGGAGACGCGGAGGCCTCGGGTGAGCTCGGGGTAGGGGACGACTCGTCGTCCGTTGGATCTGGCGTTGAATGAACTTGGACGGCCGGGATAAGATCTCGAGTGGCGAGATGTGATGAGCGGCGGAGATCGGCTGAGCGATCGAACGAGCGACTCAGATTTAATCCGTGGCAAAAATCTTTGTCCCACATCGAAATCGGCCACAGAATTCTCGCGATTTATCAAAGTTCCACTCCCATGAATGGTCAGTTGAATCTCCTCCCCTCTCGATGCCGCCCCACACCGAGTTCTTCTGCGAGCGCGCTCTGCGCCCACCCCTGCCACTCGGCGGGCGTGCTCTAGCGCCCACCATGCACTCCGGGCGCGCTCCATTCGCCCCTGCCGCGTGGGCGTGACACCCCTACGTGGCCCTGCCGCCCTGGGCTTGCCCCACAGGTTCCCCCATGGGCGTGGTGCCTAGTTCCCACATACATGCCTTGGGGTTGAACCCTAAAGGTGCCCACGGCTGGCCAAATTTTTGGCTAAGTTTTGAATAAGACTTTGTCAAAAACAAAGTCCTCCATGAAATCAAGCCATATCAAGAGATCCACTTCAAGCCTTCTTCCTCATTTCTTCTTCTTAAGAATTCATCACTCCTCTCATATGATCTTCACTTAGTATATCGAATTCCCGAAGGGTCTTCTTCTTCAACCGAACTCCGGAATCAAACATAGTATTCAATGTTCTTCATTGATCTAATTAGAGATCAAATTGGATCTTCTTCAAATTCACATGCACTAACTGATAGTGCATGGACTTCATTAATCCACTTAATCCACTTAGGAGGTGTGGATGGATCATCTTCATCTCCTCATGCATTGTCAATACAATGCATGGTCTTCTAATATTGTTGTGACTTTTTATCCAGTTGATACAAGTTCTTTAAACTTAAAGATCAGCTCATCAATCGTCTGATGTTATGATGATGCTCAATCATCATCCATTCTACAAGTGGTGTAACTTAGTATCATCTTGATACAAGTATTGAAACATTATGATCAGTTCTACAATCGTCTGATATACATAGAGAATGTTTCAACCACAACATCCTATGTCACTTAGTGAATCTCCTAAGTGACATGCATCTTTGTACCATGGCCATTCTCCATTCATCACCATCACCATCACAACCTTTGTCATTCACATATTGAAACTCCTTGACATCCATCCATTCATTCCTTGACAACAACATACCTCATTGACAACAAATGCAACACAGTGCACTTCAACAAGAAACCCTAATTTTCAATGAAGACAATGTTCACTGATTTCCTGATAATATAAAGAATATTCACCATTCCTAATACATTGCATTCATATTTTTAAAATAAAATAAGATCCATGAAATTGAATAATGATGTGAGACATTCCCATGTTCATTATGGAGAAAATTTTAGTATTGATTTTCATGAGTCTTTTCTGAATGAGATGTATCATGAATGGTGTAAACCATTGAAATAATTGAGACATTCATGAATATGTGATTATGAGATTCATGTGGGGTTTAGAAGTAGAATATTTATTAATAAAATAAGAATTTAGGATAATACAAGTATGATATATACATTATTAAGAGAAAAAAAAATTATGGTGATCTACAAATTGGATGAATTCTTTTAGGGACTAGGGGAATATAGAATAATGAATAATTAGATGGTACCCACGCTTCATGAAAATGAAGACCCAAATCCATTATACTAATACTACTACATATTCATGGTTTTATCATTTCTTTATGCAATAAATTCATTATTAGGGATTTTATAAAAATTATTAGTTAAATTTTATGAAGGGAATGATATTACAACGGTAACTATTATTACTTCACTCAGGCAAGATTTTGTTGGGTTCTTCTCTCTCACATGCATATTTTAAAAAAAAAGTAAGACATAGAGTTAATGAAATTATACCTCTATATACATTAATCAAATATATGTTTTCTTATTGTAGAAAAATATTTACATCTTCCCACTGTGTGAAATGACAAATTGAATTTAGTGAAATAGATTAATCTTGTATGTGATTGATTGAGTTCAATAGTTTAAGAAATATTTGATTTTCTATATAATGGGTTTACCCTCCAACAAAGCTATTTTTCTAATTTCAATCATCCCAACAATAAAAATATATACTCATGAATGAAGGATGAAAAATTTTAAACCATCCAATTAAAATTCATTAATCTATAATATTACTATTTTTTACTCTTAATCAGATTTTCTCTATTTTTCTATCACCTTTACTCTCACAAATATATCACCACCATCAATTGCTTCCATCTCTATTTCTTTATTATTTGTTTTGTAAATTTTATTCTATCTCTTGGTCAAATATAATCATATATTTGCATCCCATATTTGGTTATCGAGCCCTTCACACCACTAAAAATCTTAGGTAGGTTTATGAGAAAATAAATATAACCCCTTACATGTCAAAAACATGGTTCTAAAAATTTTGTTCTTTTCGATTTTAAGGGAAGGAACATGATACCATGTTCATCAAAAAAATCCAAACTAAATAAAATAAAAAAATAATAAAATAAATCCAAAAAAATCTAGAAAAATAAAATCTCATTATTTTTGAAATATGATGTTATCAAAAAATACATCATCACTAAAATACAAGGGCATGTCACACCAAAAATTTATTCTAATCTTGGTTATTTATAGATGATTAATTATAAAATTTAAATGGTAGTTATGAGAAATGATGAAAATTTTAATAAAAAAATAGATGGATATTTTAATCCCCCAAAACCTAGAATCAAGATGATATATTGTGTTAGTATTAGGGAGATTTAGGTTCCAACTATGTCAAACAACCAATTATTCATTGGGAAACTCTATGTTTTCATAAATTCAAGATTATGAAATATTCCTTTTTCATTAAACCATCGTACCATTGATTTCCAAATAAAAACATATTGGTTTTTAGTAGGTAAGTCTATGATACATTTTAAAAAATTCCATTCAAGTGGTTGAGTGAAGTGGTCTTATAGATGATATTCTACCAATTTTTCTATAAAGGAAAATTAAAGGTGTGGTTCCAACAAATAGATGATGAAATATTTAATACAGAAGACCAATATTAAAATTTTATTATAATGAAATAAAACCCATAGAGGTATAATTATATGATTTTTTGTAATATAAAAAGATTCATGGATGATAAGGGAGAGCTAATCCATTATGTGTGGGATAGATTCATGTGTTCACATAGAAAATTCCCCAACCACAAGGGCCCACTAAAATTTCTCATAGAAACATTATATAGAACTCTATCTCTATATAACAAGGCATTGGACGATCATACCATTTCAGTTGATTCCATAGGTAGAATTACAATTAAATTTAAAAAAAAATAATACACTATAACATAACACATTACCAATTTTTTAAAGGAGAAGAATTATAGTGAATGAAACTATCCATGTAAAACAATTTATGGACCAATATAATGTTTTTTAATATTAAAATACTCATAACACAAATATGATGTAATCTCACCATTATTTCATGTTTTTGAATTCATAATCTTATAGCCCCAATTTTGATATACCTCCCCAAACCCATTAAAATAAACTCATTTCAGTATATGGTTCTAAACTAATAAATAAGGATTAATAACTCTTAAAACATATACAAGCAGGGCTATATGAATCATGGAATAAATTTCATGGTAGAGTGGAGTGTTGTTAGACCAACTGCACCCACATGTCTTCCAGAGTATTACAAGCAATTTTTAAACAAACAAGGACATGTAAA
This sequence comes from Viscum album, assembly GCA_963277665.1. Taxonomy (NCBI): domain Eukaryota; kingdom Viridiplantae; phylum Streptophyta; class Magnoliopsida; order Santalales; family Viscaceae; genus Viscum; species Viscum album. The sequence goes on along the minus strand of OY728140.1, from coordinate 1,816,113,587 downwards.
TTCTTATTAAATGGATATTATAAGAAGATATTTCTTAAAATATTAATTATAATTAATTATCATGATTAAAAATGTACCTTTTAATTAATTAAAATAAAAAAATGATTCTGATAGGGTTGATTCTAAAGAGAGGTTATAAAATATTGAAAATCATATGGGGTAATTGGCCTGGGGAAAGAGCTATAGATAATAGGGATGTCACCATGCGGGATAGAATCTTATCCTAGAGAGAATATCATGTATATGTCAAGTACATGTGACTGTATATGTTAAATATAATCTAAAAAATGTTTTCCTACCCACTCCAAATGCGTATTCAGATGAAAATTATAAACAAATATAGAAAACTATAAATCTTTACATATTTAGTGCACCATTGAATCAATGTTGAAACATCCTATTATATATTAAAAAGATAAAACAATCATAACAGATAATAATAGGAATTGTAATCTTGAGAAAACTATTGATATATTTTAAATATAAAAGTACATCAACCAACCCAATCCATTAATGACTCAAGATAAAGAACCAAGAGACTGAACTACTCAATTTTCTTGATCATTTCAAAAAAAACATTATATCATTTCATGAGGTCCTTTCTTAGTGTCAGTAATACATTAAGCCATAGAAAAAAAATATCAAAAAAATAATTTGATGAAATTATATTATAAAATATCACGTACAATTGTAGTGATGTTATATAAAATATGATACATCCAAATCGTTATTATCATGTATATTATGTCATACCAAGTACATTTAGAGATAATAGATATCTGTAAAAAAAATTATGATCATGGTGGTATTAGATATCAGATTTTGTTTTTATTTCTTGTTAATTTAAGGTTTGGTGTACAATAGACAAATGTATTTTTTTCTTGTTAGAAGACCAGTCGACTATCCACCCAGTTCGGAGAGGTGAGCAATTTTTAGTAATAGTAAGGATGACATTATTACCTATTAATTTCGTAATTTTTGATATGTATTTTTAGAAGGACTTACTGACCAAATAGGGTATCCATTTCTTGAAAATTATATGGGTTTCAGTTATGTGTAAAAGGGTTGTAATATTTTCAATCACTGGGAATAAAGAGAGTAATAATATGTCATTAAAAATATCAGGAAACCATCTTTTATAGAGAACTACTCAAGAGTTTAGATACTTTAGTTTAGAGAGTAAATTTTAAATCCTGATGAAAAAACAAATAAAAACACCTTGATTTATGAAATCAATTTAATGAATATAAATTTTCATGACTATAGACACCAATTTTGTTCCATCTAATGGGAGTTTTTTGCATGAATAAACTGTCTTTATGATATTGTATATTTAATAATATTTTAGAACCATTTATCTACTAAAATTTGTATCCTTTGTCTGAAATTTTTTTTCATTAAAATTAAGAACACTTAAATTATATTTTTCTTGGGATTTCGTTTTGAAATATAGTCTGATTTTTGAATGGAAATTTTCTTCCAAATTAAAAAATATTGAGGAATAAGGAATTTATATTATTTATTTTTAGTAACATCATGATTTAACACTCACGTAATTCACATGATATGGCCACAAAATTTACCCTAATCGTGCACCGACAATGGGGCACCCCATAAAAAGATCTAGCTACACAATTCACTAAGGAACCACATATAGCATTCTGAACCATGTACCAATTTCTTAAAATACATTTTAATTAACATATATAACCATACATGGTTTTCAATAAGAGAAAAAATATTTTAATATTACATTAAATATTTGTGTGACACCCAAAAAAATAATAAAATCATAAAATAAACACCAATAGATTCCTAAAATTCAAAATATCAGAAATCATACCAAAAAAATGCAAGAATGGAATCATGGTGTTATACAAATTATATGGTCCACCTACTTGGTGTATTCTCTAACAATTTAATTCTAAAATTCCCATTTATTAACTAATATTTTGTGGGATTGACCACTATCTGTGGGATTACTACTAGATGTAACACCCAACCATTATAGTATCCCCTTATTTTCATGTTTCTAATAAGAAGAGGGGTTGCACAAAATATATAAACCATTTTTTATGTGTAATAAAAAACCATTTTATTCTCCTTTTATCATGTTGTCAACAATAGAGTAGAGGATATGTACCATATATGGACCTCCTTCTAGATTTAATCCCCATCATTTTTTTTCTCCTTTCCTCATCTAGATACAAATTCATATAAGGGAAGACAACAATATATGGGTATCGTAAAAGGTGTATTTATCATCCTTTCTTGTCCCCCTTCCTCGTCCAATTACAAATACATTGAGGGGTAGAGAATCATATGTGGTATTCCTATAAGGCATAACTCCCAAACATTCATAAATTCACCTGAATAATTAACTAGGTCTGGAGCCTCTCTGAACCATATACTTAAACCTCACTTGCATTTTTTATACTCATGGGAATGGGTTGTGCCTCTTAAAACGTGTAGTACCTATAACATTCTTTTCCCAAATTCATTTACCATGTTGAACCATGTGGGAATTATAATTATGTAATTCCCAACATTTCCAACATTTCGTTCACATCTAAATGCCAAAAAATTGAATGTATCAAACCATAAATGGGTCAATTACTATGTATAAAACGTGATTTCACTTCAAAGGGGCTATTACTATAGGCAATCTCCAACTAATAATTCTTCAACTGAGGTACCAACATGTTCATGCACATTTTGAAATCATATTTATAAGACCTACAAATATCCTTCATGTTCTTAGGTAAGGGTGTGGCCTCCAACAATGACTAATAAAAATCCTTTTTAGTCTCACATACTTATCTAGTAATGAATAGATATAGGGATAAACACCAATATATCATCCTGTTACCAGGTTTAACCCCTTTTATACCTTTACGCACTATATTTTCTAAACTAGTCATCCACCTCCATAAAGTATACGTCTATGTGGCATAGTATCCCTTCTTTTTCATATGTAATGAATCGTACTTCTATTAGGTGTAATCCTTAAATCCTGACTTCACCAAAGTCATATAATTGGATTAAACCTACGGTCCTCCTATTAGTTTTATGAACTAATATTTTTTGATATAATTTCTCTTATATATTCCATTATAAAAGGGTTAAAAACAATATCTTGGACACTTACTACATCCAATCAATTACTCCACATCAAAGGGACATATAATAGTTGTCATCCCCAACTAATTAGGACTTCACCTGAATTACCAACAAGTTTAGTCACCTTTTAGAAATATATCCATATGAAATATACAATTTTTTTATACATTTTTGTAATTATAATGAATTATATTAGGATTAATAATATCATGAACCCCAATGGTATTATTATGCATAATAAATACTCAATTTTATTTTTTATCCTCTAATATGAGGGATACATCTGTATTGGGTGATATTAAACTGTATTAATTATACCTGTCAAAAAAACACAAAATATACAAATAAGACTGTTTAGTTTTTTTTATTTCTATTATACTGGATACATAGGATTTATACCTATGGATTAATCAATGCACATTATCATCTAATATGTCCATCATGATGTAGTTTATCTAATGTATAGTCCATAAAATACATTAAAACAATATATTACCCACTAGGAACGGTAAGGTACCAACATAGTTATTGAGATATAAATATATAGCTTGCCCTGTGTGATTGGAATATTTTATTAAAAGATTATTTATAATATGATCATAAAATGAACTCATTCCTGCACATGAAGAAGAGCTACCTACCTCCTAGTGGATAATCGTAAGACCCTATCTGATGATGAGGCAATGATTCCTCCCATGGCGATATTTGGAATCCATTGGTTTTAAATTATTCATGTATCTAGAAAAGAATTAATGATATATCTAATTGTAATCCATCGATTCCTCTAGTGAAAATCTTGGTATGTTCATTTTGGAAATAGTAGGATAAACCATTCTTCCTTATCTTAGGATAATATGATTTCATAGTTTACTAAAATTAGGTTGGGAATGGTTCATCATATGAGGACTGGTCCAAGATATTACACTCTCATAGTTTGTTACTAATGAATATTATGAAATAGAAAGTCATTCCCATTGATAGGCCTCACACCAGCAATTTAAAAGTCCTTGTAAACTTGTATTCTACTCTTCATGACATTAAACTACATTGAACTTGTCCTAAAGCTATTACATTAAATGTTAATTCAGCATTTAATGGTTTCAAAACATTTAGATGGAATAATGTGGCTCTTCTCACATGACCATAAATTTTATTCTCTATGCCATTATGTGTAACTAAACATTACATTTACTTGTTCCCTTTTTAGGGACATATATGAATCCCCATATAGGGGCCCAATCCCAACTCCAAAATACATATTGCCTGCTGAGATAAAGCTAACCTCTATATAAAGCTGTTTTTTTACATTAATATATTATATAACTAACTAATAAGGTAATTATGTAGATACTATGATTAATATTTATGTTAACATTGATTCATGGTTTTTATTGATAATTATAATTATGATAACCAATCCCAAAATTGGATTTTTGAAAGATTTTTTAATATATCATGAAACTGTAAGTGAGTACAAAACATGGATTTAATTCCTCAATAAAAGAGATCGATGAGTCTAACTCATCATGCTATCTTACAATTCATATCCCCAAACATTTCAAGAAATGATCCAAGGACTATGAGCCTTCATAAAGAAAGACTATAATGACTCAAAATAAACATAGTGATAGAGTGAATTAAAATATTAATGGATAATGTGATGTTATTAAAAAAAATAGGTTGTTGGGTATTGTAACTGATAAGGAATTTCATTTTTCATTAAACAACAAGAAGACATTGTGTATTAGAAACAACAACCAACATACCCTAGAGAAAAAATATTTGACCTTGGTATTCGATGATTTCAAAAAAGATAAAACTTATAAATTTAGGGGAGTGATAATGAAGATATTTTATATATTTTTATATTGTTTCTCACTAATAATAACCCAACCATTTCAGTAATTTTAATAAATTTACACATATTTTATTTAGTAATGAGGGTACATTGTTGATTTTTTTTTAAATATTTCTTTTAATGATTTTATTGTAAATTAACAATTTCAGAACATTTATATTGACATTTTGTAGATTTAATAAATTTAAAAACTAATTATTTATGAGAATAAAGGCTCAAATATTATTAAAAGAAAATTTTGACTACAACAGGATAATGAATGGTAAAATTTGGTGTTTTGTAAGGAGAAATTTTAATGGATATGAATTTTTCATCAAACATATCCCTCTGGTGGCACTATATAAATAAAATCAAATGGAACTACACTTACATGTGGTCCACTAGAGTGATACATAGGGGTAAATTAAGTAAGTATATAACAATATTTATGTAAATGTCATTTTTAAGTAGATGAAAACAATTTTAAATGAAGGAGGATACATAAGAGCCTTTCAAACATTACATATTTGTATGTTGTAGGGATAGATAAAAATTTATCCACTATGTCAATAAATAATATTAATGACGTAAAATATGTAAAATTAACTTTGTGGGTACATTGATATTTAAAATACATTAATTTTCCTCTAGAAAGAATAATATCTAAGATTAAGTGATCTATAATGCATATTTAGCTTGTATGTAGATATAGAACTGTAGTGACACATGATACATAAGAATCAATGAATTTTCAATTTGAATTATTGAGAAATTTGAAAAACAAACATGTCATAAGATTGGGATTCATAAGGGTCATGGAAATATAAAAAATTCAACTACAAAACAAATTAAAAATTATATTTTGTTATAGATAATTGGAAGACAATGATACATAATGGTCGTATCCTTTATCAAATCAAAATAATAAAATTTTTGCATGATATGGATTTGGTTATTATATAATCAAATGTTTGACATTTTCTATATGATAACATATTTATACATCTTTTATTGTGACATGTAATCATTTATAAGGGAAGATAAAAGTCAAATGATCATGAGATCCGTTTAAATATAAATAAAATATTTTCCCAATGAGATAATTTACCTTGAAAAACACTCCAAGAATTAAATCATTAACTATATACATTATGGAGATTCTCTATCTCCTATCAGTTTTTTCATTTTTATAAAACCATGAATCAAATATTTAGAGTTATGGAGAAAAATCCCCTGTTTGTTTTTAAAGACAATTACATTGGATTCATTGGGTTTTGTATGGGTCTTATTGCTTTTGGATTTCTATATATATGGATAAAAATTATTGTTAAACTGATTATGATCTGTAGTATCTTTTTTTCTATAAAATATATTTCTAAAACAATGTAAATATATTTTCCTTACCTAAACTATTTTATTAAATCAAATTATTGTATTAAAATTTAGTATTACCGTTCAATGAATAGGGTTTTGATGTTAATTTATGAATATTTCACTTCTTGTGTAGTGTTATTAGTGTAGGATGGAAATAATTTGAAATAGAGACTAAATGGTGACTTAAAATGAATAGAAAATGAACAATCTAATCACTAAAGTAATATAATGATAATTTATTAAATTATTATTACTATTAGTTGAATTAGATATATGAGACCAAAATGGTGACTGACATCTACCTATATTACAAAAAAATAAATTAGCCTTAGAATTGAAAACTTCTCAAGCTATGTCCTTTTTTGTTGAAATTTAATTAACCCCCCTTCATATAACTCTTCTGATCAAATGAATTTTAAATTTTCTTTAAATTCTTCATGACCTCTGTGATTTTATTCAATGTAAATATAATAAACTAGCATAGAATGATTAGGCAAAGGATACAACTCAATATGATGATCTCTACCCTAATTTTATGATAACAACTCTGGAAACCAAAATTAAAATTTCATGAACCACTACATGAATTCATTAATTTTCTATTTCAACTATTAAATTTTTAGGATAAATTACAATCACTCATACATAAAATAAATTAACAAATAAATATTCCTAAAATTTAATCAACAAATTATGTCTACTAAATGGAAAAAACTACATGATCTCATTGGATAATATTCTCCCAAAATTCAGTCCACACATCTTAAGAAAAAACTAAATGTATACAATTCATCACCATCAAATTTTTTTTTTAAATATATCATTAACTATTCGATTTAATTAATTTCCTCATAATAAAGAATGACCCCATAAACATTAACAAATTCCAACATTGAATTTTTTTTAAATGTCTTTATAAGACTCAATACCTATCCAGGTTTCCAAGGGATTAAATGGAATTTGTTATTTTTAAACCTACTCTATTTTTACTCTAGGATATTGTAATGAAAATTTATTACCCTAAACTAAAAAATAAAACATTGACCAAAAATATATAAAATTAAAATTATATTTTTTTAATAAACTCCACAGGATATAGCATAATCTACCCAACATATGAAATCATAAATACCTATATTATACTATATAATATAGGTTCCCATTTGTACAATATTATCATATATTATTTACACTCATACATAAGGGATGGTTGATGATAAAGTTATTTTAATAGGAATTCGATCCTCTCCCACATACAAAGCTATTATTATTGTTCATTTTTTTTTCAAAGGATAAAATATACTACTACATATATAATTGAATATAATACTCGAATATTCCTACAAAAAAATATTTACATATGACTCTAATACAGTTATATAATTATCCCAAGCCATAATTATTCCTCTTATTCCAAATAAATGATTGGGATTGACACCTCAATCCCATATTCAATAGGCTATAGTGTGAAGACTACGAATAATGAAATCTACACAAATTATTAAATATAAATATCTTTATAATAATATAAATTATAAATCCAATTTCAAGGAAAACCCATGTATAAATAATACAATCAATGAAAACAAATATAGACAATAATTTAACTAAATAAATTTTTTATTAAAACTAAAATTATAATAATCAAAAAATGTTAAAGGAACTGCACTAAAAATATCCAAACAATTTAAATAAATAATAATGTAAAAATATCTCATGAGGGTAATATTCACAATATAATAAATTCGAAAACATTCACCGTTATTTTTCTAAAAATATGAAAATAATTTAATAAACACTGGATGGATATAAATTAACCAGTATTGTCCTCCTAAAAAATACCTCATCTAAGTGGGATTAAATCATACATAATTATCCTGAAAATAATAATCAATTACTAACATCCATACGTTATAGATAAAATCATCCCTATATAAACTTTACCCATATCTCACATCAATATAATACGCTACCACATATGATATTTATATAACATAACACATTCTAATAATAATTTTTATATCAAAAAACTATCCCAAAAAATAAACTTACTATATATGTCACTACAAGACTCATAATAAGACATCATGTGGGTACTAACCAATTCACCACATCATCTATAGTATATAAATCACATCTAGTATCAATGAATAAATCCACATCATTCATCGGTAATAAAACAACATTCTATGAAGTGAGGGAAGGAAATGTTATCTATTTTGTATAGATTCATATAATGAAAAATTTACATCAATAAATTTAAAAAATATATAATATAAAAAGCATGTCATTCCCACAAAAATATAGAAGATAAAAAATTCATAAAACTATTATCCACCATCATTCTATACATTATCAATATTTCCATCATAATCTACCACATATTCTATATAATCATCATACCACTTCCCACCATGATTCGTCTATTGTACATTTTTATAGATAAATATAACATCATAAATAACTGTCATTATATCCAATTCATTAAAATATTACACAATTTAAATGGTCTAATAACACATGTAAAACCAATCAATTGTAAAATTTCTTTTAAACAAAACCATAACATCCATCTTCATTTATTCATAAAAATAATTCATCTATATTTACTCCTTGGAATGTAACATCAATAAATAAATTGTAAAATAAGATATCCCCTTATAATTTAGAATAATACACATCATACTAATATGGATAATACTTGTAGGACCAAGTTGACCATGATCACTGTGAGTGGGGGTGTGAATCATAATGTGCATAAATTAAATACTCTTTCTATTATTTGGTCCTCCAAGGTTACTCATATCTATTTCCTTTATTATAGGAACTCATTCAATCTCCAATTCATTAAAAATGATTCTCTCTAAACTATATAAACATATTCATAATGTAATGAATCTATATATAAGGATTTAACATGGTTCATCATTGATGGATAATCCAAGGCGCATTTATAGGGTTTTGTGTTAGAGTGCCTAGAAATTAATGGCATTCACTATATCTGTTATAATTTTATATGGAATGGAGCACTTCCCATTTAGGGGAACTCCTTATTCATTTAAAATTTGTCCATAATACAACAAATAGACTATATTTTTATACACTTTCGTGACTTAATAAAAATGAAAATTATTTTATGGATAGTCTCTATTTAGAATGAAACGTTTCTTGGAATATTTTTATTGATTTGATGCTCTTTATTCTTCACATCACAGTTAACCATTTTTCTATATCATATGACTTCAAACCCATTATTTGAATCTTTTATGTGTTTAATTCCTAAAATAAAAAATTTGAAACTATCCCTTTGGGAAAAATATAGTTACTGAACATGAATTATCTTATTTTCATATTTTTTTCAACTAGATGTAGAAGTGTAAACCTAATTCCTATATTGAACCTCATATTCATTAATTGATCGTGGTAATATAATGGAATTACCTTTGGATATATTAATCATCAACTCCCATAATCATATGTGATATTATGATCAATATATTTATTTCTTCTAAACACCCATGATAATATTTATATATACTAGAAACAAACTCCTTCGATCATATAGTTCATTTTGATTTTCCTCCTCAAAATATTCAAAAATAATTTGTTTTGTAACTTATGGATTAATTATTTTAAAACATTTCTATTTTATTTAAAAAACATATCCTAATATGTCTTTAAGATCATCACTTCATATAAAAATTAATCCTTTATTTTTCCCGATGTTTTATTGTACCACAATGTGGTGATAACTGAAGAACATATTTAAGGCTTCATCATAGAATATCTACTATAATCTCAAAAACATTCCTCCCATATAATGAGTCTCATATCTAATTATATCATTAATTTAATAAAATAATGAATGGGAATTAATGTTTCGATCAATTATAGTATTGTTGCATAATATTTTTAAAAACACACTCTAAATTTTTTTAACCATGCTTATGTTTTGATTCTTATTTCACATAAGAAACAAAAGACTCATCACATCCTCGTACGAAACATGGTTTTTAATGTTTTCTTGTTTTTCCTACAACACCCAAAATCCTATAATTCGATATTTCTCCTAGACTATAGATACATAACACCATGAATAAGTCCTATTAGTTAATCATATGTATATATCTAAAGAGAATCATCTAGCTCTACAGTATGTTTAAAAACAACTAGTTAGGTTACAACTATAATATATTTTGCCACATAATGACTCTTTCACCATAGAATTTTATAATTAATGGAGTCCCATTTATCTATCAATGAATCTAATTTGAGTAAGTTCTCAACATATGATGTCTCCCACATAAATGATCATATTTTCCTAGTGATGGATTTATCAAACAGGACATGGTATCTGATGAATATTTTCATTCAGTTGCTCCACCCCATGAAACAACAACTATTCTATATATAATATTCCTATACTTATTATTTTATTATCTATAGAGTAATAAAACACATGATTCATGCCATACTCGACCACCACCTGGTCAGTTTGAGAATGGTGCTTATTGTCATTTAATAATGGTCGTGGTATGTTTTTTCCAACATGGATTTGGGCATCCTTTTCCATTAATCCATTATACCCTATTTTTTACCTTCCATATCATTTATTCCAAACCAAACCATACTATCATTTTTTGGCCAATATGACAGTCATTTTTTTATTCCAACATCTTCTATATCTATAATTATTACATCAAAACTTTTTATTTAATCAAAATATGAACTCATTCCTTCGCCAAATAAAATCACATAATCAAAAAAGTACATGTATTCATATATAGATTTTTTTGGTAGTCTATTTTAATTCTTAATCTATTTTAACCATGTTGACACCTTTTCTAAATCATCTTTGTGAATATTTAATGGTGGATAATGAATTCAGTAATTGGTAAACAATACAACAGAAAACACCAGTTTAAAATAGTCTCCCCCTTTTATTTTTTTACCAATACTATCATGAATCCTTAATCAATAATATTATTCTATACTTCATGGATTATGGATTCATGATTCCATAAATTTCACTCACATTTATATAAAAATGAGAAACAGTATTCAAATATCTTCACCCCCTTTATCTATAATGATCTAAAAGGGTCTGAACAAATATAACTTGAATCTCACGACCACTATATTTAATAACTCCATGGGGGTGTCTCCATTATCTTCTACTTCCAATTACACTAGTTTTTTAAAAAAATCGTAAGATTTCAAAATGAGAAAGATTAATCTTTTAAAATTAGATAATAATTGGTTGTTCTACCCCTCTGATTATAGACTTCTCTATAACCCATCAGACAACACTGTTTGACATTTGAAAAAATTATTATTTTTTTAACAATTTGGAACATTAAATATAAAAAATAGATTGGATTTTCTTTTATGTCCTTTTATGTTTGGAACATATTTTATGTATAATAATTTCTATATTTTATTATCCAATAATACTATTCTTTCAATATTTTAGTCACTTTCTCCTCCATAGATGTATTTTTGTTAATGATAATCATAATTTACAATTACCACTCAACATTGTGTCATTAAAAAATTCTATAATCCTATTAAACCCGTGTTGGGGGTGAGAAAAATGAATTTATCCAAAGATATCGTGATATCTTTATCATTGACCTTTTTTTCAAATTTCTAACATCTTCACATTTTTATATTTTCAATGCATCTTCCTCTGACCTATGTTACAATAACACAAACCCATCATTACATAATATATAAAAAATATTTGTTTGAGACATACCATAAGTTTAATTAATTTCTACCACAAATTTTTAACAAACATTTTATAAAACATGATATCAATTATTTTGAGACTTTATTAGGAATTCGTTTATCACATAAAAGTCTAAACATACATTGAATACTTCTAACCAACTCCACCAGAGTGCAATTAAAACATTACTCCATATCATGGGATAATCATTAGAATGGAGAACCAAATTTTGGTAAATATATTTTCCTCTATAAAATTCTTAGTATCTGAAATGTAGTATTATGATACCAAATCTATGAATTTAAAAACAAATATGAGATACTAAAAGATTTTTTATTCTCTTCCTGAGCTTTAATATATTTTTATTAGTGGACAAATACCACATTAGAAATTGATTATATATATATGTATATATGTATATAAAATCATTAATACAAATAGAAAGTTCAGATATGGATCTACATCAATTTCTTCATCTTTTTATCCGCCATAAACTTTCAGGTACAGATTTTATTTCAAAACTACTTGATAAACACCCATTATTGATCCATCTTTGGGCCTTAATACCAATTCTAATTTTCAGTTATCACATAATCCAATTTTAAATTTGATAAATATCTAGCTATATTTCATTGACATCCACATATAAAATAAATATTTTCTAATCTCATACTCATGTTCTAATCTAGTACATGACCCATATGATTCTTATCTCCCCCCCATAAGTATTTACAACTTCTAATTTATATTAGAAATAATTAAATAAATGGGGAGAGGGGAAAATACCTCATCTTGGAGTTAAGTAATTAAATATATCTTGATAAACCATCCCAATGTATGTAACATTATTCTATGGAATATTAGTGATTATTATTAAAATATTAATTATGTAGATTTAATTCTAAATGTTCTCTATTTTATTCAATGTCCTTATATTCATGAAATCAATCCTCATAGTGATATAAATCCAACATTTTAATGCTTCATATTTTTTGTAGCTATCACGACCCATCCTCGGGGCCCGTGCCATGACTACCGCATGCCTGCCTTCTATAGGCAAGGGGCTAGTGACTAGCACCCAAGCCGAATTCCCGATAAAAGGGAAGGCATTGCCTTTATACCTATAACACACACAGTCTAAACACAAGTAGTAGAAGCAACAAGTACTAATATAGAAATGAAATATGTGATGAAAGTAAGTGGGCCAGCATACAAACCCAACTGAACAAAGAGTACAAGTACAAGTAAAAAAGGTAAAAAAAAATCTCATGGATCCTCCGCCCAGGATTCCTACTTGATGTGTAGGTATAGATCTCAGTCAACTTGTCCCTGACGTACGTCCTATCTAGTCCAGCTCTGAGCAGCCTCTCGTCTGTTACCCTCAGCCTCAAAACTGTTGACTGTCATCTGCACAGAACACAACTAGGTGCGGGAAAATCTTGTGCAGGGGTGAGTATAAAAATATTTAGTATGGGACCCTGAGAACCCCTATGGTCTCCCAGAATCAACTAAGGATAAACCACTATAGGAAGATATGATCACGATGTATCAACAATAACTACTTAGGTATATGCCTATACATATACCTATGTTACCAATCATAGTCCAGCTCCAACAATCAAGCCCAAGCACAACCCATTTCAAAAAGGAAGTAATGCCAATCATCTCAAAGATAACAACTGAAATAAACGACTCAACTCACATAGGTATAAAACTCATGAAGAGGGCTAGAGATGATTACGTGTAGCCACTGAATCATCTCTTCCATCTAACCCACGTAATATCCTAGAACAGTATGAGTGTTTCCAACCCACAGAGGATCCTGGTACAGTAGTCCTCGCTGTCGAACCCACGGAGGATCCCCATACAGAAGTCATCGCTGTCGAACCCACAGAGGATCCTGTTACAAAATTCATCACTGTCAAACCCACGGAGGATCCTGGTATTGTATCATTCTTGTCAATCCCATGGAGAATCATGTCATCTCAGTCACAGACGGCCCTAGGTTCTCACACACAACATGCTCGATTCCGGGAGGGTATGCTCCTCGATCCAAGATTAGATACATAAACTACCAATAATCCTTGATTTGTTGTATCTCGTGATTCTGTCTTATCAAAAGGAGCCCATCACGACAGATGGTGCGTCAATCGGATGCCCGGGCTGTGAGTTATTGGGATTTCTATTCCAGGGGCCCGGATGGATTTTAGGTTCAAACCAACCCGACCATACCCCAACTGCATCCAAACATCAAGAAAGGTACACCAAAAGATCCATCAAGCTCTAAACCTTCTGTAGACATAGACGGTTTGTCGTTCGAACACTCGTATCCCAAAATAAGAATTAAATGGTAATTTCGAGATAAATGGATCTGGATAGGGGTCTGTCCCTGTGCACGGGTCCGACCCGGTCCTATAGAGTGGCCCGACCTGATGGCGGTCCAGCCCGATGGCGGCCAGGCCCGGTGGCGGCCCGTCCCTGCCGGCCGTGTGGCCCAGCTGCTGGTCGGGGGGCCTGGTCGGCTGACCACAGCGAGCGAGCCGCGTGGCCCTACTGTCCATGCCGCCTGGCCCTACTAGGCATGCCATGGGGGGGGGGGGGGGGCGCTTCCTCAGCTTCCGAAGGAACCACCGACTAGTGCCAGTTCGGAGTGTCGTGGGACCCTTCGTGTCCCGCCTTCTGGAGCGCCACCGGTGTTCGGCTCTTCCGGATGCCCTCCTTCGACTGCCGCGGGCATTGGTCGTGGTCCCTCTCGGGTGCAGCACGACGGCACCGCACCCCTTCACATTGGCCCTCCCTATCTGCAGTTTCCCATCTCTGGCCCAACATGGTGCAATAACGCCACATCTCTTCCGTCCATCGAGTCCCTCCTAGCCGTGGTTCTTCTCTGGCGTGGTGTGATGACACTTCTCTCTACCGGCTCCACCGTGGCCCTCCTGGCTGTAGCTTTTCTTTGTGTGGCGCGACGGTGCCTCTCCCTTCCGGCGGTCTGGCGGCCCTTGCACTGCTGGCTTCGCCCACGGTCTTCCACCATTGTAAATAAAATAAATACGATCAACAAAAGGGTGAGGGTCGGGAACTGTTCATGCGGAATGTACCGTCCTCGTTAAATTGTTAACAATTGGTGTCAAATAATCCAAGGTTTGAATGACGAAGAACAAGAAAAGAATTCAACTGAAACCCCAAACTCGATTCGATGAATGTTGAAAAAGGCATGGGAAAAGAATTTGAAGATGTGGTTGAACGTTGAGCCCGTCACACGCTGCCGATCCTGGGCTAAAGTGTCATCCGTGTTCTCTGTCAGAGATGGTGCATTCCTCGTTTGAGATGGTTTCATTCTCCAAGAATCTCCCAAGTCCTCTCTCAAATTTCCCCCCAAATGAAAGTTTCCAACCAACCAAAATAAAATAATTTTTTTGTCAATTATTATATTATTGGCAAGAATTTCAAATGATATCAAAAAGATTAATTAATTAAGGAATTAATTAATATTTAGGTGTATTGGCACCATTATGGAGAAGATCATGATTTTACCCCATTTATGGTGACCTCAAGGGGTTTAAATGGGGGTAAGAGGAGTTAAAGGGTTCGGGTGGACCCCACCTAAAAACATCCTCCCAAGGGAGGTAAGGGAGTGGTGCGCCCCACCATTAACAAACACTGGGTGTTTTTAACCACTAATCAAATAAAAATGAGTTACAATCATTTTTGTTTAATTTTATTCCGTACCCCCAAAAAATAACTTCAATTTCTCATTTGAACACAACTGTGGTGAAGGTCTCCTTAAGCGAATATCAGCGCTGCAAGTTCAACTATGCCCACAGATTTCAATTACGATCACCGGTTCAAAAGATATAAAATCCCGCTTGTACATTTACTGAACGTACCTGAACAAAACATCAGAAATTGAATCCAAGCACATCAGGCCATAGAATCATGCGCCGTCAGAAACTACAGACACGTAAAATTATCATGTATTAAAGAAAAATATTTCCACGAAATTTCTAGGTCTCTAAATTCTCCCCAACTCAGGGCTTTACGTCATCGTAAGCTACAACTCACACTAAGGAAACAAATGGGGTTACTGAGCATGCATCTGAGCCTCCCGCTCCCATGTGGTCTCCTCGAGGTTCCCGTACTGCCAGCGAACACGCACCTGAGGTTTCGACCATCCACGCAGGACCATCTCCTGTCGATCCCCAATCTCCACTAGAACCTTCATGAATGTTTCCTCATCTTCGATGTCCTGCTCCCCATGGTCGATGATGTGGGATGGGTCAGGCACGTATCTCCACAGCTAAGTTACATGGAAGATGTCGTGCACCCGGTGCAACTGAGGTTGAAGGGCCAGGCGGTAAGAGACCTTTCCTACTCTCCTGAGGACATGGAATGGTGCAATGAATCGTGGAGACAACATGCCACCTCGGCCAAATATCCGTACACCTAATCGAGGTGAGACCGGTAGAAAGACATGGTCACCATCTCGAACTCCCGTGGTCTTCGTCTCCTATCAGCATAGGACTTCATCCTGCACTATGCAGTCTTCATCTGCTCCTGGATGATCTGCACCTTCTCCATCGTAGCCTGCACCATCTTTGGTCCCATGAGTGCTAACTCCCCTGGGTCAGTCTAGGACAAAGGCGATCTTCAAAGTTTGTCGTAAAGTGCCTATAAAGGTTCCATCCTGATGGTGGAGTGGTAGTTTTTGTCATACACAAACTCTACCATGGGTAATTGATCCTTTGAGTTGTGACCAAAGTCGATGATGAATGCATGGAGCATGTCCTCGAGAGTCTAAATGGTCCTCTCAGTCTGACCATCCGTCTGAGGATGGAAGGAGGTTCTTATGCGAATTTGAGACCTGAATGCCTCCTTCAATCCCTTCCATATCTAGGAAGTGAAACGAGCATCTCGATCATAGAAGATCGTTATTGGAACACCATGAAGCTATACGATCTCCCATATATAGATTCATCTCAGGATCACTACAAAACCATGCTCTCTAATTAGTAGAAAGTGGTCCGACATGGTGAGTAAGTCACCGATCACACAAATAGAGTCATGTCCCTTGGATGTACATGGAATTCCTGTCACGAAATCATTGGATATCCCATCCCACTTCCGCTCTGGGACCTCTAAGGGCTGAACTAATCTTGCAGGAACCTGGTGGTCAGCATTCACTTGCTGAAAAGTGAGGCATCATGAGGAAACCTCTTCTACTTCCTTCTTCATTCTTAGCCACCAGTGCTGTCGTCGGAGGTCCTGATACATCTTTTCCACTCCTAGATGCACCGCTAAATGATATGTGTGGAACACCCTCAACACTTCATATTGAACTACAACTGGTACCATGGTACGTCCTCTGAAGGGAATGATGTGCTCCCAAACTAAAGAAAATACATCAGGTTCCTACCCTTGGGATATTTATGCCCGTCGAGTATCGCAGTCAACATCCCCACGCTGTGCCTCCCTAACTCTCTGAGGAAGTGGTGGTGTGACTGTAAGAGACTGCAGAAAGGCTACTCCATCCTGATCCGCAAAGGATAACTGCAACACGTCCAGCTTCTCCGTCGCGTCTCCTAGCAGCTGAATTCCTAATCTCCTACTGAGATCGTCTACTACTATGATCTCCTTCCAAAGAGTATATAATATCGCGAAGTCGTGTTATTGGAGGAATTGAAGCCATCGTCGTTGTCTCAGGTTCATGTCCTTATGGGAGAAGATATACCAGAGACTCTGGTGGTCAGGGTAGCCTGTAAAACACTCTCCCATTAGATAGTGCCACCACATCATCAAGGCGAAGATCACTGCTGCTAACTCCAGGTCATGGGTAGGGTAGTTCATCCCATGTTTTCTTAGCTTATTAGAACCATAGGCTATCACTGCTCACTCCTACATCAGGATTCATCTAAGCCCAGTCCCTGATGCATCTCAGTAAACTATGAAACCTACGCCTTCCTTTGGAAGCCTCATGATGGGGGCACTAGTAAAACTCTGCCTCAGCTCCTGAAAACTCTATTGTCATCTCTTTGACCACATGAAAGGTTTCCCCTTCTACGTCAATGAGGAAAGTGCTGCTGAAACTCTGTAGAAGTCTGGAAAAATCTCCGATAGTACCTAGCTAGTCCCAAAAAACTCGGTACCTCCATCACCCTCCTGGGTGGCTCCCATGCATGTACTTCCTTGATCTTCACTGGAACCACTACAACTCCATCCTCTTAGATGACATGTCCCAGAAAGTGTACCTCTCAGATCCAGAACTGGCACTTCGAGAGCTTACCATAAAGCTGGTGCTCTCAGAGTGTGTCTATTACTAACCGAAAATGGTAGGTGTGCTTCTCCTCAGTAGCTGAGTAGATAAGAATTTCATCGATGAAGAGTACGACAGAGCGATCGAGGTAATGCTAGATGATATTGTTCATTAGACTCATGAACACTGGTGGAGCTTTGGTTATGCTGAAGGGAATAACCATGAACTTGTAGTGGATATACTGACACGTGAAGGTCGTCATCTGCACATCCTCGTCTCGAACTCTGAGCTGGTGATATCCTGACCTAAGGTCTATCTACGAGAAACATCGTGCTCCCTTGAGCTGATCAAAGAAATCTTCAATCCTTGACAGTGGGTACTTTTTCTTCAGGGTCACCTAGTTCGGGAGACGGTAGTAGACACAACATCTCAAGCTCTCGTCCGCCTTCTTGGTGAACAACATCGGGGCTGCCCAGGGAGAAACACTGGGCCGGATGAATCCCTTCCCCTGTAAGTCCTCCAGTTGTACTCGCAGCTCATGAAGCTCGGCGGGAGCCATCCGATATGCTGGAGTAGATAACAGTGTCATTCTGGGGGACATGTCAATGTAAAATTCCACCTGTCGGTGAAGAGGTAGTCCTGGGAAATCATCAGGGAAATCACCTGCGTATTGTTCCATCGCAACAGGAAAACATAGACTCCACACATCAACCGCTCTGAGGATGAGACTAGACAACTGATGTGTGATCGGCTGTCTTGTTTTCTGGGTAAGTCCATCCTACGCTGCAAAGGATCCCTTCGTTCCGGTGAAGGTAAACCTCAACCCATCCTCACGGACACACCACACCTTCCGCCAAATAAATTCAATCTGATCATGAACTGTGGGTAACCATTCCATACCCACAATGACGTCGTAAGGCCTCAATGCCGCTACGAGGAGATCCCAGTGGAATCTCTCGCCTCCTAGAGTCAGATCACACTGCCAGAACAGGTACATTATCGTCAAGTCTTCTTCTGTAGGAGTCTCTAGTCGTAATAATCGAGGCAATGTCTGCGTCGGAATCTCTGAGCTCGGAACGAGGGTAGCAGAAATAAAATAATGACTCACACATTTGTCTATAAGTACTTTAGAATTTGTGGAGTAGATACACATAGTACCCCGAATCATCTCAGGTTTGTCGTGGTCATAGGCCTCAACTGCTTGAAGTTGAGCCCACCCCTGTCATCCAACTCCCTATGGTTGGGGTGGACCTCCTGGTGGTCGTGGTGGTACGGCCTCAAAACATTGTCCACCACCTGCTTCTCGGCCATCTCCTCTGCCTCATCCACCTACTCTTGACGGGCCACCACGGTCGAACCTCTACCTCTTCCTGGGAGGTCCCTCTACTATTTGATGCTCATCTACATGGCCGGTAGGGCAGTCACGAGCCATGTGACCCTTCCCGTTGCATGCATAGCACTCTGTGCTCCTTGTATGGCTGGGTCTGTCTCGTGTTCCCCGCATAACTGAACATTTACCATGGGGTCACGCACCTGATGGCCTGGTCCGCTTGGACCTCTACGACATCTATCTACTTCCGGCTGTAGAAGACTCTCCTACATATTTCCCTATGGTGGGTCTCGCTACTGGTGTCTTCTTAGCAAGAAAACTCTTCACAACAAGGGCTCTCTCGAGCAACCCTGCCTGCATCGGGATGCTGATGGAGATCATAGAAGCCCTGATCTCATGCATGAGTCCCTACTCGATGGTACGGGCCCTGAAGAATGGGTCTCGTACCATATCTGTGGAGTATCATGGAAGGTCAGTTAACCCCACTTAGTACTAAGCTACCGTCATGCTACCCTGCTGTAGATGTAGTAACATCTGTATTTGCACTGCACGAAGGGTGGCCGAAACATACTCTGACCGAAAGAGACTCTCAAAGTCTACCTAGAGTAATGATGCCTCATCATGCACCTGGAGCAGCAGGCTCCACCTCCTGCCTTTTTCTACATGTAGGAGGCTCACGACAAGTATCACCATGAGGTCGAATGTTGTCCCTACCAATCTGAAGACTCTCACAACAGCCTCCAACCAATCCTTAACTACATTTGGGTCCGTCTCTCCCCAGAAACTGGGCGGCCTCTGGAAATAGAACTCTTGCAACGCACTCAGATGGCCTACACTCTCTACTACTGGAGCTGGTGTTATCGGTGGCCTAGAGGGTAGTGGTACTGCTGGTACCTCCGTTTTGATGGGTCCCTACACCGAGGCCCCATCACTTGGTGGGATACCATCTCATACAAAACTCAGAACCCTAGCTGGCTGCCTATGTGGGGAAATCCTAAAAAGAAACAATTGTTACCCGGTTAAAAAAATATAACTCGTGAGATAACACAATGTAATCACAAAGAAAACTTTTCAAAGGAAACACACACGCCATCACTGTTTTCATGCACTGAGTTGGAAATCAGAATTCAGAGTCCTAGTGTATGGATACGTCGGCCGCCACACAAACATTGGTTTCCCTAAAATGATAACCACACCCAAAAAACATAACATTATTGTTTTTAAAAGAATCAGGGTCCATTTTATGTTGTACAACCAACTCCTCTAGTAGAAATTTGTCACAACCCATCCTCGTGGCCCATGCTGTGACTACACCAAGCCCGCCTTCCATAGGCCAGGGGCTGGCGACTAGCACCAAAGGAGAATTCCCAATAAAAGGGAAGGAATTCCCTTTAAACATATAATACACACAGTCTGAACAGAATTAGTAGAAGTATCATGTACTAATATAGAAAATAAAGATGTGCTAAAAGTAAGTGGTCCAGTATACAAACCCAATTGAACAACAAGTTCAAGTACAAGTAAAAAACGGAAAAAACTCCTGGATCATCTGCCCGTGAATTATACCTGAAGGGTATGTATAGATTTCAATCAACTCATCCCTAAGGTATTTCCCGTCTAGTCCAGCTCTGAGCAGCCTCCTGTCAGTCACCCTCAACCTCGATCACTGCTAACCGTCATCTGCATAGAACACAACAAGGTGCGGGTGAAGCCTGTGTAGGGGTGAGTAAAACAATACTCTGTAGGGAACCATGAGACCCCCAAAGGTCTAGAAAATTATTCTAAGGATAAACCACATTAGTAATATACAATCACTATGTATCAACCATCCATGCTTAGGTATATTCCAATACATATACCTACGTTACCAATCATAGTCTGGCTCCGACACTCGAGCCCGAGAACAACCCATTCCCCAATTGAAGTAAAGTCAATCATCTCAATGATAACAAATGAAAGTAAATAATCCGCTCATACTGGTATAAAAATCATGAAAATGGGTAGAGATTATTAGGTGTATCCACTGAATCATCTCCTCATTCGAACCCACATAGGATCCTGGAACAGTATCAGCGCTGTCGAACCCACGAAGTATCTCGGTATAGTAGTCATCACTGTCGAACCCACAGAGGATCCCGGTATAGAAGTCATCGATGTCGAACCCACGAAGGATCCTATTACATAAGTCATCACTGTCAAACCAACAGAGGATCCTGGTACAGTATCATCACTGTCAAACCAACAGAAGATCCTGTCATCTCAGTCACAGCCAGCATTAGGGTTCTCGCACACAGCACGCGCGATTTCGGGATGGTCTGCACCTCGATCCACAAATAAATACATAAAATACCAATATTTATTGAGTAGATGTATCCCATAGCTCTGTCTTATTATAGGGATCCAAATTCGATAGACAGCATGTCAATCGGACGCTCGGTCTGTGAGTTTTTGGGATTTACGTTCTAGGGGCTCGTTTGGATTTTAGGTTCAAACCAACCCGACTATACCCCAACTACATCCAAACCTCAATAAGGGTATTCCAAAAGATCCTTCCAGCTCTAAGCCTTCTGTCATCGTAGACGGTTCGTCGTTCAGACACCTGTAGCCCAAAATACGAATGAAATGGTGATTTCGGGTTAAACGGGTCCGAACAGGGGTCCGACCCATTCTGCGGGTCCAACCTAGTCAGATAGAGTAGCTCGGCCCGATGGCAGTCCGACTCAATAGCGGCCCGGCCAATTACCCATGTGTCCTCGCCTGGCTGGCCGTGTGGCCTGAACCGGTGGTCCGTGTAACCTGGCCCGGCTGGCCGTGTGGCTTGGCCCGGCTGGCCGTGGCTGGCTGGATGCTGGGCCCAGCTATCCATGCCTTGGGGGGGGGGGGTGCTTCACCCCCAACATCTGATGGAATGCGTGCCTAGTTCTAGTTAGGAGTTCCACAGGACCCTTCGGGTCCCTCCATTTGGAGCGCCGCCGGCGGCTGGCTTAGCCGACCGCCCTCCTTCGACAGTCGCTGTCTTTGGCCGCGGTCCATATCCAGAATAGCGCAACGACACCACACCCCTTCACTGCGGCCCACCCTGGCTGCGATTCCGCACCTCCGGCATGGCACGGTGCAATGGCTCCGCACCTCTTCCGTCTGTCGTGGCCCTCCTGGCTGGGGTTCTTCTCCGGCACAGGGCGACGACACCGCGCCCTTCCGGCTCCGTCGCAGCCCTCCTAGTCGTGGTTTTTCATTGCATGGCATAACAGTGTCGTGCCCTTTCGGAATTCCGGCAGACCTTGCACCATTGTCTTCTCCCGTTGTCTACCTATATCATAAATAAAATAGATAAGATCAACAAATGGGAGAGGATCGGGCCATGTTCCCACGGAACGAGCCCAACTCGTTATGTTGTTAACAATCAGCATCAAATAATCCAAGGTTTGAATGATGAAGAAGAAGAAAAGAATTCAACTCAAACCCCTACCTTGATTTGATGAATGTTGATGAAGGTGTGGGAAAAGAATTCTATATTGTCATCGTACGTTGCCCCTGTCATTTGTCACTGATCCTGGGCTCAAGCATCGTCCTCGTTCTTCATCGAAGATGGGGCGTTCTTCATTGGAGATGGTGTCATTCTCCAATAATCTCCCAATTCCTCTATCAATGTTCCCCCCAAATGAATGTTTCCGAACCATCAACATAAAATAATAGATTTTGTCTATTATTTTATTGATGGAAACAATTCCAAAATATTTCAAAATGATTAATTAATTTTGGCATTAACTAATCTTTAGGTTTGTGGGCACCATTATAGAGAAGTCCAAGAGTTTCCCCTATTTATGGGGAGCTCAAGGGGCTTAAAGGGGGTAGAGGAGATAAAGGGTTCAAGTGGCCCCCACCTAAAAACATCCTACCAAGGTAGGTTAGGGAATGGTGGACACCACCATTAACCTCCACTTTAAAGTTTTAACCACCAACCAAAAAAAATGAGTTACACTCATTTTTATTTAATTTTATTTAGAAACCACAAAAATTCACTTCCATTCTTGTTAGAACGCAACTGCGGTGAAGGTCTCCTTAAATGAATACCGGCACTGCGAGTTCAATGGTGCCCTCAAATTTCAATTCTGTGCACTGGTTCAAATGATCTAAAAATACCACTCATACATTTATTAAACTTACTCGAACAAAATTTCAGAAATTCATTCTAGGAACATTGGGCCTCAAGAATCAATTGTCGTCAAAACTACACACTCATAAAAGTCATATGTATTTAAGAAAAAAAATCGACGGAATTTTTGGGTCTTTACAGTTGCATTAATGAATCTTCGTTAATTCTTTTTCTTACACAATTTGTTTCTTCTATTAGTGTTTATCTCATTTCATGTGGTATAATTATTTAAACCACTTAAGCATACCTCATATTTCTTCTTTTTTCTCTTATAATAACATAATATTTATTTTTCCATAGTGACTCTTTATTAATATACAAGTCCCCATACATCATATCAAGAAAATCTTCATCATTTTTCATCAATTTTTTATTTTATTCTCTTAATGAGGGATATTGTTAGTGTGACCCCATTTGATGTTTTTGACTATATTTTTTAACTTTATGAAATTAATCCTATAGAGTAATTTTATTTTTCATATTAATTGAAATCTTTTTATTAATAATATTTTACTATTTCTACATGGGTATAGAAAAATTCACAACGATTATTTGAGATTCCTTTATGATTTATTGTATTTTAAAATTATTATTGTCATTGAAAAATAATACCCTAACATTTAAATGATACACCATGTAGTTACTTCTATGTTATGATGTTGATACATCTAGTTTTCTTCTATCATTTATCCCCTTCATTTCTAGAAATTCACTTTTGGTACGACCCATTATTCCCCAATATTATAACATTGTTTCTACATTTTTCTAATTTTATTTTTTAATATATATTTACTCATTATTAAATATTATGAATTATAATATGTTTCCAATTTTTTTACTCCACTTCGTGATGCTATTATTTATGGGACGTTCTTCGTCTAATTTTATTTTCTCAACCTCTCTCCATGATTGTTGAATTTTTCTTCATTATCCCTTAAGAGGGCCTCAATATCACATTTCCTTGATTTATTCTAATACAATACGTTCACCGCTCTATGTGTTGTGTCTATATTGGGATAGTCCTTTCTCATAATTCAATATTCATCCCATTTTATACCTATTTATTAGGAAATTTCATCAATTAATCACTTTAGACACTAATATTTAAACACATATTCATTAATTCATTATTTTATGGCCATCACTACTCCATTTATTCCATTATTATTCATTAATTAATATATAATGATTATTAATCTTATTTGTGATATTAGGTAGATCCACCATCTAATCTAGGGAATGGATAAGGTCTTCATTTCAAAATTAACAATATCCAGATTTGGGACTAGATCCCATGGAATCATATTTTATAGAATCACTATCCACATCATCCACTAGGAGGAAAAATAATATTATTTATTTTAAATTGTATTCCAGTACCATGATATAATCATATTTAATAATAATTTTATGATTTTTCTTCCCAACAAGAGTTTATATCTCCCTACATTCCTATATTAATTTATTTTTTATTTTTCCTTTTCAGTTACCAGTCTTATTTGTATTGGTATGAGGTATTAAGGGAAATAATGCAAATAGATCACGAGTTTATGTAACTGACTAGATAAATAAATTATTCATGTGGCAGGGATAAAATAATTCACTAGGAAATTAATAATCTAATAGTTTATTCTAATCCCTATGATGTATTTATTTGATTTTAATGGGATAGTACATGTAATTTATCTTTTTTAATTTATTTATACCTCATTCTAGCATTCATTGATATATATATTGTTGATATGATAAACTAGTGATGCTTTTATCATATCAAACACACAATCCCCTATCTAAATCATGTTTATCATAATGTTACCAAGGTCATGAATGATGATGGTGGGATGGGGATTTTAGAAAATTCCATTTTTGGGATGATATGACTTGTTGTCTCCAATGATCTGGGAACCAGTACACTCTAAGGATCTAGTGTAAATTGAAATGTGAACAAAACATGCACTGAAAACATAAATTTTTAGATATGAAGTTTTTGTATACATATTCTTATCACTTATGATCATGGTGTAATGGATTAGTGGCTAAATCCCTCTAGATCATCAACACATCCTTCAAAAAAAGAAGGAAAATCAATTGTCGAATTCTTGGTTCTAGTGTGAAGATCTGACAACACCTTTGATACCAGAATGATCACTACATCAATGTACCTTCAATGCCTTGAGAAGTACTCGATCTGATCACCTAGATTGTGATATTTTCTCTCAAGAATGATAGAGGTGAGATATGGTCTTTTTAATTCTCTCAATGAATAGTATTAAGCAAGAGCATATCTCCATGTATTTATAGTGGATTATCAAAATTCCTATTAGGTTTCTCCAACACCCATATAAGTAACTTCAAAAAACTAAATAATTATTTTTGAACTAATATATTTCATAAATATTATTTCTTATTTAATTACATAATTGTAATATATATATATATAACATATTACATTATTAAAATGATTCATTTAACTCCACTCAAGATTCCCAATTAATATTAAACAAACCTAAAATATTAAAATAATATTCATCCGATTAATATTATTCCACATATTTTTATATCTTGTAACTAATTTTAATGAATAAATTCAATACCAATTATTCTTTAAATGAATGATATTAATTTATTTATATATCGGTGATC
Organism: Viscum album; assembly: GCA_963277665.1. Lineage (NCBI taxonomy): Eukaryota > Viridiplantae > Streptophyta > Magnoliopsida > Santalales > Viscaceae > Viscum > Viscum album. The sequence continues at coordinate 1,816,087,146 of OY728140.1, read as the reverse complement.
GATAACATCGACAACACATGGACCCTATGGTGGGGCGCAACATTTTGGATATACATATTCAATAGAATTTTGAAGATTATTGAATGCACTATTTTTTGTGTTCCTCTAATCCTATATCTCAATATTACATAATAATATTCAAATTTAAAGAAGAGATTCTTGAACCCCATCAAGTCCCCTTATGATATATAAAATTTCATGTAAATGGAAACGGACATACAAACACAAATTGTGTATTATAATCTATTTTCCTTTAAATACCTCATTGAGTATGATACACAATCACGTCGTCACCATTTTCTTACATTATTATTTTCTGATGAAATTGGAAGGATTTAACCTAATCATCATTTTCTAAATAATTATCATTGTTATACCATTTTTATATACAAGGCTGAGATATATAACTTCCACAACCAAGAAGAAAATAATATTTCTTGAGAATTAAACTAATTCAATACCACCAATGACGCACCCAACACAAGGTACCTCTACCCAATTTCATTATCATTGATTTTTCTTGGATTAAAATATGTGATCAAATGGAACACATTAAAAATGTTCTCAAGTCATGGTTCCAATAAAAATTTCCATAGATAGGAACAAATAATTAAATAAAAACATGTGGTTTTCATATTGGTGGAGAAGTCCTCAGGATATCACTACTAGAGATCATCAAGTGTTATCTTCATGAGAAGAATTCTCGATTCATTTGAGCCCCATCACCTGATAGTCATAAATCTATTATGTTCATTCAATACGATTCATATAGAACATATGACCATTGTTTATTACTATAGTAATACTATCTTGAGGTTCTCATTATATCTCCGGATCTATTATAACCTAATGGAATGATAAATAATCATTGGACATTACCATTTCAATTGTGTACAATGAAAATACAACAATATAATAAATAAAATACATCAGGTATATCAAACAACATATATGAAATGGTGATCTAAACAACTATTTAGGTGGGTCTAGTGAACCCACTATTACAGCACTACCACATTAACAAGATCCAACTTTCTAACAAACCTTTTTAATTATCACATGATAAGGGTCATGTTTTTTCTTATTCACAACATTAGTTCTTGGGTCATCCAAATGTATGCTACGTGTAAATTATATTATGTGTATCCTCATATCCTTGAGTAAACCTACTCTAGATATTGAAACCCTGAGTATATTCCATTTTTTCATAATAAAAAATAGTCATCAATGATAATATTAGTAACAAATATATCATATTGATAAAACATTACATGGAAGATGATATTTAAAAATATATAAAAAATCATGAATTTAATAAACGTGTCTCAATTACCTCAGTATCTACAACATACAAAAAAATATATATGGATATCATTTGATTTTATGCTCTTCTCTTGCTCCTAAACTTTTCCTAACGATTATACAATGAAAAACTTATCCAAAGGAAGAATATTTTTTGTCCACCATAAAAATAGTATCCTTTCCTCTTCACTTATCAGCTACATATCTTTGGTACATTCCTAAGTAAAATAAAATAGTTCTTACTACATTACAGGAATTTCTCCTAGAAACAATAGTTATTTTCCTATCATAAATTATATGTTGGAAAATAATTACCTTAACATGTCCTAACATATTTTATTCATCCATAATATATTTGTATATACCTCAACTAATATCTTAATCTACTCGTATGAAATTTCATATCCATATAGAGAGACTTATGTCATGCGACATTGGTAACAATTCTCCCGTGAATTGTTCAAGCTTGTTTCATTTCAATAAAATGTAACTATATGTGTGATTAACTATGTTAATGAAATACTTATATCTAAATCACTAGATCTCATTCCCTATAACATTGGTTTATTATTTAACTCAATCGCTAGAGAATTAATTTAATTCTAGTCTTTTATAATTGTAAGACTAAATTGTGTTTTCCATATTTTTCTAAATATATTTTAATGTGAAAAAAGTTGCACTACCACTAACCTATGGTAGACATATAGTATCAATTAATTACAAATTTATATTAAATGATAATGTATCTTACTTCAATTATAGTTTGTTAATATAGACATCTTCCAGGATTTGTGGTCATGAAATCCATTTCTCAATAAAATTATGATAAGTATTATCTATCACAAGTAAACTTCTGATGGATTTAGAAATAATGACAAAGTATAACCAATTAACCCTTTATTGGTACTTCTATTGTACCATCAATGTACCATCTCACTTGAATAACACCACAATAACCAATATAATAATCCCCTTTTCACATTGTTACATGGAATCCACTAATGAATTTTAATTGACCTTGTCAGTATTAGAGGATTTTATTATACATTCTACATGTTGGAATTATTATAATCACTAAATTATGTATCATCATCTAGGTTGAATATAAAACCATCACTATGGTTTCTAAATTTATACGTAGTGTGAGCTACTTGAAAATTCCTCTTACATGAACTCTTTTGCATCTTGTTTCTATGACATCCATTTATGAAACATTAGTATTGACAAATCCCAAGTCAATCTTTCATCCACTATCTCAAATGGATAATTCTACCATCTTATATAAATATAGTCTATCACATGACTACAACTTTTTCAAACATAGGGATTTCTATAATATACTAAGAAACACCTAGGATAATTATTTAGATGCACCATGTTTATTTCTTGATTCTTTTTTGATTATATCGTTATAAAAACATTATATCCAAACACATATCTTATGAAATATAGGACTTCCATCATACTATTAATCATATTATATCTACATGACATTATAGTTGAATAATGGTTCTGGGATTTTCTATTATTTATATTCATCTATTTATATTTCATGGATGTTTATCAATGTTTCCACATTGGCACTACCTTCATGATGACTATGATGTATAAAATGTGTGCTTATAATATGTGTTTTTATATAATAATTATCATATATCCTCTAAATAACAACCATTTCTATAATGTGGATAAATTAATGTGCATTTAATAATTATTTTTCACTACATTTTAATGATCAATGAATTCTTGATCAATATATGTTTCGGTGTACCATCCAAAAGAATATTTTATCTTATTAACATGAAAATATTACATTCACGTTCCTTATTTACATAAAGTAATAATATGAAGTATATTTACCACAGGATTACCCTAGGAGTTGTTCAAACTCACTTGTTGATTTTATTTTAACAGATTTGTTGCATAAAATTATATAAATTTTTTTTTGGCTAAATAAATGAAGTATACATGTCAAGATTACCTAAGATGTGTAGCTCTACTGAGTCTAAATACCAAATAAGGTAGATCCTGGAAACCCACTTTTAGTATTACATGAAAAAATATATCTTTCCAAAATAGAAATTTTTTTAGATTTCATATTCATTACGTATTTCATATGATTCAAGTTCCAATAAACTATTTTTTAGTATGATACACAAAAATAAACATACTTTCTTGAATGTGGTTTAATGTATCGTAATCTCCAATGCACAGATGGAGATAAATTTTTTGGTTAAACTCATTAATTTTTTGACATAAATCCTCAACTGGGGTATTAGAAGTAATGTGTTTTTCACCACAGACTTCATAATCTCCCTTTATCATTCTCTTCGATAATACACATTAATTATTGTATTGTTTTTATTAGTTAATTTCTTACAATATTTTAATAAACTAATATCAAACTAAAATTTTATTTAATTCAAAAATTGAATTTCATAAACATTTCATTTTATAATGGGGAAAATAATAGAAGAATATGTGATAACTTGCTTCTTTAATTCAGTTCATTGCATATAAATTCTCATAGAATTTATTTCATATTGGGTGATATAACTAATAACTTTTTTAATAACCAACCACATTTCAATGAAGGATATTTTGAATGTTCCACTAGATTTACACATTCTATTTTACCTATTCTGCTTCCTTTCAACTTGTTCTCCATTAGAACTGATGATTTTTTTGTCTTTGAGTACTAATTTCTTGGTAAACCATTACTATAAATTTAATGAATATTTTATTCCATAAGGTTTATTATTTAATCTTAAATGAAAATGAAATAAATTTTTGAAAATTATATGAGAAAAGGATTTATTGAAGGATCATGATCCATCTATTAATTTACACATAAGACAATTTAATTTAACTCCATCGTACCTTGCATCACTTTATCGTCATAATCTTCTCAATGACAAGACTAAATGTTATATCATCCATGTATCAATGTAGTAAATGAAGAAAAAATCAGACTTTAGTGATAGAAATATGGCATAAGAATCATATGATACATACATGTGTCTCCTTTAAGAATCTTTTAGACCTTCTCTTTTTATGGTGTATTAATAACAATATATACACCCTCACCCTGAATTTCTGATATAGTAGTATTGGGGGAAAGTTATTGAACTACATTATGGAATACTTTCCGGTTATGACAATGAATTTTTCCAATTAATAAAACAATTTTTCTTGGGGTATTACATGCCATTTTCTAGAAAAATAAAATCTATCAGATTAGAACTTTTGTATTTATTACCTATTTAGATATTATTGATTATTTAATTAAACAGTTAAATGTATTCAACAATTTAATCAATTTATAGGAACTTAATTTACTAGATTAAGAATACTCTATAACATGAGTATTATAGTGGAATGGATCCTTGATCATCCCCTCATAGTTTAAACTTATGGCTACACCACTACTCAGAGAGCTAAATGTATGTATTTTTTGTTTCATCTATATTAGATTGTTGCTCCTTGATCTATATATCGAAGTCCTAGATTGTAAAATCCAAAACATGATTTTCTCAAAACATGACTCTAATGTGATTGAACATAATATATGTTTTTTCCTTACTATGACATTATTTTATTAAACTCGTTGTTCTCATAAGAAATCCCCTGTAGAAAAAGGCACCCTCACCTATGTGTGACTGATCACCCTGAACACCTGGTTCTGTTCAAACTCCAATGATAAAAGGATTTTAACAACACAATATTTCATTGATAGTTTTTTTCTCTAGACTAATGCAATATATTTCTATTAATCTTATTCATCTATTTTGGAATTCTCACAGCTGAATATTAATAGAAAAACACTCACCACTTCATTATGTATTTTATTACTTATTATTTTTTTATTTTTCCAATATTATAAAATTATTAAGAAAATAAATAAATACATATAGAAATTTTACTACATCAATGGTCTTTAGCATTTATAACTGGTAAATTCATTTATTCTCAGTAGACCAACCACATCATAGGTGAAAAATACATGATTGGTAGATTGACTCGTGCTGGAACCTATCCTCAACTAGTGTGTCGGATTTTCATCTAGAGTTCATCATGACAAGGAGTTGGTCATATCATACACATTCCTTATCATGAAATACATCCTCATCTAGGCAGGGTCCACATTGTACACCATCTATGTGTGAATGAAAATTACACTCAAACGCTTGCGATATGGCCTATTAGTGAAATGTATATCAGATACATTGGACAAGCATACCTTTACACATTTTGACTAAAATAAATGATGATTCACATATCATTTTAATTAATTTAAATTATCGCATATTTTTAAAAAATTATTTATGTTTAAACAACAAGTCCTACATAGGATGTCTCAAAAGTTGAAAAATATTTTGCAGGTTAAATTAATTTGTGATAAAAATTAAATTGCAATAAATTATAGTAACAGGGGTATTAAATAAATTAATGGAATTTGGAATCAGATAATTTATTTTATTCAAATTCATTACATTAATTAATAAAATTATAATACCAAAAATTGAATTAAATTGAATAATTAATTTAATACCAAATTATATTAATTTTACCATTGGTCATACAATTTATTTTTTAAACCAAATTTATTATATTAAATTATTTATTTTAGTGAAAAAAATAAATTATCTAATTATTATAAATTTGAAAAACATGTGTCTCTTTGAAACTCCACCTTGACACAATGTGGGTCGCACCAAACCTGGGTATACACATAGTGGGTCGTGTAATGCATCTTAAGGGTCATTTTGGACCAAACACATCCGCCCAAAAAACATCATGGATGAGATGACCCAACCAGTCCCATATTCAGTTGTATCCATCCAATCTGACATTAGCTTGGTACCTCAGAGGTCGACATCCATCCAGGCACACTGGTCAGCGAAAATCTCAAAAACCATCCAAATTATGGTTGTCGTATATGATTTTGGGACCATCATGGGTAGCGAGAGAGGTGTTGTTGTGGATGTAATAACTGACAGTGGTTAAGTGATAGAGTTTCCAGATTTTGGTGGGGCTCTAGGAAGGGATCCAGTGCTATGACCAGTGGAAATCTGCATGGGTGGTCGGCCGAGATGAGGCATTGACTTGGATTCTGGTAGTCGACTGAAGCCACTATCACGAGAGGGAGGACGGGTGGTAGATCCATTTGAGTAGGTTCATGGGAGGTAACTTTTGATATGACACAATGGAGTAATATGGGATACCTAGAGGACAGTCTACAAGTGTTCTAGGGAAGAGAAATTTGGTATGGAGGATCCATAGTTGTGGATCTAGTCGCTGCAGACAGTGGCCTGGACATGTAAGGATACCGATCTGGAGAGCACCATTATGTCTGGATGGGGGAATGACTTTACTCCAGAGGATGCTATGGGTAAAGATTTACACTGGTCTTATACATAGGATGTTGATTCTCTAGATTCCAGAGAGTAAATAGGGATGTTAGATGGATGTAGGGGTGGTTGTGGTTGAAGGGATACAATACACCAACATCAAAACAACCACAAGGGAATAACGAAATCACTATTCATGTGTGATGAAAAACCAATAATAGAAAACAATAAATAAAATGATGAAAAAGTAAACATAACATTGGGATCTATGTGCATCAGATCATTAGGGATCCTACCACAAGACCTTAACACTACACATACATTTTATTACTATGTACAAGAAAACTAGATTTACAACAATGGGTAATGGTAAAATATAAATCATAAGAAAACATGTGATATAGTTTGAAAACGAAATCAAGACCTATAAACCAACATAAAATTTCGTGGTTAGAAACACCCGGTATTCCTAGTCTCTTAAGGTTCCTCTTAGATCTTGTTCGGTGTTGCTTGGGTGTTGGACTACACAAGTCATGCCCGAAGGTAGTTGAAGAATGCTCCCCCAATAGAGGTACGCCAATGAAGATCCCTATAGATCACCATCTCCATTAGTCTAACCACTGAGACAACCACAATAAGTCTTGAGAATGAAAATATAGAAGAATATGTGTTTTAGGTACTGCACAAAATAGAAAACTATTGATAAGAACCATGAATCGAGATTATTGGGGTATCACACTAATATGGTAAGAGGAGAAATATGGGTGATGAATCCCCCCATGAACAGCCTACACCATAACCATTTTCCCATATCAAGGGTATCCACATATGAGGAACAAAACATCCAGGCTGAAACGATGCACCTCATTCGAACAGTCAAAAAATAGATGGACCTTTAGGATCAAAATAGTGTTGCAAAAGATTAACATTGGATAAGAGTATAAACCAAAAACAAGGATTACAAGCACTCATGACGGTCAAAAAATACCCCATATAGACATACCAAAAATCCAAAAATATAATGTCATCAAAATTAATGCATGGAATAAAAATTACACTGAAATTTTAATATGAAAAGTAAAATGAATTAAAGGAAATAATTAATTCGTCGTGGTGTTGTGGGATACCTGGATTCACGACATGATCGAGAGTGGCACAACCTTGCCGACATGGGGTTTCTCATTATTAACCACCTTTTTTAACTCAAAAAAAAATTTCTTTTGTATTTATTCAAATAGACAGTCCACAACAACAAAAATTTCATTATTTTTATTATGTATTGTGGAATTCCACATGGATGAAAAAAAATAATTTCATAATTATTATCATTTATAAATTGAAATAATAAATTTTAAGATTAAAATTTAATATTATATTTTTTGTCCCACATTACCTATAGAATTTATATCTGGCCACAGAAAAATAATCCATATGAAAACACTATTAACTAGAAATATATAGTATATCGTGACTTGTTCGAAATTAAATACCCAAAATCTAGCCACATGTGCTCTAAAAATAAAATTTTCATGTTGCAAATAACATGTTCCTTCACTCTTAGATATAAGCCTAGTCAGATCCGTTGGGACTGATGTTAATCCCTCTTTTTAAATTTATAAATAATTTAATTTTCTTTTTTGGAAAATGAATGTGATGTCTCTAATAATAATAGATGTTAAAATGGTCACATTAGAAGCCGATGAGACAATGATTTTAAATATTCTCATCATCGAGATGATGTGATTTGTCATCATTGATAACTAGAGCCCTGGTATATTATAAGGATATAATGAAAATTAAATAGTGTGAAAAACATAAACAAAAAAACATAACCTTCCAGATCTCAAATTTTGGTCGATATGTTTTTGTTTCCAAAAATCATTTCATGAAAGATATAAGTACAAATACCTCTATATCGTCCACTTGTGCTTAAAAACACAATGGAATGTTGGTCATCAAATTCAATGTCCTATGGTGGAGATCTGATGACACCTTTGATCCCACAATGATTAACACGTCGACATACCTTCATTGAAGAGAGATGTACTTGATGCATGCACCTAGATCAAGAGTATGTCCTTAAAAAGAGGGAGATGGGAGAGATGATCTAGAATTATCTCCAAAAATTGTATCAAAGAGGATCCTCTCTCCACCTATTTATTGTGGATACTCAAAATACCCAGAATAGTTCCCCGATCCCATTTATTTATCATCCACTTAATAAATAATTATGATGAAATAAAATCATTCATAAATGTTATTTATTATATCAGAAAATATCAATAATATACACACAATATATTACATGATAAACTCGATTCATTTTACTTGACACATAATTCCTTCATAATATTAAATGAACATAGAATATTAAAATAATATTCACTCGATTAATATTATTCCATGAATTTCCATAAAATTTAAATAATTTTAATAAATAAATTCAGTACCTGTTATTCTATAATTTAATAAAATGAATTTATTTATTTATCTATGATCGATAATATGGATCTCACTCCAACTCTGTGGAGGGTCCCACTATATATGATATACATATTCAACTGAATTGGTCAAATTATTTACTGCTCTTCTTTTGGGGCCTTTAAGCCCTTATATTTAAAGTATTGAATAGTATACCTAGTCAAATAGTGGAATCTAGAAACACATCAAGTCCCTTAAAGAGATAAAGAAATTCTTAGCAATGAAAACCAACCTATGGACAAACACTTATTATTATAATCTCATATTCATTAATTAACACTTGGAGAATGATACACACTTATGTCAATTCTATTTTATTTATTTATTTATTGTTATTATCTAACTACTTCTATACACCCTCAACGAACTCGGTCCTGTAATTATGAAGGTACTACCATCCTTATAAAAAATGCTTGATGTATATTACATCCCCAACCCATAAGTGAAAAATTATCTCTTTACCATTCATCCTATGCAAGTCAACCAATGATGCACCATAAAAAATCTACAATTCCATGATTTCATTATCATGTATTATTCTATGATTCAATGTACAATACTAAATGGAACAGATTTATAATGATATCATGTTAGGGTACTAATACAGCTGTTTGTAGATACAAATATCCAATGAAAACAAAACATGTTGTGTTCCAATTAGTAGTTCAATCCATGTGATACTAGTACTTGACATCTCCAAGTACAATTTTCTATTGAAGAAGTCGCAATGATTATAATCCCCTAGAACCTGATAGTCAAACATCAACCGTGTTTAGATAGTAATATGTATCTAGACCATAGAACAATTTTTTTATGATTAATCACGTAGTATATCAAGGATATAAATATAGCCTAGGATCTCCTATAAGATTTGGATAAAATATTCAATCTATGAACATTGTCATTTCAATAGTGGACATAGAAAATTGTAAACTGTAATTGTAAGAATACATCTTGTATATCATACTATATATATGAATTGTTAATCTAAATGAATATTTTGTTACTTCCAGGAAACCCGATATTACAACACATTATTCGACACAATGACATGTTATTCCCTTTATAGAAAATCTGCATGTATATTCTAACCCATTCAATGACAAGAATACAGTTTAGGAACCTTAGAAAGATTTGTTCCCCCCACCAGTAGAGAAGAGTGTCGATCCCATCCCCAATTAAGTATATAGAAGAACCAACGATAGCACGAATGTTCATAGCCAAAGAAAAAGATGATACAATTCATATTCTAATTGTTATCCTTGATTTTTCTTGATAGATTATTTTTATGTTATAGGGGGAACTATACACTTATGTGGTTGAGGATGTGTCACCTTTTGTTAGACATATCTTCTTTGTATTTTGGACAATCATGGATTATATTGTACCTTTTCTAGTTAGTTTTCCTAGTGGATTGGCATTCCATTGGAGACCATTGATCATGAAGACTCAATATTAGAATACAATATATTGATGAATGTTTTACCACTTATTATATAAATATTATTATCTACTGACCTTTTTTATTTTATGTTATCCAATATCATTTATACCTTCAGCTAGTATGTTGTTTTGTTTTTCTATATTATGTGAAGATCAAGTCCCACCTACAATATTATCGTATTTTGATCAATGATTGATATCCTTAATCACAAATTATTAATAGGTGAAATAAATGATATATTTTAGAATGTATTATATCTATGTACATTTTTAGAAATGTTGGGATTTTGGAGTGAGACTTACTAATCGTATATATTTTCTCCATGATACAAAAATAAGGACTACTTTAGGTCATATTCTACCTAGGTCAGAGCCATAAATAGTATCTAGTTTATGCCATGAATCATGATATTATGGAAAATGGTTTCATCATTATAAATAATAGCATAGGATGTTGATTAAGGAGGAATCCCATAGTGTGTGAAAAACATCCAGGAGTTAGTCTGTACAATTCATGTTATAAACATTAAAACATCCATATATAGGCACTATATATATACATCCCTGATATTAGTTTCATATAATATAAGGATCTACTGATGTTCATCAAGAATTACCTACCAATGGTTTGTAGGGAATTGTAAAATCTAGGGGTGTCCATTTTTTTAATAAACTCCCCCACATCCATTTATAGGTAGACCATGATTGGCTACGGGGGGGGGGGGGGGGTCATGTTAAATGACATATACAAGAAATGTTGGGAATATAGTATGTGTCGCCTTATATGGTTCTATGTGTGATATGGGTTTTATATACCATATATCTCAGACTTAGTGATGCGATTTCGAGTCATCCATTTCATTCCATATCACATGGAAATGATATAGAGATCCTATTATAGGTCTTAGATTTGTTTCTCTATATAGAATCTTCTTCTAGTTTTAGTCATTACCACTCACAATTTTATTGAATGTTCAGGGATACAGTTGGAAAAGAAACATTCTAATGTGATATCATCATTAAAAAATGAAAATTTATGATGTCATACCCAACCATAACTAGTTTAAATTTTGAATACCTTCGTAAATTTTACTCAAAATAGAGTAATATGACAATAAGCAGATGTGATGAGGTAAAACATTACTAATGAATTCTACTGAAGGCTATATGAGTAGTTACATTCCCTAGGTGTTGGTGATTGATTACCCATCAGTTTTTGAGATTGGAAATATGTTCCACCAATGAAGTATAAGATCATATGATTGTAATAGTATATTATTATGTGAATTTATTCCTATATGATGTTCAAGAGTCTCCTCTCCCCATCATTATCATCAATTCAGAATTGGCATGAACCCTATACTTTCACTAATATCTTATTTTCCTATATGATAAACCCAATTTAGCTAAAGGATATGATGGTGATGTAAGGGACGTTTCTATAGAGGATTATTATTAGACCATTTCTATAATCTATGATTCTCATATTCTATTCCATAATTAGGGGGTGGGTGCTTGAAGTTTTTTTATTAAAAATGATTTCCAAAATCAATTTACATTCATTAAAAAATTGTATTTTATGGTGATTTATTATACCCTTGATCAGTTAAAAGGATCTATGTGGTTATAAAATATAAATATAAGGATTGTGTTTCAATTGATTTTAGTATAGTTAGATGAAATATTAAAGTCAATTTTCTTGAATATATTTGGAAACTATAACTTTTTAGTCATATTTTTTTTGTTGAAAACACCCATGGAGTGTTTATGGGAATCATGAATTCAGTTATTTTCCATATCTGGAATATTTTGTGCTGGTTTTTATCATAAACATCCCCATTTAATATCAAATATATGTAATAGAATCCATGGATCTGAGGATCATCATAATTTCATTATGTTAATATCAACTATATGGATTCCCCTTAATGTGGAAGTTCTATATTTTAAAATTTCCATCCATCGGATATGTCATTTTAGTGGTTAGTATTTCACTAAATCATACTAATATAAAGGAATATTTATTCAGAGCTACCCACTAGTTCTGTAGTGTTTTTATTTCACCTGGAAGGATTGGATAATGAAATAAAATATTATACCTAGATGTATGTTATAACTATTATGATAATTTATAGTTGAGTTTTTAAAACATATTTTTTTATAAAGGTGATACCACATGATTCAAATTACATGAAACATGACATAGATCTTGTATAAGATAATTTATCCTGGAAGATGTAGAAACATTTTTATCTGGGTGAGAAATTTGTGGTATTCATATATCAAATGAAACTCCAGTGTATCTGTTTATATTATCTCATCAATTTCAGGCATATTCAAAGGTATAGTTCATTTTTGAATTTTATTTATAAAAATAATATTCACTATGGAATTGTTATATTGTAAATAATTTATTTACTATAAAAATATCATACACAACCAATTGTGGTGGTTTTTGAGAAGTTATCTTCATTATTGTCAGATTATAAGGAAGAAGGAGATTTATTTGATCTTTAGAATATGGTACTGACCCATAAAACTCATATACTTTTAAACTAGGATTATAATGGATATTTAGATTATGAGGATTTATGAGAGAAAATTCACTCAATTGGTTAACACAAGGGTTTATCTGAAAGAGAGATCATGTTCTCCAAATAAAGGATTAAATAATTGTTATTTCATTAATGTAAGTGGGGTTGTGGAGGGATTCACACAACAATCATTCATAAGTGGATCATGGTGTAATTAATATATAATGGGATCATAAGAATTGATTTTGGTACATTAGAATGAAGCATTGTCTTATTCAATTCAATTCACAGTGTGTCACTTTTAAATAGGTATTGGTAAGAACCATGTTCTAGTTGGAATTATCCCACCCATTAAGGTTCAATTGTTGATGTGTGATACCATATTAGTTGATTTTGGCCCCATAAATCATCTATTGGATATAATTCATGACACTATATGTGTCATTATTGACTGCATAACCAATTCATCTCACTTCCATCACATTATAGAGAAGTACCTAATGATGTTTTTAGAATGTTTGTACATATGCAAGATTGGGTAATTTAATGGTGTTCCCACAATGTTTTTCTTGATGCATGATACTTTTTTATGTATGGTTTAAGGTGGAGTTTTCATGATGACATCAATACACAACTACATTTCTATACATATTATTGTCATTATGAATATTGTTAAACCTAGAGAACCATTTGGGTTCTTGAGGATATGATATAATCATTTATGGTGGATTTTTTTAGAAATATGGGTAACAAGTCAACATCAAAATAGTTATCATTCAACAATAGTAATTATGTTTCTATAAAAATGGAATCATTCATGGCCTTGAATATAGTTAATCTATTTTCTATTAGGTTATTTTTGATTCATTTGAAATGGGATTGATCTACTACTATTGATACTGAAGAAGGAACAAGTAATATATGATCATATTAGACCTAACTAGACCTATGATATTTTCGATTTGGCTAGAGGATACATAAAAATATATTTTAAATGGGTTACCATGTATTCATGAAGGCCTCACATCATTGCATTGTGAGGTATTTTTTTGGAATATACAATTATTCTTGTGTTTGATTAGACAATTATAGATTCTTATAAGAGTTGGTAAGGATAATTATCACCCTGACATAGCCCCACTAATTTACCAATTGCACAATTATTTCTCCATGTCATATATTAGGTTTAAATTTCATGATAAATCACATATTATTTATTGGCCAGAAATGAATGTTGATTTTGGTGTTATCATTTCATAGTACCCAATGGATATCAAGGAAAAGCATGACAAGATCCTTTATGGAATAGTTATTCCCATGGTTCTTGTTCATCGCAACATGGAAACATTTAGGGGAGATAACGGGATAGTGAATGTAAAATATGATCTATATATGCTCCATTTTTTGGATGAGATAATATTTTATATAAGAATAACATTGAAGGAGTAGAGGATTTTTCATTCAATATTTTTTTTAATAATGCCTAGAAATTTTTTAATAATATTTTTAGAGATGGCTAAAATGATAGATAATTTAAATTTTTCATTGTATTATATCATAAAGAAAATATATTTTTTACATTTTTTATCTTTTCAAATGAAAACATTTAATAAATTCTAATTAGATTCCCATATAAATTTTTTAAAATTCTTTTTATGTCCAAAGTGGGGGTTTTTCTATGGGATGTTTTATTATTTACAGAATGTATTTGAATAGTATGAAAAAAAATCAATATTTTATTCCAATAATAAAATAATAAATTTATAATTTAGTTCATGAATACTTTATAGTTTTATTCTATGGTAAATTAAAAAAAATATATTATTCAATTAAAATAATGTAGCATCGAGGATTATATAATCTTAAACTGTTATCAAGATTATCTTTAATTTATAAGATACTTATTTTCATTATGGAGATATATCAATAATAGTAATTATTTTGGTACTAATGGGTACATATGAGGATATATAATCAGATGGAAATAATTCAATACCCTAAAACTAAATCACTCCACATTGGAAATATATATTATTATTCACACTACTTCACATTGGTGGGATATTTTCGTGAATAATTAACTCCCTTTTTCTCTTCCCCTTGAGAAATAAAGGGTACCATCCATGATCATCAAGAAACACATGGGGGTGGTGATAGTGAATGAATTCAAATACCGAAAGGATATAAAATATATAATCACTATTGGGATATGACTTATTAAATTTTTTTCGCAACTCGTTCTTTTTTATCAAAAGTTCTCATCTTTTAAAAATGGGAATAATAAAAAATGGGAGAGAATTAATTAAAAAAATATAATTTATGGATAATATAAAAATAATATTATTGTATACATTATTCATGGTTTATCAAGGAAATAAAAATAAAAATTATTATTCTATCCCAAATATTTTAAAAAGCTCTAAAAATTATTTAATAATTTTTATATCATGTAATAGGTGAAAAATTAAATTAAATTGAATTACATGATTGAATTATATTTTTTATTTTCACATAAATATAATAAATTTATAATTTGTTTATACTTTCAAATTTGGTCGAAAATGCTTTGTTTTTGAAGTATTTATTTCCATTCATTAGATTAATGTTGGGATGAATCATTTATTATTATACAAAAAATATATATTCGTAGAACCATCCTTGTTTTAATACTCTTATGGTATTATAAAATGTTTTTGAATATAAATTTTATGATATTTAATCATTAAAAATTAATTATCTAATAAATTATTTTTTAGTTGGAATAGAAATCTCATCGAGGGATTTACACCATGAATAAATAAATTTATTCTCCACCATACTCACATTCAATAACAACCCCAGACATGAATACATATTTTGGAGTTCGGACATTCTACTGACTACTTCCCACTCAACTATTATCTTCCACTCACCCAAATCATTTTTTATCTTGATTATATGATGCTAAAATTGGTAATTGCGATAAAATTATGGGTTATAGAATATATTTATGATGGATCAGTGTGTTATGGGAATGGTTTGATGAGTGTTTGGGTGAATTCATATTAGATTATTATATGTTGGTCAGAGTGGATACTCAAGAGGGGGTGAATTGAGTTCCAATTAAAATTTCTGTTAAAATATTGTCTATTTAAAATCCCCCAATTTATAAAACAACTTAAACTGTTGTGAATTTATACTGATTCTAAATGTTCACTTAGCTTCTCAAAGATTGATTATGTCTCAGTTAATTTAACCACAAGATCAAACTAACTTTTTAAACTAACCTACTGATTTATAATAAGTGTAAACACTTGATAATTTAACCATCAAAGTAGATTTAAAATAGTTTAGAATTTCAAGGTAATATCAGCGGAATAAATAAGATATATGTAGTATACATTGAACTTAACTAAAGATGCACAACAGATATAACAATAGGTTCAGTCTCAAGTCGAGACTTAGCCCTCTCAAATTTATATAAATTTGATCCACACCCTATATCGGGGTTAACAACAGTTTACAAAACTGTCCAGGCCACACAGGGACCTCTACCACTGTTCTTCGTGGGAAATAAAACAAAGACCCGGCCACACAAGGACCTCTTCCACATTTGACATGGGTGAACAAGAGTTAAGTGTTTTGGAGTGAGGATTTGATATCCTCGAGTTCAGTACAGGAGACAGTGTGTGTATAAGATATACAGAGTATACCACACTACTCAAAAGTTAATAAATAAATCACTTAGAGAGAACAGATAAGAGTTTAGAAATCTCTAGTGATTATCAATGTAGCTCTGGACTCATTGGATTTAGCAGGAATGCTTCTGAGTCCTTCTCTGGTTTTTCTGTGGAAAAACAGAGTGTCGTAGTTCAACTTGTCTTCTACAGGAATGAACATGATCTCTTGATTCGCCGGGTGTTCTTCTGTGGTGTTGGATTGCATTCATGAGAGTTATTTGAAAGTCTTGCAATCTCCTTCTTGTTCAATATTGTTCTTCTTGTTCATCATAGTGCTCTCGGGTGTATGTAAGTTCTTCTCATTGTATATTCACACTTGCATGCCACACGTGTACTGCATCTCAAACTTCTTTATATTCCACAAGTTCTAGAAGTAGGAATGATTCCCCTTTCATAGGTACGATATACGATTTCCTGACATGCCAACAACTATCATTAAATAACATTAATTTCATTAAAAAATCAAATATGACCGTTAGAACTATTTAAATAATATTGACAAAATGTTAAGAAATTGTGTCACAGTGAATATGTAAACAGTGTCTTCTTCACGGTATAGTCTTTACAGTATGAGCTTCTGGGTATGAGCTTCACGGTATGTTGCTCACGGTGTCTGGGTCACGGTGAGTCCTTCACGGTGTCTATGTCACGGTGAGTCCTTCACAGTGTCTGGGTCACGGTGAGTCCATACATGGAAAAATATCTTATTTGGACTTAGATAGTAATATGCAGAATATGGATTAAGTTTAATCATTAGAGAGTAAGAGAACGTGAATCATAAACATAAAGTCTTGATAATATATGTTAGATTTTTGATCATGCATAAGACTTGTAAATAATAAAGAGAGTAATTAACATCCTAAGATTTTTTATCATTAAAACGTGATGTGTAGTTATTATTGAGATTGATGAGAATTAGCAAGATGTGCAATGAATATTGAGATTAATTAACAATAATAGTATTTTTTATCCTTAAAACATGATTAACACATGAGGATTCCAACAATCTTCCCCTTTTTGATGATCACAAATCATGTATTGTAAAAATATAAATGAAATATAATATTAAAGAAACTATCATATTAGAATAGAAAAAAGAATTAGTACTAACACTTTTAGTTTTTCTCCCCCTTTTATACTTGCAATTTTTCTCCCCCTTTTGGGATTATAAAAAATTAGATAAAAAGAAATCAAACACGACATTTTTCATTAAACAAAGGGTTCAGAATACAATAAAAACATTAAACAGCAAATGACATCCCATCAAAAAGAAAACAGTCTCTAGACACTTTAGGGTTCCACTTTTTTCTTTCCATTAGTAGCAGTAGGAGATGGTGCTGAAGTAGAAGAAGTCATAGATGTGGTACACAAAGAGGGTAAGGGTAGACCTTCAAAACAGATGGAGCCAAAGTAGGAGAAGTAGAAGATCTAGGCTGGGGTTGATCAAGAATGACTGGCCGGAACTGAGGAAGAGCTTGGCTGACTGACATGGCAGTTGAGGCTAAAGCAGGTAGACCAGGTCTATGGGGTGCAGCAGTTGGTGCAACAATAACAGTACTCTACACATGAAGATACTACTTTAAAAGATTGATGAAATCATTAATGATTTCACCACCATATTTCATAGCCTTTTCAAAATCATCCTTATTCTCCATAAATCTGTCCAACAATATGGTGAACCTTGTATGTTTCTGAACATGAGTTTTAAATGCTTGAGTCACCGGAGGGATTCTCAAATTTTCCACAAGATATCTAAAGTGATATGTCCTATCACTTTTGGAGAAAATCCGAGAGAGATACAAATCTATTTTCTTGGTGATCTCTTGTTGAGCATCATTGGATATCTTAGAATGAATCCTAACCTAGTCCAATGATCTATCACTGTTCTTAACCACTTCTGTCAAAGAGGACATATCCAAACCACTGAAGGCACTCTGATGTTCTTCCTTGATTATGGATCTCAGAAGGGAATCATCCAAAGAGGATATGCAGGTCTGACCAGAAGCAGGTGAAGCATTGACAGCTTTGGTTATAACTTTGAGCTGTTTCGGAACATTTTGCAGGCATCCAGTGTATTCATCTGTAAGCTTATTCAGATTTTCTACAAGCTCCCTCATGTGTTCCATCATTTTGGTGTGTCTTTCAAATATTCTCGTTAAAATAAAGTAGATATGTATGAACTTGAGACATAATTTCCCTAGCAATGAGGGAATCAAATGGCTTAGGAGAAGCAGCAACAGGTGTAGGGGCAGAAACAGGAGCAGGCACTGATCTCAAAGATAACTCATTCTACAAATTTGCTATCATATTTTTCAGATTTGAAACATCAGCACTCAGCAGCTTATTATCAACTATGAATTCTTGAATTTCTCGGATCATCCTTGGTTGAATATTCTAGATAATATTTTCCAAGATAATTGATGAATTTTCTTGACTTAACTGAGTCACTAGATGAGGTTGAGTGGAGACAATTTTCTCAAATCCAGCTAATAGAATTTCTCCAAAAAAAATTCAGATCATCATTGGCCAAAAAGGAGTCATGCTCGGGTAAGGGTGCAGGTAAAGGTTTAGATTCTGGTTGAGTTCAGAGTCATCTTCAGACTCAGATTCTGATTCGGATTAAGGTTGGGGATCTGGTTCGGGTTCTGGGTGTGCTACAGACTTTAGTTGAAACAGAGAAGAAAGATCCATTCCAGTTGTAGACACTTTCACTGACTCATTTACATCATAAAATCTTGGGAAAACAAATTTGGTGTGCACAGAGTATGAGACAGAGGGTTGAGAAGCTTCAGCAGATCCAGCTTCTATAATCTCATGGTTTTGAGGTTCCTCCCCCTCAAATTGTGCTTCCATTTCAGAGACTATACGCTCACCATGATCAAGATCCACAGGATCATCTCTAATCTCTTCAGCAAACTCCTGCCTTTCCAGATGAAACGAAATTTCCATCATCTCTTCAGCAGACGGAATTATCTCAGTAACTTATTGTTCCACTGGTTGAGCTTCCAGACTTTCTTTTTTCTCAACAGAAAGATCATCTTCAACAGGATCTGCCTCTAAGGTTGATTACTGTTCTGAATTAGGAAAAACCAACTTTATTTCAGCATTAGGATGAGATTCTGGATTGACATCCACACTAGAAGAATGAGCTTACTCTTCTCCCAATCTAACAACAACTTCCTCTTCTTGAGGTGTTTCAGCAGGGATAACAGCAGGGACAATAGTATTTTCTTTTTCAACAGGAGTTGTTTCCATTTGAGGTTTTCTATCTTCTTCTATAGGATATACATCAGCTGTTACTTCATCTTCTTCTTCTTCAGAAAACTCAGCCACTTCATCTGCTTCCAAACCAGAATCAGATAGATTTTTAGGCCTTCTTGGATAGTCAACAGGATTAATCTTTTTATACAATTGATCATTATCCTCAACCCACTGCTTCTTCCAAGGGTTCCAGCTAATCTACATCCTTCTGATGATAGGCATGGATAGGCAAAAATCAAAGTCCTCTAACTTCTCTTCAGTTGGTCCAATCATCCCTTTGGAAACTAACATAGATGAAATCATCCTTGAGTAAAACAAGGAGGTGGATTTGGAAGTGACTTTGATCAGCTCACAGATATGGTTGATAACATACTTACAAAGATTGATCTTATGGAAATTCTTCCACAGGAGAATCTGGAACACATCCAAATACTTCATCATAGAAAAATCTCCTTTTCTCGTGCTAATAAAATTCTGAACAAATTTGAACAGTAGTCTAGTCTCCCCATCTAATTCAGTAGCTATGGCCCTTCACTTTGTCCCATTTCCAGTCAGGATTTCCAAATATTTCTCTAGGTTAAAGATATTGGTTGTTGTAGGAGGGTCTCTCTAGTAATCCTCAAAAACTCCTTCATGTGGAATCCCTAGCCATACAGCCTACAGCCTCGATGAGAAAGAGAACTTCTGACCATTTATCCATCTTGTAACCATAAAGCTTTCTCCAAACTCAAAAGAAAACTTCACATACAGATAGAATTGAGATACCAGCTTCAGGTAAATCAGCCTATTCTGTCAAGTGAACCATTCAATCCATCCTTGTTCTCAAAAAACATTCAAAACTAATGATCTACTAGACATCAACCACTTTGGGAAAACCTCTTTTTCAGGTACAACTGTACGACTTACCAGGTTTGGGTTTAGAGGTCCTTCGGGAGCTATCCTCAGTATCCTCTTCTGTTTCTTAGAGCGTCACTTCTCAGACAAGGGTGAAGATGGATGCTTCATCCTTGGCATTCACTGAAGGTTCGGGTGAGAGGGAAGAGAAGGTTCGGGAGAGAGTTCGGGTAAGGAATCGAATGAAACCCTTAAGTTTTATCATTTGGGAATGTCAAATGCCATAAAAACAAAAACATGGGAAATAAAATAGCAGTGAAATAATAATTCCCACAATACGGGTTAAAAAAGAATATAAATAATTCTCACGGTGAGACCGTGAGTAGGCATTACGGTGTGATGAAAACTAGTCATTACGGCGAGACAGTTGGTAGTCGTCACAGTGAGACAGTATGCATTCTGTATAGTCACAGTGAGATAGTGAGTTGACAGACCATGAGCATAAAGTCTTGACGGTGAGACTGTGAGCATAAAACAGTAACGTAAAAACAGTGAACATGAAACCGTAAAGTAAAATACAGTATGGTATTAAACATTAAGATCAATAAGATATTTAATTATGATTAATCATACCAATATCATATATGATGTAGTCTAATCTCTCAGAATTTAATGGTTTAGTGAATATATCAGCAAGTTGATATTCAGTACCAATGAATTCCAAAGTGATATCACCTTTTTGATAATGATCCCTCAAAAATTGATGTCTTACATCAATATGTTTTTTCCTAGAATGAGAAATAGGATTCTTAGAAATATCAATAGCACTTGTGTTGTCACAATTTATTGGGACATGTCTGAATTGATATCCATAGTCTAGTAATGTGTGTTTCATCCACAAAATTTGTTCACAACAACTTCCAGAAGCTATGTATTTAGCTTATGCAGTAGATAATGCAACATAATTTTGTTTCTTACTACACCATGATACTAGTGACTTGCCTAAAAGGTGACATGTTCCAGAGGTGCTTTTTCTATCTAACTTACATCCAACAAAATCAGCATCAGAATAACTAACTAATTGAAATGATTGTCCTTTGGGATAGAACAGTCCTAAATTGGGAGTATGCTTGAGGTATTTAAAAGTTCTTTTTACAGCATTTAAATGTGACTCTTTAGGGTTTTCTTGAAAATGAGCACACATACACACACTAAGCATAATATCAGGATGACAACCATTCAGGAATAGTAGACTTCCAATTATTCCTCTATATGTGGTTTGATCAACATATTTACCATTTTCATCAACATCTATCATACAGGTGGTTCTCATGGGAGTGGCACTACTCTTTGTGATATCCAATACAAAACGTTTTAGAAGATCTCTAGTATATTTACTTTGAGTTAAAATAATTTCATCATCATTTTGAATGATTTTAAATCCAAAAAAGAATTTAAGTTCACCCATTAAACTCATTTCAAATTCATTTTGCATCATCTTATAAAAATAAGTACATAATGTAGTTTTTGAAGATCCAAAAATAGTATCATCTACATAAATTTGTACAACTAAAACATCTTTAGAAATTAGTTTTATAAACAGAGTAGGATCAGCTATTCCTTTTGTAAAACCTTTAGAAATTAGAAAAGTACTTAATTTATCATACCAAGCTCTTGGAGCTTGTTTTAAACCATATAAAGCTTTTGATAATTTGAAAATATGATTTTGAAAAAGAGGGTTTGAAAATCCAGGTGGTTGTTCAACAAAAACATCCTCAACAATATATCCATTCAAGAATGCACTCTTGACATATATTTGATATAGTTTTAAATTTAGATGCGCAGCATAAGCATGTAAAATCCTAATAGCTTCAAATCTGGATACTGGAGCAAAAGTCTCCTCATAGTCAATACCTTCTTAATGACTATAGCCTTGTGCAACTAGGCTATCATTATTTCTAACTATGTTTCCAGATTAATATACTTTATTTATAAATACCCATTTAGTACCAATTGTGAAAGTGTCCTAAGGTCTTTCAACAAGATTCCAAACATTATTTCTTTCAAATTGATTGAGTTCTTATTGCATAGAAATTACACAAACTTCATAATTAAGAGCATCATCAATGTTTTTATGTTCAAGATGTGACAAGAAGTCTTGATGTTCAACCTGATTTCTAAGAGAAGCTCTAGTTTGTGTCCCTATATCAAGATTTCTTACAACAACATCTAAAGGATGATTCTTTAGAATTCTAGTTGATCTAGTAAAGGTAGGAATAGAAATTTAAGGTTCTTCTCTGGGATCATTTTCATTAGGAGTAGATTATGGAATAAGTCTAGAACTGGTTTTCTTTATAACAGGTTCATTATATTTGTCATTAAGGTCCATAACAAATAAATCTTCTTCGATATTTTCAAGAGAGGTTTTAGGTTCAGGTGGATCAGTTTCATCAAACATGATGTGAACAGATTCTTCCAAACACATGGTTCTTTTTTTGAAAACTCAATAAGCCTTGCCGGTTATGGAATATCTTATAAAGATTCATTCACCACTCTTAGAAGTAAACTTATCAAGATTATCTTTTGTATTGAGAATAAAAACATTGCAGCCAAAGACTCTAAAGTAACTAAATTTGGGTTTTCTATTGTTCCACAACTCATATGGGGTCTTCTGAAGAATAGGTCTAATTAAGACTCTATTAATAATATGACAAGCTGTTTTCATAGCTTCATCCCGGATGTAAAAAGGCAGGTCATATTCATTAAGCATAGTTCTAGAAATTTCTTGCATGGTTCTATTTCTTCTTTCTACTACACCATTCTGATGTGGTGTCCTAGGAGAAGAAAATTAATGACTATAGCCATTGTGTGAGAAATAGGATTCAAATTCGTGATTTTCAAACTCATGACCATGATCACTTCTTAGGGTTTTAATCTTAATTCCATTAATATTTTCTACAGATTTGGAGTATTTAACAAAGTAAGACCATGCTTCACTTTTGTGAGCGAAGAAGTATACCCAAGTATATCTAGAAAAGTCATCTACTAGGACATAGACATAGTGATTCCCATTTAATCTAGAAACTCTACATGGTCTAAGCAAATCCATGTTAACCAACTCGATTAGTTGAGAAGTTGGAACTTCTTTCATTGATTTAGAAGAAACATTATGTTGCTTTCCCTTTTGACAGGGATTACAAACTTTTTCATTTGGAAACTCAAGTTTAGGTAGGTCTATAACTAAGTTCTTCCTAGTTAGTTTTCTAAGTGCACGTATCTTTTAGTGTCCTAATCTTTTATGTCATAAACTTGACTCTTTATGAAAAGCATTTAAACAGGTAACATTTTTCTTAGTTAAGGAATTTAAATCAACAGCATAATCATTTTCATTTCATAGAGCAGAAAATACTAAAAAAAATTTAGAATTAAAAACATTACAATAATCATTTTCAAATTTGAAATTAAAACCATCATCACATAATTGAGAAATACAGAACAGATTATATTTAAGTCCATCAACATACAAAACATTGGAAATTAAAACTGAAGTAGTGTTACCAATTTGGCCTAGGTTGATGATCTTTCCTTTAAAATTATCACCAAATGTGACATAACCTCCATCAACCTTTATTAAACTTTTGAAACATGAGTAATACCCAGACATATGTCTTTAACATCCACTGTCCTATTACATGTCTTCTTGTGGGAACTCTTCAAGAAGGTTTCCTACAAAACAGATTTAGATAGGAAATGATTTTGGTACTCATATCTTCTTGGTTCCAGATAGGTTAGGAATCAAAGATTTTGGTACCCAAATTTGTCTTATGAGTCTCATATAATTTACATAATGAAAATATTTTTAAAGATAAACTCTATTTGATTTATAACTATGTGAATAACTAGTTGAAGCATATAAATGTCCAGGTCTAGAACTAGCAGTATTCTGTCCAGATTTAGGAATAAATCTATTCTTAGTAAGTTGTCTCTCTCCAGGTTTGTAGCCTATTCCAGTAGTGTATTTTGGTGCAACTTTCTTTCCTAGAATTTGAGTTGGTGTATCTTTTCCATTTTTGAACTTCTCTAAGTATTTTCTAGGTTTCTCCTTAGACATTTTTAGTTTAGTGTTATCCTTTAACAGTTGCACATTTTTCTGTTTTTTAATAGTTAGTTCAGTTTTAACAATAGTAGTGAGAGAATACTATTTCTTTAATGATTTGTATTTATCCTTAAGTTCATTGCATGTCTCTTACAGAATATTACAATATTCAAATAATTTGTCACTTGTCATGTTTTCATAATCAGAATCAGATTATACATCATCTCCAGAATATAATGAATTTAAAACAGGAGTATCTGAGGTTACATCAGATGTGTTTGTCATGAAACACATGTTGGCATGATTTGTTTTAGAATCAAACATTTCAGATTCACTTGTGCTGTCTTTGGAAGCACTCCAGGTAGCCTTCATAGCATTTTTGTACTACTGTCCTTGTAATCATATTTCTTCTTAGATTTTATCTTTGGGTAGTCTGCTTTGATGTGTCCTTTCCTTTTTCACTCATAGAAAACAACTTCATCACTTTTATCTGGCTTTTTCCAATCCTTCTTCCAATGTCCCTTATTGTCATACATTCCTTTGTAATTTGATTTGGTGAAAATTTTCTTCTTCCTATATAATTTCTTAAACCTTCTGGCTATCAGAGACATTTAAGCATCACTATCAGTGTCTTAATTTTCACTGGTTAAACTGTCAGTTTGTATTTGAGCTTTATCTTTGTCCTTATAATTTGAAGCATTTGTATTGAAAGCCACAAATTTTCTCTTAGTTTCATTATCTTCCTCTTTATTCACCTTGAGTTCTTCCTCATACATCATAAGCTTACCAATGAGTTCGTTGACAGGTAGAGAAGCAATTTCACATGACTCTCTATAACACCCCAGGTAAATAAAGAATATGACATTTTAATATTTATCCATATTTTTGAATAAAATTTCAATATTAATTTAAAGGGAATTCTATGCTTGATGGCTTAACCAATACACAACAACGAGTTCCTTTGAAATCTTACGTTGCACTGTAATAATAAAATAATATTATCTTAAATAGTAATTAATACCTAGCCGTTGTAATGGAGGGAATGAATAGAACTAACTACAAAATGATTATATATGTTTTTCAAATATTTTTACTTTTTACAATAAATTATATAGGATTAAAAATGTGAATGAATTCAATTTTAAGCGTAAACATTGTAATATTCTTTAGAAGGTCGAATAACCGCCTTTTGATGGCGAACCTCTTTTAAATCCACTTTTTTACAATTTTATGTGTTATATTTGACAAAATAAAATTCTTCTTTAGAATCTAGACATTAAAATTTACTTTGTGTAAATTTTTGGTATCATTCCGATAAAGTTCATTTTTAAATGAATAGTGAAAAATGTTGTATTTTAATTGAAAACCTCTTTTTAAACAAATTTATTTATATGATTAGATTATCTTTTGAATTGTTTTTAAGGTAAAATTAGAATATATTTTTACCATTTAATCCAATAGTGGTCATTGGAATTAATTTCATTTTGAAATTGGACTTAAACTAGAGTCAATCTTTTGATACTTATTGTTTATTAAAAACACGGTATTTGTTTTGACAGCGGGAATTAATTATTAAATTAATTAATGCAAATTATATGTTATGAATTTTTTAAAAAATACTTCATTTTTTAATTCGTAATATCAAATATAGCTTAGGGTGAATTATTGGTATTTTCTGAAAAACATCAATTTTTGATGAATAGTGAAACCACTGAGTGGTAGTTAAAAAAATTATTTTTCGTTTAAATGAAACTTTGCCACCTCTATGTTTTGAATTTCAAAAATCAGACATACATGGTTGTCATTAGGAAGTAAAATGTGGTTCAATGGAATTAAAATAATTTTTGGGTGAATAGTAACTTTTAAGTTTTTTTAATCGCGATTAGAGGTAATTAGTGTAATTTAAGGTAAAAATAATGTTTTAATAATGTGAAATGACGTAGAAACATGTCCTACCCTCATTGGATGTGTCATGGCCGACCAAGACAATCCATGGGTCAACTTGGGGACCCCATGGAGCCACTTTGGTTGGAAAATTACATAAATAACGTTTTATTTAAAGTTAAAATAAAAATGTCACAAACATGAGATGTTTCACTAAAACAATTTTTAAATGGGGATATAAAAGTCATATTTTTGACTATAAATATTAATTAGAAATCTAAAACGATTTCCTACATCATGATAATTTTTTTATAATTTTTATAAATTAAATAAATAAAATTATTTATGACATCATGATGATGCAGTGATTACCTCATTATTTAACGATTTACATAAAATGGAATGATAATGTTAAAACTATAACATAAACTTGTCAAAAACCTATTGGATGAGTATATTTTGAACCCTTACCACCTTATACTAGAAATACATCAATGTGGGACCTTTAAAATCCGAAACTCATTTGAAAATAATGTAACATTTTGTAACTTTACAAGAGTGCCCATCCTCTCCTCTTATAAAAGGCCCCCACCTCTACCTCCTTATCCACACCACTCAAGCCTTTGGCTCAGCCAAACCCTGATCATTTTGCCTCTCCACATCACTCTATTACTCCTAGAAGCCTCACTTTGTGCATAAGTCTTTCCAAGGAAGCCTTGGAGCTCAAATCAAAAAGAGTTTCCCAATTTTAAGGTAATGTCTTCACTTGTGTTCTTTTGTTTCATTTTGCTTCTCCAACCCGCTAAACTCTTATTATTCATTTATTTTGTAACAACTCCAGTATATTAAATATACTAGGATGTTTTTATAAGAATCATTAAATCTAAACTTACACCCAACTACATCTAATGGTTAAAGAACATACTGTTTCTATGGATGGTGAATTTCTGCCTCACGAAACGATGATTGTTCAACACTCATATAACACCTACAAAGGTGGAAATTAAGATGTCACTATATTTATATATGATATATAATATGTTTATGTTTTACTTAAGATTCTGTATTTTTCTTTTGTGGAGTACCATTATGGTTTCCATTGTGGGTAAACACGAATGATTTCATTTTAGGAAGTGCGGACTACCGCCCCCTCAAGGTGATTTGATTCGTTAATGCCATATGTGGGATGTATAAAGGATGTATTTAAAGTTATTATATAAGATTTATGTTACATATAAATTCTGAATATAATTCTGGAATTAAAAAATACTTACCTCTAATTTAGTTTTAATTCCATTAATATGACATAGAAATGAAAGTAGCGTTCATGCGTACGTACGGTTTACCGTCTCCATGAACGGTGCATTTCATTTTTTTACCTCTAAATGATTATTTAAATTTATAAATACATTTATATTATGGATATATATTATATATATGATATCCAAATCATGAATATAATTCTGGATATAATGAACCTTTGACCACACGAACAACATGTAATTGTAAGAAGTCCACTTTCGACTTAAGAACCAAATATCGACAAAACAAACATTATTAACATAAATGATTACATAATGTTTATAACATGGAAATAAGTGATATAAAAGGAATAATGAACTTGAAAAATGTTCTTAATAAAGTAGAAATTAACTCAAGTTTATTATTCAGGATGTTAAAGAACGATCAAGTCAAGTCGGACCCGAGGTAATGGATCCTACTCCTCTCATTCTTTTTAAGTACACTATTTTATGTAATTCCTTTTATGCTCATATTTATTGTGATTGGGATGTTATGTTATATTACTATTACAGTATTTTTTATTTTCATATGATGAGAGACCATATTCTCTCTCATAAATCAATTTTGGATGTTTTGAGTGGCGCCGTTAGACTGCCGAATTTTCGTAAGAGATCTAACCTCTCTCTTTCTCTTTAAGTACTCTCCTTTATGTCACTTCTTTTAAGATCCTCTTTGTTATGATGGGGGGTGTTATTTTATATCCCTATTGTTTTAAATTTTATTGTAATATGATGAGAGACCCTATTTTATCTCATCAATCCATTTTTGTAAGTTTTATGTGGCGCTGTTAGGCTGCCGAGTTTTCGTAAGGGATTTTTCATCTCACTTTTATTCCTATGAGATTTATGCTAAATTTGCCACAATTTCCGTTGAGTGGTGTATTTACTTCCCATTATTTTACTCATTGTTTAATATACATTCATTTATGAGTATTTACATCAATGTTGTATTGTCCTTCTTTCACGGAGTGTATGTTTCGAAAGATACCTATGTCGGTAAGGGAATCTTTCACCCTCCTCATTTTAAAAGACTTATTTTGTTATGTCTTTTAATTCACATAATATTATGTTGGGATATGTTCTTATATATCCTTATTGATGTAAATTTTATGTCCAAGTGATGAGATACCCTTTTTTATCTCTCATCAACTCATTTTCTGAATTTTGAAGTGACGCCGTTAGGCTGTCGAATTTTACCAAGGGAACTTTTTAACCCAATTTCTGATTTCTTTGGGTTCAACATGTAGTTATTGAATATTTCATCCTTTGAATATGTGTGAATGAAATTTTATTTTTTTACACTTAATATCCAATTATATTGGGTGTATTTATATTTGTCACACAAAATTTTTAGATTGATTTCTCCTTAATTTAAGGATACCTTCTTTAAAAGGATTTCATCACATTTTACATTTCTATTGAGACTTCATTGTTGTTATGTACCAATTAACTATTATATGGTGTATATACTGTCCTTTGGTATATTATATCATGAATCCATTTATTCTCATGATATTATAATGTTCTGATTAAATTTTATTCCTCAATTATTGTATTCAAGTGTCTCTAATTTTGGTAAAAACCCTTTAACCAAAATATCGATTTAAATGTTTTAATGATTTTTTCTTATTAATATCCATGTTTTCAAAATGGTTTTAAGGATTTATTTATATGTATATTAATGGAATAAAATTTTAAAAGCTTCAAGGTGGTATGGGACACTTTGATTCAAAAATCTCTTTATTAAATGTTTTAAATGGTTTTGAAAATGATTTTTTTGAATCGATTCATTATTTAAATATCCTAATATGTTATATTGTGATTAAAATGTGGAAATGTTATGTTTCCTTTATGCATGTTTTATGAGATACGTTTATGTTATGGTTCTTGGGAATTATTATGAAAACGGGTGGTTCCGGGATAAACTAAGGGCGGGTGAGCCCGATATAGCTCTCCAATGCATTGGGTAACGCGAAGGGGTTAAACGTTAAGGTTTCACCGAAGAGATT
The DNA here is from genome assembly GCA_963277665.1 of Viscum album. NCBI lineage: Eukaryota > Viridiplantae > Streptophyta > Magnoliopsida > Santalales > Viscaceae > Viscum > Viscum album. The sequence goes on along the minus strand of OY728140.1, from coordinate 1,816,056,931 downwards.
TACGGAATATATTGTGGTGGGTATTCCAAATGTAACCAAGAGGGTTAGTCCCTACATAAGAATGTTTTGAATTCCTCAAGTCACCTTTATGTCTTATGATTTCTATGATTTTTTCATGATTTTATGAGGTATGTTAAAGTGCTTATGTTTTATGGGTAATGAATGATATCATTCTTATGTATACATGTACTCATGTTTCCTTTCCATATTTATATATCCCTTACTGAGCTTTTTATGCTCATCCCATGTTTTTCAAATGTTTTTCACAGGTCAAGGGAAGGGTACATGATATGATGATAGTGTCAAAGAAGTGTCAAGAAAGAATCCATGCTTTATTTTTAAATATGTTTCCGTTGATGGGAAAAAATGAATACTATCTTTTATGTAAACACTTTGTTTAAATGTGGAATGTAATTCAATTTTTATGATATAATACTCTAAAACTCTAAACCTAAAAAGATTCTCAATGTGTAATCTTGTAATAACTCATGATTAAGTAAGGTTTATAACTCGGGCCTTATAGTTGGTATCAAAGGTCGGTTTAGATAACTTTAGAGGTTAGGGTATTCTCTAAGCATAATTGATATGACCATAATGGTTAGGATTTCAAAAAGAGTCCTAGTTTTAGATAAAGTGAATGAATAAGTATATCTTAGTGTTTACCTTCCTCATTAGTACATGATGGTTTTGTTGATATACTCACACTGACATTTCTGTTTTTAGTGAATGGATGGATGTAGCAGGCACCAAAGAGACAACAGGTTTGAAGGAAACTGTAGTGGTTCTCGGATTAAAATACTATATAGAATGGGGGATTCAATGATTAAACTCGTGGTTATTCTAAACCAACTATCAAGGAGTCATGATCAACCACTTGAACCTTGGTATGATCTGTAATGCATCATGTACAAGATGACCAATAGATGTGGAGGTTCAGGTAATAATTATAAAGGTAATAATTAGAGTTTATATGATCCTTACTTTTTAGGTAATTATGGGTTATTATATGTTATGATGGAAAATGAAAGGCATTAGATAAACTTGAGGTAAAAATATGTTATGATTATTTTTGAATATTTTATCTCGTTTTGGGGAATGTTTTATGAATTATATAGTTTTTCAAAAAGGAAAACACGCAGACTGTGTGACAACCCATCGCGTCGAACAAAGCTGTGGGAATCGAACCCACAACCAATGTGCGACTGGTATTTATCGCATACCACTGAACTACGTGAAGCCCCTGGTTAGTTTGACTAATTCTTTTTAGTTAGATGATTTTAGGAATCAAGAGTATGTTTATTTTTGGTTATCTATGGAAATGATTAACCTGTCATCGAGGATATGTGTTTAGGTTAATTACTTTTCAATATGAGAATTTAAGAGAAACTCGTGTTATTTGGAGATAAAAGTTAATTTGTACCTTGGAAGACTATGTGACTAAATCCTTCAAATATTTGGGTTTAAATGTTATTTTTGTTTACTTTGAAGAATTTTATGGACAAATTTTATATCAAATGGTCCTCGTTGAACTTTGGGTTTTGTTGGACAAATTATGTAGATTAAGAATATATTTTCATTTTATAAAGGGTTGTCCTTTTCTAGATTATCTGATCTTGTACTAACCTTTTTGGTTTTGGTTTTGGTTAAAGTCTAAAGATAGGTAAGTATATAGTTCTATTTTGTGGATAAGTTGATTCTCTAGAAGTTGGTTATAGTGAACAAGTCTTCCTAAATACTCGTCTTTTTGGGAAAGTACGAGTTTGTGTAAGAAATCTAGTAAAATATGAAAGTCAACATGACATGTAAGTATGTTTCCTTAAGATAAAAAATAAATTACTCAATGAAAATTAACTTAAAAAAAATGTTGTCTATTAACTTTTTTTATGGGGGAATCGAATACCGTTTAACCTACCACAAGTATGTGATTTTCTTGTTGTTAACTTTCTCCTAAACATGTTTTCTATCACTCTCCCTTAGAACATGACCCTTTGTTTTTCCTCCATATCCATGTTTTCCTACATGGAATCCTAGTATGGGTTAACTCGGGTGACCTTTGTACTTATCTTTCTTTATTTTAATGTGATTGTTTTACTGACTCTTATTCCGATGTGGGATTTTCAATGATGTTTCGAAGCCCAATTTTAAAATTGCGAGGACGCAATTCCCAAAAGGGGGGAAGGATGTAACACCCCAGGTAAATAAAGAATATGACAGTTTAATATTTATCCCTATTTGTGAATAAAATGTCAATATTAATTTAAAGGGAACTCTATGCTCGATGTCTTACCCAATACACAACAACGAGTTCCTTTGAAATCTTATGTTGAACTCTATTAATAAAATAATATTATCTTAAATAGTAGTTAACGCCGAGCCGTGGTAATGGAGGGAATGAACAGAACAAACTACAAAATAATTATATATGTTTTTCAAATATTTTTACTTTTTACAATAAATGTTAGAGGATTAAAAATGTGAATGAATTCAATTTTAAGCGTAAACATTCTAATATTCTTTAGAAGGTCGATTCACCGCCTTTTGATGGCGAAACTCTTTTAAATCCACTTTTGGAATTTTATGTGTTATATTTGACAAAATAAAATTCTTATTTATAATCGAGACATCAAAATTTACTTTGTGTAAATTTTTGGTATCATTCCGATAAAGTTCATTTTTTTATGAATAGTGAAAAATGTTGTATTTTATTTCAAAACATATTTTTAATATAATTTATTTATATGATTAGATTATCTTTTTAATTGTTTTTAAGGTAAAATTAGAATATATTTTTACCATTTAATCCAATAGTGGTCATTGGAATTAATTTCATCTTGAAATTGGACTTAAACTAGAGTCAATCTTTTGATACTTATTGTTTCTTAAAAACACGCTATTTGTTTTGACAGCGGGAATTAATTATTAAATTAATTAATTCAACTTATATGTTTTGAATTTTCTAAAAAGGACTTTATTTCTGAATTCATAATATCAAATATATCTTTGGGTAAATTTTTTGTATTTTCAGAAAAACATCAATTTTTGATGAATAGTGAAACCAATAAATGGTAGTTAAAGAAACTGATTTTTCATTTAAATGAAACATTACCACCTCTGTGTTTTGAATTTCAAAAATCCTACATACATGGTTGTAATTATGAAGTAATATTTGGTTCAATGGAATTAAAATAATTTTCTGGTGAATAGTAACTTTTATGTTTTTAATCACGATTAGAGGTAATTAGTGTAATTTAAGGTACAAATAATGTTTTAATAATGTTAAATGACCTAGACACATGTCCTACCCTCATTGGATGTGTCATGGCCGACCAATATAATCCATGGGACAACTTGGGGACCCCATGGAGCCACTTTTTTTTGAAAATGACATATATAACCTTTTATTTAAAGTTAAAATAAAAATGTCACAAGCATGAGATGTTTCACTAAAACAATTTTTAGATGGGGATATAAAATTCATATTTTTTGACTATAAATATTCATTAGAAATATAAAAATATTTCCTACATCATGATATTTTTTTATATAATTTTTAGACATTAAATAAATTAAACTATTTATGATATCATGATGATGCAGTGATTACCTCATTATTTAACGATTTAAATAAAATGAAAAGATAATGTTAAAACTATAACATAAACTTGTAAAAAACCTATTGGATGTTTGTATTTAGAACCCTTACCACCTTATCCTTGAACACATCAATGTGGGACCTTTAAAATCCGAAACTCATTTGAAAATAAAGTAACATTTTGTAACTTTACAAGAGTGCCCCTCCTCTCCTCTTATAAATGACCCCACCTCTACCTCCTTACCCACACCTCTCAATCCTTTGGCACGGCCAACCCCTGCTCATATTTCCTCTACACATCACTCTATTACTCCTAGAAGCCTCACATTGGGCAGAAGTCTTCCCAAGGAAGCCTTTGAGCTCAAATCAAAAAGAGTTACCCGATTTTAAGGTAATGTCTTCACTTGTGTTCTGTTGTTTCATTTTGCTTCTCCAACCCCCTAAACTCTTTTTATTAATTTATATTGTAACAGCTCCAGTATCTTAAATATACTAGGATGTTTTTATAAGAATAATTAGAGCTACACATACACCCACCTACATCTAATGGTTGAAGAACATACTGTTTTTGTGGATGGTGAATTTCTGCCTCATGAAACGATGATTGTTCAACACTCATATAACACCTTCAAAGGTGTCCATTAAGATGTCACTATATTTATATATGATATATAATATGTTTATGTTTTACTTAAGCTTTTGTATTTTTCTTTTGTGGAATACCTTTATGGTGTCCATTGTGGGTAAACACGATAATTTCATTTTAGGGAGTGCGGACTACCGCCCCCTCAAAGTGATTTGATTCGTTAATGCCATATGTGGGATGTATAAAGGATGTATTTAAAGTTATTATATATGATTTATGTTACATATAAATGATTAATATAATACTTTAATTAAAATATACATACCTCTCATTTAGTTTTAAATCCATTAATATGACATAGAAATGAAAGTAGCGTTCATGCGTACGTACAGCTTACTGTCTCCATGAACGGTGCATTTAATTTCATACCTCTAAATGATTATGTAATATTATAAATACATGTATATTCTGGATATATATGATATATATTATATCCAAATCATGAATATCATTCTGGATATAATAAACCTTTGACCACACGAACAACATGTAATTGTAAGAAGTCCACTTTCGACTTAAGAACCAAATATCGACAAAACAAAGATTATTAACATAAATGATTACATAATGTTTATAACATGGAAATAAGTGATATAAAAGGAATAATTAAGTTGAAAAAGGTTATTAATAAAGTATAAATTAATTCAAGTTTATTATTCAGGATGTTAAAGAACGATCGAGTCAAGTCGGACCCGAGGTAATGGATCCTACTCCTCTCTTTCTTTTTAAGTACACTCTTTTATGCCATTCCTTTTAAGCTCATCTTTCTTGTGATTGGGATGTTATTTTATATTACTATTACTATAATTTTTATTTTCATATGGTGAGAGACCCTATTCTCTCTCCTCAATCCATTTTGGATGTTTTGAGTGGCACCGTTAGGCTGCCGAATTTTCGTAAGAGATCTAACCTCTCTCTTTCTTTTTTAGTACTCTCCTTTATGTTACTTTTTTTAAGCTCCCCTTTGTTATTATGGGGGATGTTATATTATATACCTCTTGCTGTAAATTTTATTTTAATATGATGAGAGACCCTATTTGTTCTCATCAATCCATTTTTGTATGTTTTAAGTGGCGCCGTTAGGCTGCCGAGTTTTCGTAAGGGATTTTTCATCTCACTTTTATTCCTGTGAGATTTATGCTACATTTGACACAATTTCCTTTGAGTGGTGTATGTACTGCAAATTATTTTACTCATTGTGTAATATAATTTCATTTTTGTGTATTTACATCAATTTTTTATTGTCCTTCTTTCACGAGGTGTATGTTTCGAAAGATACCCATGTCAGTAAAGGAATCTTTCACCCACCTCTTTTTAAAAGACATCTTTTGTTATGTCTTTCAATTAACATAATATTATGTTTGGATATGTTCTTATATATCCTTATTGATGTAAATTTTATGTCCAAGTGATGAGATACCCTTTTTTATCTCTCATCAACTCATTTTCTAAATTTTAAAGTGACGACATTAGGCTGTCGAATTTTACCAAGGGAACTTTTTAACCCAATTTCGATTTCTTTGGGTTCAACATGTAGTTATTGAAAATGTCATCCTTTGAATATGTGTGAATGAACTTTTATTGTTTTACACTTAATATCCACTTATATTGGGTGTATTTATTTTTGTCACACATAATTTTGAGATTGATTTATCCTTAATTTAAGGATACCATCTTTATAATGGATTTCATCACATTTTACATTTCTATTGAGACATCATTGATGTTATGCACCAATTAACTCTTATATGGTGTATATACTGTCCTTTGGTATATTATATCATGAATCCATTTATTCTCACGATATTATAATGTTCTGCTTAAATTTTATTCCTCAATTATTGTATTCAAGTGTCTCTAATTTTGGTAAAAACCCTTTAACCAAAATATCGATTTAAATGTTTTAATGATTTGTTCTTATTAATATCCATGTTTTCAAAATGGTTTTAAGGATTTTTTTATATGGATATTAATGGTTTAAAATGTTAAAATCTTCAAGGTGGTATGGGACACTTTGATTCAAAAATATCTTTATTAAATGTTTTAAATGGTTTTGAAAATGGTTTTTTTAAATCGATTCATTATTTCAGTATCCTAAAATGTTATATTGTGATTAAAATGTGGAAATGTTATGTTTCATTTATGCATTTTTTATGAGATACGTTTATGTTATGGTTCTTGGGAATTATTATGAAAATGGGTGGATCCGTGATAAACTAAGGGCGGGTGATCCCGATATAGCCCTCCAATGCATTGGGTAATGCGAAGGGGTTAAATGTTAAGGTTTCTCCAAAGATATTTAGGGAATATATTGTGATGGGTATTCCAAACGTAACCAAGAGGGTTACTCCCTACGTAAGAATGTTATGAATGCCTTAAGTTACCTTTATGTCTTATGATTTCTATGATTTTTTCATGATTTTATGAGGTATGTTAAAGTGCTTATGTTTTATGGGTAAAGAATGATTTCATTATTATGTATACATGTTCTCATGTTTCCTTTCCATATTTCTATATCCCTTACTGATCTTTTTATGCTCATCCTAGGTTTGGGAAATGTTTTTCACAGGTCAAGGGAAGGGTACATGATATGATGATAGTGTCAAGGAAGGGTCAAGAAAGAATCCATGCTTTATTTTTAAATATGTTTCCGTTGTTGGGAAAAAATGAATACTATCTTTTATGTATCCACTTTGTTTAAATGTGGAATGTAATGAAATTTTTATGATATAATTCTCTAAAAATCTAAACCTGAAAAGGTCCTCAATGTGTAATCTTGTAATAACTCAATATTAAGTAAAGTTTAAGGTTGGGTCCTTATACTCTCTGATTGAAACAGATGTGCCTCTCCATTGGTCTTGTAAACATCTCAATATTCTCATAATTTGTTCCTTTGCTGGAACAGCCTTTCCAAGTGAATTCATTGTATTGACTCTCTCATTAAACCTGAGATACATATTAGAAATAGGTTTATCAGTCTTCATTTTAAAATTATCATATTTAATAGTATAAGTATTTAATGTCATATCTTTAACATTGGTTATTCCCATATGAGAAACACCCAAAGTATCCCATATTTCAAAAGTAGTTTTTCAAGCAGAAATTCTGTTAAACTCCTCATCTCCTAGATCACAGTATAGGGAATTCATAGCATTACAATTAATATTTTTGGTATTCTTTGTAGGTTCATCCCATGTTACGCTTTCAGTTTCTAGAATTTTATATTGAGATTCTATAGCAGTCTAGATATCAAAACCCATGCTTTCTAAATGAATTTTCATTTTATGTTTCCACTGAGCATAGTTTGTACGGTTGAAGAAAGGTGGCATGTTAGTAGAATCACCCTCTTGTCTATTATCCATAACTAGATTTTAGAAAAATAATTTAAAGAGATAAAAATTAGAACTAACAGAAATTTATGATCTTTAAAGATGAAATTAAAATCACAGTTGAAAAACAGAGTATTTCAAAAATCCTTAAACAAAAAAACCTCTAATACCAAATGTTGGTCGGAGTGGATACTCAAGAGGGGGGGTGAATTGAGTTCCAATTAAAATTTCTATTAAAATATTGTCTATTTAAAACCCACCAATTTATAAAACAAGTTAAACTATATTGAATTTATACAGATTGTAAATGTTCACTTAGCTTCTCAAAGATTGATTAAGTCTCAGTTAATTTAACCACAAGATAAAACTAACTTTTGAAACTAACCTACTGATTTACAATAAGTTTAAACACTTTCTAATTTAACTATTAAAGTATCTTTAAAATAGTTTTGTATTTCAAAGTAATAGAAGTGGAATAAATAAGTTATATGTAGTATACTTTGAACTTAACTAAAGATGAACAACAGATATAACAAGAGGTTCAGTCTCAAGCCGAGACTTAGTCCTCTCAAATTTATATAAATTTGATCCACACCCTGGATTGGGGTTAACAACAGTTTACAAAACTGTCCAGTCCACGTAGGGACCTCAACCACTGTTCTTCGTGGGAAACAAAACAAAGACATGGCCACAAAAGGACCTCTTCCATAGTTGACGTGGGTGAACAAGAGTTAAGTGTTTTGGAGTGAGGATTTGATATCCTCCAGTTCAGTATAGGAGACAGTGTCTTTATAAGATATACAGAGTATACCACACTGCTTGAAAGTTAATAAATAAATCACTTAGAGAGAACAGATAAGAGTATAGAAAGCTCTAGTGATTATCAATGCAACTCTGGACTCGTTGGATCCAACAGGACTACTTCTGATTCCTTCTCTGATTTTTTTTGTGAAAAAAACAGAGTTTCGTAGTTCAGCTTGTCTTCTACTGGAATTAAAATGATCTCTTGATTCGTCATGTGTTCTTCCGTGGTGTTCGATTGCATTCATGACAGTTCTTTGAAAGTCTTGCAATCTCCTACTTGTTCAGGATTGTTCTTCTTGTTCAGCACAATGCTCTCGGGTGTATGTAAGTTCTTCTCATTGTATATTCACACTTGCACGCCACACATGTATTTCATCTCAAACTCTCTTATATTCCACGAGTTTTGGCAGAAATAATGATTCCCTTTTCATAGGTACGAGATACGGTTTCCTGACATGCCAACAAATATCATTAAATAACATTAATTGCATTAAAAACATCAAATATGACCGTTAGAATTATTTAAATAATATTGAAAAAATGTTATGAAACGGTGTCACAGTGATTATGTAAACAGTGTCTTCTTCACGGTATAGTCTTCACGGTATGAGCTTCACGGTATGAGCTTCACGGTATGTAGCTCACGGTGTCTGGGTCACGGTGAGTCCTTCACGGTGTCTGGGTCATAGTGATTCCTTCACGGTGTTTGGGTCACAGTGAGTCCTTCACGGTGTCTGGGTCACGGTGAGTCCATACTTGTACAAATATCTGTATTTGGACTTAGAAAGTAATATGTAGAATATGGATTTTGTTTAATCATTAGAGAGTAAGAGAACTTGAATCATAAACATAAAGGCTTGATAATATATGTGAGATTTGTGATCATGCATAAGACTTGTAAATAATAAAGAGAGTAATTAACATCATATGATTTTTTATCATTAAAACGTGATGTGTAGTTATTATTGATATTGAAGAGAATTAGCAAGATGTGAAATGAAGATTGAGATTAATTAACAGTAATAGGATTTTTGATCATTAAAACATGATTAACACATAAGGATTCAAACATTATAGATGAAAATAATCAATCTAAAGAGGTTTGATGGTTATCTTAGGAGAATTTTAGTTAGGTATCAATGGTTTCTAGGTAAAGGAAAAGGATGTGGAATATTTAAAAATGTTCCATTTGATGAAGGATTGAATTTCTAAACTATACATTGTGTAACAATCATGTTTATATTTCATTTTTTATTGGAGTGGTTTAAATTAGGTTCCAGTTAATTATAAATATCACACACTATGTCACTCTAGTTCATGGTTCATGTATCCAGAGATTGATTTCCTTAGTGTATAATTAATGTACACACAATGTTGATAAAAAGTTTTTCGATTTATTATACTGCATCACACATGTCATGTACATCAGGAATAGAGGATTGGTGTCTATCACAAATACAATAACTGTAGCTACATTGAACTTATAAACTACGAATCATGTAGAGATATCATGTATAATTAGAGAATATACTCACCAAGTATATAGAGTACCACTGACCAACCCATGTACCTCTACAAAACATGTACACCTCTATAGACATTATGTAATCTTTCTTCACATAGGTTTATTTTGTTTATTCCAAATATATGATTCAGGAGTTCACTACACACCATGTACTCTCCAAGACTAATAATTTATGGTTCTATTATTATTAACTTACGATTTACATCTATGGATATAGTTTTGGATGCTTTAGTACATAATTATATGTATTATTTATGCATTGTAAGGTGAAATGATCCTTTTTGAATTTAGAGGTCATCAATGGGGAATGCCTGTTATTTTATGGATTATCTCTATTTAAAATTGATCAACAAATTTGGGTATGATATTTTTTGATGACTAATAGTTCTGGAAAAACCCTCTATGTTCGTTCAAAAAATTCAATATATGGATTTTAGGTAATCCCCTGTAAATAAACCATTGTAGGGTATGATAAAAAATTTGTTAGATAGATTCAGTACTCCCTTATGGAAATATATTGTTTTGAACTAACAAAATTTTATATTATCTTTTTATGCTTTCAAAGAGTCATGCTGGGTATTTTTATTCTCACTCATGTCCATATGTGTTGTGTCTTTGTTAGAAACTCACAAATTATTATCAGTCAGAGGATGAGTTGATGGTTGATCTGGTGGAAGGAGGATCTTGGTATATCTTATTTATATTAGTAATCTTTCCATGTGTACTCGACAATTAGTTTTTTCATTCTTATGAACGTGGTTTATATTGGATTAGGTTTTTTGGTTAGTTACAAGTTATTTTATTTTGCCTTTTGGTTTTGTGTTGTGTTATTGGGATATTTACATAAATTATATTCTACAATTTCTTTAATTATAAATGGATATTACTTTATATATATTGTGTGATGGATATGTATTTATGTTTATATATTTATAAACAATGGCCTCATATTTTTTTGGTATTCATTCTTTAATATTGTTTTCACCCCCTCTCTTATAAGTACTGGTATTACGGTGGTATATTTCACCCATCATCAACCTAGATAGGGCCCCTATGAATTAAGTCATGTAAAACTCAAACAGTAATTATTTCACTAGTGTTTATTGTTTATTACAAATATTAAGATATAGGTGGATGAGAAACCACAATATATACAGATACCATGGTTGTTAAGGGATTCTAAACAAGAGATATTTCATTGTGAAATAGAATGATATGATACATCATTATGCGACAAACATAGTGAACGTATGAGTTATCAAGGGAACCATATGGTGGTTTTTATTTTCATTCATTGTTTTTTTATGACTAAATATTTGAATTTTAAATTTATTTATAATCTAATAATTTTATTATATAGAATATAATGATTCAAGGATCAAGTTATGAAGATATATATACTCCACCATTTTTTCCAGATCAATGATTTATCATTACAGGATATTGGGGAAGAATGTGTGGAATTATTACAAGTTACAGTTTATAATTAATGGTTACTTTTTAATATTTGAGATAGTTTATGATTTATTTACATAATGTGTGAAATTTGGAAGTCATTATAGAATATTTTTTGTTATTGTTATTCAAATTTTGATTCTCCATGAAATCACCATTGGGTATTAAAAACAACCATGTTGTTTTGGGGTATAGTTTGGGGTATTTACTGTAAATGGTTAATTATTTATTCTACAGGGAAAAACCACTAATCTGTTTCATTATATTGATTTAAAAAAATAGGATTAATAAAACTATAACATTGTATCACCTATTAATGTATTTTTTTAAATAATATAATATATATATTATGTGAGATATATGTTTTATATCCCATGAATATAAGGAAAAATATATTTGAATTTTTCCAGTCATAAAATAGAATATGATAAGGGAAGATATTGAATTCATTGAGAGAAATAAAATTATATAATGGGAGAATTTTAAAATTTTATAAATAATGAATGGTAGGAATACACATTCGAAATCTTATTGAAATTAAATTAGTTAGGGGTTCACAGAATCTAGAAAAAATTATTAGAAATTATATTATGTGTTTTATTTTTTTTTCTATCATGCCTAATGTAAATATATTCAAGAATATTTTTGTTACACTATAATGGGTAAAATTCTATATTCTAGTAATTATAAATGAAGGGTAAATTAACTAAGTAATTTTACTATTTCTAATGATTTATTTTCTAAATTTATCCAACAATAAATTTATTTTTAATATTATACATTGAATTAATATGATCATCATTCTCTGATTAATATATTTCAATTATAATATTCAAATAGATTTCATGAACTTATTCACCAATATGTAATGAGTTAAAATGATCTATGATTTAGCTTTATTTTTAAGCACCTAAATACTAATTAAATAAAATTATTTTATAATTAAAAACGATTTATTTATTTATTAGAATTTAAATACAAAACATTGGGATTATTTGGATTTTATTTTTATAATTACAATACCATTAATTTAAAATATAAAAATTCTTACATTAACATGGGCTTGGATTTATAATTATGAATATATTATAGATTTGATTTATTTTAAATTAAATATCAAAAATTTACTTAATACGTACTCACTTTCCATTCAATGTTTTATTCTAAGGATAACATGTATGCTTCTGTTATACCTAACACTGATCTAATATTATACATTTATTATTAGTGTTTAGGAATAGATATTAAAAAAATAATAAACATTAATCATATATTGATTTATTGACACCACATGAGTCTTTAATCCATTAAACATGAATTTTATGGACAACTTAAATTAGATGAATGTGAGAATTGAAGGATTAAGAAAATGATTTTATCTAAATCTTTTTCTATTTTTTTTATTACACATTTTGTTCTCATAATGTGTTTTTAGTATATGTAATTTATATGTGTTAGTACATAACATAGGAAATTATCACTTAATTAGGGAGGACAATTTATAATATAATTTTTAGATATAGGATTATTTATGGATGTAAAATAAATAAGAAAAAATTTTATGTGTATATCTAATTCTTGAAGTGGAATAAGTTGTTACAATATGAATGTTATGTCTAAGTTGATTAATGGATTACAATTTACCTTAATTTGTGGGTGTACAACTAATCATCCACATCCTACTTGTAATTTTGACTATTTTACTAATAAATTCACTACTCCAGTTATTTAAACCTACATTAATTTAATTTATTGGGCTACTAATTGATAATATAATTCTATAATTTGTTTATTTCCTCAAAGATTTTATAAATTTCATTTCAATGTTGTTTCAAATGAATTTTTAACACTAAACTAATTAAAAATTTGATTATTATAAAATTAAAAATAGTGTATTCGATTCAATGGAAAATATTTTATCATGAAATTTTGTGAAATGAAAATCAATTTATTAATTGTGATCTTTTCATCCTCTCAAATACAAAAATATTTTTAGGAACTTTATTTGTTTATGAAATTTTAGATTGATCCAATTTACACATCATGTGATTGGTCTATGGAATATTTGAGAAAGTAACATTACAATGTTCATGAGATGTGGAAAATTATGCCAACATTTAATAATGGTCTGTTTCATGATAATTGGGGGACCAATAATGTTTTTGTTTGAGGTTATTTAATGATGATGTTCCCAAGAAACTCATATGAACTATTATACTCCCTATCCTTTTATTATTTTCAAATTAAAATGGAGGAAATATAAGGAAAATTAAATTATGTTATGGATTATGATGCATCATCCAATGACCATATAAAAATTTTATCAATGGTCATGTCACTCATGCACCTAAAACAAGTTACCCCATATAATGATTAAATCATTCTTATTTTTAACGAAAAATTATTTTTCATGGATAAAATCAATAATTGAACCTCGACTAGATTTGGAAAAAATGTCAATAATGTGCGGTAAATTTTGGGAATCAACAAAAAATTCATTGATAAATATTTTGTAATAAAATAATATCAATGGAAAATAATGGTCATCATCTTGTGTAACTATTATCGATACAGTCCTTGATTTACAAGTTGACAAAAAATCCAATTTTCTAAAATTAAGAACCTATATGATTGTCATTGGAAAAAATTAAAAACAACTATTTGAGATACAAAGGGTACTGTTACTGTGTAATATAAGTTAAAAATAAATTCCAATGTTGGTTCAAATGACCATGAGGATTGAAAATATTATAGAGGAATGTGGTTAAATTAAGAGGAGTTAATAAGTAAATAACTTTTAAAAATTATGATATATTAAAAGGGAATTAAAGGGGAATAATAATGACAATGATGATAGATAATAAGAACCAAACCATATAAATTAGAAATAAAATTTCTGAACATAATTATAATGGGATAATTGAATAAAATTGAATATGGTATCTAATATTTTTAGTGGCCCTATATTAGTATTACGAATAAAGATTCATTTTTGAACATACGTACATGTAAAATAATTATAAATGATTTTCATTAAATAATTCAAAGTCTGAGGGTATAGTTGGAATACCACTTATAGGATAATGTTTAGTTATGTTGTCTACAAGTCTTTAAAATATAATGTATGAAGTAAGTAGTTTTTTATTCTAATCAAGATTTTAGAAAATCATTGGAATGTTTTGTTTGATTTGTGAACATCTTGCGGAAATAAAAATTTCAAATCATGGTATTAGAGGAGTTGAATCCCACAAAAGATGACATTAAATTTGATGATAAAATGTTAATATATCTACAATTTTATATTTAGAATACTTTTATTAATTGGAAAATTTTAATTTCTAGTATATTATCTTATTCATTAAATGTATGAAAAATTTTCATAATACATAAAATTATATTTTTTAAACATTATTGGATTCGTTTATTACATAAGTTTTTTTGTTTCTATTGATATTTATTCATGATAAAGTAAATATGAATATAAATAAATAGATTAAATATATTATTGAATAAAAATGGTTTTTGGTTAGGATATAAATATATATTTATATATTTATTTTTCAAATTTTTATATAATTTAAGTATGAGTTATTATTTGCAAAGAAAATGTAAAAATAGAGAAAAATAATGACACAATTAGGAATATTCATAATATTTAAGTATATTTGAAATTTATTGTAAAATAATAGGTTAATGATGATTAATTCATTTTTTATTTAAAAAATAACAAACTTATTTTTTCAGATTTAAAAAAACAATTATATCAGGTATATTGAAGTTGGGATTTTTCTAAATTAAGACATACTAAATCTGATTTCATATAAAGATACATAACCCATCTATCTAGAGGAAATTCAACATTGAAAATTCATTGATATTGATTAAGAGATATCGTTCTATTACAATATATAAATCATGTAATTCCCATTACATGATAATTAACATTAAAATAAGTTCTTATGAGAGCAAATAAATGTTTTTATTTCATTCATATGAAGAAATTTTATAAATTTATTTTTTAGGGTTTTTAGGTATAAAATTCAATCCTAAATATTTTTTATAATTAATTACACTAACCTCATAATTTAAATTTTTTTATTTTTATGGGTCCATGATTTTGTAGGAATACATAAGATTATTCAGATATGAAAACTTGAAATTAGTATTTGGAGACTGAATCATTTATAACATGTTTATTTATATTTAATTCCCATAATAGAATTATTGTCCAAATAATTTTTTTTATTATAACTATTTTAAAAGCCATATTATTATATTATATTAAAATTTTTCATTAATAAAAGTTTATTTAAGTAGCTTTAGTAAAATGTAGTCATTTTCATCCCATATATTAAATTTTTAATCGAATATTTAATAATGGGATCACTTCTGTTTGATTGTAACTAAGGGTATTTAAATGTAATATGACATTCTAGTTAGTGATTAATTGGAATATTAATGAAATATTAAATTTCATTTATTTCTGTAATAAACAAATTCTATCAAGTAGCCTAATATATTATCTTATTAAAAATATTTAAATCATTACATTGGAAAAATTTTAATCAATATTTATATTTTAAGAGTATGAACACATATTCCACACATAATTTTTTACAATATTGTTTTATCTATGATATAATGTATTTTATTTTAATTCTCTCATATCATTTATAAAATGTAAATTCTGTTAATTTTGAATGAGTTATTTGATTAACGATTAAGTGAGGATAAGAACATACATTTTATATGTGAGAATTATAATTTTAAGACATTTATTTATTTTGGTAAATGAAATTTATGAACTTTTTTGCCTCAAATAATTATCAAATAATCATTTCAAAAATTAATTTTATATTGATTATATATTTTAAATTTAAATTTATACCTTGTATTAGTATTTTATTTAAAGAAATTAAAGAAAAAAGTTATGGTGTTAGGAAAATATATAATAATCGTGGATTGACCTATTAATCACACCATTTCCTAATTAATTCTACATTTTATAATTACTACTTGAAAAACATTAATATTAGTGTTTATAGTGATATTTTGATTTTATATTTAAGGGTGTTGTAAATTTTTAATTGATAATCCACACTATACCTATGTCCATGAGTTGACTATTAAATTTTTTGGGGAGATTAACAATGAAAATAATATTAGATGATGTGGAACATGTTCAATGTTTTATTTCAATAAAAAATGTAGAAAAATTAAATAAAAAAATTAGTTAGGTGAAAAAGTATGTGTCAACATATAATTCAAAATAAATCCATTCTAAAATGAATAATTTTCTCTTCCATTTATAAATACAATTATGTTTAATTTTCTGGGGAATGTAACATAAATATTTAATTGGTTTTCAAGAAAAGTAAGAATGTTGGAAAATATTTTCAGTTGAAATATTAATATTAATACCACATTGATAATTTTTTTTTCTTTTTTAACGCTGATATTTTAAATCCTGTATATGATTGATTTTTTATACTGTGAAGAAAAAGGAACATGGATATAAGATAGTTTTATTTTGGGAATTATATATTTTTAAGTATTAAATAATATAATTTTTATTTTTGATTATAATTATTGACTGTGATAACCATTAATTATACTACTTTTGCAAGTTTTTAATTCGTGGTGGCCCTTCCCTTTTTGTTGTACTGGTGTTGGAGGCTTCAAGATGAAATTCCTATTTGTTTTAGACATACAATTGATTGATTTTCTAAAAAATCAGATTAGTAGAAGCTTGTGAGGCATAAAGTGATTCAAGGTGGTTTAGGGTCATTGGACACAACATGAATGGACCAACATTAGCATAGGGCCCCTAGTGGATATATTTTGAATCCACTACAAAAAAATTCATGGTTTTGACATGGTGATCAGGTTGTGGCGTATCACATCTATGTGTTCATTCATGGAGTGATGCTATAGGATAGATCATTTATAGTGGTATAGTGATTGTGGGATAGAGTTCATAGTTATCATGTAGTAGTTTGAGGGGGTTCAATCAAAATGGGGGTAGTTGTATTGTGGGCGGTACGATACTATTAGTTCCCTACATAGAAAATAGGTTCTGCATCATGGTGGGTTGTGTTTCATCATAGTGTGTCATCCCCGTATATTGGATATGTGATAGATCTACATCATGGATTTAAAATTTTCCTTTGAATAAGATATGTGGATGAATATCAGACATGATTTTCTAAGTCACCATTTATTATATAGTTATGAGATATAGTGTGGGTGGTTTTATCATGGTCTTATAAAAATTATTTTTCCAATAAATATCAAAAGACCACAAAATTAATCATAAACCCACTCCTTCCACATGAACACTAGGTGCTCAAGGGTTCTTTTTACGGTCTTTCATGTTCCATTCCATGGGGATCCATTGACAACTTTTCATGTTCAAATTGTGTTTATCAAAGATGAGTTTTTCATATTTTATTATATTTCACACCCATAGAATCTCAATTACTTTACATTGTTCATAACATGTTATGGATGATGATATCAATTATTATAATGAATTTTCAGGTATTTTATTTGTTTAATTTGTGGCACAACATCATTATGATATTATTGTGTTATTATGGAAGATGTGACCAAAGATATGTGTTTTCAATCTATTGCTCTCAAAGAAAATTGGAGTTCTATGATAGGTGAATAATTTATTCTATATTTTATTTATCCAAAATCATAAATTAGCCCTTGTTTATCAATTAAAAATAGTTGTGTAAATAAGAGATTTTTTATGGGATATAATTAAATGACAAATTTTTTGGGTTAATGAGTGTATGTCATTACATTTCAATGTGGTAAGGATTTACCTCTTTCTTTTCTAGATAGTGTAATATCAATGGCATTCTTGTTAGTATGATTGTTTAAAATTTTGTTAGCATGTTACATTTGATGTAACATGGTACACATTTTAAAAATTTAGATAATTAATTGGCCACTAAAAAAATTCATGATTAATGAAACCCTATATTATAATAATTTGAAAAAATGAAATTGAATCTAAATGCATGTTAATTTTACATTTTCAACAATAATTATATGTAAATTGATAAATAAAATAAATAAATAATTCTGGTTAATGAGGATGAGATAAAAAGGTCATTTTTAATGATATTTTTTTCATGGAATATTTTTTATTCTTTAAAATGCTATAGAGGATGTGTAAATAATTTAATTGTTATTTATAGATGATGCACCAGGATACCATTAGTTGGAACATGTGAAAATTGAATCAATTAATTCAAGGAGAAATATAAACTATTTATTATATATATATATATATGCATGTGGGGGGGTATGATATATATTTTTCTCAAGTGGAGGATTAATGCGTTTTTTTGGGATGTGGGATCCTATTTTACATATAAAGGCTGAATTTATTATTTTATGGCTTGGTTTCTCTACTAACATGATTTGGTTTTTTCCTTTTTTAATGTGATATGGATGTGATCCCTACTAATCAATGTGATTGGATCCTAGGATGGCTGGTCTGATAAGGGAAGGGAGTCCTAATGTGGTGGATGTAGTTTACACCTATGATGGCGAGATGTACAAGATACGTATAAGGGTTCCTGGGATGGAATCAAAGATGATGGAATGGTATAAATTTATTATTTTCCATTATTATTCATAAATCTATGATGACATATTTTATAAATGGTGTATGGTTGGGTTTATTATTATTTTTATTCCTTTCACCACTACATGAAACAACTAGATGTTTGTTTAGATGAATCTCATTCTTGGGGAATCTTATGATGTCTTCCTTGAGTACATCAAATTACTGAATAAATAAATATTTTTAGAAAATAACATAACCCATGGGGGTTAGGGATTTTTTGAATGAAAATAATCTTTCTATTGAAAAACCATTGACTCTTTTGGTTATTTCTGGAGGGCATTCACTATAGATTGGTGGTAAATAGATTTTATCATAGAAGTTGTTGACGTTTTAATAAATTATATTGAATTAAATTAAAAATAATAATGTTAAATTGAGTAGAGTAATATAATTAATTGAAGTACTCATAATTTATTTTTTTCTCATAGGATATTTGGTTTGTATCTATTGTAGTCATGTATCCAAGTGATGATATCTAAAGGTGAGTCATGGACTAGGTTTTTCCCAATTTTGTTGTTGTGATTTATATTTTATCCTTTATGTTTTTGATTTCAAATGAATCCCCATCCATTTATCTGTTGTATAAAAATAGCCAGTAGACTCTTGGAAGGTATTTTCTAAACGTCTAGGTTGTTGATGGTCGGATGGCTGACAACACCCTCTGGACATGACATCGTCTCCGTGTAGTATTATGTTTCATTATGCACTGAGCTTAGTTCCCCCATATATGTGTGTAAAGGTATATTATTTCATTGTTTTCATTCACAAATATATATATTTTTTATATTATATAAATGGTTATTATTGGTGTGACATATATGGTATTTGATATTTCACATTACGTAATCAATTTACGAGCTATAATGGACTGTGGTATATTACTCAGAGACTATACATGTGTTGTGAAGGATGGTTGATCATGGAAACAACTCAGTTACTATATGGAGATTATGTGATTCATGTGGTTCATGTTATGATACTTATCCCATGTGTATTCAGACTACCTTATTTATGAGAGATATGGTTCATGAAGTGCAACATGTTGGATGAGTATAAATCTAATGGGTAATAAATATTAGTGTATCCCTTTTTTATTAATAAAATATATGATCTTTTATGCATGATAGATGGGTCCAATTATCTATGTTGACGTTGGGAACATTGTATACCAAACATGGTTCACCTTTTTTCTCTAGTATTTAGCATGATTTCTCTATATTTTATGTCATAGACTCTAGAAATGATACTATTCAGTATATATTTTATTCTCACCAGAAATATATATAATATATCATTTATATATCTTGATGTTATTGTATTTCATGGTTTATTTTACATGATTTTAGTTTTACATGGTTTATTTGGGCCTTATGGATGCTAATAAGTTTAAATGGTTTTTTTAATTGTAGTTTACTTTTCAGTTGTTCTAGTATTCTATGAATTTTCATGTATTCACAATGGGATATATTTAACCATTATGAGTTTGATTTTATTTTGGTGTATCTCACATATCTCTCTAATTCATGTCCTCTTACCAGTAAATTCGTCCCATTTTTATATTTATTATACACTCAGTGCTTGTCAAGAACATGTGGCCTATTAGAGGGGGGCATCATTATTCTCTATCTTTCTTCTCTCTATTTTGGCTGAGGAGGGGTAACCTTCGAGGGTTTAGGTCATGGTAGATTAATATAAAATTTCATTGTTAATGGATATTATGGAGTTTTGAGTTATAAACATGTGAGGATTGAATGGGTTTGTAGAGAAATTTTGTCAGTCGTGTTTAGTGAGTGATGTAAACAGGGGGACTGGGTATAAAATGGGTATTTCAGGAAACATTGATCTGATATACTAATATTTATATTTGCAGAGGTTCTTAATTGACTTGATACTGGTTTTAGGTTATTGACCATATAAACTATCTTGAATCATTCTTATTAGTTCCTATGATTGAAATGGGAATATGTTGTTGAGGGTTAAAAAGTAATAACCATAAGATAATTAAAAAATTAATCCTGTATATTCCATATTCCATGATTTAGAATATCTCACCATATTCTATTTTTGTCAGTATGTATCTAGGTAAAAGTCCTCTTGAGGATCACACAGATGTTTTTATACAATATTACCTAGTAGACCATATAAAAGTTAACATTGACGAAAACAAAAATCGGAGGAGGCCACATAGGTAGTTTTCAAACTTGATTTTATTGAATTATGAGGGAACTATTTAGGATTTAGTTATAGAATACTTATTTGATTAGGTTTGGATATCTTTCAGATTGATCTATCCTCAGAAG
The DNA here is from genome assembly GCA_963277665.1 of Viscum album. Lineage (NCBI taxonomy): Eukaryota > Viridiplantae > Streptophyta > Magnoliopsida > Santalales > Viscaceae > Viscum > Viscum album. The sequence continues at coordinate 1,816,035,635 of OY728140.1, read as the reverse complement.
GATTTTTGGGTTTCATTTTCTATTAGGATTATGTGTGGTTCAGTGTAGATGTTTTGGATATTATTCATTATGGATCACTATGAGTTGATAGTATCATGGGATAATTTCAAAGAAATTTTTTTTGTATGTATTCATACTCAAACCATAATGGAAGCGACTATCAATGAGATATTTACCCTTCTACAATGGAGTTATATCAGAAATGTAGTCCGCATCAATTTCATCACCCCTATGCCGAATTTTATAGATGTATTTCAAAATGAATTGGTGAATGTGATCAATTTTAGGAGGTTTTTCATCTTGAGATCCAGAACCCGGTCACCCCATTCATGTTGTCAGTATATCTTGTACTAATAGTGAGACAAGAGATTTTTAATTGAAATCATGAAAAATCTAGATCATCACAAGAGGGATTCCATCTACATTCCTCATAATGTGGAACTATCATTTGGAATTCATGGTTTCGTTGGATGAAGGGATTTTAGAAAAGGGTGGTATGTCCCATCCTTGATCATATTTCCTCTATGAGTTCAGTGACTCTTAGGCCATTTATAATGCATTTGATGCATGATTTTCACTAATAGTTTGTGGAAATCAATGGAGATAATTGATAATATTTTTGGTTAGGTAGTGTATACTAGGTGATCCACTTTATGTTCCATTATTGGGTCTATTTCAACTGAGGAAGCAATAGCATGTTGATCCATAATGGGATTAGTAGAGAAGACATATGTAAATTATTGGATCACCCTGAGATTCTCTTTTCCCTTGGAGATCATTGGAAAACGTCATTGGTGGTCTCCATCCGGGTAAGAGAGGACATGTGGTAGGATTAACATATCTCAATCATATAATGCTTGTAGCATTATTTGATATAGATATAATTCATGGTACACTTTCATTATTTTCTATATGAGTGCATTCCTTTTCTGAATCCTGAGGTACACACGGCTTCATATAACATTCCCTGGTCTACGGTTTGGTACTTGATATGGTGTTATATTTGTTCCCTTAGAAATGACTGCAACATTTAGAGATCATGGTGATATATATAATGTTTTTAGAGGAAAGGAACCTATGATGGGATAAAACCACTCTTGGAGAGAATTCATATGTTTATGCATACAACCATACTACATCATCCTCAATATTTATAGGAAATACTTTCATCAAAATATTTTGGATTTATTTAGGAGAATGATTGTGTCCTGTGATATAGATGGATTTCATATAGTGTTTTCAGGGATTAAGATCATCATATTGGTCTGTTTCATTTTTTATCCAAATATTTTCTGATATACAAGAATATTTAATGTTCTTCAATGTATCAACCAATGGAGTTTTTGAATCATTTGGATGAGTACCCAAATGTTTCCCATATGAGTATTAGTGATTACCCCATCTATGGGAGATTGAATTTTGGATAGAGCTATATCTGGGTGTTTCTATTATCATTATGTCTCTATATATGCTAACACCTTCAGATAAATGAGGTAATTGAGTATATATTCATGATCTATGATAGTGAATAAAAATTCTCCAATGGGGGTCACATTGGGGTGTTACAGTTTTATTCATCTTAATGTATATTGGATGATTTTGTCATTGTATCCATTTTCATCACACTAATAAGGTGATATTGAATAAAAAAATCATTTCCCATTGGTTGATAACTTATTTGATCAAATGAATGGATCTTGTTGGTTTTCACATGTCTATCATTAATCTAGATATCATCATATTTGGAAAAACGATACAGATATTTTAAAGACTATTTTTGAAGTTTTCCTGGGATATGATTTCCTTAATATATTATTTGGGGTCAATAATTATATATATATATATGTTTTGGAATTTAAGAAAAGTCATATTCAAGTAGTTCCTAGATCTATTTGGGTTTTTTTTCATAGATTTCATCGTTGTTATCTATTCATTTAAGGAAGTGAAAATCTAAAATCTCTTGGCAATCATTGGATCTATTCTATATTAATAGATATATGAGAATTCTATGATGTATGACTTATAGGATCATGATGTTACTCTATTGGGTTATTCCCTTCCCAAGTGATGATTAATAGTTGATCCTTTAAGGATAAAAGAATCGTTTTCTGGGAAATTCCCTATGGAGGGTACAGAGGTTAAGAGTTTCCATGGTCGTGCATGATATTAAAGCAGGTATGTAAATGATTTCTCTTTGTTTGAAGAGACTCTAATATCCATGAACATATAGGATTAGGTATTATTATGGACTATCTATTTCCAAACTTCTTTTAAGTACCTAATGGATAATTTATTCAGTTTTCTAGTTATTCATCTTCAAGAAGTGGGATTTTAGTTTTAGGTTTTTTGTGATGATCCATGCCTAGGGTTGGGATTTTTTCTAATGAGAAATATATCAGTATTTTATCGGTCATGATGGCTATACCCCCATGAGTGTAACAATACCATCCTTGATCTCAGGTATGTGGAAGTTAGGAGTTCCAAATAGGGGATTCTAATGTGGAGTTTTATATATATATATCTCTCTCTTTAGTGATAACGATGAGGGTTGGTCAAGAGATGAAAAGTATTGGAATTTATTCTATTTGTAGATTTAAATCCCTTTGGGGATGAATGAGATTGCTCAATGGGAGTTCTATATCTCACCCTTAAAATTAAATCCATGCCTGATTAAGACATATCATGCTCTATGAGGGTAGTTTTGGGGTCCTGGGTTGAATCATTCTTTTGAAAATATTTTCTCTTAGTGTTTGGTCTTCCAGTAGGTAAAGGCTATGAAAAATGTTATTAGTGGTTTTCTTTATCCATTTTTTTTTCTTCGGTGGATGTGGGAGGTCATCTTGATGGACTTAATTATTGGTTTACCTCATGTTTAGTTATTCAATGATGTTATATATCTATTCATTAATATATTTTTTGAAATAATCAAAGGTTATAGTGATCAAGGAGTTGATATTAGTGAATGTTTTGTCATGGATGTATTTGGAGGACGCAGTGAGACTCCATAGATTCCCATATACAATCATCCTTCATCACGATCCTCATTTACCTACAGGGTGTAGAGAGGACGCCAACATGATTTTTGGTTATCAGTTATGCAATAACACTTCTTTTTATCTATAGATATATTTTATGATAGAGTGGATAATCCATATTATTTAAGGCATGCATCATCATTGTGTTCATGATTTTGGATGATTTAGGATGTGGAATTATCCATTGGTTCAGTTTTATTACCATAAACATTCCACTATACAATTTTTTTGGTACATATTGACGATTTTTTGTGGCCGACCAATCTATAATCTATTGTACAAGAATGAGGTTAGATTGAAAGTAATTCCCAATATTGAGCTACTACAGAATATGATTCAGGTGGATCATGTAATTCATGGGAGATTGAAAATTGTGAAATATAAATATAATAACCAGGACCAGCATAGGAGGAGACTTATATTGTTCGATATTATATATCATTTTTTTGGTATGTTGACTCCTCGTAATGGGAAGTGATGGTTTTTTCATTAGAGTAGGTTTTCTCTTCGGTTTTAGGCCTTGAAATATGTAGTCTCATGTTAGAGAAATGGATTATTGGATAGAATATACCCTAATTCTTATTTGTATTCATGATTTTTTACATGTGTTACAGCTCCACTGTTACCATAACAATGACACTTACATCATCAATTGGGGTGAAATAAATGTTTTTAAGGATGCAATATTAAAGGAATCACTTGTGGAGGGCCAGTATTACCCAATGACTATTTTTTAAAAGCATGTTATTCCATTTTTTTTATTCTTGTGGAGGAATATTGGCATAGAAGTATGAACTTGGGAACACAAGTATTAGATTGAAAATTAGTTCCCTGATGTGTTTTTTAATTTATCCATTCACTTTTTTCATTGCTCATTTGTAGATGTTGACCTTTTCTAGTTAAAAATATTGTTACCAATTTCATGATTCTTATTGTAATAATTATCTTGGGTTTTTTGATATCTCCCTCATGTGAGTGTTTAGGAGGTGGTGGTTATTGTTTTATGGTATTGCACTTGGATCGTCTAAATAAGGAGCATCGACTCCTTTAATAGTGAAACTAATGGGAAGTATCTTGTGGGATTGTTATTCAGACGAACCCATCTTCATTATTTCTATATATGTTTGGCATTAAAAACAAGAGAACAATAATGGTTTGAGAGGTATCTTATATAAGTTCATTGATCCAAGTGGCCCTTCCAGTTTTTTTTGTTGAGGTATGGGAGGGTTTGGAGAAGGTCAAAAAATATTTTGGCACGAAAATGGTGAGGTAAGATAGAAACTAATATTAATAGTATTTTCCCATATATGAATGCACTACCTAATAAGGGTTTTTATTTTAGTGTGGGTGGATTGATAGTTGAGTAGGGTCCCTAGTTGAAGAGTTTGGGATCCACATCTAATAATGGCATGGATTCGGTGTAGAGGTAATACGGTGGCATATCCCGACAGGGTGATGTGTTAATGAGTGAAGTTGTAGAATAGACCCATTCCTTGTAAATGAGTTGTTGTAATGTGGATGTCCTTGTTGTATAATATTAGTTTTTGGAAATTTTACCAATATTTGGGGTGGGGGGTTGTGGTGCCATGGGTGGTAGTCTACTACATCACCCCCTTCTTGTAAAATGGGTTATGTAACATAGTGGGCTGTTTTGATTTTTAGACTTTCTTCCACTTATATAGTATACATGTTGGATATATATTTTAACAGCATCAGATTTTTTAATCAATTTTAATATTTAATGTTTGAAACATTGAGTCTCTACAAAACACCACATTTTTATAACCGATCCAGTAAAAATAATTTTTCCACCACTGTGTTTTGAATTTTGAAAAACTGATATACATGATTGCGTGTATGAAGATATTTAGATTATGATAAGACAAATTTAATTCGTGGTGAATACTGACATAACCTTATGAATAGTAATATTAATAGTAAATCATATAATTATTTTATTTTCGTAATGTTATAAGGTATCGTGATCTTGATTAATTTTTTGAGGTGATATGAAATGAATTACAGTAATAAAATTCTTATTTTTCGAATAAATAGTAGTTTTAGTCAAAAATTAAATTAATAATATTTAATAACATTGTTTCAATAAATGAAGTTCATTTTTCTATTTTTTAGGTTAAAAAATTGTTATGTTAAATTTTTTGGAGTTTTTTGAAATACATGATTTTTTTATGAATAGTAAAATATGGTAATTTACCATATATATTAATTTTTTGTTAAATTCAATATTCTAAGAAACATGGCTGATGTAAGGACACATGGTTCAAGATAACATGCATATATTACTATTATTGGTGATAATAACAAAAATTATTGGTTTTATTTGGAAAATTAATAAAATGATGAGTAAAATAATGGGAAAACTCTCCCCTCCACCACTATAAAATCCTCCTTCAATTACACTTCCCATCACTCCAATAAAGACTAGTGAATTGTCTAATTTTTTCCCAAATATCTTCCCAATATACATTCCTATGTGAAGCATCCCATGTTCTAATTTCAACTCTCCCTTTAAGTGATTCTCAACAACGATTCCATTAAGAGATAAATTCCACTTATCATTTCATTTATTTCAAGTTATTTTCTATTATTTTTATTATGTCACCTCCATTAATCACTTTTTTATGATAACTAAAATATTGTACATGTACATGAATTTTTTTATGATAATTTAATATTTTATCATCATATAATTATAATCCTAATTTTATAAACAAAATGATAACCCCATCCGAGATGTGTAAATTTATCATATTCAATAACGACGGGTTTTCAATTTATATTAACATCTTCAATTATGTTCATGAAAACATTTTTATGGTTGAACTAGATTAATATATTTCTAATATATTATTTTTTTTGTAATATTTTTTTACAATTTTAATTTATTTATAGATCAAAATAAGTTCTTCATGATCAAAAAACGCCAAATAACCAAAACAATTATCACTAAAGTTTTATATAATGATTCATATTCACTCAAAATAACCAAATGAATATTATGACCATGTAATCTAATTTTTGTTCACTAATAACCAAAAACGTCTATTCTAGACAAATATTATAATTCTAATTTTTTATTTGTACATTCATATAAGTAAACTGATTATGAAAACCATGGATGAAAACACTCATAGACAATGAAATTGAATCCCTTAACCCATCAAAAGGCAATGAATATATCAAATAAATATATAAAAAATAAATAAAATGTATAGGAAGTAAATTAATTATTAATTTTTGAACCTAAATTTGATTATTCCGTTCGTTTGGATCAATTAGGTGACACCTCCGGACTTAAGGTACAGGTTTTTTACCTGAACCTCTTTTTTCATTCTGGTTACTATTATTCTCCGCATAAATAAATTAAGTAATTATTTATTCATATTTAATAATATAATATTTTATCAAAATGGTCTATATTAGTGCACCAACCTGAATCCCACTTTATGTTATGGGGAGTTATGTGTTATAAAAATCCTTCAAAAATTTTCCCGAAATACAAACCTGATTTTAGGGAATTTTTCCAATTCTGACCTATTTTCAAAGGAACACTATAATCTATTGTTGGAAAAAATATATTCAAAAAACACATATTTTATTATTAAAATACTATCTTACTTCACTACTTGTTTTATAAAAATATTTTCCAAAAGAACTCTTCTTTTCAAAGTAAGAGTATTTATCTTATAAATTACTCGATGATTTTATAAGAGTATCTTCATCTGTTTCAACAATCTTATTGATTATTATGTATTATTATGATTAATATTTTACGATATAATAAACTATATATAATTTAATGGTTTAGGATTATATTTACTATGGATGTGCTACCTTCAAACCATTCACCAATTTGTAGAAAATGGTTCGTGTATATGTTTAATCATTGGGGAATGTTATTAACATTTCTTATGTTAGTTTCAATATGTGTGTATATATATTTTATTTTATCCCCATTAATATGGAAAATAAAATGGACTTAGTAATTGTTGGGCGGGTCTCTCTATATCCCATCGATGCATTGGTAGGTCTGAAGAGAGAATCTACTGTCTTCACACAAGTCCTTGACAAAATGATTATTTATGGTCATCGCATTGAGCCTTGATGGTATAGTTATGATGTCAAAAATTTTTTATACCATCACTATGAAACTACTAATAGTAAGATCAAGATTTTATTTAATAAGTAGAGTACCCATGATTATTAATGATTACGCTATTATTTATTCAACTCTTATTCTTAATATAATCTGTTTAGGTTCATTTTTAAAGGTATGTGTTTTTAGTTATTTAGTGTGCCTAATGCTTATTTTTATGATATATTCTATTATGTTTCACACTCTAACGAATCATTTGAGCTCATCTATTCTTATAATTCATTTTATGAGGGTATGAATAGGTATATTATGAATGAACTATTTGGATATACTTGGAGATATTGATGTTTTCAAAGGAATTTTTTTGTTGTATTTATTTTCATGTTGTAATGTTGAACATATGTTTTTATGTTGTTTCAAAATAAAATAAACTCCTCTGTACATCGAGATACATATTCCTTTAATAAATTCAAATTTAATAAAAAAATAACTAGCTCATGGAAACTGGGGTCTGGTCATTATATTTTGTATCGAAGGATGTTTAGTTGAAAACTGGGAAACTTTATTTAGAAAAAGTGGATTTGGGAAAACCCCTAATATAGTCTTTGAGGATAAAATATACATGATCATCCAATAATTTTTGGTATGAAATATATTATGTCGATATTTCTAGAAAGTAAATTCATGATTAGATATAATAAGTGGATGTGGTTCTAGCACAGATGTATCTAAGAGTAACAACTTTGACAAGGAGTTTCGGGCTTGAACTGGGGTATCCTGTTACAAGACAATGGGTCTTATTATGCACCTAGTTTGACACTCTAATGGGATATGATTTAGATTATTCAAAATTTCGTTACAATCCATTATGATGTACTTAAATATAAATTTTCTTCAAAGAAACCATGATTATGATAATAATATTAGCTAAGTACATAATTTTAATTTATGCTAAGTATTTCTCTACATTTAGATTATAAATTATGATTCATAACCTAATTATCTATATTCGATTATTTATAAACTCTTCCTAGTAGAAGTAATTTAAACTATATGAATGATTATGTCCCATGTAATTATTTCCCTCAGATGAAGGATAATGGTGTCGTCTCTAGAGCTATTACTGGTGTTGAATGACTTATAACTATACTACGATAGATTTATAAGGTTATGAATAATAACCTCACTTGTATGGATCATTCAGATCCACAATTTGGGGGTGCTACGTCAGTCCACATTCTCCAACAAAACCCTCCAACGATCAATGGGTATACTAACCCCTTTTTAGTAGAGTAGTATTTGAGTTCATTAAAGAAGATATATCTCACTTTGGGATGTATCGAATTAGAGAAGGTTGTCATGGAAGTTTATCGGCTATCATGAGATGTAGATTTGTGGTTGTATTTAATCCGACAAAAAATATATTAGGTTGAAATAGAAGAAATTGAATTTGGTGATTTTATGGAAATATTCATAGAAAAATACATCCATCATGAACAACGAGAAAATATGAAAAGGTAGTTTTCTAATATGAGGAATAAAGAGAATGTTAATGTTCAAAAGTATGAAGCTAACTTCACAAGGATAACAACACATGTTGTGGACAACATACATAATACATGGAGAAATATTGACTGATTCATTGATGTTTTAAATCTATTCCACTGAAGGGGTCCAGTCTCCAAATGTTTCTAAACATATGAAGAGACACCCTAGTACATTCTTGAAAGGTATGGGTGTTTGTTAAATGTGTGGGTAAAAAGGCCACATAGCCTGAGATTGTGAGGGGTATAAAGAAGCTACCGACTTTTCATTTTATAATTTCACTTGGAGGGGAAATTTTGTAATGTATTTTCCTAGGTGTCAAGAAAACGTTCCAAAAAAAGATCATGGTAGAAAGGATAAGATTACATGATCACAACTAATGATATTGAAGTCCCTAATGATGTGGTAGAAGGTAATCTAATTGTTTCCTCATACATAGGCAATTATTTATTTGATTCAAGATAATCACATTCTTTCATATCTTCCCAGTTTTCTCTGAAAATTTGATATTTACAATTTGATTTAATACGGGAGTTGATATTCGAAACTCCTAATAGAAGAATCATCCACATAACGTCTTGTTCAGAAGTCCCCATTATGGAATATAAATGTGATTTTTGTACTAATTTTATTATCATACCCATGATTGATATTATATAATCCTTTCTGTGCATTGGATTTCGAACCATGATGTGAAAATTTATTGTAAGAATGATGAGGTTACAATTTTTAAGGATGATGTTGAATCCCTTATCTATTGAACGGAAATGTAACCATCTTATTCTTCAACAATATCCACCCCAGTTGTTCTAATGAATTTAAATATTTGGGAGAAAGATAATAAAACAACTATGGTTGAGGAAAGGAATGTTATAATAGATGATGTACCTATTGTGAAGGAATATGTTGATGTGTTTTTAGAGGATTCACCTAGATATCCTCCAGAGTGGGAAATTGACTTTTCCATAGATTTTAGTCCTGATTTAAGTTCCAGATCAAATACCCCTTATAGAGTGGCCTATGTGGAATTAGTGGAAATAAAGAAACAACTAACGGAATTGAGTTATAATGGATTTATTATCCCTATTGTTTCCCTATATGGATCCCCTCTTCATTTATTCAAGCAGAAATATTGATCTAATATGTTTTTCATTAACTACATGGAGAAAACTACTATAACAATAATGAACATGTATCTCCTACATCACATTGATGATTTATTTGGTAAAGTTCATGGATCCTAATAATTTTTTGTGATTTATCATTGATCTTGATATAATTAGTTGCTTCTGAGAAAGGAAGATATTTCAAAGGTAGAAATATGAACCATGTTTGGGCATTATGAGTTTACAAGAATTCCTTTTGAAATTACTAATTCTCCCTTTATTTTCAAGGATCTAATGATTAGAGTTTTCAAGATATATATTGATGAATATGTCTTGGTTTTTATTGGTGATATCTCGATATACTCCAACAACTGAAAAGATCATTAAAATAACATGTTCACTATTTCAAAGACTCAAAGAACAGATGAATTATATGGGATTTTTATAATGTGTGAATTTTGGATTGAATAAGTTCCCTTTCTTGGGAAAATTTCTTCTTTAGTTGGAATTTTTAATGATCCTACAATGCGAAAGGCTGTGAAAGAATAGCCTACTCTATCAAATAAAACGTTGATACGTATATTTATTGGTTTAGTATGTTATTATTGTGGTTTTTTTCATATCTCCATCCTTGTAACCAACCCAATGACCAGGTATTCACGTAAATGGGTTATTTTAATATGGACAATACAATGTGAGGACTATTTAGATGAATTGAAGAAGAAATTAGTGAATTCTAGGAACCTAAATCTACCATCAAGAAATAATGGTTTTGTGATCTATAGTGATGCATCAATGAAAGTTCTTTGTTGTGTACTTATATAGATTAATAGAGTTATTTCCTATGAATCAAGGTAGTTAAAAATTCATGAACAAATCTATCATACTTCTGATATTGCGTTAGCTTTAGTCATATTTTCTATGAAGATATCGAGAAATTATCTCCATGGTGAATCATGTGAGATATACATGTATCATAAGAGTAAAAAATATATCATCTGACAGAAGTAACTCCACATCATAAAAAGGTGATGGCTTGATCTACTCATGGATTCTGATTGTTCCATACACTACCACCATGGAAAGGAAAATAAGGTAGCTGATGCATTGAGTAGGAAGAATGTAACAGTTCTACACTAAATGAGGTTTGACAAGGATCCATTGTACATGGATCTAGTGAGATGGATGTGGAAATTATCAAAGAAGTCAAAGCATCAGAACATTTCCAAATGGTTAACTTAAAATATTTAATAGAATGAATTAAATCACTATAGTCTGATGATGTGAATCTTCAAAGAAAATTAATTCTATGAAATATTGGAGGTTGGATGTCGTCATGTGTGAGGATGAAGTTATAAAATTTGGGAAGAGTCTTTGTGTTTCCTCTATACCTGAGTTTAAAAGGGATTTATTGGATGAATGTCACAGGTCAAATTTCTCTATACACCCTGGTAGCACTAAAATGTATAGAGATTTCAAATAACATTTCTAGTGGGTTATCCTGAAGAGGAAAATTGCAGATTATGTATCAATATGATTAGTATGTAACCATGTGATGTCTGAATGACAACATCCTAAAAGAGTCATGAATTCTCTACCTATTCCTACATGGAATTGAGATGACATAATAATAGAATTTTTAATTGGATTACCAATAACTCTGACAATGAATGATGAAATATTGGTAATTGTTGATTGACTAACGAAATATACCCATTTCCTCACTATAAGTGAGGATTTTCCACAGGAGTGAGTAAAACGATTCTATATCAGTGATGTTGTGTTATTTAAAGGAGAAACTCTATCAATTTTTTCTAATCGTGATTCACTATTTATATCAAAATTTTAGAAAAAATTTAGAAATATTTTGATACTGAGATTTGATTGAGTACTTCTTATCACCCACAAACTAAGGAGAAATCATGCAGGGTGATATAAACATTAGAATCCTTGTTAATATGAAGCTCACATAATTTTAAAGTCATGTCGGATCATTATTTATCTTTGATGGGGTTTTTCTAAAATAATAGATTATATTCTACTATTCAAATGGAACCATAAGAAGCATTGTTTTGAAAGAGATGTCATACACCAGCATGTTGGGATGATGTCTGGGAAAGGAATCTTGTCAGTCCAGAGCTTGTGGAGGAATGAAAAGTGATGGTAAAGAATATTAAAACCCATATGAAAGCACCTCAATGAAATAGAAGAGTTATGGTGATAATTTAAACATGGAATTGTAATTTCAAGCGGATATTATGTTTTCATAAATGTTTGTCTAGGGTAGGATGTAATAGTATTTTTGAAGAAATGGAAATATAGCCCAAGGTACATAGGCCCTTTTAAAATTATGGAGATAATTGGAGCTATTTCACATAGTTTGGCTATGCTACATATCCTATCTAATGTGCATAATGTGTTCTGTATCTCATTACTGAGAATGTACATGCCAAACCCATCTCATGACCTCACTTCCAATGGAATACAATTAGAGACTAACCTATCATATTTTAAAGGCCTATCTAGATTTTGTACAATAAAGAACATGTGTTGAGTAATCAAATGACTTTACTAGTAATCGTACATTGGAAGAATCATAAAATCAAAGTTGCAACATGGGATCCGGAGGAGTATATGACGAAGAACTAATCAAATTTTTTTTGAGGTACATTCCCTTAATTTTGAGGAATAATGTTTTTTAAGAAGGGGAAAATGTTACACCCTATTATTTTCCAAATAATTTAATATGGAATGGTTGAAAAACTAAGTCTCTACAAAACACCACTTTGTTATAACATATCCATAAAACAAAATTTTCCACCTTTGTGTCAGGATTTTTGAAAAACTGACATACAAAGATTCATTCAGTATGATATTTTGAGTCTAATAAGACAAACTAAATATTTGTTGAATAGTAATATACCCATATGAATTGTAATTTTTTATATTAATATAACCATTATGAATAGTAAATAAAATTATTATCTTATTATTATAAGGCTACAATGTAATGAGATATTTATTAATTTCCCAAGGTGATATAACATGAATTATTATTTTAAAATTACAATTTTTTTATTAAATTATGATTTTATTTAACAAAAAAATTAATAATATTTAGAAAATTATTAAAAACAATTGAGTTCAGGCATAGTACCTTGTGAAAATTATGACTAAATATCCTCCCAAGCTCCATCCCCATGACCACCAGCCCTTGGTATCATAAAACGGCAAAATCATCCCCCCTTAAGAGACTATCGAGGATGATTACCTCATGTGATAAATTCCCCTTTTCATTTCTTTAATTTCAACTTCCTTTATTTTTACATCCATTACACACATCCTTTCATCCAAATGTTATGGTAACCCCAATAAAGTATATATACTAGAATGTTTCTATGATAATGGAATAATTTATCATCATATGTCCTTTATCCTTCTTTTATATACGATAATTGAAAACCCCATCTAAGGTGTGTTAATTTATCGCATTCAAGGATGACAGGTTTTCCCTTTTTTTAATATCTTAAATTCTTGTTTTGAATCTATTTTTATGTTTGAACCTTTTTATTAAATAGGTAATATATCAAATGTGTGTTTATATAATCTTTCTATATTAATATAATTAATATATATATCAAAATGAGTTACTTATGATCAAAAATCACCAAATAACCAAAATAATTATCATTAAATATTTATATAATGATTCATCTTCACTACAAATAACTAATTGATTTTTATGATGACATAATCTTTTGATTTTTCCCTAAAAAAACATAAATTCTAGACATCCATTTTTATTATACATGTTTATTATTAAATTAATATAAGAAAACTGATCATGAAAACCAAAGAAGAAAACACTCCCAAAAAATGAAATTGAATCCATTAACCCTTAAAAAAACATGAATGAACCTAATAAAGTTATAATAAAAATATTAAATGAATATGAGGTTCTAGGATCATTAATTTAAGAACCTAAATTTTATTATTCATGTCATTATGTTCATGCAAGGAAAACCTTCATACTTAAGGAATTGGTTTTCTACCAGAACCTCCATTTTCATTCAGGTAACTATTACTCTATACATACCTCAATTAAATTCATATTTATTCTTATTTAATCCTAATATATTCTATGAAAATTTTAATTATATTTTAAAAAACCATAATCGTACTTTTTTTTCTTCTACTATAAGTTTTAAAAATATCTTTCAAACAATCATCTCATAATACAAGCCAGATTCAATAGAATTTCTCAAATACTTACCTATTTTCAATGGAACACTATAATCTATTTTTAGTAACCATTATTTTTCTAAAAGACTAATTTTTATGAAAATAGTATCTTAATTTACATCGTGTTTAATAAAATTAATTTTCCAAAAGAACTATTTTTTCGAATGTTAATGAGAATTTATCCCAAGAACTGCGTGATGATTTTGAAGAAGTATCTTCATATGTTTCATCACACTTGTTGATTTTAATATATTATTCAGATTAATAATTTATGATATTGTCTACCATATTTAAATTAATGGATATTGATTATTTATATTGTGGATGTGCTATCTGTAAACCATTCATTAATTAACTACAAATGGTTTGGGTTTTTTCTTAATGTTTGGGGAATGGTATTGTCATATCATATGTTATGATCAATATGAATATATATCTTATTTATCTGTATCCCCATTCATATAAGTAATTAATTAGACTTAGTAAGTGATGGGTGTAGCCTTATATATCCCCTCAATGCTTTGGTAGGTCACATGAGACAAACTACGGTCCTGGCACAATGTCTTCACAAAAAGATTGTTTAAGGTCTTTGCACAAGGACATGATTGTATGTCTATGATGTTTGTAATTATGCATTACCTCATTGTGAAAGATGTAATTGAATGTTCATGATGTTATTTTACAAGTAGAATACCCATGATTATTCTTGATTATTGTATTATTTATTCAACTCTTATTCCTGCCATAATGTGTCAATGATCATTTTTATTGGCATGAGTTCTTAGTTATTCACTGTGCCTTATGATTATGTTTATGATATCTTCCAATGTATTCAATATCCTTACTGATCATTTAAACTCACCCCTTCTTATGTTTAATTTTCCTAGTACATGAAGTTGTATTTTATTAATGATCTTGTCAGATAACCTATGATAAATTGATCTATTCGAAGGAATTTCTATGTTGTATTTCGTTTTAAGTTGTAATGTTGAACATATTTATGTATCTTCCTTCCAAATCTACTAAATTACTAAGTCCTTTGATATTCATATTCCTTTATTATATGACAATATAATAAAATAAGGCATCAGCTATGGGAAACTGAGGCCAAGTCTTTAAATAAATTGTGGTTCTTGAATTAACCATTGATAGAGGGATACATTGTAGTGTCATTCCATGCACCATAATGTGCCCTGTGTCAAATATTTTTTTGACATATTTTGGGTTTCTATATCTTGTCCTTATAGAATTTAGTCAATATATAAACACCAAAAATTCATATAAACCAACTTTTCAAACACTCCAACCTTTAGAAACCCCATGATTCCATGACTGGATATTTATTGTCTTTCAATCCCCTTAAAACTAGGATTGATCCTCCACTTACCATGTACTATATCCTGTGATCCAAATGAGTTTTTCATATTTTTAATCGTTTTTCATCTATTTAATTTCATTTTATTTTGTTTCTTTTTACCAGGTTGTGGTGGTAGATAGATATTATTCTAATGTTGTGTCTTCTTTTGTTTTTTGTGTGTTTTTGGAATGATATCCATGGGGGGTCATAGTTTCCTTGTGGCTTTTGGGATTAAAGATCTATTTCATCATTCACATACATTAAATTAATATTGCGTCATTATAGTATAAAAAATTTTTCTTCTCCATTTTATTTATAAGAAATAATAAATTAATGATTATTTTCTCCTTTGGATGGTTTTGGAATTATCCAAATAAATATTAAAACCTAATTAAATAATGAAATTGGTTTTTTTGTTTAGAGAACACTTGTTTTTTGTTTCCTCTATATTAAGTGTCTTGATTGTATAGATAGTTTGATATCTATGATATTAGAGTTTTCATGTATGTCTATTCCTTTTTTTAGTATGCTTATTTTTATGAAATATTGTATATAATCTAAATCCAAAATTAATTAAATGTATAGAGATATTAAATGTGAATATTTAACTATTTCTTATATTCTAAATTTTTTATTGAAATAAAATTGATTCTAATCATTAGTAATTTTTATTATTTCTATCATAAATAAATATAAATTTCTGAAAAACATTAATTAATAATGAATGTGAATATTGTACAGATAAAAATTAATGTTTATTATCATCTTTTATTATTTAAATCATGTAAAATATAGAACATTCTAGAAATTATGTTTAAATAAGTTAGTATCTTGTTATAGTTGATGTCTTACGATACATATATTTTGTTCTGGAGATAGTTTAATTAGTTAATTCATGTTGAAAGATGAACTTTTTTTTTTGAAAAAGTTAAATCTGTATGGCAGAGAGGGACCAATTTCTTTTAAAGGCTATATACATTGTTATTAGGACCACGTAAGCATTTATTCAAGTAAAGGGAAAAATTTGTGTTTAATGCCTAGATTCCATTTTTACTTGATTGATGTTTTCTATCTTCTGTGATGTTATCTAGATGTGATCTTTACTATTTGATGAGATAAATCCTAATATAGAAGATATAATATTTGTTGGGAGGCCTAAGAATGTTGTTAAATTGATGCATGTGATGGAGAGATGAATGTTGTTATACATGAGGGTGTGAAGACGAACCATATATAATCAAATTGAGTAATGATGGGATTAAACACTATTGTTCTTAAGTAATATATTCATTCTGTTAAATTAATTTTTTTTGATGGTTTTATTGTTGGGTTTAATATATATTTTAATTTGATTCCCCAATACATCATAAAACTCGATATGTTTTGTTTCATAACATCCTTCATGGTATCTTGGGATGTTTTCCTAGAGTAAATGTAATTATTTAATGAACAATAATTTTTAATCATTGAAATTTATCATTGGGTTAGTAAATATTTGACCACAAATAATGCTAATCTTGAGTAAATGTGGACACATTTGGTTATGACTAGAGGGAATGGACTTCACATAGTTTTTTAAGAAATATTGCATTGAAAATTTTTATAGTTTATTGATTGATAACGAATTATTTAAAATTAATATGAATATTAAATAGAATGAATGAATTTAATTAATTGACGTATTGTAAAATTAATCTGTGATTATAGGATATTTAGTCATTTTCTATGGTATTCAGGTGTTGTGTGACAATAGCTAGAGTTGATTATATGAATAGGTTATTTCCCCTAGTATGGTATTGATATATATTATATGATGTATGTTTTTGGATTACAAATGTTTCCCACCCATGTTTATTAGGTATAATAAACCCAGTAGACTATGTTAGGATGTTATCCCCATCATCTATGTTGGGGAGTTACAGAGGGTAAATAATGCCCTTGTCCCTACTCTCTTCTACACCTAGTATTATTCCATGGCATACACATAGACCATTTACCCCATATATGTGTGTGTATGGCTATGATGTCTTCTGGTTATTTCTCCCAAATGTATCTCGAGCTATAAAATCCAAATTTCTACTATAAGTGCGAAATGAGTCATCTATAATGGATCAAGGTTAATAATATATTTATATGGAATAATGGACTAAGGAATAATACTTGATGAATGATAAACATCATGTGGGATGTGGTGGCTCCCAAAAAAAAGAAGTTACTATATGTATATTTTTTTAGGATGACAAGATGATGTGGTGCATGAGGTGCATGTCGTGATACTTATCCCATGTGTCATCGAGATGAAATCTATTAGAGAGAGATGGATTTAGATGTGAAATGTTGGGGAAGCGTTTCAATACAATGGGGATGTTGCAGTGGTGTGAAACTTTTTTTATTACTAAAATATATTATCAATTGTATATGATAATTAATTAGAATCATCCATGATCTGTTTGGGAACATAGTATAATTTTTAATGTGGCAATTTAGTTACATATTTGTTCATTATTCTTTGCATTATATTTTTATCTTTAGAACAAGAATCTTATATGATGATAAAACTAATTATTCCTATTATCTTTTCCGTATGTATATTTATAATATTTTTCTGTTATTAGGAGAAGGATACAGGTTGATATAGATTTTAAAAACGCATAGTTCTACGGGGATATTTGGGATTTGTGGTCATAGTTGGGTTACTAACCTCTCGGTCTTCAGGAATTGACTCTGCATATATCCCTAGATGTTGAGATTTATCTCTAGTCAGTGGTGATGGCCATATATCGAACCCCATGTTCATTTTTGGCATTCCATCCATTTACTGATCTATCCACTCTCTGCTATTTCCCATATATCCACCATAGCTTGAAAGTCCCTACCCCCCATATGGGATCTCCATCACTTCCGACTTCCCTCCAGGATATCTTGAGAGGTTTATCACCCAATAAGATATCACTCATAACCCAATTTGTCCATCTCGGGCCATCCCCAAACTACATTGACAGGTTTTTCATCATCTCATGTCCCCTGAAGAACCATGTTATGGTTGGGGATCCTAGATCCTCATTGATTTCTTCTTCACCTCACATGTTCTTATGATCTTGCATCCATGTGGTCCAACGGGATTTACTCTTAGGAAGAATTATTCATCATTTTCATCATATGGAGTAATGAGTTTCACTTGAAATATGACTTCCCATCTGATGAAATTTGGGTTAGTTTTCTGAATCATCCCCTTCCCTTTGAAAGTCATATGAATCTATGAATTATGGGTATCCTCGTGGAGAGGTTCATAGCATTCGATGAGTAATCATGCTTCTTATTCCAAAAGATTTCTCCATGAAGTTTTTTAGATGCTAAGATCTCAAAGCCTTTAGTTGATATAATTTGAATTGAAGTTGGTGATGAATTTTTCTACCAACAATAAATAGTATTTTCAAACTGGATCAACCTTTTAATTTCATGTTATCTTTTTGGTCACCTAAAAATTGACTGCAAATCGGCATATAAATCAGCTCCTATGAAAAGATACTCCATAGTCATTTGGAAACATACATATAGTGTAGTCACAATTTAGTTAGAAGCTCAGTCATTTCTTCATGTCTCGAAGGATAATGAACTAGAGGCATTTAAGGGGGATTATGACTATCTGATGATAATGCAGCTTCCCTGTTCACTGATGAAACCCTAATTTCTTCACATTTAGACATGGAGTATCCTTAGTGGGATTACATACTAGATCTTTTTTGTGCTAAGCCAAAGGTTGTACGTACAAATCCAATAGTCAAAGATATATTAACCCTATCAAAAAAATGTTTATGAATTCCCAAATAATATGAGATAGTATAGGGGCAGTCCAGTTTGATTGTTCTCCCTACCATCAATGATATAGTAAAGGATAGAGGATTGCTGAATTGGAAGGTGGTCGTCTACTCTGAAAATATATGGGTTGGTGACATTAAGCTGATAGAATGGTCCTTGCTGAAATTAAAAATACTCCTAATTCGAATGTGGTTTTTCCACCCACCTGTGGTATACGTGTCCTCCATGGTGCATTCATTCAGATGAATTTCAATTAGGTTTCCATTCCGAGAAGGATTATATCCTATCTCAATATGAACATTATCTTTGATAGAAAAAGTGCTTGTGGACGGGATGAATTAAATAGTATTATTCCATTAGGTCAAAGTTATGATGGAGTAAGGCAAACATCAAATGGAAATGAAATAGGAGGGTATGGTAAGGGTCTTCACTATCCATAGAGGAAGATGGGGAATAAAGAAAACATGGGCTCGAGGATTAACATTGTCACCATGAAGTAGAAATCAATGGGATATAAATATTTCACATACTTACCTAGGCCTATAGAGACTCAGTTATCCCAAAATGATGGTAAATACAAATAACTAGTGTGCCAGACAGTGGATGTTGGAAGGGAGGCTCACCAGATATGAGACATAAAAACTCTAGAGAGCATAAATAGGTTACACAGGTTGAGGCTATTTCAAAAAATTTGGTGATTTGTCAAGGGGATGAAAAATGGAAAGACTGAGGATCAATATGGGGAGATTATTATGTATTCATAGGTTATGTGAAAGATGATAAAGGATTAAATTCCTCCTAAAAAGATGTGGGAGGAAGAGTCTACCGATAACCCACAACACCAGTAATATAAGGTTCATGACCAAAATTTTGAACCTGTCGTGTACTCAAGTGAAGATATAGTAGAGGATGTTAAATAGATTAAGTTGACAATGGATGATATTGATGAAATGATCACAATACTGATCAGAGTTTATTCATATAGGGAGATATGTGAGTAGACTGACATGAATAACCCCATATTTATTAGAGGAATAATCATGGTAAAGATTAAAAAATGTAATACTTTCAATATTGGTACTATTTGGAGTCTCATTATGAAGAATTCATAAATGATTATCCAGAAACTAAGGTAAATTATTTTCCAAATAAATATTTTAGGGAGATTGATTCCAATAATTATAAACATTTATTTAACAAGAATTTTGTTTCTTTTGGTGTTTGAACTAGTTATACAGTGAGGGTTCTCACATGTCCATTTAAACTGTTTCAATATAAAAAAGATACACTGGTGGGATGGTAACTATTAGGATTAAAATATTTTTGTAGTTTTTTATTTCGTTTTCATATATAAACATTTTGTACGACATTACAAGTAATTAGTTGGGAATTTATTTTATCGTTTTGATAAGGAGTTGGGGTATCTATCTTATGTCTCTCTTCTACATGTTCTCTTATAGGTAAATTCCACCAATTTTTATATATTCTAAACTATTATATCTTCTTTCCAACATGTGCCATATCTAAGGTAGTTATAGGCACTCACCATCTCCCTTATCACATTAATAGCCCAAATGGGGTGCCTTTGGGGAGTCATGGTTCTAAAAATGTATTCATGATATATTATAAATTTAGTAAATTTAGTTTTTAAGAATTTTTTTTCTAAAAATACACAATTTAATTTTTTTAGTGTTATGTATTTTTATTTTTATAGTATAATATTATTATTTATTTATATTTGATTGATTTTGTGGGAAAAAACCACATCATTATTATTTTAGAAGGTTGAATAAAATGGAATCCGGGGATGAAAATATTGTGTAGAGTTATGATGGTTGTATGAAACTGTGAAGTGAAAATACTTAAGGATACATTAGTATACAACCGAATAATTTTTATTATATAAATAATAAAATTTGAATGTTGGATTGAACCATGGTGAAATGATTTTTTATTCGGTGATTATCCTTGTTAATAGATGAGAGTTCGAGGAAAAAAATTGGTTTGTAAATTTAATTCCTAGTTTTATAAATATGCGTAAATTTAATATAAAAAATTTCAATATAATACATTTTTTACAATATGGAATTGGTATAATCAATGCTCAAGTTTATATGATATATAAACCAATTCATGGTTTATCAGGCTACATCATAGTTTTCAAGGATGATAGAGATGAAATTGAGGGAAATATGTAAATTTTTAAATTAGATATTGTAGAATATAATGATTATTAGGTACATTCCTATTGTATAATTTACGGAAAATATGATGTTACGGAAGAATTGGAGATGTTTTGGGAATAGTAGAAATCAACAGGGGTGTCTTTGGAAAACAACCACAAGGCCATGAAAACAAACTATGTTCTTCCTCGGTGTGGTTTAGAACATTTGGGAAAAATAGATTATTATTCCTTCGATAGGGTAAAAAATAAAAAATGATTTTATATTGGGATTTAAAACACCACATTGTAATGGAAGCAACTACACTGTTATATATATATATATATATATATTTCTCTAATTTAAGTGTTTTTAAAATATATAAATTTATATATATATTTGAGGTAGCCTAATATAATTCTATTTAAAATTTTATTTTGATATAACAACATTTAAAATAAATGATGATAAGGGAATATATGATATATATATATATAGATAAATTTATCTCAATAAAAGAAGACTTTACCTGGTTTTAACATGAATTAATAAGAGGAACCCAACATCAAGAACTACCTTAAGAAAGTTCGACCGGGAGTTCCATTCTCTTGGATATTGGTGTTACAAATGAGGTTAGGAATTTTATTTTACTCTTCAATATCTACCATAGATCTATTCATGGATTGGATTGAAAAGATTCATGATTAAAATAATTATGAATGAAAATTTAATAAAATTAAAATGATTGGTTTAATAATTAAAATTTTAATAATGTTTTTAGGGTGGTTTTTGTATTAATTGATTATAATGAAGTATTCATATATTTGTTAGAAAATTTTGGATGGTTAAAATAAAAATCATACAAAAAATTAATAATAGGTGAAAGAAAGGTAAATTTATTCCATTTTTAATAATGATTTTTTTGAGATAGTTCATCCTGTAATGTTTTAAAATATTCTTCCATGAATAAACTAAACCATTAATAATTACATAAATAAATTACATTTTATGTATATGCTATATTCCATGACATTATTCTTGAAATTAAAATTAGTTTCAATGATAAATGATTAAACATTGTTTTCAATTTACAAATATCTAAATGACCCACATTATGTGATAATTTAAATAGTTAAATTTATCTATTTGAGAGCAGATACTATATCAAGGGTCATCATGGATTACATTCCCATAAGGAAAATATAATTTATTTGAAATCATTTAATTATTACCATATCACGAACCATGAATTTTAATTCTTTTTATGCCTTAATTATTAATGACTTTAAATATTTTTAATAATATATGACTTATTTTCATAATATATACCGACATTGGAATATATTTCATATTCATGGTGTCACAACGTTCTACAGTCTCCCATAATCATTCATCATATCATTATATTATTGTTAGGGATTATAAAGAGATAATTTTAATTTAGAATCATTATTCTTACAAGGAATTATAAATAACTCATGGATGATAATAATATTTTATTCAATTTCTAACGTTCAATAATAAGTAATCATGTACCTTAAACATCAGCTATTGATGTAATTTAGTGTTTTACTTGATCTCTTCAAATTAGAAACCTAAAAAATATTGATTTATTGATGATTATATTACCAAAAAAATCATGAACAATTAATAATTAATTGTTGACCAATCTATATCTACATAAATGTTCTATCATAAAAAATATTAATATACGTGGTATATATTCACTTAATAGGTCATTAATTTTTTATATGTTCTTTAGATAGTATTGGATCATTGTTCATGTGTTACCAATAACATCTTTACTTTTAATACTAATCATGGATCAAGGAACTAAATAATTTCAATAACAATTCTTCAATTTTTAAATCTCATAAGGTAACATATTTTTTCATTATGAGTTAATTCCCACAAAATAATATTATAGAATTTATCTCCAACATTGGTAATTTTTTCTAAATATTTTCGACAAAAAATAGATAATGAATGGGAAAAAATAATACCTTTATTATTATAATTACCCTAATTAATAGATCCATTATGTATTACATTTTTTCAAGGAAATCATCATTCAGATAAAAAATAACATCATGACTTTTATTTCCAGATGAAATAAGTGTGTAATTTTCCTAACTGATAGATTTCATAAAGATCACATTTTTATTCTAATTTCATTCCTCTCAATCAGTAAAATATAAATAATGATGTAATTATTATAAATTAATACATTTCATAAGCTTTTTATTTTTTATGTAAACATAACTATTTATATTCCTTAGTAAATTTTTTAATTGATAGTAACCCTAGATATGACCATTTATCATTCACACATAGAGATTTCCTTCTATTAGAAAACCATATTTCATTTAATATCCATTTTTATAATATTATATTTTATAGTAAGATGAAATATACAAAAGTATCTTCTTTATATAAAAATAGAAATCTCTATAAAATCAATCAAAATAATTATATGTTTAAAATTTATATTCTAATTATTAGAATATAATTAAATAGTTCTATTTCCATATGTATGTGGTTTGAATGAAATTTTATTATTTATTTTCTGTATAAAAATAATTTTTCCATCATATTCCTTCATAAATACATAATAATATTTCCAATGACCTCATTTAGTTTTTTTATTTTAGCATCAAAATACCCATGAATAGAACATATTATGTTCCAAAACTTATCAGATTTAAATTATAGTAATCACTAAATATCTCCACATTTTACCATTGTGTAAAAATAAGAAATCATGGTACTAATAATATCATTGATTGTAAAATACATTTTAGCAAAATTTAATCAATTACTATAAGGTAAATAACTATAACTTCCCTTATCTCATATATGCTAAAACATATAAAAACATTATTAAGAACATTATCATATATATATAAAACGATACAAATCTCAAAATTATAATTGTTATTATTGAAATAATTAGTGTAATTTCCCTTATAACATCAAGAACCTTCTGTTTCTCATTCATATCTTAAACTCTACCCCAAAATTCAAATGATATGCAATTTCAATAGGAAGTTATTTTCATATTCCATTAATAATTAGTGGTTATATTGAATTAAAATTGTATTTTGCTGACATGGCCTTCCTATCTTCGGGATTCCATTTATATATATTAGGTTCTCAGTGGTATAATTACATTTAAACAGACACACACAAATAAAAATTAGGCTATAAAGGCAGGTCATAGTCCACCACCCCGCAAGGGATCACCTACCCATCCAGACCTATTTATTTATATAATAATGGTCTAATAAGACCTATATAAAATTCCCCAAAATATCCCTTAATTATTAATTGGTCGATCTCTACTATTCCCCACATCCACCAGCTACTCCACAAACTATAAAAATCAATAGTTCTCTAAAAGGGAACACCCAGACCAGCTATTTTTTTGTTTCATAGCCCCTCCACCAATATGCTCCCATTTGAAAATATATTATAATCAATGTCCCCCATATCTATAAACAACTCCCTTGTTGTAACATCTTGTTAACTCTGATTCTAACAAGCTCAATTTCCATGATACTAAGCATCTGTCAACACCATCAGATTCTATCAAGGGATACGTCAATCCCTTCATCCTCCATCGATCCTCCTCCATCAGATGTACTGAGGAATCACCACAACCGACATGAATAATTTCACTACATAGATCAGATTCTTATACCATCAAAAACATACCACTAAAACCCTTCCACATACAGTACACCTTTCTTAATCCATAACGTCCATGAAAATAATGCCATGATCCATTTCCCCTATCCATAGGTGTTTTAGGACTAACACATTATCTCTTCTATGGTCCCATCATAAAACCCATGGGTGATAGCTATAATTTCTATTCCAATAAATTTTTTGATTCACCATCCTTGGAGGAATCTGATGTGGGACATGGGTTGGTACCAAAAATTCCTCCTGTCAAACCAATGTCCATAAACTAGGCCTCCTATTCAAAGACACCACATCATATCCAACTATCATGCATTACTATTTTCTCATCATCGGGACTCGGCGCCTGACTACCACTATCTGGATGACTTTAATCAAAATTCATTGTGGTGTCACATGCTTCAAATAATAAACCTCTATAATTTTAAAACTCGTTTTGGGAATTCGCCAACCTACAGAACTCCTGAGGAACACCATGGATATGATACCACATTTAATTATCAATTATCCTCTATTCGTACGTCTCTCAGGACTAACACATAATCCATTATGGGGTTCCATCCTAAAACCCAGGGGTCATAAGAGGAATTTCTCATCCCAATTTATATGATATCCACCATCAATCATGTAATCTTATGTGGGACTTCCGTTCATACCCAAAAAACAATTCCTCAAATTTGAGGCAATTAAGGGTTGACCCAAATTCCCATGAATGATTATGGAACATCTTAAGATGGGGGGTTAATGTTATTAAAAATAATTAAAATATATAGAATAAATAAATAAATAACTTATTATTCACAATATAAGAAACATAATCATATAATTTTATAGATACATGACTATTTGATTGATTATAAATATTTTTTATGGAAACAAATACTCAACTAGATATATTTTAAAATATATTTATCATATAAAATAATTTTATATCAACTGAAAAAAATTAATCATTGATATGAGAAAAAAATTATAATAAGTTACAAACGAAAAATCATTTCTAAAACAAATTTTATAGTTATATTAGCATGTTTTAAAATCAAAAGATCTTTTAAAATGAGCACTCACATGTAATAACAGTTTTTATGTAATGAATAGAAGGAATAGTGAAATATAAAAAACTTCATCATGTTAAGAAAATATTTAATTCCAGTATACATGAAAAAAACACTTTATAAGAAAAATTATTTAAAAATAAATATATTTTCCATCCTAGATTGAGTTTATAAATAATAGTTGGAATTTCACAAGTCTAATAAAAACTTCTTATATAATTTTTCATAGAAAATAAATTTTCGTAAAATTATAATAATGTGATTGATAATATTCATTAAATTATAAAATGATATAATAAAATATATATAAATATTTATAAAAAAAATATTATATGATACAGTAAATAGAACGATATAGAGGGACGGTATGAAAAAATTATAGTTATCATATGTTATTGATGAATTAGGAGGTATTAGTTGATAAGAGTAGTCCTCATATTTCTTCATTTAATTTTGTAATTGGTAATAATTTATAGAAATTAAATGGAAACATAATTGATATATTTTTAGTTATTATTATCATAACTTATACTCTAAAAATATTTATTCAAAAATAATCTCCAATATCCACCTAAAAAATGCAAAGTAGAAAGATGTTTTCCAGCAGTAATAGTATTAAATTTAATTAAATATTTTTACAATTACCATTAGTTTTTGGTTCAAATACTATAATAACAAATCATGAATATTTAAATTTAATTCATAATTACATGAATGATTATTATTGCTAAATTTTATTATAATATTGGACATTTGAAAGATATTACGTAGTGTGGAAACAATACTCATGGTTACTTATTTTCATCATGGTAATCATCATTTTAAAACACTAAATACATTTTAATAACATAGTCATATAGAAATATGGTAAGAATATATTATTGTTTCATAAATATTAAAATCATTATAATTTTTAATTGTCATATATTATTTGTTTTTTTGTATCCCAAATTGGTCTCCTTGATTACATAAAATTATTATACATAGTAACAACTAATTGAATTCAAGATCACATCATGAAAGAATAATAAAAAATATTTCTATTCTCTAAAATGAATAAAAATCAGTATTTTATGCCCGTATTGTCCTTAATATAAAATATTATACATAGACTTCAAATAAAAGTTATTATTAGTGTAATGATTTTGAAATTATTCGAATAAATATACCTTATTAATATATATGTTTTTATATGAGTTAATATAGTTAACAAGTAAAACATTCCCATATATTTAATTATGAACATAATATTATTATAATATTACATTTGAGATATAAATCATTATTTTGATATAGTAACAAAATATATATTTCATACCATAAAATTCAATTCAAAAATGAAATTTTTATTTATTTTATTAAATTATATCTAATGATTATTTTTAAATTATAATATTTGAATATAATATAAAATTTATATTTATATTTCATCATGTAAAAATGATACTAGAAATAATTTTTTATGTTTTTTATAATAGTTTAATTTTAAGGTAAATATAATAATAGACTCTTTTAAACAAAACAATAAAAAATTTGATACATTATCATAAAGTAATAACTAATTTCAAATTAGCAAAAAATTGTATAATTTTTTGTGGAATTAATAATCATAAATTTTAAAATATTAATTTTCACACGAAAAATAAATTATTATAATTTTGGAACATAATAAATAATTATTATAAATTATAAACTATTTTGGGATCATATTGAAATTAAATACTATTTGTGAGAGATTTATTTTAAATTATTCATTAAATTAAAAAATTTATTTTAATAAACCAAATTTTTTTTAAAAAATAATTTTCATTAATAACCTTATACCACAAATAAATTTTAATCTTCAAATGACCAATTTAGGAAACCGTTTTTATGTGTTATATACAATGATAATAAAATAGAATTCACAAACCCATAAAAATTTTATTTTATGAAATTATTTAAGTGTTTAATAATATGATTTTGAAAATATGAAATAATTTCAATTTCAATTATGGATTTTAAAATTACTTACCTTGTGTAAAAATAGACTTAGAAAATTACGGTAAATTACGGTATAAAAGTGTTTAACATAGTGTATATGGATAAAACATGTATAAAAAATTTGTGATAATGTATGGTGGAGGTATTATAGAATTTATCTCTTAAAAACTCTTTTATTTTCCTTTGATGGATCCTTTGTCCTATAACAATATAATGTCAATATTGAAATGTAAAGTAATGTAACTAAATGGACACACACATTATAGATAAAACTATTTCACCTCCTCTCCATTTACACTCACATTCCAATAATATATCACAACAAAAAACACAATATTATTCTCTCCAAAATTCTATCTACGCTTCTTATGGGTCTTGGAATTCTTAAAATACGAATATAAAGATATTAAAAAACTAATCCATGGAAGAATTTCTAAAGGGAGCGGTAATGATCTCAACCAGATAGTCCTTGTTCTTTTCCTCTACCACACATCTTAATAACCCACTATACATGATGTTATCAAAATATAATAATTTTTAATATTATGAAATTTTATTATTATAAAATAATATATAACTTACTCTTCTCAAAATTCATTAAGAAATGATAAAATGTCATCCTATATTTGTGGAAACTACTGCCTCCATTTACATCAGGATTTATTTTTCAAAAAAACATTTACATAGCTAGTACAAAGTATTTATTTAAAAAAATATTATTATAAAAATTTATAATATTATTAAATGATAATTTTTATAAATTTATACCCCCTCCTTCTATATATCATGAGAACATCATTCATGCACTTGCGAACTATCACCTTCATGAGACATTGTATTTCATTTTTACCAAACTATATACTATAAATAAGTATAAAATGTCTTCTCATATATATATATATATATATATATTCTATATATGAAACTATTAATATTATTTAGTGATAATATTTGACTGTCTATAATTTATAGTCATAATAAATTGAAAATGTAACAATAATCTCCTAATATGAACATATTTAGAACACATTTCTTAATTATTGTGTATTTTTTATATAATAAGAAATTATTAAAATAATATTCTTATTAAATAAAAGAGTACCAAAAAATATGTAATAATGAATATCAATATGTTTTTTACAACACATTTGACCTTTGTGATCAGACCAAAATCATATAGATAAATTATCTGAGAAACACCAAGTAATCAGATTTTTTGGATATAATATCAAAAATAAAAAACCTAATGATCATAAATGGACCATATAAAATAAATAATAGATGAATACAAATATTGGAATATTACTTAGTAAAATTAATTTAATTAATCATGTCATTAACGGGATGTGAAGAGAAAACTACGACCCAACATATGGATCTTTTGTACCACCATCATTATTTTTAGGTTACATATTCACATTATTTTTCTTCACATTATAGAATATTATACATACTAACTTATTAAACTTTTTTTATGTATCCCTATAATATACACCTATTTAAATTTACCTTTTTTTGGGGTTATACATGTCTTTAATTCCAATTGAATCAACCACTTTTTTGAAATCCGAAATTATGGAAACATTTATACTTTTTCTCATGTTTACAATACCACAATAAAATGTTTTTTAACAAAGAATAGATTCTGAAAAAAATAATTTTTTTATAGAAAACCATCATGGTTATATTCTGGTTTTATGGGAAATATTAAAATATTTCTTGGTGTAAAAGTATCCTTAAATTGTTTCATAAAAATCACACAAGTGGTTCATTTTAATTATTTTATCACCTGATATTTCACTTGAATTTCTTCCTTAATATTACATGTTTAATACTTATATAACATTTTGAATTATTAAAGTAAAAAAATTAATTTCTTTGAATCATATTAATCTTTATTATTTAGAATACGGTTATTCATGAAATCCAGATTATGAAACCCTATTCCTTCACATGGGTTTTCACATTATTTTGTATAAGGTATGGTTTATTTTTCTCAATTGTCACTTATATGTATGATTATCATTTTGTAATGGCTGGGATAGAAAATATATGTTGCCCTAAAATTTATTGGTAATTTATTTATATCTCATGATTTTTTACGTAAGGAATTATGGAATATACCTAATCCACCATGGGACTTTTTGACATTATGATGATAGTCTTGGGAGTGTGCCTTGACATATGTTTGTGAGGGAATGTATTATATTTTCTCTGTATATTCAATGATTCAATGTTCTTATGATATCATTTTCATATTCAATGTTTCCATTCATTTGATCTTCTCCATATGATGTCATTTTAGGCCTCCTCGCTCCCCTATTATAATTTATTCCCATGTTTATTCCCTTACATATATTTTTATCTAAACCTTTTCCATCTGTATTTTCCCCAAGGAATCATATATATATTTATAATATCTATGGAGGTTAGTTTCTATATGTGATGTTTTGAATACAGGTAAATTATTTATGTATAAGATGATGTATTTATGTGACTAATCATCCAAACAGATAAGAAACATAGGTCCTTAATTTGTATTCATTATAATGGTGCATGAATATACATAAAACAATATCTTTTTAACACATGGGTTAATATAGTTAGTGTGAGTGAAATTTCAAGTTATTTATTATATTTTATAATGAGATAACATTTCTAAAACCCTTGTGGATAATCCATAATATAGGATACCACCCTAAAAATATGATAAATTATAGCTTGTTGGGTTTTCCAAAAAAAATTACATATATCCCTACATTCTAGAAAATAGGCTTGGGTATACAATAGACACACCTAGTATACGTATACCTGAAAGGTGAGAAATGGTCATTTACTCAATAGTATCCTAGTTTATTATGAGTTGGACTGATACAAAACCCTTATACAAACACTCATTGGATAAATGATTTGGTTAATTATTATTCTATTTATAAACCATTGTGAATTATCTAAATATATTTTTTATAAATTAATTAGTATATAGAACAAAATATGAAAATGATCATGAATAATGTAGATTGAATCTTATAGAAACAGAATATAGGTTCTTCACATCATATTAGAGGTATTACATGAAGGGTTAGGGTTTACATATTATAAGTTTTTTTGTTAAACAATTCCCATGCCTAACTGGAAATTATTTTAGACAATTGATGTATTTAGGAGACATCGTGTTAACGATGTATTTAATGGGAAATATAATGGGTAACCTAAATAAATTACAATCATAATAGGAGTAGTAGATGAGATCCTCCTGGAATTAATGAAAAAATATGAATCAAATTATGAACTATAAATTGACTCTCCTTGAATTCCTTCTGAGATAGAATGTTTTATTTGAGTTTTTTATGCCTATAAGACCTTGAACATTTAGTGTATCATTTGATCCCATAATCTATAAAAAATTGTTTAACTCCATTGAGAAGATATTATTTTTTGTTAAATTATCATATAAATTAAAGGTCATACTCGCTATTTACCACCTTGAGGGAGTAGCTGATCAGTAGTGGACACTGATAGTAAATTCAAACCCCACTAAAGAAACAGAATAATTGGAGTGGGATTATTTCAAGAGGTTATTTACTGGTAAATACTTTTCTATCACTTTTCATCTTAAAATGGAAATGAAGATCCTTGAACTGAATAAGAATGGGGAAGATCTATCAGATCTTTTAGGGGAAAATCATATGGTTTTTATGATACACCTTCTATTTAAGAATATATACTAAATTTAAAATAATCCCCATATTTAGAGGCTACTATATATTCATAAAAGTGATTTATTGATTTATTACTATGACATCTATGAATATGATGTCTGATATTCCTCCAAAATAGAGGTTTCAATGGTCGATTCTCTTCAATCTCTTGGGACTAGAGAAAAGAAGTAGAAAATTGATTTTAACATAATGTAATTACAAAATAAAACTCATAGTGGTAAAAAAATTAAAATACACATATAGAAGTGATGTCATGATAGGTATGCTAGTTTTTCATTTAAAAATATCCAATGAACTATTTGACTATAGAAATACACATTGTTTCATATCCTATAAGATTATATAGTATATTAAAAACCACCACAATATAAGGAACAAGAAAAATATAAAAATAAATTAACTAGGAAAATGTTTGTTAATGATAACCATTTATAAAAACCCTTTTTGGAAAAGGAACAAGGGATGTGTTATATTATATCCACTATAGAGGTGGATCATGGAAATGATGTCATGATAGGTATGCTAGTTTTTCATTTAAGAATATCCAGTGAACTATTAGACTCTAGTTATTCACATTGTTTTATCTTTTATTAGCTTATATAGTATATTAAAAACCACCACAATACTTGGAGGTTAATTTATCATTGATAACCACTAGTGGAAAAATTATTGGATCTCTTGAACATGTCATGTCCACAGTTTAATATTAGTTGGATGAATCACCTAGTGACCCTTTCCATATTGCCTTTAGTGAAATTTGATGTTATATTTGGTAGAAGGGTTGTCTCTATATAAATCCCACATAAAAATTTGGGGGATGTAAATCACATTAAATATCACAAATTTCCCTTTAATTCAATATATTTTTAAAGAGTTGGAGGATGAGCCTACATTTCAATCATATATAGAAGGATAAACTCATTCTCTTTAAGAGAATGCATATTTAGCTTTAATTTTGGAAATATATGAGAGGATCAGTATTAAAGTATGATTAATTTTTTAGGATTATACTAATGTATTACTCGATGAATTGTAATGGCATCCTCTTGATAGAGAGGAAGAGTTCCCAATTAATCTTTTACATAGATATCTACAATTCTTTATGAATCCTTATAGAATTACCCGAGATGAACTGGATGAACAAATGAAGAAATTATAGGAAAATTTGGAATAGGTTTCATACACCTTATTAGTTTACAATAGTTTTATCTAATTTTATATGTATAATGTACTTAGTGGATTATTTATAGGTATTGATTTTGGTTAACTCAACTAGATCATGAAAAAATAACAAGTATCCAAAAATATTGATTGATGACTTCTCTGATCAATATCACGGATCCCAATGATTCATTAATGTAGACCATCAATTGGGATATAACTAGTTAAATGTGACGACAGTGGATATTAACTTAACTACCTTATTTATGAGGTAGAAACACTACATGTAAATATTTATGCAATTCTAACTAAAAAAATTCTCCACCAATATTGAGGAACATAAGGAATGTAGTCCTTATATTTAACATTAAAATATTTTGTCTTATTTATGGATGATAATCATAATTACTAAAAAAAATAAGGGGGATTTTGTGGATAATTTAATTATTCTTATGAAGGCATTGAAGAGGGAGATATATTGTGAATAGTATAGTAAATGTGATGTTTGGATGGTGAATGTAGAATTTTAATTGTATGTTTTCAAATGTAATGGGATATATAAACCCTAATATTAAAAATATGATTAGATAATTGATTGTAAAAATATCTTTAACTAAGATAAATAATTTACCTAGATCAATATGGTTATATCAGTGATTTTTGAGAAACATTTTCATGAATTTTTAACCATATAAAAAAACTAAATATAGAGGGATCAATGAATGTCTGAATGTATGAATGTTAGGAGATATTGAAGGATCCAAATAAAAATGTAACCAATCTACGTATTCTTAACCTCTGTATATGTGGGGAATTATTTGTGGTATGTAGTTATTAAAAAATAATGTGACTCAGATTTGTACTCTTGTTGAATTATAAGGTGATATTCTATGCCTCATTAATGTTTATGGTTCATTTTCATTCCCCAATATATGTATATATATGTATATGTAAAATTCCTCTTTATTATTTTTATTTACATATTATTAAGAGTTGGAGGTACACAATGTATTGAATAATTATTTGGTCATTTCAAGAGGAAATGAGGAGGAACATGGATGTGTTGTTGGTCATGGGTCATGGGGTGCCTTGGACTTCCTCTGAGAAATTACTCAAGCTACCTAGTTAATTTTCATGTGTAGACCTATGTATGGACTATTTGTGGCCTCCTTGTTTATAATTGAAAATTAGAATCACAATGGGTTTTATAGAGGCTACCAAGAGCCCAAATTGTCTTGGGATTTGGGGTCCCTGCACGGACAGTCCCCGCTATTGAGATCTTGGGTGAGGCTACTAAGCCATGTTGGGTAGAGCCTGGGAGTGGTGATAGTGGTATAATATTATTTTTTTACTTTTTTATCAAATGATATTCTTGTGGTGTATACTCTAGGAATTTATGGCCTCAATGAGGGGATTTATTGTAAATCATTACATAATATTTTATTAAAGTGATCATTCTCCCTCATTTTCTTAGAACCCATATTTGTATTATTATTGGAAATGGATTTTTTGTGTTTATAATTTTGGAAATAAGTAGCATGGAGTGTCACCTTGGGCTTTCCCATTGTAGATATAGGATTATAGGGACCAAATCTATTTCATTCCGTTATTGATCTTAAAGAAGACATTATTTACATTAGTCTTTATAATGGTTTATCTGTATTTTGTTCTATCTCGGGGAATGCCTTGTGTTCATAAAATTTCATTATGTATTGATAGATGAATTATATGATTTCAAATACATAAAATTTGAGTTAATCTATGATGGATATGTATATGATTTATAAAAATTGTACGATTTTCTAAAATATTTAATATATGTGATATTTTTTTATAAATGGCCTCAAATATAGTTTTCAAAAAGAATTTGTTTTCTACAAAAGTATGTCATGTATTATCACTATAAAAATACATTTAAAAAAAATATGGATGGAAAAGAAATTTTTGTTTCCATTGTAAATGTTTAGATATTTTAAATTATGATACATTTAATGTAATGAGGATGTAATATATCATTGGTAATATAATAGTGAATGATTTGAATTTAGTCATTTGTGAATCCTATCGGAGTTATCTACTATTATGTGAGTTTACCCCAATTCTATGGTTGTTAACGGGGATACTGTTTTAGATTTGGGGTTCCCATATATTATATATCACTTATACTATCTAGTTATAATTTGTATATGCTTTATACTCCCTTGTGTAGTGATAGTAACATTAGTTATTCGAGAATATATTATGTATTTTTTTGCTTAATATGTTCATTTACCCACATGAAATTGATATTCAAGATTCAATCCTATTATATATATATATATATATATTCTATCATCTAATTGATATAAATTAAATCATATTGATTTATTTATGTGAATATTAATTTTTTTTGTAAAAGATAACCAAATGATGATTTCATATTGAAAAATAATTTCGTAAATAAATTTTTTTTAAATTTGTTTTATACAAAACTAATGTTTTCATATTGATCGACATTCTATAGATTTTTGGGTGTATCTTAATAATATTTGGAGATCATATCCAACATTATCATGTGGTTTCTTGAAGACATAGTTCTTCAGGATATGGGTAAATGGGATAACATCATTTAGTGGATGGATATCCTAGAGAATTTCCCCTCAAAAGGATCAGCCTGGTGGTGACATATTTTCATGTAGAGATAGACCCTTAGGTTACTTTTTTTCATGTTGATTATCTAAAAATGTTTCTATTTATACATTTTATCTAGTTTTTGTATTTTACCTTTATATTTTTGTTATTATCCCATATGATATACTCTGGATATTTATTGTTATGCTTTGGTTTCATCTATCATATCAAAAGTTTTTTTGTGGGTAAAATCACATCCAAATTTATTTTAAGATTCCATGGTGCATGTTACCATCCCATGTTTATTTAGAAAGAAAATTGGTCCTTATGGAGGGACAATATGGGTGATATTATGGAAAGGCTTGTGTTGTACGATTACAAATTTGTATCAAATTGGGATTTTCAGGCTCAATGATGTACCATTATCGATCAATTTATATAGGCACGCTAAAAAAATCCCAATTTTTTAGTAGATTAGAGAAATTAATTGGTTCTCAATTAATGTTGAGCGTGGATTTTAATCCCCATATTGATTTCTATATAAATAAATCTATCAACATTCTTAAAGATTTTATTCTTGAATGTGTTCATGAGTTCAGTTGATCCAGGGAGAAATATATGTACATAGTGGAGGATTACTATGAAAATTATTATTATGAATAAATCATGATGGATTATTTTAGGGTAATAAATCAATGTTCTGCAAGATGTCCCCCTTGTTGAGTACTGGATGAAGAACAGACCCAGGTCGGACCAAGCGTCATACAAGAGAAGAAAAATATCATGGTATTGATTCATAGATGATTATCAGTGGCTTAGAGTCACTAAAAAATATGAATATTAAATTTATTATTCATTAGAGTTCGATTTTAGTGATAAGTTTTTCCTCATTGATTCAACATTATTGGGTCATAACCGTTTGTGGAGATAGGGTATGTTAGCTCCTCTTTATGTTGGACCATTTGAGATTGTGGAGCTACTAGTGATCGTTTCATTTTGAAAATAATTTCGAGATCATTTTAATACCTTCCCTAATATGTCCCAATTTTTATCTAAATAAATATCATTCAAATATATATAATGTGATCCAGTGGAAGGAATTTTTGATTAAAGCAGATACCTTAGTTCTTGAAATTCATGTTCCAATTGTGGAAAGTTAGAGAATGTTTTTTAGGGAATGATGGTCTTGTTAAATTGATTGAGATTTTATATTGGTAGGGATGACAGTGATACATAAGAGTGTAAAGTGTTCTTCAGGTATAAATGTATCTATCTTGTTTTAGTTTTGTGATTCTATGGCTTTTTCAAATAAGAATATTTTATGGAGAGTAGAATTATCAAACCTTGGTATATGGAGTAATGTACGAATCATTTTTCTCATATCCATTTAAATTTTGGAAGTGCTAAAGGTTCACAATGGATTAAAAATTGGCTTTTGTTTCTATTGTGGAAAACATGTAGAACATTGGTTATGGTGGTATTTATATTGTTCCTCGTGGTACCCTATTAGAAATGGATAGAGAAACAACACCGAATGTAGGGAATGCTCCCATGTATAATCTATTAGTAGTCGTCTTGTGTTTCAAGGGAAATAGTTCTCACATAGGGCATGGAGGATAACATGGACAGACCAAAATGACCTTCATATCAGGATCAGGGCATCTTTGATCCCCATGGTTCTTCTCCTATGTGATGCCACCACGCTGTGATGGGTATCACCAGGGTATAGTAAGATTTGTTTTATTTTTTTGGAACACTTTTTTTCCCTTGTCTTTTGGGGGAAGTTACTATAGTTTCATGTGACATTGATGAGGTGATTTATTACATATATAGACTCATGTTTCCTCTATTAAAAAAATTATTCTTCCCCCTTTAGATTTTATTCTATATCGAGTGTGTTCAAGGATGGGATTTTAGGACATTAATAATTTGGAATAAAATATGTAAAAGTATCTCCTTGTGATTTTTCTTTATAGATCTAGGCTCATGAGAACATTATATATTCATTTTCAAGAGCATTTTAGCAGTACTTGAATTAGAGCCTATACCAACGCCCCTACACTAATAGGTTTCAAAAACTATGTGTACAGGTGTTCATACCTCAATGGTTATGTTGAACTATTGAGAAGGTCCATTTTAAGGATATCCCAATTGTTTTTTAAAGTCATTGGGATAGAGCTTCCCCATATACATTGTCCGGACAACCCTCTTAATTATTGAATTGATCAGCATTTCTCACTACTGATTTCTCCTCTTCTTCTTAGCCAATGATCCACCCTTCGATTAAGTCATTCAGTTTCTTCCACATAAAATTATTGAGGTAGAAATGTGGTATATCTTTGACCTAGATTTATTTTCCTATTTCATGTATCACATTTTGTTTCATTCCACATCCACTGCAATCTCTCATCCTTTAAGGATTTAATTTTATTATTCATGAATTTTAAATTCACATGTTCCAAAAACATAATATCTTCCATGGGTGGGGTATCATTATATTATTTGTCGAAATAGAGTAATCCATACTAAAAAAACATCATTGTTTTTTCTGTTATGTTGGTGAAGTGATTTTCAAGATGTCATAGTGACATATAATCAACTGTTATGGATATTATGGCCATATACACTAAATATTTATAATGTATATAGTGTCATGGATTGAAATGAATTGAATCGTCTACTGTTTTATTAAATATTTATAGTCTGAGTGTGGTGTTGTCATTGTAATAGCCAGGTAGTGGTATATATTCCGATCATGTATCAACATATAGTGAACAAATATTGTTCAGAAGATATTCTTCTGAAGAATTTTGAACATAGATCAATGATATGAAGATGAAGTTATAACAACAGAACCATGTTTTTATTTGAATAACTAAACAATGAAATATTATAATAATATTTATATAATTATTTCCACTATATTTAATGATTTATACATTATATATGACTATATGAATAAATACATAATAATTATGCCACTATAATACATCATAAATCCAGCTAATTTTATTTTTTAAAATGTTATTACATTTTTGGTTTTATTATAAAATGATTGATAAATAATATAGTTTTAATGGGGGATGATTCATAGATAGTACCTAATGATATCATCATACAACATGGTGTTTTTTCTGGATTCCCTGACAATTAGATAAATTATACACATAATCCTCATATAAACTGTTTTCATAAGTATTTTATTAAATATTAAAAAACTAAATACACCATTTTGATGTTATCGAAAATTATTTTGAATTTGAAGAATGTTAATTTAAATTCCAATTTTTAAAAACTTTATTTATTAATAAATATGGTAAATCATGTTGGAATGTCCAATGATCATTAGCTATTATAAAATACCATTAGAAGGGTTATTTTATTGAGTATTGAACAAGACTAAAATGTAAGAGAGTATATTTGGAGGAAAAATCATTGAATTGTCGTAACTGTTTGAGTGTATGGCAATATTGAAATCCAACTCACATTATTGGATAATCTATAATATTCAATGAATATCCAAGAAAAGGTAATCCTATAAAGTCTAATATGATATCCTATATTATCATAATACTCATCCCAAGTGGAATTATAACTATGATAGATGCCTATATAAATCCATATGAGTCCTATGAGTGTCATTAACAATCAATATAAGAAAAAATGATAAATAAAAATAATCAAATGAGTTTATTTAATATGGAAACCATAAAAAATACACCCTATAAAAATATCATCGTCATTGTTAAAAAAAAATTTCACAAATACAACTTATTATGATAAAATTTTTATCTTCAAAATATCCTACTATAAAATAATTTATCCACAGTACTATAATTGTGATATCATACCCTTAATTAATATATTCACATGAGGGTCAACGTTGATTAGAAAAATCATTAATTATGAAATTCAGTTATCTATATAAATTTAACCTTAATCCCAACACTTTTAACAAAATTATCTTTGAGAGATCATTCTATATATGATTAATTTAGATCACATAAAATGTTGTTATCATTATCTCATAATTTATTCCTTGTCATGTTGACACAATATAAATTCAAAATTGAAATGAATTTATAAATCCATAAGAAAATAATATTGTACAAAACTGACTGAATTAGGCTTCAAAATAAATGAACTGAACATATCACCCCTTTACCCAATGAATCTTAATTGATCTAACAAATAATTTCAATATCATAATCGAAATGACTTCATAAAAACAACTAAATTGAATTCAAATTACTTTATCTGACATAAGTTGACTTCAATAGACCTGGACTACACTAAACAAAATCAAACTATTCAAAATCAAAATTATGAGAACTAAATTGAACCCTACTAATAGAAATTTTATAGAAATGAAAAAAAATATTTTGCATGTAGAAAAGTTATTTAAAACCTAATAGGCATGCACCAAACCAATCAAATTGAAATTAACAGAACATAATAAACTGAATTCACCATAATTAAACTAATCATGAACAACGAAAATAGAGCTAAATTAATCCTAATGAAATAAAATATGGTTCCCTAGAAATAGTAAAATTTTATACATGAATATATTTAATATGTATAACATTAATTAAAAATTAAAATGTATAAAATAAAAAAATGAAATTATAAACCCAATGTTGTGTTGTTTTATGTGTAGTTATTACACATTGATATAATTGAATTAAATATCATGGTTTTAAATATATAGTATTTTTATACATATAATATTTGTCTTTTATATTATGATTCTCATATAGAATAGTGTGTTAGATATTGTTTCATAAATAATTGATAGTTCTCATTTTCCTTAATATATTTTTTATTAATCTTCAATCTTATTTAATTTCTTTTACGAAATGACATATAGTGTTTTTTTAATAATAGATACTAGTTGATATATGAAACTAATCAGATATCGGGAGATTATTTCAAAAATTTGGAGAACTTTTTATAATTTTCATTTGAAATTGATTTAGATAGTGATCACATACACTACCCATGTAATAATTGTGTTGGAAGGAACTGGTAGAGCTGTGAAGATGTTTGCTACAATATAAAAAAATATGGTTTTTAAAAAACAAATATGTGTGGTATCACAATGTAAAAAAATAAATCTCAAAATGATCATGATCCAAATGAGATGATTGGAATGTAAAATGTTTATAGATTACTAGTTTTTGTTTAATCATCATTATTATAAGGATTTCATCCAAAGAATACATTGATTCAAGCACACAAGATGCATCTAATGAAAATTAAGATGTTGTTAGGGTGAAAAACATAAATTATGTTAACACAGATCTTGTATATTGGAAATATTGTAAGATGAAAAAAATTAATTTTAATACTGATTATTCCATGGTAAAAGCATGTATGGTGTTTCTAATACTTTCGTCGATTAAATTATTAAATTTTTTGAAGTAATTACTTCTAAATGATGCATATGTTTCCTCAAATCACGATATGATGGGGTATTTAGTCTTGTAACCTATATTTTAAAAATAAATAATTGAAGATTCCCTAAAAGATTAAAAGTTATTCTAGGAGGAAACTGCTGAACTGAATGATTTTATAAATGTGGAACATCCTATGGAATCCAAAAGATGATGGGATACCATCTAGGGTACCAACAAATGTAATATGGAATATTAAATTAATTTGAAGACTCTAAAATATTTCATGTCTTATGAAATATTTATAAACAATTGAAGGAATGATACTAAGAGAAAAAAGAATAATGATGAGTTGGTTCTTCATATATATAGGTATTCATCGAAGAGATTTGATGTGTGATATCAGAATTTCATAGCTGATGTGCTCA
This sequence comes from Viscum album, assembly GCA_963277665.1. NCBI lineage: Eukaryota > Viridiplantae > Streptophyta > Magnoliopsida > Santalales > Viscaceae > Viscum > Viscum album. The sequence continues at coordinate 1,815,994,195 of OY728140.1, read as the reverse complement.
ATACGAGGCTAGATCTTTCATGTGATATTTTTAATCTATTTTAGATTATTCTAACTTCCCAAAATACAAAGAATGTTTTTGTACACATTTATAACCTTCATCCATGGATGTGTATGAAAAACTCTAGCGGTGTACAATGCCATCCAATGAATAGTATTGAACTGATGATTTGTTTTACAACATTGGGATCATGTTCTAGTAGAACCATGTTGGAAAAAGATAATGCATGGTCTGTACAGGCTGAGGCCAAGGAAAAATGGGTTGAAAAAATACTCATACAGACGAATTAATAGAATCAAAAAGTTAACGATGATTTTATGAAATTTATAAAACATATAGGCACATAAAATCCTCTAGATACCGACACATCTTGTGATGTATATATATTAATGATGAATATGTTATATATTGTATTGGGCCATGTTCCTAATGGGGTATAGGACTATGACGTTCGAAGTGATATAAATGGAGACGAAGATGTAAAGGAAGAGGGATAGGATAATAGAGAGAAAGAGGGAAAGGCGAGGATGAGGACGGTGACAAGGATGAGGCTGAGGATAAGGGTGAGGATGAATTTGATCATTGTGATAGTCATGAGGGAAGGATTTATCCTTTAAATGTATGACTAATATTTATGTCATTTTATGATTAAATTATTTTTCTCTAAAAATATAAGTGTGTTGTCAATGGTTTAATGCATTAATTGAGTTATTATGTTTTCAATATTCTTATATTGGTCATTGATGCATGGTTTAAGGTAATTGACTATGGTTTGACAATGGTGTGGATTCTCATGGATATTTGATAATTTTTTTCTATAGTTTTTTAAGGGTTTGTTTGTTTTTTCTATTCCTATAAGAACATGTACTTTATATGGTTATTGTATGAATGACTTAGTTGTTTTTATTATTTGCTGCAAGTTCAGTGGTTAGTGTATGCATGCGTACACTGATTTAATTTTTTTATACTACAGGTTTGGCCTGATTTTTTTCTGAAGGTTTTGTGGGTATGCACAGTTTTTATTTATGAAATTTTGGAGTTTTATACCCCGTTTTTAAAACTGTTGGTAGAACCATAAAATAATGGTTCTCTATAAACTAATTTAGTATGATTTTCCAAAATTTTTAATATGTATAGTTAGATATACAAGAAATATGTTTACCGTGTACCAATAAATCAAGAAAAATCATTGGAATCAGAATTTCCCTACAATAGGATACTAAACTACAGTTTAGAAAACCATTTCTACAGGTTATTTTAATGGTTTCCCAAACAATACCAACATTTTTAAATCATTGGTATATCCTCACCTTTAGAAAATATTGAGGTTAATATTTTTTTAATTGATCATGGGGTATGTGTCTCGATCCTATGGTTTATCATTTAGATTACAATATGATCTTATAATTTTTATAACTTCTGACTGAATAAACTAAGAATTCTAATTCATTGATAGGCTACTTCATCTTTGATGTCTATGGAAATGTTTCATAAGAAGGGTGTTCTCTAGAAAATTGTTTTGATATGCAAGATGTATTTCTAAAAAGGGAATCAAAAAAGGTTTTGGAATTCAAATGGTTTTTCAGGAATAGAATAATTGTAATATCTCTATAAGAAAGATTTTTAAAAAACATGCACATGGAAATAAAATTGATATATCTTTGGAAAGAAATAAGGAAATATAAAATATTGTTCATTGAATTTAATTATGTTGTAAGAGAACATTGGAAGAACTTGGGGGTAGGGGAAAACTAGACATATGTGATTCTTAGGGGAGTTATCTAAAACAATAGTAGGTACTCATAATTCCATGATATCTTGGTGGACCCTTTCTATGGATATGTGATTCCCAAATATTAGTGATTAATTTTACCAATTATTGATTGTTTGTATAAGTTCTTTACATTTGGGGGTTGTGATTGTCCCATTAGATTTTTAAAGACTATTTACATGCATGTATTCTTGATATGACCATGTACCCAGATAATATAGATATTTATTACTATAGAATATTTCATTCATATTATTATTTTTCATGGATATATGTTATATCATATTTCTCTATTGTGGGAATATAAGAACTTTTTTGAAAAGAATACTAAATGAAGGTATACTTGGGGAAAGTGATTTCCTTTTGAAATGTTTTAGAAATCAATTTTATATAAGAACTAATAGATTCATGTGGGTAGAAATTGTATATATTAATTTTTTTATGCTACTATGTTTTAGTGCTAACACCCAACTTTTTATTTTTGAAATTTCATGGATTGGTTTTATATGATAGATTTATGTAGAATGCCATCATATAGAGGATGGAACTCCAATATTTTTATACCTTTAATTGGGTTTGGATGGTGGTGACATATAGTCTCATTGATTTGGACCCATGGGATATATTCTGATCTATATTGATGGTCTATCAGTTTTTTGGTTTCACCTTATTATCCACTGTTTTGAGGTTACCTTTACTGTTTGGATTATTGGACATATGATGTAATCTAAACATAAATTTAGATACTCTATTTTCATCTATAATATCATATATAACTTTAGGAGGATATCATTCCCATGTTTTTTGGATGCTCCCATGCATTTCACTAACCTATGTTGATTGAGAATGTGATTTAGGCCTTATGGTTGGCTAGTTTGGGCAACATACGTGGTTAGCCTAGGTTGGTCCATTCAAAACAGGTTTTAAATGGAGTTTGTTAGCCTCCATAGTGTACCATATTATATCATTTTGGAGAGAGTCACCCAATTCACATATCGTTTTTTAGTTGAATGTAGTTATTGATTTATTTTCGGTGGATATTGTAAATAATGTATCATCCCCAGAAAGATGTTCATATTTTCCAAGTCATTGCTGATCCTAAATAAATAAATTAGTTATGAAATATTAAATAAAGTGGATTTAAGAAAGAAACATCTTCCCTTAATGTAGATACTCTAAAACAATAATTATCATTCATCTATCTATATGAAACCATTTACAACATTATATGAGAGGCTTTTTAGTTCCCTACATTGTTAATAAGAGGTTGGGGAATGTAAATTGTCAAGACATATCATAATTTAGTTGAATATTAATACTATGAAGTTCATTGGGAAAATATTAGTGGAAACATATAGTAATCAAAAATCATATTTTGATTTGTTTCTTTGTGTATTATTGCCTATGGTTTTTTATCATGTATTCTTCAATGTTTAACCTTAGTTCATTAATTGATTTTAATGGAGGTACGGTAAGTTAACACTATGTTATATAATTATGTTATATTTTTTTGAACAACTCAAGTTGGTGATTATAATTTACACTTTCTTTATCATTTGAATTGTATCCATGAATTTTTTAATATTTCCCAAATGATTTTATATAATATAGAACATACCCATTTGATCTAGTTGATGGATGTTGAGATTGAACCAAAAACCATAGTTGATTAAAGGAATGTTCAATGTTTTTACTGATATTTTACATAGATTCATAGTAATACTGACTCGTTAGTTTTATTTAGATTATCTTGTGGTAGGGTCATCTATGAGGCATGACAGTGTCATTCATTGATGATATAGTAATGTTCGTTTCTATTTTTGAGTTCATTATCTTAATCATTTATATATATATAATGATTTTATATTGGGGATTGTTTCCACACACTAGTATCCAGAATCAATTATGAAGTCTCTTTTTTCATTGAATTTTCATTTATAGAATATTTGGATACAAATATTCGAAAAAAATTTGGCTTTTATACTTTTCATGATTAATAGTTAAGACTACCATTGTGGTGGGGCTCATGGTGTCACTTTGGAAATCTTCTAAAAATGGAAAGAGACATCTAACCATTCATAAGTAATGTTCCTAATCATGGCCTATTGGTGGTCACCCTTTGTTCAAGCCCAACAACCCTCACTATGGGAATGGTGGAGGAAATTTATATGAATAAAATGCTGGGTTTCGTATATTTAAATGCATTTTACCAAGAAGATCATTCTAGGGATGTTACTCAAATTTCATGCATCCTTTATTATGGGATTCAATATATCTCTTAACTATATTCCTTATATAAAAATGATCATTCTTAATCCCATTGGGTCATATTCTTGATCAATTGTTTTCTAGGATTTAATTTTATAATGTTATTTGTTTTTCATGATTGTGGATAAGAGTGTCTCTATGGACTTGTTTTTTGTGTCTCTAAGCTCATGAGGAATATATCAATTATTTTTCATCATCTTCTTAGAATGAAATATTATTTTCATTGATCTTGTGGATGATTTCTTTATATTTTGATTTATTTAATGGAATAACTCCATTTCATATGATTACAATGGTTTTTATTGATAATATTGATAATTTTAAATCTATTAGTGGTGAAATGTTCTTTGATGGTAATTTAAATGTTTCCTAAAAATGGGTTTTTCTTTTCACTATTTTTAATACCCAATATATTTTTATAAAATGACAAAAATATTATTTTAAAATCGATATGGTTTTGTAAGGTTCATAGTGTTTTATTATCTCTATAAAAAACGTTTTATGAATAAATTCTCATGGAAATAAAATCAATTTTCCTTAAAAATTTTATATGAAATATTGAATCTGGAACCTCAAATGTAATGATGATGTAATGGAACATTGGGAAGGCTATTCCACATGAAGAGAAACTATAAATATGTCATCCCTATTTAATTTATCTATTACTAGAGGAGGTTCCCATAATTCCATGGTATCTCTTGGGTATCCTTTTAAGGGAACTATGGTTCCCATAAATTAGAGTTCACTTTTATTATCTATTATATATTTTTCTTAGTATTCATCACCCATGTGTTTTGGTTGTCCCATTTGTTCATTAAGGATAGATTAAAATATTATTTATATGATATGACTATTTAAATGTTATAAGGATATTGGTTATTGAATCCCGTTTTATTGTTCTATTTATTACACATGGATATGTGTTTGTTCATATTTCATTTTTATCTAAATATGGCTTATTTTTTAGAATAAACCCATATGTTTTTTCTTTATTTCTAAATGATATATTAAAAAATGTTTCATAAATATATTTTAGACAATAATTAATATATTCATATGGTTATAAATTCTTTATATTATCCATAGTATCTTTCCAAAAAAAATTAGTGTCATAGTTTTTTCATTAGGAAATGTGGCCAAGGTTTTACAAGATATATGTATAGGGAAGATCGTGATGTTGAGAAAAAATCCCTTGAGTCATGATTCCTTATGTTGGGTACAAATTGTGTATCATATTCAAGTATATATGCACACATGGGTTTCTTCATGTTCCTGAATAATGGTATATCATATTGTTTATTTTGACATTTTGTCATATTTATGGATGCTTATTTAATGTTTTGTTTGTTTTGATATATTATTTACATTTGATATTTATTATGATACATGGTTCAATTTTATCTTATCATATTTATTGTATGGGTGATATAATTCCCACAATTTTTTATAAAACCATGGTACTTTTCGCCAGCCAGTGGTGATTGAGAAGACTCTTTAGGTCTTCTAGAGGTATAATTCGGGTAGAACTATGGGGTGACCAATTTTTATTAATACATGAAAGAGCAGTCATTATCAATGAATTTTATAAAGTTGGGAAGAATAATATTCACATTGAAAATGTAGAGTCATTATCTTTCAGTAGGAATTTAATATATATATATATAATAGTTACTAAAAGATAAATTCACATAGATGGATCATAGCAAGCTCCAAATAAAATGGCTAGATCTAAACAGGATTTTTTATATTTCAATGCACAACCAATCCAATAAAGGAGAAAAATTGATAGATTATATCATTAGAAAAAATTATTTATCTTTAACTATGATGATTATTGACAATGATCTAATCATTTTCGACATGAAAATGATTATCATGGGAATCATTATAGAATATCAACCTATATTTGTCAAATGATTTCATAGTAGTCACTATTAGAGAAGATTAATAAAAAACAATGGGATGAATTAGAGATATTGAATATGGTGGATTCATTATGGACGGAAAAAAAATTTGAATTCAATATTAATGAAGAAGGATTTTCTAGATTTAGGAAATGACTATGACTAAACTCATAGAGAGAGTTAAAAAAGTAGTTGTTGAATGATGTTTATTGATCATAAATTTTCTATTCACCTTTGAAGCTCAAGGATATATAATTATCTATGAGAAAAATTATTATTTCTATAATATGAAGTAAATTTTTTTAATATTCATCAATGTTTCTATTATGACAGTAGGATCAATATTGAATGGAAAATGTTAAAAAGGATGATTTAACCATTTCTCATACTTACACAGAAATAGGGGAAAATAACTATTTATTTTTTTCTTTGGTATTCTAAAGTGATCGATATATAAGGACATTATAAGGGTTAAAAATGAATATGATACAAATATTTCACAGTTCACTTCCATTCAAGAATACTTCTTGCTATATCATCTTGCAATGATATACATTAGGGATGTGGTGTGGTTCCATGGAGCACCACTATCGATTATTTCAGATTAAAATCAGAGGTTCAGTAAATGTTTTGGTAAAATTATTCAATGTGATTTATTTTATAGAATACTTGGTTGAATAGAGTGAAAAATGATTCTTTGAAGAACTGTAAAATAGAAAAAAAATGAAGAAGATCACATAACTTTATGATTTATAAGGTTTGGGAAACGATCCAAACATCCCCAAAGAGGCCAAAAAAATCACTATTTTTGTTAGAATAATTAAAAAATAGAATTTTTAATGTTTAAAACCATGATCAAAATAATATCATAATTAATATGAAGAAATTTTTCCTCTAACCACATTATATGTCCCTTACGCTACAATAATGTGTAGTAATATGTCTGATGTGATATAGTGGCCTTTCGATGTCATCAGTCACATGAATTTATCATTCCATATATAATTAATCACTGATACAATGTCTATAATCATTCTATTATAGTAATCCAACACTATTATAGTTCCTAATCGATGATTCCAATCAACTCAACTACAATGAGTCAACATTACTACAATGCCCAAGTATAACATCAATAGGTTACCTGGTGTGCTGTATGGGACACCAAAAGTCAGCCAAAATTCATCCAAGGATTAGGTGACACCAATTATAATCATTAAACATATATTTGGACATTAATATGGCCAATCACCATCATAATGATGGCCATTCTGAAATATCTATTCTTAAACATGAGGATATGTTTTGAGATTTTTCAATGGAATTCAAGGGAGGCTCGGACCGACAACTTTCTTTTATCAAGTTATCATAAGACAATAATTTCAAATCATATATCTAATATTTAAAATTAATAATCCATGTTCTGATATATACGTAGAAGTCTTGTTTTTTGGGATGAAGTATATGATTGAATGCTTATATGAGATTCGATTGTCGAATAAATGGTAGAAAATATTATGACAATTTGTCAACACAACATAGAATCATAGAGTCAACATAAGTGGTATTCTTATTACTATAGGTGAGACCTAGAATGAAAATTCAGTGATATAATGATCCTCTATATTTCTTCTGGGATGAGATTTCTGTGATATGAGAGGAAGGGGATGTTATTCTCGTGATATATTATCCAATATAAGACTCTTAATCATATCAGAACAGTGAAATGTCAACTAGAACTCCCAAAAAAACCAATCTAAAGTACATTATGGGTTCCATCTATCCCTCTTAAAGAAATATATAATATATCCTTCAAATAAAATAAATCTTTTGGGGGATTGTTGAAGAATCATCTCTCTTATAATAAAAATCATATGATAATATTTGTCTGAAATGAAATATTTTTGCACAACAAGACAACTGACTCTATAAATTTACACTAGTAAAACCATATTTATGAAGCGTTGAAATAAAATCCAAATAAATAATTAAGAATGAATTCTCAAAAAAGTTTCAACAAAATATAGGCATATAAATATCAAGGGGAAAATTTCTGAAGGAGGCATATTGTACTGAACCCAGAATTATATATAGAAATTTTCCATCATAATATATATTTGTGTGACATACTAGGAAATATAGATAATAAAAACTAAATGCCATTTATAATTTATAGTGATTATTCTAATTTTTTTATGTTACATTTGGGAGAGTAATCTAATATATGGTATAGTAAAAATATATATATTTCATCCTTTAAAATGAGATTTAATAAAAAATTGTCACGTTTTAATCACTTTTTTTCAATATAGATTAGAGACAAATATATAATAAATATAATAAAGTTAATTTCATTTACATATCCTTCTTGTTAAAATGAAAATACGGTTATAAAAAATATCTTTTTCAACTACCTTTTTTTGGAATATAAAGAACGACACACTATTTATCAGAATAATTATTTTCTAAACAAATTTTCATAAGATAATATATTTATAATAATTTATAAAACATTGAATATGTATTTATGGAAAAAATTTATTCATTTTTAAATATTATTTTCATATATTAATCTTATGATTAGAATTATAGATCTTAATTATTAATGAGTTCTAATGAAAAAATATTTATGCTTTATATTTAAATTAATTATTATTTTGATGAAAAATGTTTATCATTTTTACTAAAGGAATATAATTATGTTACATTAAATAAATAATGTTTTCATTTAAATATAATTATTTATAATATTTTCCAACACTTAAATTCTATTCTTAAAATTATTTATTGAAAAAATGGTTTTTACGAGTTATGTGAGCTAATATGAAATTTAATTTCTATAAAAATTAAAATTTTTATATTAATTAATTATTTTCATATGAAATAATATTATTTTTAATCTATACAAAGTTTCAATTTTATTTTTCTCAATAAATTTTTTTAATCAGTTTCGAATATCAGTTACCATAATAAATGGAAATTAGGTTGAAATACGGTTTAACATAGTGATAATTCTGAATGCATGTTTGGAAAAACATAATCAAGGGTGGTGGTTGTAATATAGATCACATATCATTCCCAAACCATTATTTAACATGTTTTAAGACTTTATCATTGAATGATTTAGTGAAATTATTGAACAATAATTATGTTTTTCAGAAATAAACTTCTTTAATTTTAAAAGGAGCCCACCCCCTCTCCATTAATTTACTAATTATAAAGTTACAACTCAATAGAAAATCTCCCCAGGTCTATCCAAAAATCCATGCATACTTTATGGAATATTTTTTATTTCCAACATTCCATGTAATGGTGCCTTTATGAGTCACCCAAGGGAAATCTTCCAAAGTGAGAGGTATTCACCTCAACCCACATTTCCCAATTCTTTTCTTCATCTACCCCCATCATGTACCCTATACCAGTCAAGGTATGATAATAGCATAATTTAAAATATTTTAAAATTTTATTATATTAATTTAATATCAATTTCATACATTCCTCTAAAATCAATGAGAAAAATGAAAGCATCATCATGCATTTCTATGGACTACCACCTCCATTAACAGAGTGTTGTATTTTTTATAAATTACTTATAATGGAAGAATGTCTTTTTAAGGAAATAATATACTATTTATTACATTAATATTATTCTAATAACGTAATTATTTTATTTTTTACCCCCTCATATTTTATGAAAAATTATAGTATAGTTTGTGTACGTGGGGATTACAACTTTCAAGAAATGATGTATTTAATTTTTCCATAACTTAATCAAATAGATGGATTTAATTTTTTTTCTAATATATAAAATTTATATTTGTGAAACTATTAATTTTATGTTATAAAATTATTTTTCAATACAATCATAACTATAAAATAAAATTATAATAATGTCATTAACTGCCATAACTGAACTGATGAGGGAACATTTCAAAATTTGTGTCCATTTTTTATATCATATTAAACAATATAAATATTATGATAGTATAATAATAAATTTCCTATTCCAACAAAAATTTTCATATCATAATGTTAATATAAAATAACTTGAAATATTATCAACAAAATAAAACTTTAATACATGAATTAATTGAACAACCACAAATAATTTCCATGAGTGGAAATTATATTAATGATAAAAAATGATACTAAATTGAACTTATAAAATTAAATATATATTAATATGGATCATAAGTATTTATTTAGTAATAATAATTTAATTTTTCATGGATTTATGTTCATGTTCTAAGGGAATTAGGACTCAGGTAAGGGATCTTCCGTACCACCCTTGTTACTTTCCAATTACTTATTCTCTTACTATTACACCCTTTAACAAAATATTATTCTCTTATACATATTAAATTTCTATATATATGTATCACATATATATATAACTAATTAAATTCACTTTTTATCTTAGGGATATACATATTCTGAGTTCTCTTGGAAATTCCCTCTATTATATAAAACTGATTTAATGGGATATTACCATTTATTTCCCTATGTTTATTGTAACCCCAATAAAGTGTTTTTAAAATGTTAATAAACTATATGAAGCCGCGTTATTTTATATATAATCCACATGTATCACTTATATTTTTACATAAATCAGTAATTTCTTTCCTTCTATAAAAATATGCTTTATTTAATTAATAATTCATCACCCAAGTTGTTTATTTTTATTCTTTATTCATCAGATATTTCACATGAATTTAATATATTAGAATTATATTTTCATTAAATATTTCCATTTTCTATTTATAAATGAATATAATTATTTAATTACTTCTTATATTTAAATTACTTATGATTTTCCCTTTCATTCTTCATAGAATTATAATTATAAAACAAACTTCCATCGAATGGGATTATTCATGCTTATGATTTGCATATTTTGAATTTTCCGCATCTGTCACTATTATTTATTATTTTCATTATGTGAGTTGGTTATTATTAAATATATTTCCATTAAATGCATTTTTTAAATATTTTTATCTTATGATATTTTATATAAGGATTTAGTGAGTGAACATACTCTACTATGGTACTTTGTCCACATTATGATAATGGGCTGGGTGGCAATCATTGATTCAATAATCTTATTGTAGTAGTTAAAAATATATTTTTTCCATTCATATAATCATTCTATTTATGATAGCTTATTTTATCTCGTTAATATAATTTAATACATTATTACCATGTTTGTTCTATTATTTGGGAATCTACAACATAGAATTACTTATGTATTTTCCCTAAGATATCCTACAAAATTTTATATGAACAATGGGAGTAATGAGAACTATTTTGTGTTTTAAAAAAATACAACTGTTTAGGATTAAAATTATGTATTTCAATGTTTAATCATCCAAAGACACTATAACTCTAGAACGATTAATATATGTTAGAGAAATATGTTAAAAATATCAAAATAATATGTTTTTTTATCATGTATCAATTAATAGATTATAAATAAAATGAATTTCTTGACTTGCTGATCCCACCTTAAGGGCATATATAAATTCATTTGTTTGTTTAAAGAAAACTCTTGGATATTACCTTTGGATGTTTCCTCTTAGGATAATATCATCCACCATTAATCAAATCATAATCAATCAATTTTTTAGGTCATCATCCATAATACCCTTCATAAATATTTTAAGGATGTTGCTGATCAGAAAATCACTCCATCAAAAAAGGAGTTAATTATAAAGTTCATAAAATATATACCAAAAAATTTAAATAAATTATTTTTAGTATGTTGAGTATTAATTATAATTTTAATTTATTCATTTGTTTAGGATTTTCACCCACCCACATCTAATTTGTTGCATCCATATTGTCTGCCCCATCCTCTGGGTATGGTTTTTTCATTAACTACTCTTTTTATTCTGTGAACATGTCCATCATGTTATTTAGTACACTAATAATAAAATAAATGCCTAATAAACCCACTATAGAATATTACCTTCTATAAAAAATTATATAATTAGTGAATACCTATGAAAACTGAAAAATGATTTTATATTTTTATTTATCCGCAATAACATATATTCTATGAAATTAATTTGGGATAAATGTAATTATTTGTTATGTAATCATGAAATTGACTACAAAAAAATATTCACATTTTTTAAATGAATTATACCAATAATTCATTGAATAATCCCACTATCCATGGGAGTTACACATATTTCAATTAATATTAAATTTTCTAAATAGATATTGAAAATAAATACAATAGGTTTTATTATTAACTGGTATATGAATATGAAACAAATATAATGTTACAGAAGAAAACTATTGTGTTAATTTATAAATAAAAGAAATTATAGTTTAATTTTTTTATAAATATTTAATTTCAGGAAAAATGAACTAATTTTAATCAAAAAAATGACTTATCCCCATAAAATTATTTTTTAATGTTCATAATCCACATGGGGTTTAAATAAATAATATGGAATGGTTGAAAACATTAGGTACAGTAAATCAAGGAAAACTCGAGGGAAAGGGTAGTGGGAGAAGATGATAGTCATGGTATAGGTTTCAATTCATGACTAAGGATCTATTATGGCATGGGTGATAGAACTGAAATTTAATTTCAATGGTTTATCTAGTTTTTAATCATAATATTCAGAAATGAGTGTTAAGGTATAGTGTTTAGAAAAGTAGGAATTCATTATTAGGGTATATTGGAATGAGAAATAATATTTTTTATTATAGTTTAGTTTTCTTCAATAGTACTGAAGAGTGAGATTTTGTGTTATTTTAATCCTTCAAAATTTTGATCTACAAAATATTTGTGTAAGGAAGTCCCTAAGTTTTTGTCTCAATGAGGATTCCATTTTGAGTTTATTTGTCTTTTTTTATATTTGATTATTTTTATAATTTTTAAATGGAGAATTTCAATGACATGTAATGACAGAATAATATTAGTGGAAGTGGTAGAATATAAATAGTGACCAAAACATATAGATATTCTTGTTTTCTCATTCTTCTTTTCTTAAAATAAATATTCTTATCAATAAGTTATTTGAATCAAAAAAAATATAATAAAAATGTGTAAAATTCAGCTTCAAATATTTAGAACAACACTTAAAATCTTATATTTTATTCTCCTTTAATAAAAATAAAGTTGATTCACCCAATAATCACAATGTTTATAAACAATTTTACACTCTATGTACTCACAATACTCGATCAAAGATTGAGATATTTAATAATTAATATTGTAATTAAATATCATTCATAGATTGGATTAACATGCCACACACATCAATTGACCCTTTCTGAATAGATTTGTGACCATTTCAAAATGGAAGTAATAGATAAATATAATAAAAGAATATACATTCATCAAATATCTATTTAATTTGATGTGATATAATTTGGGAGAGAATTATATGGTAAAATGTTCGATAAATTTAATTTTGCATATAAATCCCCATTTAGAACTATAAGATTTTATCACCAAATAACATAATTGATTAAGAACATGATACATAAGAAAACCACAGACATAATCTTCATCAAAGTAGTAGACAAAATCTCTGATATCATTTACTTTGAGAATCCCTTAAAATTGTTTTGTTGATGCTCCACACCGATTTTTCAGTTATACTAATTCACAAAATCCCCCTAAACACATTAAATGAAAAATTAATTTATTTCTCTAGAAAATAATCAATTTAATTCCTCGTATTCATTTTCATGTTTTCCAATTAAATAATAAATTTTTGGCAATCAGACACTATTATTATAGTTTTTAAAAAATTCACCAATAAAATATTCCACTTGCACATTATCTCAATTGTTAAAACTAAAGCTCATTAAATTTATTATGTAATTAATTTAAAAAATATAAAAAAAATAGTGTTTCCACGGTATTCAAATATCTATTCCAATCATATTTATTTCATCAATTTAAATTCTAGTGGATGAACTAACTAAACAGGGGTAAACGTCTCCATTCCTAAGGGAACCTGACTTGGAAAGCATGTGTCCCAATCACCATTCAAAATAGACCAACACATTGAAAAAAACTAATTAAATGAATTCATTATCTATAGGATCATCATTATTCAGGCATAAAATATCATCTTCCCATAAATCATGGTTTCGATCACCAAACTCATCCATAAGGCATAACAAAAATCACTCAATTATCAGAAAATCTCTCAATCAGTGCTTCCCATGATAACAATTATACCACTTGCGTTCTTATTATTCATAATTCAAAACATTATAGAATGTATATTATTGTGAATATTTCATGCACGAAATTATAATTGTGAAGCTATAATAGGTGGGAACTAGTTATCCACATAGGCTTCCCCAATATTCATCCTATAAATGAAAAGAAAAATAGCTAGTGTAAAATAACCCCTTGAATGGATTTAAGTAATTGATCCATAAAATCAGATCCTATGACTACATTATTCTCCACCACTATCCTCGATTGTCCCATTGAATATTTATTTCTGCATGATATTCTTAAATTTAACTAGTTTTCAGGAGTTATGATTTTATCCTCATCACAATTTGTGTTACGCATGGGCATAAATCATGGAATCATCTTCAGTCTGCCAATAATTATTTAATTGGAGTCCAAACATCTTTTTCATCATCACACGCTCAGTCTAAAATCCATCTCATCATCAAAATTCATACATTATTGGGATTATCTAAGACTGGGTTTATCCTCCTTGAGTTCTACTAATGTTTTCAAAATTGTTTAAGGCTCAGAAAAAGCGACCTCCTTACAAAATATTATATTTTCATATTTTCATTAATGAATCAAGAGGAAATAAATACCTTAAATTCTTATTTTATGAGATTAAATCCAAATCAATGAATCTGAGGGAAATTAAAATTGTTTAACATTCAACAAATCATTTACCAAATTCCACTTGTTTTTAAAATGTAAATGATAAATGATTTTCACAACTAAATTCATGGTGGTAATAGATAGTTTCTCTCATCGAAGTGAAAAATTAGCATTGAAACATCAAAAAATATAAAATATCTAACAATGATTAATTTAAACATGAAAAGACAATAATATTGGAAAAAATTTACAGGTGTTTTATATGAATCATATGTTTGTATATTTTTGGCACATTAAAACACACATTCCCCAACACTAAAACTCTAAAATGTTACAAATGTTTAATTGAAGGTAGAGAAAGTTGTAAATTTAATTTTATGTTCATAATTATTTATTAATTTGACATAGTAGATTCATATACAAAAATCCAAAAAATTCCCAATGTATTTTTCCGTGAATACAAACATTCCAAAACACGTGGAACAAAGAAATCTTTCTTAATAAATACCACTACAATGATTTAGTTCATAATTAATATTTTTATACATTTTCATGTTCAAATATGTTGTAAAAATTATGTCCAACAAACTAATGAGAATAGATCATTACATGGAATTAATACACTCTCTAAAAATAAGAATGTAATTATAGAAACTAGTCCCTTAGCCCCAATTTTAAGGTGAAAAACAATTCCATTTACATTTCTTAACTGATTAATGTCCAATAAATAAGATGAAGAAACATATAGATTTTAAAGGAAACAAAATTAACTAAATTAAAAACTAATTAAGTACTAGAATTAGATTCACTATTTTCCTTTAAATACACTATAAAATATGACTTATTAACACTGACCAACTACAACTAGATATCTCTAATGATCCAAAATAATTAATACTCATAATAAAATTCTATAAAATACTAGTTCAATTTATGTAAAACCAGTTTTAAAAAATCAAGAGTAATGTTATTCAAAGTTCACTAGTTATTATATTCAATTGATCATTATAGATTGAAATCATTATACTCCACTATGTCACTAATACTTCAATTATTCATTGGTGTATTATTTCTGATAGTACAAACGAATATAATCTTCTGTACAATTATAATAATTCATTCACTATGAAAAAGAACGAAATAATAGAAAACCCTAATACTGAAATATATTATTTCATAATACACATATATTATAAATAAAAATAAAAAGAGAGGTAAGATAGAATTTATTTATTCCATTTTATTTAGCAACAATAAAATGGAAATACACCCCTAGTGGTTCTTTAATCACCGTGCTAAATGGTTTTAGCCAATTTACATTTATAATGAATTTAATATCCATCACAATATCTCTAATATGCACAAAACCAATGGAAAATAAAAGTGTAATAATAAAAGAACTATCAAATTTGGAATTTAATTTACCTACGAAGAGCATAATCCTAGAGTTCTATAACATTGTTTTATGTATAATTTTGAAACTTATATTTAAAGTAATTTTTTCCAGAATAACCTTAGTTTTCCCTTTAAAAATTATTTCATTTTGAGATGAATTATTCTCAATATCATTAAATCATGTAGAATCAACATCTTCCCTAATCCATTTCAAATCATAATAAAATTCCTGATATAAAAGTACAAGTAATTTTATGTTGTAACTCTATTTTAAAATTAAAATCCATTCAAAAACATTTCTATAAGGAAACATTACAATTAGACTGTAATAGGTAGTAATATATTCCCAAAAAGAATATTCAATCATTAATATCTAGGTAAATTTTTTTATAATGAATATGTTTTATCTCATTATATGAAACAAAATTCATACAATATTTTGTGGGAATATTGTTTGTATAAAATTTATGTGTAACAATTTTTTTTATTAATGATTATAATTTCACATTATAGAAATTAGTTCCTAGTTCTATAATAATATACCTTGTAATAACAAATCTAACAAACAAATTACTCTTGAAAAATAGTGTCCCCATTCTAGAAAAATCTTTTGTAGTTAATAAAAAATCAATCGACAATGTCACATTATCTAAAAAAATAATTATTTAAGAATATCCAAAAGAATTAGAAAAAGGTTTTACAAAATATATTCCCCAAAAATCAAAGTCATCATAAAACTGTATAATTTTTCTTGTGGAATATCATGTCATTGGTAAATAGTCCTCATAATTCAAAATAATTACAGGTCCTACAGAACTCATGTGAATCTTCAATGATGGTGGGGAAAAACAATCCTTAATATAACACTTTTTTATAACACTATTAAATAATGTTACATCCATAAATAAAAATTTATAATTTTTTCCTCACTAAATAAATTTCATAATTTTGGATACATCATAAAACTATATAATAACTTACATTATACCACAATTGAGGATCATTTGATAAATATTTCATTGACTCATTGATAAAATTTTCCACTATCTTTTTAAAAAACAATTGAAATTTAACATCAGTGGATAAGTATTTCAAAATGTTTGAATATCATATTCTTTTACAAATTGAATCATGATATAACATTTCCCTTGGAAAAAACTCTATAAAGTGTTCAAAGGAATATTTATCCTTGAGAAACATAGTATATATCCTACTCAATTGACCTGCTATAATATTCTCAGTTTCAATCATATATTGGATCCCTATGTCAAATTCCTGAAGTTACAAAATACATCTAACTATAGTTTTTTTTGATGTTGGTTATTCATGAGATATCTAATTACATAATAGTTAGTTATAACCACAACATTAGATCCCAAAATATTGAATCTATGTTTATCAAATGAAAAAATAATATCATAAATTTCCTTATCTATTATGTATATTTTAATTATACAACATCTTGATTCTTAGAAGAATAGGCCATACCATTTTATTTCAACTCAATAATTTTCCCAACAACTTCCCCCATAAATAATTTTGGATGGACCAGTTATCTGCTAAATGTATATTCCCAATTAAGTTGTTAAACTATTGGTGCAATCCTTATTTTATATAAAAGTTTATTAAAGGCATCGTCACACTTCCAATTAAATGAAACAATTAATATCAATGTATAAACATTTTATGAATGTAATATCAATTTATTTAATATTTTTTATGAACGTAATATAGAACATATAATATCCATGAAAATATCATATAACATTATTATTCATTGTAAAATGTATTAAAGAGATAATTTGGCCCATTAACTTATCTAGTCAAATTCCATTTATGGAAAATTTCAAACCAGGAACAATGACACTCTAAACTGTAAAATGGATTTTCTCAATGTTAAAAACAAGGCTCTCCTCAAAACATATTCTCGGTATTGCCCCTAAAATTCATATGATGATCTTAAAATGTGGAATATTCACTAAAAATAAATCTATAACCATGTACATTCATTCCTAAAAAACTAATAATATTCTAAGAAGGATTCATTTGATTGTAGAAGGATGTAACATTGTCCAAAGTGCATTTTCCTCTATGAAAATGATGAAAAATGACATTTAAATGTTATTTTATCCTAGTCCTCAAGAGATATATAAAAATTGAAATAACTATAAAAACGATTCATGAATAAATAATGGGATTAGCCAAATATATATATAAATAATTTATTAGGAAAAGTAAAATGGAAAGGGTTAATACTTAGTAACTAAATTCAAACTCATATAATGAATGCATATAATCAAATTACTGGGAATATTGGAAGGTACTAATTCTCTAAATTCATTCTATAATACATTGAACCCTACCTTTCTAATAATAATATAAATTAGAAATTACCATGTACTATTATAAATGGGGAAAATTATACCAACCATAATTACAATAATGACCTCTTTATAAACCACTTTAAGTAGGGTATGATTCAGTCTCCTCTATAATTATCTAATATGCATGAATTTTTCCTCTAAAAGTACACATTAATGAACTAACTCATAATCACTCATCTATAGATCAATTTATGGAAATCTCATACTCCCTATGTCACTCTAAAATTTTCATCAATTTATCACTATATATCATATATGAAATTATAATTGGAAATCTCTATTCATCTCATATGTTTTAAAAAATTTCATTTTTTGTCAAGGACCTATATTAATGTATAGGTGGGCATTCTAATTTAGAAAAAAGGTTTTTATGGGATCATTGACATCTCATTCATACTCAAAACCATTATCTATGTTTTCATTTCACAACACTCAAAACTAATAGATCATTCATTCTCAAATAGGGAAAATATTTCATCCTCAAAATATATTTTAAAATCAGGTTTACAAACATTAGGTGAATGTTTGGAAAAATTACAAACAATTTTCATGTCCATCATAGGTTAATTAAAAATATTATCAGAAAAATAATTATTTTATATAGAATTATCATGTGTAGAATATTTAAATTTATATTGGAAAATATTACGCTCATTAACAAATGAAATTTAATATTCTTTAGTTAAAAATGTAGTTTTATAGATTTTAGAAAATATATACATTACACCATAATCATTTTATGAAAAAGTATCACCACATCAAGTTCAAAAATTTATAATAACATATATCTATCTAAAACATAGAATTATCCTGAGATTAATCATGACATGTTTCAAATTTTCCAATAACAAAAAAATAATCTTATGAAAAGCGATATCATATAGATGGATATAGAGGTATATGTTTTTAGAAAAAAATGATTATACAACTCTACCTAAAATGAATAAATATTTTTAAAATTTTTTAAAATGGTATTCCACATGGTGTTTCATTGATTCAAAAATGAAGAAAAAATTAAACATATTAACTCCAAAATCTATATAATAATCCATTTAAGGTACATTATCTATTGCATTATCTATTATTAAGAATAGTATCCATGGTATCAAGGGTGTATCTATGTTAAACATCCCATCCTCCATGTTTAACACATAAAAATATTCCAGGAATACAAGATATTTTCCTCATACCAAAACATCCTTAATGACTCTATATGGATAAACTAAACTCTTATTCTCATATCATATCACAATGAAAAATATCATGATATCTTCAATCTATACAGATGAAAATACTAAACAAGGCCAAGAATATTTGGAGGCTCTAAAATCTAAAAATCCATTATAGAATTTATGGTTCTTAATTATACAAGGAGTACAAAATATACTTGGATAATTTCATTTCATATAGTAGGATTGTTGGATCCTGGAAGAAACATTACTCCCCATGTTTACATTCTCGCCCCCATGAACATCATTTTTTATTGAAATTCTCATTATAATTTTTTTCATATCAATGGTTCAGTTTTTTATATTCTAACAATATTATATTAAACTAAACTACTGTAAATGTTTCGATAACTTCCTTTTCACTTTATATTTCAATAATGATATTAATTAGTGAACATATCATTGGGTAAGGAAGTTGATCTCAATATATTTTTAGGTAATCTATTATCTTTTCTTCCCATGTTAAGATCCTATTAAATATATAATATCCCAATAAGTTCATTCATGTTTTATTTATTAATTTGTTTGGTTATTTTGTTCAACAGGGTTTTTGTACTATAGATTCAATAACTAGTTTACTATGATAAAAAACCAAGTTCGGTTGCGTTTTTTGGGACTTAGTAATGTGGCTCTATATATATTAAAAATATTATAAGGCATTATTTAGGTTTTGGTACATTGAGATAATTTAGAGGGTTTAGAATTATAGAAAAAATTCCCGTAATTATTGAAAAAACATTCTCTATTCTTTTTAGGTTCACATGATATTATTATGGCCAATTACCAGTTATTTGATTATTCAATATGGTAATTTAATTTACTATTTGAACCATTTGAATTACCTTGTTTTCACCAATGTACCATCTTTATCAGGGGTCTACATAACCAATGCCCCAATCTGGTGGGTCACATGGACTTCAGTATGCCTCCTCGTATGCCATAGGCAGCTGATTCCCAGCAATGGTGTAAAGGTAGTATAGTAAGGAGACAATTCTATCATATCAGATAGTAAAAATAGGATATAGTATGCGACATTAAATAGTGTAAGCATAAAATAAATAAACATATTCAATAAACTACAATTGTTTAAAGAAATATACATAATAAATAGGCAGTGGAAAATGATAAACTAATAAACGAAATATAATAATATCAAATTACACTAGGAATATTATGATACATGGATTCATTTTATAATGATATAAAAGGGGGATAGGGTAAATAAACATATTAAAAATATATAAAAATTAGAAAAATAAAACAAAAAGTTTCTCCACATGAATCTATATCTAACAAATGATCCTCTGCTTCTAATCACCATTTATACACAAAATCATATCAACAAACTATAGAAGGGTGATTTCCCTTTTCTATACCTCTAGGAATATAATATTCCTGTGAAACGAAGGAAAACCGAGTACGGTGGGAAATTAAATCTTAGTGGGACACCACTAATAGTTTCTACATGTCATCCAAGAATTCCTCATAACTAATTAGTTTATAGGTAATATCAAAATAGGTAAAAATGAGGAAATAAATAACCAGCCAACTAAGGTTCCTATAGGACACCTGGTGGGTCTACCATCTTTGACTTATAAATGAATGGAATTTTTTTTATCATATATTATTTATATAGTAATATAGTAAATATATATTATAATTATATATATTGCAACCACCTATTTTAACCAGGTATGTGAGGACGTAAGTGAAAATATACATGTAAAACTTGTTTTTGGATGGACTAAGGTGTGTCTCTGACATCTATTACCAGCCTAATGAGTCTATAATCTCATGATATATGTTAAATTCCATAAATATTTTAGTGAGTGACTGAATTCATGCTCATTAATCTAGATTGTGAGTCTACTTCCATTTTAACACTCAATCATGGGACACAATGCATAAATCCCAACATCCAACTATTGTTAATGGTGTGTTGTTCCATTTTCAGAATCCCTCATTAGGGGATGGTATAATGTGATTCTCAACAAGTCCCCTTCCATTGTACCACAACCTTTGTACGGATGTATTCATAATTAAAATTGGAATGAGGAATTATCTCTCATGCATCATTTTTATACATCCAATATATATATAAGTAATAAACATACATATTTCTAATATGACACATGAGGTATCGCCTTTCATATGTGTTATTAGATGGTCCAATTCCATTTATATCATTAAAATATACAATAAGTGTAACATCCTAAAATGATAAAGGGTTAAATGACTAAATGATATGACTCATGTCAACAAGGTGCACCTTCCTTTTCGGGAGCCTACCTGATTAGAACTCCACAGTTAAGCGTGCTTGGCTTGGAGTAGTGATCAGGATGGGTGACCTCCTGGGAAGTTTCCTAGGGTGTGTGTGAGTGAGGACAAAGCACACTGGAAAGGACATGTGTTGGCCTGTGGGGAATGTCATTAGTCATATGACCCGTTCGGCCACGTGGGTGGACCCTGGGGTGGGCCCCACGTGTCTGCGGGGGCAACTGGGGGTACCTGGTGGGACAGGACCCGACGGCCATGTTAAGGCGGGGTGGCTGTGCTGTCACTAGGACCTGGTTGTCACATTTGGTATCAGAGGCGGTACCCAGCCTTAAGTGCGCGGTGCACTGCCTGGGTTGAGATGTAGGGCCCACAACGAGGGCGTTGTGGTCTAAATGGGGGGTGATTGTAACATCCTCAAATGATAAAGGGTTAAATGACTAAATGATATGACTCATGTCAACAAGGTGCACCTTCCTTTTCGGGAGCCTATCTGATTAGAACTCCACAGTTAAGCGTGCTTGGCCTGGAGTAGTGATCAGGATGGGTGACCTCCTGGGAAGTTTCCTAGGGTGTGTGTGAGTGAGGACAAAGCACACTGGAAAGGACATGTGTTGACCTGTGGGGAATGTCATTAGTCATATGACCCGTTCGGCCACGTGGGTGGACCCTGGGGTGGGCCCCACGTGTCTGCGGGGGCAACTGGGGGTACCTGGTGGGCCAGGACCCGACGGCCATGTTAAGGCGGGGTGGCTGTGCTGTCACTAGGACCTGGTTGTCACAATAAGTATTTTGGAAATCATAATGTAGGCATTTCCTTACCACCCTCCATGAACCATTTCATTTAATTCATTTTATTCCTTTAATATAGGGATACCATCATGCATTAGATAGACCAATCAATATAATCATCCAATTTAATTCTTTAAGGCATGTAATATAAATTCTTTACTCTCACGGTGTTAATGGGAGGTTTTATGGTCATGTGAGAAATTACCTAGATGAGACATTCCATTAATAATTTAGTCCATAAACATAAAAGGTACTTTGTGTAATTAAACACTTATACACATTAAGAAAACAAATTAAATTCTATGTAATAAGATAAATTGGAATTATAGACATTTAATAAATCAATCATGTAATAGAAATTTAACTTCATACCCCCATGGGGTGTCCATAGATGAGGAAAAAATCCTCTAAACCCCTAAACGAGAATCATTAGACATATAACAAGATGTGATGATCAATTTTATCTAATGAAATCAATTAATAAGGGTATGTTCAAAAAAAGTATATGTTTGGCACACCAGCATAACTAACATGCACTGAACAAAATGAAAATAAAATTTGAGCACCAGCCCCAACGTCATAGAAAACTCCACCGTCGATATTGACCATATATTCAAAGTATATTGGAGGTGATCAAGGAAATGTTCCAACAACATGAATATTAGGAAAATGGGATTAGGCCTAAATAGGGTGATAAATTCAAATATAAACTAAAATAAAATGGGAGAGTCTTTAAGAGCTTACCGAGTAATATATAATGCTTCTGGATGATCATGAAATCGACACCAGAAGTGGGAGATACCATAATGCTAAGATTGAGAGAGATTTAATTTCTATAATAGATGATAGGTTTTTCATCTAATGAAGGAAGACAATGAAATGGGAAAATAAAAAAAGATTCAATTTAGGGAAAAAATATCATTTCTTCATAACATTATGGCTGCACGGTATAGTCGCTTGATTGACCAAAGTGAGAAAACCCCATGCTCAATTCACTGCTTTATGAATTTTCCTGCATGATTAAAGTGTATAGTTTTGAAGAATGTGCCAAAAACATGTGAAATTCCAATATCCGAACATATAGTAGGCCCGCACAGTAATGAGCCTTGGATCGCACAATTTTAGACAGACTCTGCGGCCTATAGGTTCGATAGTTTTCAATTTCATGGTTTCACATAAATTTGTCGCACAATTTATTCCCCATTTTCTAAAACATTATTCTCTAATCAAGCTTCATATGTTGTTAGGGACATTCATAGGTCATATTACATGATTACATTGTGTGAAAAAAGATTGATGTTGAAAAAAATGACCCGTACCATCGTGAAAGAATTAGTAATTACAACCTCCCCCCTTAATGTTACTCATCCCTTTGTTGGACTTCTGAAGGTAAAGAGGTATCACCAGAAATGATTTCAAACCACTAAGCTTGTATATTATCTTCTTATTCCCTAATCTTATCTTTTACAAATCTGTGTTTTCATATCACACGTATCAATGAAACTGACCTTCTTTAGAGTGTCTTCATTAATCGATCCAATATACGCACTAGATACACCTAGAATAAAGCCTCAAAATCCAATTCAACCTCATCAGGCTAAATGGAATGTTACAGATCTTGACAATATCAGCAAAGCTAAGATACAAGAAAGGCATCATTCATAAAATGGTATCTATGATGGAATTATAACTGTTATGATATTGGTTTGATCTGTTTCACCAAACTCTATGGGTCTAATTAATATCAATGAAAACTAACCCTACATAGGAATATGTATATTTCCTAACATAGACATGAATGGAATGAAAACCTCATCACCAACATTAACATTGTGGAGTCACTGATGTCTGTTGGCATAGAACTACTATCTAGACTAAGAAAAAACATTTTCATCCTAATCAGTTCAACCTTCTCTGAAGCCTCATGAATTAGACATTTTACTTGTATAGCTAGCTCAATTTCCAATATCTAGTTGATATGTGAGCATCAAGGCCTACCATATATTTTGTCATAAGGATCAATATCAATATTATCCAAAAATTCCTTATAAGGATTGTGTTTCTCCCAGGAACCACCAAATTTAAGGAAACATGCACATTGAATATCCTCTAGAACCTTGAACATATGTGTTGTTAACCGACTAGTTTTCAGGTGATATGTCATGATTTTAAGAACATTTATATCCAAGGCCTTTAACAACCTAAAACCATGATGTAAAGAGAGTGTATCTATCATAAATGACAGAGTGTGGAAATCCATTAAGATGTAAAACCTCCGTAACATAAAACCTTAGAAATATATTTTCTTGAGGGTCTCCCACACATATAAGAAGTTTGTGACCTTCGTCAAATAGTTAATGGAATCCCACACTATATTGATTCCACCAGATGATCTGAGAAGAATAGTTCAGAAATCCATTGAAGCATCATCCGATTTTCACTTGGGAATAGACAATGGGAGTTAAATCTCAATCATTCATAGTTGTTCCAAGTTCACCTCCTAATAGGGGGAACAATGAGTGATGAGGTTGAAAATCTTGTGTTTTATACCCGTCCAAAAACACTGGCGTCGTAGATCTAAATACATTATGGTAACACAATGGTGAACTGCCCATGCAGTGGCATTGAATTTTCTCATACGGGCATATCTACTGTTAGCTAGGACATATATGTTCCAATGAAACAATAATGTATCATTAGGATCCATATTCCATCCCTAATATGTATCATTATCTGGAATGATTTCCCATAGTACAAGGCCTTATGGATCAAATAACTTCTTCATTAATACCGATTGTAGAAGAGTAGAAGTCACTACTAATGAAAAGTGAATAGTAATACCATAGTCCACTTGAACCATATTGGGAATATCTATAAATAAATCTAGAAGCGTCCATTTTACACTACATTCTCATTCCACCTCTTTTAGAGTCTTTTGGTCTAGGGCATGGGCTATTGAATTTCCCCAAACAGGTATGTATCCATGCTCGAAATCAAATGGGTTTAGGTACTCAACCCACATGTAAATTTTGAGATTCAGATCAAATTGTTTCAATATGAACTAGTTTATTTTTTGATTAATGTATACTACAATATGATCTCCAAGTAGATAGTGTCTCCTATGTCGCAGAGCATGAACTACAATATTTTGCTCTATGTTTTGTGTTATGTAGTTCCACCCATAAAGAATGAACCGATGAGACCTAAATGAGAAAATTTTATTTTTTCTTCCTCATAAGATCTCTAAGCCTAATACTTGATGCATAACTATATATAGTATATATCTTACCTAGACCTGGATGAAATAGTATATGTTCTGAAGTCAATCTTCCCTTTATCTTTTGAATGGTTCAATCACATGATTCCGACCATACAAATTTCACACCATTCATTATTATTCCCAGACGAGGTATTGAAATTCATGGGAAATTATGGATGAATCATTTTTAATATCCAAATTTCCCATGAAACAATGAAAGTTAAATACTAAATTCAAATTATCCTATAAAACTACATATCTCAATTTATATGGGTCTAATAAAACACCAGACACCTAGATAATATGAACCAAAAAGTGGATGTTGGTGATTGAGAAGTGTCATTTACTAATATTAGGATAGAGCTAATTATCTCCTATTGTATTTAAAAACATCTCAATATAGATGGAGTGGTCATTTATTGAGGCTGAATATAACTACATATAATAAATAAATACTACCAAAAAAATCCATATACCGGAGCAATACTCATTTTATAATATCCATGAAGACACTAGGTGTGTTCCTTAGTCCAAAAAACATAACGAGGTAATTTTTAAGACAATACATGGTTATTAAAGTTTTGTGAGGTATTCTCAATGACCTGAAATTTACATGATGAAACCCTAACCTCATATCTATCTTGGAAAAAACCTTTGATTATCAAAGTAGAACAAATATTTCATCTATTATTGGCAGTGGATATCGATTCATTATTGTGATTTGATTCAAAAGATGACTATCCTCACAAATCATGTGGGTACCATCAACCTTCATATCAAAATTGATTAGTTAAACCTAATGAGATGTAATTGGTCATGGGAAACATTTAGCCTTCAGGTCCACCAATTAATTCATGAGCTCTAAAACCTCTTGAGGCGTCATCCTATAAGGAGGAATGATCTATTTTGTAGCTCCTCTCATTAGAATTATAATGAATTCTTCATACCGCAATGGGGAAATACTAGAGAATTATTTAGAAAAAACCACCTAAAACCTCCACCAC
Source organism: Viscum album (assembly GCA_963277665.1). Lineage (NCBI taxonomy): Eukaryota > Viridiplantae > Streptophyta > Magnoliopsida > Santalales > Viscaceae > Viscum > Viscum album. Next base: position 1,815,967,091 of record OY728140.1, on the reverse strand, counting down.
ATGAGGAGAAAAATTGGGTTGTAACTCCCATCCATCTAAGAAAATGCTTTCGATCTGAACTCTAGAAGAGCCTAGACATTGATTCTAGTGTCCATATCTAGTCTCACTAACATTACATTATATATTATTCTCATTTTTAATTCCCTATGGTGATGTTAATATCTACTTTCGATGATATATGTCTATATGTTATTTTTTGGGAACTAACTCATCCATTTTAATGATTATGTCAACACCCACCATGTCAAAGAATAAATGATTCCACATGAAATGGTATTTACTGATATCATGGGGAATACTTATAAAATAGATAATTAACATGAATCTGATACCTAATGGTTTATCTCATGTCATAACCTCATAAAAGTGTTTGATCTCGTGACCCGAACTCTTAGTGATTTCCTTAGTTGTAAATGAATTTGATGCACCTGTACCACAAATTTCATACATAAAAGAGGAGGACACCAAAATTTTACCTCATAGTGTATTAGATTATATTATCTACTCCTCTAGAATAAGCAGGACTATATGTAACTAGAAAGTACCACATCCTTAAGTCACTTCCATACTTCTGTAAGAAATCCCACTCTTCTGGAACGGAGAATCATAAGTCTGACTCCCTCTTACTCATATTCAATTGTGGACTAATCGGATTGAGGTATTTTATCTACCATTAATACATGATCCTACTAAACCAAGACATTCACATGAACTAGGTGTATATTCCCTCTCCCTAGTAGTTTCTAGAAAAGACCTTCAGAATTTATGGATAAGGATCATTCTGTCACAACATCTACACTCCACAGGATCCTGCAAGCATTGAGTTTTCGTGTGCACTGGCTTCTATCAGTGGTGATAGATCATGAAACTGCCTACACAAGGTTCATGAATACTACTACCTCCAAAAGATTCCTCAAATCATTGTTTTCATCTACTAGAAGAATCATTATTAGCTTTCAGTGCCTAACCATTATGACTTGCACTATCAGCATCCCTCATATTTCTATCTATAATAAGGTTTTGGTTGAGAATATTAGAAATGGTTGTCAACAATAAAACATTTTCCTTTGATAGGATGGTGTATACCTTCCCACCCTTGAATCACCCCATAGTCATAGTATTATAACTACCTATAATAGGAAATAAGTACTACAACTTAGTGAAATGAGTAGTGTACTCAATGATAGATGTGCTCCCTAACTATAGGTCTATGAATTCTCTATCCCATTCAACACATATAGTATGGGGAATGAAATAGTATAAGTTTATATGAAAATATTCTGAGGCCATATCATTATGTTGACCTTCTTGGTTGATTGATTCCCACCACTTCATGGTAGAATCATGAAGCATAAATATTGCAAGCTTGACCCTCCTCTCTAGAGGCATCTCCAGCTGATTGAATATGGATAAGATATAATTGATCTAAGACTCATCAGCAAGAGGTATTTCATAATATAGAATGTATTTGGATGATGTTTTGGAAATATAATAGTCAATTATTCTATACTGGGGGATGGTTGAATGAAACTATTTTTAGGCTTAAAAAACATAACAATCCCTCTCAGAACTATTATTCAAAGTCTATATTAGGAAAAAGAAGAGGATCAACATGTGGCACTATTAGAGGAACCACTAGAGGCCTACATCCCACAACCTTAAGATTATATTCATCACCGCCATCAAGGAATATGTCTAGAGGATGTTGTGGAGGTGTGATACTACAATGTCGAATGAAAGTCTAAAAAGGGATTTTATAAACTGAAAGGTATGATGATATATAACTAGGACATGTCCAATCCATTATAAAGAAAAGTTTATTCCTCACTGCTAACTCCGAAATCCATGTCTAAATGGTAGAAAAGACCATTACAGTTCATATGAAAATAAGAGACACCTATCTACCCACTAATAAGATCGGGTTAGGGTCCATGTATTTATGTCATATATATAGATATATATAATGGATATTTTCACTTGATATGTTAAATAAATTTCAAATTTCTGATTCTTTAATTAATTACCTCACCATAAATGAATAAAATTAATTAATTACCACATATAATTCATAAGGTATCATACTCATTATGACCTAAAACAAGGAATTCATTTAACCCATGCCAGAACAAGTTCTATCCTATTCGACTATTGGTCCATAGCTCCACGTGCCATAATTGAATTATTAAAGTGTCTTAATTGAACTATTAGGGAAAAAGATCTCATTACAAGGTAGAGACATCATGTGTCAATTCTGTTTTTCAGTCCCTCCAAAAAGATTCATCAAAATTCAATACATATTCAAGGAACTATCAATATGAAACAGACAAATGCATATTGAAAATAAATGTAACATGGAAAATGCATGGTAATTTAGTTATATTTTTTCAGTTAATAATGCATTGTCTGATTCAAAACCTACATTTACTCAGGCCTAAGTGAAAGATGATATCATTTAATTCATAATAATATGAATAACACTATCAAAAATTTGTCTCACCCAATGATGAGGTCATATCAATTATAAAAAGAATAGTCAATAATAACAACTTCACATTCCAGTTTATTTGGGATTCCCTTGTACATGGGTAAGCTACATCTATGAACATGGCCAATTCCAAATCCAATTAACTCATAGACTTATTTTTTCACACAAAAAATGATAGAGTAAAAAACCAAAGCCATTGGTACCACTTTGTAACATCCCAACAATGGGTCAACATGACCAGTGGCCCGAACTAGTGGGTCACATAGCCTCAAGACTTCCTCCTTATAGGCTAGAGGATGATGACTACCAATTATGGGGGTACAATACAGGTGTTTATATACCCTCACATCAGAGTGGAACAATGGATAAAAAATGACATTCAACAGTAAAATCATAATATAAATAGACAGAATAACTAAACATTGGAAATCAATAGAAACATAGAGAATACATAATATTTGGAAATTGATAAACTATACAACTGAATGTAATATTATCAAATTCCCTAATATAGTATCTGATACATTGATGAATGGAATGCTGATATAAAAGGGGAACATAGTAAACATGCCTATACCAATGTTGTAAAATGGAATAAAAGAAAAACATTTTTCTATAAGAATATTGAGATAATTATTATTTCTCTTATCTTATTCACATACTATACATAAAATATCATCCACAACCTATAGAAGGGTTCTTTACCTTATCAATACATGAAGGAAGATAATCTTCTTGTTCACTAAAGGCATCCCCTATAGCGAGGGAGGTAAAATCACTCTAGACTACGGAAAATGATGTCTACATGTAATCCATGCAGTGATCATAACTAAATAGTGGGCACGTAATATTATAATAAGAAAACAATTTTGAAATAAATAAACTACCCACATAGGTTCTTATAGGACACCTGGTGGGTCTACTTGATTCAGCTCATAGTAGGGAGTAATGTATGATAACATAAAATGTATACAGTAATACATTGTATATATATATAGTATAATTAGATATATATATATATATATATATATATATATCATCAACCTATATGATCCATGTATGTGAGGATGTGGGTGGATATATACCTAGAATACATGTTTTTGGATGGACCATGGCATAAATCAGTCCTCCATTTCTAGTTTATCTAGCCTATAACCTCAAGAAACAGGCTAAATTCCATACATCTCATAGTGAAAGGGATTCTTCATGTTCATCACTCTAGATGGTCAATGTGTCATCATGTGAAAACTTTAGCTTGAGGATGTGGAATATAAATCACAACATCCAAATTTTGTTAATGGTGTGATACATCATTCTCAACACTCGATGTAAGGGAGTAGGATACCATGATTATCAATATGTTCCTTAACATTGTGTCACAATATATATAGTTTTATTCATAATTATATTTTGAACGATACATTACTTGTAACACATCATTTTCATCCAGCATATATATATATATATATTGCGTATTCATGTTTATAATATGACCCATGAGGAGAAACCTCTCATATATCTATTTAGATGGTTTAATTCCCTTCAAATTATTGAAATACATAATAAGAATTTAATAAAACAATACAAATAAGTATCCCTACCACCCTCCATGTACCATTTCATTTAATTGATTCAATTCCATTTCGGTTGGTGAACCATCAATAATTATACACTCCATTCAATATAACAACCCCTTTAGCTGATTAAGACAATGAAAATCAATTCTTAAGGCTCAAGTTCTCAATTGGGTGATTTCATGGTCAATTGGATAAATGCCTAGATGGGACATTCCCTTAATAATCTAGAAAAAACACATAATATGTGCATGGGAGAATTAAACACTTATATAAATGAAGAGAAACTATTTAAAGTATAATCGGGAAGATAAACATGCATTGTGGACATTTAAAATAGTAAAAATTAATGGGAAATTTAATATTTCACACCCAATGTGTGTCCATATATGAGGTACACATCCTTCAAACCAATAAATATGAATCATTTGTCATATAATAAGGTTCTATAATGAATTTTATATGATGAAAACCATTAAAAGGCGACACTTAGGAAAAGATGTTATGTTGGGATTTGGTGTAACTAGGAATAATGAAACACCATTAGAAAATGATGTGACCACACTCACTCAATGTTGGCATTGGATTCAGTGTATGTTAACATAGATCTGAGAAAAAATTACAATTCCCCAAAAATAAGCAAAATTGTTTTCATCAAAATAGCATAATGGATACCAAGAAAAAATTAAATATTAAGGGGGAGACTAGAATATCTTGTTGTGGCAGATCGCATGGTTTTTAAAGATATAGAAATGAACATTATAGGTGTGAGATAGATCAAAGACTAGTTGGAGAGAGATTGGAGTTCTACAAAATTGGAAAAGGTGTTTTATCAGCTAGAATAAGAATTATAAAACTAAAAAGATACATAAATTTCCTTGAGGTCAAAAGGCCATTTTACATTACAATTAGGGGGCCTTGGATTTTTCCACATGGGTTGGCCAAATCATAAGAAATCTATTCCCAGTTCAATTTTTATGAAAATAAGTCATATGTTTAAGGTGATATATTTCCCAAACCATGCTTATACTATTCAAAATGTCACTATCCTAACACTCATCTTGACCACACTAATGTGTTCCTTAGCTTGCACAGTTTTAGAAATGTTTTTCAGCCTACAAGTATGACTATCTCAAACCACATTGTATTAGAGAAACCTTAAAGTCAAGTATGTTTTCCAATTTTTCTAGAACTCCAAGCATTGAACAAGACACAGATGCTCCTAGACCCTCATTAGGTTGTAGTACATGTATATAATTCTCAAAAACTTTTCAAATAAAAAAAATTATGATCCATACATTCATGAAAGTACGGGCTGTTAAAACCAGAATGATGTAAAGTTAAGAAACTACCAATGTTAATCTGGATGGGAAATATTATATTTATTATAATTTTTATAGATATGGAGTGATATGGTTTATACCTAATAATTTGGATTAAATAGATCACCTAACACTCAATTCAGACACTTTCAGTATTAGAAGTAGAATCTTCCATTTCTAGTTTGACAATAATTAATCCATTTTTTTAAAACATTTGTGACATTGGTGCCTTATTGGAATGATATTTATATCCTAAATATTAGACATATCCCTTAACATTCCTCCAAAAATAGTATTTATAAAACACATGTACATTATGTATATACCTTTCTTTAAATTTAGTCATGAGTTGATTGTAAATTTGGTGATGATGGTGGCAAGAACATAATTTCTTAAATATCTCCCACTACTCGTGAATACTCTCAAAGTGTAAAATTCTAATGCCACAGATATAATTTCTATGTGATACATACCTAGATGTTTGGAAAATGTTTTATAAGAATATTTTCTTATGTTGAAGATAGCTTCTTATAGTAGTGGATTGGGAGTGTGGGAACCACTTTTTGGCCAACATATAAAAATAAAATGGCAAATACATCATATTTATATGATACTCACTTACTCTTTTGGGCCTAATATTGATAGACACCATGTGAAATTATTATAATAATTTTTGTGGATTCTTTCATGGTATCCCTCTGAATATAGGTAAATGGTGTATACTGCATGATCTAATATCAAAACTAGGATATATTTCTGGGTGACCTTGGAAATTTTCATATTCTTCAACATAGGTTAAGCTATCTTATTCAATGTTCATCATTCAACCATCCTACCAAATTCTGTGTGTTTTCTTATTTTATGAAAAATATGATGGGTAATTATTTATATGATGTTTTAGTATTTATATAGATTTTCAATTTCCACACCTTTTTTGTTATTTTGTTACTAATATGGATCACCAATGATAAGAGTTTTAAAATTTTGGAACATCATGGTTTTTCTTGGATATTCAATAGAATTTTATTACTTTATTTGTTTGATGAAATTATATATATATATATATATTAGTAGATTCAAATTAGTTTATTTTTTACATTATTATTTTTTAAATACTCATTGGTAGCCTCCCAAAAAATAGATCTGATTAGAGATTGATTTTTATGACATTTTAATCTGTACATATAAACTGTAATCCCTTAAATTCTACTATAAACAAGAAACCCATGTTATCTCTTAATGGGGTCACTTTTATAAATTTTGTATCCTAATTATTAATATTCTTTATGATTTAAATATTTTTTAGAAAAAAATTATATCTCTACAAACAGTAGACTAAAATTATTCAAAATGAATTAAAATTAATGGCTGAAACTCATGGATCTCATAATTCCTTCCATCATCATTTAAAAACCCAATATTCATAATAAAAACTCTCTCAATGAATGTATTATAATGACAATTCAACAAGCTAATTAGTCTCAAAATATTGAACATATATTAAAATTCTCTAATAGGAATGGATTCCAATTCAAAATGGAAGGAATGGATATACCAAATGGAAGAAAATATATTCCAATAAATGATCAGTGTGAAATAAAGCTAAAGATAATTTTACATTTTGATGTTCTTGTAATTTGACCATCAAAAGAACACCCCATTTTTAACAGAAATATTTTGAAATAAGTGAACATATATTTTCATGATCATTGTGAAAATGGTAATACGACACTTCATCTTTGTTAAATAATAAATGAAAATATATTCCCCATGTGCTCTATAAAATCCACTAGATTATTTCTCCTGATGCACTACTTTAGATATCTATGTTAATATGGGGATCTTAATAAAACCAAAACATTTCCCATTAAATCATATTTTATTCATGCTACAAATCAATATCCCAATGCAATCACATTATTTGGTGACTGCCTAATTGGATAATTAATTTTCTATCCTCTAATAACTAATCATGTCATATTAGTAAAACTATATAGTTAAATCATCCCCTTTCATATAAAAATGATTTATTAAAATAAATCTCATTAAATATCTCATGTAGTTAATTTATAAACTAAAAAATACACAACCCTTTATAACTCAACCCACCATAACATACAAAATTATTTCGACACATCATCATCAAATTCATTCACACTAAATTGGTGCTTCCATCTCCCTTCTTGATGAAACAAATATAAATAACCATGTGTCCAATGAACATTAAAAAAACAACCACCTAAAAAAACTCAATAAACTAATTAATCGTCTACAATATACTCATTTTTCAGGAATAAAATCTCATGTTCAATGAAGTATGATTTTAGTTATTTGATATAATATAAAATGAGCAATCAATTTCAATATTTTCTCGGTGATGCTCTCAATATTCTATTACAATGATCACAATGATTCCACTTATATTAATAATCATGATAATAATAAAATTTCATTGGGGAAGAATTTGATAATATTTCATACGCTCCATTCTAGTTAGAAACCATAATATCATAGAATTAGAAATCACTATTGGGATCACTAATCCATGTATTTTAAAACAAAAGAACATTATCTATACAAAATAATTTGATTTTAATTCAATAACACATCCATAGAATTGGATCCCATATATTTGATAGCCTTTATTAACAGACATAGTGCTTCCATTAGTAATTTTTTTAGCATTATCATATTATTTTTCATATGTTCTAGAGATTATTGATTTATCCTATATCCCTAAATTTACAAAGATCCTCCACCGATGTCGACAACTTCCTATGTATTCCAATTTTATTGTTGTTTGATCCATGGTTTTATCTATTTTTTCACGAGGTCAGTCAACATGCCTTGTCATCTTAGTATTTATGTAGTTCAATATTATCATCATCATACTCATGTTATGGTGCTGATTTTTCAAATATTTAGGGATCAGAATGACCATCCTCATCGAAATATTAGATATTTTCATATTTTCATTATTTAATACAGCTCCAACAATGGCATTGAACCATATAATGTCTCATCTCTAGTCATCATGTGGGATTGGGATCATCTTTGATCTTATCATGCATGGTAGAATTTATTTTTAATTGATTTTGTGTTGTGGCCATACATTTTCCAAGCTAATATCATCCTCTGATGGATTTATATAGGTTGTGCTCATGTCATCTCATTGATATCTGGAGAGAACCAGGTTAGTGATATTCATGTACCCAAAAAATGGTTATGGGAATTCTTCAAACTAGAAATTATCTTATGTGGTTGTACCCATTGTTTGATACATGGTAAAATTTACCTAGTTAGCAATTTGGCAACAAGATTTTTGCAGTATGAAATTAGGAACCATAGCTAGACATAAAATTGACCATAAAAAATCTTATGACATTTGAATATGTATTTTCCCAGGAGGAAATTGGCTTGTGGGTAGTTATAAATTTGGTTACATTGACCTAGGCAAAAAAAGACTTTCTGAATTCCCCCCCCCCACCAAAATCATCTTCATAGTAATTTTGTTACAACACTAGAGCTAACCCTTGGCTATGTGGTCATCTAATGTATCTTGAAAAATAAAAAAAATAGCAAATGAAAATAAAAATAAATAAAAATAAATAACATTAATTAAATTAAAATAATTTTGAGTGATTATTTATACATAAAAAATAAAACAATGAATAAATTTATTAAAACATAATGATTATTTTAAGACACAAAATAATATTTTTAAAATTAATAATATAAATAAGTAAAATATTAAAATATTTATAAGACATAATTTAAAAAAAAGAATAAAATTTCAGGTTTTTAATAAATACTATCTCAACTATTAACTACCATGAAATTTAAATCATCCCATTAAACATATATTTTAAAATAATAATAAAATAATTATTAATCTTTAAAAATTTCATTAATAATTCTAAATTTTTCAATCAAAACTCTATTCAGGAAATCAAAACACAATTAAATTAATGAAATGATATAGATCAATGGTATCTAAACATTTCCATATCAATAAACATCCTCAAAAAATTATGTAAACTTATAATATTAATATTAAAAATTGGTTTTCATGGTTTCTCAAAAACAATGTTAGCACAAATAATAGTTATATGAATGATAAGTTTTAGAAGTATCAAGATTTCATTAGGATAGTGTATAAGAAATTTTTAAAATAATTATAATATGACCATTAGTGATCACTCAAAGGGGGGTTTTTATTACACTATGAAGAATTTCAAATATATACATGGAAAAATTTAGGATCATTTCTATATTATTTTTATGTAATTATAATATGTGTTACACAAGTGGATATATAAACCATAAATAATATTATATAAAAAAATTACATTCAATATAAATTTTAACTATTTATTTCATAAATGAGTTTATATAGAAATAATTTAGATATAATTTTTTTAAAATAATATAATGAAAATAGTGTATATCCTTAAGTTAAACACTAAATCTTGTTCATTAATTTGAATCCATGTAAATTTGATGATGAAATTGACATGATTAATAAAAAAATTTGAACCCCAATAATTATAAAAATACAACATAACATTTAATAATGATTTTTTCTATAGCTAGTATTACCTAACACATATATTTTAATAATAACGTCCCAAAAATATGGCTTCATTTGATTTTTGTTTCATCTTATCCATATATTGATTCAAAATTTGTCCCTTCAAGAACCCCATTTCGGTTGATGGTAAATATATTATTTACCCCCCATTCCCTCCTCTAATTGGCTAAATGTATGTGACTAGCACATAGGTTATAACAAATATATATGAAAGGAATCACCCTAAAAATCAATAGAATAAAATTATAAAACCTTAAATAATATAAATTTAAATATAAAATAATAAAATGAAATATACCCAACATTCATGTAATGTTAAAAATAAACATTGTCTCTAAAACAAATATCAAACGAAAAATAATTTTATGTAGTCCCAGCATCAATGATCACCATGTCATAAGCTAATAATATTAATCCAAATCACCAACATAACACTAAAAACCTATAATTATTATGTGTATATAAATATATATGGGTAGATAAGGATGGATATTATAATTCTCCCCAAAACCTAATGTTATCATTTGGAAGTAGAATGATTAATACATTGTGAAAAAATAGAAAAAACAAACTCTTTACATAACTTGGTGAATTTCCACACAATTCTCACCATTGTTTTCTAAACAAGTACTAATAAACTTTATGTATTATATTAATCAAAAAAATATATTTGAAAGTTCCTAATATCCAATTATCCACTAAAATAGTTTCCATCACTCCCCAACATACTATGTTATGTAATTTCCATCTCTTATATATCCATAAAAATATACATATATATTTCATAACATTACCTCATGGTGTATGCCACATCATTACTACTTACAAGTTCAGAAAAACATATACCACTTTCCCATACCGCATACCACATTATGACTACATACCAACACATCATAACCACATATCACATATCATATCACAATGTAGACTCATTATGTAGAAAATCAACCACACACCCTCTTCATTACGAATGTCGCAAATACATAATGACATCACATCCACATCTTCTTGAATCATAACATTAATCCATCAAAACATTTACTACGTCTTGAAGTAATATTGGGTAAGGGGGAGTAATTATCCTTCTATATAACCTTCATTATATATGTTATAGAGTCACTCAAAATATGAAACCTCATATTTGTGTCAGTCGTGTTTCCCGGCATTATTGGTGGTTCATAAGAAATAATATAAAATACACTGAACATAATGAATAATGTCCAGGTCATATCTATGTTCAATTTGATGTAAAAATAAATATATTACAATACCTCATCAATATATTATAAATAAAACTCCAACCACAACTACACACCTATCATAACTCCATACAAGCTAATAAAACTAGCAAAAAAACAATTTTTATTTCATTTTACAACATTAATAATAACAATATTGAACTATTTTCTTCCATGACTATATATATATATATTATCATCACATAATAGACTATAAAATACCAACACATTAACATCGTTAGAAACATGACATATTTAGATTATATATCACATTATTAAGCCCATAAATTATTTTCATTATCAATTTGTTCAACTTTATAAATCATCTTCTACAAAAAAATCAACATTTAAGTTAATTCATTAATAATGTTAAATTTATTGAATATAATAATTTTAGAAAATATTTTTCTAAATCTATTTTTGATGTACAGGTATATGATAATGAGTCATGTTGATTTATTTCATCTCAAGTATGAATTGAAATATAATAATATTATTTTATTAATAGGGATCCTCTCATATGAGAACCAATTTCTAGTGGACATATCATTATTAGAGAATCATATAGGTGAAACTGTGAGAGACATGTCCTTAAACCATGATGGGTGATGATTTTATTGAAATCATTCATTCACCCATTAAATTATATTTTTAAAAAAACTATCTATAATTTGATGATTCCTACTCATAGACTACTGAAACAATGTAGTCACAACTTATCTAAGCCTATTACATATGTCTAAAAAATTAGGAGAATGTTGAACATGTCTTTGTTACCTTCTCACTAACACACATGCTTTAGAATTATCTTCCAGAGATGTTGGGTTGTAGGATACGCATGTACAACTTGGAAGGCCACTTAGACCTCATTATCACTATTGGAAATAATGTAAAGGTAAAGGGGATGTTGGACATTTCAGTTTCTTTTCTAATTGACCATATGTGGAAGGCACAAAATGGGACATTCTTTTAGAATCAAATGCATAAAAATTTTATCTGAATAAGTGTTATTCAAGGGGTTGTCACAACTAACTCCAAGATCTAGATTGGTTTCTTGATAATTATATGGATGATCTGATTATTGAAAAAATTATAGTGTTAAGGGAAGGGCCAAATAAAAATAGTGAAGAGTGCAAGTATGTGGATCCCTACAATCTCCTCCTATCTGAATGTTAATATAGATTTGATTTTATAAGGTGCCCCCAGATCCTCAGTTTTTTATTGTGTCTTCCATTCCCATCAAAGATTCACTACATGCTACTTCTTCCACTCTATTGGGATTTGTTATTAAATTGGTTTTTAGTTATGGGCCACGATTACAGTCATCAATCATGATGTCCATTATGGATGGAACATTCTATAGATGGAAACTAATTCAACAGTGGCATTTTATATCTTAAGTAACTGGTCTAATAATTTCCAACGTATAATTTTTTCACCATGGATTTAATTTCTTCCACATATCAACAATGTTCCTCTTGATGTCACAGATGTTTATTGGGAATTAAATTAGTTCAATTATTCTTTTTCAAAGAGAACAATTATAGAGTTATTCTTTGAATGACCATTTTTAGCACCATACATTTTCTCACAACATGATGAGGTAGATTCATGTGATTTTTATCACAAAATTGATTTTAATCGCACATATATGATGTCGTGAATTTTATTCTTTAGAATAATATTTTATAGGAGTGGGTATGGCTGGCTCCCAAATTTTTTGGGTATATTATTAAATTTTATTTATAATCAATAGTTCATTTTCATAGCTTAACTCAATCCCATTACACATTTAAATTCTATCACAGATTGATCACAACCACATAATTACAACAACATTTTTCCACATCATCCATATCATACTACCATAATAGACCAATATAAATTTTAATTATTTTTTCAAAACAAGCTAACCATTTTAAATCCTTCACCATCACAGTATAATGAAAACAAAGTTTAACCATTAACAAAATTCTTATACGATCAATAATAATTTCATTAAATATTTTGTTTACAGATCAATTAAAAATCATGAACATAATATAAATATGGAAAAATAAAATTTATATATCCAAATTCATTATTCAATTGCATTAATTAGCATATTTACCTATGTTATTCATATTTATTTATTATAACAATAAAACAAATATTAATAGAATTTGATACATAAGAACCCAAGAAAAATATAATCAATATAATTTAAATTGTATAAGACACATGTGTCTCACTATACACTTTAAATTTCCTTAATACGTTTCATTAATATTATTAGGTTAATAACATCTCATTACCCAATGAATAAAATCAATGAACGGTAATCATTTATAATATATATAAAAATTACAGATATCCTACCTCAATTGAATATTTAACAACTAAATGTTAAATAAAGATAATGTATCCAATTACTGAATGTTAATGATCATATTTGAAACATTAAACAACATATTACACGAGATACTATATAAACCCCCTTATAAACCTCGAACAAAACCAAACCCCCAAAATCTACCATAACCTTTTAGATGAGTATAGATCCTATGTAATGTAAGTATGTTGGAGAAATGGATTCATTGACTAATAAGGGGTGATTTTACAAGACCATGGATTAAAAATACACCATTGAGGTTTTTGGTCACCAAGGATAGAACCCCAAAATGACTAGACGTTAATAGATAAAATGAAATCAAATAAAGTGAATAGGGAATTTCAGGTTTAATTTACAATTATGTGGGAAGTCACCTTGATGTGATAAGGTATCGACAAAAACATTGAAGGATTAATGAATTATGTTTTGGGGTTTCCATCCATCAAATTGACCATATTTATAAAATAAATTAAACAATTTCACTCTTAGAAAACATAATTTAACAGTTCAATGACTTAAGATTATCATCAATTATTATTTCATCATTTTACACAAAGTCAATCCTTAATGAACCATGGAATAATATATTGGTATATATCCTTTTTTTCAGACACCAAAGTTTCACCATGATGTAATGACGTCATTAAAATTCTATACAAAAACATCCCTCTATTTGAATGTATCAAATTTCATTAGATACTAATGGGGTTTCAATAATAAAACAATCCTACCAACACTAGATACTAAATTAAATAAACAACCACATCAAGAAAACATTCTCCAAAATATCTTTTATCCACTGATCTCCCAAAAACCTGAAGAACAACTTTTTCACCATTCATATTCATAACCTTGACATCCCACAAGACTCACCATTAATACTGGACTACCAACATTAATGTTTTCTACCTCAAGAATCCAAATCCCATTTTTTAACTTATAAACCACCTATATGCTCATCTCCATCACCTAATCCCCTATAAACCACAATTAAAATGACAAATACAACTCATTTTTTTATTTTATGTTACCAAAAACTTATTATCATACACAAAAAAAAAATAAAAGGATCATCTAATCCACCTCTTTTCTCATGTCATAAAAGAATCTACATATCGAAGTGTATCAGTAATGGTGTAAAGAAAAATGGATAACATTAAATATTCAATCCTATAACCTAATCCTTTTAAAAGTATTTATACATTTCATTACAAAAAAACTAGTTTGTTTTTTCAAATTCGGTTTAATAAAATTTCCCCTCTAACAAAAAATGGACATAACATCTCAAAACATGAAAAAATATTGAAATCCATTTATGATAATAATAAACATGAAACCATTCTTTATGTATTAATATGTGATGTAAAATTATTCTAAATCACTACCCATTTAAGAAGAGAAAACAAAATTATACTCTAAAACAACATTATAAGAAAGAAATTTCATAAAATTCCATAGATAAACACATAAAATATTCAAGTCGTTTATAATGAAGTCACATATGAAAAAAAAATTCTACCAACTGATAACATGTGTTAAATTATAATATCCATCCCACAATATCATAACCAACCACACCCTAGGTTCCCACTACGTTACTAAAATCAACTAAAACAATCAATTAACAAAGAATTAAATTAATCGTGAGGTACTTATACTACTAACTCCCTACCACAATATAATGAAAATAAATTTTCTCATCTTATATAATTCACATTATGATGTGAAAAACCAAACCATGAACCCTCACATAAAATCTAGATGACATCGACACTCGATTTGTTCTAACATGAAGATGAAATGCTCAAATCAACCTCATCGAAGCTCACAATAAATTAAAAAAAATTCCCCATATGGTCTCGTCAATATACCTAAACTCTATCAATGTAATAAACCAAAAAACACTCAACAATAGTCCATGTTCTAGTCTCAAAGTTTCTTAAAAATCTCATTCCCATAACTTCATCAGATAAGGGATTTCGAAATTGATTAATAAATTTTTACAATGTGACTCCAAAGGTCATGAGCACTTTATTATTGTATCTAAAATCTCTTAATATCATACATACAAGAATTGATTTATATAAATAAAAATTTTCATTTGTATACCTCATAAGAAACTCTTTCTAGGAAATCCTGATTGAGTGTCTATGATTGGTCTTCAAACTCATCTGGGACACACCTATAAATGAAATGTTAAGGAAACTCAAAACTGATCGAGTACATTTACCAGATCTAAGAAAAAATAGAACTAATTTATTAATTATTTTACCGTTTCACTTTCCACTCCACCAAAGGACTTTATTCATATTTTTCATTAAAATAATATTATCAGATTTTCTAATAAAAAGTATTTTTGAATTTCCCAGTAAATATATGGATGTTTCTCTAGAGATATATATTTTTCCCAATATCAAGATCAAACTAGTTAATTTTATATTTAATATAATTATTTTATATTATGTAAAAAATAAATAGAATGATTAAAATTCACTTACATGTCATCGTGAAACCAAAAAAATGAATCTTAATGAGAACAACCAATCATCATTCCAAATCATTGTCACATTTACGTCCAATAAAAGACTATCCCCATTACTCTAACACTATTAAATAAAAGACCATTTATCCCAAAGAAATGACCTGGAATCCACAAATTTTATTTTCCACACCAAAAGAAAAAAACCATGAAAAAAACTCTGCAATATCTTCCATGTCGACAACAAATCACTTCAAATCAATCTTAATAGTCATTATGATGTTTTTCCAAAATAATTTCATTACAATAAAATTTTTCTTAGATATAATCCTAAATACAAACTTCAATAAAAAAACTACAATTTTCATTCAAAACCACACACTAAAATCATATCAATTTTAATCAAAAAAGTGTTTTCATTAAAAATCTCCATTTGCAAAAAATTATTTAAAATAAAACTGTTATATCATTCAATTAAAAATTTAGAAAATAATTCTATATAAAATAAATATGAATTTTTTTTTATGAAAACGGTTTTAAAGTCCATGCGATATTTATTAAAATACAACCTGAAAACAATATTATTTTTTAAAGAAAAAACACTATATATAAAAACTGTATCATTGTACAAGTCACATATACATTATCATGAAACACATCGAAAACATGAACATGTCATTACACTAAAGTAAGAGGTTAAAATTTTATCATGTCCCAAACATGAAAAATTTATGAAAGAATTTATTATCAATTAAGAAATCTCAAAACTCAATAATATTGATAATAATAATAATAATAAATTAAACATATAAAAAATAACATGATTCCACCTATAATTTTTAAATTATGTCATTTAATTTAATAGTTTATATATTTCATCATGATTTTCACATAACTCACTTAATAATAAAAGTAATCCAAAAAATATTATACATGATGATATGCATATTATATTAATTAAATAATTGGTTTTTATACCTTCAATATATTCACAATTCAGCTCGAGCAATAATAACACAAAAAATTTTGAATGATTTTTTTCTAGTCAAATTAAATATGAATCATACTATCAAATAAATGCAACTTATCACATGTAAGATACCTCTTATAGAAAAGTAAAAACAAAAAGTTTGTAAATTTCATTAGATTAATGATAATGGTTTTAAAATTTATTAATATATCACTTATCAGTAGAAATGTGTTATGATAAGAACACAAATCGCACGTTTAAGAGATGTTCATGTAGTCATTACATTTTTTTCATCAATAACAAGGACTCTACTCTTCATTAAATATTTTCCATAAATAAGAATCATTACTACATAGAGATTCAATTATATAATGTATTATTTTATTTTAATATATAATATTATGAATAGAAATATATATATCAAAAAAAAATAACACAAAAAATAATATATTCATTTTATTAAACAAACAAAATATATTACACCTTTGGAATAACTTCATTTTAGAAGATCAATTCCATTGATAAATTAATTCAGTTATGATTTCTATACCAAGCCTTGATTTTTACCCCTTAATTAGTATAACCTCATGTGAGCACTTTAATATTCTATATCCTATCCAAACACCATTCCCTATATCAACAATCAAGTTCATATAACTGTTTCCCTACAAAACTAAATAATCCTTCATTAGTTCTTACTCCAACATCCATCATTGAACTCAACAAAATCATTTGTACCACTATATTATTTCAAGTAGTAATAATTACCCCATGAGAGAAGGGACAAACTATAGGATTGACCACCAAAACATACCTCTAGTAGGGAATTGGTTTGAAACAAGCAATGAGTGTATAAAACATACAAATGGGATCTTTTACCCCATTAAATCGGATAAATTAGGGAAAACAAACTCTAATTAACTCCTCATTATAATATGACAAAACACAATATCTTGATAATGAATCTTATATAAAATACCAAACTGGTCTTCAATATAAATACAAAAAGAAAACTCTTATTGAAACTACCAAACACCAGTGATCCTCACATCATTAGTTAAAAACTTCTATCCCAATCAGAAATTTTTTCCAATAGAACAATACTAATAGTTTCTGTGTCTGTAAATATTGGGAAGATAATACATGTATATTTAATATGATCCTCCCTAAAGCCTCTCATGAGACATTAAAATATATATATTAAATACTCTTTGAAAAAATAATGATGCCAAATTATTTCCAAACTAGTTAAACTACTATCCCATTCTCACCATGGTTCAATAAAAAATATATAAAATTTCATTAATAGTAATTGAAATATATCATCAGCAACATATTACCCACATTCCTAATGAACTAATATCCCTCATGCCACAATTACATATGTCATGATGCTTCCATCACATCAATATCTAAATAATAATAAAATCCCAATATTACATACCACTACAACATACAAAATACCACATCACAAACAAATACCATAACAATATTCCAGATACAACTATCATGTACTACATATCACATTATAATATCTTAACCCTAGCACATATTATATCATGACCACATAACTCATGTCATATCCTAGTTGACACATTTCATAAAGGATGTTATCCTTGTTCACTCTAACTCAATAATTCCACTACCATATAACAAAAAGACTACCACGTTGAATTATACCATATACTAATATTATAACCACTTATACCATATATAGAGGAGATAGTGGGGAAGGGGTTATAGCCAATCCTATATATCACATCAATACTATTTATTATGTAAATCACATAGAACCCAAAACTACATATAGTGCTGGTATTATTAAATGAATTTTAAGCATAAGTAATGTTCCATAAACTCTCTTAATATAGACCTTAACTATATAGATTTCTGAAATCAGACCATGCATATTACATTAGTTTTTGGATGGGTTTATAAATAAATTATCATAATTATGTTACTATTTAAATTAAAAATTATTCATGTTTAGGTTTATTAATTTTTTTAGAACCAATTTAAAATAATCTTAAAAATTTTAATGGTCCATCCTAATTTGAATTTAAATTTTGAAAGAAAAAAATATGACTTCTAATTAATGTAAAATCTAATCTCCCTCCGTGAATATTTTCATATGGATGTTATCATAATGAAATATCATTAATATTTAACCTATTAATTGAATTTTTATGATATGAGTTAATCAAAAATTACAAAAAATCTTTCAACTATATATTTTATAAGAACGAATAGATTAAATAAGATAGTATCATGTTTGAACAACCCAAAAATCCATTTTCTGAAGAACGATCTATAAATGATATAATTTTCAAAATATTTTCCTAAAATGTGGCCTCTCTATTTGTGTTTTATTGGATTTATTATATTCCAAACCATCTTCACTATGTTTTTAGACCAATATATCATGTTGGGTTGAATAATATTATAAATAATCATTTTCAACAACCTGATTAGATATATAATTTATCCACTAGTTTGTGGATGATCGACAGTGGATGTTTTATCAATTTATATTTTAATAAATTTTTAAAAAATATATTATTATAATTCATATATATTTTGTTTTTGAATATTATAAATAAATTTATTTTAGCTTTATATGTTAAATAATGTTTTCAATATGAAAATATCCTAAATTATACAAATTATTTCTCGAATACCTATTCAATTAAAACATATTGTGGATGAACATTTGATTGATATTTTAATTAATTTTTATCTATATAAAAAAAACATTATGAATGGAGGATCCATTTTTGAAGATGTATTTATCTTCTTGGGTGAAATATACGTTAAAGGATCTATATGGTATTATTATAAATGTGAAAGACAGTTTCTATTACAGAAGTGGAGACCTTAACTGTTATAAAATATTTCAAATAGAACAACATATTGGTTTGGAATTCTATCATGGGTGACCAATTGTAGGTACATACTTAAATGAATCACCATATATAACATAATTTTATAGGTTAATCCCTCATATAATACATATTATATGAAAAATTGATACAAAGTTTTTACAAAGTTGAAATATGGAATTTTCTATTCAAGATCTCATGTAAAATAATGCACTTTGTTTAGCAGGTAGAGTTCCCCTACTTACTCTACTTCACCAAAGTCATTAATCACATATTTTTTCATGTTTCCACTATAAATGAACCCATTATAAGAAGGTATATCATATATAATTCTGATTTTTTAATGATGAAAATTAATCAACTGATTTTGCACATGGCTTTCAGCTATAAACCAATGTAAATAAGAGATCATGGTTAATTACCAATGTGGTGAGGAGAAGTCTTGAAAAAGTTAAAGTGGAAGAATAGTTCTCTAAACTAAAGAGTACATGGAATCCATCAATGCATGGGGGTCTCATTTGCTACATATAAATAAACCTCAACTATTACATTTTGAAGAGTCTCTCTGGAATATGATTCTATAATAGGAGTTCAATTATTTATTAAAAAAATCTTCACTTCAATATAATACTAGTAGTTTCTGCTTTCTTAAATCGTATTATTTTTTTCAACATCTACGAGTCATATATATTATAATTATGGTTAATATATTACTATAAATTTTTTCATAGTTGAGGATATTAAATTGATCCCAAAATCAATACATTTATATTTTCATTCATTCTTCAAATTAAAACAGATTGGGATATGTGTATAAGGGAGGAGAGGGGAGGACTTTTTTAAGTGGTGAGATTACAAACATCAAATTTTTCAAAATAATTTAAGGTAAACCGACATTTTTACATACAAAAACGAGCCAATAATGAAAACATTCAATAAATGATTATGTAATGTCAATAAATGGATATACAAAGGGTTTTTTTTACATGTTTCTAGGAATTGTTTCCAATAAGTTTAAATTATTGTACCTTGGTAAATTTGTTTTTCTCTTAATCATCAAGATTAATGTTAAAAATTTTCACTAATCATTATGGTAAAAAATTATATTTTAATTGAATTACATTATAAATGATTTCTACTCAAAATATGGAATCCATTTTTCTAAAGAAAATCTAAAAGTTTGGATTATTGGACATTAGAAATGTTTTTATATCCAAATTCAATGTGAAATTGATTAACATGGCCTAAATAAGATTAATTAATGTATAATTGATCTAATTATACATTAAAAAAATTAATATAATATTTAAAATTACAGATATATTAACTTAAAAGGATATTTTTAATTAAATTCAATACATTCACTATTCATTAAAAATAAAACTATTTATAAAATTACAAAAAATTCATAAACTAGTTATTCAATTTCACATTAAAAAAATATTTATATTTTAAAAAATTAATTTTCTAAAAGTTTCCAAAATTAGATTTAAAATGAGTGGGATAATAAAATATGATGAAATCAATTTTTAGGAAAAATATCAATTTTTTAGGCTAAAATTGGATTTATATTTATATCATGTATATAAAACATGTAAGAATAATGTTTAAAATATAATAGAAAATATTTTACATAAATTTTGTTAAAATATTTTACCAATAGTGATTAGGTTAATCTATTTATTTAAAACCAACTTGTGTGAAAAAAATTATGTTTTGGGAAAAACTTTCCCTTTATTTTAAAAAGGTTTTGTTTTCATTTCTAATAAATTGTTTAATGAAAAATTCATTATATTAACATGTTTACACCACAATTTAAAATACATTAGTCCTATTTTTACCTACAATTCCAATAGATAGTTGATAACTATAATAATAACAGTTTTTCATGTTTGTATTTAACTCAGTGTTGCATTTATCACATTATAATCTTAACATTTTTTTGCAGCAGAAGGGATAATTTCTATTATTTATAATGAAAGCTGAAATTAGTGTCCATTGTAGTAAAAGATTAACTAGGTGTCATTTTTACAGAAATACAATATTTCTGTAATGTGTTACGAATCCACCAAATGATTTTTAATTTATTTAAAAATAATAATTCATAAACACTCGAGGTGTTAAATTTTAGGAAAGAAATCGGTAACTGATGCAGATAACTCATGATTTATTAATCATATAAATTTAAGACAAATGATCTAGAGTCACTAAAATATTTTATTCATGTGAAGGAATATTTATCATCGTATAACCATACATAAATAGAGATAAATAAGGTTATAGGAAGGCTTGAATAGTTATCTACCTGAAAAACCGTGTTTTAATTTTTTATATTTAGGTTAACAAGCCTTAAAAATTTCAAATAGTGATCTAAAGTATTATGATGCTATATATAATGGGGAATATGACACTAACCCCAAATCTATGAATTATATTACGTGTGTATAGGGTATTGATGGGTTTAATTGAGTCTCATTGTGCAGTAAAACTCTATAAATGTGGGCTACTATTTCATTTTCTTATGAAGTAAGAGATAATGTCAGAAAAATAAGGTTCAATACTCTAAATATCAAGTTTTATTTTTTTTAGAATATTGGAGGGATAAATAATTAGAGAATAAAATGTATGATAAATTGAAATTTTGAATGATGTATTATCTTTGGGTACTTAAGTTCTAAAACTAGAGTAGTCATTAAATTGTCTTATTATAATAAATTCAAAAATTAGTGAAATATAAAATATTATTATACAAAAAAATCTAATTTTCAGTCCGATATACAATATATACTATTAAATTACCTAAAAAATGTTATTATATGTTCATTGATTTTTTTGATGTATAAATTGTCATTAAGTTATTTTATCAAAAATTGATTAAAAAATTCTACCATGAAATATACTACTTTTAAAGATGAGAAGAATGATAAACAAAAATTGTATATGACTCATCCAATAAAAAATATTCAAGATATTTATAATGGGATGGTTATTTTAATTAGTATTAAATGAAATTCATTATTTTCTAAAACAATTTGAGTGTATTAAATAAATCCTTCAAATTGAATAAAAAATTAAAATGGAATTCCAATGAAGTAAAACAAAATAAATTCAAAAGGTAATGGAATATCAACCCAAATTACACGGAATTGATAGAAAATGAGAAATAATAGAAAATATATTATATAAAATCAGTTTTCCAAAAAATTGTTTTATCTATACCTGAGTTTATATAAATTATTCAATAGTAATTCATTTCTAGCTTCAAATAATGAAAAATCCTTCTATAATATAAACATATTATTCGTGGCATAAAAAGATGATGTACAAGATATTTCTTATTCTTTCTCTAAATATGAATAAAAAACTATTATATTGAATAACATTGTAAGAAATGATCAATGGTGGTTGATATCGTTGAATCATTTATGAAAAATCATAAAATATTAAGGAAATTATATTATAATATTTAGGTTCCACAAACGACTCTATGAATTAAAATAGAAAATTGGATAAATCATTCTCTACATTTAAAAATCAAGATATAAAAATAAATGTACTATTAAGAATAAGAAAACATTAATAAATCCCAAAACTTGATTTACAAATAAATAAAATAATATAATTAAAATCCCCATAATGAACTTAACAAATAAAGATAAAAATTGGATAAAAAGTAATTTTGACATGAATATACTATATTAGAATTACTTTTTACATAGAAATATAAATAAAATAACATATACTATTTATTACATTATATGGGGGTATTATCAGGAGCCTAGGAGACAATGGCTGCTCCAACCCCTCCCCTCCCAGAGGGGGAGGAACCTTTGCTACCACTCACTTGAGCTCAGCCAACTTCCTTCATCCCCTTTTCGAATCCTGATTTCTTTCCTTCTTTTCCCCATATTTCTCTAAGCCTTAAATTAGTTGAACGCTTCATCATTCTCCCACAATTGTCAATTTCATGTTTGGAATTCACTAAGGTGTCCTCTCCTCTTCATCTAACCTTAATCGTGAAGTTTAAGCATCGTCGTCCATTGGTTGATTTCTTCAATCGTTGGATTTTTGAATCATGGGGTCTGTAAGAGAAAGTGACGGTTGGGTTGTTGGATTCCAAACACATCATGATTCATTTTTCTTATGAAGATGAAATGATTCTTTCCTGGTCGAGCACTCTTAATACCTCTGATGGTTCGTGATTTCTTCTCATAAAATTTTCATATGATTTTCATATGCAACGAGATTCATCAGCAATGGCGGTTTGGGAAACTGGGACACAATTTCAAAGTTTGCAGATGCAGGGGTTTGAGACACTTGGGTGATGGGAATGTTCAGGAAACTCGGGCCTTGGTTGGTCCCACTGTTGGGAGTATCAAGTAACTGATGGTTAATTGCAAGGATGGGATTAGGGGAGTTTAAATTGATACGACTGATGGTCTTACAGATATAGCAGATATGGAAAAGCAGGCAATGGTGTTGCCTCCTGAGCCGAGTGTCTCTGAAATATTCAACCGGATGAGAAGGGACTTGGAAGGGCCACCATGAGGTACTAAAGATATAAGGGTTACATATAATGGTGGTGCTCTATAAGTTAAGAGGAATGATGTTCGGTCAAATAGGAATACAGTGGTAGTGAGTGATGAGAATAATGCTAGTCTGGTCCAGGATTTTGCTGCAAATCATCTGTGGTTCATTGATCTACAGGATGTTGATGGTGGGATGCAGAATGATGATAAATGTGGCTTTAAGGTTGGAAGTGAGTTGGCTACTAGCAGCAGGGTTAATGGGGTGAAATCTGTGGAAGTGGAGAAAATAGTTCTTGTAGTTCATGATGGACCAGTTGTGGGGGATTCGGAAGGATGTGTTGATATATGTGGTCGGAATAAGGATGATGGAGGGGTCCTCATTACATTTCCTACAAGTAACTGCTTTCAGGGTTTGGAGAAAGAGGACGCAGAGGTGATTACTAATGCGGAGACTAGATCTCAGGGGGATATTGCTACAAATGACGATATAAGGATGGTGTTGGATGAAGGTCCTGAAATAGTTGAACAGTCGCAATGTTTAGCATTAATTGATTTTAATGCTCAGTTTCAGCAGAATCAGTTAGAACCTTATCAAAATGTGGTTATCCCTGGGAAATGGGGGGAGATTTTTGAGAGTGAAAAAGAAAATATTGGTGGACTGCCGAGGCCCTTGTATAGATTCATTGTCCAGGGGGGAAGGTGAAGGTAATTGAGAACCATGAGGTGAGGATTGCCTCACCATGAAGGCGATCGAGGAAATATTACTTCATTTTTCCAAAGCTGATGTCTACTAGGTCATCCATAGAAAAGGGAGGCTGGGAAGGTCTAAGTGAAGGTATGTAATTTCATAATGCATTTATTTCATTGGAGCGGTTGAATTTGAGGAGGAAGTATGCCAAAATTCTGAAGCATTACGAAATCTCAGAATGGGAGTCGGCCACTACGGAGGAATATTTCTATCATGGGTGTGGCGACAGGTATGGCTGTGATGGTTTCTTGTTGATGTTTTTGGGCATCTGTTCTTTTGTACTAAACTTCTCTTTTCTTTTATTAAATGGTCAGAGTTTATCCTCTAACAAACATTCTGGGTATTTATTACTTTTATTACATTATAGGGGGACACCATGAAATTTATTTTTATCATAGAGAAAATCATTTTTGTATAAATAAGTCTTCCTTCCATGGAAATTTTCTCTCTCGATTTCAGGGTGTACACTCTATATAATGTAGATAAATATATGTTTATTATGTTTCAGTTCCTAACAATATTGAACATAAGATAACTTTTGACTTGAAAAAATATTCCACGGTGATTTATTTTTATTAGTAAAATTCCTCAACAATAGTAGCACTAAATGGGACATGGATAGAGGTTGTTCAAGGCACACGAGTGGACATTTGTTAAATATCCAACCACTCTAAAAATATGATTCTATATTTTTTAACATTGTAGAAAAGTCCAAATGAATGATCATTGGTTTATGAATAGTTAGTGATCGATATTCAATCCTTGTTAAAAAAATTTCAAATTTTGAATCCAATAAATTAGAAATAATTTTATCCCAACTCTATAATTATTTTTCTTCAATTTATTACTCTAAAACAAATATTTCTCATTTACCAAAAATTTATATTATTTTAATGAAAATAAAACTAAAAAAGGGTACAAATAATACAAACAATATTTTCATAAAAATATATACATTATTGATTAAATAATTACTTATCTTATATTTTACATTGATTGTTTACACGTTTTAATGGTTATTCCTTGATAAATTTATCTAGGAAATATTTAATTACATATATTATGGGATTAAATTCCATAATGAGATACATTTTTGGAATTCTATAGAGAAAAGTATCATAAAACATATTTCAAATCAATTAAAGAGGTTAATTATTCATAAAAACAATTACACGTCTACATTGATTTTTTACACCTATTATAACTAAAAGACTTGTTGGAATATCATTTTTTTGGTTTTTTTACTATTTGTTATAGATATTAAAAGGATTAATTTTTATGTATTATGAGTGAATCTTGTTTTATTAGTTCAAATTGTTATAATCATCTGCATAATAAAAATGTGTGTGAAATTATTTTCATGAGAAGTGACCGTTGGTGGAGTTTGAAAATGCTGAATTCATTTAATTTTTCTCAACACATGGAATTAAACATACCTTCAATATCACAATGAAACAATAGAATAATAGAGTTATTTAATTTATGAATAGATCATTGAAATGAATTTCTATCCTAATTTCATATAATTATATAATACCCTCTCCTTTTTAAATGAAGCTATTAACTCAAATTATTATGTCTTCAATAGAGTTTTAAAAAGGCATGTATTAAAGAAGATGAAATAATGGAAATATAATAATATAAAATGAATGAGTTGATACATTAATTATTTTAGAGGTAATGTTATAATTTTTAACACCATGGACATTAATAGTAAGTTTGATCTGATTGTCGATGAAGGAATATTCTATAGTAATTCTACCACTACAAAAAACAATATAGATTTCAATAATTATAAAAATATAGTTGAAGAACCCACTCATGTAAAATTTGGTGAAATTGCTCTATTTTATAACAAAGAATTCAAATAGTGGAATTAACTGATTCTACGGACAATCATTTATTTAATCCATGTCACGATGAAAAAAATGATGATATTTGAAAAATAGATCATGTATAATCCAATCCTAGAAGGATAGAATTTAACTTAAAAAATGTGTGATGAATAGACATCTGTGATACTTGAAAACCCATCCTATAAAAATTGTTATAGGAATCATTCATATAGTATTAAGGACTACATGAAGTATAGGGAACCTTGTCTAGTTTACTACATTCCTATCTCATCTTGAATCGAAACAAATATTGAAGAATACTTGATTTCATAGAGGTTATTATTAGAAATTAATAAAATAAAACTAATTATGGAGGACCTAGGTGTATGAATTTGTAGATAGTTCCTTTGATTATTTACTTGTTAGAACTAAGTATGTATTTAGAATTACATAGGATGAACATATTGTTTTTACTATAAATAAAACTAGATTTTCTCCAATGGTTATAACCAAGAATAAGAAATATACTATAACCAATCATTTTCCACAATAATAATATTAGAATCCATTATGATCCATTTAACATATTCATTTTATAAAAACATTATATTATTTCAGACTAAAGAAAAATTTATATTTTTTTTGATTTTTAAAGGATGATTTAAATTCTAAATGACATCCATGTTTTGAAAACCCCCTATTTCAATATTCATTTTTGAGAGACACCAAATCATGGTATGGTCTTAAACAATAAAAAATATATATTTTTGAATGATTTATTTCATTACTTTTATTCATTTATTTTACTATTGGAGTGTTAAACACTACCCCTATTAATAATAAAACAATTAAACTCAATTTTTTATTTAAAATTTATGTTGATGAAGAAATTTTATTTCTACAAATCAGAAATTATGTAACAGTTCTAGATAGCTTATGAAAAAAATTAAAAATTGTTGTGATGGGTGAATTAAATATGTCTCTTGTTTTTCAGATTTACCAATGTTATTTCAGGTAATTTTTTAAATAAAAATGAAAAATAAACATTATTTACTAAATATATACTAACATGAATATAGTACAACATATTCAAATCCTATAAATTCTAATATAGATCATTATTAGGATAAAGTTGGTAAAATAGTTGACAATAAGATATATAGAGAATGAACGGAGATCTACTTTTTTCTAACACAAAATATACCATATATTATCTCTTATACTATTATTGTGTTCTACACTTCAATCTAACACAATAGTATCTCAGTGAAATGTAACCAAAATAATTTCTATGTATTTGAAATGAGTTTTTTTTAATGTGATGCGGGAATTTAAAAAAAATTGCATCATTTTATATGAATATTAAATAAATACAAAAGTAATACAAGAACCAAGAATATAAATCATGTGGAGTGAATTATCCATGATGGATGTTACCTTTGAGCATCGTGTTCAATCATGAGTCTAGATATGAGTTCAACAACTCAAGAGACTTATAGTCCGATATGAGTACAAGAGTGTGTATTTCTAGGATAACGTATAGGGATGTCAAATTTTCAAATTGAAATTCTATCTGCGTTGAAATAACTATTCATGTGTAGTCATGGATTGGATGAGAGAGAGTTTCACTTTTGTTTGTGTTTCCTCCACTGGCTGGTTTAATTAGACGGTAGTCCTTCAGTTGCACCATTATATTTTGGGTTTTACGGAGCCTATTGTGTGTTGTTATACTAACCCCTACAAGGTATTTTATGACACATGTCATGTCTTGTGCATATAACAGGTATTTCAATGATGTCCGATGAGAAATAAGAGTAGGTGGAGCTTATTAAACCAGATTGATTGAGGTGTTTACCAGGTATTGACTAAGGTGTGTTCGTGTGGATGAATTTGACCATAGTCTTATCTTTCTCTGTAGTATGGACACCATTGTAGTTTTTTTGGGGGGTTTTATTTTTCTCCATATGATTTCAATAATTTTACTGTACATTATTTGTGGGATAGAAGTTTGAATGAAATTTTGTTTTTATTTGTTACTATCTCTATACTACTTTATGGAGAAGTATGTGAGTGTGTTCACTAAGGAACAATAGGCTAATCTATAACGTGTGAGTTATATGCCTACTTCGATTGAGACGCCAACCATTTCCCTATAAGAGGTTGGATTATGTATTTTTGAATTACTCCATGGTTGGATGGGTTAGGAAAAAGTAGTATCTGAGAAGTTTCTACATTTGGACCACATTTTAGATTTTGTGTAGTTGTGAACTTGTTTTCATATTTCTGGTCACATTTTTAACATGTATTGAGTTTTACTTTTAGACCAGGGACTCCACTGTTTGTATGTAGGCTGACATATCCATTCACCAGGACACTGAAAAATTTCTTGTTAACATGGAAAATTTAGGAACTAGTTTGGGGTAACATTATTACATGCATCATATATCACATGGTTGTGGGTTACATGACGTTATTGCATCATCTTCCAAGATATACTCTTTAACTATGGAATGTGACAATTTTATTTCAAGATGAAACCATGATGAAAACCAAAAAGTGCTCCATAGATATATTGAAATTATGATCATCCTAGTGATTATGCTTTAGTTTATGAAACATTACATTAGGTAAGGATTTCGGTTGGTCTGCCTATTGATCCATGAACTATCAAGAAGTAGGTTGTTGTAATAGTTCATGTTAAGGATAAATGATAGATTAGTGCATTGTATTAGTCCAAAAGGCTAACACCACTTAGTTATTCATTATATCCAGACCCCCAAGCAGTTAATGATTGTATCGGGGCTATCAAACATGTTTTCTTCCATGAGATGCCACCTTTGGATAATATGTTGGTCTTATTGATGGGCCTTCTGTAGGGAACATACGATTTATGGTGGTGTATGGTGACATAGATCCATTATGAGGTGATTCTCACTTGGATGGAGTTTTAGAGGCTCTTCAGATAATATTTTTATCCATCCATAATGATATCATTGAATATCCCGGATATTTTTTGGCTTTGGAAGAGTACTATGTCTAGGATTGAGTACTTAGGGAGGTTAACATACATTTCATGACAGACCCAGGATAGGGTTCGAGACTCATTTTAAAAATTCTGAACTCTGAGATGGGCTTCCACAAATAAATATGTGATTGTGTATTCTCATTGTGAATTTCCTTTTATATAGGTATACTAGAGCGAGCTCTAGTGATAGATATTTTTATGGAGGAGGGTTAGGCGGATGGATCTAGTAGTGGTGATCATGATGTTGAGATTTTTGTAGCTGAAGGAAGTTGGAAATAAATATAATATCAACAAAAGAGGCATACTCTTGGCCAATCAGAAACACATGGGCTGCATCACATGAGTAGTGTTAGGGATTTAGTTTACCATTGTAGAGTAAATTCAATTCTATTAATGGACAAAAGCATCTTGCAAGAAATTATCCGAACATTTTTACATATAATATATAGATAGATTACGGACTACCCTAGAGGAGGCATTGTTTAGGTAATGGATTTCTACATAATGGAGGCAGAGCGGGGAGAGTAGTAGGAAGTGTGATATGGTTGGACATGTTTCCAAAACCACCCATATGTGGTCTGTACCAAGCTCCAGGAGTAGGATGACAGTGGAGGGGACAACTAAAGGATATAGAGAACTATGAATCAAAGGCCCCAAATTTCATTAGAGGTGTGCTCTATTCCATTTTATATTTTATAATATTATTTTTAGAAACATTTGTGAGGTACTCTATTATTTAGAATTCATTATTTGGAATTTTCATATGTGAAGCGTGGAATTTAAAGAACATTGTGATGGTGATTGTTGGCATATATTTCTATTCATGAAGAAGATGTATGCCTCCCCCACCCAGACATGAAATTCTTTCATGATATAAAACCATGTGGGTGAGTCAGTTCCACCCAAAGAGGATAGTTTTGAGTTGTGGTTTATGAGTCCCATGTAATTTTATGTTTGGGGTGAGTTTTTGGGGTTTGACTGTCTGAGAGGACCCTAGAATTTTCAGTGTAGCCTTTATGATCGACCCTTATACGATAGGTTCATACATAGAGGATCAATGTTTACACACTTATAACATTATTGTGAATTTACAATGGGAGGTAGAACCTCACATAGAACCTTCATATAGTGGGTGTGTGAGGACTTTATACATTTCCATAGTTTGGATTAGTTTTCTACCACCTATGCTTTGGGGGTTTCTTGATATAGGGACCTATAAAACCCAATGTGTGCCCTTGGGAACCCTTCTATTGTTTGTTGGTATCCTCATGCTCTCAACATCTATGTTCCATGAAATATTCATGATTTTTTCATGGTGTATGTCATCAAGGGTCGGATTAGTACTCTCGAGTAACATCTGTATCTATGTAATGTAATAAATGTTGAGTACCTCTAGACACAATGAACTAAGATGTATCTGGTTCTAGGATTTTCCACCGATCATAGATAAGGGGACACATTCCCACATTGTTTAATGATATTGTCCTAGATTGAGTTGGAAATTGGGCATGGTGTTCATTTTTGTTCCCCTATGTTCATGTTCATGGATATCATTGGAACCATCTCGATAGATCACTATTGTAGAAATTTTATTTGAGAGATGGGTTTTCCCTTGAATATCAGCATTCCATATTTGGGGATGAAAAGACTCAAGTAGGGAAAATTTTCCAAATCTATTTCTTCTATGCAATATTTTTGAAAATTAATATGAACATTATTGAAGCCATTCACTTTTTTATAATGTGATTTCCAGGATCAAGGTACCTCAATGTGGTAATAATAAGAGTACTAAATATATTATATCACATAGACTCACTTTTTTACTAAAACTTGAATTAATCATGACTGGGGTCTTGGATTGTAAATATGAAACTATGGTTTGGTTCAGAACATGGTGTTTACCCTAGGTGCAACAAAAATTATGTTAGCATCAAGATATTGTTTAAGTATGTGTTAGAGGGAGAGTATATTATATTAGTTTATTAAAATAGATTAGTATCCCCCCTCAACCCCTTCCCATACATAAAATAGTATAGGTGGAGAACCCCCTAGAGAGTTGGCTGACCTATGCCTAAACTTTTGGGAGGAGGTGCTGTTGACCCCTTTATTTTTTTTTATCATCACCTAATCATGAAAAATTTATGAGTGCCTCCATGAACCACAAAACATTGGTTCATCTCCAAAATGTTGGTATATTTGAGTTTTATGTACTGATCAAACTTCTCTATACATTTTTTAGGTTTTTTATTCCTTATACAACTTCTACTTATCTCATGGGGCTAAATATATGGGTGTAAGTGTAAGATGATATGGTTCAGAGAGTATATTGTGAATTCCCAATCGAAATTCCCAATTTCATTTAATGTTGTGAATGAGAACATACCATGTGTTCTTATGATTCAGGGAAGATGAACATTTGGCCACTATATTCCATGTACTGGTGGTGTATTACATTTAGTGATCCTAGTTCATCTGGTATTGGGACATGGCCAGTGTAGGCATGTCAAGGTACAAAGAAATTTTCATGTTTATAGACAATGTCCAAGACATGAAGTGGTGAACATGGAAAAGAGCTGAGAACATGGGCAATATGCTTATTTTCTAGAACATGTATTGTATCGGAGGGTACACACCATGTGGAAGACAAATCTATATAGGTTCTGTGTAGAAGGACATGAACAATATCTTTTGTGAGGATATTCATTCCCTTTACCCAAGTACATAACATGACAACTCACAATGCCTACCATGTCATCTGTTAGATGTCACAACTAGGTGCCACAACTGGGTCACACACCATGGGAACTGTAGTACACATAGTTTACTATTCATGGGAATATCCTCCATGAGTATCTCCTTCATTGAGGCATTGGTTGGAGCCTATGAGTACCATATCAAGAGTAGTTTACCACATAGTATATAATGGTAGCCTTATTGGTGGAATTTGAGATACATCATGGAATGATTCTCGAATAGCTTTGTATTATATGTTCTCAATCCAAGGTGGTTGTTAAGGTGAATCACTTAAGATATGTCGGGGTAAGTACCCTACCCTCTCATATTAGGATGCAGGTCCCCATGAATCTTTATAATATTATAGATGAAACTCTCCCATAGTGGGCATGGGTCCTCTACTGATACTGTAGTTTTTCCGAGGTTTATACTCCCCCGACGGGTCATGGCTGTAACACCCTGAGATTTTATGAGATATTTTTTTTATGTCTTATGTTAAAAGCAACACCAAAGGAATTTTTCGCAGCACACAATACGGACTTGAATTGCATTACACGCAATCGCGACCTTCCTCAGTAGTGTGTGTAGTACGCAATACCAGGTTTTACTAAACAACGATATATTATTATAAACTAGACATTATGAATAGTATTTACTACATTTTCAATTTTATTATTCATCAAACACATTTTCTATAACATGGTAAGAGAATAAAATAAATTTTTTAGGTAAAATAAGTATTTTTCAAAACATGCAGTTTTGCCGCCATTTGATGGCGCAGCCACATTAAATCTAGTTTTTGACATGTTTATAAGTTCAATTTGAAAAAATAAAATTATTCTTTTGCATCAGGGTATAAAAATATACTTTAGATAAATTTTTGATATTTTTCTGATAACTTTCATATTTCGATGAATAGTAAAAATACGCTATTTTTTAAATAAAGACAACTTTTTTTCATTGAGATAATTTATATGAGTAAATTATTATATCGAATGGTTTTAAAGTATAAATACAATATATTTTTATCATTTAATATAATTTATGTCATTAGCATTAAGTTCACATTGAATTCATAGGTAAAAACATTTCAATCTTTGGGAATGTTTTAACTTATAAAACCCGTTTTCTTAACAATGGGATTTATTTTAAATTAATTAATGCAACTTATATGTTTTGAATTTTGAAAAATGGATTCCATATTCGGAATCAGTCGGTCCAAATTATGTTAATAGGCTAATTTTTATTTTTGGGCATTATGAATAGTAACTACGGTAAATTTTATTTACCATAGTTAAAGGTAAATCGGGTAATTAAGGGTAACTATAAGATTATAAAATTACCCTAACACCATCCAAAATACTATTGGATGACTAAAGGTCTACCCATATCACCTAAGGGTCGGATTATATTCATTTAATGGACTTTTGTCCACGAAAATAATTTATAAATTATTAAAACCAAAGAATGTGACAACATGTCACTTTCTTAAATATTTTAAGTATAATAATTTTAATTTAGTGATAAACATAATTAAACATATAACATGAATAGTATCCAGAAATATAATACCATTATCGACATCATAGGAATTTATTTAGAATTTTTAGGGATTAAATATTTGTCATTAATTATTACACAATAGTGATGTTGAAATTATTTTATTAATTAAAATATCAAATAAATGGTTTTAAAAATAATAAAATAAATAATATATGAACTATTTAATGTTCTCCACTAATTTTTTAGATGCATATGACCTTTTATGAATCTATTAAATCTTTTAGTTCAAACACATCTTCTGTATATATTTTATTTAAATTCAAATAAATGAAAAGTGTCAAAATTGGCACTATTGTTATTTTATAAAAATAAAATATTATAAAATTGTTTAAAAATTACAAATATAATTAAAAATTATAAATTAAAATTTATATGGTTGAAAATTTCATATAGTGTCAAATTATGGAAAATTCACAACACATATGTAATTATTTATAATAATTTAAAATTTAGAATATTATTACCACAAATAAAATTAAATTGATAAATCATGATAAATCAAGTTGATAATGTTTAAAATAAATTCCTAACATGTATAAATTTTATTGGATCATGATATTACAACCCTATCTCATCTAAGCTTCTGATATGAGTCATTTGAAAGTTTTTAAGTGGGTTTGGTATTTAATATAAACAAATATTTCTTATATTTCCAAAGATGCCCCTCTCCTCCCTTATAATAGGTCACCTCCTCCCTATCCTCTTCACACCAATTTGAGCCTTCAAAATCGTCCAATCCCTGCCCATTTAACTTACCCACTTCCCTAGAAACATCCTAGAGGTCCTGGTCTTCTTCAAAGACCAATTGTAGTGCCCTAAAAGGAGGTCTCAAAGAGGCACATCAAAGAAGATGTATTATCTGTTACCGATTATTTCAACTTTATTTATTCTTCTACTTCTTCTTATTTAGTTTTTTCATTATGAAGTAATAACATAAGTATCACTCATATACTGATATGTTATTATAAGTATGAAACAACCCTATTTCACCATCTATCGATCCTATGGAAAATGAAATCACCGCGCGTGTGTACGTAAAGAATATTGTCTCCACATCGTGGTGTAATCGATTTTCCACCACCACCTTACTTGGATGGGTATAATGGTGTAAATATTGAGTATATATGATTATTGTAAAGTGATATTGATTCTTAAATAGTATACATAAACTCCAATACAATTCCATGGGAATGATACCATCGCTCGTGCGTACGTACGGATTACCATCTCCACAATGCGATGAGATTCATTTTCCATGTTAACAATTCAAGAATGAATATAAAGTACATATAATAAGTAATAATGAAATATATGACATAATAATTATACTGTATTTATGTACATATATATTTATGTCATATACTTAATTCCATTCAATTCAATAAAGAAACATAAACAGTGTTCATGCGTACGTACGGCCTACCGTCTCCATGAACGGTGTATTTCTGTCCATTTATCGATCTATTATATATATGTATATTCTGAATATATATTATATATAAATCATTTATTACATTATGGATGTAATTAATCAGGATCTAAGTAATCATATGAATAATTACAAGTTCTAACACGAACCACAAATGTAACAATTTTACCCAAAACACTACTTTAACATAAATTTACAAAAGAACGGGTAATATAAAGTCATAAGTGAACCATATATGATATAATAACAATGAATATGATTCTTTAATAAGTCAATGACATTATTTAAATCATTATACAGGATGTTCTGATACGTACAAAGCATATCAGACCTATGGTAAGGGATAATTGTGCTAATCTCATTTTTATCCGAGATTGCTTATTTGTAAGTATTTACTGGGATTATTGCTATCATCCATGTCCATGTTTTATAAAAGTGTATTCATGTTTTTTTAAGGTCCTTTTTACCCATTTTGACTTTTACCCCATGGTATGGAAGGAATCTTTCTTTTATTTACCCTACAAGGCACTTTTTGACTTTTCCGACAAAAGTACGATAAGATTTTTTTAACGTATATGCAATGAAAGGATTTTTATGGTTTTATAAAGCCTTATTTTCGTGATGCTTCCTCCAAAATATTTCATAACTATTTTCAACAAAATCCTTTTTTTTTAAATTGCATGACATTATGTGAAAATAAAATTATTTTGAAGAAAAAGGATATTTTCCTCAAGAATTCATTTCATGTGTTTTAGCAAAACCATTTTCATCTAAGATGACATTATTTCACATGTGTATGTTTCAAGTATCATGTCCCTATGATTTACATGGTTTTACTTTTCTAATGATGAAATAATATCCTATTTTTTATATGGATTATGTTATGATGGCAAGATGTTTAAGAATCTCATTCTATTACATGGGTTATGCTATGATTTATGATTTATGATTTTGTGGCACACGAAAAAATGATTTCATTATGAGATGGGTGGGACCTATATCTCCCTCAAATGCATTGGGTAAAGATTTATATCTCATGAGATAGACATGGTTGGAACGGTAAGTTAATCTGGTTCAGTGTTACAGGACTAAAACGATGAGTGAACTCGATTCAGAAAGGGACTTTTTCCACTAATATGGTCTTGGAAGAAATGCCTTGGATACAATGGAAATCATTACATGTGATTAATGGATGCCACGATTACATGTTTTATTCCCATGCTATTTTATAATGATTTACGTTCCATTATGATCTATGCCTTTTGTACTTCAATGTTTTATGTCGTTGCTCAAGATTTTGATGTTTAAACATTATGTTCATCTATTTAAGTTCAAATGTATATGGTGTGTTTTATTTTATCCATGCTTACCCTTAATGAGATTTGAGCTCACCCTTTTGTATTTGTTCTTTCCCCAGGTCAGGAAGAAGGGTATTAAGTAAGATATGCCAAAAAGGGACTATAGATATGATGAAATAAATGTGAGACATTGTAGATGCTTTATGAACCAGTTGTTTATGTTTCCCAATTTCTAAAGACATTATAGCTATACGGTCCTTTGATGGTTTTGTTATATGTTGTAATAAGTATGCTTCAATTTTGAAGTATTAACCATGTCTGTAAAGTATGGGTCTCTATAGTTGATATCAGAGGAAAGGTATAGTCACACTTTGGAAACTAAGATGTGAAATCCTTAGTAAGAAACCTAATGATATGTATAAGCATAGAACACAATATTAGTGTTTTAGAAATGGCCATGAACAACCAATGATAAGACCTTAACTGTGAAATTTTATTCGTGATTATGTGGTTTTCCTATTATAATTAGTGTTACTCACACTATTCTTCTTGGTTTTAGTCAATAGCTAGAACCCGAAAAACCCGTGTTAATGCGGAATGCGACGGGCAATGCAATGATTGTCCCTCTGATCCACCAAACATTATGGGAGCAGGAATACAAAATATTGTAGCCATGCTCACACAACTTTCTCAAGCTATGAATCATGAAAGACTTGCAAAGGATAAAATGAAGGAGCAACATTCTGTCGAATCCTTCATGAGGCAGCATCCACCTTCATGCAGCGGGTCTTCTGATCCATTAGTGGCTGGAAAATGGTTCAGTACCACTGAAAATATATTTTTAGTTCTTCAATTTTCTGAACATGATAAATTCATCTTAGCAGTGTATCGTTTGGAAGGTGATGCTGATCAATGGTGGAATTTTATTAAGAATACAAGTCAAAGGGATGAAATTGAGTCCATGGAATGGGACGAGTTCAAGAACTTATTTTTCAATAAGTATTTCCCTCGTATTCTTTTAACAAAGATGGAGAAAGAGTTTCTTGAACTAAAGAAAAATGATGATGAATCTGTTGGTACCTACGAAGCAAATTTTACAAGACTTGCAAGGTATGCTTCTAGAATTATTATCCAACCTGAGAGTAATATCGATCGATTCTTTAGTGGCTTAAAACCAAGTCTTCGAAGGGCGTTAGCCATAAGGGACTTCAATAGCTACGAGGAAATTTTTCGATGTTATCTCAAGGTTGAGATGGAGATTGGTATAACCCATCAGTCACATGGGTTTGATAAGAAGAGGAAAATGGAATTCAAAGGAATATCTAAAGACCACACTGAAAAGAAGATGAGTTTTCCCATATGCTCAATGTGTGGAAAGAAATATGGAGGAAATTGTCTTAAGGGGACAAGAAAATGTTATAAGTGTGGAAAAGAAGGTCATCGGGCAAATGAATGTTGAAATAATGGGAAGAAGATGTCTAATGATGCAAACAAATGAAGGGATACACAGAATGAACCTACTACACTTCAATGTTTCAAGTGGAAGGAGATGGGGAATTATGCCAATCAATGCCCAAATCCAAGGTTTGATGATGATGATCGATGTCAACAAACTCTTAAGGCCAAAGTCAAAGTAATGTCACATGAAATTACAATCGGAGATGTGGATTACGACAAAAAAGTGGTGAGAGGTATAGTTACCATCCACTCTAAAGTAGAAAATGGTTTATTTGATTCTAGATCAACCCACTCTTTTATTTCGGAAGAATTTTCTAAGGGTATCACTATATTACCTCAACAATTAGATGTTGATTTGGATGTGACAACTACTAATGGCACAATAGTAGCATCAAAAGATTACAATTCTTCTCCGATTGAAGTTTTTGGGAAAGTGCTTCCTGCAAATCTTGTGATCCTTCCTATAGTGGAATTTGATGTGATTCTTAGCATGGATTGGCTTTATTTATATGGAGCTCATATCAATTTCCAATGAAGGGAAGTCACATTTCATATTCCAGATCAATCTATGATCATCTATCGATGAAAGGATGAACATAACCTTCTAGTGGAAATTTCATCCAACTTATTTGTCTTGATTCCACTAAATGAAGGTTATTTATCTCAAATGGTTGGATAGAAACTCACGATTAATAATATGCCCATTGTATGGGAATTTTATGATGTATTTCTAGAGGAATTTCCAGGTCTTCCACCAAATCATGAAGTTGAGTTTTCAATAGAACTCGTACTGGGTACTTTTCCTATTTCGAAGACACCTTATAGAATGGCCCCAATTGAGTTGCAGGAATTGAAGAAGCAACTCTAAGAGAATATTGATAAAGGATTCATACGCTCTAGTGAATCACCTTGGGGAGAACCTGTTGTTTTTGTTAAGAAGAAAGATGGATCAATGAGACTCTGCATTGATTATTGAGAACTTAACAAGATCACTATCAAGATAAAATATCCTCTCCCACACATTGATGACCTATTTGACCAACTACGTGGAGCTCAATACTTTTCCAATATTGAACTTTGTTCAGGGTATCATCAATTAATGGTCAAAAGGGTGGATATACCAAAGACATCTTTCCGTACAAGGTATGGACACTATGACTTTATATTGATGCCATTTGGTCTTATTAATTCCCCTGGTATCTTCAAGGATCTGATGAATAGAGTCTTTAGAGACTATCTTGATCATTTTGTGGTAGTCTTTATAGATGATATTCTTGTCTATTCAAAGAGTAAGGAAGAACATGAAGATAACTTGAGAATTGTATTAAAGACCCTAATAAAGGAGAATCTTTCTTCCAAATTTACCAAATCTGAATTTTGGATTAAAAAAGATGCATTTTTGGGTCACATAATCTCAAAAGAGGGGATATCTGTGGACCAGCAAAAACAGAGGTTATCAAAAGATGGTCGAGACCAGCAACAGTAACTGAGATCCAATGTTTTCATGGTTTGGCTGGATATTACCAACGTTTTGTGAATGATTTTTCAAGGATATCTGACCCACTCACCAAGTTGACTCGAAAAAGAGTTAAGTTTGTTTGGACGGAGGAATGTGAAGAAAATTTCAAAGAGCTAAAAAGAAGGTTAGCTAGTGCACTTGTGCTCACACAACCTTGTAGTGGAGAAAGGTTTGTGATCTACAGGTATGCATCCAAGAAGGTACCGAGATGTGTTCTCATGAAAAATGATATGGTGATAGCTTATGCCTCATGACAGTTGAAAATCCATGAGCAAAATTACCCAACTCATGATTTGGTGTCATCTGCGTTAATATTTGCATTAAAGATTTGGAGGCATTATCTTTATGGAGAAAGGTGTGACATTTATACTGATCATAAAAGTTTAAAGTATATTTTCACACAAAAGGAGCTGAATATGCGTCAAAGAGGATGGTTGGATCTGATTAAGGATTACGACTGCTCAATTCATTACCACCATGGGAAAACAAACA
The DNA here is from genome assembly GCA_963277665.1 of Viscum album. Classification (NCBI taxonomy): domain Eukaryota; kingdom Viridiplantae; phylum Streptophyta; class Magnoliopsida; order Santalales; family Viscaceae; genus Viscum; species Viscum album. The sequence goes on along the minus strand of OY728140.1, from coordinate 1,815,926,553 downwards.
AGGTAGCAGATGCATTAAGTCGACAAGACCATGCTAGCTTATCCATGATGAGGATCACAAAAGATCCAATATTTATGGATTTAAAAATGATGGATCTTGTAATTTTAATGGAAGGGGAGAAATCTTATCTTTCTCAAATTAATGTTGAACCATCTATACATGTGAAGATTAAAGTGGCATAGAAAGAAGATGTTGAGTTAAAAAAGAAGGTGAGAAATGTTCCTGAATTCAACCTTGATTGTGATGGGATAATAAAGTTCAGGAATCAGGTTTGTGTTCTTACCATCCCCGAATTAAAGGAGCTGCTGGATGAGGCTCATAGTTCTTCATTTTATATTCATCCTGGAAGCACGAAGAATTATAGGGACTTGAAAGAGTACTTCTGGTGGGAAGGAATGAAAAGAGATGTTGCTGAATATGTCTCTTGATGCTTGGTTTTTCAGTGAGTTAAAGCTGAGAGACAGAAGTCTAAGTGGATGTTACAACCATTACCCATACCAAAATGGAAATGGGAAAACATCACTATGGACTTTGTCACTGGAATTCCTAAAACATCCAAAGCCAATAATTCTATCTTGGACATAGTTGATTGTCTTACTAATTCTTCACACTTCATTGCTATTAGAGAGGATTTCCCTCTAGATAAGTTTGCCAGGATATATGTAAAGGAAGTGGTAAGATTTCATGGAGTACCACTTTCTATTATATCTGGTCGGGATCCGAGGATAACCTCAAAGTTCTGGAGAAGTCTTCAGCATTCTATGGATATAGAGTTGAGTTTCAGCACTGCTTATCATCCTCAGATAGACGGTCAGTCTGAGAGGACAATTAAAACTCTAGAAGATATGTTGAGATCATTCTCTATAGATTTCAAAGGTGGTTGGGATCAACACCTACCTTTGGTGAAATTTTCTTATAATAATAGCTTTCACTCCAGTATTTATATGGCTCCTTATGAAGCTCTTTATGGAAAGAACTGCCGGACTCCAACTTGTTGGGATGAAGTTGGGGAAAGAAATCTATTAGGACCTGATCTTGTTGATGAGATGGCAGAAAAGTTCAGAACTATTCAACAACACATAAGAGCAGCTCAGAGTCGACAAAAAATTTATGTCGACAATTGAAGAAAAGACCTAGAGTTTGAAGTGGGTGATAAAGCATTCTTACGAATATCTCCCTGGAAGACGGTCATGAGATTTGGAAAGAAGGGAATGTTGAGCCCTAGATATAGCGGTCCTTTTGAAATTCTGGATCGTGTTGGGAAGGTAGCTTTCCGATTGGCGCTTCCACCGAATCTCTCTCAAGTTCAAGATGTGCTCCATGTATCTCTCCTAAGAAAGTACATACCAGATCCTTCACATGTACTCAGCTTAGAAGTTGTACCACTGGAGCAAGATAGTTCTTATGAAGAACAACCGATAGAGATTCTGGATCGTAGCGAAACATTCATACGGAACAAGACCACTCGCTTGATGAATGTTTTATGGAGGAACCACCAATTAGAAAAAGCTACATGGGAACTTGAGGATATGATGAGGGACAGGTATCGTCATCTGTTTGTAATGAAGTGATGAATTTCGAGGGAAAAAATCATTTTAAGGGGGGTAGAATGTGATACCATGAGATTTTATGAGAAATCTTTTTGATGTCTTATGTTAAACACAACACCAAAGGAATCTTTCACATCACACAATACGGACTTTTCTTGCATTACACGCAATCGCGACCTTCCTCGATAGCGTGCGTCGTACGCAATACCGGGTTTCAGTAAACAACGATATATTATTATGAACTAGCTTTTATGAATATTATTAACTAAATTTTGAATTTTATTATTCATCTTACACATTTTTTAGAACATGGTATGAGAACAAAATAACTTTTTCGGGTAAAATAAATAATTTTCAAAAAATGCATTTTTGCCCGAATTTGATGGCTCACCCACATTAATTCTAGTTTTTGACATGTTTATAAGTTCAATTTTACAAAATAAAATTCTTCTTTTGAATCAGGGTATAAAAATTTACTTTGGATAAATTTTTTATATTTTTCTGATAACTTTCATATTTTGATGAATAGTAAAAATACGCTAATTTTTAATTAAAAACAACTTTTTTTCATTAAGATAACTTATATGGTTAAATTATAATATTGAATGGTTTTAAAGTATAAATAGAATATATTTTTACCATTTAATAAAATGTATGTCATTATCATTAATTTCACATTGAATTCATAGGTAAAAACAATTCAATCTTTGGCAATGTTTTAACATCTAAAACACATTTTCTTAACAATGGGATTTATTTTTAATTAATTACTACAACATATATGTTTTGAATTTTGAAAAACGGATTCCATATTCAGAATCAGTGGGTCCAAATTATGTTAATAGACTACTTTTTATTTTTGGGCATTATGAATAGTAACTACGGTAAATTTTATTTACCATAGTTAAAGGTAAATCGGGTAATTAAGGGTAACTATAAGATTATAAAATTACCCAAACACCTTCCAAAATCTGATTGGATGACTAAAAGTCGACCATATCACTTAAGAGTTATATTAGATTCATTTAATGGACTTTTGTATATGAAAATAATTTAATTATTATTAAGACCAAAGAATGTGACAACATATCACTTTCTTAAATCTTATAAGTATAATAATTTTAATTTAGTGATAAACATAATGAAACTTCGAACATAAATAGTCTAAAGAAATCAAATATAATTATCTACATCATAGGAATTTATTTAAAATTTTTAGGGAATAAATAATTATCATTAATTATGACACAATAGTGATGTTCAAATTATTTTATTAATTAAAATATCAAATAAATGGTTTTAAACTTAATAAAATAAATATTATATGAACTATTTAATGTTATCCACTAATTTTATAGATACATATGACCTTTTATGAATCTATTAAAGCTTTTAGTTCGAAGATATATTCGGTATATATTTTATTTAAATTCAAATAAATGAATTGTGTCAAAATTGACACTATTGTTATTTTATAAAAATAACATATTATAAAATTGTTTAAAAATTAAAAAAAAAATTAAAATTTATAAATTAGAATTTATATGGTCGAAGATTTCATAATGTGTCAAAATATGGAAAATTCACAACACATATGTAATTAATTATAATAATTTAAATTTTAGATTGTTATTACCACAAATAAAATTAAATTGATAAATAAGGATAAATCAAGTTGATAATGTTTAAAATAAATTTCTAAAATGTCTAAATTTTATTATTTGATGATATTACAACCCTATATCATCTAATCTTCAGATATGAGTCATTTTGGAAGTTTTTATGTGGGGTTGGGATTTAATATAAACTAATATTTCTTATATTTCCAAAGGTGCCCCTCTCCTCCCCTATAAAAGGGCACCTCCTCCCTCTCCTCCTCACACAAATTTGAGCCTTCAAGCTCGGACCATACCATCCCATTTCACTTACCCACTTCCGTAGAAACATTTTAGAGGACCCGATCTTCTTCAAAGACCAATTGTAGTGCCATAAGAGGAGGTCTCAAAGAGGCGTTTCAGAGAAGAGGTAATGTCAGTTACCGATTCTTTCAACTTTATTTCTTCTTCTACTTCTTCTTCTTTAGTTGTTTCATTATGAAGTAATAACATCAGTATCACTCATATAATGATATGTTATTATAAATATGAAACAACCCAATTTCACCATCTATCCATCCTACGGAAAACGAAATCACCGTGCGTGCGTACGTACGGAATACCGTCTTCACGTCGTGGTGTAATCTATTTTCCACCACCACCTTTCTTGTATGAGTATAATGGTGTAAATAATGAGAATATTTGATTATTTTAAAGTGATATTGATTCTAAAATAGTATACATACACTCCAATACAATTCCATGGGAACGATATCATCACTCGTGCGTACGTACGGATTAGTGTCTCCACGACGCGATGAGATTCATTTTCCATGTTAACAATTCAAGAATGATTCTAAAGTATATATAATAATTAATAATGAAATATATGACCTAATAATTCTACTGGATTTATGTACAAATATATGTATGTTTTATACTTAATTCAATTCAATTAAATAAGGAAACGAAAACAGCGTTCATGCGTACGTACGACCTACCGTCTCCATGAACGGTGTATTTCTTTCCATTTATCGATCTATTATGTATTTGTATATTATGAATATATATTATATATAAATCATTTTTTACATTCTGGATGTAATTAATCATGATATAAGTAATCATATAAATAATTACAAGGTAAAACACGAACGAAAAATGAAATGATTTTACCCAAAATGCTACTTTAACATTAATTTAAAAAAGAACAGGTAATATAAAGTCATAAGAGAACCATATATGATATAATAAAAATGAATATGATTCTTTAATAAGTCAATGACATTATTTAAATCATTATATAGGAGGTTTGGATACGTATGAAGCATATCGGACCTCAGGTAAGGGATAATTGTGCAAATCTCATTTTTATCTGAAATTGCTTATTCGTATGTATTTACTGGGATTATTGCTATCATCCATGTACATGTTTTATAAAAGTGTATTCATGTATGTTTAAAGTCCTTTTGACCCATTTTGACTTTTTCCGCATGGTATGGAAGGAATCTTTCTTTTATTTAATCTACAAGGTACTTTTTGACTTTTCTGACAAAAGTACGAGAATAATGTTTTTTAACGTATATGATATGAAAGGATTTTTACGGTTTTATAAAGACTTATTTTCATGAAGCTTCCTCCAAAATACTTCATGACTATTTTCAACAAAATCCTTTTCTTTTAAAATTTCATGACATTTTTTGAAAAGAAAATGAATTTGAAGAAAAAAGGATATTTTCCTCAAGAATTCATTTCAAGTGTTTTATCAAAACCATTTTCATCTAAGATGAAATTATTTCACATGTGTATGTTTCAAGTATCAAGTCTCTATGATTTACATTGTTTCACATTTCTAATGATGAAATAATATCCTATTTTTTATATGGATTATGTTATGATGGAATGATGTTTAAGAATCTCATTCTATTACATGGGTTATGCTATGATGTATGATTTAGGATTTTGTGGCACACGAAAAAATGATTTCATTATAAGATGGGTGGGACCTATATCTCCCTCCAATGCATTGGGTAATGATTTATATCTCATCAGATAGACATGGATGGAACGGTAAGTTAATTCGGTTCATTGTTACAGGACTGAAACGAGGAGTGAACTCGATTCAGAAAGGGACTTTGTCCACTAAGATGGTCTTGGCAGAAATGCCTTGGCTACTATGGAAATCATTACATGTTCTTAATGGATGCCAAAATTAAAGGTTTTATTCCCATGCTATTTTATAATGATTTATGTTCCATTATGATCTATGCCTTATGTACTTCCATGTTTTATGTCGTTGCTCAAGATTTTGATGTTAAAACATCATGATCATCTTTTTAAGTTCAAATGCATATGGTATGTTTTATTTTATCCTTGGTTACCCTTAATAAGAATTTGAGCTCACCCTTTTGTATGTTTTCTTTCCCCAGGTCAGGAAGAAGTGTATTATGTAAGATATGCCAAAAAGGGAATATAGAAATGATGAAATAAATGGGAAACAATGTAGATGCTTTATGAACCTGTTGTTTATGTTTCCAAATTTCTAAAGACAATATACCTATATGGTCCTTTAATGGTTTTGTTATATGATGTAATATGTATGCATCAAATTTGATGTATTAACCATGTATATAAAGTATGGGTCGCTATAATGGCATAGGTTCCAGGAATCATTTGTGCGGTTGGTAATGGAGCCCCGTTGATATCAGGGTGAGGGATCTCCATAACCATTGTTCATATAGAATCACTACTCCCCTATCAATCCATGGTGTGGATCCTCTATCCATTTAGTTTATACTCCACTATGCACTTGGAATTGGTCCCCTATCTATGGATTAGTACTCCATAATAATTTTGTAGTAGTGGGGAGTGTGTGGTCCACCAGAGTTGTAGCTCCCTTCTACCTCAATGTAGTGTGGTTCAAGCCCCTACATAGGGCTACTAAATTGGTTTCATGAGATGGTTAGAAGTTGGTACTCCCTCACCTATTGGGAGTGAAATTTTGTGTGTCCCTCTGATCTCTCTTCAAATAGGATGAACATTTTTCATTTCATGGAGAATTTCTTCTTCACATGTGGTTTAGTATCTAGGGGTTGAACTCTCCAATTGGGTACATGTGAGTTCATACAGTGTGCTAGATAGTCGTGATAGGAACTATGGTTTTTTGTGCTTGTGATTGCTTAAGAGAGTTGTTCCTGATGTAGCATGTTTTTTTGGTGGAATATCTGGTATTTCAGGATTGATTCTCAATGGATTAAATCTCATGGATACAAAATTTGGGATAGAAAGACTTATGGAGTGCATTTTCAGGGATGAGTGTCACCTTTTATCCTCTAGTGGAGTCATTTGGTTGGATGTGAGGTTTGATCCTCATGGGACATGGAGTCTGATATTAGTATATTTGGGTATTTTCTATGATAAATTTTCACAGTGACACATTTATTTATTAAAACACCATGTTGTTCAAGATAACTAATTGTGTATAGCCGAGGAGTTGTTGAGATAGAGTTTCTCCCTCACTTTTGTTTTGTCCTATAGATATTCTAAGTAGATTATGGTCCTTCTATGTGTCCCTTTTAGTTTGGGTTTTTGGTTTCCTACTAGGTATTGTTATATTCACCCCTAAATTGTATTTTCAAGAACATTTCAATTCTTATGCAGAAGAAAGGCCTTTTGATGGAGTCATAGGATGACTTAGAGTTGACTCAACATTATGAGATTGATATATTGATGTGTTTTCTATGTTTTTACCATGGTTTGTTCTGGTGGTTTCATTTGAGAGTAGTACTCTATTTTGGATAAGTTTGGAATCATTTTCTAGTTTCTTCAGGCTTCTATGTTTTCCTTTTATGTCTTCATTACTTCTTTTTTACTTTGGTTATGGGATAGATGTATGCATGCATTTTTTTCATTAATTACTATCTATGAACTATTTCAAGGAGTTGTTTGTGGGTGTGGGTATATAGTTACTTCAGGATAATCCCTCCCATGTGTTTGATAATCCTACCCGGTATAGGATGTTATCCACTGGCCTATAAGAGGTCAGCATGGGGAGTTTCGGATCAGGACCCTATATGTCGGGTCATGACAATTACATACATAAATATTACATTATTTTAGATTAATATTTAATAAACATCACATTAGTAAATTCCCCAAAACTGTAGTGGTTCAGTGTCCTGGGAGACTATGCACATAATAAAAATATTTAATTAAATATCATAAACATATCTGAAAATGTTTTTCTCTCATTGTACCCTTCATAAACATACCCTACTAGAATAATTTCATCATAATCATGAAGACATTGTAACATAATTAGGAGTGATTTCATATTCACCATAAAGGTAAATAAGGGAGATATCATTCTATCATCATATAAAATCATATTAAATTATTAATGGAATTGTTTCATGATCATATCTTTTGAATTTCATTCCCAATTAGTCATAAATCATAAATCACGACTCCTGGTGTAATGTAATATCATTTAAAAATATATGATTCATAATATTCAGGAATCATCCTTAATCAATCATTATCCATTAGATAATATCATAATCATTTGAAGATGTCATTATAATTGCATGGCATAATCGTAAGCATCGTATATAATATCATTACACAAGGCATAAAACCCATACCACCATCACATAGTGGAAAAATTTTCACAAAATATCGAGTTCACCCTTTAAACACTTATCATCACTAAAATAAGTTTTTTGAATATCCTTTTTTATTACTAGAATAGGTTCACAAATCATACTCATTTATTAATATAATTGGTTCCCTTACTATCTAATTATATTCATGGAATGAGTTTACTGCCTAACCTTCTTCATTTATATAATGTGTTAACTCCCCATATTAATTAATATTTTCTCATGAGATATCAAAAATTACCAAATTCATCATAGAGATATAATATTATGTACCCACCCATAAAATAATGAAAACCATACATATTTGTGTGATAAGATCGTCAAACATTCATCACATCATCATAGCATAGCCTGTGAAAAATAAATGTTCTATGTAAAAGTATTACCATCACATAATCATAATTTTTCCAAAGAAAGGAAGAGGATGTAATCTTAAGGGTATATCTCCATTTAAGAAATACAATATTTACTATATTCTGATATATATGAATAATTTTTTTTAAAATCATATAATTTTTTTTGTAAATCGAGGGATGCCATCCCTTTTCATTTAGTAACACTAAAAACAGAAATTCCACATCAAAATTGGAATATGGTTTTCATTATAAATCCTTTCAAAAATTTATTTTTTTTCACGTGGAATGAAATACATTGTGGGGGGAACCCCACACATATCAACTAACTTTTATGAAAAATATCATTTTACCCTATTATAAAAAATCAAAAGTGTGTGGTTTTTTAACCCTTTGAATATATTCCTTTCTATCATTAAAACAATTTAAATCTATTGAAATTAAATATTACCAAATACTTGTGTATATTTACAAACATCTACAAAACATTTTAAAAAAAATGATGTGGAGGAGATTTATTCCTATCCTAAAATGATAAATTAGGTCATGCATTCATAAATTCATATTTTCAGTCAAGAGAGTGGTTAAATAAATGAAAAACATGAAAAAAGAGTACATTACTTGACAATAAGAAAATTTATGGGTTTTAAAGGATGAGTATCATATAATTTACCTAAATGTAAAGGTTACAAAGAAAACCCCTAAAATGGGATTGTATCATAAACCCCTACCTCACGTCTCATACAATTCATATGTGTACTATCCAAATATAAAAAAAATATATTTATTATACATATATATAATAAAAATATTCAAATATGTATTACAATATATTATTACATATTAATTTCCATGTAACCTTTTATTGAAATTCATCATTTAAATAATTATTGAGGAAAAAACTGTTATGTTTTCCATGTGTGTGTCAGTTGGAAATTTCCAATTCTTATACCTTGGTCGTGATATAATTTTATAAAGAATAATAATCATTCCATAATTATAAAACTTATTCATTATATTTTTTTTATAACTAGTCATATATGGTTGTGATGTAATATGATTTACATCACTTCATATATACGGTAGTCTAAACTTTTTCATGGGTAATGTTTCTAGTAATGGATGAATGAAACAGAAGGAAGGTAAATAAAAAATAAAAAAATAAAAAAAATTATGTTTTAAATATATTATATATAAATTTACAATATCTTTATTTCATATATGTAAAATAGAAATGAATAATTATTTGTGCCACATCATGTATGTGGTATTCCACACGTATGAATGAGCAATATCAACATTTATCAATAGTTTGAAATGTATGAGGGTACATAATATTTCAAATTTCCAAAATATTAATTAATATAAAAATGTAATATATAATTATTTAATATATCTATATAACCATACATGATAGACAATGATGTAAAATAAAATACATAGTTTCATAGAGATGGTACTTTGTACATACTCATAAGTGGTAATTTTTTTATCCTTTTTTACATAAAGGACCTTAAATATTATAGTACCATTATAATAATAATATAAAACTATATTTAATATATTTATGATATAATTTTGTGTTGGTTGTAGTTTATTTTTAGATGGTATAAGAAAAAATTAAATATAAATTGATTTAGTTTAGGAGGTTAACTATGCTTTCAGAAATCCTCTTTGGACCTCTAAAAAAAATACCCTTATGATTCTTTTTATATGTTAGGTGGGTGGAAATATTGTAATTTATTAATGATTTCAAATATTATAAATTCATTTCCAAGTGAAATAGTCAAAAATGGATAAATTTTCAAATCTAAGATAAGAGAAATTTTAAAACCATTCAACAAATAATATTTTGAAAATATTATTAGTCATTTTAAATATTTTATCCTTGTTCAAAGAACATGATAACCATTTATAACCTTTACAGATATAGATAAAATTTACCATAGTTACTATTCATTATATCTAAATTATAATACCATTTTATGAATGTATATTTAGATATAAAAGGAATCAATTTTATAAATTAAATTATTATTATTCCAAAATTTTACTTTAATTTTATTTTCTTATGAAAGGATACAATAAATGATTGAAAACAAGATTTACATCAAATGAGGACTAAGCCATGAAATTCATAGCTTGTTTTAAGGCTATAGAAAAGAACTTTATTTCCAAAATGTCCAAATTATGAGACATGTTTATAAAGGGAGAAAATTTTAAAAGTAAAAATCAATACCATTTATGAAATTAATTAACAATCCAATTCATAAACCAATCTCCAAAAAACCAAGTAAACATAACGAGTTTTGATGGATAAACACCTATATTGTCAGGCATTTTCACAAAAAAACCAGGACTGATGTGGGCATCCTTTTTGAAAAATTGTTGGATTAATCTAATTCAACATGATATCCATAAAGGATTAAAAATAAAGAGTTTCTAAACTGCTCATATAGAATAATCAACTATGGGAAGATTTGGAGAACAGTATACTCATGCTGCATTATTATATTTTTTGTTCATTTTTTAATTTTTATCATTATAGTTATTAATTACCTCTCATACATCAACTCATGTACCACATACATGGAGGTCTAGTTATAATTATTGATTAGAAAGGGGGTGAATTTATTTTTCTATTCATGATTTTGATTACTATAAATGAATTAAAATAATTTCTTTATTCTTATTTACAGTATCAATTTTCAATTCTTAGTTTCCAATACAAAATTTTATTTTATTTGGATTAGATTCTGTTAAAACTAGATTCCCGGGTTGATTATTTATTTCTACCTCCACCTAAATTTTATACAATTGAATAGATTTGGGATGAATGGTGAGTCTCAATGATAATAAGTACATGTGTGGAGTTATATGTTGTAACTATTGGTTTACTATGGAATAATAATACTTGATTGGGGATTTCCATAATTCATCAAGAGTATATATTGCAACACAACTCACAAAGAAAGGAGGGTTGAACAACATGGGATTTTAATTTTTATATACTCACAATCACCATCTAGACAATAGAGTGAGAGAAATTGATATAGAAATATCTATCTTACTAGTTAGAAGAAGAAGAACTAGTAAATCATGAAATAATGAAAACACTAAACTTTGTCTAGCTAAGACTGAACTGATCACCATTTTTGCTAAATTGATTTGAATTATTAATTTAAATTAAATTCTAAAATTAACAATTTCTCAACATAATAAAAATAAATTTTCTCAAATAATATTAAATCTGACGAACCATTTTTGTGTACTCTACTAAAAATATTATCTAGGGTTATCCACAAGAATATAACCATGAAAATTAATTTCTTTCATAGCCCATGAAATGGTTTCCATCACAAGAAATTAATCTAGACTCATTACCAAATTTATAAATGTTGATTAAAAATATTAGATCACATTTATCAAATGAGGTATAATAATGTGGTAGAAATTAATTTTAAAAAAATGGTGTTGAATGCAATGAAAATGGTTTTTATAAAATATGATTTTAAACAAATAAATAAATTTAATGAAATTCCATCCTTAGTAGAAACCATTAGATGTGTTTAATAATATTTAATTTTTTATATTATCTTAAAATTTTATTGACCTCATTTCTAAGTAGTTATTAATTTAATTTATTATGATAAAAATACATTATTCTCAATAAATTAGTTTTTTAGAAAACATCACTTTTTTACAATAATATGATTCTACTTCATTGTTAACCAGTTGATAACCAATTATAGAATTTTATAAATATGAATAAATATTTTATATAATTTTAGTATGCTAACATAATTTTTAAATAATATAAAAAACCATTAAATATGTTATATATGACAAAAACAATCCTTATAATCAAAAAAATTGATAATAGTTATTTTGGATCATAATTATTTCCGATGTGAATTAGAAACTATTTTTTATAATTATATTTTATATAAATACAATATAATGTACTTTATTTATAATTTATAATAATTATCCACATACATTAAGTATTTTGTATAAAGAAAGAAATTAAATACATTAAATTTATCAATGATAAATATGTCATAAAATCTAATAATGTTACAATTTCACATTCAATTATTTTTTCACGAATATAAAATTTTTATTTAATTTCATTTTGTGATACTGACTTTCATAGATGTTGGTAATATGGGAAGAGTACATCTAGAATTTAACAATTCATGGAAAATTATTTTGTTTCATGTTCAATCAAAAAAGAAACTTCTAATTACATTGTCATCAATTTACAGATGAGTATATGTCTATAGGCAAATCTTATGGATTTATGTTATGGAAAAACACACCTTAATAAATTCTGGATAAAATTTTTTGTATTCTTTAATTAAATATTATAACAGAAATTATGTTACAATTTTCAAAACAACCTATATTCCATCATGCAAAAAACACATTGATCTTGGTCATTTATTTTCAAGGGATTATTCACCAAAGGATGATATTTTCATAGAACTTATTTTAATTGAACATAAACACATATATTTATTAGAAAATACTCTATATATAAATATAATTTAGTTTATTAAAGGATAATTTTGTATGATTAATATTAAGATAACACATTTTAATCCCTTGAATTAATTTTTTATTTTATGTTCTTTCTAGATGTTTCATTTGTTTTTATAATTAAATTATATTATTCATTTATTCCATTATAAATTTATTTTTTAAAACTTTTCTGAAACATCTAGTTACATATCACTTTATGTGACAAAGGGAGAATTATTTTTTCTATAATTACATAGATGTCTAACAGTATTTTCAATTAATCCCACTCAACTACATAACCCCAATGAGAACTCTCTACTTCACCAAAATAAAAACAATAATCAAATTATTTCATTACCAATCAATGTTAAATTGTATGTTTAATAATGAAATCAAATATTATAGAGCTTCATGTCGCTCAATGAACTCTATTTCAATGAGTTAGGATATGATAGTGCTACCATGAAAATCTATTTATGTTCTTTAGATAAATTAGATGAATATTACTTTAAACGGATTCTAATGTTATAATATATTAGAATGGATATATGATGATAATAAAATAAGATGTATTTTTTATAATTGTTTAGAGAGATAAATAAAAATGGATTTTTTTACTCTAAATGGAGTTGTTGTTCCACCTAATGTGAATTGGAATGAAATCACCCATTATTGTATTAAATTTGTTAAATACTTCCATGTTCCCCATTAGAGTAGGTATGTTTACACTAATTCCATTATATTTTATGATGATATAAGTAATCCAGTTTTCATGGAATCCTGGTTTGGTAATAGTGATACTAGAATTAAATCTCAAAAAATCCTATAACATGACCAAAGAGTTTCTATATCATTAATTTGGACTAGTATAGCATAGGAAACTAGAGAATTTGAGATAGTGTTATTTGAATTAAAAAAATATGACCCTTATTCTGTTAAATAATGACACATGCATGTTTCTTATAACATATTTTGAACCTATAAATCATTGTTTTTTGGAAAATTAGAAGTTAAATTTTTATCATTAGGGAAAGATTTTGACCATGATTTTAATGATTATGGATATTAAATAGATAAAATAAATAGAAACCATGGGATAAATAAATTAAATTAAATTTTATATTCTAGTAATGATCATGATGTTCAGAAAAAATTACATTATGAATATGTTTTTATTATGAAAGAAAATAGAAAATATAATTTGGAGAGGATTGTAATGATTTTATTAGGGATCATGATGATTGGTACCATATCATTGTTATGTATCTTATTTTAGCCATATTAATTTATGTGGAAAAGATAGATTTAGATAAGGTGTATATTTTTTGACCTGGTAATATAGATGAGGTTACATTGACTACGAATATAATTATCAAAGTTGATCTTTAGGCAGCTAATGTTTAAACTTTTAGTTATCTCATACATCAAATAATATTTATGTTGAGAATGTTGTTTATGATAATGAAAAAAAGAGATGAAATGGGAATGAAAAGGAAGTTGATGTTATAGAATGTAGTGAATAATGTTTTATCAATAAATTACATATAGAGAAAGATGATTCAGAAAATGTTAGGATAGAAAGATAATGATTAAAAGACTCAAGAGTGGAAATTTTATAGCTTTCCCAATATAAATAAATAATATAGTCCCATCTTTGGACACCGTACTAAAGTTATAAATGAACAAGGTAAAGATTCACCTTTTATATTTGATACATAGAATCTTCCCTATTCTTATAATGTGAAATAAGTTTTTTTACAGTCATTTAACTATGAAAACACTGAATTTGTGTTTATATAGAAAGTTTAAACCCTTAAAGGCTGAGTTTAATGTGATCTTGTAAATGTTATAATATATATTTATGAGATCAATGATCATCTGAATTTAACAAGGGATGATTTTTTAAATTTAAAAAGAAAACATTATCTCCAAATATGATTTTATTAAATTGATAGAGATAATGGATTACTAAAATGTGCTAGTACAAAATATATTACTAATTTAATTATATAGTTCATTTGTAGAATTAAAAAAATTGTTGATTTATTAAATATTTGGTTCAATAATGTTATGAAGAACTCATCTTCTAAACATTAAGTATTTGATAAAATTTAGTTGATGAAATATCAATATTATATACTTAATAATTTACAACCAATTCTAAAATTTGGACCCATTTCATAGAATAAAGATTTTTAATCCTAAAAAGATAAATTTGATGAATTTAATGGTGTTTATATTCCAAATACTATGATTTATTCTCTAACTATGATGAAACATTCATAGTTTCACATTACTCAAAAAATAAAACCTACATAACAACAACCCACTTATAAGGTCGAGTTTTATTAGTTGAATATAATAATAAAATTTCCAAATTCAATACTTAGAGACATGCAATTGGTTTGGGGACATTCTCTTAGTCAAATTTATATTTAAAATTTTATGAATGATAATCAGATAGATGTTCATCTAGTACATTTTATTTGAAAGGGATATGGTCTTATATGCATGGTGAAATAGTATTTTAGAAAATATTCTTGAGGCAAAAAATTATATAATTTATAAAATCAATGATTTTTAACTATATACACACACAGTTCTTGGAATACTAAAAAACCTATTTTGAGAATTATTTTTTTTATTAATTATTTTCATGTTATATTATTATACACATAAATGGAAACCATTGTTTCTATATATATTACTATAAACTTTTTATAATAATTTTCCCCTTCTAAAAATGAAAATTTTGAGATTATGATTTAAATGTTGAAAATGATTTCGACAACAAAAGAAAATGTTTTCAATTTTAATTTTGATTATGAGGATATGAATAATGTGGAAAAAAAACTTTAATTCTAATGAATTATTTTCATTATAATGAATTATTTCTTCCAAGAGATTCTCAGACCACTCTTACTATTAATTAAATTTCATAATGTTCGTTACGGATTCCAATGAATGAAATAGACGGGCTAAATAATTTGAAATGATGATGTGTTTCAATGTCCTAAATTCGAGAGGTTATTGGTTTCTTTTGGTTTTAAATCTCTTGTACCTATCCCCAAAATTGAGTTTTAAGGATCACAAAATCCACTTTTATTTAACAGTTTCATTGAAGTGGTTTTATGTTTTGTCTTTTAATAGACAAATTGGTGTTTTGTTGTAAAATTTGCATGATCCAGTGAAGTATTTAATGTGTTATTGAATATATTAATAATTCATAATTACTTATTTCAATAAATATATGGAAGATTAATTTTCCAATTAATCCTAGGAAAGGAACTGGTTGAGACACATGATGAGGAAAAGTGTTATAGGAAGTAATGGCCATCTGGTGTTGTGCCACCGACTAATAGACGATGTGATTATGTGGCTCCAAATCTCAAAAAGAACCACCAAAAATATGGAGGTAGATAATATATATATATATATATATATTTAAACCACTTTCTACCCAGTGGAGGCTACCGGGTATTTGCTGGAATCTGTACAATATCTTTGAGGTTGTATTTAATATGGTCAAAATGGAAATTTTAGTGGTCCACTTCATTTATAATTCCACAAAAGGAATCTATGGTGTTACCATACTACATGTATCTTATCAAAAGATATGTGAGCTGATATAAAATATATACTTACCTATCTAAATTCTCTCTACCTGAATCAATATATAAAATCACTGTGATTCTCCAGGCCATCCTGTCCATGTCCTATTATCCATTTCCAAATCTAAAGGCTCTCACCGATGTCTATATAACTTACTCTCTGTTTTTCCTTCTATAAGAGATGTAAAATCCAGGTTTTGAATAGTATTTTCAGATATAAATCCTTCTATTCTCAAATCTCCTTCAATTGTTTCTTCTATTTTTCATTAAATCCAAGGAATGTTTTAGTTCATTGGATTAAATTAAAATAAAGGGATGTGGTTCTTGGGTTTTCAATAAAACTAGTGGTTGTGTTTCTTAGGATCCCATTAAAATTAAATGAATGAAATTATAACTCATACCTCTATAATTAAGGAGTGGTGCTCTGGGGTCTATTATGGAGCATTTTTCAAAATCATTGTCAAGTGTGTCTCTCTTATGTTTACTATTTTCAATTGCATCATTTATCATTAATTCTCATACGTGCCTAAATTTGATTCATTAATTTAAATTCATAACATAAATTTATACTAAAACTCAGTTTGAATTTATCAACTACCACTTAATTGATTTATTCCCTTCAATTACTCTATCATTTCAAATTCAATATAATTTAAATATAAAATTTTTATTTATCATAATGATTTAAATATTTGAAAATGGAAATTCACCCCTCCCTCTATTTTCATATTATATATTAAAAAATTACTTCTCTTAAAGGGGTGTTCTATGGTTTTATCAAAATTCCTTTTGATTTAAAAAAAAATCTATTAACCAATTAAATAATCTTTTTCAATGATTGATTTTAATATGGAATATAATTATAATTTTTACATTTTCTATTTCTAGTGGAATATATTAATCTAATTGAAAAAAATGTAAATATTTCTTGGTAATATTAGTATCCTTTTATGGATACTGGAAATGTGTGAGTATATTACAATTAATAAATCTAAATAGAAATTTACACCTAGAGATGTTATGTATTTTTTACATAATAGAAAAGATATAAATGCCATATTTTTAGATCCTGACCATAATGAGTTTAATCCTAATTATTCTTGAAAAATGATTCTAAAAAGTAAAGAATTATTAGGTTTCACACATGAATGTATGAATAAAAAAATGAACTTTGATTGGATTGGATGTGTGTAAAATTTGATTATTTTTCTATGAATCACAGTTAATATAGTAAAAGTTTTTTTATGATATTTTCTGACATTTGTAATGGTCTAAAATCAATCAGTGATGATTTTTCCATTAAAAAAACATAAAAATATATTATTAGATTTACCTTTTTTAGGGGATCCTAAATTGGGTCATTAATGAAACAAATAACAATAACAATATTTCATTTGAAGAACTAAATACATCATTAATGATATATGAGATTACCATTAAACTCAAAAAAAATAAAAGATGTAATGCATGTCTAAGAAACCAAGGTGATCATAGAATTTAAAGAAGTCTAAGATGATTATTATTATAGAATTTTCACTGATGATGAAGGTGATGTTTAACAAATTTTCAAAAAAATGTTAAATCATAAATAGAATAATTGATATTTGTGGAATGAAAAATGTTATTTCCTAACCTAGATGCCAGAAAATGGTGTCCTGATCCAATGGGGCACATGGCCTCAAGAACAGCTCCTCGTACACTAGAGGTTGGAAACTAGCAGTGATGATCCAAGGTAGTAAAGTGGTTATACTATACCCACATGTTTCGAGTAGTAAAATACTAAAATTAATATATAAAAATAAGAATAACAATAAATAACAAATATTTTAATCTATATCATCCATGTGTATTAAATATCCAAAATCAGTTGTATCTTGGATTAAAAAAATTTATGTTATGTCATGTGTCTATAAAAGTAATCAGGAAGGAATGGAAGTAAATATCTAATACAATACATGTATCAAAATGAACTAAATAACAAAAAACTATCTCCAACAGAATCACATTCCATAGCATAGTGTTATGCTTACCCACTACCATGAAATAATCAAATCAAGCAACAACTACTAGAAACATTCCCTTATCCTTACCTGTATCCATATAATCCTCCTAGGAACTACCAATAGCTTGAATAGGGTGTAATACCTACATAGTAGGACACCACCAATAGTGTCTATAATGATCTATTCATTGCATATAATTAGAGTAATGTGTTTATATAATAAATATAAAGTATTACTATAAACATTAAATGGTCAATGGTTGGTTGTTGAATCATATTGGGAAAGCCCTAACTGGTTCATCCCAGGCTATATATTCTATGACTTTATAACCACATGTACAGACATATATGGTCTGCATACGTATTGATGTCTACATCCATATATATGGATACTACTACTATACCAGACCTGGTGTGTTACTATAGTTTCCCTAAGTAGTAGTATTTGTCTCAAAATTTTAATATCATTCCATGCTTAGTATCACAAGAATAACATACGCCATTCCTGGTTCATAACGGTCAGTTTTCCAAGCCCAAATCCAAAAAGTAGGGTCTATGTGCTTGTATCATAATAGTAGGGTCTCCATGCACATGTATCATATTCTACAAGGGTGTATATTCCCATTTATCATAAATATTAAGGGTACCCATATAAGTCCCTGGCCTTAAAAATGACATAATCTTGAGTTATTACAAGAATTCACATTGAGGATCTTTTAAGGTTTAGAGTTTTAGAGAATTAGATCATAAAACATGAATTGCATTCCACATTTGAACAAGGTGGATACATAAAAGACAATATTAATTTTTCCCATCAAATGAAATATATTAAAAATAAAACATGGATTATTGCTTTACACTTCCTTGCCACAATCATCAAATCATGTACTTTTCCCTTGACCTGTGAAAAAACATTTCAAATACTTGGGATGAGCATAAAAACCTCAATAAGGGATATAAAAATACGGAATGAAAACATAAGTCCATGTACACAATAGAATCAATGAAATCATACTTTACTCATGAGACATAAGCACTTTATCATACCTCGTGAAATCATAAGATTTATGAATAACTCATAGAAAACATAATACATAAAGTTAACTTGAGTCATTCATAACATTCTTACGTAGGGAGTAACCATCATTGTTATGTTTGGAATACCCATCACAGTATATTCCCTAAATCTCTTCAGAGAAACCTTAGTGTTTAACCCCTTCACATTACCCAATGCATTGGAGTGCTATATCAGGCTCACCCGCCCTTAGTTTATCACGGAACCACCCGTCTTCATTAATAATTCCCATGAACCATAACATAATCATATCTCATAAATATGCATAAAGGAAAAATAAAATTTCCACATTTAAATCACAAGATATCAATACAACACATTGATATAATAAAAACATTATCAAAACCATTTTAAATAAAAAAATAAATGAAAAGTAAAACATGATATTTATTTTTCATTTAAAAAAGATATGGCTTGTAGAGGAAGCTGAAACGCAAATAATGGTCACGACGGCGGAGAAGTCGTTGTCGCCGCATATATAGGACAAAAACATTCTATTTTGTCGTTTAGTAAAACTCTTCGTATAAAAAATATTCCTTCTGAATTAAAGTAAAAGTCAATGGGGTTTATACACCGTATAAAAGAAAGTTGTGTATAAAACAAAATATGCCTCAATGAAAGGGGATTTGAGACGAAGTCCCTTACCTCGTATCCGAATTCACTCGATTGTTCTTTAATCCCCTGAATAATAAACTTGAGTGAATTTCTACTTGCATAAGAACCTTTTTAAAGTTAACTATTCCTTTTATATCACTTATTACCATGTTCTGAACAGTATGTAATTATTTAAGTTAATAACGATCGTTTTGTAGATCATTGGTACCTAAGTCAAAAATAACCGCCTTATAATTACAAGTTGTTCATATGGTAAAATAACCATTATATCCGGAATTATATTCATGATTTAGATATCATATATATCATATATATCCAGTATATACATGAATTTATAATATTACATAACATTTAGAGGTAAGAAATTAAATGCACCATTCATGGAGACAGTAAGTCGTACGTACGCATGAACGCTACATTCATTTCTATTTCGACTCGGCCGGCACGGCCTTTCTCTTCGGTGTTGGCCTGCTCCCGCCTAACTCCATCTTTCGGATAGGGCTTCTCCTGGCAGCACGAAGCTAGTTCCGTGGCCGAGTTCTTGTTTTCGCGTCTGAGGGTTGCAACATCGTCCGCTGTGGGTTCGTTAGGTAGTCGGTTGTGGTCTCCGAGGATGTTTTGGATGGCGGCGACGGGACATGGGGTCTGGTTTGTGATGGGGTCATTTTCCGGCGTTCTATGGTGCTCGGGTTGCTGATGATTTGGTATCGCTTCTTGGTTCTTATTATGTGCCTTCGTTTGATTTGGGATGTGTCTCTTTGGTGGGGTTTCTGTATTTTTTGGTTTATTTCGGTTGTGGGGTAAGGATTTGGTTGGTCGCTTTGGTTGGAATGCTATGCCTTTTGGATCGGGTTCTGCTGTGGAATTGTTGCTCGCGATTGATTCTGACTTTTGGGTTGGCTGCTATCTCTGGATTTGCCGCTCGTGGTCGATTTCGAATGGTTTGGGTCTTGAAATTCTTGTCTGTTGAGTTGTTCTGCGGGGTGATAGAGGATAGCAGGACCTGGAATTGTTGTGGGATGTTTGGCCTACAACAATTTGGATCCATGATTGTTCTTTTGAGGTGGGAAAATCACCGTAGCTCCTATGTTGGTGTTTTTGACATTTTGTTGAATGCTTGTAAATGGTGCAGTGGCTGGATGAATGTGTTGAATCAGTGAAATGGAATTTTGGCATTGTGAAATTTTGGGTATCTGTTGGTTCGAGGTTTTGGGTTGATGCATCTGTCTCAAAAGGGGTTGTTCCAGATGGGGTTTTGAGCAACGGGTTTCTCCTGGTTTTCGCCTCGGTTTTGAATGATTGAGAGGGTATGGCTTTGCCATCGGTACCAGGCCTGTGCATTCATGCACGGGACAGCTTGCCGGCAGCGAGGACCAGGAGGAAGCATTTTTATCGTCTTTGATGCTGGGTTGGGGCTCTTCTGTGATGGCGTGGTGTTGTTTAGCTTAAAATTTTTGTTCCATGGTGATATGTTGTTTATGTCGTGAAGTCCAGTTTCTCACTTTTTCCTCAAAAGTGTTTGAATAATAAAAAATTTAATTTTCAATCAATCAGAGAAACAGTATGTTCTTTAACCATTAGACGGAGGTGTGTGTAAGTGTAGCTTGAACCATTATTATAACAACATCCTAGTATATTTAATATACATGTTTTGTTACAAAAGAAAGGAATAAAAAGATTTTATGGGGTTGGAGATGCAAAACAGTACAAAAGAACATTAGAGAAGACTTTACCTTTAAATCGAGTAACTCCTCTTGGTTTGAACCAAAAGGGACTCTTGAAGAGATTTATACCTATGTTAAGGCTTATATGATGATGAGAGGGATGTTGATAGATTAAATGGGAAGATCTTGGCCGACCCAATGACTTGAGAGGTGTGGGTAAGGAGGTAGTGGTGGGGGACTTTTATAAGGGGGAGGAGGGTCACTCTTGGAATGTCAAGAAATGTTACTTTATATTAAAATGAGTTTTGGATTTTAAAGGTCCCACGTTGATGTATTTCAAGGATACGGTGATAAGGGTTCTAAATATACTCATCCAATAGGTTTTTTAAAAATTTAAGTCTTAGATTGTACATTATCTTTTCATTTTTTTAAATCGTTCATTAATGAGGTAATCGCTGCATCATCATGGTGTAATAAAAATATTAATTTATTTAATGTCTAAAAATTATAAAAAAATAATATGATATAGGAAATAGTTTTATCATTCCGATGACTATATATATTATAAGATATAATTTATTTAGGCAAAATTAAAAAAAATTAGGTGTTACATACTTTTGTGATAATCTTCTTTCCTTAAAAATAAAATGATAAAGTGTCACTATCACCCAAAATTGATTCCATGGGGTCCCTACGTTTGGAACATGGAATTCCATGGTCGTACATGACACAAAAAGATCATTAGGACACATTTTGGGGTCATTTTTTATTATTTTGATATTATATTATTACCCTTAACTACTCGATTACTAATTATTCAGGATAATTAAAGATAGTTATCGTTGTTACTATTCATAATGTCCAAAAGACAAAAGAGTCTTAATTACATAATTTTGACCTTCTTATTGAAAATATGAAATCCATTTTACCAAATTCCAAACACAGAAATTGCAATAATTAATTTAAAAATAATTCCCATTATCAAAACAAATAGAGGGTTTTTTAGAAACAATTTCTATCAAAAGTTTGACAATTGTTTATGTCCAATTTAAAAGTGAAATTAATCACAATGACCACCATTATATTAAATGGTAAAAATATATTCTATTTAAACTTTAAGACCAATTAAAAAGATAAT
Source organism: Viscum album (assembly GCA_963277665.1). NCBI lineage: Eukaryota > Viridiplantae > Streptophyta > Magnoliopsida > Santalales > Viscaceae > Viscum > Viscum album. Next base: position 1,815,903,765 of record OY728140.1, on the reverse strand, counting down.
CTATCTATATAATTAAATTAGATGAAAAAGCAGTTTTGAAGTAAAATGCAGTATTTTTCACAATTCATTAAAAAATAAACATTGTCATAAAAATACAAAAAAAATATCCAAAGTAAATTTCAATGCCACAATTATAATGAATAAGTTTATTTTGACAAATAGAGATTAATAAATTGTCAAAAGATAGATTTAAACATGGTTTTCCATCAAAAGGTGGTAAAACAATCTTTTAAAAATATTAGAGAATTCTATGCTTAATATTGGATTCATTCTCATTTTAAGTCTTTAAAACACTATATAATTAATAAATAGGAATAGATATAAAAATTTATTATTTATTACTTACTTGTGATGTTACATCCTTCCCCTGTTTATAAATTTACGTCCCCACAATTTATTTACTTATCAAATAAGTTGGCGTATTTATCCCTCATTGCATTTTCAGATTCCCATGTTGCCTCTTCAATCTTGTGGTTTTTTCACAAATCCTTTACTTGATGAATATCCTTATTCCATAATACTTTCTCCCTATGGTCCGGAATCTGAACCGATTGTTCCTCATAATATATATTCTCTTCTAGCTAAACTACCTCTGGACTCAAATCATGAGATGGATCTGTCATGTACTTCCTTAACATTAAAACATGAAAAACATTATGTACCTAAGATAAACTTGGAGGTAAAGCCACTCAGTGAGAAACTGATCCAAATCTATCCAGAATTTAATATGGTCCAATGATCCTTGGACTCAGCTTTCCTTTCTAACCAAATTGCATCACACTTTTCTGTGGTGAAACTTTGAAAAAACATGATCACCTACCTCAAAAGAGAGATCCTTCCTCCTGTTGTCCACATAAATTTTCTGCCTACTCTGAGCTGTTCTCATGTGTTTCTGTATCAGCTACACTTTTTCAACCAACTCTTCTACCAATTATGGTCCCATCAACTTCCTTTCACCCACTTTATCCCTAAAATCTTAAGTTCGACACCGCTTCCCATATAATGCCCCAAATGGTGTCATCTGTATACTAGAATGAAAACTGTAATTATAAGAAAACTCAACCAAACAAAGATGGTGGTCCCAACTTCCCTGATAATCCATTGAACAAGCACATAGAATATCCTCTAATGTCTGAATTGTTCGTTCTGACTGCCCATATGATTGAGGATGAAAAGATGTACTAAAATTTAATTCAGTACCCAACGACTTCTGAAGGCCTTTCGAAAAGTTAGAAGTAATCCTGGGATCATGATCAGATACAATGCAGAGGGGATCTCTATGTAACCTGAATATCTCTTTATGATACATTAGAGAAAGATGATATAGGGAAAAAGTATCTCGTATAGTAAGGAAATGATCAAATTTAGTCAAGCGATCAACAATAACCCAGATTGCATTATTACCGCGAGGTGTCTTCGGCAATCCCACAACGAAGACCATAGATATATTCTCCCATTTCCACTCTGGTATTGGTAAAGGATGAAATATCCCCTTCAGTAACTGCTGATCTGCTTTAACCTGTTGAAAAGTCAAACACTTCATAGTAAAATCATCAATATCTCTTTTCATTCCATCCCACCAGTAGTACTCCTGAATATCTCTATACATCGTAGTACTGCCTGGATAAACTGAAAATGGAGAACTATGAGCTTCACATATAAACTCCCTCTTCAACTATGAATCACACGGAACACAAAATCTCTTCAAAAATTCCAAAACACAATCATTATCAATGTTGAATTCAGGAAACTTACCCTTCTGAACCAGCTATACCTTTTTCTAAAACCCACTATCTTTTTTCTGTGCTTGCATAATTCTATCTGATAGAGAAGATTTCACTGATACCTTAAAAAAAATAGAAGAAAATCATGCACCAACAATATCTATGCCAAATTTCATCAAATCCTTAACCAAATGATCGTGTTCCAAAGGTAACATTGTTAATGAAGCATTAATTTTTTGACTCAAAGCATCATCCAATTTATTTTATTTTCCCGGATGATAATGAATTGTACAATCATAATCCTTGATTAATTCTACCCATCTTCTATGTATCGTGTTCAATTATTTCTGAATGAATATATACTTTAAAATTTTGTGTTCTGTATATATTTAACACTTTACACCATACAAATGATGCCTCCAGTTTTTTAAAGCGAAAACAATAGTAGCTAAATCAAAATCATGTGCAGGGTAATCCACCTCATGAGTTTTCAACTGACATGAAGCATAAGAAATTACCTGATCATTCTGCATTTGGATGCTACCAAGTCCTTTCAATGAAGCGTCACTATATATAACAAACTAACCATTCCGGGAAGGTAGTTCCAAAATAGGAGAATTAACCAATCTTCTTTTCAATTCCTGAAAACAATCATCACATTATTTTGCCCAGATAAACTTAACACCCTTCTGAGTTAGCTTAGTCATTGGACTAGATAACCGGGAAAAATTTCTAACAAACCTTCGGTAATAGCCTGCCAAACTAAGGAAGCTACGAATCTCAATTAAATTTGTTGGTCTTGGCCATTCTTCAACAACCATTGTTTTTACAGGATGAACAATTCTCCCATATTCAGAAACAATGTGACCAAGGAAAGAAATTTGTTGCAACCAAAACTCACACTTTCTGAATTTCCCATACAATTTATTTTCTTTTAAGGTTTGAAAAATTACCCTTAAATGTCTTTCATGCTACTCTTTACTTTTAGAAAACACCAAAATATCATCAATGAAAACAAAAACAAACTTATCCAAGAACTCATGGAAATTTATATTCATAAGGTCCATGAATATAGTAGGTGCATTGGTTAGCCCAAAAGGCATTACATCAAATTCCAAATGTCCATATCTTGTATGAAACACAGTCTTCGGAATATCTGCTTCCTTTACATTCAACTGATGGTACCCTGATCTCAGGTCAATCTTTGAAAACTACTGAGCTCACTGGAGCTGATCAAAGAAATTATCGATATGAGGCAAAGGATATTTGTTCATAATAGTGATGTTAATCAAGGCTCTATAATCAATTCAAAGTCTCATAGAACCATCTTTATTTTTAACAAATAAGACAGGAGAACCACATAGTGATGTGCTAGGTCGAATGAAGCCTTTCTCTAATAAATCTTGCAATTCCTCCATCAACTTTAAAAGTTCAATTTGAGCCATTCGATAAGGGTTTTTTTAAATTGGATTAGCATCAGAAACTAAGTCAACAGTAAATTTAACTTCCCGATATTGTATTATTCTAGGAAACTCATCAGGAAAACCATCAGAATACCCATTTACCACTGTCACATAATTAATTTGAACGGTTCCTTTTTTTTCAACAATATGTGCAAGGTAACATTCATTTCCAGCTTTTACAAGTTTCTCAGCCTCTTGATATGTTATCAACAATAAGGGTTCATTCTTGTACACAAACTAAAAGTCTTTCTGAAATGAAACTTCTTTAGCTCTACAGTCAATATTATCATGGTAAACATAGAGCCAATCCATACCTAGGATAGAATCAAACTCTAATAGAGGTAAAACAATAAGGTTTGCAAGTAGGTTCTTTCCACGTATAAGGATTGGAAGATTCTTATAAATTATTTTTTCCTCAACATTTCCCCCATGTGTTTTTACCATAATTTCAGGAGTCATTTTTTGAGATGGAATCCCCAATTTACTAGAAATATTTTCAGATATGAATGAATGTGTAGACCCCGAATCAATCAACACATTTTCATAATCTGAAAAAACAAAAAAGTACCTGATACCACTTGATTTGATGGCCCAACATCTGTTGAAGTAGTTGGAATGGATTTCACCAAACCTTTCTTCTTGTAGTCTGACTGCTTCCCATCATTTGAGCTCTTTCTTGAAAACTTGTTTGCATAATGACCCATCTCATTGCACTTGAAACAGTTCACTAACTGTAAATCAAATTTGGTCTTACCATCACCCTGATCTTTTCCAGTGCAATCACGAGCCTTATGTCCCATCTTACCACATCGGTAGCACTTTCCAGAATTCAAAAGACATTTCCTAGCATGCCTTTTACCACATTTATCACAAACTGAAAACTTAATTTTCTTACCATCAGACTTCTTTGAAGGATTATTCCCTTCCCCCTACCACCTCATTCCCTTCTTCTTTTGGTTGTCATAGAACACTTCATCACTGGAAAACTCCATTTCCACCTTCTTAGCACATCGAACAATCTTTTCATACATTTTTAACTCCCAAGAAACTAATAACCTTCAATATTTTGGCATTAATTCTAAGTAAAAAACGATTGATTTTACTATCAAGGTCTCGGATAAAATTTGGAGCATCCTTTCCAATCGAGTGAACCTTTCGTCATAAGCAGCCACTGAGTCATCGTCTTGCCTCAATTCCAAGAATTGTTTTTCCATCCTAAGTCGAACAGCCTTAGGAAAATATTTCTCAAGAATCATACCTTTGAAGTTATCCCAGTCAAGAGCATCAATCTCATCAGCGTCCCTGATATTTTTAACCATCGACCACCACTGATCTGCATCACCCTCCAAATGGTAAACAACAACACTATCCTTTTGATTGTATGAACACCCCATGACATTGAAAATCTTCTCTAGTGATTTAATCCTCCCTTCAGCTAGCACAGGGCCAGATGATCCTCTGAATGATGGGGGGTGTTGCCTCATGAAATGTTCCACCAATAACATGTTCCTCTACGGTTGATATGGAAGATCTCGTGCATAGATACCACCACCATTTATCGCTTGAGTCAACTGCGTCATTACTGTAACAAACTGTTCAGTTCCAATTCCGACCATCTCAGGGTGTTGATTCAAAAGGTCATTTCCTTCTCTATGCCTTCCTAGCACTGCTTCCCTGTTTCCTCTGTGGAAAACCATTCTGAACAAACATGTCATAGATGAATCAACATGGTATTCTTCAAATTCTATATCATTTCAATTTGACCATTAAAAAATTATTTTTGGATAATTATTTAATAGAATTTGAACTCCTAATGTTATCTAAACTGACATATGATACCAACTATAATGCCTCGGCCTTAAACATTACTTAATCATGAGTTATTACAAGAATGATCATTGAGTATCTTTTCAAGTTTAGAGTTTTAGAGAATTAGATCATAAAACCTACATTAAATTCCACATTTGAACAAGGTGGTTACAGAAAAGACAATATTCAATTTTCACATCAAAGGAAACATATTCAAAATAAAACATGGATTCTTTCTTGACACTTCTTCAACACTATAATCATATCATGTAATTTTCCCTTGACCTATGAAAAATATTTCAAAAACTTGGGATGAGCATAAAAAGCTCAGTAAGGGAAATAAAAATACAGAATGAAAACATAAGTCCATTTACACATAAGAATCAATGAAATCATACTTTGCTCATAAAACATTAGAACGTTATCATACCTCATGAAATCATAATATTTATGAATAACTCATCGAAAACATAATACATAAAGGTAACTTGAGGCATTCATAACATTCTTACGTAGGGAGTAACCCTCATGGATACATTTGGAATACCCATCATAGTATATTCCATAAATATCTTCTGAGAAACCTCAGCTTTTAACCCCTTTCCATTACCCAATGAATTGGAGAGCTATATCAGGCTCCCCCGCCCTTAGTTTATCCCAGAACCACCCTTCTTCATAAACAATGCCCAAGAACCATAACATAATCATATCACATAAAACATGCATAAAGGAAACATAACATTTCCACATTTCATTCAAAAAATATCAATACAACACAATGATATAATAAAAACATTATCAAAACCATTTTCAATACCAAAATAAAATAAAATTAAAACATGGTATTTATTTTTCATTTAAAAAACGTTATGTCTTGTAGAGAAATCCAAAACTCAGATAATGGTCATGACGGTGGAGAAGTCGTTGTCGCCTCATACGTACGACAAAAATATTCCCTTTTTTATTTAGTAAAACGCTTCATATAAAAAAGATTACTTTTGAATAAAAATAAAATTCAACAGGTTTTATACATCATATAAAAGAAAGTTGTGTATCAATCAAAATATGCCTCAATGAAAGGGGATTTGAGACGAAGTCCCTTACCTCGTATCGGTCTTTACTCGGTCATTCTTTAATCTCCCGAATAATAAACTTGAGTTAATTTATACTAGCTTAAGAACTTTTTTCAAGTTCATTATTTCTTTTATATCACTTATTACCATGTTATGAACACTATGTAATTATTTATGTTAATAATGGTCGTTTTTTCAATCATTAGTACTTGAGTCAAAAATAAACTCCTTATAATTACAAGTTGTTCAAGTGGTAAAATATCAATTATATCCATAATTATATTCATGATGTAGATATCATATATATCATATATATCTAGTATATACATTCATTTATAATATTACATAACATTTATAGGTAAGAAATGAAATGAACTATTCATAGAGACGGTAAGCCGTACATACGCATGAACGCTACTTTCATATCTATTTCCTATTTAATGGAATGAAATCATAATGATATAAAGGTATTTTATTATTCCAGTATAATATCATATATAATATCATTAATTCTATCCTTTATATGTCACACCCTGACGTGACACGCTGTATTTTATATTATTTTATAACTTTTTGGGTTATTATTATTATTATCAGTATAATTATTATCATTTAGTATTATTATTATTATTATTATTAGGAATTTTATTTGTTTAAATCAATTTAATTAGAGTGAAAAAAATTAAACCCTAATCTAACCCCCCCCCCCCCTATGGTGCGGCCGACCTCCCCCCCCCATTCCCTCCTATTCATGCGGCTCCCCCCCCCCTTCTCGGACATGCAGCGCGCCCACCCCACTTGGTCTACTTCCGTCCGAGCACCCTTCTCCACAGTGGCCCCCTCTTCGAGTTCCCCTCTCTGCGACCTCCTCGCATGGCTTCCCCCCCCCCCTCTAACATGCACAGAACAAGCCCTCGGCCGAGACCCTGCTCGCGCCGCCCCACAATCCCGCCCTCTTCTCGATCGTCTGACCCACCTCCGTCTGGTGGCCTCGAATTCACCGGTGCCTACCCCCTCTAGTGACTTCCCCCTTTTCCCTTCGTTTTCTAAGGCGAAACAACCAAATTGCCTCTGGTTTTGTGGTCGGCCCGTCAAGTTGAGGTTCCCCTTCTTTTCTCCATCCTTTTTGGTTTGATTTTTTTTTCTCCTTGTCACCCTCTTATATATGGACGAACCTAGGGTTATGTTCTAACCCAGATTTATGGTGTTCTTCATGTTCTAGGTTGGTGAAGAATGCCTCTCGGGTCTTCTCGGTACGTGTTCCAGCAACCGCCGCCGAAGGCGAGGTGGTTCATTATGTTTCGATTTGCCGTCTTTGTTCCGAGGTAATGTTTTCTTCTGTTGTTTGGTTTTTCACCTGCTGAATTAGGTTATTTATGTGTTTTAAAGTTTGTAGTGATTATATTCAAGTGAGAAAGCATTTTTTTTATATGATTGATGAAGCAGTCGAATTTTAAACTAGTGTTATTACCAGAAATTCAGTGTCTTCATTATGAAACTCATGTTGTGTTATTTGAGATCATTTTATAGTACATGCAATTGGTTTATTATATGATTCAAGGGCTGCGTTGTTTATATTGTTTCGGTGTGCTTTTGGCCTTAGAAGAGGTTTTTGGGTGTGTTTGTTTTATGTCGTGTTATGCCTTTATTTATAATGTTTTATAAATGGTGTAAATGGTTTACTTTATTTGTATAGATGATGTGAATCATGTTTGGATATGGTTATGATGTGTGGTAGAATTTAAAGTAGTTCTTTGATATGAAATTGGGTGAGTTTTTTGTGTAAATTTTGTGTTTCTAATGTGGAAGTGTTTCATAAATTGCTTTGTTGATTTTTTCAATTGCATGTGTGGTGTGAAAGTGGTCTTCAAAAAGATTAAGTGTGTTTGATTTTTGAAGTTGCTTTTCCTACTTGAAATTGAGTGTTACTGGTGAAAATTCTTTTCGCGTTATCTTGAAATGTTTTATAGATTGTTGATGTGTTTAATTGTTTTATTAAATTATATGTGTATTGTGTTGGACCTAACTGCGATGACTTTGGGTTGCGGGTGTCGCGGTTTCCTACATGTACATGCAGATGGTAAGGCGTATATATATATATATGCCTTCTTTGTGAATATTCCCTCATGGAGCGGGGAATATATGCAATGCAGCTAGGGGTGTATAAATATATTTATAAATGCATTTGCGTGCATGCACCAAGTGTCATTGTCATTGATCGTCAACAAATAGTGACATGTTTGAGGTAGGTCCCTTGTGCCCTGATCATTAATTAGAATTTCCATAATTGCTTAGTGTTTTATTAAAAGTGCATCTTCTAATTCAACATGAGATACATATGAAATATATGTGTGTCTGTGTGTGTGTGTAAATGGTTTTGGGTTCTTGAAATGTGATATCTTTAATGTTTCGAACATAAAGTTGGTATTTCCAAAGATGCGTGGACTTTTGGCTGATTTGGTTTTAAAGGTGAAATGACATGTTGTTTTTCAAAGAAGTTCCAAAATGAGCCCTGAAATGAGTTTTGGGTGAACATGTTTTCTAAAACAAAATCATTCCTATGGAGTAATGAGGCATGTTTGGCACCTTGAAAATGAATAGTGAAAGTGAAAACCCTCTCTTAAGGCATGCCCCATTATTTTAGAAACATGAGGTGTATGTTAGATATGTGACATGTGATATGTTCCTAGTAAAGAGGCTTGTGCATTTTTGTGTGACAGATAGAAAAAATGTGGGATGTGCTCAAGGGGGGAGATCGGTGGTGAGAGGGTGGGTGTGTTTTTGAATAAAGAGAAAGATGTGTTCATGTATGTTAGTTTTATGAAAACTCACCGCCACTGGAAACAATGCATAATGGGAAACCTAGGTATCTAGGTGGGTGAACTAGGACTAGTGGGCTAGTGTTTCGGAGGTGACTCGACCCGGATTCACAAGCAAGGCTGACCATTGCAACACTAACTAAACATATGCATTTTCTAAGGGTCGTGGCCTTCTAAGCCACGTTTTTTAGGGTCGTGGCCTTCGAAGCCATGTTATCTGAGGATCGTGGTCTCCTAAGCCACGTTTCATGACATGAAGATCCTAGGTCCCCAAATAACACTATCTGCTTTGGGACTTCCATTGGTTCTTGTGATACAATTTTCAATTCAGTTGTTTCAAGCTTGTTCCCTCTTTTGTGAAAACCATATTTTTTAATCTAAATTGCTCTCCTTAAATTTTGAAATGTTAATTCATGCTAAAAACCTATTTTAAAAAGGGAAGAGAAGTGTTTTTTCATGGGAATTCTATCTTGTTGTTTGAATTTGATAGGAGCAAAAAATAATATTTTAATATGCCTTATTTTCAAACTAGCATGATTTGGATTTCTTATTAACGGTAGTGGCGTAGAGATTTTGTTGTATTTTGGCTTTCCTACTGAGCGTCTTGGTGCTCACGCCTACTTTATCTTTACAGTTTCAGGTTTTAGTTTTGGGATCACTCGATCTTGGTTTTACGTTTTGTGGTGACCCATGGGGTCACATGGAGGTATGTTTAGTTGGTTACCTTTATTTTATTTTCCACTATTAGTGTTTACCAATTTTTTCAGTTTATTTTTTTCTTTATTTTTTTTCTTGTTCAGTTTATGTTTATTTATCTTTTTTATGGGCCAAACCGTTAACAACTAGTTCATTTTGATTCCTGGCACTAGTTGCCAGCCCGTGGGGATTGGGAATGACCTTCGGGCCATGTCGCGGACCGGGTCGGGTGCCGGGTCGGATGACAAACCGGCCTGGTTCGTGACAAAATGGAATCAGAGGGAGGTTTAGGCCATATCCTTTGGGGATGTCTGGTTATTTAGAGTTAGGTTTGTTGGAATCCAAGTGGTTAATTGCGGGTAGGTGCCTGATCACCAACTATTCGGAATGACCCTTGAATTTCTAGGGTGGTCCGGGATGGTCTTTCCTAAAAGTCTCTTTCGGGCTCCAGATTGTTTTCAGGAACCTTAATCCAACTTGCGTGTTTCTGGTTAGTTTTGAGATTTGGTGGTCATTATTGAGGGGTGCATGGATGTTGTGCGCAGCCTGGCAAGCCATGCGCAGACCTAGAAATCGCCTCTAATGACTCCCTATGTGCACACCCGGTTGGTGCACGGTCAGCCAAATCGTGTGACTAAACTGTGTGTTGCAGTTGTTTGTTTGAGATTTTTGAATCTTGATTTTTTGAGTGAATTGTTTGTTCTAGAATGTTCTTGGTCTGAGTTTTAGTTGGTTTTGGTGTGTTTCTCTCAGGGTGCAAAATTGAAGATCGGTCCTTTGAAATTGGATTTCCAAAATGAAAATATTGGTTTGTTTAAAAAAATGCAATGAGTTAGTTTTGAAAATGGATGTTCTTTTGGGAACTGTGTTGGGATCTTTTAAATCTTTTGTAAAGACTAAATCAAAATTGGATTTGGAAAATGTTTTTGGGGCTTTTGAAATTTTTATGAAGTATGAAACTAATGTCTCTTAGAAAAAAGGAATTTGGAAATGATTTGTTTGACCTTTGGTATATTCTATGGATGCCCACGTGTATAGATGAATGGAATTGGATGTTGATAGTGGTTGATATGCATGGTTTGGTGCCCGAGTTGGCACAAGAATGTACACACATGTGGTTTCAAGGAATACCAATGGTTGTGATCTGTTTTTAAGGCTTGTTTTGTTTTCCAAAGGCATGTTCTGATTAGGGGTGTGTTGTGGTGAATTTTGTTTAAGAAATTTTAGAAAAAAGTAAGGTGGGTTTTAAAAAGGGGTTTTTAGCATTCATATTGTTTGAAATAGGATGGTTTTGAAAACGGCTATTTGTGAATGTGGGGTTATGGTTTTGTTTTGTAATGTATTATTCTATGGGCTTGATGCTTGTTTTCGAGATGGTGTTTCATTGTTGAAATGAAGTTTTGAGTTTGAGTGAATGATTTATGGTTAAATGTCGAGGCTTGTTCTACGATGTGCTTCAGGTTGGTTTTGTGCTTATTGATTAAATTATGCCGCCCAGAAATGTCCAGAGGTCCCCGAGGGGTAATTGGCAGTCGTTAGTTTTACCTAGACACCCAGTGGAGTGGTGGGGTTATTTTCTTTTCCTCGTTGCTTGTTTTCTCTGTGGTGGCCGAGGTTCGATGGAGGTTACGGTGAAACTTGAGGAAGTCGAGTGATTCTTCCGGTATTTAAGAACTCCAGATGTCGTGAAGGGTGAGTTTTCTTGGTTTGGATTGAAAAGTCATGTTCGTGCTAGAGAAGGGTGATTGCTACCTTCTCCTTGCAAGTTGGGGTCAGAGATTGGGACAAATGACAATCCTGTTTTTCAAAGTGCTCTTGAAGGGTTCCCCATCTGGTGTAGAGAGTGAACTAGGGGGGACATGTTCTAGGAATGGGTCTTTCATCAGTTTTTGCCTCTCATTCCTAAGACCACACAACTGTTTCATTCCAATGTGGTCATTTTGGGCACTCAAAAGCTGTTCGTCGCAATCTTTTGAAGGCTTGTCAACAGTGTGGCTGTTTGGGTCACCTAGGGAAGTCTATAAGCGGTCTTTCCAGAAGATGATGCCTTAGTTGGAGGCTGTTGGTTCCTGACTTTAGTGCATCAAATGCTTCAATACATCAGAGCTCCAGTCATTGGTATCGGAGCGAAGCTTTTCACGCAGTCAGGTAGTCTATATGTGCAAGGGATATGCGTCCAACCTGTCATCTATTGTCTAGGAAGAGACCGGTTAAGTTTCTGCTTCAGGTGGTTGTCTATTTGGGAGGGGAGCTTGTTTTGGAGGTTAGTGGCCTCTTCCACTGAGTTTTAATGGTTGTGTCTCATGGGTTATGAACTCTCTAATGGTTAGTTTTCTCTTTAAGCAGTTTTGGGTTTTGGGTGTTTCTGGTTGGGGATGCTTGTGTCCTGGGAACGTTGTGTGTTTGGAGTCGGTGTTTGTCTTGGATTCCTCCTTTCTGGACCCCCCCCCCCCCCTCTTCTATGTAGGAATCCACCCCGTGTCGGTGGGTTCATAATGAGGAATTAAATCTGCATTGTTTAAACTAAATTGTGAGCTCCCATGCGGGTGATTTTGTACTACTCAGTTTCTAATATGGTAGGGAGACCCACTCTAGGTCTCACCAATGTCTTCCCTCAAGCTGGTCCGGTGCAACTCAGAATGTTGAGGGGTCACACAAGCATCAGTGGTCTTGATTGTTTTTCAGCTTTGTTTCGATTTGGGGAAGTCAGTTTTTGGCTATAGTTCTAATATGGTGGGGGAGACCAACATAGGACAAAGGTGCGGCGAACTTAATCTTCAAGGTATTCTTGTCGGGGAAACTCTTTGCCTCTGCTCCGCCCAACCCCGATCAATGTAGATATCAGCCCAAACGATGGGTCATATGGCAAATGTTCATTGGATATTTTGAGTGGACTCTAGTGATTTATAAGTTAGGGGTCAGGGTGTTACAGGTTGTGGTTGTGTTAGGAAATGTGAGTCCTGTATCATTGGTTCTTTTTCCTTATAGTCTGGGTCTCGAGGTTCTAGGTCTTGAGTGGTATGTGAATGTTGGATCCTCATGTGGAAGGGGTTTCGTTTTTAGAATTTTTGTGTCCTTGTTTTGAGCTTTGAAGATTCGAGTCTTTTGGGACTTTCTGGGGGAAGAAAGTGTCATGGTGGGGAGAATTTTCACGCCCCGACCTGATGCGCTGTGTTTTATATTATTTTATAACATTTTTGGTTATTATTATCAGTATAATTATTATCTTTTAGTATTATTATTATTATTATATTTTTATTTTTTTAAATCAATTGAACTAGAGTGAAACAAAATTAAACCCTAATCTAACCCTCCCCCTACAGTGCGACCGACCTCCCCCCCCCATTCCCTATTATTCACACGGCTCCCCCCCCCCCCTTCTCGAACCTGCAACACTCCGACCCCACCTGTTCTCCTTCCGGCTGAGCACCCTTCTCCACGGAGGCCCCCTCCCAGAGCTCCCCACTCCGCGACCTCCTCTCACGGCTTCCCCCCCCCCTATAACCCGCATGGAACAACCCCCCAGCTGAGACCGTACTCGCGCACCCTACAAGCCCTCCCTCTTACCGATCATCCGACCCACCTCCGGCCAGCAGCCTCAAATTCACCGGCTCCCTCCCTCTCTAGCGACTTTCCCTTTTTTCCCCTCGTTTTCTCCAGCAAAACAACCAAATCGCCTCCGGTTTTGTGGTCGGCCCGTCAGGTTAAGCTTCCCCTTCTTTTCTCCATCCTTTTTTGTTTGATTTTTTTTCTCCTTGTCACCCTCCTAAATTTGGTCGAACCTAGGGTTATGTTCTATCCCATATTTCTGGTGTTCTTCATGGTCTAGGTTGGTTCAAGAGGCCTCTCGGGTCTTCTCGATATGTGTTCCGGCAACCGTCACCCAAGGCGAGGTGGTTCGTTGTGTTTCAATTTGCTGGCATTGTTGCGAGGTAATGTTTTCTTGTGTTGTTTGGTTTTTCACCTGCTGAATTAGGGTATTTATGTTTTTTATAGTTCGTAGTGATTATCTTCAAGTGCGAAAGCCTTTTTTTATATGATTGATGAAGCAGTCGACTTTTAAAGGAGTGTTATTACATGAAATTCAGTGTCATTATTGTGCAAATCATGTTATGTTATTTGAGGTCATTTCATAGTAAATACAATTTTGTGTATTATATGATGCAAGGGATGCATTTTTTGATGTTGTTTCGGTGTGATTTTGTCCTTAGAAGAGGTTTTTGGGTGTGTTTGTTTTATGTTGTGTTATGTATTTTGTTTTAGAATGTTTTATAAATGGTGTAAATGGTTTATTTGATTTGTAGAGATGGTGTGAATCATGTTTGGAAATGGTTAAGATGTGTGGATGATTTCAAATTGTTGCATTGATATGAAATTGGATGAGTTTTTAGTGTAAATTTTGAGTTGCTAATGTGGAAGTGTTTCAAAATTTTCTTTATTGATTTGTTCAATTGCACGCGTGGTGTGAAAGTGGTCTTCAAAAAGATTAACCGTGTTTGATTTTTGAAGTGGATTTTCCTACTTGAAATTGAGTGTTACTGGTGCAAATTCTTTTCACGTTATCTTGAAATGTTTTATAGATTGTTTATTTGATTAATTGTTTTATTAAATTATATGTGTAGTGTGTTGGACCTCACTGCGATTACTTTGGGTTGTGGGTGTCGAGGTTTCCTACATGTACATGCAGATGGTAAGGTGTATATATATATATATATGCCTTCTTTGTGCATATTCCCTCATGGCATGGGGAATATGTGCAATGCAGCTAGGGGTTTATATATATATATATGTATAAATGCATGTGTGTGTATGCGCCAAGTGTCAGTGTGAGTGATTGTCGACAAATAGAGACATGTTTGAGGTAGGTCCCTTGTTCCCTGATCTTTAATTAAAATTTCCATAATTTCTTAGTGTTTTATTAAAAGTGAATATTCTTCTTCTACATGAGATAAATATGCAATATATATATATGTGTGTGTGTGTGTAAATGGTTTTGGGTTCTTGAAAAGTGATTTCCTTAATGTTTCGAACATAATGTAGGTATTTCCAAAGATGCATTGACATTTGGCCGACTTGGTTTTAAAGGTGAAATGACACGTTTTTTTCAAAGAAGTTCCAAAAGGAGCTCTGAAATGTGGTTTGGGTGAACATTTTTTTTAAAAGCGAAATCATTCATGTGGATTAATGAGGCCAGTTTGGCACCTTGAAAATGAATATTGAAAGTTAAAAACCCCTCTTAAGGCATGCCCCATTATTTTAGAAACATGATGTGTATGTTAAATGTGTGACTTGTGATATGTTCCTAGTAAAGAGTCTTGTGCATTTTTGTGTGACAGATAGAAAAAATGGGGAATGTTCTCAAGGGGGGAGATCGGTGGTGAGAGGCTGGGTGTGTTTTTGAATAAAGAGAAAGATGTGTTCATGTATGTTAGTTTTATGAAAACTCACCACCACTTGAAACAAATCACAATGGAAAACCTGGGTATCTAGGTGGGCGAACTAGGACTAGTGGGCTAGTGTTCCAGAGGTGACTCGACCCGGTTTCACGGTCAGGACTGACGATTGCAACACTAACTAAACATATGCATTTTCAGAGGGTCATGGACTTATAAGCCATGTTTCTGAGGGTCGTGGTTTTCTAAGCCATGTTTCACCGAGACACAAAGATCCTAGGTCCCCAACTAACACTATATTCTTAGGGACTTCCCATGGTGCTTGTGATACGATTTTCAATTCAGTTGTTTCATGCTTGTTCCCTCTTTTGTGAAAACCATATTTTTAAATCTAAATTTGTCTCCTTAAATTTCGATATGTTAATTCATGCTCAAAACCTATTTTAAAAAGGGAAGAGAAGTGTTTTTCCATTGGAATGAAATCTTGTTGTTTGAATTTGAAAGGAGAGAAAAACATTATTTTAATATGCCTTATTTTCATACTATCATGATTTGGAATTCTTATTAAAGGTAGTGGCATAGGGAATTTTTTTGTATTTTGGATTTCCTACTGAGCATCTCGGTGCTCACGCCTACTTTATCTTTACAGTTTTAGGTTTTAGTTTTGGGATCGATTGATCTTGGTTTTAAATTTTGTGGTGACCCATGGGGTTACTTGGAGGTATGATTACTATTAGTGTTTACCCGTTTGTTCAGTTTTTTTTTATTTTCTTGCTCATTTTATGTTTATTTATCTTTGTTATGGGCCAAACTGTTCCCAACTTGTTTATTTTGATGCCCGACACTAGTTGCCAGCCCGTAGGGATTGGGAACGCCCTTCGGGCCATGTCACGGACCAATTCGGGTGCCGGGTGGGATGACGCACCTGCCTGGTTCGTGACAATATATGTCCCACATATGGCATTAACGAATCAAATCACATTGAGGGGGTGGTAGTCCGCACTTCATAAAATGAGGATATCTCGCTTACCCATAATGGAAACCATAAAGGTATTCCATAAATGAAAACTACAGAAGAATAAGGAAAACATAAACATAATATATATCATATATAGATAGAGTGACATCAGAATGTCCACCATGAAAGGTGTTAAAAGAAGATTGAACAATCATCATTTCGTGAGACAGTAATTCGCCATCCACATAAACAATATGTTTTTTAACCATTAGACAGAGGTGTGTGTAAGTTTAGCTCAAATAATTCTTATAAAAACATCATAGTATATTGACGATACTATTTTTTTACAAAATTAGGGAAAAAAGAGTTTAGTTGGTTGGATAAGAAAAATAACACAAAACAACATTAGAGAAGACTATACCGCTAAATCGGGTAACTCCTCTTGGTTTGAGTCAAAAGGGTTTCGTGAAAAGCTTTCTGCCTAAGGTAAGGCTTATATGATAAAGAGAGGGATGTGGAGAGATATAATGATCAGAGGTTGGCCGATCCAATAGCTTGAGAGGTGTGGGTAAGGAGGTACAGGTGGGGGCCTTTTATTAGAGGGAAGAGGGGCACTCTTGGAAAGTCAAGAAATGTTACATTATATTAAAATGAGTTTCATATTTTAAAGGTCCCACATTGATATATTTCAAGGATAATGTGACAAGGGTTCGAAATATACTCATCCAATAGGTTTTTGAAAAGTGTAAGTCTTAGATTTTACATTATCTTTTCATTTTATTTAAATCGTTCATTAATCAGGTAATCGCTGCATCATCAGGGTGTCATAAAAAATTAATTTATTTAAAGTCTAAAAATTATAAAAAAAAATACAATGATATAGGAAATATTTTTATCTTTACAGTGACTATTTATAGTCTAGAAGATCATTTATTTAGAAAAAAGTAATTTTTTTTACTTAGGTGTTACATACTTTTGTGATATTCTCCTTTCTTTAAAAATAAAATGATAAAGTGTCACTATCACCCAAAAGTGAATCCATGGGGTCCCTAAGTTTGGAAAAAGTCATTCCATGGTCGGACATGACATAACCAATAAAATTTGGACACATTTTGGAGTCATTTTTTATTTTTTTGATATTATTTTATTACCCTTAACTACCCGATTACTAATTAATCACGATAGTTAGAGATAATTACCATCATTACTATTAATAATGTCCAAAATACAAGAGAGTATTAATTAAATAATTTATAACTTCTGATTCCAAATATGGAATCCATTTTACCAAATTCCAAACACAGATATTTCAATAATTAATTTAAAAATAATTTCTTTGTCAAAACAAATAGCGGGTTTTTTAGAAACAATTTCTATCAAATGTTTGACAATTGTTTATGTCCAATTTCAAAGTGGAATTAATATAAATTACCACCATTGGAATAAATGGTAAAAATATATTCTATTTACACTTTAAAAAAATTAAAAATATAATCTATCCATATAATTTAATTAGATGAAAAAGAAGTTTTGAAGTAAAATGCAGTATTTTTCACTATTCATTAAAAATAAACATTGTCAGAAAAATACGACAAATTTATCCAAAGTAAATTTCAATGTCCCAATTATAATGAATAAGTTTATTTTGAACAATAGAGCTTAAAAAAATTTCAAAATACATATTTAAAAATGGTTCGCTGTCAAAAGGCGGTAAAACAATCTTTTAAAAATATTAGAGAATTCAATGCTTAAGATTGGATTTATTCTCATTTTATGTCTTTAAAACACTATCTATTTCTTAAATAGACATATATATATAAATATATTATTCATTCCTTACTTGGAATGTTACAAACCAAGCCCATTCATTATATTTCATTGGGTTTCTATGGTCATATATCTATAATAATGGGGGTCTTCATGACTAAATCATAATAGTGGGGATTTCATAATGATATCATAACTATAAGGTTCCATATTTTTATATGCCACGGTTTATAGGGGCCTCTAAGCCCATTCATCATAATCTAAAGTGGTCTCCATACCCATATATCACAATAGTGTATTGGATTCCATGCCTGTATATAATAATGTAAAAAAATATGTCATGCCCATATATAATAACCATGATGTGTATTCCAGGATTTGGTAATGGAAAAAATAATACAAAGTCCATTAAAATTCCTTACTAACATTTATGTAACCACATTTTAATTTATTCATGTGACATGGTGGTACCAGTGACTTCTATTTAATCCATTATAGTAATCATAATTAGATATGATGCTAATACCATATAGATGATGGTTTGGCCATTTATAATATTTTAATAATAAAGGAAGTTTCATCATCATACCTCAAGGGTTATTAATTATTTATGGGTCCCTAAGAGAGATATAATGTCCTAAATTAATTTATCCAATTGAATGAAGATTCAAATTTGGGGTAATGTGTGGTTGAACCTGTGTGAGGAAAATGACGTGAAATATAAATCATAATGACATAAAGGTAGAATGACTAGATAACAAACCTTATGCCTATACAAGATCACTCATCCAGTGTTGGCCTTTGGTTTTTTCATATATAAAGATCATATAAAAAATGGTGAATTCCTTAATAATAGGTCAGACGAGCCCACTCTAAAATAACATCATTGATGGGATGAAGAATGAAAAATTTCATAATAGTAATATATTACTCACTAGGGGATATCCAACAAGAATATATGAATTCCATTAAAATACATAAGATAATAATTATCAATAAATCATGTTTGATAGAAGAATGAGCTACTAATGGAGAGAAATGAGCCCAATATCCACATGAATGAATAAAACAATGAAGGGGTTAAAACTATAATCACATAAGGGGAAAAATTTCCTCCCGACATAAATTGGTTGCATTTTATAGCCACATGGTTGGAAAAATAGAACCCTAACCCTATTTTGTAAAATACCTCAAGAGGGAATACTCATAGTTTATGTGTCTAGTTTTTGAAATCTTTCTCATACCTTATGTTTTTCATTTTCTAAAAATTATAGAACATCCACACGGAACTGTTCCCAAGGTGGAATAGTGTCATAAAACCATGTGACCCATTTATACCCACTAAACATATCTCATGGTTAGGAGAAAATATTCTGACTAGGCTACATAGTTTCAACTAATCCTGAATACTTATTGGTTCATCGACCAGTCCGGGTTCTGGGCTCTAAAGAAGCCCCAAACACCATCTATTCCACCATATTCTCACTAGGAATTCACATTAGGAGAAAAAAATATTTATATGGGAAATTTAAGGATATTTACCTCATTTAATGGTTTGTTTTAATAGCATTCCCTCTTAAAGTAACACATCCCTTAGTTTCTCATCCATGGGCAGTAAAACATTGTCTAAGAATAACTATAGCCACTCAACACATCCGTCAACCTCCCTCTCCCATGTCTTATCCCATTCCTAGATGTGATACCACATCATCCAAAATAAATGGATATACTATCCATAGAGAGCCTCCAGGCTCCAATCAACGATGTGTATGCGTTATTTTTAAAAATAAGCATCGTTGTCCAGCTCAACATCCTCAGTATCCAAATTATGGGATAGTTCAGCATCATAATAGCAAAGTTGTGGTTTTTGGAGGATTTTGTGATTGAAATGATACATATGAGGTAATGGAATTATACTAGAAAATTTACCAACTCTCTCATAGATCTCAATAGCCCGAAAATGAGGCCACAACTCCTATTTCATCTATATAAATCATTACCCAGTTCTGGGTGATACCTGCAAGTAAACACGATCAATATTCTCAAACACTATATGACATAGTTGGTGATCAAATTATTTTTTCCATATATAATAAGTGGTATTCATATTATTTCTAATCAACTCTATCTACTCTGGATTATTTTATATGAGATATGGGAGTTTATGTAATGCCTTCTCTGCCACTTTCTAATAAAGTAGTGAACAACACAATATACCATATAAGGACTCCTATAACACCATTTGAATCATTTCATTAAATATATTATTATAGTAAATCATAAATAGCCATATATTCTTCTCTCAATAACCATAAATATATAGGACACTTGATCATTTCATTCCTCCAAAACCTATATAGTCTACTCGGATAAGCCATTAGTCTGGGGGAGAAAGGATGTGCTCAGAATGACCTGTATAACCAAATATCTCTATAACACATGCCAAAACCTCAACATGAAACTAGAGATCCTATCAATAATTCTGTAATGAGGGACCCAGATAAATTTATAGTCTCATGAAAATATATTTTTCCCAATTCAACAACCGAGAATGAAACTGATAGAGAAACAAAGTGTGATACCTTTGTCAGTCGATCCCAAAATACAAAAACCATGATACTACCTTCAGGTGACCTTGGTAAACCAACCATAAAATCCACTACAACATCATCCCATTTTAATTTCGAGATCGGTAACTTCTTTAAATATCTACTAGGTAACTATTGACCCACCTTAACCTATTTAAAGTTGGAACACAAAATAATAAAACCTTTAATCAAATGTTACATCCTAGAACACCCATTCTATTATTAAATATCATTTCACATAATTTAGATTCTTAAAATAGACTGATCACTAGGAATCAATGGAATCAAATATTATCTTCTCTCTCATATCAATAAACACCCACATAGACTCATGTATTCACAATATTTCATATCCATTAATAGACCAATATAGAGGTGAGTATTCATAAGAAATAATTCCAATAAGACCACAACTTTAGGATCTGAAAACTTATTCATCAATTTAATTTCTATAATAATTGAGGTAGTTGATTGCGATTGTAGAATATATTTCCCATGAAATTCTTGATCTTATATGTGTATCTTAGAAAACATGGCCATAAATTCCCACTCAGGACTGGCATCCAGAACAACCATTTTCTATGTCCACCTACTCAAAGAATCAACATCAACATTATCATTCCAAGGTGTTTAGGAAATATCAAAGTGAATAAGACTAAAGATATTCAACCAACCATATCTTTATAAGGATCAAGTAATTATATTTGAAAATATATGTAAAACCTTTGTGGTCCATACACATCACAAAATGCTCTCCCCAAATTTAATGACTCAACGAATGAAAGGCATGAAAATAATCATCCAAATTCAAGTCATTTGCAGAGAAATTCCGCTCATTTGGTATCTACATTCATATCCCACAATTAAAAAATTTATATTTCTACATGAAAAAATCAAATATCATGATAAATAATCCATCACAATAGATTATACTGATTTTGTATTGGTATAGAAGATTCATGATTGTAACTGAAATCTGTCTACCATTAAAATTCTGAAATGATGTATCGCAAGCTACTGACCATATAAACTACTGACCTTCTTATTCATGTCTATAAAATGTTCTTCTAATCATGAGAATTCATTTATGAAAAAAATAAAATGACGATCTATCCCCATGAAACTATATATTTCAATGGAGTTATTGGTTTTCTCCCAGAAAACTACAGCTCTCACCATCTCTAGGTTAAGTGAATCTTTTTCCTCCATGATAGAATAACCCAGGAACAAAATATTTTTGATCCATATGTGACACTTTAGGATATTAACATTGAATTTATACTCTCTATTTGTATTTATAATGATATAAAGATATTTGGAATGATTTATTTCAGTCTAATAATAAACCATGATGTCTTCAACCGAAACTATGACAAAGGAATCTATAATGGGATTAGAAACCTATTTAATCATGTACATAAAAATTATAAGTGTGTTCATGAGAACGAATGACATAAACATAAACTAATATGCACCATACGAACATTTATAACCCATGTGTGTTATATATGACTGCATGGATCGATTCTGATGATAACCACATCTAGGTCAAAATTTGAGAACAATCTATCTCCATGGAACTAATAAAAAGGATATTGATATGTGGAAAAGGATACCTTTTATTCATTGTGAATTGATTCAAATTCTAGTAATCCCAAAAAATCTTGAGTGTTTCTTCCACAATCATGTTGAAAAGGATGGATGAACAACCAAGGAGAAGTATTGTGCTATATAAAATACATAGCATACAAATCCATTATCTACCAATTGTAATTATAAAACTCCATAGATTACATCCCTTAAGGATTAATAGTTACCAAAAAAGCTCAAGGAACTATCTTGGTAAATAATTCTTCCAATATCATAGGTGGAATTCCATAGAAGTCTTTGGGTAAAGCATCCCTAAAATGATTCACTACAAAAGAGAATTTAGTCGTATTTAATTTCATATTATCCATGAAATGACTATTAAGGTGGGTGGTCACTCCACATATACCAAGATTCTATTTTACATCTCTAATTCCTTTGAAATATAATTTATATTTGTAAAGATATCAACATCCATCATGTAAAGTAAATAATACCCTAGAGTGGTATGGTCCATATTGGCATGACAGGGGACTAACTAGTCCATCATGAGAATCACATCAAATATAATAATCACAAGGATGAAAATTTACCCTAAAAATGATGGATTATAACCATAAGGGTACATTACACGCACCTACATACACTCTCTATTATAAACCCCAATGAAGTATCTAGTGTCATCTTGCTATAAAATTACTCAACAAGAAGCCCAAGGCTCTCCATCACTGGTATTGGGATGAAGGATTGTGATGAAATCAAATAAAACAAAGAAGATATGGAAGTATAAGCTACTAGATTAATATCATTAACTATAGATCATACAGACCCCTTCTCCTCTAGTATAGACTGCACTAAATGAATCTGGCATGATCCACAGCCATGTGTTGCAACCTGACTACCCTAAATAGGTATGCTCTATTGGAATTGTTTATTTAAGGTCTAGATAACCCATCCATGACAACATCCATTTCTTCTACAACTATTAGTACTCCAAGTACCAACCTAGAAAGGTGCTCATGATCCTACATCTAAAGGTGGATATGATATGGATCCTCTTCTACTAGTCATGGAAGGTATTTTCTTAAAGAATCATTGAATATGACCCAATATATTGTGGCCTCGGCACTCAATGGAGTCATTGGGACACCAAAGATTTTTATTAATAGATCTAATTCACCAGTGAAGACCCACACAACTATTAGTGGGTGTCAACTTCTAGGTTCTTTTTGTACGTGAAGTCTCAAAGTGTCTCTAATGACTCGTAGTTGAACCACTATAATGAGTCGATTCTGAACCATGTTGGTGCACACATAATACTTACCAAAAGTTATTATTGGTTATGAGAGACTAGTTCACTATTTCATATGTGGTAGTCAATCAGAAAATGTTCACCTAATATTGAATAGGATTCCTAGTCCAATCCTCACATCATCTCTCTTTTGTTTGATCTTCAATGGTATAAATAGTCACAAAGTGATGAATTTTAGTAAAATAAATTATGATTCCATAACAATGAAGGAATCATACTAGAGATTCAAAAAAATCACTTGAATTATTGTCCCTTAGGGTCTTATTTAATAATGATCCATATAAGTTCTTTTGTAAATCCCTCCATATCACTTCATTACACTGACCATTATAGTTCAAAATATCCCAACAATGAATGGTGTATCGTAGAAGAGGATACATAGAGAGATTCAACCTCATATCAGGACGTGTATCGAGGTTATAAAATTTAGATAATACTATATCAAGTCAAAACTCTATATCCCAGGGCCACCATATATAGAAAAATAAGGTGGATGAAGTAAACTAAACTCCCATGTCAACTCTCCCATGGAAGGGGAAGATCGCAGAGCTCCATTTATAGTCTTCATAAGAAATAAAAACTCACCTTGAAATAGGTAATCATTACTTGCATCATGGATAATAGGTGGTTCCATGGGGAGGACTATTGGATGATCACTTGTGGATCAAGGCCCACCTTCTCAGGATTATATTCATCACGACACTCCCCGTACACAACTAGAAGATATCATGGTGGAATATCTCTAAAAATACCAAGAACATTCCTAATATTGGATTTCAAAAAGTTAAATATCATAGATACATGAATAAGAGAGGTACAAGCCTCCTAATTTTGAAGTTCACGCCCCTCTTCTTACTCATATATCCAACTCTTAGTTATATGAACAATAATATCTAACAGAAGAGATGCTACCTATTACCCACTAATAAGATTGGGTCCAGGTAATGTAATTTTTTATAGGTCAAAGTTCCTGATATACAATGATTCAATTGAAATTTATAGAGGAAGACAACCTATAGATTTCCATACAAGGACAAGGATAAAAGATATTTCTAGATCATAAAAATAAACATCACACATCCTATGCATCACCCAATGGTGGACTCAAGGAAACAATAATAATCATAAACGGGAACATATTATCCCATCACAGTTTATTTTCACATTATTTATATGTGGGTTAACAAATGAAATTAACATATCAATAAAAAATTGGGAAACATTTCTAATATCATATCTAATATTCCTAAACAATAATAGAAGATAAATGAAAATACCTCTTACACAAGATTGGAAAATCCTGACCCCTATAACACTAAATGGTACTCCATTATATTGGGAAACATGGGCTACTAATTTATTCCATATACACGGATGATTGTAAACTGGTAGTGAGGATCAAAGGTGGTATAGTTGGGAGACTGCACCCTTGTGATTAGAGTATTATAGTGGTGAAATAATAGAAAAATATGTGAATAATAATCAATAACTAGAAGTGTAAAGTAAATAATTCAGATGTAATAAATAACGTAAATCAATTATACCTATCAATATATTTAAAATTATGTGAATTCATGTGCCTATATAAGAAATCATGTAGTCATGGAAGCAAGAATACAACACAGTACAAGTATCAAAAGAATAAAAATACCAAAAAACTATCTCCAGTAAAATCATTATCTATATATCAGTATTAGGATTCTGTTATCTTATGCCGTAATAATATCAAAAATAATCCACTAGTCTCTTTCCCCAGACCTTACATACATCCAAATAATCTAGTAATATACCATTGGCGACTCAGATAGAGTGTGAGGAAAACTTAGTAGGCCATCACCAATATTGTCTACAAATACCCAGTATGTAAATTTAATATGATCATTGTGAAGATATAATAAATGATAAAGAATCAATAAACACTATAAAGGGGTTCGATCAGGTTCATGAATGATACGAGGCTGACACTACCTACTTCAGACAATGCTAGACAGACTCTAAATATGTGACAATATTAATACAAAAATTTAGATTTCACATGTAGGGACGTCTATAGAAATATATGTGGATACTACTACTATACGTGACCAAATGTGTAACACTACCATCCATTAATAGTATCATAAGTCTCACAAGTGTACAAGGTCTCCATAACAAATATCATAATAATAAGGGACTCCATGCCCAGATCAAAACTGTAGGGTCTCCATGCCTTAATCATAAAAATAGGTTCTCCATGGACAATAATATTAGTAGGGTCTCTATGACCATGTGTCATAATCCATAAGTGCCTCCATTCACATATTTCATAATAATATGGGACTCCATTCCAATTAATCATATTTAATTAGGGTCAATAGTCTTAAATATCAGTAAGCGTGAGGGTTTTCATGCCAAAATAATAATAGTATGGGCATTATGCATGTATCATAATTTTATGGGTCATCATTCCCATATATCACATTTTAATAGGGGAATCGTACCCATTCATCATAATCCATACGTGCCACCATGCCCATATATCATAGTAGGGTATGGTACGCAATGACCATGTATAATAATATTGATATGTAGTCCAGGATTTAATAAGGTATTATAGTTAATTAATGGTTTATTAAGATGCTTTATTAACTAGGGATTAGCCATTATTCAAATTAGTCATGTGACGTGGTCACAGCCACAAATTATATTTAACCCATTATAGTCACCTTAATTAGATTTCATAAAAAACCATATATAATGATGGCTTGGAAATTAATTGGTTTATAATAATAATGGAAGTTTCATTGACAAAGATCAAGTGGTGTAAAAATCTTATGGAGACCAAATGGAGTCATTAGGTTCTAAATTATAGAAAGAAACTGAAGGAATATTCAACTTATGGGAAAAACATGGTGAAATAGACATGTGTCACATGTCATATAATATAATTAATCATGATAATGGGGTATATTTATAAGAACACCATACTTATGTCGATAACATATCCCTAATCAAGTACCACCCATTGGTTTTGTCGAAATGGGAATACAATTTGATAAAAGAAGAACTCCCAAAAAATAGGTTGTAATAACCTACATCAAAATAGATTCACTGATAGTAATAAGAATAAAAATAATCTCAAGAGAAAAAATTTAATAACTAATTTCGGTCTATAGAGATGATAAAATTTTTATTCAAGGTTAGTATGGTAGAATTATCAATTAACAATGTTTGAGATGAGGGTGCGATTCTAATGGTTAAAAATGAACCCTCTATCATCTGGAATAATGAATGAAATTAAAGGGTTAATATTATAATCCCCAGGGGAGGAAATGAAATTTCTAACAAATGATTGGGGTTCTCATACATTGGATACATGTTTAGCCAAACTTTTCACCAAATGTGCACCATGAATTTCCTCAATATGAAACCCATGCTGTTTTGAAAACCACGCATAAATGAAGTGTATTTACTCTACTAAAAAATGTAGATCCCACATATGGGTTTGCACCCTCGGATTCATGATTTAATCATATCATGTGACCCATTTCTAACCTCCAAACACCCATCATGGCTAGGAGAAACACTAAAGACGGGGAACTTTTTCTAATGACTGTGTGAGATAGTTGGTTCTTCCATGGACCAATGATCCAGGCTCCTGGAAAGCACCAAACATCCTTGTTTCCTGAATACCCTCATTTGGAATTCACATTAGTTCAACACTATTAAATTATAATAAATATTAAATTAACTATAACTCATTTAAAATCCAGGTTCTTACACCCATAAGGGAGATAAAATTGAGGTGTCAGAGGTGAAATGATTATAATGTGAAAAAAGGGTCATAGTAAACCATAAAATTTTATCTAACAATTTGGCTAAGAAATAAGAAGAAAATCATGAAAACTCTTAATGTTTCAACATTTACGGTTTCATTCTCATTAAGATATGAAATTCATATATTTCTCATGGTGTAAGTTGAGGTACATAACAATTTAAATTTTGAATCTCATACCACCTCATATTCTATGTCTCATTTTCTATAACTCCCTTAAATTTTGAATACATATTATATGAACATGATCAATATTAAAAAAAATTCAAATATACTTCCTTATATAATGATATTAAAAAAAATAAAAAAATTAAAATTAAATTTTTTTTATTTTAATTGAAAATGATGATTTGGTTTTAAAAAGAAAAATTCAATTGCATATTGATGTTTTCAAATATGAAATCAATGTTCACATGAACTCATATTAAAATTTCTCTAAAGGAAAAGATATCATTTATGTGATCCTATTTTTCAGTGTTTTTATGGGAATTACTATGGTTTCTGCTTTTTGAAATAATCTAATCTCCTAAAAAATAAAAAATTTAGTGAAAGTTATTTATAATAATTGTTTTTCAATAATTTTTGAAATTTGGAAATCTTATATATGAATGAGATTAGAAAAATTATAGATTAGGATGGAATAAATAAATTCATCTTTCTTCTAAACATTGTAAAATAAATTCTCATTCAAGAAAAATTTGGGTACCCAAATCCATATTAGCTAATCAATATAAACCCAAAATGTTTCCTCCAAATAAAGATATTTTCTATCACATTATAGGACCATTTGGGGTTTCAGAAGGAACTCATTTTGTGAGATTTTTTAAAAATCGCCATTTAAAACCATTGATCTATAATTTGGTTTCATATCATAAAAGATGGTGTTTAACCCATTAAAAAGATTGATCAACTCTTTCATACATGAGATCATTATATAATGATAAATGTAAGATAGATATTAGATATATCATTTCAAGTGAAATTTATTCATAATCATTGATCTATATAGGAAAAAAATTCTGTCATTTAATTATATTAACTATTGAATATAAAGTCAAAATATATCTACTCTATCATATCACGGTTTTTTATGAGTAGAAAATTTCATTTAAAAAAACCATATCTATTTCCAAAATTTATTTTTCAAATATCTTATCATTAAAATAATTTTATTCACTTCTTCATTACTGTTAGATTGAGATTATGTTATTTTTAATGTTTTTTCAAATGATTTAATTATTTAGATCATGTGATAAGACATTTTTGTTTTATATAGGGGGTTACATAACCTATTATTATTTGTTCCATTAATCATGAATATTGTAAATTAATTATGTATTATTATGCATTTCATATCTTATGAATCATTTTTTGAAATTAAATGTTAAATGTTTGTCTCATGGAATGATCTTCTATTTTTTCCTCACTATTTTACTCATTGTTAATGCAAAACCGCTATATGTTTTACATTCTCTTTTGAAGAGATGTTTCAGGTGTGTCTATTTTCATAGTAAGATATGTTTTTGAATGTAATTATTAGTTCAAAAAGGTTGAAATTTTTTATTTTTAATTTGTTATAATTTCGTAGTTTTTAGGAGATATTTACTACTTTAATGAGAATATTGATAATTGTTAAGTACGTATTGGGATTGGCCTGTTAATACTAGTGTTTATGATCATAAAAAGGGTGATATTGTTATTATTATCCCTCTCAAGTTTTTTTTAAAAACCACAAGTGAGTTTTCTTGTATCTAATAGTTTCATTTAAGTGGTTTTTACGAAGGTAATTTATTGTATCGAGTGATTTTTTTAGTTAAATATGAATAATGAAATAAATAATTTGATTTTTTAAAGATGTTTATTATATATCTATGCATCATTTGATTACATGTGTGGGGGATTTATTTTCCAAATAATCCTGAGAATATAAGAAGAGAATTTTTATTAAGAGGAAAAGTGAAATAGGTGATGCTTGTTAGCCAGTGGAATGAGGTAGTAACTCATGATCTCTAAAAGACCCACTGGTTAGCTGATGTTAGATGAAAAGCTCTATAATTTCTCTAGTTGCCCACCTACTACCACTAGGTTTGGGGTGTATCTTAAGTATGTGATGGGAGGTTCCGATCATTTATTTTTGTGATGTCCAATGATCAATTTGTGATCTAAATGATGATATACTCTTTGTTCAACACAATTTATTATAAGAAGACAGAATACATGAATCACCCCATAACTAGAAAGGGAGGATCATCGCATATTATTTATAATTAATTTAATTAAATATTAATTACCATGATGTTTTCCATTCTCCATTGATGGATCGAGTAAAATATATTTGATGCACCCTTATTTATATATAGGAATCAAGTGGGGATTCAGTCTAGTGGTTCTCCACATGTTATCCAAGAATCTCCAAAAATCACCAAAATAATCTCCATGATATAGAACAATAGATCTTTTCACTTGCATTTTATACCATTAATCACTACAATAATTGATTCCAAAGAATTATTCTTGATCTAGAATAATAGGATTTATTTCCCTTCATAGTAGCAATCTTTGAGAAGTGATATCCCAAGAGCTTGAGATAATTCTCCAATTCTGTTGTCCATAATCCAAAAATTGATATATTCTATTAAGAGAATAAAATTACAGGTTTTATATATCATAAGGATTAAAATAAAATAATTTAATAAGTCCATTAATTATTTATATAAACCTAGAAAAACCCCATGACAAATAATAATAATATTCTTATTATTTATCAAACTGCACATAACATTAGAATTAAAATTAAATATTATTTTCAGAAATGAAATTAAATATTTATTATGTTCTCACCGAACCATTAATCTTGGTCATTCAATTGTCCACAATATTAATTGGTCCATGAATAATTAATATTTGTTAATTTAATGAATATCGCTCCATTATTCTTTAATGGGTATATAATATTATATTGACTGAATAGAAAATAAATATTTATTTAATATTATAGACACATTATATTATCTTAGATAACTTGTGATGGAATACATGTGATCAAGAAAACATGAATATTTATTAAACCACACATGGGAATAATATTTATTCAATTGGTTAAATAATAAATAATAATATATTTTTTATCTAAAATTATTGATACCCATATTGTATGACTCTATAGGCCTCTTTCTAAGAGGAATATGGTAAAAAATATTAAAATATATGGTTAGTATCTAGCAACACGCTGAACCACCCATAGAATAAGACGTTAATGCCATAATGACATGTTACCTCATATGGATTATTACTACGTAATATAAACTATTTATCACAATATATCTTATCAATAATATTACATGTCGATGCCATCAACTAATGTAATCAATGTCACTCTCTTTGATTTCATGAAAAAAAGAACATTCTCATTGAACACTATGTACATTGATTTATTAATGATATATCATTTCCATAAAAGGTCTTGATATATCAACGTCCATTAAAATGGAAGAAAAAAATCCTTCTTCAAAATATTCATTAATTTAATATTACTTATGACACACCCAATGTATCATACCTCTCCATGTACATATGTCTTCATTATTTTAATCAATAAAAAAAATTATGAAACTCATAATACTAATTAAAAATAATATAAAATTATAAGGTTAATATAAATGCCTGCAGATAGAAATAGACAATGACACATAGAAATGGGGATTCCTTACTAGAGGGTCTTTTTCATGTAACATCATACTGGAAATTCCAATGGGCGTACAGCATTTCAAGGTGCCAAAAAGTCATATTTTTCTCCACCACTAATAGTCAGAATCATTTGTGTCCCTCAAATGACATCATCTATCTATATGAAATCCATTCAAGAATAATAATCATGATCCAGGAAAGGGTTTATTAATATTAAAACCCTTCAAAACAAGTTATCATAAACATTAATGTACATGGTTCTAGGGAAACAAATCAATCAATATCAAGTGGTTGTTTATAGGTTACTAGTGTAATTGGGAAAGTCTCTCTGATGATTCACTTAATGTGGTCAAAATGGACGTTATTGTGGTCATCGTCTGCTACAATGCACCAGAAGGTTTCTTGAATGTTCCTAGATCACTAGAGCCTATAAAAGGAAAACACATCAATCATTCAATTTAAAACTTCTTTATACAAAAAACTCCACTATAATCAATATGATGAATCTCTAACATTCTCTAATCGATCCTCTCAAATAAATATTCTCCATTTCCAAATATGTGGGATATAACTGTTTTCCCTAACCCACACACTCTATTTCTTTTCATAACTTTTGGGTGATATAAGATCATCATTGTAATGAATTTTAAAATTGAAAAAATCCATTCTCAAACATCCTAATACATTTGGTTCTTAGGTTTCTTGTCAAAACCAATGAAATCATTGGTTTATAGAATTTCTTCAAAATCAAGGGAATGAATTTTTATATCTTATCTCTCTAATTGATGGGGTGATAGATAGGGTGTCTTCTAAATCTATTTTTGATATACATATCAATGTTTTTCTTCTCTGGACCATTTTATCCATGAATAATTTATTATTAATATATATACTTGTATAAATTTGATTTATTCATTTCTGTGCTTATCTAATATTGATGATTTAAATTGTATAAAAATTATCAATTATTTCATTATGAATTTCATTCCCTAATATATTTGTCTCATAAAAATAATATTAATTTATATTTTCAATTTTTTATTTTAATTTCTCAAAATGGAAATTCACTTACCCAACAACTTTCCATAATTTTTACTACTAACTATATATGAAATGTATATTTTCTCATTACTTATTTATAGTAATACCCTTTAATAAATATTATTTTTAGTGTTCTAATTAACTATATCATGTTTTAGGTATAATATCACTTGGATTATCAATTAATGATATATTTATATATATAAAAGAATATAACAAATATTTTTGGTCACTTTACATTCTATAAGTGATGATATCATATCAATGCAATGAAATATAGATCACCATCTCCAACTTTTTCATTTTAAATTATCCATTTTTCTTCCTCAGTTATGAGTGATTTCAACATGTTTAAGGTCACAAAGACAAATATAATTTATTATATAGGAAATACCTCTAGAAGAGATAGTGTTGGCATTCTATGGTAATATAGATTAGTATCTAGATTGGTGAGCTTCACCCATAAGATCCTTCTATACTAGATTATTTTCTACTTGACCCTACCTTAATGTTATCCTTTGAAAAAAATGCCTTTTATAAGACAACCTACAAATACCAAACCATTATCCATGCATAATCCTAATCCTACTGACATATTTTTCATCATTATCTTAATAATGTATATTTTCTATCTCATTGTAATTCTATTATTTTTTAATGAAATTCAGGTCCCTATTATAATTTAATTTCATTCATCATATTGATTGTACAAAATATTGTTTTCTTATTTTATTTCTAATGATTAATTAATTCTTTTCAGTCTACTCCAAATTATGATAAATTTCTATAATATATTCTTACATTTATCACATTCAGATTTTTCATATCTATTATTTTATACTTCATTTTGATGTCTCAAAATTGGGGAGAGGAAAATGTGAATTTCATTTAAATTTTAATTATACTACGCTATTATGATATATATCATCTTCATTTACACTTATATGAAATAACCTATTATAAAAATTTATGAAATTTTACATTTAATTTGTCCTCAATTTTATGATCATAAAATATGGGATATTTTTTCATTGACTATTATTCTTAGAAAATATATATGATTATCCTAAGTATTAATAATCATTAACTCCCTCCTTTTTACTAATAACATTCACAATGTATGTCAACCAATATCTAAATGATCTAAATTTATTTTATAGGCTACATATTTAAGTACCCAAATATCAGTAACCTAGAGTTAGGGTTACTTTATTACATTAGCTCTTGATACATGTAGTCACATCTTGGGGGAATAAAAAGTTTATTAGTCTTATTGAAATAGTTACATAAATTATTCACATATTACATTAGAAATATTAAATATATAGTATAAAAAATATCTATTATTCCTTTATATTATTCTTTATATCCATATTCATATTATGATGAAAAGTTATAAAATAAATGTTTTCTCTCGTATTCTTTGTAATTGATATATACAATGAATTATAACAGTAGTAAATAATATATAATCAATATTTAAAGATAAATAACGTAAAAAAGATTCCATTTAATCAATAATATGAACAAATAATGCATCCATGATTAATATCAACATAGTAATCTCATTATTGATAATAATAAATGATATCTTAATGATGGAAATTGGTAATATTTGATGCCATGATTTGAGACATCCTGATATCTATACTGTTGAAGAATTGTGTGAAGAGAATTTATAACTATAGTTGGGAATACATGAAAAAATCCATTTATTTATATCTTGCAAATTTGTCCCATGATACTTGTCAACACATCGAGGGCCTATATAATTCTAGGCCCCATCCATAACTACATGAACAATTCATTCCTCATATATCAAATGATTGATTTTTTTTATAAACCATATTCCATATAAAAAATACCTATATTGAGTAATATTATGGAACTATCAACAATTATCATGTAAATCAAAAAAAATTAAATGTGAATAATTGTAAATATAAAGGATATAATATTTATGTAATAACCATATCTATGATACAAGTAATATGGATATTTAAGAGAAAATAAATATACCATGATCAAAAGTAATTGAATGTCTCTAAGGATATTATCACAATAACACATCCCCAATGGTAAATAAGTAAAATAATTTTTTTCATTCATTAAAAGAAATAAAATTAAAATGTATTTAAATTTTTCTGGGAAACAAGACTTATATTTTTTGTTATCTCTAATTAAAAAACTATGAAATTATAATGTATAATATTTACTTTAAAATAGAATTATAAACATATAATAGAAACATAAAATGATATATTAATCATGATTGTGGTAAAAAAATTTCAATCCATATAGGTTTAAAAAATATTCCTTACATTAATGTTTTATGAAGGCCACAAAGTACCTTGTTTAGAAAACAACAACTGGATTCCATTCAATCTTTTTTTTGTAAAAACTAATGAATTGGTAGAATTTTATTTTGATAAATAATTGAAGATTTATAAATACATTTTGAAGAAAAATTAGACAAATTATTGATGTAGATGAAAAATATATCTGATCAAATGAAGAATAAGATCATTTTTTATTCAAAAAATGTATTCCTTTATTCTAGTTCTAAAGAGAGTAAGAGTTTGTAGAAAATATGGAAAATATTAACAAATGTTAACATGAAAATTACATTAATCATTATGAATAAATATATCATTATTTTAATCACCTCAATGGGGTATTATATAAACCACATAAAATGAAACAGGTTTATAATAAAAAATATATCACAATAAAGTGAAAATAGAGATCAAATCCCTTACAAATTTCACACAATTGATGTGAGAATTAATCAATGAAGTAATTATGTTTGAAAATTAAAATCCAAACAATAAAATTGTAAACAAAGTAAATGGAAAATAACTTTTACTGCCTACATATTCATGGAATGAAATTATCAGTGAAGAATTTATATATCCCAGTGAATGTAATTTGAGATAAAATCTCATTACCTTAACTCCAATTTCACATATAAGTTCTATTAACTACTAAATAAAAAATTTAGATTCATTATAATAATATACCAAATAATAAAAATATTTACTATTTCATATAGGATACATTTATAACATTTTATCACAATTTTCATAACAACCTTTTAAATATAATCAATATTTTTATTCTTAAATAATTTATTTTTCATGTATGTTTTTATTTCTTAGTTCCCTTACATGTAAATTTTTTATGGTTAAATCATGTGAAAAATTTTATTAATGATTTTAATATCTTATTTACTCAAGATATAGATATATATAGTCATCCAGAAAATATTGAGATTGAAAAATGGATTACGCCATTAACTGAGAAAGTAGGTTGTACGTACATATGAACATTGTATTATCATTCCTACGAATGGAACCAAGAAAGTGAGAATAACAATGAACACTTATAAATAATTATTATATTATATATATAATATATGGTCATTGAATTTATCCATATTAAATTAAATGTAAAACTTAAATGATAATTGGATCTCATTGCATCATGGAGGTGGTAGTCAATACATACCCATGAGCGATGTTATCATTTTCAAATGATTGGAAGGTAAAAAAGTATATAAGATTTTATATATCCAAAATAATATTTCTTTCCTAAATATAATTTATAATAATTATTTTTCTCATTGAAACCATTCATGTAAAATGGGAACTAAAAAAATTACACCACTACATGGAGACGGTAAGTCATACGTAATCAAGGGAGATGTTTTCAATTTATTAAGATGAAAAAGAGAAGGAATATGGGTGTACCAAATTCATAATAACATAAAAATATATTTATACAATTTTTGTTATTATTATTGGATGGTTATATCAAATTAATAATAATTGGAATAAAAAATAATCTTTGAGGACCCATTAAACACAATTACATCTTCTTCAGCTCAGGTCCTCTAAGTATCTCAATAAGGGACCTTGTGTAGGTATTTATGGGTTACTAAAACCACAATAAACATGGATAGTAATTTTTAAAAGAGTAATTTGAAAGTGTTTGTTGATTTATATTCTTAAATGTGGTGTAAAGAGGTGTAATATGGGGTTTCATTTAAAAATAGATTGGAGGCGCACTTTTATAATTTCATAAAACATTAAAATTTAATAAGACCAAAATTTATAGAAATGATTAAATATGGTCGGTAGTTATGATAAAAAAAATTATTGTTTAAATAACGTCATAAAATTAAATTTATAAATTTGTAATCCATTTTAATATGTTTCTCTTTTACTACCCCTTGTAAAATTGATTTTTTCCCTAACCGCTGTAACGACTATATTAATCACAAAGGGTTAATAATGTTATTATTAATCATTAAGTGATGCATAATTAGACCATATATGATATTTCAAATTTTTATTCATTCATGTGGCTGAATATGATAATTTTATGAATTTAAAATATTTTAAAAACATGTTTTTTTAAATATCATTAATGTCACTATTTACAATATTCGATTAATTCGACATTAAATACATTAATAAAAAATGTGACTTCTATTATAATACACTAAAACCCCTAAAATTTCACATATAACTATAAAATTAGTGGTAAATATTATATCATTCAAATTATGTCAATTATAATATTTTTAAATTCAATTATTTTATTATCCAATTAAATAAATAAATATTGTACCAATGTTGCACAATAATTTAATGTAACTATATAATATAAAAAAGGTATGAATATATTTATATAAATAAAATTATTTAATTAATCTCACATTTGAGATATAATTTAATTAATATCATTATTTTCCCCAATTTTCTAAATACAGATATTTTAATCAAAGAGAGTGAAATTTTATAACTTTCTATGATTTTAATATTATAAGGGTCATTTACATGGGAATCGTTTTGTAAAACAATTAAATATCAAAGATAAGGTGATAAGGGTAATGAAATATTAATATAGTAAATATTAATATGAATGGTATTCCTTAATCATATATTTTTATATATATTAAATTAATTTATCATTTGCTGAGGTAATAAATTTTACCACCGTCAAAATTCATTTTGAAAAAGGGAATATTCACCAAATTAAAACCACTAAACTCAAAATATGGAATATATTTTATTAAATTATATACCAATTATTTGTATAAAACAATTTTAAAATATGTGTGCAAAATGAGATGAAAATATCTTTTAAGAAACATATTGTTATTAAGTATGAATTAGATTTATTCTTATCTCCTAAATATTATGAATATTTTATGAATGGTGAAA
Organism: Viscum album; assembly: GCA_963277665.1. Lineage (NCBI taxonomy): Eukaryota > Viridiplantae > Streptophyta > Magnoliopsida > Santalales > Viscaceae > Viscum > Viscum album. The sequence goes on along the minus strand of OY728140.1, from coordinate 1,815,866,806 downwards.
TATTTTATTAAAAATATAATATATAAATTTAGTTAAAGTTATTCAACAATAGTGATAAATTTTATTTAATAATATATGAACACAATGCACACAAACATACATTTTTTCATAAAAATATCTTTTAGGCATAAAAATGTTTTTTTACAGATTTTTAATATATATTTGTATAAAAAAACATAATTAAACTTTTGATAACATAATAGAAATTTTTTAACATAAAACATATTATACCTAAAATGGAATTCATTAAATGGTTGAAACAAAATTACAGGTTTCAATAAAAATATGGATTTTCCATTATTCTATGGAAACGAATCATTTTAGAAAAATCATAAAATTTACACTACAAAAATATTTTCATGAAGATTAAAAAAATTGTGTTATTTTTTCCTAAATAATATTTATAGATGTTCTGAAAATTAATTATCATTTTTTCTCACAAAAATAAAAACACATTTTTGAATGAATCTTATATCTGAAGAATAAGATAACACTAGGGATAATTGATAACTGATTTCATTGCATTTCAATTGAGTATGTCTTATATATATTAATTCTATAATTCATTATATACTATTTTTATCCAATAATTGAATGTCCAAGAGATAATTTTTACAGAAAATAATAATATTTTAATAATATATTAGGGTTTGTTTATACTTAGTGTTACGTGTTATATATGGTATCACACATTGTGTCCTTTCTTAAAATTATTAGTGTGTTACATTTTACCCCTTATATAAATTGAATCATTTAAAATTTAAATATATATTGTTAATAAATGGTTTGAAATTTTTGATCCGACATTGTACAAAATTTCAATATAATAGTTTAATAGAATAAAAAAAAGGAAAGTATAAAGCTCACCAAAAAACGTGGTTTATAAATAAGAGAACATACATGGGAAGTGGAAATTTTTCATCTAAGAGAAAATTAATGACCAAGGATATGTATATAGTTATTGGGAACATTTAATGAGAAATATAACAATAAAATATTCATAAATATGGGATAAGTTAAATGTTTACTAATTTCTCAATTAGGAAAGTAAATAGATAATGTTCTTACATCAATGTACATTTTTAAAAGTCATGGGATTATTTTACTATACATATAAACCATTAGGTAATATAAACATACGTGTTTTCTTCCACTTTATAAGCATAATCTCACCCTTTGGTTGTGCTTTGGTCAAATTATACATTATCTCTCAAATCAAAAAATTGATATTTTAGATGAATTTTGCATTCCTAAATAACTTTTTATTAATCAACAGAACCCTATGTAATTAATTCATCCACAAAATATTTTCCAAATCCATAATGGCTAAAATCAATTATCTAATTTGATAAATCAGAAATTGACCAGAAATATTAAATCATACCCTTCAGTTTTGACTTCCAAAAACATAATTCAATAAATACCAATTATTCATTTATATAAAACTAAAATGTTCCATAAACATAAAACTCATAAAATTTCCCCCATAATGTTCGTATTCAATTAAAAATCCAAAAAAATTAAAAATTTCCCCTATAGTATTCATCCCAATATTAAATTATTTTTCATCTAGAAATTCTCTTAAGAAGAAATTGTATGGACCGGCATATCACATAGGACAGTGGTAGCTTCCACATATATGTTCACCTTCAGTCGTTGGTTTAAGACCCATAAAACTACCATATTCAACATGTTTCAAACAAACATGTGGTTTGTACTTTTTCTAGAACTATAACATTCCCAAGAATTTGATGCTAAACTCAAAAATAACCTTACCTATTAAATAACTTTTTTTAAACTATTATGTATTTCTATATGATATGTTCCCACAATGTTTTCATTATAGTATACCACTGATCCAAAGTTAATCAACCTGAAAATCATATTATCCACAAGTTTTATCAATATCTATTAACTTATGTCCATAGAATAAATTTTTTCCCCAAATAAATATTTTAGTAAAACATATACTAAACCAAAAGGGATGTATTCTGTAATTGTCTCATAAAATATCATTAATCATGTTAGACTCTCATCACATAAAACATAATGAGGACTATATAAACCTATAAAATTATGATCAACCATTGAATTATCACTAAAAGTCACTGTAGTTTAATGGCATTTTCACACACATATTAAGGGATATCATCACATTAATCATTTTTTCCAGAGAATAAAATCATATAATTTTAAATTATTATAACCATTTGTTCTCAAATTTTTAATGAAGCATTACAGTGGAATAATGATTAGATGTATTATGAATCTTATATCTGGGATAATAGAATGCATCTAAAACCAAATTCACATGTACAAATATATAAACACATCAATACATATAATTCTATTTTTTTCCATTGAAAAATTATTTCCTTTGTCTAGGAGTTAACCCTTATATTCGGAAGTTTATTTAGATAATTCCCATATTCCTAACACATAAGACATCATATTAAAAATAGTGTCATATGATGTCATTTATTTTCTTCCCTAATACCCATTATTTTCCCCAACAACTCATTGATTTATTCCCTTCATTTCTACACATAAAACATTTTCTTATTACTTTGAGACAATATATAATATGTTTCTCTCTACAATTCAGATAGGAAGAAAATTTGGGCCTCTTTCTTCTTGGGTCTACATTACATGAGTTCCCGGTAAACTATATCATTATATTATTTGGAGTGTCTGAGTGTTTCTAAAGGATTATGATATTAATCATATATCATGTTAATTTAGTTTATATAATCACAACATCTTTCACTCTAGTCATCATCACATTTTTATTACCATATTCACTTTTTATTCAATCACATTATATTTCAACATGGTTTTATCTAGTTCCAACCATTGAATGAATCACATGTTCTTGTTATGAAAAACAATAATAATATTGGGAATCCAAAAAATTTATAAACTAATAATTTTCAGTATGTTATCCTACACCTATATTTATTCTCAAATTAATTAATGGGGTTATGTTACCTTATATGTGTTCTCCTAAATCTAGTTCTCAAGGTTTATATTAATATTTCTATCAAAAAACTATTAAGGCCCCAAAATCAGTTTCTCAGATTCAGTGGTCACATTAATAAATTTATACTATATAAAAGGAATCACATCCCAATGTTTTGAATATTTTATTAGATGTGAATATATATATATACACACATTATCCTCATATTACATTATACATATGAAAAAATATCATAATAAAATTCTTCAATTTTTTTAATTCATAATATTCATCAACAAGTCATGAGGAAAACATAACAAAAAAATTATGGATCTCATGTTCATAGTAAGGGTTATATATCTGTATGCTCTCCAGAGTAAATAATTCATAATAATTATAGAATGTTAAATAATTTATAAAAATACATTTATTCAATAAATTTTGAAAAAATAATATTTATGTATAAATATCCTCAATGAAATTAAAAAATTAATTCTGAATAATTAAAATTCTTAATAATTGACAACATGGTCTCAGAACTCATTTTATCTATATTGTCATAGAATTAGTACAATACTATTTTAATATATGTTTATATATACAAAAACAGAATTAATAACATATTATTTATTTTCCACATGAGACCTGTTGTTGCATCAAGGGGTTGTATGATTTTTGGCCCCACTCCTCACTACCTATCTAATTCAATCCACATATATCAAATTATTGACTTAATTCATGTACAATATGCCTTATTAACAAAAAAAAATGTCTTGGGTAAATACTAAGGATATTTAAATAATTCCCCTTTAGAATAAATAAATTCATGTTGTAACATGATATTTAAAATTGGTATATGATTTTTGAAATAATCAGATTCTTTAAATAATGAATAATGATATTTAAGTTAAATGAGGTATCCAATGATCACATGTAATTGAATGTTTCAAAGAATAGTTTCACTACAACATATCCAATGTGGTGAATATGTAGAATAATCGATTTTTTCATTGATAAATCCAAAATATCATTAAAATATATTCAAAACATTCTTGATGAAAATAACAACTCTATTTTTTAAAATCAATAATTAGAAAAACTTCATAATTATAAAGTAAAAAAAATTCCTTTGAAAATATTGTATTAAAATCGTAAAGGAAGATAAAAAGAAAATATATTTCATGAAGAAGGTAAAATACACCCACTAAATATAAACTAAAAATCATTACATCCATGCTTTTTATAGATAAGATTATAATGTACCTTTTTGGGATAAACACCTAAAATTCTTTTCAAACTATTTTCAAAAAATTCAAGTTTGGGTAAAATTGATTCTGGATAGGTCATTGTAGAAGATTAAAAATAATAATTTTTTTGAGAACATATTTATATGGAATATAAATATATATTATCAAAATTTAAATGTGATTGATTTATGATAACTTTTTTTCTTGATTTAAGTTCCAAAGTGAAAAAATATCAGAAGATATTATGGAAAATATTTAAGAGTATTATTTAACCATCATGAATAAATAGTTATAACTGATAATTTTATTAGAGGATAAGTATATGAAAATCATATAAATAAACAAGTTCCTGATAGAAAATATTTCTCAACAGAGTGTAAATAGAGGTGAATTCTCTTACAAAGGTCACACCGTTGTTGCGAGAATTAATCGATGTGGTAATTATGTTTGAAAATTATAAATCCACTGAAAAAAAAATTAAATAAAGATTCCTATTAATTAGATAGTAATTTTCTCTTAATCAAGGTATGACATAATCAATGAATATTTGATGTTACCAAATTATAGGAAATTGTGTTAAGAAACCTCTTACTTTAGGTAGAATATGTCATATAGGTGCCCAAACCTCATATTAAATAAATTTTGGCTTATTTTAAATAGTTAACATAACCATAAATAAATATATTTCTAAATCCTAGGTAAATATGGAATAAATAATTTTCATATTTTTTAATATGAATTAAATAATTATATTAATCAAAATATATATTTAGTAATTTTTAAATCAAAATAGAAGTAGTTTTAAATGTACTCCATTCATATATTGTTTTATTTAAAAGTATAATTTACAAATTTTATAAATTCAATTAGAAAATATGAAAAATTTTAATAATAAGGAGATATTTTATTTATGAATAATTTTTCTATTTTTTTGTTAAATATTAACTTTCTGTTGAATAGTGAAAACACAATTTTCTGTAAAAAAGTTATTATTTTTAATAATTAATGTATATTAAAAGTATTACTATATATTTAATATTATATAAAATTAAATATGTATTATTTAGTTATATTTAACACACATATTTATGTTTTAATCAAATTCATATTTCTTTTTAGTATATATTCATTTTGGGATTAAAATGTTATTTTTCTAAAAAATTGTTTTAAAATACATAATGTTTTTACATTTTAATTAATTAATATAAACCTATTAATAACTATTTAAAGTGAATTAATTTATTTAATATAAATATATTTAGAAATAAAATACATAAATTTATTATTATTATTCGTATATTTAATATATAAAAAACATTTACTTGAATAATACACTTCAAGAAAACTTATAATTTCATCATATATGTGCATTTGGTATTAAATGTTAGTCTTCCACTTATGTAAAATAAATTTTTTAAAATGGGTTATAAAATTTTATAAATAATAATTTATATCATATAATATGGAAACATAATTTTTCACCACAATTAATTGTTAAAGAATAAAATATTAATTATTGTGGTTGTGGTAAAAATTGGTTTACTGTGGGTCAAACTAAATAGATATTGGTTGAAATGAGGAAAAAATACGACTAAAATTTATTTTTCAAAAATATTTTGATAGAAAAATCTATATATATGTATTTATAATACTCCATTTTTACAATTTTTCATGGGTAAAATATGTATACATATTTTTCTTTACAAAAAATACAAGTGTTCCACTCTACAAACCTTTATAAGGCCCCAATATTCCTCTCCCCTTCACACCCTCATAACCCTTTGGTTTTTCCAATAACTAACCTTATAACATACCTAAATCCCATGTATCATCCTATAACGCTTATATTTGTCATAAATTTATTCTATGAAGTCTTTTGGAGAATCTCAAATAAGTTACCCGAAGAAGAGGTAATGTTCTTCAATGAGAGATTTTTTTATTTCTTCCAACACCCTCATCAACACTTCTAAAACCCTGATTATATAATAAAATTATTATATTCCACAATGAAATATGTTATTAGGTAAATTTAATATCCTAAATTATTCACCAATTATGTAAAATGGTTTACAAAATCATTATTAATGCATATGGTGGACTACCACATCACGAACAGATTTCATTTGTTTATCCATTACCACATCTCACTATTTTGTATTTTGTTGGATATAAAGTGTATATATATATATATGATATTTATAAAATATTTATAATTTTGATGTAATTGTATCATATATATATCCATTTGACTTTAAATTCCATAGGGTATATGATAACATTGGAAGTGTGTATGGCAGACCACCACCTCATTATTCAATCAATTTAAATTATTCCATTTAAAAAAATATAAAAAAATTAAGAAAATTAGATTAAGATTTTATTATAAACAATAATTTATAGGTTATGGATAGGTAATATAATATTCATATACATGTATAAGACTCAAATTTGTAAATGAGTTTTTGGAAATGTGCCTTGGTTGATGTGTGATATTTACCACATAATACATGATCAATTTATCATTAGTTAAACTTATTTTGAGAATTTTCATTATCAATTGGATAGAAAAAATTAAACAAATTTACTTACAAGATTTCATCTCCTTCTATAAGCATGATTTCATCAGTCGATGTGCATCATCATTAACATAATTATTTTTTCAATACTAAAGAACTAAAAAGTAATTTTAATCAACTATAAGACCCAAAAAAGAAGAAAAGTTATTCATTGTATATAAAAATGATATTATGTTTACAAGGTATGAAAATAATCAAAATGATTAAAACATCCTATGAATAAAAATTATTTTTATATTAAAAGATTCCCCAACATCACAAATTTATTAACATATATCAATATATATATAAATAATATTATATCCCAGTTAAAATAAATAATATAAACATATAATAATGTTTTAACCTCAATGGTTGTCTCATACCTTTCCGTTTTCACTATAAAAAGTGTAATATCATTCTTATAAAATAATACTTCATGTTAAGTACCTTAATAAACCAAATGATTAATTGTTACTCAACCCAATAAAATGTCTCCCAGAATATCATTAATCTCTATAAAATCCTATCACATAAAAACTCAAAAAGAAGTGTTTTTTTTAATTTGAACTTACGATGAAAATTAAACCTAAAAACCCATGATGGTATCCATAACTATTAAGATTATGTCATATAAAATTAAAAATATATGATTTTATGTGAACACTATTATAACATTACCTATAGCATAATCATACTCAGAATCCCAATTATGGTGCTAAAACATATTTCTTACATTAATTTCATTTATAGTGATAAATGTAGCCAAAAATTAATCATCCAAAACAAAAAATCATAAAATGGTGATTTTGGATCACTAATGTACCCAACGACCTTTTAGGAATATATTTTGATAGAATTATTAAAATAATCATACATAATGATATACTTTTCTTCAGGTGACCATTTTTACTTATTTTACATAGAATTTATTAAATCCAAAAAAGTCTTCAACATCTCCCATAAAAATCAAGAGGCTTAAAACCTATCTAGACATAATAAATTTGAAATTATTCATCAAAACATCTGGAAAAAAACCTAATAATTATGACCTCATAATCAAAGAATGTGTAAACATAATCATTAACAATTAAATTTCATTACCATGTATAACATGAGAATAAGGATATGATAATATGATCAATGTACATGATCATAACATTAGTGAATCTATACTGACAAAAATGTGGATAATAAATCAACATAAATTGAATAAATTTACAATATATGAAAATATTCATATACATAAATAATCATGGTACATCTAAAAATAATCATTGAGAAAAGGAACCCTTATAATTCATAAAAATCATTAAAAACTAGGTATGTATCTTGGAAAATGAATCATTTATAATGGAATAAACTAATTAGATAACAATATTATCTATTAAGAGTAACCTATTACTGGTAAAATATTCCATCTATTACTATTAATGTAAAATCTGTTAACTCCAATGCATTTGTCTATGCCTTAAAGGATAATAACTGACATATAGATCATTAAATTATAATGTAACCATTCATCCTTACATTATGACATTACCTCACATCATTAATTTATAATATAACCCCAAATACTCCATCTAACATGAATAGACATGTAAATAATTCATAAATATCTATTTGTACCAATGAATGAACAAAACATTTAGATGCTTTTACTTGTCAAATTAAACCATTAAAACTAACCATTATTCGTTGTATACTTTATAACACAATGTAATTGAAATGTCTTCCAAGATAATGTATTTAAAAATTAAAAACTCATTCATATAAGAAAATGTGATGGTATCAATTGAACATATACCCATTATATCATTACAAATTTTGAAATGGAATTTTGATAGATGAAAAGTACATTTAAAATCATATTTAATATATTTATTTAATGGTAGAGAAAATATTCCTTTATTTTTGTTTAAAATAAAAATTAAAAAATATAAAGAAAATTGTTTTTTTAAATATACCCATTGAAACATTTAAAGGAATCATTAGTGAATATAATTTTTTAGTTGTTTGAAATTCCATTCATTCGATAATTTTTAAAACAATTATCATTTTTACACTTTTAGTGAAAACCAAAAGTTGCCATATTTGAAAATGAAAACAAAATACTCCACTTAAACAATTTTATAGAGATTAAAATATACCTAATAATTAAATTAAAAAATATATTTCATTATATAAAATAATATTCTAGAAAATATTTAATGTCCATGGATATACAAGATAAAATATTCCTTACCAATAACAGAAATAAGGTCTCAGTTTCATTAAAAATGCAATTAAATATTTATAAGCACAAAAATGTGGTAAATGAATGGAATTCTAATAAAAAAATATAAATAAATTGAGGATAATAATGTAAATTTTGATATAAAAAATAATATCAAATAATATTCCCAAGATATTCCTTGAACATAAAAATCCCATGAATGAAATGGCACGACAAATAAATCTTTACCAATTCAGTAACATTTTAATAAAAAGAAACTGAATGAAATAATATTAAATGTCCATATAATTACAATTATATACATGAATAATTATGTAAAAATTCATTCATGTTTCATTATCTAAACCATACAAATATATCATAGTTCATGACACGAATCATTCCTCCAGAAAATGAGGTTGAGAGAAAGAAAACACATTCAAGTGTCATAACATTTAATGTGAAAATTAACCCATGAAATTATTTTGTCAAATTTTTCAAATCCATAGAAATTTTTTTAAAATATATAATAATAAAAATTATATATAAATTCAAACATATAATGTTATAATAATATCATTTAATCAGTGTTATTATCAAATGAAAGGAAATTTAGTTAAGTAACCCCTTTCCTTTAGTCTAGACAATCTCTCTATGGCCATTATCTCATAAATAATATAATTTTATTAATTATTTAAATTTTTAATCATTATTTATAGATTTATTAATTTATCAATAATCAATTTGTATAATTTATTTAAATAACATATTTAATTTCTGAATCAGTTAAGTCCATGTTCTATTTTTTAATGTTGTTCGGTAATTAATTATAAAGTGCAGTTGTTATGTTTTTCATGGTAAAAGGGATCATTGTTCCATCATATTATGAATAATAATAATTAAGTGCTAAAATTTTGATAAATTGATGGATAGGTAATATTCTTCAATGAAAATCATTTCTGATACAATTACATTAATTAGGTAGGTGGTGATCCACATATACACATGAGATATTTTTAACATTAATTGGATGGAAAATGATGAAATAAAACAAAATATTATCTATATAGATATTCATTATAATGTAATAAACATATAATAAAATCCATAAATCATTCCCTACAACCATTAATGGAAGGATGTTTTATAAAAATAATATACATTTATTTATGGAGATGTTAATTCGTACGTACACACTGGCGATGATTCTTTTTTTAATAATTATAATGTTATGAAGATAGATGATATTTTATATTTAAAAGATCATAATTATCTCATTATTATCATATATATATATATATAATCCATAATTATCTGTATTCATAAAAATCATTGATGATAAATGAAATTTATAATTTCACGAGGTGGTTTTCGGTGCATAAGCACATACGATGTTTTATATTCTCATTTTATGGAAAAATGATATAAATAATTTAATTTAATTAACATAATACGATATTATTATATTCTATATACTATGGTAATCATATTGGAATTGTTATTATCAAATTTAAAGATGAATAATTTGAAGTGAAAAGAAAATTCTACATTGAGACGATTATGTCTTCCTTAATGAACATTCATTTAATCTCTCTTTATGGGCCTTGGGGATGTCCTTTTAAGAACACTAAAACCTATATAATGTATATAATAAATTCAATAGGTTATTTTGGAAGGTTTTTGTTTTGTAAAGTGGATGAGGATGTGTGACGAAGAGATGAGAGTTGGTGTCCTTATATACAAGAGAAAATGGGTACTATTGGAATTATTTAAAACATTAAATTAATATAATTTAATATTAATGTTCATCATAAACCAAATTGATATATTGAAAATATAGTATTGTTATAAGTTTTTATCCTCTCAGAAAAATTAAATTTATAAATTTTATGTGATGTTTTAACCCTTTTATATTAGTTTTATCCCTTGTTAACCCTTGTAATGATTGCCACGTTGATAATTTTTTTTACACATTAGGGGTTGAGAAAGTTAAAATATAAGAAAAAGTGATTGATAAATGTTAAATTGTTTATATTATAGAACATAAAAATTTCAATTGAACCAATATAATAGTTTTTTCTCATTTATTATCATTTAATAGTAAATTATATAACATGAAACAAAATTAAAATTATTATCAGGAATACAAATATAATTTAACTATATTAAAATATCCAAATAGAAAAATATATGATAATGTAAACATGAAAAACTACACTAAAAACATTGATTTTTCTACTTCAATCACAATTGCGGTTTCGTTGTTGAATAAACATTTAAAGTAAATACTTCCTCCCTAAAAATTAAAAATAAATAAAAATCATAGAATAATTTTATTAATATTCAAAATAACTATTTAGAACTATTCATAACTTATTTTATTCTCTATTGAAAAATATTATAGATATTTAATGAAGGAATAGGTAATTTCAGTTTTTTCCTTTATTTTAAAAAATATAAAGGTATTTATCCAAATTAAGTGAAACCAAAGTTATATATCTTATAATATGTAATTTTTTGGTGACATTCAACTAAAACATTAAATCTAGGGAAATTTTTGGATGTCTATGATTCCTTATAACTTATTTTTAAAAATTTTCTACCATTCTTACCCGTACCTCACTGACAGCATTTTTAGCAACATGGTTATTCATAATGAAATAAGTAATGAAAAACACTTTTTTGAAATTCGAAATCATGTTTCAAAATATATAATCCATGTTATCAATTTCAACCCATATAAGTAGTAAAAATTTCCTTAAAAATATACCCACAAAATAAGATGAAAACTTTTTTCTAGAAAAGATAAATTATTACTTTTAATATTTATTTAATACCAGATTAATAATAATTTTTGTTATAATTAAATTAATTGGATTATATTTAATAAAAATCAATTAATTATATTTTCTATTAAATTAAAAATAAAATTGTTATTTTAAAATAATTCAATAGAAATTATAGTTTCCTATAAAATCAAAATTTTCACTATTTAAAGAAAATATAATATATTCCAAAAAAATATGAAAATTTCACTCTAAGATAGTTTTAATATACTAATTTCAAACAGTATTTCATTTTTTTGAATATAATTTATTTAATGACCCCCTTTCTCTAAGGATTCCAACATTCAAGGATAGAGATAACAACCCCCCAAGTCTCACCTCTAGTAGGACACAGGTTGGTGAGATTACTCTGTTTAATAACATATGATCAAGAGATAAGATAAATCATCGAAAATCAACTACATGAAATTGTATAAAATGAATCAAATTGAATCTCATTTATTCATGAATATATATAAAAATATATAAATAAATGTATCTAAAATTCAATACACAAATAGAAATTAAATCAGTGACACAAAAATTCTCTTAAAATGTCAGAACTAGTACTATCCAAAATAATCAATGTTGTCCCCTTGAATCATAAAAATGATTTTATATATGCTTGGTGATCATTCATGTATAAGAAAAAGGAAAATCACATTCTCTCAAGTGCATGTGAAAGAAGCGTACAAATGAACTCGTGAGCATGTAGGATATCCAATATCACCAAAACAAGTCAATGGTCTATCCCCACTTCACCATGGAATGATCCCCAAATTACACAAGACACATATAATAACATAATAAAAAATAGATCGATATACGGTACCCCACACCGCATTCCCACTGAGTTTCAACAACCTCACCAAAACATTGTGCAACATAGTTCTCTTGTGTCCTACATATATCCTATAACATCACCCCACTACACAGGTACATCACATTATGCCTAAAAACTCTTGGGCCATGAACCCACATTAGTCACATCTCATCTAGCCCAAAGACACTGAGTCTATTACATCACAACCACTAACATTATCATAGTTGTATGGTATCTGGAACGTCAAAAAAATCAACACCATTACCTCCACAAACTATCTGTGACCCCCACCATAAGCCACCCTATATAATGATCATATCATCTCTCATCTGAAGAAATAAGGGCAATCCCATAGTGCACTAGTATACCTCTAGCCAACATAGTATCTGCATATCTCTTTTTTTTAAATAATATAGGAAGGAGAGTTATCCAGCCATCCATTCTCATCACTAGGATTTTGGTAATAACACCCCCATATACATTTATGGGTGTCAGCACATAGGTCATGTTAAAGTAGGGGTAATTATAGAAATCATACGGAAAATACAAGTATATATATATATATATCCACACACACAATCCCAACCTTTTGGTTTATAACCAAACACTAGCCAACTAACAATATCACCATTTTCACTACCACTACTAAATTTATAACACCACACAAACCAAAAGGAAAATTTCACATATCAATCCAATCGCATTATTCCACCCATTCATTTCATTATTATGAATCAACGACATTTAACTACATTGATCATATTTTATTTTTTTGTTAATCATTTCCATTCAATTAAAAAACCATCCCAATCCATTATAAACATTGTTAAATAGTTATTCCACCAATACCCTGGCATCTACCACAACATGATCACACATCGCATGTCACCAATCATCCCCATCATGTTTTGGACCCTCCCCCACCCTAACCTCCCAATGTACAGACAAACAACTGCTTCCTCACAACCCTAAAATCATGTCCAAATAATCATCACCTTTTTCCACCAAAATTTTGGCCAAAAAAACCACCAATTGTCTTCACCAAAACCACATTCAATCATCTATTATCACACAACCACAAATTAATGTTCAAAAACCATCACCTATTTAACAAAAAAACATATCCTTGCAACCATCACCTAACCTTCTCAAAAGCATGGATGAAATACCATCACCTCACCACCCTAAAATCACAACCAAACTACCTTCACTATGTTTCCCAAAAAAATATTCACAACCACATAACATCCCACAACGTATCACAACACTGAATCTATATCCCACAACAAAAACACACATAAAAACGTGTCAAATACCATTTTATTGATTTTAAAAGAGGTGTTTTTTCACATTTATCATTATTTAGAGGGTGTTATCACACAACCTATAAACCTGGGGAAACAATTTTTTTAGGAAAATATAATTTTTTAAATAGTTTACATATTAGGTTGATATTACATTGAGAAACGTTTACAAAATTCAATCCAATCCAAAATAAATAATTCTTGCATAGCTTTAATTTTTAGTGGGGCATTCAGCCTATAAAACAACAATATTATAATAATAATAAGATGTAAAATCATAAAAATCAATCCCCTTTAACACTTTATTTTCAATGAGAGAATTATGTATCTTTTATTAATATAGCACAACAATACACCATAAAACATGATTGAACACATCCCATGTGATAGAAAAAAATGAAAAATGTTGGATTTACTACCATAACAAAGATTTTGCAACATATTTTTCACTATATTGTGATGAAAGAATGCATAGAAACCACCCCATGGAGAACATCCTAGTGGTTGTGTATCTATCGCGGTATTTTAGAGGTCCCTATATCGAGCCATCCCATGTGCATGTAGGTAGATTTGGATTGTTTATTCCACCTCTGTACACCAATTTAGTAATAAGAAATGCATAAACAACACAACTAGATGAAAACCCCACAAATGATCCTACACAACATCTATTAATATAAAATTAATTTCCAAACTCACAAAAAAAATCCGAGAAACACCACCATAGTGGTTCCCTAGGATAAAAATGAGAGTAAAACATTCTAGAAGAATATTTGGGCATACAACAAATTGTTAACGGGAATCCACCAGAACCAATAAATTTAGGAGGGAAGAAGTGGAGATGATGATCATGAAAAATCACATAGGGATATATTTAAATTTAGAGATAGAGAGATAGGTATGTCTAACTGAAAAAAATTAGTTGATCCACCCTTTTTACAAATTTGATCTTTACTATTCACATTGTGTAACCAATTTAGGATTTGAATTCCCATATTTTCAGCTTTTTCTAATATTCATGTTTCGTTAGACATTATTTAATTTCACATCATGAACTAAATTCTTGATGTGAATCCTTTTTTGGGTTATCCCTCAGCTAGATACTATCCATGAAACTGTCTAACTGTACAAGTCAGGAACCACCATTTCAAATAGTGAATCTTTTTAACGATGTGAATTTATTGTTCTATATTTTCTGAAGCTCTAACCACTATGTAACCTCACAAAACCACCTAAAATGAACCTCTAACACCCCAAAATGGAAAATTATTGGGTCAAGAAGGTGTGGCTCATTATAATAGATACATCTCAAATGATTCCCATCACTGAGAATCAAAACCAATCCTTAAAAAAGGGGATCAAAAAAACCACCATGTGATATATTTCTCAAGGATCTCATCATACCAAAAATGCAACCACTATATAAACATGAAAAACCAAATATCCAAAAAACGTCTCACACAACCTCATCATTATACATCAACAAACCCAAAAATAATTATACTGATCACAAGGCATAATAGACCACACATCCACCTTTAATGCCATCCAACCACCTTACATACCAAACCAACAAATTCCACAACCAATAAACAACACTACATCCAATATTAAAATCTAGAAATTCCATTAACCATTTAAATATAGAATCCACAATAGGGGGAACTTACTCTCCCATGTGGGTTTAGTTTCATCGTAGTATAATGCATCTCGATTAGGTTTTATGTCCTTCCAATTTCATAAGTAACGAATTTATCAGACAATTTTCATATAGAAAACAAAATGTATCATAGAAAAACAAGATAACAACATCATATAAAAAGAATGAAAAAAATGAAAAACTAAAAATAACATTAAGTACTAGAAATGAATCTATGTCTCTTGATCCCCAATAGTCTCTTCCATGGCCCCATGCCTCCACAACAAGAAAACCAATGGAATGTCTCATTTATAAAGCCCCATATCTCAATGATCCTAGATCTATTATAGGCACTTAAAAATGTATTTTCACCCACTATATCCAAAATTCCCCATTCAATGTCCTGGTATTCAATATAAATATACAAAAATGATAAGCCATGTGAGTGAAATTGTGGATCCTCTCTAACCATAGTTGGAAATCCAACTAATAATCCACCTCTCCATCTCAACCTAACACCTCATATGGTGCATCAAATGTGGGAGAAAGCATAATTTCCCTAGAAAACCACATCTTCACATGTATAAGGGAAACCATTAAAAACAAGTTTTTCCTAACTATGAACTATGAGGGCCTCCTCATGTGATCATCAAAATAATTATGTCGATCTTGTATGATATTAAACCTCTCACTAACCAGTTAAACAATTTTTATCATGCTATGCACCACATCAGGAAAAACAACAATTTATACTCAAAACCCCATCCAACACAACATATATTGACACATTCAACCATAAAACACCTCAAACAGAGAAATATCAAGGGAAGAGTGATAAATATTTTTATATGAAAATATGGATAATGGTAACTGTGGTACCCAAGAGCAAAAAAAGTCTATGAATCATTTCCAAAACATATCCTCCAATGTATGGACATTCAACTCTATCTTCCCATAAATCAGATAGTTTAATGTATTTATAATGATAAACTAATATATAAAAGGATGTTGTAGTCCTATCCAAAATCAAGAATTAAAATTAAGATCATGATATTGGGGGATGGTCCTTAATACCAAGTGAAGCCTAACAATATCATCCATGTACATCCTTCCCAAAAAAAACCATGAAACTCAACTCCCAAATCACTAAGATATAAGATGATTTCATCAGGTGGACCACTATCACCCAAGACACATCACATCCTCCCTAAACTAAAGGAAACCATTAATTAAATCCTTTGATATTTCATCGCATTTTCACTTGGGAACACCCAAATCTATAAGAAAAATATCTAGGTACACATATAACTGCTAGAAAACCAAAAACCACTCCATGAACTTTTCCACACCAATTTTACCCCAGGCTACCAAAACAATATCCTCAAACCATGGTACATCGTGGATTTTTATTGTTTTACCACTAATGGTGAGATATAAAAATTCTAAAAGAATCTCTTTCATATCATTACTCAAAAGAATATACTCTCATGACACAATATATAGTTCTATATATCTACTCACTATACCTCCATAGCACCACCATGGCCAAGATGATCTTGCAACACCTCTACCTCTGAGTATCCCAACTGAGACTCCTCGTCCTTCCCCGTTAGATAATACTACACCCTATAGCATCATCCACCATTCCTTTAAGGTGTAAGGATTCCAGATCCTCCATCGCTCTAAAAAATCCCTAGACTCTTGAAAAACATTCTTTCATGGATTTCTTCTCAAAGACGCATCCCCACCTTTCCTTTTTCTTATGTTATAGATGTCTCAAAATCAAAATCCTGAAGAAACACTGTCAAATTTTTCTACCATAGATTCATATCATTCTAAGGAAACATATACATAAAACTTCAAAAAAAGATCTACTACTAGATCTAGATCATTGGTGAAATAGTTTCTCTCAATGGAATGTAACTTCCAAGACCCATAAGAGATCATTTCCATCATCTTCATAAACACATATTAGAAGATCATGCAATAAATATAACTAAAAAATAAAAAACCTCACCATTATTATGAAATTGTTGCAGTAACCGAATTTCTCTTTTATAAACCTTACACTACTTGGAAAAGATAAATCCACATAGAAACATGGTCCTTCTAGGTCAATGTTGTCAATGGGGATACAACTTGAGGGAAATTGGATAAAATCCTCTGATAATAGCTTGTATGAATGAGAAAATAGAAAACCTCTTAAATGTTTTTGGGTTTCCCCATGAAACACTTCCTCAACATTCGACCAGTCCAGTTACATACCTTCTCAAGACACCCCATGTCCTTGGAAATTCTTTTCTAATATCTAGAACTCACTGCTGGAGAAATAACATAGATATGTTCACTTAAATGAACCTAAAATTCAACTTTTAAATTATTTATATTCTCTTATTCTTTAATAGAGTATATTAATATTTAGTTGATGAACATGACTATGAATTGTTATATATATTCTCAAAAAATTGAACTCATGAGTCCCCTGAAGTCAGTTGATGAATTTATAACACGAAACGAAAAGCATAAAGACTCAATGTTCCCATTCTTACATCTAAATAATGTATTTCTGATATCACCCACCATCACCCTTAACTGTAGATATATAAACAATACATTGATCTTATAAACCCTACACCCCCATATCAACTGATCGAATAAATTATATATCCAAAGAAGAGGTTAACAGTTCATAATCATTACCAAATTCAACCTCCTATAGTCTACATACAACCTCATTATACAATTTTTAATCATAGAAAATAAAAAATGAATAACAGAAGGGGAAAAATTTCTAGATAAAACCTTTATGTCTTAGATCCTCTTTATAAATAATAAAATCCCATGACCAAGAAGGTTCCATCAAATATGGATCCATAGAATAATTATAATCACGAGTATAAAAAGTATACCATGAAAAAAATATCACATTGAGGGGGTAGAATCAAATCATATGGAGGAAAAACATCATGAAATTAATCAAATACACTGAGAAACTCCACCATCCCAAATTATTTTAATTCCATTAAAAATTCAACCATCAAATAAATAAGGTATTTAATATTATTAATCCCTACCTCATAACCTATATTCCTAAAAAAATCACATGTTGACCATCCACGTATAGGAATAATAATCTTTTCTAGAAGCAGTTTATAATAGAATGTATAGTATATAGGAATTTTATTCCTAGGATGACATAGAATGGATGCATCTATAAATTGAAAATATCTCTATAGGACTGTTGTGGACCCATCATCGGTTTACACACTCGTAACATATTTTACAATTTAGTTTGACCTCTGACAGGTATAGTCAATACTAGAAGAATGATAATCCACTCTACTTCTAGTCTCAGAGCTTGTAATAGTGTTGTTGGGAATATGAGTGTGATGTTCCAGAACTAAAAACCCACAGATAGGGGTAGTTTATATAGTAAACATAACTCGAATGATGTCTAGAACCTCTTTCACTAAAATATCAATTGAATGAAACTGACTATTCAAGACTCCTCTATCATTCTGTTGATAGAGAACTCCATGACCATGCTCATTTTCAGTTCCCTAAACATGTAGAACATATGAGGTCAGCTTATACAAAATCTATCTCCCAATAGAGGAACATAAGCATTCTACCCCTACTGCTAAAACAACCTCACCGAAGACTACAGTTTAGGATAACATTGAAATTGGTGCCTCAACCAAAATGATCTCAAATAACCACAAGTAATTAGTTATATTTATGCACACAAACACCATAGGAAAAACAAAATTACTTTAAGTCCCCCAAAAAATCACAGAAACCATTGGACTAAGAAATCCAAAAAGAGGCTACTGAGGTCTACTTCCCACTCATCGAAACATCAAAATACATTGAACATAAGACATTACACTAACAAATACACTCCTCAAGTAACCCTTCGGGGTCCCCACTCTTGGAAAACATCCTAATGAGTTCATCCAATTTAAAACCTTTTCATTATTATGATCCTCATGATACATCAGCAATGTAAAATCAGTTTATGTTTATTGGATTGAAGGACATAGTGTCTCATCAAGACATCCCACGTGATACTCCAAATCAATAAAAAATGGGAAACATGCAGATGTTCCTTGAACATAGATCCCAACTCTCTCACTGACACACACTTTATTGAAAAGAATGAATATTCTTCCACTACAATCCCTTCATGGTCAATGAAATGATATATTCTCAAAACATTATCTAAATGTAATCCATTTAAGCATCTGACTTGTCACATACTTAACTTATTTTAAAGTTATTTATAATTTTTTTCCATTCATTCTTTGTTTTGGTGGTTTCAAATGGTTTTATGGATAATATGTGAGTTTTTATGAATTTGGCCAAACTGTGAGCCCAATTCCATATTTAAAATAAATTTTGTTTATTTTATAACAATTTCATTTTTTAATTTGTTTTTCACTCATTATGAATCCTAAGTGTCCTCCCCTGATACATTAACACCGCATTTAAATTTGGATCCTTTATAAAACCATAATCATGGGGGATTTTGGTTTTTATTTGAGAATTGGGCTAACCCGAAAGCCCATTTTCTAGTTTTAAATTTTTTTTGTTAGGTTTTTAATATCATATTTATTATAATGAATATTTCAATGATTACACCTCCCTCTCGGCCTTAAGAAGCCCAGGCGTGCTCCCATTCCTTTACCCCCTCTTTGGAGCTCTTTTTCATCACGATTGAGTGCTGAAATTCTTAGGGATTCTAAATTCGGGCAGATTTGAGGAGGTAAGTTATTTCCATCATAACTCTCTCAATTCATACTATTTTTCCCCCATTCCAGTTCCTACAATATCTAATAATCCTTGTTAGAACATAATTTTAATGTTTGTATGTTTTAAAATTCAGATTCTAGTGGATTTTGGGTCGTTTTATTCAATATTGTTTTGATTAAGTGTTTCTATCTTCAATTTCTTCCTTCTCCATAGGTTTTCCTCCCTCTTTAATTATGTTCTAAAATGTACAGAATTTAGGGTTAGAACATATGGTTTGATTGTGGTTACATTTTGTAGTCTAGGTCTAGATTTATCATCCTTGTGATGTGGCGGTGATGCGGTTGATGTTTCGCACCACGTTTTGAAAGATTTGAAACTTTCGGTAGGTGGTTCCATGTGTAAACAATTATTAATGAGTTAGATTATTGTATTTAGTCATTTTTTGTAACACCCCAAGATTTTATGAACAATATTCTTTTAATTTCATTAATGTCTTGTGTTGTATGCTACACCAAGATTACCTTGCGCTATACTCAACACCGTATTAGCTTGCAGTATACGCAACACTATTCTTGGATCGTGTTACACACAATTTTGATAATAGTTATTCTACGCAAAATTGAGTATATATATATATATATATATTCAATTTATAAATGAAATATGTTTGGATTCTGTTATACAAAACAACGAAAGAATCTTTCACAACACGCAACCCTGACTTGGCTTGCATTACACGCAATCGCGACCTTCCTCGATAGCGTTTGTTGTATGCAATACCGCATTTTACTAAACAACGATATATTAATATAATATTATTATGAACTAGCCGTTATGAATAGTATTAACTAAATTTTGAATTTTATAACATTATTATTCATCTTACACATTTTCTAGAACATGGTATAAGAACAAAATAAATTTTTTGGGTAAAATAAGTATTTTTTAAAAAAATGAAATTTTGCCGCCTTTTGATGGCGCACCCACTTTAAATCTAGTTTTTGACATGTTTATAAGTTCAATTTGACAAAATAAAATTTTTCTTTGGAATCAAGAAATAAAAATTTACTTTGGATAAATTTTTCGTATTATTCTGGTAACTTTCATATTTTGATGAATAGTAAAAAACATACTTTATTTTAATGAAAAGAAACTTTTTTCATAGTAATAATTTATATGGTGAAATTATAATTTTGAATGGTTTTAAAGTATAAATAGAATATAGTTTTACCATTTAATATAATTTATGTCATTAGCATTGATTTTACATTGAATTCGTAGGTTAAATCAATTCAATCTTTTGCAATGTTTTAAACAAAAACCTGTGTTCATTCGACAACAGGATTAATTTTAATTTATTTTCTGAAACTTCTGTGTATTGAATTTGAAATAATGAATTCCATATTTGGAATCAGTGGATCTAAATTATGTTAATAGGTTAATTTTTATTTTTGGGAATTATGAATAGTAACTACGGTAAATTTTATTTACCATAGTTAAATGTAAATCAGGTAATTAAGGATAAATATAATATTATAAAATTACCCTAACACAAGCCAAAATCCTATTGGATGATTAGAGGTCGACCCATATCACCTAAGGGTCGGATTGGATTAATTTAATGGACTTTTTTCCATGAAAATAATTTAATTATTATTAAAACCAAAGAATGTGACAACATGTCACTTTCTTAAATCTTATAAGTATAATAATTTTAATTTAGTGATAAACTTCATGAAACATCAGACATGAATAGTCTCAAGAAATCTAATACAATTATCTACATCATATGAATTTATTTAGAATTTTTAGGGATTATATAAATATCATTAATTATGACACAATAGTGATGTTTAAATTATTTTATTAATTAAAATATCAAATAAATGGTTTTAAAAATAATAAAATAAATATAATATGAACTATTTAATGTTCTCCACTAATTTTCTAGACACATATAACATTTTATGATTCTATTAAATATTTTATTTCGAACATATCTTCTGTATATATTTTATTTAAATTCAAATAATTGAATAGTGTCAAAATTAACACTATTGTTATTTTATAAAAATAACATATTATAAAATTGTTTAAAAATCACAAAAATATTTAAAAATTATAAATTTAACTTTATATTGTCTATAATTTTATAAAGTAAACAATTATGGACAATTAACAACAAATAAGTAATTATTTGTTATAATGTATATTTTAGAATGTTATTACCACAAATAAAATTAAATTGACTAAATAAGGATAAATCAAGTTGATAATGTTTAAAATAAATACCTAAAATGCATAAATTTGATCAGTTGATTATATTACAACCATATCTCATCTAGTATTCTGATATGAGTCATTTATGGAGGTTTTTAAGTGGGGTTAGATTTATTATAAATTAATATTTTTAAGAATTCCAAAGGTGCTCCTCTCTTCCCTTATAAAAGGGCACCTCCTCCCTCTCCTCCTCACACCAATTTGAGCCTTCAAGCTCGGAAAACCCCTGCCAAATTATCTTCACCACTTCCCTAGAAACATCATAGAGGTTCTGGTCTACTTTAAAGACCAATATTAGTGCTCTAAGAGGAGGTTTCAAAGAGGCGTATTGAAGAAGAGGTAATTTCTTCTCCCGATTCTTTCAAGCTTATTTCTTCTTCAACTTCTTCTTCTTTAGTTGTCTCATTATAAAGTAATAACATAAGTATCACTAATATACTTATTTGTTATTATAAATATGAAACAACCCCATTTCACCTTCTATCCATCCTACGGAAAACAAAATCACCGTGCGTGCATACGTACGGAATACCGTCTCCACGCCGTGGTGTAATCTGTTTTTCCACCAAAACCATACATGGATGGG
Organism: Viscum album; assembly: GCA_963277665.1. Taxonomy (NCBI): domain Eukaryota; kingdom Viridiplantae; phylum Streptophyta; class Magnoliopsida; order Santalales; family Viscaceae; genus Viscum; species Viscum album. The sequence continues at coordinate 1,815,843,621 of OY728140.1, read as the reverse complement.
TATAATGGTGTAAAGAATAACTATACATAGTTATTATAACATCATACGGATTCTGATATATTGTATCATCCACTCCAATTCAATTCAATAATTATGGAAACGATATCATCGCTCTTGCGTACGTACGGACTACCGTCTCCACGACGCGATGAGATCCATTCTCCATGTTAACCATTTAAGAATGATTATAAAGTATATATAAGCAATAATAATGAAATATATGACATTATAAAGCAATTGTATTTATGTATATACATATGTATGTCATCCAATTAATTCCATTCAATTCAATGAAAAAACGAAAATAGCATTCATGCTTACGTACGGCCTACCGTCTCCATGAACGGTGTATTTCTTTCCATTTATTGATCCATTATATATATGTATATTATGAATATATATTATATATAAATCATTTTTTATATTCTGGAATTATGTAATCGTGATCTATGTAATAATATGAATAATTACAAGTCAAAACACGGATGACAAATGAAACGATTTTACCCAAAACATTCTTTAACATGGAATTTACAAAAGAACGGGTAATATAAAGTCATAAGTGAACCATATATGATATCATAACAATTAATATGATTCATTTATAAGTCAATAACATTATTTAAATCATTATACAAGAGGTTAGGACACTTACGAAGAAAATCGGACCTAAGGTAAGGGATAAATTTTGCAAATCTCATTTTTATCCCACATTGCTTATTCGTAAGTATTTACTGGGATTATTTCTATCATCCATGTCCTTGTTTTATAAAACTGTTTTCATGTATTTTTAAAGTCCTTTTTACCAATTTTTGACTTTTACTACATGTTATGTATGGAATCTTTCTTTTGTTTACATTGCGAGGTACTTTTTTTACTTTTCCGACAAAAGTACGAGAAGAATGTTTTTTTAACGTATACGACATGAACGGATTTTTACGGTTTTATAAAGCCTTATTTTCATGAAGCTTCCTCCAAAATCCTTCATGAATATATTCAACAAAATCCTAAAATTTCATGACATTTTGTGAAAATAAAATGATTTTGAAGAAGAAATGATATTTTCCTCAAGAATTCATTTCAAGTGTTTTATCAAAACCATTTTTCATCTAAGATGAAATTATTTCATATGTGTATGTTTCAAGTATAATGACTCTATTATTTAAATGGTTTCACTTTCCTTATTATGAAATTATATCCATTTATTTTATATGGATTATGTAATGATGGGATGATGTTTATGAAACCCATTTTATTTATTGGGTTATTATGAATGATGTATGTTTATTTTGTGGCACAAGTAATAATGATTTAATTATGAGATGGGTGGGACCTATATCTCCCTCCAATGAATTGGGTAAATATTTATATCTCATGATATATACATGGCTGGAACGACAGGTTAAACTATTTTAGTAAAATAGGACTGAAACGAGGAGTGAACTCGATTCAGAAAGGGACATTGTCCACTAAGATGGTCTTGGAAGCAATTCCTTGGATACTATGGAAATAATTACATGTGCTTAATGTATTCCACAATTACATGGTTTATTCCCATGATATTTTATCATGGTTTATGTTCCATTATGATATATTCCTTATGTACTTCCATGTTTTATGTCATTGCTCAAGATTTTAATGTTTAAACATTATGTTCATGTTTTTAAGTTCCAATGTATATGGTATGTTTTATTTTATCCATTCTTACCCTTACTGAGCATTTGAGCTCACCCTTTTTATGTTTTATTTTCCCCCAGTATCATAAGAAAGGTTTTAGTTCAGGAAACAAAAAGTGGAATATCTTTATGGGAGATGTTGAAGATCTTTCACCACGATTAGAAGATTACGTTCCATGTTTCCAAATACACTAAACTATTACGGTCCTTGTGTGTCTATTTTTGTTATGTATTAAGTATTCCGCAAAAGTAATGTAATGTCCATGTACGTAAAGCTTAGGGTCTCTACAGTTGGTATCAGAGGAAAGGTTTAGTCAACCTTTGGAAACTAGGATGCGAGAACTTTAGTGAGATCCCTAGAGATATTTCTAAGGTATGTCTAGGGATGTCTCTAAGGTTAAGTATATGTATAGGTTTTAGTCCTAGAATTGCACTAAAGATCTTAGAATTTAACCTAAGATGTTAGATACTGAGGGTACTCCCCCTTTAATATGTTGTTTTCTATAGCATGATTTTTGCCTCTCACAGAATTCTTTTTGTTAATGGAGGGAACCAGAAGGAATTCGGTTAACATTGAATACAATGGACAAATTGCTGACTATGAGAAACAAAATTATGTAATGCCTAGAGAGAAAGATATTGTGATTATGCCGAATCAGTCATCACGATATATGATTAACAAGGTGAAATATAGTGGTATACCTAATTCATCAAAGAAGAGGAAGATAGACTCTTATGCATGTTCGCATGTTGAGGAGCATAAAGAAAGGAAGATTGAGATTTCTAAATAAGGGAAGAAGAACCTTGAGGAATATCTCAAATGGAGGGACCGTTGTTATCTATGTGGAGAAAAGGTTCATAGAGTGACAGACTGTTATGGTGTTCAATGTATTATTTGTGGAGAACATGGGCATTACCCAACTCAATGCCCTGACCTAAAAAGTTACTTCTAAATCAAGGAAGGACTTATTCCAAGACAATAATTGAAGAGGATGGATTGAAGTGTTTATGTATTCGTTTTCAAGAATAATGTTGTTGAAGTACTTTTATTGTGTATTAGAATATTTTTGTATTATTTGGTTTTTAATAATTTTAAGGTACCGGTAACCATGAAAAGTGATTCAAATATTTTTTAAAGCAAATGATATGCACATAATGAAGGGATAAGGAGAAAATGAAATGTTTGATAGTATTCATGAGCTCATGATTGATATAAGGACTAAGTGATATCATGGTTTGAGTATATATAATTTTGAGGATTTTGGTATGTGGAAAATGTTAACTTTTAACTGCATTCATGTTTTCACTAAGGTTCAATGTGTATTCATTTTTCAAGAGAATACATGATTAAGGCCTTTGAACGTTTGTAATGTGACCAACAAGACATATCTTATGATATATGGAGATCAACGATGGTATTAACATGCTTCTTATATGGAATCTCTGGTAATCGTTTTCACTATAATATGACAATGGACTACAATATTATGGATAAGCCTAAATATTGTAATGGATTATGTTGGACATAAGTTAGTATTGTTTAAGGATAGAACCTTTTTTCGATATTATTGATAGGATGATATTGTAATGTAGTTTTAGAAAAAGGACAACCTGCAGGACGGGCGACTTCCCATCGCGTCGGACAAGGCTGTGGGAATCGAACCCACAACCGAAGTGCGACTGGCCTTTATCACCTACCACTGGCCTACAGGAAGTCCCTGGTTAGTATAAACTAGTTTTATTTTATTAAGCAGTATGATATATGAAGTATAAGTTCATTTTTGGAACCATATACGATTAATCTAACCATAAGATGGACTTATAACTTTTGCTATCCTTTTGTTTGAAAGAGATATAATGACCCATAATTCTATCACATGATCTTCTAACACATCACGAATAACAAATTCAACTTCATTTCTTTAAGGGATTAAGTGGAAATTGTTGAATTCATGAACAACAGTGAGATTGTACCAAAATCAAGCAAGTATTTATTCTAATTCAAAATTTTCAACTTTAGGGAAATGATATTGAAAACCAAAAATGTTGTCCTAGTGCTCTTATATCCGATGAATCAAATGGTACCTTAGATCATCACAAATTTATGGCATTGTGATTGCTGGCTTTTCCATAGCCATGTTCTCTACCACTCCCCATCAGAATGTGATGGTTAGATTTCTCTTCCATATCCATATTTTCACCTATGTGGAAACCCTGTGATTAGTATATTTGGGTAACCGTTACGTTTCATAATTTAGTTTTTAAAGCCAAGTTTTGGTATTCCTTTTTACGATGTGGGTTTCTATTAAACAAACTTTCGAGTAGTAAACCATTTATAACCCCGACGAATTTCGATGGCGAAATTAATTTTAAGGGGGGTAGAATGTTTCACCCCAAGATTTTATGAAAAATATTCTTTTAATTTCATTCATGTCTTGTGTTGTATGCTACACCAAGATTACCTTGCGCTATATGCAACACCTTATTAGCTTGCAGTATACGCAACACTATTCTTGGATCGTGTTACACACAATTTTGATAATAGTTATTCTACGCAACATTGATTATATATATATATATATATATATATTCAATGTATAAATGAAATAGGGTTGGATTCTTTTATACGAAACAACAAAGGATTCTTTCACAACACGCAACCCTGACTTGACTTGCATTACACGCAATCGCGACCTTCCTCGATAGCGTTTGTTGTACGCAATACCGGGTTTTACTAAACAATGTTATATAATTATAATATTATTATGAACTAGCTGTTATGAATAGTATTTACTAAATTTTTAATTTTATAACATTATTATTCATCTTACACATTTTCTAGAACATGGTATAAGAACAAAATAAATTTTTCGGGTAAAATAAGTATTTTTCAAAAAATGCAGTTTTGTCGCCTTTTGATGGCGCACCCACTTTAAATCTAGTTTTTGACATGTTTATAAGTTCAATTTGACAAAATAAAATTCTTCTTTGGAATAAATAAATAAAAATTAACTTTGGATAAATTTTTTGTATTATTCTGGTAACTTTCATATTGTGATGAATAGTAAAAACATGCTATATTTTAATGAAAAACAACTTTTTTCATCGTAATAATTTATATGGTTAAATTATAATATTGAATGGTTTTAAAGTATAAATATAATATGATTTTACAACTTAATATAATTTATGTCCTGAGCATTGATTTTACATCGAATTCGTAGGTTAAATCAATTCAATCTTTTGCAATGTTTTAAACAAAAACTCATTTTCATTCGACAACGGGATTAATTTCAATTTAATATATGCAACTTCTGTGTATTGAATTTAAAAAAATGGATTCCATATTTGGAATCAGTGGGTCCAAATTATGTTAATAGGTACTTTTTATTTTTGGGAATTATGAATAGTAACTACGGTAAATTTTATTTACCATAGTTAAAGGTAAATCGGGTAATTAAGGATAAATATAATATTATAAAATTACCCTAACACAATCCAACATCCTATTGGATGACTAAAAGTCCACCCATATCACCTAAGGGTAGGATTGGATTCATTTAATGGACTTTTTTCCATGAAACTAATTTAATTATTATTAAAACCAAAGAATGTGACAACATGTCACTTTCTTAAATCTTATAAGTATAATAATTTTAATTTAGTGATAAACTTCATGAAACATCAAAAATTAATAGTCTCCGGAAAGCTAATAAAATTATCTAAATCATATGAATTTATTTATAATTTTTAGGGACAATATAAATATCATTAATTATGACACAATAGTGATGTTGAAATTATTTTATGAATTAAAATATCAAATAAATGGTTTTAAAAATAATAAAATAAAAATTATATGAACTATTTAATGCGCTCCACTAATTTTCTAGATTCATATGAAATTTTATGAATCTATTAAAGCTTTTAGTTTGAACATATCTTCTATATATATTTTATTTAAATTCAAATTACTGAATAGTGTAAAAATTAACACTATTGTTATTTTATAAAAATAACATATTATAAAAAAATTTAAGAATCACAAAAATATTTAAAAATTCTAAATTTAAATTTATATGGTCTATAATTTAATTAAGTAAACAATTATGGACAATTCACAAAAAATAAGTAATTATTTGTTATAATTTAAATTTTATAATGTTATTACCACAAATAAAATTAAATTGACTAAATAAGGATAAATCAAGTTGATAATTTTTAAAATAAATACCTAAAATGTCTTAATTTGATTGGTTGATGAGATTACAAGCATATATAATCTAATAATCATATATGATTCAATTTTGGAGGTTTTTAAGTGGGGTTAGATTTATTATAAATTAATATTTTTGAGAATTCCAAAGGTGCCCCTGTCCTCCCTTATAAAAGGGCACCTCCTCCCTCTCCTCCTCACACCAATTTGAGCCTTAAAGCTCGGACAAACCCTGAAAAATTATCTTCTCCACTTCCCTAGAAACATCCTAGAGGTTCTGGTCTACTTTAAAGACCAATCTTAGTGCCCTAAGAGGAGGTTTCAAAGAGGCTTATCGAAGAAGAGGTAATTTCTTCTCCCGATTCTTTCAAGCTTCTTTATTCTTCAACTTCTTCTTATTTAGTTGTTTCATTATAAAGTAATAACATCAGTATCACTAATATACTGATTTTTTATTATAAATACGAAACAACCCCATTTCACCTTCTATCCATCCTACGGAAAACAAAATCACCGCGCGTGTGTACGTACGGAATACCGTCTCCACGCCGTGGTGTAATCTGTTTTTCCACCAACACCTTACATGGATGGGTATAATGGTGTAAAGAATAACTATACATAGTTATTATAACATCATACTGATTATGATATATTGTATCATCCACTCTTATTCAATTCAATAATTATGGAAACGATATCATCGCTCGTACGTACGTACGGACTACCGTCTCCACGACGCGATGAGATTCATTCTCCATGTTAACCATTTAAGAAGGATTATAAAGTATATATAATCAATAATAATGAAATATATGACATTATAAAGCAACTGGATTTTTGTATATATATATATATATATTTCATCCAATTAATTCCATTCAATTAAATGAGGAAACGAAAACAGCGTTCATTCGTACGTACGGCATACCGTCTCCATGAACGGTGTATTTCTTTCCATTTATCGATCTATTATATATATTTATATTCTGAATATATATTATATATAAATCATGTTTTATATCTACAATTATGTAATCTTGATCTATGTAATCATATGAATAATTACAAGTTAAAACACGGACGACAAATGAAACGATTTTACCCAAAACACTCTTTAACATGGAATTTACAAAAGAATGGGTAATATAAAGTCATAAGTGAACCATATATGATATCATAACAATTAATATGATTCTTTAATAAGAAAATAACATTATTTAAATCATTATACAAGAGGTTCGGACACTTACGAAGAAAATCAGACCTAAGGTAAGGGATAAATTTTTCAAATCTCATTTTTACCCGAGATTGCTTTTTCGTAAGTATTTACTGGGGTTATTTCTATCATCCATGTCCATGTTTTATAGAATTGTTTTCATGTATGTTTAAAGTCCTTTTTACCAATTTTTGACTTTTACTACATGGTATGTAAGGAATCTTTCTTTTTTTTACGTTACGAGGTACTTTTTTTACTTTTCCGACAAAAGTACGAGAAGAATTTTTTTTAATGTATATGACATGAAAGGATTTTTACGGTTTTATAAAGCCTTATTTTCATGAATCTTACTCCAAAATATTTCCTGAATATTTTCAACAAAATAATTTTCTTTTAAAATTGCATGACATTTTGTGAAAAGAAAATGATTTTGAAGAAGAAAGGATATTTTTCTCAAGAATTAATTTCAAGTGTTTTATCAAAACCATTTTTCATCTAAGATGAAATTATTTCATATGTGTTTGTTTCAAGTATAATGACTATATGATTTAAATGGTTCCACTTTCCTTATTATGAAATGATGTCCATTTCTTTTATATGGATTATGTAATGATGGGATGAGGTTTATGAAACCCATTTTATTTATTGGGTTACTATGAATGATGTATGTTTATTTTCTGGCACAATTAATAATGATTTCATTATGAGATGGGTGGGACCAATATCTCCCTCCATGAATTGGGTATAGATTTATATCTTATGAGATAGACATGGCTGGAATGGCAGGTTAAACTGGTTTAGTAAAACAGGACTGAAACGAGGAGTGAACTCGATTCAGAAAGGGACATTGTCCACTAAGATGGTCTTGGAAGCAATGCCTTGGCTACTATGGAAATCATTACATGTGCCTAATAGATGCCACAATTACATTTTTTATTCCCATTCTATTTTATCATGGTTTATGTTCCATTATGATCTATTCCTTATGTACTTCCATGTTTTATGTCGTTGCTCAAGATTTTAATGTTTAAACATTATGTTCATGTTTTTAAGTTCCAATGTATATGGTATGTTTTATTTTATCCATGCTTACCCTTACTGAGCGTTTGAGATCACCCTTTTTATGTTTTCTTTTCCCCCAGTATAATAAGAAAGGTTTTAGGTCAGGAAACAAAAAGTGGAAGATCTTTATGGGAGATGTTGAAGATATTTCACCACGATTAGAAGATTACGTTCCATGTTTCCAAAGACACTAAACTATTACGGTCCTTGTGTGTCTGTTTTTGTTATGTATTAAGTATTCCGCAAAAGTATTGTAATTTCCATGTACGTCAAGCTTAGGGTCTCTATATTTTTCATATTCCTCATATGTTGGGTGTTGTGCGAAAATGGTTTATGATTGATTTGGTTAAGTGTTCTACTTTATATTTGTATTAGAACTTGAAATTGGGTGTTTTAATGTGTTACTCGTGGGGTATTATTTTGGTGTATTTTATAACATATGGAATTGGTTTACTAAATCTTGTTTGGACTTCCAATTCTGGTTTTTTAATGTATTAGTGTCATGTGGGCCTAAAAATAGTGTTTTTTAATACATTTTATGTGTAAAACATTGTTATACTTCTTGACAGCATTTTATAAAAATGTGTGTTTTCATTTGAATCTTTAATAGTATTATTCAATGTGATTTTATAAAACTTGAAAGTGGTTTTATAAATGTTTCTAGGGTTTCCAATTCTATTTTGGATAGGAATTGGTTGGGTTTTCGGTCTTAAATGGTGGTTTTGAAATGGGTTTTGTGTGCAAGATATATTGACACCACTTGGGATATTTTTATGAAAATTGAAAATTTTTTAGTTGGTCAAACAGAGTGGGAAAATGGTGAATATGTACTGTTTGGTATGTGTGTTCACCTATTAAGGGGTTTTGAAAGGTGAATTTAGGTTTTAAGATGTCAAATAGTTTTATAATGCTTTGTAAATTTCTGAAATATTATAATAAATTGTGATGTTGGATCGAAACTTGTTTGTGGGTTGTTTCGTGTAAGTTTGATGATAAAATTATTTTAAAGGTAAAAAGGGTATTATGTAACAAGTGAGTGGGATGTTATGAGAGTTTTAATATATTGGAATGGTTTCATAAAATTTTTTAATGGATTTTTGGATGTGTTAAATAAATGTGAAAAGTGTTGTGGGCTATTTTGGTGTGAGTCAGATTTCAAAATCAATCGGAATAAAAAGTGGACTTTTGTTAATTGTGTTGTATACATCTAATATGTTTGGTGAATTTATGATATGGAAATGATATTTTAATTTGAAAAGTATAATCATTGACTTTTTGAACTTTTTTGAGAACAAACGGAAACCCCAAGTATTTAGGTGGGTGGACGTGTACTAGTATGCTAGTGAATCTGTGGGGTTTGGCCTCAATTTCACTTAGCAGGATTGATGACTACAACTCTAAATAAACTATGACGATGACTATTGGGGACCAATAGGTTATAGATATATTCCATACTAGTGGGTTGTGCATGAGAACAGATATTTTTTATGGTTACTCTCACCGAGATTCGAGGTACCTAGGACCCACAGGTAGCTAGTGCCTAGGGGTTATTTCCCATTCCTTGTGCTCACTGGATATTTTGTGCATACCATCGGCATATGGTATGAGATGCTGAAAAATTCAGTATCTATGGTAGTTATTTTAAAAGTTTTTTATTCTTTAAATTATCCCACCTGAAAACTATTTTTATTTAATGTTGCATCTTTTAGAAATTTTAACTAGAATCTCATGTTTTTGAAAACTTGCATGCATTTCATCATTAAATGTTTATCACATGGAATCTATTAGTGGTTGCATTCTATTTGTATTTGGATCACACCCTACTTACTCCCTTGAGTGTAAGCATACTTTGTTATTATTTTTGTCGCAGGTTGGGTACAGTTTTTAGTTCCTGTGGTTCGGGTTTCTGGTAGGTCCTTGGTGGTGATGTTTTGTGGAGATGGCTTGAGGGAAGTGGACCTTGACATGAGAGTTCTTGGGATGTCCTTATTTGGTTTTGTACCTTTCTAATGGTATTTAAACTTAGTTTTAACTTATGTAATTCAGTTCTGAAATTTTGTAAAAGACGGTTTTAGTTGAAAAATCCAGATTTGTTTTATTGAGTTTGTTTGTGGTTTAATGTTTATAAAATCGGGTAAATCGTTCCCAATCATCATTATATGATACCCAGGAACTTGTTCCAGCCTGTGGGGATCGGTAATTCCCTTCATGCCTTGGAACATGCCAGGTTTGGTGCCGGTTTGATGGCGACCAGATCCAGTTCGTGACATGACTGCTCCCACACAACTAGATACATCATATGATGCATGTATTTCCCCACATTTAACTAATTACCATTGGGACCTAGTATCTCCTTGGGACCCAGATCAAACTGAGAGCAATCTAAAGCTATTCTAACTAACTCTCTTTCTCTATTTCTGAAACAAACCCCTCTTTATTTCCAAATGTATGCCGCTATAATGGAAAAAACATTATCTAAAAAATCATCAACCCCAATTGGATCAAGCCTATGATGATCATTATTGTCATATTCATGAACCTCTACATACTAACCAACATTTGGATGATTTCTATGAGCCATAGGTAAAAGAAAAAAACATTTTTCTATGCCCATGCAATATGGAATTTTTTAGTGTACAATTATATAATTTTATTCATTTTGTCTTTCAAAAAAAAATGATTTCAAAAAAGAACAAAATTTATTATGATTCATGTACCTCTCCTTAATATCTACCCTAAAAAGTTATGCCTAACTTGGATATTCAATAAGCTCAATTATTGTTCACTAGTTCATGATCGGCCCAAAAATCATGTTTCCTATATGATCTCCCTACCCTATTCCATGCAATAATTTATTTGAACCCATTTCCATACAAACCCATGAAATCCTAATTATGCCTTACTCCAAAATAAATCATACCTATCAACCATCACACTTGATACCATTATTTCATAACCCATACATCTAAATAAATTGTAATGAGGGGAGGGGGGATGATGACCCATGTGTCCTACTTTAAGTAGGCATCGGGTGGCGACTGTCATCAAGGGTATGAAAATCACATGAAATGGGAGGTATTAAATTTTATAATAATATAGGATTAAGTGAAAAGATGAATAACCGACAAGAAAAAATTTGATATAATATAAAAGGAAACCAATACCATCCCATAATGAATATATCAATAAAAAAAATACATATAAATATCTCCAATAGTAAATACACAAAAGAAATCATAAATCAGAGACACAACTACTATCTAAAAATGTCCAAACTACTATTATAATACAAGGCACATGTAATCACCCTAGAAACATAAAAATAAACATTTATATATAATGTGAACTTACTAGTATACTAAGTAGAAAAATCAAAGACTCTCATGCACATGTCAAATAATCATAGGAATGTACCCTTGAGAAAATAGTAGAACCAAAAAAACATAAATAGGTCAACTATACATTCCAACCACACCATTGAAAAACCTAAAATAATAAAATCCAATTATAAAAACGTATAAAGAATCATACTGATAAAGGGTACCCCACACCACTTTCCCACTATTTTTTCTCTATCGCATTACCACATTATTCATCCTAGATTTCCTATAACTGTTTTATAACATATTCCACCGCCCCATAGCATGATAATATTACATCATTAGCGTAGCCACATGGTAAAATTACCCATAATATTGAAACATCTCATATCTCATGAAGTCACAAGGCCCTTCAAATCATAACCACTAACATAACCAAAAATTGTAGGGTGTCATGAAAATGAAGGACAAAAACCTCACTCCCTCCCCCTACCATGCACGACCCCCACAATAAGCCACCCCGCATTATAGTTATATCACATTATTATCAAAGACCCCGAGGTCATGACCTATTTCACTAATAGTCATCCAATAATCACAACATGAGCATATCAACTTATCTGTAAGAGATATCAAGAATGATTGATATTACATCCATCTATCCTCCAAAATGGGATATTGGAAAAAAACACCACTTATATAAATGTATTGGGGGTGGAGCATATTGTTCGATATAGGTGGGGTGCATATTGAAATCACAAGGAATATACAAATAAATACATATAAACATCCTCACAATCCTGGCATATGGGTTCAAAACCAAACACTAACCAACTCACAATATTTACACCTTCAATACAACCTCTAAATTCATAACACAACAATATCCATAAACCACATTTCAAATTTATAACAAACCCTATTATCGAGCATATTCATTTAGTTATTAAGCATAAACCGCATTTAAAAACAGTGCCCATCATTTATTTCTTCATTAATCATTTAAATCATATTAACCATACCATATGAATCCATTATAAAAATAATTAAATCATTATTACATCACTACTAAGGTATCTAGAATGACAATAAATGAAATCACAAGTTTCTCATCATCTTCATTAAACAATGACCCCCACTGACCCCACAGCTATACCAAACAACCTAAACCTTGCTGCCCCAAAAACATGAATAAACAACCACCACCTCACTACCCAAAATCACACACAAACAAATCATCACCTCCTCATGCTAAAATCATGACCACTCTACTATCACCACACCACCGCAAAATCACATCCAAACAACTATAAGCTTGACACCCTAAAATCACTGCCAAATCGCCACTACATTGTCTCCCCAAAATCACAACAACAAAATCATCACGTCACCACCAAAAACGATTGTCTAAATAACATATATCACTCCACACCACATTTCAACCAAGGATCTCCATTCTGGGGAATACCTTAAAATCACAAAAAATCAAATTACATTTTATAGATTTAACTACGGATATTTTATCACATCTCAAATTATTTTGAGGGTGTTATCATACTATTATTAATCCCTGGAAAACTATTTCAATATATAAATATATTTGGTTAGAATATTTACATATGATGATGATATCACAATAAGAAATATTTCCATAACTCAATCCAAATAAGAAATTACAATTCCCGAAATATCCATAGTTCTTAGTGGAGAATTCACCTAATACAATCGAAATATCATAATAAAATAAAAGTTGTGATAACATCTCAATCAATCCCATTTATCCCTTAAATATAAATTATCAAATTATTTATCTATAATTACAGTATAAAAAACCAACCACATTGAAAATAATAGTAAAATTAATCTGTATGACACAAAAAAGTGATAAATGAGGGATTCCATACTATAAAGAAACATTTCCAACTTTTTGTTCACATTATAGAGAAGAATAAATAACCACAAACCAAAACTACATGAAACACCCATTGATAATCCTACACATCCTTAGGGATTATAAAAAACCTATCCCAAATCATATACCAAATCAAAGTCACGTGAATATAGTAGATACATGAGAGAAGAATTGATGAATAACAATAACAACAAAGAGAATGTCTTACCATTGGTAACTAATGGGAAACCATTGAAACCAATAGATAATGTCAGGAGAAAGGGGGTGAAGGTCATCCAAAATCACTGAGGATTCTCATAGAACTAAGAGAGGGAAGGGTCTGATTATATTAAAAATAATTCACTGATCAACCCTTTTGAAAACCTAAATCGTGATCCCTTCTCTTCGTGTAACCCATTCCAGTCATGATTTGACATATTTCTGACATTTGTCGAAATTCATGTTTCCTTAGAATTTATTTAATTTTATGTCTTTAAATACATTAATTACATGATTCAATTTCATGGGATCCCCTCATCTATATTAAAACTATGAAATTGGCCAGATACACTTGTCTAGAACAACTATTTAATGTCATGTATCACGTCTATGATGTGAGCTTTCTTCTATATCTAATTTTCACCTCGTAAAAATATGTTACACATCAATCCTACTCTAAAAAATATGCATCATCCAAATATCAAAATTTAATTGGATGAGAAGTAATATTTCCTAACAATTTCAATATGTTCCATAAATTAGATATAATCTTATATCTCAAAGAGAAATAAAACCACATTTGAAAAAAAACATGTTTTGGGGAATATGTTTTGATTACTAAAAATGTAGTGGTGATTTTATAATAATTAATCAGTAAATTTATATTGACTATGACTTTTATATATCAATCTACATATATATTTCATAATATATTTACTGTTATTCATACTCTTTAATTCAAAAAATTTATATTTAAGTATTAATAAATCACGGTTATTAAATCAATATGTTACATGTAGTGCATGATATCTAACATAGATTTCAATTCAAATCATGGGGTATTATATTCAAATATTTTTTATAGTAGATATTCTACTAATATGACTTATAATATAAAATTATGTACTAATATTGAGTCAAATGATATGGGTCTAATGAGTTTTTTAAATGATAATTCTTGATGAATTATATGAGTTTCAATTATTGAAATTTTATTTTAAAGTATAATCTCTAATGATATTATTTTATTAAAGGTCTTAATCATAATTTATTAAGTGTGATCCAACTCTTTGATGATTGAAATTCTTTTTTCTATAAACACTATTTTTTTATCTTAAACTCAAAGAATAAAAGTACTACCACTAAAGTAAAAAATAATATATAGAATTCTATTTCAAAATTTTAAACCATCAAATTCTTTATTATTTGAGTGGAAAGTATGAAAACAATTTCCATCCAAGATTACATATCATTCATAGTGATTTAAATATTAAAAAAATATCATTGTATTATGTTGTATAGAATATACCTAATCTTAATATGTATAGATATATTATTTCTAAAACATGTCAATATGTGGATATGGTTCATGCTTCTCAAAAAATATGGGAGATTACATCCACTATAATACTTGATTTAACACATTCTAAATAATTATTTCCAATTATTAATCAATCATCCTTGATATTATCTTTACATTAATTCATTTATGGTTGATTTCCCATGGATTAATATTTTTTTCTGATATACAAATAGGATGCATTTGAAATGGTAATAATTTTCAAAACAAAATATTGAGAAGAGGTGGGGTTTTAAATCAAATAGTTGGGCACATATAATGAAATAAATTTTTCATGTAACACTTATGAATCATATTTTAATTTTTTTGACATAAAATATCAATATTTTAATCCTTTTAATCTCATAAAAAATTAATTGTATATTTAAATAATAAAATATTTCATATGATGAGAAGAAACATTCTTGTTTGAAATAAACAATTAAAAATATTCTAGATGGAATCTTTGTGCCTTGGAGTTAATATTATAAATAGATTCATGTTGATATCCAATTACTACATTAACCAATATGAAATTTACTATAAAATAATATGTACTATGACTTAATTTATTTATGCATATTCTATGCTTTATAATGATATGAAACTAAAATCTAGGAAAATTCAAGGAGAAGGTGAATAATTAACCATCAAGAGTCATCAATCTATTATTATTGGTTATATGTGATGAAATAGAAGTTTTTAAAAGTGTTTGGATATTTCCAATGTGGGCGTTAAAATCATTTTATCTTTTTTGATGGAAAACAATCGTATTTAGAAAATTCTAAAAATGATAGAGTATAGATTTCATGAAAAATAAATAATATTGATGATAGAAAGGAATAAAAATATAAAAATGTTAACTAATATCAAACCATTAAAGAGTAATAAACTTTAAGATATGAGAAACAGAAATATCATATATTATATAATAATGTCTATTCATAAAATATAATTGGAAGCTATAATTCATTAGTACAAACTACAAGAAGATTAAGAATATAAAATCATGCATCTCTTTGAAACAAAAAAGTTTTATATATGATTGTGCATAAGGATTGAATTAATTTTATAAAATATAATCCTGGTTAGATAGATAAGAATGCCAATGGGATTCTTTTTTTTTTGATCATAGGGGAAAATGTTATTGGAACCAAGTGGGTATATAAAAATAAGCTTAGGGAAAAGGGAGAAGTCGAAAGTATCAAGGATAGATAGGATTAAATATTATAATATAATTTATAATTTATTAAATTTTATGATAAATTTGTAGTTATTTCATTAAATCAATTAATTATAATTTTTCAAGCAGTTTCATCACATGTGTGCAATATTTTTTATCAAAATAATTTGAAATATTCGATTTTCAAGGGATATAAGGAATAAAATGTTTTCACTGAAAAAACTAAACACTTCATATATTATAGTGACTGAAGTATTTAATGAAAATTAATCAAATCTCATTTTTTAAAAGTTATTTAGAGAATGGATCTCTAAAATGGACTATTTCCTGATGACATTCAAATTTTCAAAAGGAAATGATGATAGTAACTTTTTTATAATAGAGATGAACACATGTAATATTGTTTTCATAGATTCTTTTTGATTAATTTTTTTTCAAGTGATAATGATTATCACTGGTAGTAGTTTTCTAAACAAATAATGATTCATCATGAGGGTCTAATACTTAGAGCATTGAGCTGTGATCGGGGATTTTAGACTATCAAAAAATAGGACTACATCGTCGTATAACCTCAAAAATATTCTTGGGAACTATTAATGAAATTTGGAATGGGTGGTTTTCAATAAGTCTTAAAACCATATTATATGGAATGATATTTTGAAAATATGACATTTGAAGTGGTGTTAATCAAAAATAAAATAGAGGGATCACTATAAGTTTATTTTGACTAATAACATCCATACTGGATATATTATATACAATGAAACTCTATGAAACATATCGAATTTATCCAAAAGAGTCCCACATGATAGTAGTAAAATTAATTATTATATTTTCAATGTATCACAGAACTATGGTCTACAATATAGAAATTATATATAAAATTATGGTCTTGGTTTTAGAGATATATATCAAGTTGTTGATTATAATTATGGGAAATCAATATCATGAAGAGGTTACATTTTATGTGAAATATATTTCATTTCTCATATTGAGAAATATAATTTATTAAGATTAATATTAAATGAACATAAATATATTGTTTTAACATATTCCATCACTAAAATTATTTGGTTTCATATATATCTAGAATATCTTATAGTAAATGTTGAAAATACATTGAAAGTTTCATATGACAATTAGGGAAATATAAACCTTTAAAATTATCATTTTGAGAATGTCATATGCATGAAAACTGAAATTAGTTATCATTTCATCGAAGGAAGTGTCAAAAAAAAGAGATATAAAGATATTATATATTTTTGTTAAGGAACATATAATTGATTTCATTCATAAAATAAATGAAAAGGGATGTTTATTTTTATTTATAGATGAATCATCATGTCTATAATTTCCCCTCATTATACGATTCATGGTAAATCCATCAATATTTCTATAGACTCTATTTTCAAAAGAGATTATTAGTGCATCATAACTGTTATGATTAAATGGATCAAAAAACATTCATTATAATTATTGAGTCTATGGTTTTTTATTACCTATAAAATTTTTAGTTGAATGAGGGTATGGATTTATAAAAATATAATTTAAGCCTCTATGATAAAAATTTCATTTCACTGACCAGTCAAATTCTCTAAAAAATTATTTTTTTGGAAGTGTTGAGTAAATAAATTTCTCTTAGATAAAAGTTTGGATTTTAATGAATTGTTTGGGTGATTTTTTTATTATAAAAAATATTTTTTTAGATTGGAAATAAATCCTATGTCGGAGATTAAATATCCCAATACAAACCTTAATGTACTATATTATTTATTAAATTATTTATGAGAATTAGTGGAAGTTTATTTTGTATCAGTTTATTATGAATTTATATTTTTATCAAATGAGTTGAGGATTTTTGAATATTTTCAGTATTTTTTAGTATACAATAATACAGTTCTAAAAATATGTAATTCGTGAATTTAAAAAATGACATGCTTCTAGTGCATATTGTGTGGTTGTAACATTTACTCAGCAGTATAATTCTACCGAATATTGGCTATGTACTATATACATAAATGTCCTTGGAAACATGTGTATGATTAATCATATATAAACTTATAATTTTTTGTGTTCATTGATATTTATAATAGTGTTTTTTATAAAATAATAGAATCTATAAAACACAATTTTGGTTCATATAGGTTTGTGGTTCAATCCATATGAGTTATTAGATAGTTCATAGGAGTAATTTAGAAAAATTAAGCATATCACTTGGTACTTCTATAATCCATTAGATCAAATATTGTAATTATATATGAGATATTTCCTTTATAATAATATTCATCTAGTATTCCATACTAAAAAACTATAAAACGTATGGTATATTTATGTGTAAACCAAGATTCATGTAAATGTAACTCGATACTGAAGACAAAGAAAGGAGAAAATATGGAACTTTAATTGTTAGCTACAGAAATCATATGAGTCGTTCCATGAAATTCATGAGTGACCTTCACTCTTAAAAACAACATTTTAAATAGAAAATAAAAAATCAATGTGACTACATAGAAATGTTGGATTCATTGAATCATATGAATAATTAAGTTTTATGAAATGTTGAATGTCATGAAATATAAATCAAGTCCAATTTTTTTTAATTCCAATTGCCTTCAAGATTATTAGCTAATAAATAACATTTCATTACATTAATTTTATTATAAATATCTTAATAGGTGGTTCCATTTCATTAGGATGGGTAACATAATCCCAATCTATTTTGAGAATTAAGAATCTAGTTGAAGACGATTGTGATTATTATGTGTTTCCATGTTATTAGAAGGAATCCACGCCATTAAAGATAACAGAATATTGTGACATATTATTGGTATGTTTTTTTAATAGAAGTAATTATTTAATTTTTTTCAATGAATTAACATGTTTTTGGAGAATGTAGACATGGGGATGATGCTGAGAAAAATGTTATGATTTCATTTAATCAAATTGGTTTTCATGCTTACGGAATCCAACATATTTTTATCCAAATATTTTCAAACTGGTAATAAAAAATAATAGACATGTTGCATTGGTGTTGATGTATTAATTTTTTTTCAATATTGAATAAGATAGGAAAACCATGTTAATATTTATTTTCATAATGAAATCTTTTTAAGAAGACAATGAAATTTTTTATGTTCATAAAAATAGGAAATTAATTTCATTATAAATTTGAGTTTTTGATTTATAATTCAAGAATGGATTCATATTAATATTATTTAAAATAGAATTATTATAACTATTTTTTTCACCTTTTTAATGAAAAATGATCCATCCATTAGACATTCGAGGACCCACCTCAACCACATATGAGACCCATGTCACAACTATGTTAAAGACAGATCAATATAGATAGCTAGCGAGGAATGGGTGAGAACCTATGAGTAAGGAATTCATATCACCCATAGGTATATCCTAAAGAAGTAGTATCACTACAATGTGGGGAAGCATGACATTGAATGGTTCTGGAACATGTTAGTTCCGATTTAGGTTAGGAGTGGACTAATGTACTCATACATAGAAGGTGGAAGGAATGATTTCAATTTTTAAGAATATCACATCTATTTGGAAAATTGAGGTGGGATAATGTATGTGTGGAAAACTATTGAATAATTTAAATAATGTGGATACAACACTAGTCATATAATGATATATATCTCCACAATTTGTTCAAGTCAATAATTATCTAACTAATTTAAAACCATATGTTAATAATCACTCTGATAAACCGTGAAAATACTATAGATAGTCCATGTCCAGAAGCATTGAATAAATGAAATAACTAATATTTTCAATGGAAATATTTATGATCAACTATTACCTATTTGATCAACTATATCAATTATGATAAAGTGACAATACACTCATCATTAAATAAACTATACAATCATGTAATGTTATACCATGATTTCATCTGAAAATGGTTATACCTCATTTACAAGTTACAGATATCATTATAATATATTATATTTGATCTACAAGTCTCCAATGTTCGATCTATTATTTTAACAACATATTTATATTAAGGATAACTCTTTATGAAATCCATGCATGTGATGTTAACTCATGGACACGATTGTGAGGAAACATAACTGAAATAACACATGAATAAAATCTATACCATTGGATATTTAAAAATAATGGATTAATGTTTTTGTATGATAAAAATAACATTATAAATATTTTATTTCACAAACATATATTTATATTAAAAGATTAAATGAATAATGTCAAATCTTGGTCGATTCATGTCCTGAAATTATAAACCTATGATATTAACACGCTATATTAATAAGTGATGAACTATGAGTGAGATTTCATGAATGAATTCGGTGTGGTATTTATTTATCCACATGAAGAATGAATTGATTATTATTCCATCGACTATTAAAATATAAAGGCCACACTTCCCTGAAAATCGGTATGTTGTGTGAATAATTAAAAAAACACAAAAATCATCACATATTTTAAATGAGTTTCATGAATATATATATAATTCACAATTATTATCATGTATTTAAGAGGATGAGAATAATTTTGATTTGCATACAACATTTAAATTATATTTTATACCTAAGGTATATGTAAAATTTTAATAGGGGTATTTAAGTGATATTTAAAATGAGACAAAATAAACCTATTATTCATAAAACATTTTGTTGATGGTTTTTGTAAATGAAATTGTTGAATTAATTAGTAAAAATAAATTTTTTATTTGTAATAAATAAATAATGCAATGACTGAGATATTACATACACAATATTCTATTTATTATGGATAAATTTGTAAATGCATGTGATGAATAATGATGTAGAAAATTATGACAGATCATGCATCTATAGTGTAAGAGAATTTTGAGGACCTCATACATCTTTTTATCTATGAAATAAAGAGAAACTTTCATCATATTATATGAGATGTGAGTCACATATACTCGGGTATTTTAAGAGAATGAATGAGAATTTCACGAGTAGTGGTAATGATAATTACTGGTTGTTACTAAAAATCTTGGACATGTACACATGTAAAGGGAAGGTAGACTTCTTTTGGATGAATAAAATATGACTAAGAAGTTATTAATATCTATAGATAACCATTGAAGTGGAAGCTTATAGATGGAGTGTATAACTTCCTACTAGATATTTTTTATTAGGATGTCTAACCAATCATTGAAGAAGAATGGTCTGGGTGTTTAACCATTTAGATATAAATTATAATGGGAGACTCTAACCGTTTTTATTGACTTGTGGGTATAGAGAAGAATCCTTGTTGGGGGGACTATCTAAAATGTAAATGTGTTGGAATATATCCAACCCTTGTAAACATTGTGTGCTATATTATATTTTATTAATACTATACATTTGGTGAGGTTCTTCGATAAAAGGGAGTTGATCTAGAATTTCAAAAAGGTCAAGTTTCATTATAATAATAAATCTCTCACAAAGTAAAAAACCATTGATTCACCCCCCCCCCCTCTCTATGATTCATCTTACCTAGGAACTATAATTGGTATTTAGGGAAGATTCTCTCTAAAGATCGTGAAATATTTCTATGACATAGAGAATCATAATATAGTCAAAATAAGAGGTATTCCATTTATCGATGATAATAATTAATAATATTGGGGGAATAGAATGAAATAATATCTTATATCTTATTCACAAAAATTGATAGATCGAATAGGATCAAAACAATATTTTAATGTATTTATCATTAAATTTGAATAAAAAGGTTATTTTTCTAAATGCCCCTAATGAAATATAGGAAACTATTTGAAACAATTACACTGGTAATATGGAATTCAAAAAAGAGAGTATACATGTCACGAGTGTCCAATATGTGTATATAAACATTGATGATGATAACAATATTTATGACTACATTATAATGTTCACCGATATTTTTTAGCAACATCCTAGGTTTTAGTAATAATATTGATGAATCTAACGTTGTTAAAAGTTAATAAGTAATGTTCATGATAATTTGTATTCCCAAATTTCATTAAATGAAGAAATAGGTTCTTTTCCCCATGATGAATTAATCAAAATTCTCATAGAATATGAGATTTGGAAAATTCTTGTATTCAAGATGAAGTAATTTTTTTATATGTCCTTTGATGCAATGAGAATATGAAAAATTATAGAATAAGAATTTGTTGAATCCAATTATTCTAAATATGGGGATTCTAAAGGTGACTTCAATTAAAAACATTATCTTCATTTTAGAAGTATTATAAATGGAAAATGAAATGGGGAATGGAAAAGCCCCAAAATGTAGTAATTATGATAACTTTCATACCATTAACATTGACTTTTTAGAGAAGAGAGAATAAGAAATTGAATCTGATAGGGGTTATGAGATATCATAGAAACATATTAGGGTAATTAAGAGGAAGCATAACTTCCTCAAAAAGATAAATTTAATGATAAATAAAAACATGATTCAATATCATGTTTTTATTTATATGATGAAGTTTGATTCAGTTAACATGTAATGAAAGAATTAAATTCATTTAGTAGTAGTGATGATGGAGAAATAATTATTGATCATTAGTGGGAACTAAAAATAAAATTGGAGTTTTTTCATGAAAAAATTTCACAACTGAGGAAAGGAAATAACAAGGTTATAGAGCAGAAAAATAAGTAGGATACTAATAATGTAGTGTGAGTTAGTATGGAAGTGAAATAAATTTTGAGATCTGTAATTATAATATTAAAGAAGAATATAAATAAAATATTGTCATTTCTCTCAACGAGTGATTGTCTACAACAGAAATAAACATATTTTCCAAGAAACAGTCCATATCTATCACAGTTTATCATCAGTTAGATAATGATATATAATACATAAAAATTCAGTGGAGGATAATCAATATGCTTCTCATGTTGGTTAGGTATTGGGTTCAAAAAATAAGATAAATATTATCCAAAAAATATATTTTTTATATCTCTTATTGCAGGTCTCAAAGACAAGAAAATAGATTGTAAATTTCTCTCTAAGTTGATATCTATCTTTTAAGCTCAAGGGTTTCCTCTTCTCTCTCTCGGTAATTTTTTCTCCCTCTGTATGTTTTTGGTTTCCTCCTATATTACACCCACTTCCATGCTTCTCATGTAATCTATATACCTTCTCTATGATTCCCCTTTCACTGGCCTTCAAGGTGAGTATCTCTCCATTTTTTATTCATCTTAAAAGGATTTCATTATTCATTGGGGGGCCTTTCATCTCTTTTATTTTAGTTCTTCATTCCATTTTTTCTTTTTTTCTCAGATTTATGATGTATGTTTTCTTCTAAATGTTTCATTCATTCCCTTTTCACCTTAAACATTAATCCAAAAACAACATTGTTTTTACCAAAATTCAATCTCTTGGTCTGGGATGATGTTTTTATCAATGATTGATGGATATATTGTTGGAACATTCACCCACTTATTAACTTTCTTCATTTACTATTGTATTGGGCTCTATAAAGTTTAAGTATAAATGTTTTTTATCTTTTTTGGGCTGATGTTCAGGTATTCATTTAGTGTCAATGAAACATCTCAATAGTGTGGCTCCTGTTACTGGACTCAGCAGTCACAACTCATGTTTGTTCTCTTCTGGTAATGGGATTCAGTTTTCATTAAAGGTTTTTATTTGGGCATTCTATGTTTACTTATGGTCGTCTGATCTTGGTGGTTTAGTTTTTTCTTGAATGATTTTTTTCTTTCAGACATTTTTTATTTGATGATTATATAGCTTCTTATTATTTTCTCTTGTCATCAGTTTTTTTTGGGTTTAGTGGTCTTTGGGTTTCATCCTTAAAACATTAGTAGTATTTGGTGATGTATTATCTTCTCGACATTTTGGATGTTTCAGTTTTTTTGGTTTTGTTTGAGATGGATGATGTTTCATTCAGTGATTGGAAAGATAGTTTCAATGTTAATCAGTTTCTGGTGTGTAAAGAATGTAACAATTTTTTTGGTTATTCGACATCTGAATTTTCCCATCATCTTCGGTGGTTCTACTGATAAAATCGATGGATTCTATTAGTGTTTTGATTTTTTTGGGTTCTTTAGTGATGTTATTTTTTGAAGGAGTGTTTGTAGAGGTTCTAAAGCAGATGATTGTAATGTTTCTAGAGACTTTTTATCATTTATTCTATGGATGAAAATGGTTTATTGTGTACATTAGGGATTATAGATCGAGGTAGAAGTTAGCTTCTAGATTTCTGTTTGATGTGGTGGTGTGGAATCATTGTTAAAAATTAGAATTTGGTGGAGTACCTAATAGTTCAGTAGGAAGGTTTTTTTGTTGTAATTTTTATTTTTTGTGGTGTTTGGAAATTGGTATTTTGAAATTGTGTGGTTTCCCCTCAGAAATAATGTGGTTTATAGAAAATGAAAAATAAAATTATTTGATGTTGAAAAGATAAACCAGTAACATTTTTGACCAAAAAATATATTATCATATACTCTTCCCCAAAAAATAAATAAAAGTGGTTTGGATGGTATGTTCCCCCCAAGAAAAATAAGGATTATGTAGATATAATACATCAGTATGATGATATTGTAAATATTTATAATCAAGCTAGAATTTGAAACTTTAAAGGAAATTATGGGTTTTATAAGAGGTATAGCCACAAATAATATCGTGTAGAGTATAATAAGTCTCTTATAGGAATATAGAAAGAAACAACAGGGAGTTTTAGTAAGAATATGAGACTAAAATATCAAATTAATCAATGATTAAATAATGCACCAGATATTTTCACCCATAACATATTAGAGTCTGTTGAATAATTGTGTGGAAGATGTGGTATAGATGGTCCTAAAGTAGAAGTATACGTGAATAAACATCATTTACTCTTATATTATGATTAAAATACATTCCTTGAATTAAGAAAGATTAAATAAATCATGTTGAATCAAAAAATGAGGTGAAATTTGATGGGAAGTTATATATAAGTGGAAAAATATATATTGTTGGAAGGAAGGGATGTTCTAAAATTGGAAGATGATAATGGCCTAGGTTGAGAAGAAACTCTCACATTGAGTGTCACTTTTGACAAAAAAAAATGGTTCTTATTTATTCTCTATTATTTTATCCTTTTCATATTAATTTTTCAGGAATTGAAGTAGGGGATTGAAAATATCATTTCTTGTCACGACCCGTCCTCGGGGCCCGTGCCGTGACTACCCCAAGCCCGCCTTCCTTAGGCCAGGGGCTGGCGACTAGCACCAAGGTGTAAATACCAACTAAAAGGGAAGGCATCGCCTTTGAAAAGTAAACAAGCACCACAGAGTAAGCAAGAGGAAAATTAAACACTAAGTAAAAACGGTACAAGCTGTGCTGGAAGTAAAAGGGGCCGGAAATACAAGCCGAACTGTAAAGTACAACTGAAAGGAAAAACAGCAACTGAAAGGAAAAACTCCAGCGTCGAGCCGTCCTCTGAAGGTCCCACCTGAAGGGTGGGTACAGACAGTCTCCACTGCTCCTCGGGTCCACCTGACCGCTCTGAGTACGTCCTTCCCAGTGGTCCACCTCCAGGTACCGTCCTGCTTCGCACGCCTCCACCACGATCAGCGCTGTCTGTCGTCTACAACCAACACAACGTAGTGCGGGCATAGCTCGTGCAGGGGTGAGTATAAGCTACTCAGTAGGGACCCCGAGACCCCTGAAGGTCTCCCAAAATCTAAAAAGGAAAAAACCACAAAGGGAAGATACAATCACGAAGTAACAACCGACACTGCTTAGGTATATGACCATACATATACCTAAGTCATCAATTCCCATTCGGCTCCAACGTCCGAGCCCAAGCACAACCCAGTCCACACAGGAAAGCAAAACTTAAACCCACACAGGATAGCTAAACAAAATCCACAAAGGAGAGAAAACAGTAAATCCACACAGGATATCTCAACACAATCCAAAAAGGAGAGTAAACAGTAAATCCACACAGGATAGCTTAACACAATCCACAAAGGAGAGTAAACAGTAAATCCACACAGGATAGCTCAACACAATCCACAAAGGAGAGTAACAGTAAATCCACAGAGGATTGCTTAACACAATCATCAAAGGAGAGTAAATAGTAAATCCACACAGTATAGCTCAACACAATCCACAAAGGAGAGTAAACAGTAAATCCACACAGGATAGCTCAACACAATCCACAAATAAGAGTAACACAAGATTCAGCTCACACAGGTATCTTTCGTCAAAAGGTGAAAGGGATGATCAGGTATGGATACTGAATCATCTAAGCTGGGACCCACATAGGAAACAAGAACAGCACGGCTGAGACCCACATAGGATACAAGACCAGCACAGTTAGGACCCACATAGGATACAAGACCGGTTGTCTTCATTGATTCATCTATACTGGGACCCACATAGGATACAAGACCAGCAGGGCTGGGACCCACATAGGATACAAGACCAGCACAGCTAGGACCCACATAGGATACAAGACCAACTGTCTTCATTGATTCATTTATACTGGGACCCACATAGGATACAAGACCAGTATTGAATCATTTAAGATGGGACCCACATAGTATACAAGACCAGCACAGCTAGGACCCACATAGGATACAAGACCAGCTGTCTTCATTGATTCATCTATAATGGGACCCACATAGGATACAAGACCAGTATTGAATCATCCAAGCTGGGACCCACATAGGATACAAGACCAGCACAGCTAGGACCCACATAGGATACAAGACCAGCTGTCTTCATTGATTCATCCATACTGGGACCCACATAGGATACAAGACCAGTATTGAATCATCCAAGTTGGGACCCACACAGGATACAAGACCAGCATAGCTTGGACCCACATAGGATACAAGACCAGCTGTCTTCATCGTCGTAGTCCACTGAGGATTTCTACACCATCGTCGTCGTCGAAGTAGTCGTCGCAGCCAGCCCTAGGGTTCCTGCACACAGCAAGCTCGTTCGGGAGGGTCCGCTCCACGAGCCGAGAGGTCGATACATCAACTGTCAAAAACGACGGGGCTCGTGCGGGCCCCACCTCACAAATATCCTACCAAGAGGGTAGGATATTTCTGGATATTATCCTATCCGGATCAGCTCAGTTTAAGCCACCTTTAAGTGGCTTCCAAGTGGCTTAAGTGAAATAAAATAAAGTTGTCGCAAAATTATTTTATTTCTTAACTTTAAGCCTGAAAATTAAAAACCACACCCGAGAAAACGCAACTCCGGAAGAGTCGTTTCTAAGCAAATATCGGCGCTGCGATTTCATCGGTGCCCTCAGAATTCGATTCCGGGCACTGGTTCAAAAGTTAGAAAAACCCGCTCGTCCGTTCACTGAACGTACCCGAGCCAAACTTCGGAAAATGATTCTGGGCACACTGGGCCTCGGAATCAGGCGCCGTCAGAAACTGAGTTCTTGTAAAATTCCAAAAAAAATTAATAAAAAAAATTCCTTGAAATTTACGGGTCTTTACATTACTCCCACCACAGGGATTTACGTCCCCGTAAAGCTTCAACACAAACTAGGGATACAAAGGAGGTATTGAGCATGCATCTGAGCCTCCCGCTCCCAAGTGCTCTCCTGGAGGTTCTCGTGCTGCCATCTGATGCGCACAAGAGTAATCGATCGCCCACGTAGGACCGCTCCTGTCGATCCTCTATCTCCACCAGGACCTCCGTAAAAGTCGCCCAATCATCCACGTCTAGCTCCCCATAGTCAATGATGTGCATCGGGTCGTGCACGTATCTCCTCAGCTGAGATACGTGGAAGACGTCGTGCACCCGGTGCAACTGAGGTGGAAGAGCCAGGCGATAAGCCACCTCGCCAAACCTACTAAGGACCTAGAAAGGCCCGATGAAGCATGGAGAAAACTTGCTGCCTCGGCCAAATCTCCGTAAACCACGTCGACGTGAGACCCGCAAGAAGACGTGGTCGCCATCCTCGAACTCTAGTGGCCTCCGCCTCCGGTCAGCATATGACTTATGCCAGCTCTGAGCTGTACTCATCCGCGCCTGGATGACCTGGACCATCTCAGGTCCCACAAGAGCTGCAAGATTTCTTCATTGCCGATAATAGAAATCTGGTCCCATCCCCTAGATGAACCACATTCTTTGCCTAATACAGTCAATCCCGACATGGATGATACTAATCCATACCAAGGATGACGTCGTAAGTGTAGAGACCCGTATCCTGACGTACATGGACATTACATTACATTTGCGGAATACTTAGTACATAACAAAAACACACACTAAAGGATCGTAATAGTTTAGTGTCTTTGGAAACTCGGAACATAATCTTCTAATCCTGGTGAAAGATCTTCAATATCTCCCGTAAAGATCTTCCATTTTTTTTTTACCTAAAACCTTTCTTTATATCCTGGGGAAAAGAAAACATAAAAGGGTGAGCTCAAATGCTCAGTAAGGGTATACAAAAGAAATAAAAATCATATCATATCTTTTTGAAAATCACAACCTGCAAAAGAGATCATAATATCTTAACATGGAACAAATCATAGAAGTGAAAATGAGATCCCCATAATCATAACATGAAACTTGAAACTTTTTGGCATGCACACATAATCATGGAAAATCATTTCTTGTTATTCATGACTCATTGCCAAGACTATCTTAGTGGACAAAGTCCCTTTCTGAACCGAGTTCACTCCTCGTTTCAGTCCTGTATCACTGAACCGAAATAACCTTCCGTTCCAGCCATGTCTATATCATGAGATATAAAATCTTTACCCAATGCATTGGAGGGAGATATAGGTCCCACCCATCTCATAATGATACCATTCTTATGTGTGCCACAAAATCATAAATCTTACATCATTTCATAACCCATGTAATAAAAATGGGATTCTTAAACAACATGACATCATAAAACCATTCATATAAGATAAAGGAATTCATAAACATAATTCCATCACAACATAGTCAAATCAGAACCCTTTATTATCTTAGATGGAAAATAATTTTGATAAAACACTTGAAATGAATTCTTGAGGAAAATATCCTTTCTTCTTCAAAATCAATTTCTTTTCACAAAACATCATGCAGTTTTAAAAGAAAGAGATTTTATTAAAAATAGTCATGAAATCTTTTGGAGGAAGCTTCATGAAAATAAGGCTTTATAAAACCGTAAAAATCCATTCGTGCCGTTTAAGTTAAAAAAAACATTCTTCGTACTTTTGTCGGAAAAGTCAAAAAGTACCTCGTATGAAAAAGCGACAAAAGATTCCTTTCATATTCTTTACTAAAAACTCACCGAAGAGTAAAATTTGATTTAAACTATTGTAAGTGGATGGAAACAATATTACATATTGAAGGAACATGGATGTGGATGATAAAATACACCCCAATAAATACTTACGAATAAACAATCTCGGATAAAAATGAGATTGTGATATTTCCCTTACCTTAGGTCCGATTAGCTTTGTATGTGTCCGAAGATCCTGTATAATGGTTTAAATAATGTTATTGACTTATTCCAGAATCATACATATTGATATGATATCATATAAGGTCATATTATTAGCTTCTTGTTAGTAATATTTCATTGTTACTTGTTACTCGGGTCTTTATAACTTTTTGTTCTTATGCGTGTTTTGTCAAATAAATTCTTATTCTTATCTTTAGGTTATAGATAATTCATTTCCAGAATGGTATTAGTGTAGTATATACCATATTCATTCATTCAATTCATTTATATAATCATTATGAAATGAAGATCATGTAGAACGAGTCGCATCACATCGTGGAGACGGTATTCCGTACGTACGCACGAGTGATGATATCGTTCCTATGATCGTGGAATTGTATTGGAGTATATATATATTATTTCAGTATCAATATTACTTCATAATAATCATATTTAGTTACTCATTACACCATTATACCCATCCTTGTAAGGTGATGGTGGAAAATAGATTACACCACGGCGTGGAGACTGTATTCCGTACGTACGCACGCGCGGTGATTTCATTTTTCCGTAGGATGTATAGAAGGTGAATTAGGGTTGTTTCATATTTATAATAACATATCAGTATGTAAGTAATACTGATGTTATTACTTTATCATGAAACAACTAAAGAAGAAGAAGTTGAAGAAGAAATAAATTGAAAAGATCGGTAATGGATATTACCTCTTCTTTGGAACGCCTCTTTGAATCCTCCACTTAAGGAACTAAGATTGGTCTTTGGAGAAGACCAGAACCTCTAGGATTATTCTAGGAAAGTGGAGAGGAGAAAATGGCAGGGTTTGGCCGAGCTTGAGTGCTCAAAATTGGTGTGAGGAGGAGGGGGAGGAGGTGCCCTTTTATAAGGGAGGAGAGGGGCACCTTAGGAATTCTTAAAAATATTAATTTATAATAAATCTAACCCCACTTAAAAACCTCCAAAAATGACTCATATTCGAAGATTAGATGAGATAGGGTTGTAATCGCATCAACCAATCAAATTTAGGCATGTTTGGATATTATTTTAAACCTTATCAATTAGATTTAACTCTAAGTTAAATAATTTAACTTTTACCGTGTCTTTTTGTTTTCTTTCACTATATGGTTAATAAACTTACTATAACATACCAAACGAACCACAAATTGTTTATTATTAATATATATATCCTTATCTAAGTCATTTGGCCGAACCTTAGATTTTTAGGAATAAAATAACAATTAATAATATAATATTTGATTTAAAAACTATTTTATGTCAATTTTGACACTATTTGATATATGATTTTTGTGAAAGTCATAACAGAATTATATGTTCGAACCAAGTTGATTAAATCAACATTAAGATATCATAGTAACCTAGAAAATTAAAAAAATCTCAAATTACATTTATTTTGGTGTTTATAACATCAATTATGTCAATATTTCATTAATAAGATAATTACTGCATCATCGTTGTGTCATAAATAAATTAAATTATTTGATGTCTAAAAATTACAAATAAAATACCATCATGTAGGAAATCGTTTTAGCTTTCTAATGAATATTTACAATCGAATTTATCTTATGTATAACCCCATATTAACAATGATTTACTTATTAAACTTTGATTTTAACTATTTTAACCCTTCTTTAAATAAATTCATAATAAATGTCCTAATCTAATCCAAGTGGGCCTAAATGGTCATATTTTATTCCTAAGTTTGTTTTTGGTCGAATTACACTTGTCCAATAGAATTAGGACATGTGTTAGGGTAATAGTAATATCATATTTACCCTTAGTTACCCTATTTACTATTAACCGCGGTAAAAAAAAGTAAAAAGTTACTATTCACCAAAAATTATTTTCATCTCATTGAACCACATTTTAGTCCTTGATATTAACCGTGTCTCTCGGATTTTCGAAATTCCATTCACAGAAGTGGTAAAATTAAGTTTTATGCAAAATTCAGTTTTTAACCTACCACTTAGTGGTTTCACTATTCATCAAAAATTGAAAGTTTTCAGAAAAATGCCAAAATTTCATCCTAAGCTATATTTCATATTCCGAATTCAAAAATGAAGTCTATTTTACCAAATTCATAACATAGAAGTTGAATTAATTAATTTTATAATTAAATCCCGCTATTAAAACAAATAGCGTGTTTTTACGAAACAATATCTATCAAAAGATTGACACTTGTTTATGTCAGGTTTAAATGTGAAATTACGTCCAATGACCAACATTGTATTAAATTGTAAAAATATATTCTAAATATACTTTAAAACCACTCAAATTAATAATTTATCACTATTAATTATTTCGATTAAAAAAGTTGTTTTTAATTATAATTTAGTAATTTTCACTATTCATCAGAATATGAAAGTTATCCGAAATGTACCAAAATTTCACCTTAGGCTAAATTCGATACTCCGAATCCAAAAATGAAATCCATTTTGAAAAATAAAATTTACAAAATTTCAAAAAGTGGTTATTACTATTCATAACGGCTAGTTTTAATAGCATATCGTTGTTTAGTGAAACTCGTTATTGCGTACTACACACACTATCGAGAAAGGTTGCGATTGCGTGTAATGCAAGGCAAGTCAAGGATGCGTGTTGTGCAAGCTCCTTTTGGTGTAGCGTACAACACAAGACATTAATAAAATTAAAAAGAATATTTTTAATAAAATCTTGGGCTGTTACATTCTACCCCCCTTAAAATGAATTTCGCCCTCGAAATTCATCGGGGTTAAAAATGGTTTTCTATTCGAAAGTTTCCCACATCGTAAAAAGGAATACCAAAACTTGGCTTTAAAAACTAAAGTATGAAATGTAACGATTACCCAAATAAACTAATTGTTGGGTTTCCACATAGGTAAAAATATGGATATGGAAGAAAAATCTAACCATCATGTTCTGATGGAGAGTGGTAGAGAACATTGCTATGGAAAAGCCAAAAATCACAAATCCATAAATTTGTGATGATATAAGGTACCATCTGATTCCTCAGGTATAAGATCACTAGGACAACATTTTTGGTTTTCAAGATCATTTCCCTAAAGTTGAAAATTTGAATTAGAATAAATACTTACTTTATTTTGGTACAATCTCACTGTTGTTCGTGCCTTGAACAATTTCCACTTCATCTCTTAAATAAATGAAGTTGAATTTGTTATTCGTGAAGTGTTAGCAGATAATGTGATAGAATGACGGGTCATTCCATCTGTCTCAAACAAAAGGTTAGCAAAAATTATATGCATAAATCGATCTATAGTGAGATTAATCATATATGGTTCCTAAAATGGACTTATACTTCATATATCATACTGCTTAATATAATAAAACTAGTTTCTACTAAATAGGGACTTCCTGTAGGTCAGTGGTAGGCGATAAAGGCCAGTCGCACTTCGGTTGTGGGTTCGATTCCTACAGCCTTGTCCGAAGCGATGGGCTGTCGCCCGTCCTGCAGGTTGTCCTTTTTCTAAAACTATATTACTATAACATCCCATCAATAATATCGAGAAAACTTCGATCCTTAAACAATACTCACTTATGTCCAACATAATCCATTTCAATCTTTAGGCTTATCCATAATACTGTAGTCCACTCTCATAATATAGTGACAACGATTACCAGAGATTTAATACTGTCGTTGATCCCCACATATCATAAGATAGGTTTTGTTGGTCACATTCTAAACATTCAAAGTCCTTAATCATGTATTCTCTTGAATACCTTAGTGAAAACATGAATGCAGTTAAAAGTTAACACTTTCCACATACCAAAATCCTCAAAATTCTATATACTCAATCCATGATATCACTTAGTCCTTATATCAATCATGAGCTCATGAATATTGTTAAACATTTCATTTTCTTATTTTCCCTTCATTATGCGCATATCATCTTATTTCCAAAAATATCTCAATCACTTTGAATACCACATTAAACCAATACATAAATATTCCAATACTCCATGATACAACATTATTTTGGAATCCCATTACATAAACACTTAATCATTCCACCACATCGTTATCATATTCAACATTGCCAATAGTGATCGCATGTGATTTCCCTTTGTCCTTTGCCTTCAGTGGTTGCTCATGTTGATCATCACTAACCCTTGGATTAGGGCAATTATTAGCATAATGCCCCATTTCCTTGCACTTGAAGCATTGAAGTGTTGGCGGTGCGTTCTCTGCAGTGTTTGCTTTATTCACATCATTAGAAACCCTTTTTCCATTACTTCGACACTCAGCTGCTCGATGACCTTCTTTTCCACACTTAAAACATTTTCTAGTTCCTTTAAGACAATCTCCACCATGCTTCTTTCCACACTTTGTGCATAAGGAAACATTCATCTTCTTTTCACCATTATTATGAGATTTCTCCTTGAACTCCATCTTTCGTTTCTTGTCAAAACCATGAGATGGATATGTAACACCAACTTCCATTTCTACCTTGATAGCACAACGCACAATTTCTTCATAGCTACTAATGTCTCTTATAGCTAATGCCCTTCGAAGACTTGGTTTTAAGCCACTAAAAAATCGATCAACTTTACTTTCAGGTTGGATGATAATGCCAGATGCATACCTTGCAAGTCTTGTAAAATTCGCTTCATATATACCAACAGATTCATCATCCTTCTGCTTCAGCTCAATAAACTCCTTTTCCATCTTTGTTCGAAGAATACGAGGGATGTACTTACTGAAAAACAAGTTCTTGAACTCATCCCATTCCATGGACTCAATTTCATCCCTTGGCCTCGTATTCTTGATAAGATTCCACCATTGATCAGCTTCACCTTCCAAACGATATACTGCTAAGATGACTTTATCATGTTCAGAACATTGAAGAACTGAAAATATCTTTTCAGTGGTACTGATCCATTGTTCAGCAACAAGTGGATCGGAAGTCCCACTGAAAGAAGGTGGACGTTGCCTCATGAAGGACTCAATAGAATATTGTTCCCTTCTCTGCTCATTTGGAAGTCCAGAATGATTCATAGCATGTGTAAGTATAGCAATAAGATTTTGCACTCCATCTCCCATAACATTTGTTTGTTCAGGAGGGCAATCATTGCATTGTCCATTGCATTGATCAACACGGTTCCTTCGGGTTCCAGCCATCGTCTAAAACCCAAAAAGAATAGTGTGAGAGGCAAAAATCATGCTAGGGAAAACAACATAATAAAGGGGGAGTACCTTCAATATCCAACATCTTAGGTTTAATTCTATGATCGTTAGTGTAATTCTATTACTATAACCTATACGTATACTTATCCCTAGGGACATCCCTAGACATACCTTAGAAATATCTCTAGGGATCTCACTAACGTTTTCGCATCCTAGTTTCCAAAGGTTGACTAAACCTCCCTCTGATACCAACTGTAGAGACCCGTATCCTGACGTACATGGACATTACATTACATTTGCGGAATACTTAGTACATAACAAAAACACACACTAAAGGATCGTAATAGTTTAGTGTCTTTGGAAACTCGGAACATAATCTTCTAATACTGGTGAAAGATCTTCAATATCTCCCGTAAAGATCTTCCATTTTTTTTACCTAAAACCTTTCTTTATATCCTGGGGAAAAGAAAACATAAAAGGGTGAGCTCAAATGCTCAGTAAGGGTATACAAAAGAAATAAAAATCATATCATATCTTTTTGAAAATCACAACCTGCAAAAGAGATCATAATATCTTAACATGGAACAAATCATAGAAGTGAAAATGAGATCCCCATAATCATAACATGAAACTTGAAACTTTGTGGCATGCACACATAATCATGGAAAATCATTTCTTGTTAGTCATGACTCATTGCCAAGACTATCTTAGTGGACAAAGTCCCTTTCTGAACCGAGTTCACTCCTCGTTTCAGTCCTGTATCACTGAACCGAAATAACCTTCCGTTCCAGCCATGTCTATCTCATGAGATATAAAATCTTTACCCAATGCATTGGAGGGAGATATAGGTCCCACCCATCTCATAATGATACCATTCTTATGTGTGCCACAAAATCATAAATCTTACATCATTTCATAACCCATGTAATAAAAATGGGATTCTTAAACAACATGACATCATAAAACCATTCATATAAGATAAAGGAATTCATAAACATAATTCCATCACAACATAGTCAAATCAGAACCCTTTATTATCTTAGATGGAAAATAATTTTGATAAAACACTTGAAATGAATTCTTGAGGAAAATATCCTTTCTTCTTCAAAATCAATTTCTTTTCACAAAACATCATGAAATTTTAAAAGAAAGAGATTTTATTAAAAATAGTCATGAAATCTTTTGTAGGAAGCTTCATGAAAATAAGGCTTTATAAAACCGTAAAAATCCATTCGTGCCGTTTAAGTTAAAAAAAACATTCTTCATACTTTTGTCGGAAAAGTCAAAAAGTACCTCGTATGAAAAAGCGACAAAAGATTCCTTTCATATTCTTTACTAAAAACTCACCGAAGAGTAAAATTGGATTTAAACTATTGTAAGTGGATGGAAACAATATTACATATTGAAGGAACATGGATGTGGATGATAAAATACACCCCAATAAATACTTACGAATAAACAATCTCGGATAAAAATGAGATTGTGATATTTCCCTTACCTTAGGTCCGATTAGCTTTGTACGTGTCCGAAGATCCTGTATAATGGTTTAAATAATGTTATTGACTTATTACAGAATCATACATATTGATATGATATCATATATGGTCATATTATTAGCTTCTTGTTAGTAATATTTCATTGTTACTTGTTACTCGGGTCTTTATAACTTTTTGTTCTTATGAGTGTTTTGTCGAATAAATTCTTATTCTTATCTTTAGGTTATAGATAATTCATTTCCAGAATGGTATTAGTGTAGTATATACCATATTAATTCATTCAATTCATTTATATAATCATTATGAAATGAAGATCATGTAGAACGAGTCGCATCACATCGTGGAGACGGTATTCCGTACGTATGCACGAGTGATGATATCGTTCCTATGATCGTGGAATTGTATTGGAGTATATATATATTATTTCAGTATCAATATTACTTCATAATAATCATATGTAGTTACTCATTACACCATTATACCCATCCTTGTAAGGTGATGGTGGAAAATAGATTACACCACGGCGTGGAGACGGTATTCCGTACGTACGCACGCGCGGTGATTTCATTTTTCCGTAGGATGGATAGAAGGTGAATTAGGGTTGTTTCATATTTATAATAACATATCAGTATGTAAGTAATACTGATGTTATTACTTTATCATGAAACAACTAAAGAAGAAGAAGTTGAAGAAGAAAGAAATTGAAAAGATCGGTAATGGATATTACCTCTTCTTTGGAACGCCTCTTTGAATCCTCCACTTAAGGAACTAAGATTGGTCTTTGGAGAAGACCAGAACCTCTAGGATTATTCTAGGAAAGTGGAGAGGAGAAAATGGCAGGGGTTGGCCGAGCTTGAGTGCTCAAAATTGGTGTGAGGAGGAGGGGGAGGAGGTGCCCTTTTATAAGGGAGGAGAGGGGCACCTTAGGAATTCTTAAAAATATTAATTTATAATAAATCTAACCCCACTTAAAAACCTCCAAAAATGACTCATATTCGAAGATTAGATGAGATAGGGTTGTAATCTCATCAACCAATCAAATTTAGGCATGTTTGGATATTATTTTAAACCTTATCAATTAGATTTAACTCTAAGTTAAATAATTTAACTTTTACCGTGTCTTTTTGTTTTCTTTCACTATATGGTTAATAAACATACTATAACATGAAAAACGAACCACAAATTGTTTATTATTAATATATATATCCTTATATAAGTCATTTGGCCGAACCTTAGATTTTTAGGAATAAAATAACAATTAATAATATAATATTTGATTTAAAAACTATTTTGTGTCAATTTTGACACTATTTGATATATGATTTTTGTGAAAGTCATAACAGAATTATATGTTCGAACCAAGTTGATTAAATCAACATTAATATATTATAGTAACCTAGAAAATTAAAAAAATCTCAAATTACATTTATTTTGGTGTTTATAACATCAATTATGTCAATATTTCATTAATAAGATAATTACTGCGTCATCGTTGTGTCATAAATAAATTAAATTATTTGATGTCTAAAAATTACAAATAAAATACCATCATGTAAGAAATCTTTTTAGCTTTCTAATGAATATTTACAATCGAATTTATCTTATGTATAACCCCATATTAAAAATGATTTACTTATTAAACATTGATTTTAACTATTTTAACCCTTCTTTAAATAAATTCATAATAAATGTCCTAATCTAAT
Organism: Viscum album; assembly: GCA_963277665.1. Lineage (NCBI taxonomy): Eukaryota > Viridiplantae > Streptophyta > Magnoliopsida > Santalales > Viscaceae > Viscum > Viscum album. Next base: position 1,815,805,745 of record OY728140.1, on the reverse strand, counting down.
CCAAGTGGGCCTAAATGGTCATATTTTATTCCTAAGTTTGTTTTTGGTCGAATTACACTTGTCCAATAGAATTAGGACATGTTTTAGGGTAATAGTAATATCATATTTACCCTTAGTTACCCTATTTACTATTAAACGCGGTAAAAAAAAGTAAAAAGTTACTATTCACCAAAAATTATTTTCATCTCATTGAACCACATTTTAGTCCTTGATATTAACCGTGTCTCTCGGATTTTCGAAATTCCATTCACAGAAGTGGTAAAATTATGTTTTATGCAAAATTCAGTTTTTAACCTACCACTTAGTGGTTTCACTATTCATCAAAAATTGAAAGTTTTCAGAAAAATGCCAAAATTTCATCCTAAGCTATATTTCATATTCCGAATTCAAAAATGAAGTCTATTTTACCAAATTCATAACATAGAAGTTGAATTAATTAATTTTATAATTAAATCCCGCTATTAAAACAAATAGCGTGTTTTTACGAAACAATATCTATCAAAAGATTGACACTTGTTTATGTCAGGTTTAAATGTGAAATTACGTCCAATGACCAACATTGTATTAAATTGTAAAAATATATTCTAAATATACTTTAAAACCACTCAAATTAATAATTTATCACTATTAATTATTTCGATTAAAAAAGTTGTTTTTATTTATAATTTAGTAATTTTCACTATTCATCAGAATATGAAAGTTATCCGAAATGTACCAAAATTTCACCTTAGGCTAAATTCGATACTCCGAATCCAAAAATGAAATCCATTTTGAAAAATAAAATTTACAAAATTTCAAAAAGTGGTTATTACTATTCTTAACGGCTAGTTTTAATAGCATATCGCTGTTTAGTGAAACTCGTTATTGCGTACTACACACACTATCGAGGAAGGTTGTGATTGCGTGTAATGCAAGGCAAGTCAAGGATGCGTGTTGTGCAAGCTCATTTTGGTGTAGCGTACAACACAAGACATTAATAAAATTAAAAAGAATATTTTTCATAAAATCTTGGGCTGTTACAGTAAGGCCTCGACGCTACTACCAAGAGATCCAACCGTTACCCTCGCCTCTAAGGGTTGTGTCACACTGTCGGCATCAGTGTGTGGTAACTGGGTCTCCTCCAGTAGATGTCTCAAAAGTGAGGGTCAAGTCAACTATCAAAACTGGAACCTCTTAGTAACAACACAAAAGAGGACAGGAATGAAAACATCACAAAGGTATGCGTCTTTTATTATTGCAGCTCATAATACAAGGACGCTACACAATATCAACAAGGAACTAGAAGTACAAAGGACGTATCCACTAGTTCCGCTCCTGTCCATTTGCTCCCAGAGCTCCATGATCGAAGGCCTCAGCTTCCTGAAGCTGAGCTCTCCCATGTCCACCAACTCCCTACGGTCGGGGTGGAGCTCCTGGTGGTGGTGGTGGAAACACCTCGAAGTGTCTCCCACCATCGGCTACTTGGCTAGCTCATCTGCCTCGTCTGCATGTACCCTGTGGACCACCGTGGCCGAATCTCTGTCTGGAAGGTCCCTCTACCGCCTTCTGCTCATCTGTAAGACGAGTCGGGCAGTCTCGAGCCATGTGACCTCGCCCACTGCATGCATAGCAATGTTTTCCCCTCGCATAGCTGGCTCTCCTTCGGGTGCCCCTCACAACCGAATCTTCATCCTGTGACTGCCCATCTAATGGTCTAGCCCGCTTGGACCTCTGCATCACCTGTCTACTGCCAGCTGTAGAAGACCCTGCTACGGGCTGTCCTGTGGAGGGCCCTGTCACTGGAGCCTGCTCGGCGAGAAAACTCTCCACTAGAAGGGATCTCTCCAACACCTCTGCCTGTGTCGGAATATTGAGGGAGATCATTGAAGCCCTGATCTCGTGCCTCAGTCCCTGCTCGAAGGTCTGGGCCCGGAAGAACGGGTCTCGTACCATATCTGTGGAGTAGCACGAGAGATCAGTAAATCTCGCCGAGTACTGGGCCGCTGTCAATGTAACAACCCAAGATTTTATGAAAAATATTCTTTTTAATTTTATTAATGTCTTGTGTTGTACGCTACACCAAAAGGATCTTGCACAACACGCATCCTTGACTTGCCTTGCATTACACGCAATCGCAACCTTCCTCGATAGTGTGTGTAGTACGCAATAACGAGTTTCACTAAACAGCGATATGCTATTAAAACTAGCCGTTATGAATAGTAATAACCACTTTTTGAAATTTTGTAAATTTTATTTTTCAAAATGGATTTCATTTTTGGATTCGGAGTATCGAATTTAGCCTAAGGTGAAATTTTGGTACATTTCGGATAACTTTCATATTCTGATGAATAGTGAAAATTACTAAATTATAATTAAAAACAACTTTTTTAATCGAAATAATTAATAGTGATAAATTATTAATTTGAGTGGTTTTAAAGTATATTTAGAATATATTTTTACAATTTAATACAATGTTGGTCATTGGACGTAATTTCACATTTAAACCTGACATAAACAAGTGTCAATCTTTTGATAGATATTGTTTCGTAAAAACACGCTATTTGTTTTAATAGCGGGATTTAATTATAAAATTAATTAATTCAACTTCTATGTTATGAATTTGGTAAAATAGACTTCATTTTTGAATTCGGAATATGAAATATAGCTTAGGATGAAATTTTGGCATTTTTCTGAAAACTTTCAATTTTTGATGAATAGTGAAACCACTAAGTGGTAGGTTAAAAACTGAATTTTGCATAAAAATTAATTTTACCACTTCTGTGAATGGAATTTCGAAAATCCGAGAGACACGGTTAATATCAAGGACTAAAATGTGGTTCAATGAGATGAAAATAATTTTTGGTGAATAGTAACTTTTTACTTTTTTTTACAGCGGTTAATAGTAAATAGGGTAACTAAGGGTAAATATGATATTACTATTACCCTAACACATGTCCTAATTCTATTGGACAAGTGTAATTCGACCAAAAACAAACTTAGGAATAAAATATGACCATTTAGGCCCACTTGGATTAGATTAGGACATTTATTATGAATTTATTTAAAGAAGGGTTAAAATAGTTAAAATAAAAGTTTAATATGTAAATAATTTTTAATATGGGGTTATACATAAGATAAATTCGATTGTAAACATTCATTAGAAAGCTAAAATGATTTCCTACATGATGGTATTTTATTTGTAATTTTTAGACATCAAATAATTTAATTTATTTATGACACAACGATGATGCAGTAATTATCTTATTAATGAAATATTGACATAATTGATGTTATAAACACCAAAATAAATGTAATTTGAGGTTTTTTATGAATTCCACTAATTTTCTAGGTTACTATGATATATTAATGTTGATTTAATCAACTTGGTTCGAACATATAATTCTGTTATGACTTTCACAAAAATCATATATCAAATAGTGTCAAAATTGACACAAAATAGTTTTTAAATCAAATATTATATTATTAATTGTTATTTTATTCCTAAAAATCTAAGGTTCGGCCAAATGACTTAGATAAGGATATATATATTAATAATAAACAATTTGTGGTTCGTTTGGCATGTTATAGTAAGTTTATTAACCATATAGTGAAAGAAAACAAAAAGACACGGTAAAAGTTAAATTATTTAACTTAGAGTTAAATATAATTGATAAGGTTTAAAATAATATCCAAACATGTCTAAATTTGATTGGTTGATGAGATTAAAACCCTATCTCATATAATCTTCGAATATGAGTCATTTTTGGAGGTTTTTAAGTGGGGTTAGATTTATTATAAATTAATATTTTTAAGAATTCCTAAGGTGCCCCTCTCCTCCCTTATAAAAGGGCACCTCCTCCCCCTCCTCCTCACACCAATTTTGAGCACTCAAGCTCGGCCAACCCCTGCCATTTTCTCCTCTCCACTTTCCTAGAATAATCCTAGAGGTTCTGGTCTTCTCCAAAGACCAATCTTAGTTCCTTAAGTGGAGGATTCAAAGAGGCGTTCCAAAGAAGAGGTAATATCCATTACCGATCTTTTCAATTTCTTTCTTCTTCAACTTCTTCTTCTTTAGTTGTTTCATGATAAAGTAATAACATCAGTATTACTTACATACTGATATGTTATTATAAATATGAAACAACCCTAATTCACCTTCTATCCATCCTACGGAAAAATGAAATCACCGCGCGTGCTTACGTACGGAATACCGTCTCCACGCCGTGGTGTAATCTATTTTCCACCATCACCTTACAAGGATGGGTATAATGGTGTAATGAGTAACTACATATGATTATTATGAAGTAATATTGATACTGAAATAATATATATATACTCCAATACAATTCCACGATCATAGGAACGATATCATCACTCGTGCGTACGTACGGAATACCGTCTCCACGATGTGATGCGACTCGTTCTACATGATCTTCATTTCATAATGATTATATAAATGAATTGAATGAATGAATATGGTATATACTACACTAATACCATTCTGGAAATGAATTATCTATAACCTAAAGATAAGAATAAGAATTTATTCGACAAAACACGCATAAGAACAAAAAGTTATAAAGACCCGAGTAACAAGTAACAATGAAATATTACTAACAAGAAGCTAATAATATGACCATATATGATATCATATCAATGATTCTGGAATAAGTCAATAACATTATTTAAACCATTATACATGAGCTTCGGACACGTACAAAGCTAATCGGACCTAAGGTAAGGGAAATATCAGAATCTCATTTTTATCCGAGATTGTTTATTCGTAAGTATTTACTGGGGTGTATTTTATCATCCACATCCATGTTTCATCAATATGTAATATTATTTCCATCCACCTACAATTGTTTAAATCCATTTTTACCCTTCGGTGAGTTTTTAGTAAAAGATATGAAAGGAATCTTTTGTCGTTTTTCGTACGAGGTACTTTTTGACTTTTCCGACAAAAGTACAAAGAATGTTTTTTTTAACTTATACGGAACGAACGGATTTATACTGTTTTATAAAGCCTTATTTTCATGAAGCTTCCTCTAAAAGATTTCATGACTATTTTCAATAAAATCTCTTTCTTTTAAAATTGCTTGATGTTTTGTAAAAGAAATTGATTTTAAAGAAGAAAGGATATTTTCCTCAAGAATTCAATTCAAGTGTTTTATCAAAATTATTTTCCATATAAGATAATAAAGGGTTCTGTTTCTATCCATATTTTTACATTGATTTGACTATGTTGTGATGAAATTATGTTTATGAATTCCTTTATCTTATATGAATGGTTTTATGATGTCATGTTGTTTAAGAATCCCATTTTTATTACATGGGTTATGCAATGATGTATGATTTATGATTTTGTGGCACACATAAGAAAGGATTCATTAAGAGATGGGTGGGACCTATATCTCCCTCCAATTCATTGGGTAAAGATTTTATATCTCATGAGATAGACATGGCTGGAACGGAAGGTTATTTCGGTTCAGTGATACAGGACTGAAACGAGGAGTGAACTCGGTTCAGAAAGGGACTTTGTCCACTAAGATAGTCTTGGCAATGAGTCATGACTAACAAGAAATGATTTTCCATGATTATGTGTGCATGCCACAAAGTTTCAAGTTTCATGTTATGATTATGGGGATCTCATTTTCACTTCTATGATTTTTTCCATGTTAAGATATTATGATCTCTTTTGCAGGTTGTGATTTTCAAAAAGATATGATATGATTTTTATTTCTTTTGTATACCCTTACTGAGCATTTGAGCTCACCCTTTTATGTTTTCTTTTCCCCAGGATATAAAGAAAGGTTTTAGGTAAAAAAAATGGAAGATCTTTACGGGAGATATTGAAGATCTTTCACCAGGATTAGAAGATTATGTTCCAAGTTTCCAAAGACACTAAACTATTACGATCCTTTAGTGTGTGTTTTTGTTATGTACTAAGTATTCCGCAAATGTAATGTAATGTCCATGTACGTCAGGATACGGGTCTCTACAGTTGGTATCAGAGGAAAGGTTTAGTCAACCTTTGGAAACTAGGATGCGAAAACGTTAGTGAGATCCCTAGAGATATTTCTAAGGTATGTCTAGGGATGTCCCTAGGGATAAGTATACGTATAGGTTATAGTAATAGAATTACGCTAACGATCATAGAATTAAACCTAAGATGTTGGATATTGAAGGTACTCCCCCTTTATTATGTTGTTTTCCCTAGCATGATTTTTGCCTCTCACACTATTCTTTTTGGGTTTTAGACGATGGCTGGAACCCGAAGGAACCGTGTTGATCAATGCAATGGACAATGCAATGATTGCCCTCCTGAACAAACAAATGTTATGGGAGATGGAGTGCAAAATATTATTGCTATACTTACACAAGCTATGAATCATTCTGGACTTCCAAATGAGCAGAGAAGGGAACAATATTCTATTGAGTCCTTCATGAGGCAACGTCCACCTTCTTTCAGTGGGACTTCCGATCCACTTGTTGCTGAACAATGGATCAGTACCACTGAAAAGATATTTTCAGTTCTTCAATGTTCTGAACATGATAAAGTCATCTTAGCAGTATATCGTTTGGAAGGTGAAGCTGATCAATGGTGGAATCTTATCAAGAATACGAGGCCAAGGGATGAAATTGAGTCCATGGAATGGGACGAGTTCAAGAACTTGTTTTTCAGTAAGTACTTCCCTCATATTCTTCGAACAAAGATGGAAAAGGAGTTTATTGAGCTGAAGCAGAAGGATGATGAATCTGTTGGTATATATGAAGCGAATTTTACAAGACTTGCAAGGTATGCATCTGGCATTATCATCCAACCTGAAAGTAAAGTTGATCGATTTTTCAGTGGCTTAAAACCAAGTCTTCAAAGGGCATTAGCTATAAGAGACTTCAGTAGCTATGAAGAAATTGTGCGTTGTGCTATCAAGGTAGAAATGGAAGTTGGTGTTACATATCCATCTCATGGTTTTGACAAGAAACGAAAGATGGAGTTCAAGGAGAAATCTCATAATAATGGTGAAAAGAAGATGAATGTTTCCTTATGCACAAAGTGTGGAAAGAAGCATGGTGGATATTGTCTTAAAGGAACTAGAAAATGTTTTAAGTGTGGAAAAGAAGGTCATCGAGCAGCTGAGTGTCGAAGTAATGGAAAAAGGGTTTCTAATGATGTGAATAAATCAAACACTGCAGAGAACGCACCGCCAACACTTCAATGCTTCAAGTGCAAGGAAATGGGGCATTATGCTAATAATTGCCCTAATCCAAGGGTTAGTGATGATCAACATGAGCAACCACTGAAGGCAAAGGACAAAGGAAAATCACATGCGATCACTATTGGCAATGTTGAATATGATAACGATGTGGTGGAATGATTAAGTGTTTATGTAATGGGATTCCAAAATAATGTTGTATCATGGAGTATTGGAATATTTATGTATTGGTTTAATGTGGTATTCAAAGTGATTGAGATATTTTTGGAAATAAGATGATATGCGCATAATGAAGGGAAAATAAGAAAATGAAATGTTTAACAATATTCATGAGCTCATGATGGATATAAGGACTAAGTGATATCATGGATTGAGTATATAGAATTTTGAGGATTTTGGTATGTGGAAAGTGTTAACTTTTAACTGCATTCATGTTTTCACTAAGGTATTCAAGAGAATACATGATTAAGGACTTTGAATGTTTAGAATGTGACCAACAAAACATATCTTATGATATGTGGGGATCAACGACAGTATTAAATCTCTGGTAATCGTTGTCACTATATTATGAGAGTGGACTGCAGTATTATGGATAAGCCTAAAGATTGAAATGGATTATGTTGGACATAAGTGAGTATTGTTTAAGGATCGAAGTTTTCTCGATATTATTGATGGGATGTTATAGTAATATAGTTTTAGAAAAAGGAAAACCTGCAGGACGGGCGACAGCCCATCGCTTCGGACAAGGCTGTAGGAATCGAACCCACAACTGAAGCGCGACTGGCCTTTATCGCCTACCACTGACCTACAGGAAGTCCCTATTTAGTAGAAACTAGTTTTATTATATTAAGCAGTATGATATATGAAGTATAAGTCCATTTTAGGAACCATATATGATTAATCTCACTATAGATCGATTTATGCATATAATTTTTGCTAACCTTTTGTTTGAGACAGATGGAATGACCCGTCATTCTATCACATTATCTGCTAACACTTCACGAATAACAAAATCAACTTCATTTATTTAAGAGATGAAGTGGAAATTGTTCAAGGCACGAACAACAGTGAGATTGTACCAAAATAAAGTAAGTATTTATTCTAATTCAAATTTTCAACTTTAGGGAAATGATCTTGAAAACCAAAAATGTTGTCCTAGTGATCTTATACCTGAGGAATCAGATGGTACCTTATATCATCACAAATTTATGGATTTGTGATTTTTGGCTTTTCCATAGCCATGTTCTCTACCACTCTCCATCAGAACATGATGGTTAGATTTTTCTTCCATATCCATATTTTTACCTATGTGGAAACCCAACAATTAGTTTATTTGGGTAATCGTTACATTTCATACTTTAGTTTTTAAAGCCAAGTTTTGGTATTCCTTTTTACGATGTGGGAAACTTTCGAATAGAAAACCATTTATAACCCCGACGAATTTCGAGGGCGAAATTCATTTTAAGGGGGGTAGAATGTAACAGCCCAAGATTTTATGAAAAATATTCTTTTTAATTTTATTAATGTCTTGTGTTGTACGCTACACCAAAATGAGCTTGCACAACACGCATCCTTGACTTGCCTTGCATTACACGCAATCGCAACCTTCCTCGATAGTGTGTGTAGTACGCAATAACGAGTTTCACTAAACAGCGATATGCTATTAAAACTAGCCGTTATGAATAGTAATAACCACTTTTTGAAATTTTGTAAATTTTATTTTTCAAAATGGATTTCATTTTTGGATTCGGAGTATCGAATTTAGCCTAAGGTGAAATTTTGGTACATTTCGGATAACTTTCATATTCTGATGAATAGTGAAAATTACTAAATTATAATTAAAATCAACTTTTTTAATCGAAATAATTAATAGTGATAAATTATTAATATGAGTGGTTTTAAAGTATATTTAGAATATATTTTTACAATTTAATACAATGTTGGTCATTGGACGTAATTTCACATTTAAACCTGACATAAACAAGTGTCAATCTTTTGATAGATATTGTTTCGTAAAAACACGCTATTTGTTTTAATAGCGGGATTTAATTATAAAATTAATTAATTCAACTTCTATGTTATGAATTTGGTAAAATAGACTTCATTTTTGAATTCGGAATATGAAATATAGCTTAGGATGAAATTTTGGCATTTTTCTGAAAACTTTCAATTTTTGATGAATAGTGAAACCACTGAGTGGTAGGTTAAAAACTGAATTTTGCATAAAACTTAATTTTACCACTTCTGTGAATGGAATTTCGAAAATCCGAGAGACGCGGTTAATATCAAGGACTAAAATGTGGTTCAATGAGATGAAAATAATTTTTGGTGAATAGTAACTTTTTACTTTTTTTTACCGCGGTTAATAGTAAATAGGGTAACTAAGGGTAAATATGATATTACTATTACCCTAACACATGTCCTAATTCTATTGGACAAGTGTAATTCGACCAAAAACAAACTTAGGAATAAAATATGACCATTTAGGCCCACTTGGATTAGATTAGGACATTTATTATGAATTTATTTAAAGAAGGGTTAAAATAGTTAAAATCAAAGTTTAATAAGTAAATAATTTTTAATATGGGGTTATACATAAGATAAATTCGATTGTAAATATTCATTAGAAAGCTAAAACGATTTCCTACATGATGGTATTTTATTTGTAATTTTTAGACATCAAATAATTTAATTTATTTATGACACAACGATGATGCAGTAATTATCTTATTAATGAAATATTGACATAATTGATGTTATAAACACCAAAATAAATGTAATTTGAGATTTTTTATGAATTCCACTAATTTTCTAGGTTACTATGATATATTAATGTTGATTTAATCAACTTGGTTCTAACATATAATTCTGTTATGACTTTCACAAAAATCATATATCAAATAGTGTCAAAATTGACACAAAATAGTTTTTAAATCAAATATTATATTATTAATTGTTATTTTATTCCTAAAAATCTAAGGTTCGGCCAAATGACTTAGATAAGGATATATATATTAATAATAAACAATTTGTGGTTCTTTTGGCATGTTATAGTAAGTTTATTAACCATATAGTGAAAGAAAACAAAAAGACACGGTAAAAGTTAAATTATTTAACTTAGAGTTAAATATAATTGATAAGGTTTAAAATAATATCCAAACATGTCTAAATTTGGTTGGTTGACGAGATTACAACCCTATCTCATCTAATCTTCGAATATGAGTCATTTTTGGAGGTTTTTAAGTGGGGTTAGATTTATTATAAATTAATATTTTTAAGAATTCCTAAGGTGCCCCTCTCCTCCCTTATAAAAGGGCACCTCCTCCCCCTCCTCCTCACACCAATTTTGAGCACTCAAGCTCGGCCAACCCCTGCCATTTTCTCCTCTCCACTTTCCTAGAATAATCCTAGAGGTTATGGTCTTCTCCAAAGACCAATCTTAGTTCCTTAAGTGGAGGATTCAAAGAGGCGTTCCAAAGAAGAGGTAATATCCATTACCGATCTTTTCAATTTCTTTCTTCTTCAACTTCTTCTTCTTTAGTTGTTTCATGATAAAGTAATAACATCAGTATTACTTACATACTGATATGTTATTATAAATATGAAACAACCCTAATTCACCTTCTATCCATCCTACGGAAAAATGAAATCACCGCGCGTGCGTACATACGGAATACCGTCTCCACGCCGTGGTGTAATCTATTTTCCACCATCACCTTACAAGGATGGGTATAATGGTGTAATGAGTAACTACATATGATTATTATGAAGTAATATTGATACTGAAATAATATATATATACTCCAATACAATTCCACGATCATAGGAACGATATCATCACTCGTGCGTACGTACGGAATACCGTCTCCACGATGTGATGCGACTCGTTCTACATGATCTTTATTTCATAATGATTATATAAATGAATTGAATGAATGAATATGGTATATACTACACTAATACCATTCTGGAAATGAATTATCTATAACCTAAAGATAAGAATAAGAATTTATTCGACAAAACACGCATAAGAACAAAAAGTTATAAAGACCCGAGTAACAAGTAACAATGAAATGTTACTAACAAGAAGCTAATAATATGACCATATATGATATCATATCAATGATTCTGGAATAAGTCAATAACATTATTTAAACCATTATACAGGAGCTTCGGACACGTACAAAGCTAATCGGACCTAAGGTAAGGGAAATATCAGAATCTCATTTTTATCCGAGATTGTTTATTCGTAATTATTTACTGGGGTGTATTTTATCATCCACATCCATGTTTCATCAATATGTAATATTATTTCCATCCACCTACAATTGTTTAAATCCATTTTTACCCTTCGGTGAGTTTTTAGTAAAAGATATGAAAGGAATCTTTTGTCGTTTTTCGTACGAGGTACTTTTTGACTTTTCCGACAAAAGTACGAAGAATGTTTTTTTTAACTTATACGGCACGAACGGATTTATACTGTTTTATAAAGCCTTATTTTCATGAAGCTTCCTCTAAAAGATTTCATGACTATTTTCAATAAAATCTCTTTCTTTTAAAATTGCATGATGTTTTGTAAAAGAAATTGATTTTGAAGAAGAAAGGATATTTTCCTCAAGAATTCAATTCAAGTGTTTTATCAAAATTATTTTCCATATAAGATAATAAAGGGTTCTGTTTCTATCCATATTTTTACATTGATTTGACTATGTTGTGATGAAATTATGTTTATGAATTCCTTTATCTTATATGAATGGTTTTATGATGTCATGTTGTTTAAGAATCCCATTTTTATTACATGGGTTATGCAATGATGTATGATTTATGATTTTGTGGCACACATAAGAAAGGATTCATTAAGAGATGGGTGGGACCTATATCTCCCTCCAATGCATTGGGTAAAGATTTTATATCTCATGAGATAGACATGGCTGGAACGAAAGGTTATTTCGGTTCAGTGATACAGGACTGAAACGAGGAGTGAACTCGGTTCAGAAAGGGACTTTGTCCACTAAGATAGTCTTGGCAATGAGTCATGACTAACAAGAAATGATTTTCCATGATTATGTGTGCATGCCACAAAGTTTCAAGTTTCATGTTATGATTATGGGGATCTCATTTTCACTTCTATGATTTGTTCCATGTTAAGATATTATGATCTCTTTTGCAGGTTGTGATTTTCAAAAAGATATGATATGATTTTTATTTCTTTTGTATACCCTTACTGAGCATTTGAGCTCACCCTTTTATGTTTTCTTTTCCCCAGGATATAAAGAAAGGTTTTAGGTAAAAAAAATGGAAGATCTTTACGGGAGATATTGAAGATCTTTCACCAGGATTAGAAGATTATGTTCCGAGTTTCCAAAGACACTAAACTATTACGATCCTTTAGTGTGTGTTTTTGTTATGTACTAAGTATTCCGAAAATGTAATGTAATGTCCATGTACGTCAGGATACGGGTCTCTACAGTCAAGCTACCTGCCGCAGCTGAAGAAGCTCCTGAATGCGCATAGCTCAGAGGGTGGCCGGGGAGAACTCTGAGCGATAGAGGCTCTCGAAGTCCGTCCAGAGGAGTGATGCCTCGTCGTGCACCTGGAGCATCAAGCTCCACCATCTTCCTGCTGCTGTGTGCAGTAGGCTTGCCGCGAGGATCACCATGAGGTCTGCCGGTGTCCTCACTAGCCTGAAAACTCGGATGACCGCCTCAAGCCAGTCCTCGGCTGCCTGGGGGTCCGTCTCCCCTCGAAACCTGGGTGGTCGCTGGAGCTGGAACTCGTGTAGAGCTCCGAGGCGTCGTGCGTCGTCATCTTCTAGTGCTGGAAGCATCGGGGGCTCGGTGGGTAAAGGTACCGCCGGTGCCTTTGCTGACAAGGAGCCCTACACCGAGGCCTCGTCGCTCGGTGGGTTGTCATCACGCTCCACTCTTGGAACCCTAGCTGGCTGCCGTCGTGGGGCTATCCTGAAAGAAACAGGTGCACCACGGTCAGAACAGTATATCTGGTGAGCTGACACAAGTAATCACAAAGAAAACTTGAACACACATGCAATCAATGTTTTTGTGCATTATGTCGGAAATCAGAAGTCAGGGTCCTGGTGTATGGATACGTCGGCCGCCGCACCAACACTGGTCTCCCTGGACTGATAACCACACCCAATACGCTAATCACTATCGCTTCACATAGAAGAAAGATCAGAGTCTACGGTAGAACCAACCACCTTTGATACCAATTGTCACGACCCGTCCTCGGGGCCCGTGCCGTGACTACCCCAAGCCCGCCTTCCATAGGCCAGGGGCTGGCGACTAGCACCAAGGCGTAAATCCCAACTAAAAGGGAAGGAATTGCCTTTGAAATGTAAACAAGCACCACAGAGTAAGAAAGCGGAAAAGCAAACACTAAGTAAAAACGGTACAAGCTGTGCTGAAAGTAAAAGGGGCCGGAAATACAAGCCCAACTGTAAAGTACAACTAAAAGGAAAAACAACAACTGAAAGGAAAAACTGCAGCGTCGAGCCGTCCTCTGAAGGCCCCACCTGAAGGGTGGGTACAGACAGTCTCCATTGTTCCTCGGGTCCACCTGACCGCTCTGAGTACATCCCGCCCAGTGGTCCACCTCCAGGTACCGTCCTGCTCCGCACGCCTCCACCACGATCAGCGCTGTCCGTCGTCTGCAACCAACACAACGTAGTGCGGGCATAGCCCGTGCAGGGGTGAGTATAAGCTACTAAGTAGGGACCCCGAGACCCCCTAAGGACTCCCGAAATCTACAAAGGAAAACCCACAAAGGGAATATAAAACCACGAAGTAACAACCGACACTACTTAGGTATATGCCCATACATATACCTAAGTCATCAATTCCCGTTCGGCTCCAACGTCCGAGCCCAAGCACAACCCAGTCCACACAGGAAAGAAAAACGTATACCCACACAGGATAGCTCAACACAATACACAATGGAGAGAAAATAGTAAATCCACACAGGATAGCTCATCACAATCCACAAAGGAGAGTAAACAGTAAATCCACACAGGATAGCTGAACACAATCCACAAAGGAGAGTAAACTGTAAATCCACACAGGATAGCTCAACACAATCCACAAAGGAGAGTAACAGTAAATCCACACAGGATAGCTTAACACAATCCACAAAGAAGAGTAAATAGTGAATCCACACAGGATAGCTCAACACAATCCAAAAAGGAGAGTAACACAAGATTTAGCTCACACAGGTATACTTCGTCAAAAGGTGAAAGGGATGATCAGGTATGGATACTAAATCATCTAAGTTGGGACCCACATAGGAAACAAGACCAACACGGCTGGGACCCACATAGGATACAAGACTAGCATAGCTAGGACCCACATAGGATACAAGACCAGCTGTCTTCATTGATTCATCTATACTGGGACCCACATAGGATACAAGACCAGCACGGCTGGGACCCACATAGGATACAAGACCAGCACCGCTAGGACCCACATAGGATACAAGACCAGCTGTCTTCATTGATTCATCTATACTGGGACCCACATAGGATACAAGACCAGTATTGAATCATTTAAGCTGGGACCCACATAGGATACAAGACTAGCACAGCTAGGACCCACATAGGATAAAAGACCAGCTGTCTTCATTGATTCATCTATACTGGGACCCACATAGGATACAAGACCAGTATTGAATCATCCAAGCTGGGACCCACAGAGGATACAAGACCAGCACAGCTAGGACCCACATAGGATACAAGACCAGCTGTCTTCATTGATTCATCTATACTGGGACCCACATAGGATACAAGACCAGTATTGAATCATCCAATCTGGGACCCACACAGGATACAAGACCAGCACAGCTAGGACCCACATAGGATAGAAGACCAGCTGTCTTCATCGTCGCAGTCCACTGATGATTTCTGCACAGTCGTCGTCGTCGAAGTAGCAGTCGCAGCCAGCCCTAGGGTTCCCGCACACAGAAAGCTCATTCGGGAGGGTCCGCTCCACGAGCCGAGAGGTCGATACATCAACTGTCACAAAGTCCAAAGTTGATGTATCCAAAAGTTCCGTATCGTCAACAGGAACTCAACGTCGTAGACGGCGCGTCATTCGGACACCCGGTCTGAGAATTATTGGCATTTTCGTTCCAGGGGCCCGGTTGGTTTTTAAGGCAAAACCAACCCGACCGTACTCCACCTGCGTCCGAACCTCGGGCGGATTATGCCAAAAGATCCTTCTCACTTAGAGGAATCCACCAAAACTGACGGCACGTCAATCGGACGTCCGTAGCTCAAGATATGAGCGTTTCCGCTCCGGGGGCCCAGTTGGTTTCGTGTACGAACCAACCCGGCCGAACTCAAAGTATTCTGAAACCTTGAGTGCGATATACCGAAACGACCGTCTCGATCCAAGGGTCGCGTTTCCATAGATGGATCGTCAAACGGAGGCCCGCAGCTCATGTTATGGGCCATTGACCGAAAACGGTCCGAAAAACGGGGGGTCCGGGTCCGGGCCGACCCCCCTTGGTCGGCCCGAATCGGGTCGACCCGACCCGGGTCCGACCCGGTTTGCCCGGCCCGGCCCGGCCAGGTCCGGTCCGGCTCGGCTAGGCCGAGCGGCTGACACGGGGGGGAGCCGCCGCCCCGCGTGACACCCCTGCGGCACCCGCGGGGTGTCGGCCCGACAGCCGGACGCGCCGCGTGACAACCCCGCGGCACCCGCGGGGTGCCGCCCTGGACACCCGGGGGGCGCCGCGTGACAACCCCGCGGCACCCGCGGGGTGCCGCCCTGGACACCCGGGGGGCGCCGCGTGACAACCTCACGGTACCCGCGGGGTGCCGCCCTGGACACCCGGGGGCGCCGCGTGACAACCCCGCGGCACCCGCCGGGTGCCGCCCTGGACACCCGGGGGCGCCGCGTGACAACCCCGCGGCACCCGCGGGGTGCCGCCCTGGACACCCGGAGGCGCCGGACCCGCGCGGCCGCGGGTCCACGGGCGCCGCCACCTCCGGCCGCCGGCATCCGCGGGTCGCCGGAGTCGCTCTGGTGGCCCGTTTTCCTTCCTGTCTGCACCGTTGTTCCTCCTGGGTTCCGTTCTTCACTGCGGGATCATCAATTTGCCCTTGGATCATATTGTGTCATCACCCGCCAAATCCGCAAAACACGAAGAATGGAGGAGGGTTGTCGGGCCGTGTTCGTTTGACCCGGACCCTCCGCGTTAGATAAAAACAACGGGAGAAAATTGTTCAACACATGAACCGACAATTTTAATAAAATAAAATTGTTCATTTGAAACCGGTTCTTTAATTTTTTAAAGAACGTTCACGGGAATATAAAGAGGGGTATTCCAAATTATAAAATCCCTACCTCGTAGGTCGTCGTCGTACGCACGTCCTTCGCAGAATTGCTCGTCGCGGAAGGAGGAGATCGTCGTGTCGTCGCGGAACCCGGCGTTGAGTCGGCAAACTCAACGGACCATGAAACAAGAGATTTAATTTAAATAAATAATTAAATCCGTGTTTTGGTAAAAAAAACAAGGGATATTAAAAAGAAAAACTGAGGCTCTTACCTCAAGCAGCCGATCGAAGATCCGTCGCGGAGGAAGAGACGTCGCAGAAGAACGTTGCAGAAAGGGGGAGCGTCGGCGTCGCGGATCACGACGTCGCGTCGTCGATTTCCGGGTTCAGCGTTCTTCGCGTTCTTCGTGTTCTTTGCGTTCTTTGCGTTCTTCGCGAAGGAGGTTGAAGGTTCAAGGATCCTCTCTCAATGAGTAATCCTCCAAAAAAGATAGGTTGCTCTTATTTTAATATTATGTCAAAAAACGAAAACAGGTAAGTAACGACCCATCAATTCGTTGAATTAATTCAACGAAAGAAACAGCTCATTTAATTTACGAAATAAACCGCCCAATTAAATGGTCTGTTAAGAATTTAAGAAACGTTTCAGTTGACTTTCATAATGATGGCTTTTAGCGGGTGCGTTACTTAGCGGAAAGAAACGGCGGGGCTCGTGCGGGCCCACCTCACAAATATCATACTAAGAGGGTAGGATATTTCTGGATAGCATCCTATCTGGATCAACTCAGTTTAAGCCGTCTTTAAGTGGCTTCAAGTGGCTTCCAAGTGGCTTAAGTGAAATAAAATAATGTTGTTGCAAAATTATTTTATTTCTTAACTTTAAGCCCGAAAATTAAAAACCACACCCAAGCAAACGCACCTCCGGAAGAGGCGTTTCTTAGCGAATACCGGCGCTACGATTTCATCGGTTCCCTTAGAATTCGATTCCGGGCACCGGTTCAAAAGTTAGAAAAACCCGCTTGTCCGTTCACTGAACGTACCCGAGCCAAACTTCGGAAAATGATTCCGGGCACACCGGGCCTCGGAATCAGGCGCCGTCAAAAACTGCGTTCTTGTAAAATTGCAATGAAATTTAAGAAAAAAAATTTCCTTGAAATTTACGGGTCTTTAGATTTCTTGAGAGCATGAATACATTGCCTTTCATGGAGTCTTCTAAATACCTTTAAATAGAAAATGAGGAGTTCATCCCTTGAGTGAATAATAATTGAGAATTGAGGATTCCAAATCTTTTTTTTTGTGAATATAGAATAACTAGATACCCTAGAAATAACGGAGTATGAAATATTTCAATCACTCTAACATGCCTCATTCATAATTATATTAATATTTTTTATTAAGGGATAGTGTTTGATAGATTAAAATATGAGACAAAGGGGGATTTTTTTTCATTCACCTAATTTTATTATTGTCTTTTTTAATAGTGTTTGATAATATTCATTTAATTTATAATTATTCACAACATCCTAAATGTTAATTGATACTTTCTGATCATTATTTGAGATGAATGGAAATTTTTTGATATTTTTGATAGACATGATTATATGACTATTTTTAATACACTAGGTTAGCCCATGTTTACTTAGATATTATTAAATGAAGTAACTTGTATAATAAAACTATGTGATATCATCCCTCTCTTAGAAGTGTTCAAGAAAAAAGCATACATGTTTGGAGAAAATTTTTTATGTAAAATTTATGACATTAGAAGACCCCCCCTCGTTACTTATCTTTTTTATTTTAATGTCAATAATAGATAGAAAAAAATTAAGCAGCTCATATTAACATTTATTAGGTGAGGATATATTTACAAAAAAAAAATTAGAAAGGGGTGATTATTGATCCTATGTAATAATATCATTTGTTTTCAATGTGTTATTATGTGTTTGGTGAGTGGATCTTAAGTAATGATTCTTAGGAAATTATTATGAATTCATATAATGGAATTGGATTTTTGGAGTATGCATCAATCAGTTTTTATTAATAACAAATGTTGGAAATATCATCAAAATTAAAATACATGCTTAAATGGTTTTAAAGAACAGACATAATTTATAAAATATTGAGTAAGATTTCAAGACAATTGAATATTAATTTTAAGGAATCAATAATGTGAATAAAACCATGAAATTATTTTAAGAACTTGAAAAATAAATTAATTTCATGAAGAATTTGATATTGATAATTTAATTTTAACAAGGTTTTGTATTAATAATTAACATACTTAGAATTATTATATATATTTTTCAGTGGGCCTGTTATAAAAATGGGACATATCCTAGCCAACCAAGGGTTCACATAAACCACATTTTGGACCCATGCATAGAACATATCTGATGAATGTCAAATAGTCCTACTAGGGCGTAATGGATGAAATTATATATGGAATGAAATCATATATCCCATAGTGAACCCACAGAAAAGAAGTGACACCACTGTGGGGTGTTGCATTATAGTAGAGGCTATCAATACAGGTCGGTGCTAGTGGAGGTTGGGTTAGACCTTATTACTCACTTCTATAATGTTAATGGAATGACTTTACTTATTAAGTGAGAGTAGTCCATTTCAAAACATGATATGGGACAATGGAAGTGAACAACACTATAGAAGAATTTTAAGAATGTAGATATAAAAAATTTGTCTGATTTGATCTATCTCTGCCATTTGATCAACCCGCGGGGTGCCGCCCTGGACACCCGGGGGCGCCGGACCCGCGCGGCCGCGGGTCCACGGGTGTTGCCGCCTCCGGCCGCCGGCGCCGCCACCGGCTTCCGCGGGCCGCCGGAGTCGCTCCGGTGGCCCGTTTTCCTTCCCGTCTGCGCCGTTGTTCCTCCCGGGTTCCGTTCTTCACTGCGTGGTCATCAATTTGCCCTTGCATCATATTGTGCCGTCACCCGCCAAATCCTCAAAACAAGAAGAACGACGGAGGGTTTTCGGGCCGTGTCCATTCGACCCGCACCCTCTGCGTTAGATAAAAACAACGGGAGAAAATTGTTCAACACATGAACCGACAATTTTAATAAAATAAAATTGTTCATTTGAAACCATTTCTTTAATTTTTTAAAGAAAGTTCACGGGAATATAAAGAGGGGTATTCCAAATTATAAAATCCCTACCTCGTAGGTCGTCGTCGTATGCACGTCCTTCTCGGAATTGCTCGTCGCGGAAAGAGGAGATCATCGCGTCGTCGCGGAACCCGACGTTGAGTCGGAGAACTCAACGGACCATGAAACAACAGATTTAATTTAATTAAATAATTAAATCCGTGTTTTGGTAAAAAAACACAAGGGAGATTAAAAATAAAAACTGAGGCTCTTACCTCAAGCAGTCGATCGAAGATCCGTCGCGGAGGAAGAGACGTTGCAAAAGAACATTGCAGGAAGGGGGAGCGTCGGCGTCGCGGATCACGGCGTCGCGTCGTCGATTTCCGGGTTCGGTGTTCTTCGCGTTCATCGTGTTCTTCGCGTTCTTCTTGAAGGAGGTTGAAGGTTCAAGGATCCTCTCTCAATTAGTAATCCTCTAAAAAAGATAGGTTGGTCTTATTTTAATATTATGCCAACAAACGAAAATGGGTAAGTAACGACCCATCAATTCGTTGAATTAATTCAACGAAAGAAACAACTCATTTAATTTACGAAATAAACCTCCCAATTAAGTGGTCTGTTAAGAATTTAAGAAACGCGCCAGTTGACTTTTATAATGACGGGTTTTCGCGGGTGCGTTACTTAGTGGAAAGAAACGGCGGGGCTCGTGCGGGCCCCACCTCAAAAATATCCTACCAAGAGGGTAGGATATTTCTGGATAGCATCCTATCCGGATCAACTCAGTTTAAGCCGCCTTTAAGTGGCTTCAAGTGGCTTCCAAGTGGCTTAAGTGAAATAAAATAAAGTTGTCGCAAAATTATTTTATTTCATAACTTTAAGCCCGAAAATTAAAAACCACACCCGAGAAAACGCAACTCCAGAAGAGGCGTTTCTAAGCGAATACCGGTGCTGCGATTTCATCGGTGCCCTCAGAATTCGATTCCGGGCACCAGTTCAAAATTTAGAAAAACCCGCTCGTCCGTTCACTGGACGTACCCGAGCCAAACTTCGGAAAATGATTCTGGGCACACCGGGCCTCGGAATCAGGCGCCGTCAGAAACTGCGTTCTTGTAAAATTCCAAAGAAAATTAAGAAAAAAAAAGTTCCTTGAAATTTACGGGTCTTTACATTACTCCCACCACAGGGCTTTACGTCCCCGTAATGCTTCAACACAAACTAGGGATACAAAGGCGGTACTGAGCACGCATCTGAGCCTCCCGCTCCCAAGTGCTCTCCTAGAGGTTCTCGTGCTGCCATCTGATGTGCACAAGAGGAATCGATCGCCCACGTAGGACCGCTCCTGTCGATCCTCTATCTCCACCAGGACCTCCGTAAAATACGCCCAATCATCCACGTCTAGCTCCCCATAGTCAATGATGTGCGTCGGGTCGTGCACGTATCTCCTCAGCTGAGATACGTGGAAGACGTCGTGCACCCGGTGCAACTGAGGTGGCAGAGCCAGGCGATAAGCCACCTCGCCAAACCTACTAAGGACCTAGAAAGGCCTGATGAAGTATGGAGAAAACTTGCCGCCTCGGCCAAATCTCCGTAAACCACGTCGAGGTGAGACCCTCAAGAAGACGTGGTCGCCATCCTCGAACTCTAGTGGCCTCCGCCTCCTGTCAGCATATGACTTATGCCGGATCTGAGCTGTACTCATCCGCGCCTGGATGACCCGGACCATCTCAGGTCCCACAAGAGCTGCAAGATTTCTTATTTGCCGATAAGAGAAATCTGGTCCCATCCCCTAGATGAACCACATTCTTTGCCTAACACAGTCAATCCCGACATGGATGATACTAATCCATACCAAGGATGACGTCGTAAGTCCTCGACGCTACTACCAAGAGATCCAACGGTTACTCTCGCCTCTAAGGGTTGTGTCACACTATCGGCATCAGTGTGTGGTAACTGGGTCTCCTCCAGTAGATGTCTCACAAGTGAGGGTCAAGTCAACTGTCAAAACTGGAACCTCTTAGTAACAACACAATAGAGGACAGGAATGAAAACATCACAAAGGTATGCGTCTTTTATTATTGAAGCTCATAATACAAGGACGCTACACAATATCAACAAGGAACTAGAAGTACAAAGGACGTATCCACTAGTTCCGCTCCTATCCATTTGCTCCCAGAGCTCCATGATCGAAGGCCTCAGCTGCCTAAAGCTGAGCTCTCCCATGTACACCAACTCCCTACGGTCGGGGTGGATCTCCTGGTGGTGGTGGTGGCAACACCTTGAAGTGTCTCCCACCATCGGCTACTTGGCCAGCTCATCTGCCTCGTCCGCATGTACCATGTGGACCACCGTGGCCGAATCTATATCTGGGAGGTCCCTCTACCGCTTGCTGTTCATCTGTAAGACGAGTCAGGCAGTCTCGAGCCATGTGACCTCGCCCACTGCATGCGTAGCAATGTTTTCCCCTCGCATAGCTGGCTCTCCTTCGGGTTCCCCGCACAACCGAATCTTCATCCTGTGACTGCCCATCTGATGGTCTGGCCCGCTTGGACCTCTGTGTCACCTGTCTACTGCCAGCTGCAGAAGACCCTGCTATAGGCTGTCCTATGGAGGGCCCTGTCACTGGAGCCTGCTCGGCGAGAAAACTCTCCACTAGAAGGGATCTCTCCAACACCTCTGCCTGTGTCGGAATATTGAGGGAGATCATTGAAACCCTGATCTCGTGCCTCAGTCCCTGCTCGAAGGTCCAGGCCCGGAAGAACGGGTCCCGTACCATATATGTGGAGTAGCGCAAGATATCAGTAAATCTCGCCGAGTACTGGGCCACTGTCAAGCTACCCTGCCGCAGCTGAAGAATCTGCTGAATGCGCACCGCTCAGAGGGTGTCCGGGACGAACTCTGAGCGGAAGAGGCTCTCGAAGTCCGTCCAGAGGAGTGATGCCTCGTCGGGCACCTGGAGCATCAAGCTCTACCATCGTCCTGCTGCTGTGTGCAGTAGGCTCGCCGCGAGGATCACCATGAGGTCTGCTGGTGTCCTCACTAGCCTGAAAACTCGGATGACCGCCTCAAGCCAGTCCTCGGCTGCCTGGGGGTCCGTCTCCCCACGAAACCTGGGTGGTTGATGGCGCTGGAACTCGTGCAGAGCTCCGAGGCGTCGTGCGTCGTCATCTTCTAGTGCTGGAAGCATCGGGGGCTCGGTGGGTTAAGGTTCCGCCAGTGCCTCTGCTGACAAGGAGTCCTACACCGAGGCCTCGTCGCTCGGTGGGCTGTCATTACGCTCCACTCTCGGAACCCTAGCTGGCTGCCGTCGTGGGGCCATCCTGAAAGAAACAGGAGCAACACGGTCAGAACAGTATACCTGGTGATCTGACACAAGTAATCACAAAGAAAACTTGAACACACATGCAATCAATGTTTTCGTGCATTATGTCGGAAATCAGAAGTCAGAGTCCTGGTGTATGAATACGTCGGCCGCCGCACCAACACTGGTCTCCCTGGACTGATAACCACACCCAATACGCTAAACACTATCACTTCACATAGAAGAAAGATCAGAGTCTGCGGTAGAACCAACCACCTTTGATACCAATTGTCACGACCCGTCCTCGGGGCCCGTGCCGTGACTCCCCCAAGCCCGCCTTCCATAGGCCAGGGGCTGGCGACTAGCACCAAGGCGTAAATCCCAACTAAAAGGGAAGGCATTGCCTTTGAAAAGTAAACAAGCACCACAGAGTAAGCAAGAGGAAATGTAAACACTATGTAAAAACGGTACAAGCTGTGCTGAAAGTAAAAGGGGCCGGAAATACAAGCCCAACTGTAAAGTACAACTGAAAGGAAAAAACAACAACTGAAAGAAAAACTGCAGCGTCGAGCCGTCCTCTGAAGGTCCCACCTGAAGGGTGGGTACAGACAGTCTCCATTGTTCCTCGGGTCCACCTGACCGCTCTGAGTACGTCCCGCCCAGTGGTCCACCTCCAGGTATCGTCCTGCTCCGCACGCCTCCACCACGATCAGCGATGTCTGTCGTCTGCAACCAACACAACGTAGTGCGGGCATAGCCCGTGTAGGGGTGAGTATAAGGTACTAAGTAGGGACCCCGAGACCCCCGAAGGTCTCCCAAAATCTACAAAGGAAAACCCACAAAGGGAAGATAAAATCACGAAGTAACAACCGACACTGCTTAGGTATATGCCCATACATATACCTAAGTCATCAATTCCCGTTCGGCTCCAACGTCCGAGCCCAAGAACAACCCAGTCCACACAGGAAAGCAAAACGTATACCCACACAGGATAGCTCAACACAATCCACAAAGGAGAGAAAATAGTAAATCCACACAGGATAGCTCATCACAATCCACAAAGGAGAGTAAACAGTAAATCCACACAGGATAGCTGAACACAATCCACAAAGGAGAGTAAACAGTAAATCCACACAGGATAGCTCAACACAATCCACAAAGGAGAGTAACAGTAAATCCACACAAGATAGCTTAACACAATCCACAAAGGAGAGTAAATAGTAAATCCACACATGATAGCTCAACACAATCCACAAAGGAGAGTAACACAAGATTCAGCTCACACAGGTATACTTCGTCAAAAGGTGAAAGGGATGATCAGGTATGGATACTAAATCATCTACGTTGGGATCCACATAGGAAACAAGACCAACACGGCTGGGACCCACATAGGATACAAGACTAGCACAGCTAGGACCCACATAGGATACAAGACCAGCTGTCTTCATTGATTCATCTATACTGGGACACACATAGGATACAAGACCAGAATGGCTGGGACCCACATAGGATACAAGACCAGCACAGCTAGGACCCACATAGGATACAAGACCAGCTGTCTTCATTGATTCATCTATACTGGGACCCACATAGGATACAAGACCAGTATTGAATCATTTAAGCTGGGACCCACATAGGATACAAGACCAGCACAGCTAGGACCCACATAGGATAGAAGACCAGCTGTCTTCATTGATTCATCTATACTGGGACCCACATAGGATACAAGACCAGTATTGAATCATCCAAGCTGGGACCCACATAGGATACAAGACCAGCACAGCTAGGACCCACATAGGATACAAGACCAGCTGTCTTCATTGATTCATCTATACTGGGACCCACATAGGATACAAGACCAGTATTGAATCATCCAAGCTGGGACCCACACAGGATACAAGACCAGTAGAGCTAGGACCCACATAGGATACAAGACCAGCTGTCTTCATCGTCGCAGTCCACTGAGGATTTCTGCACAGTCGTCGTCGTCGAAGTAGCAGTCGCAGCCAACCCTAGGGTTCCCGCACACAGCAAGCTCATTCGGGAGGGTCCGCTCCACGAGCCGAGAGGTCGATACATCAACTGTAACAAAGTCCAAATTTGATGTATCCAAAAGTTCCGTACCGTCAACAGGAACTCAACATCGTAGACGGCGCGTAATTCGGACACCCGGTCTGAGAATTATTGGCATTTTCGTTCCAGGGGCCCGGTTGGTTTTTAAGGCAAAACCAACCCGACCGTACTCCACCTGTGTCTGAACCTCGGTCGGATTATGCCAAAAGATCCGTCTCACTTAGAGGAATCCACCAAAACTGACGGCACATCAATCGGACGTCCGTAGCTCAAGATATGAGCGTTTCCGCTCTGGGGGCCCGGTTGGTTTCGTGTACGAACCAACCCGGCCGAACTCAATGTATTCTAAAACCTTGAGTTCGATATACTGAAACGACTGTCTCGATCCAAGGGTCACGTTGCTGCAGATGGATCTTCAAACGGAGGCTCGTAGCTCAAGTTACGGGTCTTTGACGGAAAGCGGTCCGAAAAACGGGGGGGGTCCGGGTTCGGGCCGACCCGGCCCGACCCCCCCTGGTCGGCCCGAACCGGGTCGACCCGACCCGGGTCCGACCCGGTTTGCCCGGCCCGGCCCGGCCGGGTCCGGTCCGGCTCGGCTCGGCCAAGTGGCTGACACGGGGGGGGGGGGGGGGGAGCCACCGCCCCGCTGACACCCCTGCGGCACCCGCGGGGTGTCGACCAGACAGCCGGATGCGCCGCGTGACAACCCCGCGGCACCCGCGGGGTGCCGCCCTGGACACCCGGGGAGCGCCGCGTGACAACCCCGCGGCACCCGCGGGGTGCCGCCCTGGACACCCGGGGGCGTCGCGTGACAACCCCGCGGTACCCGCGGGGTGCCGCCCTGGACACCCGGGGGCGCCGCGTGACAACCGCGCGGCACCCGCGGGGTGCCGCCCTGGACACCCGGGGGCGCCGCGTGACAACCCCGCGGCACCCGCGGGGTGCCGCCCTGGACACCGGGGGGCGCCGCGTGACAACCCCGCGGCACCCGCGGGGTGCCGCCCTGAACCCCCGGAGGCGCCGGACCCGCGCGGCCGCGGGTCCACGGGCGCCGCCACCTCCGGCCGCCGGCGTCACCGCGCCGGCGACCCGCGCCACCGCCGGCATCCGCGGGTCGCCGGAGTCGCTCTTGTGGCCCGTTTTCCTTCCCGTCTGCACCGTTGTTCCTCCTGGGTTCCGTTCTTCACTGCGGGATCATCAATTTGCCCTTGGATCATATTGTGTCGTCGCCCGCCAAATCCGCAAAACACGAAGAACGGCGGAGGGTTGTCGGGCCGTGTTCGTTCGACCCGCACCCTCCGCGTTAGATAAAAACAACGGGAGAAAATTGTTCAACACATGAACCGACAATTTTAATAAAATAAAATTGTTCATTTGAAATTGGTTCTTTAATTTTTTAAAGAACGTTCACGGGAATATAAAGAGGGGTATTCCAAATTATAAAATCCATACCTCGTAGGTCGTCGTCGTACGCACTTCCTTCGCAGAATTGCTCGTCGCGGAAGGAGGAGATTGTCGCGTCGTCGCGGAACCCGGCGTTGAGTTGGAAAACTCAACGGACTATGAAACAACAGATTTAATTTAATTAAATAATTAAATCCATGTTTTGGTAAAAAATACATGGGATATTAAAAAGAAAAACTGAGGTTCTTACCTCAAGCAGCCGATCGAAGATCCGTCGCGGAGGAAGAGACATCGCAGAAGAACATTGCAGAAAGGGGTAGCATCAGCGTCGCGGACCACGGCACCGCGTCGTCGATTTCTGGGTTCGGCGTTCTTTGCATTCTTTGTGTTCTTCGCGTTCTTCGCGAAGGAGGTTGAAGGTTCAAGGATCCTCTCTCAATGAGTAATCCTCCAAAAAATATAGGTTGGTCTTATTTTAATATTATGCCAAAAAACGAAAACGGGTAAGTAACGACCCATCAATTCGTTGAATTAATTCAACGAAAGAAACAGCTCATTTAATTTACGAAATAAACCGCCCAATTAAATGGTCTGTTAAGAATTTAAGAAACGCGTCAGTTGACTTCCATAATAACGGGTTTTAGCGGTTGCGTTAATTAGCGGAAAGAAACGGCGGGGCTCGTGCGGGCCCACCTCACAAATATCATACCAAGAGGGTAGGATATTTCTAGATAGCATCCTATCTGGATCAACTCAGTTTAAGCCGTCTTTAAGTGGCTTCAAATGGCTTCCAAGTGGCTTAAGTGAAATAAAATAATGTTGTTGCAAAATTATTTTATTTCTTAACTTTAAGCCCGAAAATTAAAAACCATACACGAGCAAACACACCTCCGGAAGAGGCGTTTCTTTGAGAATATCGGCGCTGCGATTTCATCGGTGCCCTTAGAATTTGATTCCGGGCACCGGTTCAAAAGTTAGAAAAACCCGCTCGTCCGTTCACTGAACGTACCTGAGCCAAACTTTGAAAAATGATTCCAGGCACACCGGGCCTCGGAATCAGGCGCCGTCAAAAACTGCGTTCTTGTAAAATTCCAAAGAAAATTAAGAAAAAAAATTTCCTTGAAATTTACGGGTCTTTACATTTCTTGAGAGCATGAATACATTTCCTTTCATGGAGTCTTCTAAATACCTTTAAATAGAAAATGAGGAGTTCATCCCTTGAGTGAATAATAATTGAGAATTGAGGATTCCAAATCTTTTTTTTGTGAATATGGAATAACTAGATACCCTAGAAATAACGGAGTATGAAATATTTCAATCACTCTAACATACCGCATTCATAATTATATTAATATTTTTTTTAAGGGATAGTGTTTGATAGATAAAAATATGAGACAAAGGGGGATATTTTTTCTTTCACCTAATTTTATTGTTGTCTTTTTTAATAGTGTTCGATAATATTCATTTAATTTATAATTATTCACAACATCCTAAATGTTAATTGATACTTTCTGATCATTATTTGAGATGAAAGGAAATTTTTTGATATTTTTGACAGACATGATTATATGACTATTTTTAATACACTAGGTTAGCCCATGTTTACTTAGATATTATTAAATGAAGTAACTTGTATAATAAAACTATGTGATATCATCCCTCCCTTAGAAGTGTTCAAGAAAAAATCATACATGTTTGGAGAAAATTTTTTATGTAAAATTTATGACATTAGATTACCCCCCGTCGTTACTTATCTTTTTTATTTTAATGTCAATAATAGATAGAAAAAAATTAAGCAGCTCATATTAACATTTATTAGGTGAGGATATATTTACAAAAAAATAGAAAGGGGTGATTATTGATCCTATGTAATAATTTCATTTGTTTTCAATGTGTTAATATGCGTTTGTTGAGTTGATATTAAGTAATGATTCTTAGGAAATTATTATGAATTCATATAATGGAATTGGATTTTTGGAGTATGCATCAATCAGTTTTTATTAATAACAAATGTTGGAAATATCATCAAAATTCAAATACATGCTTAAATGGTTTTAAAGAACAGACATAATTTATAAAATATTTTGTAAGATTTCAAGACAATTGAATATTAATTTTAAGGAATCAATAATGTGAATAAAACCATGAAATTATTTTTAAGAACTTGAAAAATAAATTAATTTCATGAAGAATTTGATATTGATAATTTAATTTTGACAAGGTCTTGTATTAATAATTAACATACTTAGAATTATTATATATATTTTTCAGTGGTCCTGTTATAAAAATGGGACATATCCTGGCCAACCAAGGGTTCACATATACCACATTTTGGACCCATGCATAGAACATATCTGATGAATGTCAAATAGTCCTACTAGGGCGTAATGGATGAAATTATATATGGAATGAAATCATATATCCCATAGTGAACCCACAGAAAAGAAGTGACACCACTGTGGGGTGTTGCATTATAGTAGAGGCTATCAGTACAGGTCGGTGCTAGTGGAGGTTGGGTTAGACCTTATTACTCACTTCTATAATGTTAATGGAATGACTTTACTTATTAAGTGAGAGTAATCCATTTCAAAACATGATATGGGACAATGGAAGTGAACAACACTATAGAAGAATTTTAAGAATGTAGATATAAAAAATTTGTCTGATTTGATCTACCTCTGCCATTTAATCAACCCGCGGACCATCTTCTTTCTTAAAATTCATCTACACATAATCACTAGGATAAAAAAATGGGTAAATGATCAACTACATGAAAACACATATATAGTATGTGAAAATATTTTTGGATGACCAATCCGGAATAGATTTACCACATGAGTTATGAGAATGTGTCTCATTTCCCACCATTAAATCAATGGAATTAATTTGTAAAGATTGATTGTATGTTCAAAATAGTGGAGTTATCATCCATTTATAATCTTCAAAGAAAATTCGAATATTTGATAATTTATTAAATATAATTCTATGATCAGGCCATTTTACCTTGATGAAAAACTGATCTCAATGCTAACACGGCGTATGAGATTCATGAATTCAATGTTCAAGCATGCATAATGTTATGAAGAAATAGAGGCAAAATTATGTATATATCAAATACATTCCTTAAAATGTTCTAAAATTATGTTTTAATTAATTATTATGATTGAAAAAATGATATAAATATATTTTCACTTTAAATTATATACATAAAATATAAAACTTAAATATAACCCATCCAAGTTGATCAACATTCAAAAAAAAAATTGCACGCAATATTTATCCACTGTATTATAAAGTGATGAACTATGATCAAGTGGTCACGTATGCATGAGGTGTCGTATTTATTTGTTCAATTTAAAATTAAAGAGTGCATAATTGTTTCCTGTATGTAAAGATCAAGGTCGTAGTTAACAGTTATAATGGTATGTCATGCAAACAAATACAAAAACCCTAAAACATTAAAGTATTTAAAATGATCTACATAACTATATCGATAATACCTACATATTATTAGGTAAGTAAAATGAGTAGTTTAATTTTATTTCGCATACCATATTTAAATTAAACAATATATTCATTTAATATTGGAACATTTAAAATTATTATTTACATTGAATTTTAAATTAGTAAAAATAAATGTGTAATTTGTATCAACTGTTTTGAGGGATTTATGAATATAAAATATTTAATTAAATGAGATAAAAATTTATTAATAACTCATTTAAATCAGGGAATAATGGAGTAATTATATTTAATATATGGGTTTTATCCTAGATAAATGTGTACATGAAGCTTATAAAGACTGATTTAGGAAATTATGAAAGATATTTCTTCCATTATAAACGATAATTTTGAATGGCGTGATACATCATTGTATCCAATAAATTATCATTCAAACGTGGGGAATTCTATATGAAGGAGATCACATGTGCTCGTGTATTTGATGAATATGATGGGGAGTATTAAGACCAGTGGTTCATATCATTATTAGTTATTATTGAAGATATTGAACGTGTGAATAAGTAAATGGAAACCAACATTCTTATAGAGTAAGACCATCAATAGAAGAAGATAAATCTATATTCGGATCATTATTTTAGGAGAGGCATGTAGCTAGGGTGTCTAAAAATTTACTAGAGTTTTGTGATTGGGGTGTCTAAGAAATCATAGAATATGGGTAGTAGGTGGTGTATAAAAAATTGTTATAATATTATAACTTAGGTGTCTACAAGTTTAATTTACATGTATTTATATAGGATAAACAATGTTTGGGAAACTCACCAATAGAGAATGAATACGATTTTTATCCCAACATTATAAACATTGTGATATATATTTTACATAACTTCATCTACACATGATGTGATGTTGGGAAATAAAATTGATTAGATTAAGAACCATAACATGTTATATAGCCAAGGATATTAGGGAATATCTTATAAAATAAAAAAATCACAAATTCAATCTATCCCCTTTTAATGATTTAATCAGTATAGGAACATAATTTCTCATGAATATGAGGAGGTAAGAAATGGAGTGGTTATTTAGGATTTTTAAAATAACATTATCATCATTGAAAAATGTATATCATGAGAAAAAAATTCATTAATCAGTGAGATATCATTGAATAATACCGATTATATTTTTTATTTAGTAAAAATTAAATGAAAATATGATTAAATTTTTTTTTCTAGGTGTTAAATAATGAGAAAACACAAGAGTTGAATGAACTAAAACAGTTATACGAGAACTCCTTACTACAATAATGAAGAATATGGTTATATTTATATTGAATATAGAGAATAATGACTTGAATATAGTACAAATGAATCCATCCTAGTAGTTAAAGACCTATAATTTGAATAAGAAGATACCATAAATTGATGTTTTTAATACCATGTTCTTGATCAAATATTTTTTTCACTATTTGATTTTTTTTATTAATATCAACAACTAGTAACATGTTTAATTTATTTCAGGATACATACTATTGGGAAACAATAAAAGGTACATGATGAAACCTTCATGCCTACTTGTAATTAGATATTGATTCTTATGGTACAACTATGACACTGATTGATACAAAAAATATCAAGGATTATGTAACCTTGTTGTGGGTGATCCTTGTAAAAATTATGTGTGACTTATGTTGTTTATATTTCAGCTGATTTTGGGTAAGGTTGTGAAAGAATAATTGATTGGATCATACTCTAAGATATAATATATGTTTATTTTAGAAAATATAATTGTAAAATAACAACCACTGATTCACCCCCACCCCCCTTATGATTGGTGGAATCCATTCATTGACACATAAATTTTTCATTTATTATAATCCATTTAATAACTCCACCAATCATAATTGAACTAAAATCCCTTACTTTTCTAATGAAAATCATGTTTCCTAACATATATCTGTGGAACCCCATGTCTTTCCTCCACAAATAGTTATTAATGATTGGAAAAACTCAATTAACTATGTGAAATTATCAAATACCTATACCTTCCATATGTCTTTTCAGAACATAAATAATCAATATACTTCGTATGTTATCTTTCTAAGAGATGGAAGGGATTTTTTCTTTGGTAGGGAATACAATGTGGTATTTAAAATGTGATTGATGGATGATGGTCACCAAAGCAAACCCCAATACTCCTACTATGTTATTATATTTAGAATAGAATAATTCCAATTAAACATTGGGATTTGGGAGTCACTGTTAAAAAAACCTAGGGGACCAAGCCTCTGTTTAGTTGATAAACATTATAACTGTTTTAAAGAACCACAAAAAGGGGAAATAGTATGAAGAAGCAGTTACTACAATATTAATAATGAACAAAGTGAATAATATATTATAGTAGTGAAATTTTATGCTAAAATTTTCTAGGATCTTATCAATTTACAATGGTCAAAATGAAACTTAATTTTAGGAAACACCTAAAATACTATCATGTATAGATTATTGTTACATTATCCTATGGTTAGGTGATAACTCTTATATACTGAATTTTAATAAACCCTTCCTTAATTCCATGGTTATTTCACAAAATATGTTTTTCACATTGGTTGATCAATGAACATGAAATTTAATCTTCTTTCATTATTTTAAAATATTTTCTAATAGTGTAATCGAAATCATTCTTCTGTATCGAGTGACTTACGCATAATTTCCATGTGAAAATAGATGGGATGATTTTCGTGGTGTAACTAAGTAGTAACATTAACTCTTTATCTTCATGGAAATGGTTAATATATTTTTTTATATTTTTTAGGGAAATTATTTAAATAATATTTCTGAAACCCTTACAAATCAGATGCAAAAAAATATCTTATGTGTTATTCCCCACTTAAATTATCATACTTGTCATTTTTTCATGTAGTGGTACTTTATAGTGCTCACCCAAATAGAATTTATTATATATACTTTTTATTGTATATGAAATGTCTTAAATAAGTTCTCATTTAATATCCTGAACTAATCTATATATTTTCTCATATTAATAAATTTCATATATATCACTTAAGTGATATTATTCATGAGTAAATGAGTATTATATAACCATGGATGGTTCTAAAATTAATTTTTTACACTACCTATAAAAATCCAAAAATTCTCACATAAATGATCATCATTCAACCTAAATGGATAGAATAATTATTTAATACATAGAATACAGAAATTATTATTTTTTATATCAAGTTCATTATTTACCATATAAAATTAAATTTCATTTATTTACCAAATTATATTATA
This sequence comes from Viscum album, assembly GCA_963277665.1. Classification (NCBI taxonomy): domain Eukaryota; kingdom Viridiplantae; phylum Streptophyta; class Magnoliopsida; order Santalales; family Viscaceae; genus Viscum; species Viscum album. The sequence continues at coordinate 1,815,772,629 of OY728140.1, read as the reverse complement.
AAATATATTCAATTTACACTAATATATTTTTTTAAAATATACTAATATTGATTGATTAATGTTTTAGAGGTCACATAGTATTTATTCAATATATTATTAAGGGTTTTATTATTAATGTTACATCCAAAGTAAATAATTAAAGCTTCAGGTATTCCAAATAGATGATATATATTAGACTCTAAATGTATAAAAATTTTATAGAGTTATATTTCATAGTAGATTGTGAATCTACCCACATAGTTATAGAATTAACCAAATAAATATTCAAAAACTCATTATAAAGAAGAAACTGAGATATTAAATTAATTCCATAAACATCTAAATCCTCAAAAAAATTAACAGGCTTTTGGGTTTTATTAATCCATATATATTAACAAACTAATTATTATTTATTAATTTTATTAACAAATTTCAATAAAGAAGATCAAAATAATATTTAATATAATTTTTTATAGAGTTTGTTTAGGATGAAGTACGCCAAAACTATGAAAATAATGAAAAAGGAAAAAAAATATTTTTTCTTTCGTAGTAGCATGTATTTTGGTAATTAAATCAAAGCCTTTTTCCTATAAAATATGATCACCTAAAAAATAATATTCACTCCCAATTTTTAAATAATCATTATTTTCATTATTAAAATTACAATGAAATATCCTAGGAATTATATAATTATTAATATTTTCATTTTAAGGCAACATTCCATTAAAAAAAACTATGATTTTAAATTATAAAGATATTTATTAATAATTAAGAATATATTTATTATTTATTTTACTTAAATGATATTATGAAATTATCAAACTTCCAAAAAAATTTATAAATACTAAAATTAAATTACTAAACTATCTGAATCTATACAAAAATATATTTTTTTATCAAGTTTATTTAATATATATCTTATAGTTAAATTGTATTTATAAATATCATATTTAGAAGCTAATAATTACGATCTAAACAAATATAATGAAAATTCAAAAAATAAAATTTATATTTTTAGTCAAATTATAATTTATATGGGATCCATTATTATTTTTTTGGGCACGGTAAAGAAAAATAGAGAATTTAAATCCTTTAGAGACCAAAATAGCTCAAATACCCCTTTCAAAAGTATGAAAATACTAATCACAAAGAAGATTCCATTATAGAAATTCAATAATAAAAGTGGTAAATAAATAAAATTTTCACTTAGAAAATGAATCCTGAAATTCAATATTCAAAAAATGAAAATATTTTTTCAAAAATAATGATTATGGAAAAAATAATGTATTTAATGTTCATAAAACATATCTCACATTTACTGAAATATTATATTAATGACCTAAAAACACTAAATATTTTTGGGTATTATTAAATCTTATATAACAATAAGATTATCTTGGAAAATTTCAATGATATTACCATGGACTATGCCAATATTTACCATGACATGAAACATCAAATAATATGAAACTAAATTAGTTTAAACAAAATTATTTAATATCAAAAAAATTGAATCCAATGAATAATTAACTAAATTACCATATATACTAATTTAATCAATGTATAAATTAATAAAAATTTTAGGAAACACCGTAAAAATTCATGTAATACACATTTATAATATATCATGGGAATTAAAAAAGACAAAAATAAAAATTCATATAGATAAATGTGCCAAAGAGTTAAGTAAATTTGCTATTGTATCGAACCTTAGGAGGTTTGGGAATTTGGAACAAACTAGTGTATAAAATAAGAGAAAAAAATAGATAATATTAATGATTAATTTTCAAGAATTTGATAAATTAATTGAAAATTGAAGTGATCATTACTATTGGATTATTTCAACATCTGAAAATATATACACACTCTCCATTTGTTTTTCACTCTAGTTGGTATCATCTACCTTAGTTCCATTGTCACAAAACCAATTCCTCTCTTTTGAGAGTCTTTTTTGACTAGACTCTCCCATTGAATATCTAAAATTCAGTGAATTATGAAAACCTTCCTTATTTTAGTAAATTGCACCTTAAGAAATTATAACAAATATTTATTCATCCACCTATAAGGCTATATAATAGTATTAGAGTGTTCCTCTAGAAAAATCCATTTGATACAAAGGAATGAAGTTAGTCAATTATTATTAGAAAATGATCATATTATTTTTTTCATATCTTATTCCAAAACATAAATTAGTAGTTTCTTCTACTCACCCTTTACTACAGTGTAAATAATCACTAGTTTACATTTTTTTCATTTAGAAACAAATATTTTTTAATGGATTTATTTTATTCCATGAAATTATTTTCAGCCTCCCATTCACCATGGTAAATATTTAATTTTGTGTCTTCCTAATTTAAGTTGAAATATATGATTTTTAATATAGTTTTTAATGGTTTTTAGTTGGATATTCTACTTTTCTAGATTGAAATATTGTGTTTTGAGTGAGTGAAAAGACATTGTTTTTATCATTTGAATGCACCTCTGGTTTCAAAGAAGTTTTGTGAAGCATAAAATATTCTATAATAAAATTAATAGTGGATAATTTATAATTATTCTTAAGAAAGGATAGATTTTGAAAAAATCAAAATGAATTATCTAATTAAATTAGATGTTAAATTTGGCCAAAATCAATTAATTTATCATTAAATATAAAATCATATTTACCTATTTAAAATAGTCAAAAATGCCTCACAAAAAGGGACTTCAAATAATATATTTTAAAATTTTTGCCTCTTATCATAACTATAGGTTCAGCACTAAAAACATATTTTATAAAAAAGTTAAAATATTAATAAGAATTATAATAAAATCATTTCTTTTTGAATTTAAAATTATGATACAATTTATAAAAGAAAATATTTTATAAAATGTTTTATTTTATATGGGGGATTCATTGAATATTTTTTTAATTTAACAACATTATCATATAGTCTAATTATTAAAATGTCAAAATATACATCCATATTTTGTATAACCATCATGATAATATTTATTCATGAAATGAGTGAAGAATTCACTTTATTTTACTATTATATCATTTATAGAATGAAGAAATAAACTAATAAAACTATGGAAGCAACACCTATAATGATTTCATTAGAAACCAGTCTTGGGTTTTGTTATTTTATTTGAAATAATCATGATGAATATTGTTTTTTTAAACATAGTACAATATAGACCCATATTATATAAAATTTATTTTTTTCATAACATTAGTCAATTAAATGATTTCAAGTAAATCACTCTCAATTTTAATGTTATTCAATTGGTAAGGCATGATAATATTATAGGGATTTTTAAATTTTATATCGATTGAGAAATAAGATAAATTCTAGAAATATGTGATCTTTCTCATGGAGTTGGAAATTTCTATTCCAAATGTGCTATATTTTTTTATTTCATCACATCTACATGAAAATTAATATTTATCTTAAATATCATAAATATTTAAAGTAACATTGGTGTTATTTCAGTAATATTTTTACCGATTCATAAATCGTGAATAATATTTATTTTTCGAAATAGAATATAGGGTGAAATATGGGATGGATTGGAAGATTCAAAACAACAAATAGATTAATATGTTTTGATCCACATTGAATTTGGAGTTTTTGTGTGAAAATACAGAGATTTTATTTATTTTCATTATGATGAATATAGTAGTACTATATTAAAAATTAATATTAATTTTTAATTTATGAATCTAGTCGAATAATAATTTTTTCGCTGGAGGATAGAATGAATGATGTAAAATACATCCAAGAAATTATTCAAATCAATTCTCTTAAATTTAGTTTTACTCTTGGTCAAAATAATATTATTTTATTAATTACAATAAATTTAGATATAGATTTTCTACTTTTAAATTGGTGAAAATATATAATTATGTGATGTTGCGTACAAATTTCCATTGGATAATACAAAAAGGGTAGGTGAAATGAGGTTTAAGTTGTATGTTTCTTAAACATAGTACCTAATTCTACATTTTGGTAGTGAGGTATTTGAGGACTCTGTGAAAATAGAGTATATGATTTGCAGAACACATCTGACAGTAAGAAGATGAATAAAAAGGATGCATAAATGTATAAGGTTGACTATATGAAGTTCTTTTTATGCGAACTATATTCATATTATAGTAGGAAAATATGTTTATAGAAGACTCACCATGCATGGTGAAAAATGGAATTCAGTGAAATTCAGTGGTCGCATAGGGGTAGTGTTATAAAAATGAATATACTTAATCACGAATCATGTAGGTTGTGTAATTATAACATTAATAATTTTCAATCTTGTGAAAATGTAAAAAAGGGGGACATAGGGTTAAAAATTCATTATACATAACTCTTACATATAAATTGTGTATCAGTAAAGATGTTCAACCTAAGTAAAGGTGTATTCATAGTCCTATTTTTTATACCTTGTTTTTGAAAATTATTTATACATTATTTTTAGATTGATATTTATTTAGAAGATTTAATGATAAAGATATGGAGATATAATGATAGGGTTTTATTCTATAATATTTAATTCAATTTATTTCCTAATATTAAATAAGGATATATCAAATTTGGAAACTAAAAAAAGATACTTTTAGATTAGAAAAGGTTCATATTCAATGATTTCTGAAAGGATGCACTAGGAAAAGAATACTCTTAATGAAGGATGGGATTCGACCATAGGAAAGATGTTTTGTATTATAAAATATTGAAAATTTGGATAAAATAATATGCATTAAAATAAAATTACTGAAATGTGTGAGGGTTATATATTTGAATATGTGGATGTATTTCCATATAGTGAGATTCATGCTTTTTTGATTTCATAGTTTCATGGGGTAATAGTAACTCGTATATTTTAAAATATAATCCGATGAAATAAATGAAGAGAGTTCCATATATTATATGAATTTTCTTATTTTGAGTAGTGCTTATTATAATTGTTTAATATATTATTAATAATTTTGATATAATCTCGACCTTGTGTTAATTCCAACAAAAGGAGTTACTTGGATCATATAGAATCTTATGTGGATAAAAAAGGAGTTTATGCCTGAAGCACCCTACAAGCCATATGTTTGTTAATGTAATGAAGAATAAATCATTCACATCCACATTCAGACATTAAGAAGAATATGTTATGTTTCTATATTCAATAAAGTAATGAAATTACTATAATATATTGGAAATATAATGGAATTATAGAGTTACTATAGAAAGAGGTATATGGGGAATCTTTGTTGAACTTTCCAATGTAGAAAGATATTCCATAAACCCTCATAGAAATAAGTTTCTTGAGGTTATATTTATATCCAAACTATGAAAAATAACACAGAGATCAAATGGAACAAAACTACACCTGATGCAATTCTAAAAAAATTGGTTATATTCTTATTTAGCTGCTATGAAATATTATTTCCCTTATAAAGAAATGAGATTAATTGGGGTGTGTGAGGGGAGTAATCATAGAGAGATAGTTCATCTACCGTAAACCATTATAAGTGAAGTGATCCTAAGAAAGGATTGACCTAGATGAAAACCAATAAGAAGTGATTGTAGGGTTCATAATAAGTCAACATTATAGCACTGTTAGATTTTATGAGATTTATTCTTTTTAATTTCTTTGATGTCTTCTATTTTATATTATGCCAAGATTAGTTTGTGTTATACGCAACACAATATCAACATTTAGAATACGAAAAAATATTATTGGTTAGTGTTACACTAAATTTCATGTTATTTTGATAGAATTAATTTCCTCTAATACCATGTATAAGTGATAACTAAATATTATAAACTAGAAATTATAATTGCATGTATGAATAGTATTAAATTCCTTTTAAAAATATTTAAATTATAATAAGTGAGTCTATAAAATAATAAAATCACTATTTATATACTTTATTAGTGAAATATATATTTAATATATTAAATTTAATGTTTTCAATTCATCTTACATTTTTTCATGATATGATATAAGAACAAATTCAAATTTTCAGATAAAAGAAGTATTTTATAAAAATAGAGTTTTACAGCATTTTGATGGAGAAAAATTTTTAAATATAATTTAATGAAAATTATATTAGTTCTATTTGGCATTATAAACTTATTATTTGTGTGTGGGACATTACAATTTACATTGTTTGAAATTTTATTATTTTTCAAATGAAATTAATATGTTAATGAATAGTAAAAATTAATGCATTTTATTTCAAAACTGTTTTTTTCATCTAAATTTTTTTGCAGTTATATTATCTTTTTAATTGGTTTTTAAGTGTAATTTTATTTTCTTCATTTAAGATATTTTGATAATTGAATTAATTTCACATTTAAATTTGACATAAATTCATGGCAATTATTTAATAGTTTTAACATCTTAAAAATCTGCTTTCTTATTTTGACAATAGGAATTAATTTCAAATTATATTATTTCGATTCTATGTTTTCAATTTTTTAAAATGGATTCAATATTTTTAATCATAAGTTTCAAATTGATTAAATATGTACCATTTCTTTTTCAACACTATAAATAGTATCATCGGTAAATTTTTTATTTTTAATGGTAAACAAATAAAATAATAATAATTTAAAACTACCATATATATTGTCTTAATCCTTTTGGATGATATATGGTTGACCATGACAATCCTTAGGTGATTCTAGGACCCCATAGAGCAACTTGGGTGTGATAATGATCTTTTTTATTATTTAATTTATAGAAAAGGGAGATATAACATAAACATATATCTCCTAATAAAAAAATTAATTTGGGTTAGATAATTGATATCATTGAATATAAATATTAATTATAAATATAAATATATTTCATACATCAGGTTATTTTGATTATAATTTTTGTATGTTATATAAATAAATTTATTTATGACAAAATGATGATGTGGGGTAACCTTATTAATGAATAATTGAAATAAAAAATATTATAATTATTAAAATAATTGTAATTTGAGATTTTTGATGCCATCAAAAAAAAATTGGATAACATTCACAAGTTATGGATAATATAATACTTGTTATTTGAATTAATTATGTTTTTATGACTGTAACTAAAATCAATTACTAAATAGTGTCAAAATCGGAATAAAAGAGTTTATAAAACAAACACTATTTTATTAAATGGAATAATAATAATAAAAATAAAATATTTAACTAAATGAATTGGATAGTGTAAATAAATGTCATTAATTATCCACATGAGGTTATCTTGTCATTTGATAGTGACTATATTAACCATATAGTATACAAATGCAAGAAGACATAGTTAGAGTAAGTTTATTTAACTAAGGTTTGAAGACAAAAGATAAGGTTAAATTCATGAACAAAACCAGTCTAAAACACATTCAATGAAGGGATTTCGTCCCATTGTCATATTATCCTTAAAATAAGTCACTTTTTATTCCCTATAATCCGAAAATAAATTTATAATATATTAATATTTCTCAACATTCATAATGTACCCCTCACATCTACTATAAAAGGGAACTTCTCCATCTCTTTTATTCATGTCACGACCCGCCTTCACCAAAAAGAGGGAAGGGTAAGTAGATTTCCACGCCCTTCCTTATTTAAGTTTAAGAAGAGATAATGACCCCCGAAACTCGCCTTCAATAGGTCCCGGAGTGGTGACTAGTACCAAGGGTATGGAAATCACACACGAATGGAAGGAATTACCCCTTTTTTCTTTTATAGGATCCGGAGATAAGATGATGGAACCCAGCAACACCAAAACTGATAGAAAAATAAATTAAAAAAGGTAAACAATTCGCACATGCATGTTCAAAGTAAATGATACAAGCCACAAAAACCCCAAGGTAAAAAGGTACCAAGAAATGGAAAATGGCAACAACAACTGTAATGATCCGCCGCAAGGTCTGAGCTAGTACGGCCCAGCACGATCCCTGAAGTGCTCCTGGAAACCTAAAAATAGTTTTATATATGTAGGGTGAGCATAAAAGTACACTCAGTAGGGAAAACCAAAGACTCTCATGCACAAGTGGGGAGGCATACTAATGCCCTGTGAGAAAAGAGAGAGAACAAATCACCTAGCAAGGAAACTAACCACCCAAGCCTCACCAAGGCACACTCCCCAAATAATGCATGTCAGGTAATGTATAGTAATAGCACATCGATGTTTGGGTACCCCGCGCCAATTTCCCACTGGTTATTGAAGACACCCTATGCATCGAACCAATCCCGCCATTCTCATTGCAGTCCCACTGCCATACCCTTCCCAGACACACCTGGGCCACAACCTCACCGTAGTCCCACTGCCAAACCCCACCTGCAGACACCTGGGCCAAAACCACTAACGCACCCGTAGACACCTGGGCCACAACTATCACACGTAACCATACCTGCAAACACCTAGGCTAGAACAACCACTGCCACGCCCGAAGACACCTCGTCTAGAAGAACTACCTCCACGCCCAAAGACAGCAGGGCCTCATCCCGAAGATACTTTGGAAACCACCTTCCCGCACACACCTGGGCTAACCACCGCAACCACCCCGCCCGAAGATTCTTGGGCTAATAATGGACCTCAGGCTATCACTGCCTTCCCAAAGGTACTTGGGCTATCCGGGAAAGGGAGAAAAAAGGTGCTAATAACATGCCACTAGTGGAAGTGTTGGGAAAAACACCCTCCCCCATGAAATGGGGTCGTTCGGCACTAAGTGATCAACTTGGGTGGGGAGCAAATAAGAAACAAAAAAACTACAAGTATATGTATAGGTAACAAGCACTCAACCTATCTAGGTTTTTCTTCAGACAGGCTACAGAACAGACTCAACACCCATGTCAAGTCACAACTCGCACCAAACCAAAACCCATTTGTTCCATCCTTCTTTTTGTGTTCAGTAATAATTTTTAGATAAGTTTATGCACCTACTTGGGCCACTATCAAGAGATTACATTCAAACATCAACTTAAACATTCACACCCGGTTCTCTACTAAAGTCACAACTACAAAAAGGGATAAGTGAGAACCCTCAAAGTACTGGAACCAACCCCAAGTTCCCAAAACCCAGGAGCCATCTTTTTCTCAACAATAGAGGATTCCACCCCAATTCGTGATATAAGAAAAGTAACCACACGACCCCAAATTCATAACCAGTGAATCCATAACAACAGGGGATCCCATCCCCACCCACATCGCCTAGCAATCAACCCGTGAATGAAAACAACCAAACTAATTCCACCAACACAAATAAGGCACGTGCCGGTATTTTCATATTTAGAAGATTTAACACACTCCATGATTTCAATTTCGTTGTACTTTAACCGGGGTTTTCACAGAGAAGGATTGATCCTGTAACTTTCAATTTATTTAGCCGAATATACGTAATTAACCAATTTACTTTAACCAATTAACCAATTTCCTTTACATGACCAAGAGATAAGAGTTTATAAGTGCACTGATAAATACCACCAACGGCCATGATTTTCAGTAGGCATAAGCTCGTACAAATCAGAATCATTAATCATGAAAGATAAAACAGAGCAGCATCAACGGTCTCACCCCACCCCTTCATTCTTTAGAATCTATTTATTATCTTCTTCAAAGTTTGGTTCATCCAATTCCATATAATAAATAGCATACCCACCCCGCAAGATACACAGAAAGGAGAGACGAAGGTGAAACCCTACTAGATTGATCAACAATTGAAGTTTCTTTCCACGCGTGAGGAACACCGGATGCGCAAAAAGGCATGGGAGGGACCTCGGGAACTCCAAGGATGAGAAGATGATTCAATCATAGGGTGGACGAGGAAAAAGGAAATATAGGGAAAAGCCTTTCGTTTATAAGGGCCGGGAACGGTTTAGATACGAAGATAAGTACGTGAAGCCACGTAAGGAGTGGGTCGTGGGTTGACCACGCGGCCCCACACATCATTAAAGGGTCCCCGCCCTTTGGGTGGTTTAAACCGACACACACACCAGGTCAAATCATTAAATGTTTAATTAAAAACCATTTATGGGAGTTTCTGGGCCCCTAAAGGGGTCCAAAGAGAGTTTGAAACTCAATTAGGGAAAAAGGAGGCGCTACTGGAAAACCCGTGGGGGGGGGGGGTAGGAGTGCCACCAGTAGCTGAGAGCTACGGGTGGATGAGAGATACCAGTAGCTGAGATACCGGTAGGCTGCTGTGACTGGTAGCCAACAGTTACCGGTGGCTGACAACTATCAGTAGCTGCGGTACCGCTAGGATGCAGCCACCGGTAGCTGAGAGCTACCGGTGGCTGAAAGCAAATGGTAGACAGAGCTACCGGTAGGCTTACCGTTAGGGTAAAACTTCACCGAGATTCCCAGACTACCCAGAACACCCCAAATCATATATTCACAAAGTAATTGACCCCAAAAACCCAATCCATTACATTAGATACCTCTCAAAATATTCTTGTTCTCGAGAAACAAAACAACCAAAGGGAAAGAGAGGGTCAGAACAACCACCTCGAAAGATAACTATATGGAGTGAACCTCATGTTAACTAAAAACACCTACTATTAATAACCAAGAAACATACCATGTCAAACTGCCCAGTCATGTGGGTTGGGGAGTCTTTTCCCCCATGTCAAGATACTATCCACTTTGGGCGGCACTAACTCGTCCACACGGCTCCACCTTAATTCATCTTGATTAGGGGTTGGGTCCTACCCTCTCCATAGCCAGGATTTTTAACACACATTCAGAGGAAAGTGATAGCTATTATTGTAACAATACTCTACTAGTGAAAACATTTAAGAACATGTGGTCTCCAACCTCAAACTCCAAGGGCCTTCTCCTCTGATCAACATACGACTTCTGTCGGTCCTGTGCCACCTTCATCATTTCCCGTATAAGCTGAACATTCGCTGTCGTGCTCTGCACCACCTCCGGGCCATGGATGCCCGCCTCTCCGACTTCGGTCCAACACAAAGGTGAACGGCATGGCATCCCATAAAAGGCTTCAAATGAGGCCATACCAATGGTAAATTGATAGCTATTATTGTAATAATACTCTACTAGTGGAAAGTATCGCACCCATGATCCTCCTAAGTCCAGAACCCATGCCCGCAGCATATCCTACAAGGTATGGATGCTGCGCTCTGTCTATCCATCTGTCTGGGGATGGAAACTAGTGCTAAGACATAGCTGGGTGCCAAAATCATGTTGCAATCCTCTCCAGGCTCGTGAGGTAAACCATGCATCCCTATCCGAGACTATGGACCTCGGAACTCCATGAAACTGCACCACCTCATCCACGTACCTTCGTTCCAAGGCATCCACTCCACTCGACTCCTTAATCACCAAAAAGTGATCCGATTTCATCAACCGGTCCACTACTACCCATATGGGATTGTAACCCCCTTGAACTTTGTGTAGTCCCATGAAGAAATCCATAGAGATTTCCTCCCACTTCCACTCAGGGACATCTAGAGACTGCATCAGGCTGCATGGAACTCGGTGTTCAGCCTTCACCTACTGACACACTAGGAAATTTGCCACAAATTCTGAAACTGCTCCCTTTACTCTGGGCCACCAGAACTATCTCTTCAGACCCTGGTACATCTTGGAAACTCATGGGTGCACCGCTAGATGTGAGTATTGGAACTCACTATGAACTTGGTCATGCATCGCCTCTCGAACAAACAAATTTTCTCGGAAAAGCATCTGGTTCTGACCATCCTCCGTCCATCCTTCCGGAGCATTGCTCTGGTCAACTCGGTCACGCCTCACTTCGCACTCTGAGTCTCCCCATTGAGACTCCTCCACTTGCTGAAATAGAGATGACTGCACTGTCATATGATACAGGAAACCTCAACCGCTATCCATCCTCACATCCAGGTGCAAGGCAGCCAACTCCTCCATTGCCATCCAGGCGTCTGCTGACTCTCGGACTGCATCCTTATGCGACCTCCTGCTCAAGGCATCGGCAACTACATTCCCTTTCCCTGAAGTGTAGGAAATATCGAAGTTGTAATCCTGGAGGAACTCCATCCACCTTCGCTGCCGCAAGTTTAGGTCCCGCTGGGAGAAGATATACCTCAAACTTTTGTGATATGTGAAAACCACAAAGCATTCTCCGATGAGATAATTCCGCTATAAAATTAGAGCAAAGATGACCACTACATGATCCTGACCATGGGTGGTATAATTAAACTCATGAGGGCATAGCTGCCTAGACCCATAAGAGATCGCCCCTTGTCACTGCATCCACACACATCCAAGGCCTTTCCCTGAAGCATCACAAAACACCTCATATGCCGCCCCTTCTTCTGGTAGTATTAGTATTGGGGCACTAACCAATTTCTCCTTCAAATTGCTGAAGGATGCCTCACACTGCTTGCCCCATACGAAAACCTGGTCCTTCTTGGTCAAGGCAATCAAAGGTGCTGCTACTCGAGAGAAGTTAGGTACAAACCTCCGATAGTAACCTTCCAGAACGAGGAAGCTACGGACCTCTGCCACGTTCTTGGGTGATTCCCAAGAAACAACTGCCTCAACCATTTATGGGTCCACCACTACCCCCTTCTCGGACACTACATGCCCTAAGAAGTGCACTTATCGTGTCCAGAACTTGCATTTCGACGATTTCCCATAGACCTGACATCATCGGAGGACCCCAAAAACCATCCTCAGGTGCTCTGCGTGGTCCTCCTCTGATCTTGAATAGATCAGGCTGTCATCGATGAACATGACTACGAACCGATCCAGTTACTCCCGGAATATGGAGTTCATAAGCCCCATGAACATAGTCGGGGCGTTCGTAACACCAAAAGGCATGACTACAAACTCGAAGTGCCCATATCAGCACCTGAAGGTTGTCTTAGGAATGTATCTCTCTTTTAACCTCAACTGGTGATATCCAGACCATAGGTCGATCTTTTAGAACCATCTTGCGCCTTTCAGCTGGTCAAAAATATCATTTATCCTCGGAAGAGGGTAGAGATTTTTGATTGTCACCTGATTCAGCCTTCTGTAGTCTATGCACAACCTGAGACCACCATCTTCTTTCTTTGAAAACAATACTGGAGCTCCCCACGGTGACACACTTGGTCAAACATAACCCCTCTTCATCAGATCATCGATCCGAATCCGCAACTCTCGTAGCTCCGAAGGTGCCATCCGGTAGGGAGCCATCGAAATCGGACGAGCACCAGGCTTCAAGTCTCTCCCAAACTCGATATCAAGTCGAGGGGGTAGAGTCGTTACCTCCTCAGGAAGGACGTCCATAAACTCACTGACGATCCCTGGCACTTCCACCACCTCAGCATCTACCGGCTCTACTGACAGCTTGGCTAACAAGGAGAGGAGGGGTTCCTCTCGCCTACTGCCCTTTCTGACTGCTCCGCTCGCCGGTGAATGTAACATGCCGGCCACCCAGGTCCGATAACACAACCCTTCCTCCAAATTAGTCGATGACGGCACACATAGAGAACATCCATTACATGTCTAGGATGACATTGTATGGTTGTATCTGTAGTATTAGTAGATCCTTGAATGACTGATGTGGCCCTATCATCAGACTGCATCCTCGATAAACATATACAAAGTCGGTCTGACCTCTGACTTGTGTGCTCAGCACCAGGGGAACTGGAAGTCTCTCAGCATCAAGACCCAAAGCACGGGCTAGACTGGGTGCAACGAAGGAGTGTGAAGCTCCGATATCGAACAAGGCATTAGCAGGGGTGATAAATAAACTGATCATACCTCGAACAACCTTCGGCCCCGCTAGAACTGTTGCCTCCGTGGAGTGCAACTTCCCACGCCCAGCTCCTCTGGCCAGCTCTCCATCTTCATTTCAGAAGTGCTGCCCTCATACTTCTCGAGGGTCTACCGCTGGAAGGCCCAAATTTTCTTCAGCCACTGGTCGTCCTCCTCCTCTCGATCAGCTCTCTACCGATCGGCCAAGGTAATCTTCGGGGCCTCAATCGCCCGCACCACACGTGGTCACCTCCCAGGTTCCATAGCTGCAACGTAAACAAGGAATTCCTAATCCCAGGTAGTGCATAATATTGTTATTTAAAATTTCTTAAACTTATTATTGATTTAAATTCCTAGAACACCCATGAAACACGAGAACACAAGTCATGATGATGCATGTACCTTTCCTAGGGTCTCTACCCTATAATCAGTGTGGCCTCACTTGGTCGTTCGGTAGGTCCAGAGTCCTTGCATCGGATCACAGGGGACCCTAAAATCTCATGTCCTAGTCCGTCTTCCATGGCCTAATTCACGCACCATGGTCACCCAACACTGTTTCCCTACCATCCCATGCAATCCCTACTGTGCCTAACTCCAGACTCCATCCCATCTCTCAAGTTCGCTCTGATACCATTTTTTCATGACCCGCCTTCACCAAAAGGAGGGAAGGGGTAGCAAATTGTCACACCCTTCCTTTTTTAAGGTGAAGAGATAATTACCCCTGAAACCCTCCTTCAATGGGTCCCGGAGTGGCAAAGAGCACCAAGGGTATGGAAATCACACACGAATGGAAGGAATTGCCCCTTTTTTCCTTTATATGATCAAAAGATAAGATGATGGAACCCAACAACACCATAACTGAAAGAAAAGTAAAGTCAAAAAGGTAAACCATTCCCACATGCATGTTCAAAGTAAATGATACAATCCACAAAACTTCCAAGGTAAAAAGGTACCATGAAAAGGAAAAAGGCAACACCAACTGTAATGATTCGCCACAAGGTCTGAGCTAGTATGGACCAGCATGATCCCCGAAGTCCTCCTGGAAACATTAAAATAGTTTTATATATGTAGGGTGAGCATACAAGTATACTTAGTAGAGAAAATCAAAGAATATCAGGCACAAGTGGGGAGGCATACTAATGCCCTGTGAGAAAAGAGAGAGAACCAAGAACCTAGTAAGGAAACTAACCACCCAAGACTCACCAAGGCACACTCCCAAAATAACGAAAGTCAAGTAATTTATAGTAACAGCACATCGATGTTTGGGTACCCCGCACCACTTTCCCAATAGTTATTGAAGACATCCTACGCATCTAACCAATCCCGCCATTCTCATTGTAGTCCCACTGTCATACCTTGCCCACACACACCTGGGCCACAACCTCACCGCAGTCCCACTGCTAAACCCCGCCCACAGACACCTGGGCCACAACCACTAACCCGCCCGCAAACACTTGTGCCACAACTGTCATGCGTAACAATGTCTGCAAACACCTAGGACAGAACAACCACTTCCATGTCCGAAGACACCTGGGCTAGAAGAACTACCGCCATGCCCGAAGACACCTGGGCATCATCACAAAGATACTTGGGAAACCACCTGCCCGCACACACCTGGGCTAACCACCGCAACCTCCCCGCCCGAATATTCTAGGGCTAATAATGGACCTCAGTCTATCACAGCCTGGCCAAAGGTACTTGTTCTATCCGGGAAAGGGATCATAAAGGAGATAATAACCATCCACTAGTGGAAGTGTTGGGAAAAACACCCTCCCCCCTGAAATGGTGGTGCTCGGCACTAGGTGCTCAACTTGGGTGGTGAATGAATAAGAAAAACAAAAACTACAAGTATATGTATAGGTAACAAGCACTCACCCCATCTATGTTTTCTTCAGACAGCCTAAAGAACATACTCATCACCCGTGTCAAGTCACAACTCGCACCAAAACAAACCCCATTTGTTCCATCCTTGTTTTCGTGTTCAGTAATAATGTTTAGATATGTTTCTTCACCTACTTGGGAAACTATCAAGCAAGTACAGTCGAACATCAACATAAAAATTCACACCTGGTTCTCTGGTAAAGTCACAACTACAAAAAGGGATAAGTGAGATCCCTCAAAGTACTGGAACCACCCCCATGTTCCCAAAACCTAGGAGCCAACAGTTTCTCAACAACAGAGGATTCCACCCCAATTCGTGATATAATAAAAGTAACCACACGTCCCCAAATTCATAACCCACAAATCCATAACAACAGGGGATCCCATCCCCACCCACATCGCCCAGCAATCGGCCCATGAATGAATAAAACCAACACACTGCCACCAACACAAAGTAGGCCAATGCCAGTATTTACAGATTTGGAAGATTTAACACACTCCATGATTTCAATTTCGTTGTACATTAACTGGGGTTATCACAGAGAAGTATTGATACTTGTGCTTTCAATTTATTTAGCTGAATATATGTAATTAACCAATTTCCACTAACCAATTAACCAATTTCCTTTACACGACCCAGAGATAAGGGTTTATTAGTGCACAGATAAAGACCACCAACGGCCATGATTTTCAGTAGGCGTAAGCCCGTACAAATCAGAATCATAAATCATGCAAGATAAAACAGAGAAGCATCATCGGTCACACCCCTCCAATTCATTCTTTCGAATCTATTTATTGTCTTCTTTAATGTTTGGTTCATCCAATTCCATAGAAGCAATAGCGTACCCACCCCGTAAGATACATAGAAAGGAGAGACGAAGGTGAAAACCTACTTGATTGATCAGTGATCGAAGTTTCTCTCCACACGCGAGGAACACCGAATGCGCAAAAAGGTAGGGGAGGGACCTCAGGGACTCCAAGGACAAGCAGACGAATCGATCATAGTGTTGCCGAGGAAAAAGAAAACCCAGGGAAAAGCCATTAGTTTTTAAGGGACAGGAACGGTTGAGATTCTGAGATGAGAATGAGAAACTGCGTAAGGACCGGGTCATGGGTAGACCACGCAGCCCCACACGTCATTAAAGGGTCCCCACCCTTTGGGGTAGTTTAAACCGACGCACACACCAGGTTAAATAATTAAATATTTAATTAAACGCCATTTATGGGCGTTTCTAGGCCCCTAAAGGGGTCCAAATATAGTTCCAAACTCAATTAGAGCAAAAGGAGGTGCTACTGGAAAACCCGTGGGGGTAGCAGTGCCACTCATAGCTGAGAGCTACCGGTGGATGATAGAAACCGGTATCCGCGCTACCGGTAGGCTGCAGCGACCAGTAGATGAGAGCTACCGGTGGCTGACAGCTACCGGTACACCGAGCTACCGGTAGGCCTGCTACCGGTAGGCTAAGGCTACCGGTAGGCCTACCGTTATGGTCAAAATTCACCGAGATTCCCAGACTACCCAGAACACCCAACATCAGATTTTCACAATGTAATAGACCCCAAAAACCCAGACCATTACAATTCACACCTTTAAAACCCTTTCGATCACCCAATATCTTCCCGAATATCCTCATAAATTCCATATGTTAATCTTAAAGTCCACCCTTTGGGATAGAAACCCAACTTATGGAGTTATTTTTTGATAATCAATGGGAGACACCTGATGAAGAGGTAATCGTTGTATCCCTTCTTTCAATGTTATTTTCTTCTTCTAGTTATTACACTAAATTTGATATCATAAATAATAAAAACATAAAAATATAATATATGATGAGATTCTGTTATGATATAGGAAAACCATATTCCTCATTTTACACATCCACTAAAAAATAATATCATCCAGCGTGTGTACGTACGGTTATACATCTCCACGTTGAGGTGTTAACTATTTTTCATCTATAATTAATTTTGATGAGAATAATGATGAATATTAATTAATCAAATAATAAATATAATATGATATTATTTATTTAAAATTAATATTTCATCCAATTCCATACCATTCAACCAGTTACGAAATGATATTGTCACCCATGTGTACTTACGACTTACCGTCTCCACGACGCGATGAGATTCTTTTTCCACATTCCCCATCCATGTATGATTATAAAAATATATATTAAGAAAAATTATGAAATATATGACATAATAATTTTATTGGAACAATATATCTTTATATTTATATTCATGTACATATATGTCTTTTACAAACTTCCACTCAAACCAATAATAAAATGGAAACATCTTTCTTGTGTTTGTACAGCCTACAGTCTCCATGAATAGTGTATTCCATTACATATATCAATATATTATATTTTTTTATATTTTTAATATATAAGATATATAAATCATGTTATCGAGATCTATGTAATATGATCAAGAATAACAAGTCAAAATAATGCATTAAGGAAACATATTATTACCCGAAATCTCACATTAACATGAAATTTTTAATAAAAGAATAATATAACGTCATTAAACAATCATATATAACCTCATAAATATTATTATCATTCAGGTACAAGTTAATAATTGTATCAATACCAACATAGATATAGAGTATCAAACTTAAGGTAATGGTTAATTCTTAACATTCATTATTATCAGATATTATATATACACAAGTGTTTATTGGGACATATTTATCATTCATGTCCATGTTTCATAAGAAAATTTAAAATTTCATGTTTTTATGGTTTTATGTAAGGATTTATTTAAAGAATAAATATTTAAAAATGTTTTATATATATACACGTCAAATACTTTCCCATTAATATCCATATTTTAAAAACTGATCTTACAATTTATTTGTATGGACATAAATGTTTTATGATGCTAATTCCTTTTATAAAATTCAATGTAGTGTGGGACACATTGATTAAAAAATTTATTTTAAATGTATTCATTAATATATTGTGTGACTTTTAATGTTTTCTATTTAAAAATTGGGATATTTCTCTGAAAAAGTTTTAATGATTTTATTAGATTATTTTCATCAATATGAACATCATCTAATAGACTTTATTAAGATTGATTTATTATGATACAATATTTCATTATGTATTGAAGGATTTATGATATTTTTTATTATGTTTGTGTTATTATGATACAATTCATGGTTTATGGTTAGTGTATAAAAATTTTGTATGTTAGTTTTAATATTAGTGTTTATGTTATGTTTCAACCTTTTCATGTGAGAAATGCATTGGACATACTAAGTGACAGTTGGGGCCCACTATTTACCCTTGATGCATTGGTAGGTCTCTTGAGAAAAATTAGAGCCTTTGAATAATTCCTTAATAGAATATTTTTGTATGGTGTTGGAATGATTCCTTAATGTAGTGGTTATGACTTTCTACATTTTGTATTCCCTCATTATGAGATTAGTTTAAGAGTTTACATGTTTTTTTAAAAGGTTGGGTTCGAAGCCTCAATTTATTATTTAAAGTAAAGACCTCTTTAGACTGGGTAGACGATGACCCATTACATATGCCGAAGGCCCAAAGGCCATGTGGCCTGAATACAAGCCTTGAAATCCCTTTTTTGGCCCAAAGGACACCTCGTTGAACAGTACTACTACAGTACTCATGTTGCTACAGTACCTGCTACAGTATCTCAACCGCTACAGTACCAGCTATAGTCCCTTGGCCACTACAGTGTAGCCGCTGCAATAGTTATGTTGATGCTACAGTACTGATATAGTGTACTGCTAAAGTACTGCTATTGTGCCCCATAAAATCGCCCTTGCCCAGATTTGATCCTGGGTCTTTTGGATGTAAAGAAGTTTCATGTACCACTAAGGTACATGCTTGTTGGCATTTAGGAGTTTACATGTTTTTATTCGACTAGTAGAATATCCATGTGAATGTTTAAATGGAATAATTTGATTTATTCTTTCTATATTATATGGAATATAATGTTATAAAAGGATTGTGATTTAGTTTTTTAGCTTTCCTTAAAAGTTTATGCTTATTTGTGATAGCTTTCGGTATACTATTTAACCATACTGAGCATTTGAGATCAAACCTTTCTTATTTTTTATTTTCCTAGTATGCTAATTAGTGTTTTATGATTGACAAGCTGGGTCAATATAGGGGAATAACGGAATTTTCAATGGATTATGTATGTTTTAGTTTATGTTTTTTATTGTAATGTATTTTTCATTTATGTAATCTATTTACCAAGACTGTTAAATGGATCGGTCCTTCCGGACATGATTCCTTATAATTATGCCAATGTATTAAAATAAGGCATCAGAACCACGTTTAGGGGTTGGGGAATTATAGTTAGAATAAGATAAAGTTTAGAGAAAAACATGGAAATAGATTTAGAAAACACATATTAGGGATCATAACCCTAAGATAGACTTTGAAAATATGTATAAAATAACCCCTATAATATTGGTAATGATCATTGAAAACATAGGATTAAACCATATATGTCAAATATTGAAGGTATGTTCCCTTGATTATGAGGTTATATTCAATGAGATGTCTTTATCAACCTATGATTAATGGTCTTAGTTAATGGAGTAAACAATAACTAATATAAATAACATTGAGTTTTATAGAAAATCAACTGATTTTGAGCAAAAAAATTGAATAATGATTAAGAATAAGGATATTTTGATATTTCTGAATCAGTTATCAGGATATTTGATTAACAATGTGATCTTTTATGACTTTCGTAACACATTGCATAATAGTATAATGAACCTCTATATACGATCAAGTTTTAATAAGAATAGAGTAATGAAGCTTTGGCTTCTATCTTATCAAGAGGAAAGGAATATGAACCTTGAAAAATATTTATAATGGAGGGGAAGATGTTATCTCTATGGTAAAAATTGTTATAGATTAACCAATTGTTATAGAGTTAAATGCATCATCTATGGAAATAAATGTAATTAACCATCTCAATGACCATACATAAGAATATACTTCTAAACCAAGGCGGTACCAATTCTATTTCAACCATTAAATTTAATGTATTGGATTTTCTATCTATCTGGATCCGTGAATTATGAATAATGAATTATATAAGGAGTATTCATTTTTTTGTTTTTAGCTATGTATTTTAAAAAATATGACGAATAGTTATAATTGAAATTAAAATTTATTTCTAGGTAAAATTATATTTTGGTAACATATGATTAGGGTAAAGATAACCCTTAATATGTTCATTATATTATGATAATGATGTTTGGATAATGAAATGTTGGATTTGAATAAGTAAATTGGATGATGTTACTTTCTTAAGAAATAATTATGGATATTTCTATATGTGGGTTATGTATTCATGGCTAAGTTACACAATGATTCGGTACTTATGTAATAATAAACTATGTTTTGGAAAATGGAAAAATTCATGTTTTCAATAAGGATATCTATTATTTCCATTTGTTACCATGACTCAAGAGAATACATGATGAAGGTGTTCTTATATTTGGAAGGTGAAAACCAAAAACATCCCTATGAGATATGGGAGAGAAATGATAAGATGATTCCGTTCATCGCTTTCTAAAGTTGTATATTTTTAATTTTTTTAAGGATTGCATGGTTATATATTTATGGATCGTATAAGTTATAATCCATTTGATGTTTGTTTGATTAATGAATAACCTCACTATATGTGGACTTGTGCATATGTGATAACATGTGTTAACATTTTGTTTAAATATATGGAATGGCCTATAATTCTATTTATGGATCACATGATCTTTCAAACCATTATGAAATAAAAATTCAACATTATTTCATTGAATAATAGATGAAGTGGAAATTGTTCAAGGCATGACCAATAGTGAGATAGTACTATAATCAATTAAGTATTTACTCTCATGTTCTTAGAATTTTGGGAATAGATCCTTATAACCAAAAAATTTATATTAGTAACTTCTTTTTTTATGAATCATATGGTCCCTTAAATGATTGTAGATTTAGAGATTTTGAGATGTTAACATTATCCAAAATCATGTTCTCTATCACTATCCATCAGAAAATGATGGTTAAATTTTTCAATCA
The DNA here is from genome assembly GCA_963277665.1 of Viscum album. NCBI lineage: Eukaryota > Viridiplantae > Streptophyta > Magnoliopsida > Santalales > Viscaceae > Viscum > Viscum album. Next base: position 1,815,750,991 of record OY728140.1, on the reverse strand, counting down.
AATCCATTTTTCACTTCCTGTCTATTTTATCCTATGTGGAAACACATTGATGAGTTACTTTGGGTAAACATTATGTTTCAAAATTTCTATTTTATATGAAATTTTAGTATTCATTTTTTTATGGGATTCTTTGAATGAAACATTCAAAAAGTAATCCATTTATAACTCAGACGAATTTTGAGGGTGAAATTCATTTTAAGGGGGTAGAATGTGACAACCTGATATTTTATGAGATATATAATTTTTAATTTAATTTATGCCTTTGGTTTTTTTCTACACCAAGATTAGTTTGTGTTATAGGAAACACCGTATTAACTTGAAGTATACACAACACTATTCTTGGCTTTTTTTAAACACAATTTCAAGTTCTTATGATATAATTAATTTCCTTTAAGACTGAGTATAAGTGATAACTAAATATTATAACCTATTCATTATAATTACAGGTAAAAATAGTATTATATTCATTCTAAAAAATATTTAAATGAAAATAAGTGTGTCTATAAAATAGTAAAATCAGTCATTGTGGATTTTATTAGTGAAATATATATGAAATATATTCAATTTAATGTTATAAATTCATCTTATTTGTTATATTGATATGATATAAGAACTAATTAAAATTTTCACTTAAAATAATTATTTTTCAAAAAATATATTTTTACCGCCTTTTGATAGAGAACCCTTTTTAAATATTGTATTTGGAAATTTTATAAGTTCTATTTGAAATAATAATCTTCTTTTTTAGAAGATGGATATAAAAATTTTCCTCTCTTGGAATTATAGTATTTTCTGTTGAAATTAATATATTAATGATGAGGAAAAAGTAGTACATTTTAATTCAAAACATAATTTTTATCAATAAAATCTATACAGTTAGATTATCTTTTTAATTGGATTTAATGTTAAGTTGAATTATTTTTTTATAATTTAATATAGTGTTGATAATTGGAAGAAATTTCAAAATTAAATTTTACATAAACACAAGACAATATTCTGATGTTTTTTACTTCTTAAGAATCATTTTTTTGGTATTGACAATGATAATTAATTATAAATTAATTCTTTCAAATTTGTGTATTTATTTTGACAACTGCATTCCATAATTGAATCAAAAGTAACAAATTGTGCAAATAAGTACATTTTATTTTTGTACATTATGGATATTAACTTCAATATTTATTTTTATTCACCATGGTTAAAGGGTAAATCAAGTAAATAATGGTAAACAAAAAATATTATAATAATATAAAACATCCCTAACACGTGTCCTAAAACTATTAGATGACAATGGTCAATCGTGATCATCCATAAGTCGATTTTAAGACCCCATAGAGCAACTTGTGTGTGATAATTATAATATTTGGTTTCCTATAACCAACTGTTTGGACATTTATTACATGGATTATTTAATATATTTAAATATTAAACAACTTATTACATATTTTTAATTGTTCTTCATGACAATAATGTAATAATGTTCTAGAGTATTTGTCGCATTGAAAAGGTTATAGAAAATCCATGTTATGATGAGAACAATGAAGTTTTGTGAAAATATTATTAAATATAATTTTGTGGATGGATTAAATACTATGATGGGAAACATAGTATACAGAACTCCAGGTGCGAGTACACATAAGCATATTATACTTCATCTCATGAAGTTCACACTATGTAATCTTCAAGATGGTAGATTATGACAACAAACCCTCTAGTAGGTATTCTGCATGTTTTTGTGTTTGTTGGATATTCATATCATCGAGCTTGTGTAATGGTACCTAGACATTATGATTTTCATTAATACATGTAATGACTTGTGTACATTGATTTACTATCGAAAACTGTCACACATATAGTTGGCAGGAAGTAGGTTATATTTGGTAAGTCACGAATGAAATGTTATTAATGGATTTGTATGGGAAGGATTTATCCCTTCCATTTATGGAAGATGATACCTAGGCTCATTGAAAGAAATAGGATAGTCACAATAAATTCCATGTCCATGGTGTGATGATGAGTTTATTTTAGGTTGTCAATGAACGTCATATCAAGCATAAATGTTGATGACACTATCATGAAACCATCATGATGATATATTGAAATAAAGGGACTATATTACAAAGTGATCATTCGTATGTGGATGTCATTGTTGCGAATTCAAGTTCTTTCTTAGGGGTTCCTGGACCAATTTCTTGACAGCACAAATTGACATTTAAAAATATGGCCTATTTCCAATGATAATGAATCCTAGAGGGTCACACACAATCTGTTTCTAGCAGTCTCGATTAAATTCTATTTGAATTTAAATAATAGAAAAAGTATTTTTTTCTCAAGACCATAGAATAATATTATTCATGTTATAATGAAAACATGGATTAAATAAATATTTATTCTTTGGATTGTGAATAGAAATAAATTTATTTATTTTATTGGACATTTAATAAATATTTATTTTCTAGTTTGTAAATACAATTTTTATTTAAGAGATTAAATTATTTGTTTATTTATTCTTGTGTTAAATGAAATGAAGTGGAGTTCAAGTGGACCTAATAAGGTAGAGTAGTAAAATAATTATCTTCTTGATGGTAAATAATTATTTAACAAGTTTGAACCAAAAATAATAATAATGAATATATAATCACGTGGTAGATGATTTCATTAATTATACTGTTTTTCACTAGTTCTCACACCACAAATAATTATGCGGTCATTGTTATTATGTAGCATGGGATTTATCTAAGGTTATGTATCTCTGTTATTGCTATTACACAATTAAATATTATAAAAAATTTCCCATGTCGATAAATAAATAGGTATATCTATTGTTCCATGTACCGAAAACTGGTGACGCAAGACCAATTCCATGTCAGGAATTTTCTCTCGACTATTATCCTCTCTCCCCCTCAAGAATAAGAGATGTTCTTCTAGATAGAAGAACAGGCGATCAAGATCAATCGATTCAAAACATTCTCTTTACCGCACTAACACCTGAAAAATTTGTGGCATCAATCCAAGACTATTGGAGCATGTGTGGAACACCGCTATAGGTATTATGGTTTGGATACTCTCAGGCACAATGAAAAAATCTGAAAGGGACATCACAGATGATCAAAATAATCCATGAAGTATGTACTGATGAACCAAGTAATTTATTTATTTAGAATCTAAATTTTAATTAATTGTAAACCTGATGTGAAAGATCATCTATGATGTTTTTAACCCTATTCCTTCTTTATCTAAATCATTGATTCTTTTCTATGGCGACTGGCGTTCATCATCGTATTTATCCCAGAATAATCATTGACTATGGTAAAAATTAAATTTGGGTATCGGCCCAACTGTGCTTCCCCAACACCTAAAACCATCAAGTGGTATCAGAGTGAGTTCATCATTTTTTATAATTATTTAAATAACCCATTGATGATTTATGGTTTCATAATTTAGTTTTTCAATTCAAGATTATTCGTTCATGTAATATGGATTTAAAGATCTCTTCTCCCTCTTTTTGTTTCACATATATTTCAATAGAAATGAATGATTTTTTGATTAAAATTAAAATTGAGAACTCATTAGGAGGTGCTAATGATTCTTCCCAGGTGACACAAAAGTACATGCTGTGTCTTTAGACTTACACATTGTGTTCTCTTCTATACATGCCATGTAATCTGCACTACATGTTGTGTAGTCATGTTCGACGCATCTGAAGTAATTCAGAATTTACTCAATCCATAGGAATTTATTTCATGCGGTGTAGTTAATTCTCTAACATGTTTTGATCAAGACAAATAGGAAGAAACTTACCATATTACACAATGTGTGTCCCACTACACATGACATATAGTCCATTCAGGTTAAGAGTCAAATCAGGTATACCATACACGACTAAGTCGATCGAAAAACATGTAACGCAGAAACTAGATGGCATGTATCCCACTATACACACCATGTAACATGAAATTTCTAAATTACTATTCACATGTTGACTCCCTAGGTATGTACTTCTGAAAAATTGTGAAGGTATTATTGGCCATATAGTCGGAACTACACATTGTCTACTTTACCAAATTAAAACAAGTTAAAACAATAATGTTTTTGTAATGTTGGGAACTACATATCGTGTATAAATCGTACTATATATTGTTACTCTATGCATTGAATCATCTTTTCCTCCATATGGATATGATTAAAATATTATGAAAATATAATACAAGTTGGCTAGATCTAAATGGGTATTCACTAGGATACCTCCAAGGTGCATTTGAATACGAGGATGAGAATCTCAAGAAAATTCAATAAAGGATTAATATAAAAGGATTTATTAATTGTAGATAATAATTAATTGATTTGGGAACAATTTATCTTAATAAGAGTGATTAATTAATTGAATTCTAGTTTTATTAAATGTGAAACTTGTTGCATTTATGTAGGTGATCAGGAGCTAGACTAAGACCTTTGTATGTGATTGGTTTCTTTTTTATTTATTTATTAAAATAATTCTTGGCCTATGAGCCATATCTCCTCATTAATATGTAGGGCCTTCATGCCCATGGTTTCATTAATGTAATCCTATTTTTACACCTAACCTACATCTAAGTTTAAAAAGATTATGTAATGGATAGATCTCTCATGCCGGTAGTGGTGGTCCAATTCAGGAGGTGAGGTGATCCAATCCAGAGAGGAACAAAGGTGGAAAAGAGGGGTTATATAAAAAAATGTGTTTTCCTCCTAGGATAGGATTTATTTATCAACTTCTAGATAAATTAAAAACCTGATGAAAAAAAACCCATGATCATATACATTATTTTATTTCTATCGGTTTCATGGCTTTTTATTAGGGATGTGTGGTCACGATAACAAAATTAATGAACTAACAATTATAAAAATAGAACAAATATAAACCATGCTTGTGCATAAATATTATAAAGACATAGTTAATATCTAAAGTATGTTCCACTTAATAATAACAAGTATGTGAAAAGATAATAAAGAAATTTACGCATTAGAGATATTAGTCCCTCAACAAAATATTATCTCAGACTAAGCCATCAATTACATCCCCTCCTTCATTTTATTTTGAATTATGATATTCCACCTTTCAAGGGGTGATGTGGAAGCCTTACGAGGCCCGTATGCGTAAGTATTACATGGATCATATGCTTTAGAGGAATTCATTTCCCATAAGATTCCCACGTTACATACAACCCAGACTAACTACTTGGAACTACTCCTCCCCAGCATCTTCATCATAAAATCTGCTCTCCACCTTCACATAGATATTCGGCTAGGCGTTCTGGTTCATGTACAAGTTTTTCCTGATGGCAGGTTCCATAACCACTCATTCTTGCAATCCATTTAGCTTATACTATAGTAAATGGTCCTTGATCATCCTCCATCAAAAGCGTGTTCCATATAGGTTTCCAGGTTTTTATTTTCACATATGGTGGCCTAAAGGCCTTAAGGTGGCCCGAAGGCCTTATTGACCGGAAGGCCTTGGTGGCCTAAAGGCTTTAAAGGACTCAAGGACCAAAACAGTGGCCCGAAGGCCAAAAGGTGGAATATTCTCAGCTGATATAGTGAAAAACATTGTCTGCTACAGTACTTGCTACATTACAGCATAGTTTTGGCTACATTAACTTCTACAGTAATTCTACAGTCTCCAAGGATATTAGCCTCCACCTGTATTTGATCCCAGGTCTTTTGGATTCACTTAAGGAGTCCTCAGCAACTAGGTTGTGGCTCATGAGCTAAATCTTCCATTACTTGATTAAAATAAATGCTCAATAAAACTATGTGTTTGACCTACACTTTTGGGACACTTACTTTTAAATAAGATTCCCTTATTAAATTTTTAGGGTTGACATAACAATATTACATAAAGAGGAGTAGCCCTTTCTAGACATGGTTTAATATTTGAGGCAAGTGTTGAAGAAATCCAAGTTAGGATTTCAGGATTGGAGAGACCACTCAACATATCAAGGAGCACCAAGCCCATTGTTAGAAAAGACATTCCAACCTAAATACCATCCAATTGCATGACCATCCCTTGTTGGGATTATGGGATGTGGAATATGGATACTTGCAAGTAGAATTTCTTGAAAACTATACATTATGAGATCAATGGTGAGGGTTATTAGGAATTGGAAAAATAATAAGAGACTTAATAAAATTAAATTATTATTTCTGATAAAATGTAATCAATAATGTTATAATCATCTTCACATTTAATTGTAAAATTAAATTACATGGTCATCAACCACTCAATCCTTGTGATCAATTCTGGATAAAGACAACATCCCCACCGATAACAACTTCCAATAATTGTTTAGATGCCTTTGTGTTATTCAACACCGCGAAGGGAAGTCTTATGTACAGGAGTCAGTATTACCTAATCCAACTAGCCAAGAGGTGAGTAACAAATATTTATTGGCATATGAGAAACATATGAATGACATGGTCAACGTTAAAATTTTGATGCTATCAACAATTTACAGTGGGATCATGAAATCTCACTAAAAACATTGATACATATAGAATTCCCGGGATCTTATGTGGCCTTTACTATGAGAGATAAAGACAAGAATAGTTGAATATATCCATTTCTCTTTATGAGATTATTCGTGGAGAGGGTTCCCTAGATGGGCCTTACATAGTCCAGATCATTGGATACAGTTAGCGCCTGAAAGTTCTAGGGATTAAACCCCCTAACAAACATGGTACTGATATCATTCATGTATTATTCCCTTATAGAATCTCAATAATTGTTGTTAATTTCACTATGAACAAATTTGAGGAGCCTCTATCGGGTCTTCTTATCCTCATTATCCAAGTGTAAAAAGATATGAAGCATGAAAAACCACATATCCCTATGGTGAATAGAAAGAAAGGGTAGGTGAAGAGATTTTAGGCCAAATCTTCTTCAAACAATTCCTTGAAAAGTATGATAAAATGGGAGACAAGGTAATATGATGATATTTGTTACATATGTGGCAAAAAATTCCACTCGAAGTATAACTGCACCGAGTCTAAGAAGCAAGGGGAATCTTCATGTGCGTTTGTTATCAAACGCATTCAATTTTTTTCTAAAAATTTGGTGTTAGATAAAGCATGTGGTGCTCATATATGTATCCAAATGCTGAAACCATGTATATTCAAGAAGATTGACCATGCAGAGGTATATCTATGAAAAACCAATGGAGCCAGACCTTATGTTGTAGCTATCGGGGACTACCACCTCACGTTTCCAACTAAGATGATCTTAGTGATGAATGGTTGTTATTATGTATTGTCTATTACTAAATATATTATTTCATTATCCAAATTGGATATAGATGGGTTTTTTCAAATTAAGAAATTAATGTTGCTTTTTTTATTAAGATAGCATTTTTTTGGTAGGGAACATTTATGCAATGGTCTTTATGTGTTGGGTTATACAAAACAAATAATGGAACAAGCTAAAAAATATACTTTTCAAGACTCATACTACAACCAACATTAGAATCATCGGATACATCATGTAATTGTAAAATTCCTGCAAAGATACATTAATATGTACATTTAGATTATTTCCAATGAAAACCAATTGGAATTTGTCACTCATGTTTACAAAGAAAATTTACAAAAACCACAATTAGTGGGAATGGTGAAAGGGATAAATCACTTCATGAATTGTTTTATAACAATGTGGCCGGACCATTTCCAGATAAAGAAAAGGTTGGGTAATCAAACATCATAACTTTTACTGTTTATTTTAGTATAGATGGATATATCTATATAATGATGTATAAGATGAATTCATTTTACAAATTAAAAGAATACAACAATGAAGTTGGGAACCCATATAGTAAGAAGATTTAGAATCTCTACTCAGGTCGAGGTGGATAATATCTTAATCAAGTATTCATTGATTATTTATATTAATTTGGGATCCTATTCCAACTCAATCACCCCTACATTCTCCAGTGGGATGGTGTGAGTGGAAGAAGGAGTCGCACATTATTTCACAAGGAGAGATCAGTGAAGAGTCATGAAAGTATTCCATTATCCTTTTGGGGATATTCGTTACAAACAGAAACTCACATACTAATCCTTATATTAGAAAAATTGATAAATGGTATTACATAAGATTTATTGAGTGGATGGAATGTCATGTTCATTAATTTACATGTGTTGGGAATTGAAGATTTTATTAAGTACTCTTAGGTTAACAAACATAAACCCTAAGGCGCATAGTACACCTTCATAGGATACCCCATGGAAACAAGAATTTATTACCTATACAATCCCTTATGAAAAATGTAATAGTGGAAAGACATTCCAAATTCCATGAGAGGGATCACATCTCCAAAAGTGATAGTGGGTGCGAAATAGACTTCGATGAAGTCGAGGCTCGAGGTACATAAGTGTTGGTAGAGGAACAGATTCAAAAAATCCCCATGGTAGAAATAACTATTCTAGAGAGAAAAAAACAATGTAAGTGTACAAGAGAGGTTAGAGAACTAGAACGTTATGGTATTATTGTTATAGATGTTGATGACTCATTATTAGTCTATAATAATGATCCTCTAACCTAAAGGGAAGCTGTAAGTGTCACATATTTTTTCCAATGGAAAAGAATCCATGAATTCTAAAATGGATTTCATGTAAGAAAACAAATTAGGGATTTTGGTAAATACTGTAGTTGATGTAAAGCCTATTGGTTGTAAATGGTCATTCAAGAAGAAACTGGACATGGAAGGATAAGCCAGTACCTATATGGCATGACTGGTTGAAAAATAGATCAATTTACATGAAGACATTGACTACGATGAAACGTTCTCACCAATTATGATGCTTAAATTCATTAAAATTCTATTTTCCATTTCACCTTACCATTACTATGAGATTTGGAAAATCTATTTCAAAACAGTCTTCATCAATAGGAACCTTTAGGGGGACGTCTACATGACACAACATGAAGGTTTTATGACTCCAAATGATTCATATAAAGTATTCAAGATGCATAAATCCATTTATGGATTAAATAAAGAATCCATGTAGTGGAAAATTCATTTTGTTGAAGCCGTAATAGAGTTTGGTTTTATCATGAATAAATTTGAGCCTTGTGTCTATAAATGGTTTAGTGGGAGTGAACTAATTTTCCTAATGGTATATCTCATTGATGTATTCTTTATTAGTAAAAAGATATTATTCATATAATCTATTCATTAATAGTTGAATCAACACTTCTCGATGAAGGACTTGGGTGAGGAAGAATATATTATTGGGATCATGATCCACCGTGACAGATCCCAGATATTGATAGACCTGTGTCATAGTACATACATAGATAAAATACTAGAGAGATTAAATATGAAACAATTCAAGAGAGGAGTTTTTTTCAGCATCACCTGGAATTAATCATTATGTGAATATGTGTCCAAAGAGACACGAGGAAAGAATGATAATGGAAAGGACTCCTTATGCATATGTTATTGGATCAATCATGTATTTTATGCTTTGTACTAGGTTGGATGTCGCATACACATTGTGTGTGGTAGGAAGATATCTAGATGACTCTGGTGACAACCATTGGATGGAAGTTAAGAATGTACTAAAGTATCTATGGATTTCAAGGTAAATTTTCCTCATTTATGGAGGAGTTGTGGAACTAGTTACTAAAGGATATGCATATTCTAGTTTCACAACTGGTCAAAATTACAAGAAGCCACAAGCAGAATACATCTTCACTTTGAGAGGAGTTGAACTGATCTATAAGAGCTCCAAGAAGAGTGTGGTCATAGATTCTATAGTATATTCTGATTATATCACTTCTTTTAAGGTAGCTAATTTTTTTTTTTGGATGTGATGCTTTATCATGGAGCTAGATGTGATACCTAGAAGTAAAGATCCCATCCCATTGTACTGTGATAATACTGCAGTGATGGCTCTCACAAAAGAGTCAAGGTCACATCTATGGATGGATCCCATAATTGAGATGTATCATATTTTGAAGTAATTTCTTAGAGTGTTGAATTTTCAGTGAGCATTATTTCCACAATATAAAATGTGTCAGACCACTTGACTAAAGTCATAAATCATCAAAAACAAGATCAACATGAGAGGTCTAGCGGACAGAATGTCGAAGGCAGTTGGCTCTAGTCCAAGTTATAGGTTGTAAGAGTTTGTGTCCGAGAACCATCTATTTGTACTTTGATAACATGATTATTTAATATAATTAAATATTAAATGTCTTATTCCATATTTTTTATTGTTCATCATAACTATAATGTAATAATTCCCTTGATAATTTGTCATATTGACAAGGTCATTATGGTTCCCCACTATGATGAGAGCCTTGAAGTTCTATGGAAATGTCCGTAAATATAGTTATATGGTAGGATGACAGACTATTATAGGACACATATTATACAAACAATCGAGTGCATGTACTCCTCAAAATATGAGACTTCTTTTCATGATGTTCACATATGGTAATCTTCATTATGGGAGATTATGAGAATAGAACCGCTAGTAGGAATTCATCATGATTGGTGTCATCATATATTCCTATTTGTAAGAGTGTGTAATGGTCCATAGAATTTATGATTATCATTAATACATTTCATGACACACACACTTTTATTTACTAACAAAATCAATCACACAAACAGTTGGCGGGATATAGGGTACATTGGTTTCATCACAAATGAATTTTTATTAACAGATAAGTTGAGGAAGGATTATTTCCTTCAATTTATGGATGATGATATCTCAGGCCTTTTATTGAAATAGAACGATCTCAAGAAATTCAATGGTCATGATATAACGAATTGTTTATTTCAGGTAGTCAATAAATGAAAAATGAAGAATATATGTAGATGAAACTATCATGAAACCATCATGATAAGATATTGGGATAAATGGACTATATTTTGTTACAAGAATTCATACATGGAGGTCATTTTTGTGATATCCACTTCTTCATCTTGGGTGACTTGACCGATATCTAGATAGTGCTCTTGGACATTAAACAAGCTCGCCTAATTCCAATGAGATATAATCCTATAGGATCACACACATAATGTTTCTTGTGGTCATGATAAAATTCAATTTGAATTTAATTAATGTAATAAATATTATTATCAAGACCTTGGAATAATTTTATTCAAGTTAAAATGATCGCATAAATTAAATAAATATGTATTTGTCGTATTTTGAATGAAAATACATTTATTTATTTATTTATTGATCATTTAAAAAATATATATTTATTAGTTTATAAAAAAAATATTGTTTAGAGAATAAATTATTTATTTATTTATATGATAGGTCAATAAATGGAAGTGGAATTCGAGGGATCCAAGGATTTTCTAGAAGTAAAATATTTATTTTCAAGACGGTAAATAAGTATTTATCTAGTTGGAAAAAAATTAAATAATAATAACATGATTATAATTATGTGTCATGAAATTACATTTGTGATTAAATTTTGTGCAATTTAGTGCACCACAAACAATGGCGTTATTTTTGTTATTATGTAAAATGAATTTTTTCTATAGTTATGAATTTACATAATTTCATTTATTCAATTAAATATTATAATCTAATCCCTATGTCAATAATTGGATAGGCTCATCTATTTTTCCATATATGAGAAACAGATGATGCAAGAGGAATTCCAAGTCATGAATTTTCATATGGAATCCTCTCATCTCTCTCCCTCTCAAGAATGGTAGATGTTCTTAATGATTGAAGAATCTGCAATCATGATCGACCGACACAAGACATTCACTTCACAGCACAAGAACTCAGAAAGTGAGTGGAAACAATGGGATTATATTGGAGCACGTGTGGATCAGCACTAGAGAGATTTTGGTTAGGGACCTCGCTAGCACAACGAGACAATCTGAAAGGGTCATCTTGGATGATCAACATCATCATCGAAGAATGTACCAAATAAATAGGTATTTTATTTCATTACAAATAAAATTTTAATTTATTATAAACATAATGTTTTGGATCCCCTCTAATGGTTTCAAGCCTATTCCTTCTTTATCAAAATTATTGATTCTATTCCATGTAGACTAGTGTTCATCTTCTTATTGATACAAAAATAATGATTGGTCATAGTAAAAATTAATGTAATGTGACATCCTAATAGCTTTTCTGCTACACTCATAACCTTAAATAATGAACTATTATAATTTTTAATTTAAAGAAAATGAGAAAAAATCACAAACATGTATCTCCTAACAAAAAATAATAATTTGGTTTATATGAATGATATATTTTTCTATAAATAGTCATTAAAAATATTTTACAATTTCCTACATCATGATATTATATATATAAATTTTTGACATAAAATAAATAAATTTTTTAATGACATAATTATGATGCAGTGATTATATTATTAATGAATGATTCAAATAAATGATATAATAATTATTAAAATAAATTTAAATTCTGATTTTTGATTCCATAAATTTTTATTTTTTTGTTAACATTGAAATTTTTTGGAAAATTTAATGATTTCTATTCTAAGGAATCAAGTTTTTATGAATTTAATAAAAATCAATTATTGAATACTGTCAAAATTGACATAAATGAATTTTTAAAAGAAATACTATTTTATTAAAGACATAATAGTCATAAAAATATAATATTAGGTCACGTAACATATATAGTGTTCAAAAATTTATTTATGATCTAATTGAGGTTATAATTTCCTTTTATAGTAACTATATTAACCATATAGTATACAAAAAAAAGAATACATGGTAAGAGTTAACTTATATAACTAATGGTTAAAGGCAAAATATAAGGTTAAATTCATGACCTAAACTAGAATAAAACCTATTGGTTGACATGATTTCTAACCATAATCATATAATATTATAAATTAATCACATTGGAGACATTACAAATAGAAAATAAATTTATAATACATTACTATTTGAAGATTTTCCTAAAGTACCCCTCACATCGCCTATAAAAGGGAACTTGTCCTTCTCTATTATTCACACCTCCTAATCCATTTTCCTTACTAGAACCCAATCCCAACACTCCTAAAAATATTATAACATCGTCCTAGAGGGAACCCATTGGGTATAAACCCATCATAAGGAGTCCTTTTGTGCAAATCTAGAGGAGACACCTGAAGAAGAGGTAATCATTTTATCCCTTCTTTCAACATTTTTTTCTTATACTTCCTATACAAAAGTTTTTACCATACTAAAATAATAAATATATCATATAAATTAATTTTAGATGTTTTTTTATGTTATTACTATATTCCTCCTTTTATTCATCCTATGAAAAAAATGTCACCATGCGTGCGTACGTATGGATTTCTGTCTCCACACCGTGGTGTAAACTGTTTTCACTTATACCTTATTTTTAAGGGTATAATGATGAATATAAATGATTTAAATAATACAAGTAAAATTATATTATTTCTATACAATATATATTACCTCCAATTCAATACCATTTAACCATTATGGAAAGGATATCGTCGTTGGGGCAAACGTACAACTTACTGTCTCCACAACGCGTTGATATTCATCCTCCACATTCACCATCCAAGAATGATTATAAAAATTCATATTAAAAATAAGTTAGAAATATATGACATAATAATTCTATTTTAATAATTTATATGTATATATATATATGTATATATATGTCTTTCACTTACTTCCACTCAATATGATATGAAAGTGGAAACATCGTTAATGCATACGTACGACCAACCATCTACATGAGCAGTTTATTCTTTTTCATATATCTGTCTATTATATATTTTTATATTCTAAATATAAATGATATATAAATAATTCTATCATTAACTAAGTAATATGATCAAGAATAATATGTCAAAACCCATGTGAAAAAGAAAGCGATTATTACCTAAAATGTTTAATTAACAAGGAATTCTTAATAAAAGGTTAACATCAGTCATAAACCAATAATATATGATATCAAAAATATTATTATGATTCTGGTACAAGTAAAAAATATGTTCAAAACCACTATATATGAGTTTCAGACACATATAGAGAGTATTGGACTTAATGTAAGGGTTATTTTTGAAATCTCATTATTATCTAAGTTTTTTTACACATAAGTGGTTATTGAAAAATATTAATCATTCATGTCCATGTTTCATAAAAAACAATAAGGAATCTTTTTTAAGGTTTTATGTAAGGTACACATTAACTAAAAAATCATTATAAATGTTATAAATATTTATACTTCAAAACCCTTCTCATTAATGCTCATGTTTTCAAAATAGTTTATTTATTTATTTATATATACATAAATGTTTTTAGAAGTTAATTCAATTTAAAATATTCAATGTGGTTTGGGACACATTGATTTAAAATAAAGTCTTTTAAATTTAGTATTTTATAAATTTTGTGACTTTATATGTTTTCAAAGTAAATATTTTATATTTCTCATAAAGAGTTTCAAAGATTTTATTAGATTATTTTAATCTTTCTTGACATCCTTCGTTGGATTTTATTGTGATTGATTTATAATTATAAAATCATCCATATTTTATTGAGGGTTTTGAGATATTTTTGACTATGTATGTGATATCATAATACCATTCACTATTTTTGGTAAATGAATTAACATTTTAAATTCTTGTTTTAGTACAAGTTTTTATGCAATGTTTCGACCATTTCATATGAGGAATGTATTATACATAGTAAGTGGTGGGTGGGGACTTCTATAGCCCCTCTATGCTTCAGTTGGTCTCATTAGACAAACTAGTGTCTCAGATCAACGCCTTAACAGAATATTTTTTAATGGTCTTGGCACGTGGCCTTGACGTAGTGAATATGATATCTGATATTACACATTCCCTCATTATTAGATTAGTTGATGATTTTACATGTGATTATTCGACTATAATAATATCCATGGGAATGTTTAAATGGAATTATTTGATTTATTCATTCCATATTATGCTCAATATAGTGTTTTAAAATGCTTTTATTTTATTTTATATCCTTTCCTTAAAAGTTTATGCTTATTTGTGATAGATTCTACTATATTATTTATCCTTACTGAGCATTTGATCTCAACTTTTTATAATGTTTTGTTTTCCTGGGATGTCGATAAGTCTTTAATGATTGATATGTAGGGTTAATCTAGGGTAATAATGGAAATATCAAAAAATTATGTATATTTCAATTTATTTTTTGAATTATAATGTAAGGATCATATATGTAACCAGCTTTCCAAGTCTACTAAACTAATTGGTCCTTTTGGACATGATTACTTGTAATCATGCTAATATATTAAAATAATGCATCGACTTTGGGTTTCTCTGGTCATGGAATTACAAACACAAAATTGGATGCATGATCCTTAGACTATCCCTTTTTATTAATAAATGTAAGAATCCATATATTTATATTTTCACGTTGCTCTATTTTTATTGGATAGAAAATAGATGTAGTTGTTATAAAATTATTTCAAAAAAATATGATTAAATTGATCAAGATAACAAGAAATGGTTGTCACCCATTTGGGCCTAACAATTAGAATTTTTTATTTGGATTATTTTATTTTGTTTTTTGGTATAACTTGGATAATTTTACAATTGATCAATTTTTTTCACTTATATTCATCAATTCCATAGAAAAGGGAATAAATTAAATTAGTAAGAATATGTGTAGTAAAATCAATCATTATAGAACATTATAAAGAAAAAATTTCTTTCAGTTAATGTAATTAAACATCATGTAAGATAAATATTTGAATGATTTGTATTTTGAAACTATATTAACATTTAATGATATTGTAGGAATATGTGACTAAACTGATGTTACATGCGGTGTAGGAACTAATGATGATTTAAAAATTACAAGGATTATAATAAGGGAATATATCTACATGTCAGAGGATCTTGATAAACAATTAGTAGTAGAATATTTTATGCATAATATATAAATAAATTCTCGGGTTATTGTGATCAATTTATATGAAGTTAAAGGAAAAAATATTTACGGGTCAAATAAAATACTTGTTGAAGTGGAATCTAAGGTCATTGAAAATAATGACATCCAAGATGAACAGTTGATGGTTATGTCAATAAATATTGAAAAATGAAGACCAATTCAAAAGAAAGGATATTGAACTCAAAAAAATAACAAAAGCTAAATTCAATTAAATATGAACTATTATTACACTTATCTGAACGAGTTGTGGAAAACCAAAAGATTCAACAAGATATTGTAGGTCTCAATTATTGGATTTATGAAATGAATTGTAGAATAAGTGTGTAGGAATAAAATATGTAAAAACTCACACAATCACTAGAGTATGTTGTCTAGTATAAAGGGACATAAGGTGGACTAAAATTCATATCTTTAAATTAGAAGAAAAATGTTCAAATAGTAACTATACGATTTAGGGACATCTATAAGAATGTAGAAGAATGTAATTTAAGGGGTATCTCAAAATTAAACAATGTTTTTTATTTATTATTTGACCACACTTCTGTAGGTGATGCTGACATAAAGGATAAGTATTCAACTATTCCGGAGATTCATCAAATGGATTGTAAGGTTCAAATACAATGTGATATGGGAAAAACTGTTCAAGGTCATGATCAAACTCTTATAAGGTTAAAAATAATTTATCTTTAGAAATTCCCCTCATAGGAGAAAACATAGGTGGTGATGAAAAATATTCCAGAGAACCAAATGTGCTGAAAATAAAATGGTATCTACAATTATGTATGGTAACATATTTTGTTTTCATTGTATACACAGTAATATTTCATTTTTTCTGAGGAATGGGATTGTTTTAAATATTGTGAAAATTTGGGGAAGATTGAATAAAGTTTCTACTGAAAAAAGTATATCATAATTATTATATTAATTAATATTATCCTAATAAATATTCACCAAGTATGAATTCAATAGGTATCAACAGAAAAACTATGCATGGATAAAAATAAAATTTTGCCTTATAGAGAAAAAAATTTCAAAAATATATATGGAACAATCCAATGTTAAAACTGAAATAGAGAGAATCTCTGAAACTATTTTTAAGCCACATGTAAACATGGTCTACAAGAATGGAACCTAGAAACATCTAAAGAGTTCACATACATCCAAATTTGAAAATTAAAAAGATAAATTAATTCCCAAATACATGTTATATACTGAAAATCAAATAATATTTTTATGCACAATCTTGAATGAAAGGTATTTTGAATAGAGAAATGACAAACTATTATTAAAACAATATTGGAATTCGATTAATATAATTCAGATTTGTAGTAGACTCCATTGTGAAAGGAAAATGTAAATCAGTGGTCCTTCATGCCATTGCATCATCCTACACCTATTGAATAAGGATATTTATCCACTTCCATTTTCTATAATATTTATATCATTATTAATGAGTAGTTTCATTAATTATAAGACACAATCTTAGAAGTATGTGTGCTCAGAAGAATAATAAATGAACCCAAAAAAATTGGTTTTTAAGCATGAAATTTTCAATTATATAAGGTTTTTTAGATATAGTTTGGAATCGGATATATGTAACGTATCGACCCAAATAGCCACCCGAACAGTCATAAACGAGCTTGATGTTATTACCTTAGGTGCACCTCCCCAAACACCAAAGGTTTTTGACTTGAAACGATGGTGTAATAGGTGTAGTAGGGAGGCTATAACTAATCATAAGAAAATAGTGGTACTAGTCTGAGTAAAAATATATAACATGAAGCATAAATTAATAACTTAGCGGACTCGAACTAGACCTGATGGGCAGAAAACAATTCAATATCACAAAACAATGGAAGGAAAATAAATACAACTGGAGCATATAAGAAATAAAAGAACATGAATATTATCACTTTTAAATACTATTGAACAACAAAACATGCATCCTATTTAGGTTATACATATCTATATTAAAAGGGTGCTAATGGATAACCAAATGTCTCTACAAAACAAGTAATCTTTTTGATATAGAAAAGGGAAACTAAACAAAGTAAACTCCATCTAGGTATGACCTCAAGGTCCACACCAGTCTCAATAACAAACAACACTATCATTCAGCTCCTGAGGATGATCTTTTACCTACATGAAAATCTATAAAGTCTACACACATCTCGAAGGACCCATGTAGGGTGTGAGACAAATCTGAGTAGGATACCACCAATATGGTGCATACCTATTAAAGTGTTTAAGTATGTATACATATCAATATAAATTATGCAACGAAATGAAATTAATAATCATGATATCCAATGCATCTCAACAGCCACAATGGAGTGTCACATACTTCGTCCAATATCGGAATATCAGAAGTAAATAGATTGTTTGTCACATTACCCAGGTACCCATGTCTTCAAAAGTCCCACGTGAACCCTTTGGTTCCCCTCAATCTTGTAACATGAAACCATGTCCCTCTTGATACATTGTGCCTCAAAGTTCTGATGTCCCAAAGGCATGCCCAAAAAACATAACTCTAAGGAACAGTGATGCATGCCTTCAAATAAGTAACTGGAGGGACTACGATATCTACCCTCAAATAATGTAACTGAAGGGACAGTGTTGTCTGCCCTTTGATAAAGTGACTTGGTCCACATCCTCAATCACGGCGGTCATTAGCTCAAACCTAATAGCCCCATCAAAATCTCTCAAATTCTCCTTGCATTCCACGCGGATTCCCATGGAATGTGCCCACCCTAAAACAATATAACCTAAACCAAAATTATTGGGGGCCTATACCGACATGAGTGGTCAAAACCACATCATCACATAGTCTCTCGGTCTGCAAACTACTCAAATCATGGGTGAGCGGTAATCACCAAAATAGTTCTAATACTACAACATCTCAGGCACCTCATTCCCCTGCAACCATGTCCCTCAATATCTGATGGCATTTCCATCCATGTAAATTAGGTCATTCCCAACCTGACACTCACTACCTCAATCCCAACATCCACGACGCCAAATCCCAGAGTCAAAACCACCCAATGTAATCTGGTCCAAGCCCAAATTATGATCAACATCATTAAAGAATATATGGTCCACATCCAACATAACCCCAAGTGTTCCATCATATGAAATATCATGCATCACATATATTATAATAATGAAATACATTAAATATTCTTGGAAAACTAAAAAGTAGAATTGCACTAGCTAGGTGTTGTCCCATACCAGCACTATGGTCTTGAAATCCTCTGATAAATTTAATCACACTTAAACAATATAAAATCTAAAGTTTAATCATCATAATTTATTTTAAACAATTTTTTCAAACTCATCCATAATGTCTCAATTGATCAACAACCCCTCGCTCGGCCTCACTAAAGAAAAACATGTGCAAGGCATACCCAACGGTATCCCCAAAGAATAATATTCAGTTTAACATGCTACAATAGATAAAATAATGTCTCTAAAAATTAATCAAATATATGATAAATGCAGAACCACCCAAAAGACCATGAAAACATAAAACAAAGTATGCACCACCTGCCTCATAAACGTATGATGACCTAACTCTGGTAACAAACTATAATACAATCTAAATTGAGGTAGATCAACTGATCAATCAAAAATTATTAAACCCAAAAAATATGGTTTAGAATTGAACTCATGACAGATGACTTAATATGAATCAAGTCCATACTGAGGGGAATATAACGCATCTGACAACGATCGAATTGGACTTCGGATGAAGAAATATGATCAATTTGATGTCCCGATTGTTTGGGGTACAGAGGTTCTCTCCAAAACCTCTAAATGGGGCTATTTCCTATTTTAGGAGAAAAACGACATGGTGTGTACTTAGGACTATACACCGTGTGGCTTCATTAACTGTTCCAAATATGGGTGGCCTACTTTTCCGACATGATAAAATTAGTACATAGTATGTACCAAGGGGTACACGACGTGTACATGGTTTTTCATTGCTTCCTTGCAGACTTACCGACAAGCCCCATATAATCCTCATACATGGAAGGACTACACAACATGTACACGAATTACATGGTGTGTACTTGGTTAAAACATTTCTGTGTTTCCAACACACCCACACGCCTTTTACGGCATCCCCACATGACCATGGGTACACATTGTGTACTTAGAAGTACAGAGGGTGTGTCCCTAAAATTTCTAGAACTTCCCATTTTCCCTATTTTTCTCAAAAAGTCACAAAAAATTAAAATAAAAAGAAACACATACTGTAAAGGAAGAATCATGTTCTTACAAACTTCCCCCCATTAATAAATTCATTCTCGAATTTCCCTTCCATGGGTGGCGAATAAACATTTCAAGGAAAATATTAACCCCCAAATAAACCAATCAAAAGTTCACTAACCTATTTCTGGACATAGGGTCCTCTTATGAGGTATCATCACTTTTTCACCTCATCAGTTCTCATGTGTTGCATCCAACACCCTACGTATCCACACCGCATTAGCATCCACCTTAAAGAGGTCCTACGTCCCATGGATTCTCAAAACAAACCGGGTGCATTGAACCTCATGTAACCTTCATTCCTGATGCCCTGATGCCTGAGGAACCTCTTGTAACAAACATACTCGATTCCCCTGTTGTGAAGTACCTCATACATATACATAAATAAATCACACACACGATATGGCTTCACTCCCACTAATCCGCATCTAGTCAGTCCACTTATATCTTGTTCACCTTGTGCACTCAAAATGGTCATGCCTCAACAGGCCATGAAAAAATAAGTAAAAAAAGATCCCGACCACACCCGTTATGTACCTCTAAGTGTCACTGGCTCACTATCCTTCTCATCCCCCACCAGCTCCAAGGCGTGCACCTATCCAAACATATGTCTGCCTGATGCGTATCCTCTCAGCAGTACTGCACCAGTCACACGCCAGTGACACCACATCTGGGTCCCACTGTCTCTTTTATGTCCTCCACGTGCATTTGAATCTTTTCTACCTTTCCCTATTACTAAACCTGAACCATCTTCTGATTCCATAGTATGTCCTATTCCCTGATTACTAGCCGTCTAAGAAGTTTTCCTGCATAACCTCTTGAGATTCACAACCTATCCACATTCCTACACTCCATTGGAGGTATATCGCACTGAGTCTGGAAATTCCCCGGGTGCCCACAATGAATTAAAACCACTACTGAACTATAATGAGGTGTTCTAGATAAGTCCTTGGTTTAACTTCCCTACTGGAACTCAACCCTTCTTCGCTTCCTTCTATCCGAAATTTCACCTGAAGATGACATCTAGCCCAAGTGAGACCTCTCTTTCTCATTTTCCTCCACTCTGAGTTCCTGGTTTACCACCTCTTATAATCAACTAAGGCTAAAGATATTTTACAAGATCCGAATGGAATTTTGTAATCCATCCTCGAAGAACATCACCCATGTTGACTCATCCCTTACTATACCATCTGCAAATCGAGACCGCTCAGTGAATGTAGCAGCATAGTCCATCATGGACATGTCACCCTAATGAAGGCTCAAGAACTCTCGATCACTCTCTTCCCTCAGTGTCTCTAGAAAAATGTTCATGAAGAATTGTCCCTTGAATTCCTACCATTCCAGCCCATAATGTCTTCAAGGATGTATCTACACATCCCACCTGTGCTTTTCTGGTGCTCCCAGCATGTACATCACCACCTTCACCAACCGCCCTAGAGGAATCTCGAGCTACTCAAAGAACATTTTCATGCTCTATATCCATTTCTCAGCTCCCTATGAACCACCTCTCCTAGAAAAAGTGGTAGGTGATGCAATTATAACTCCCATGTTAGATATTCCAATGAAGGTTATGTACCCTTTTCGCCACTATAGAACCCCTGTGAGACACGTACCACACTAAATCGATGTTGCTCGTCGAGCCATAGACCAAACACTACAAACCCAGCTGCTACTCTACCGGCATAGAATCCTGAACCTTATCCCTTCTCAGATTCTATACCTTCAACTCATGCTCTACCTACCCCGCATGGTAATGAACATGTTCGTGCTCCTATGGCACTATATCATCACCCGCCCGACCTTCCATCGAGCAATCTAGGAGGAACCCTCTGAATACAATAAATGGGAAGACAGTCCACATATATGTAAAAATATATTAATTGTAGCTACTAAATGTAGTAACAAAGGCAGATCATAACTACTACCCTTACTCTCCCATACTGTAATCATGCCCCACGGCATCTCGGCTTCATGGCCTCTTTACCCTCCCTCAACAGAGCCATGTATCAAAAGTACCTTGGGCCATGCCCATCCTGACAACCAACTTTACCTCAATATGATGACCTAATCACCCAATCCAAGCTACCAAAATAACCTCAACCATAGTACCTTCTTGGTCATACAAGATCTAGGCCCAAGTCTCCTACCACATGCAATTCAAAATACATAAAGCATGGAAGAGTAAATTGTAATAAACTAGAAATTCTATCAGTAATTTCACCTATTACATTTTAAAAGCATTAAAATCATAGCATTTGATTTTATTCAAACGGTTTTATCACTTCAAAAATAATACACGAAGTTATTAAATTGAAGTACACTAATAATGTGCCTATAAAAACCAATAAACCATGCCTTTTCATACCGAGACATGCTCCACAAATCACAATCAATAACGTCACAAAACATGTGAGACACCAATGTTGAAATCATTTAAACTGTAATATAGGAAAAATAAAAATAGAAATTCACACCCAAGGAAACTTTGTCCATCCCCAGTACTTGGGGTTATAGTCACCCAAGCACAAGATAGATTCCCAGTTCCAGTAACCACTTATTTCCAGTCTAACATATCCCAAATATTATACCAACAGAAATAAAAAAGATAAATCTCAATCTCATTAGTAGCCAACAAAACTGATACTAAATCCCTATCAACAACTCCTTTGATACAACTTTGTTACATCTCGACCCAAACAGTCATCGGAACAGTTCTAAATGGGCCTGGTGTTACTACCTTATGTGCACCTCCTTGAACGCCATCAGATGCCAACTAGCAACCAGGGTGTAACAGGTATAGTGCGGATGTTATACCCTCTCCGAGGAAAATATTGGTACTGGTAAGAGTAATAATATATCATATCCATTAGAAATTTCTGACTCAGTAGACTCAAACCAAACCTGTAGAGAGGAAGTACATTCAATAACACTAAAGAGTGGATGAAAAATAAATACAGATGTATTAGAAATGAAATAGAAGTTCATGCTGAGTATCACTTGTAAATACTACAGAACAAAAAAACATGCATCCAAGGTAGGTCATACATATCCATATAAAAAGGGATCTAATGGATAACAAACTACAAATAAAATAAATGTAAGCATGTTGATACTGAAAACAGAAACTAAACAATGTAAACATCAGCAAAGTATGACCTCAAGGTCCACACCAGTCTCCATGCCAATATGTACTATGATCCAGCTCTTGAGGTTGATGATTTGCCAACATGTAAATCCCTAAAGTCTACACACATCCTGAAGGTCCGATGTAGGGTGTGAGATGAATCACAATTGGATACCACCAATATGGTGCATGCCTAGTTTAAGTGTTTAAGAAGGTATGAATCTCTATGTTAAGTTTAAAACACAATGCGATAAATAAAAACCATATCCATTGGTGCTCAACAACCACCAAGGAGTTTCACCTGCTTTAGCCAATATTGGAATATTTGATGTAAATATAGTGCTCGACCCTTGAACCATGTACCCTTGTCGTCACAAGTACCTTGTAAACCCATCGGTTCCACCTCAATCATGTAACCCATAAAATTATGCCACCTAACACCTCGTGTCTCAAGGTAATGACATCCTGAAGGCACACCCAAACAAAAGTAACATGGATTAAAAGTGATTCATATCCTCAAATAAGTAACTAGATGGACCACGATGTCTTCCATCAAATAGAGTAATAGGAGAGAAATCGATGTCTTCATGCAAATAATGTTTCCCATCCCATGGCCTCAATCATGGTGATACTCAACCCCAAACCTGATTGCCTCATCACTATCTCCCAAAGGCTCCTCGACATACACTTGGATTCTTATGTAAAGCACCCCCACACCCTTATACCAATAGTACTTAAACTGAAACTATCCTTGGCCTCTACACACATGAGAGATCAAAACCACCTTATCATAGAGTCTCTTGGTGTGCACACTACTCAAATCACAGGTGAGTGGTAATCACCAAAATAGTTCCAGAGCCACAATGTCTCTAGAACCTTGTTCCCCTATAACCATGTCTCTTAGTATATTATTGAATTTCCATCCATTTAACCCATGTCGTTCCCAAAATGACAGTCTCACTACCTCAATCTCGACGTCCATGATGACCAATCATGTTTTCAAACCCACCCAAAGTAATCTGAGCCTAGCACAACGTGTGATCAACATCACTCAAATATATCCATGCCATTCCCAACACAACCCCAAGGGTTCCAGTATATTCTATAACACTCATTACCTATATAATCACAATGAAATATTTTAAATAGTAGAGACACACTGAAAAGCAGAATTGCACAATCCAAGTTTTGTCCCATACCTGCTCTAAGGAAATGAAAACATATGATAAATATAATCATGCTTAAAAAATATAAACTCAGAAGTTTAATCATCACAATTAATTTAAACCAATTTTGGAATACTCGGCAAAAATTCCCAAATTGAAAAACGACCCCCCACCCGGCCTTGCTCAAGATAAATTAGCTAATGGGAATACCCAATGATATCCCACAAATCTATTATTCAGTTTAACACTCTACAATGGATAAAATAGGGACTCGCTCAAAATAACAAAATATGTGCTAATAGTGCGGCCATGAAAAAGTCCACGAAAACATGAAAATAAATATGCACCACCTATATCATGAATGTATGTTGATGCACCTCCAGTTACAACCACTAATTTGGTCTAAATCGAGGTAGATCTACAAAAGAATAAAAAAATCATAAACCCAAATAAAATATTTCAGATCCAAAATAAAGAGAAATGACTCAAGAGGATTCATGGCCTTACTATGGGGGTTCTAATACAACTGACGAAGATCAATTATGACTTTGGATGTAAAAACATGATAAATATGAATTTACAGTTGTTTGGGTGTGTAGGTTCTGTCTAGAACCTCAAAAGGAGGCTACTTACTGTTTTAAGTGAAAAAAACAAAACTACACAATGTGTACTTAGGACTACATGATGTGTGGCTTCTTTAACTATTCCAAAGATAGCTGGATTATTTTTCCGACTTGCTGACATGACTACACGGCATGTACCACGGGGTACACAGCATATACATAGGACTATATGTCGTGCGGCTTCATTAATTGTTCCAAAGAGGGCTAGCCTACTTTTTTGAATTTTCGACATGACAACATATCATACACATAGGGGTATATTGTATGTACTTGGTTTTTCCTCTCTTCCACACCGACATACCCACATGCCATGTATATTCTTCATACACTACTAGACTACACAACATGTACGAGTACTATATAGCTTGTATGTGGTTAAAGAATTTAACTCAGCCAACACGCCCACATGCCTTATATGGAATCATTACATTACCAAGGTTACACATTGTGTACTTTAGAGTACATGGAGTGTATCCCTAAATTTCTTAAACTTCCCATTTTTCCCATTTCTCTCAAAACAGATCACAATTTTAAAAGAAAACGAAACCAGTACTTATAAAGAATAACCTAGTTCTTACAATAATAATATTTATAAAATGTTTAGGTTTCAAGGTATTATTGAATAGAAAATCGACTGATCCGTATGATATTTGGTTGCAAAGTTTTACTTGAATAAATTATAAAGAACTTGTTTAATCATGTCGAATATTCCTTGTAACATTTTTTGTGTTTTTATTTAAGTATAAAATATCCAATTATGGTAGGAAAATATATTAGAGTATTATAATTAATAGAATTTGTCATAATATATTTATATTCTAAAATATTATTTTAGTTTTGTATATTTTCTGAATATTAAAATACTTTTTATTCTAGAAGAGTTAATTCTCTATAAGTGGCTTCCCAAAATATGAAGACTAATTCAAAAACATGTTATTGAAATTAAGGGGGATTTGTATATTATTATAAAATGCTTAAATATACTCTTTTTTGATTGAAGGATCATATGAGGTTTAAGATGTTAATGAAGAAAAATTGAATTGTTCATTGATTTTTTAAAAATTCAATATTTAATGAGATTAATTGTCTTACATACACATTTTGTGATTTAATAATTTTAAAAAATATATTTTGGTGTGGGATTTTGTGATTTAATTCGTTTTATTAAAAAACATTGAAATATAAATAGATCAATAAATGTATTGGACCTAGAAAGTAACGTAGATAGCCTTCTATGTATTATCTTATACTCTTGGTTCCAACACCAAGCCCTAGGTCAGTAGTTTTATCATATTTTTTTGACTCCCCAAGTAATATATATTTACATTACTCACTATATGTTTTGAGATATCAATAAATAAATTGTTGGAAAAATAATTACAAAATCTTGATAAGTGAAGGATTCTTGATTTTTAATTCTTAGTAGAAAAATTCTGATAATTGATATCAAGTATTGGTGAAAATAAATTATTACTAATGTGGTATAATTTTTAAGAAACAAAAAAAAATTATCTCTCTTGATTAATTGAAAAAGGGAATCATGAATAATGTGAATAATGAAAATTGAGATATCAATTGGATAAATATTGTGAAATTTATCTTCATATGAAATTAAAAAAATAAAATGAAAAACTATTCAAAAAAAATTCATATAAAGATAGAGTTCAATGTAAATTTAATCTTCTTCGTTCATTTAAAAAAGAGTACGAGGGTTGAAAAAAATTCATATGTTATTATTAAAAAATAATGGGGGTTTATTATTGAACCTCATAAATATTTGAGTGGATATTATGATTCAAAATGATTTTAATTTTTTACACTATGATGACTCTAATAAAATTTTCAACAATATAAATAATTATGGGTGATTTTATAGGATATCAAAATAAGAATTCAGTTGATGATGTGTATCGTGAATGAGGATGAATCTATCAAAGAGTTACTACACATTGAAGTAAATAAAATAAGTATTACACTTTAATGAAATGTTATTTTGTAAAAAAAGGCAAATAATTATCTTGGATATGTTTTGAATTGAAATGAGTGAAAATTTGGAATTATACATTCATAAATACTAGAGACACTGATAAAATTCAAAACAGAAAATGTTAGTGTGGATTTATCTTGATGTTTTGTAAATATATTCTATGATGTCGTGCATATGTGATGATGGAGTGAAAGACTCTATCTAAATGTAGAGGTTGATTTTCAATACCCATATATATGGAAATTGTTGAAAATGTGTGATAAATAATGACTAATGGATACCGGTATAAAGTTCCTCCTATGAAAATTATATTTATATTCGTTAGCAGAAGTTTTCATAAATCTAGTTAGGATGGTTTTGTAATTTTTTTAGTGAATGTTAGCTATACATAAAAGTAGCACTACAACATTGAAGCTGTGTGAAGGTATTTGAATATTATATAAGGCCTTTAAATGGGAATTATTCCAATTATAAATATTTCATAAATCTAAAATTGGAGAATAAATGGGTAGAAACTCCATCTATGTAGTGGTAACCTCAGAATTTTGTTTGGGTAATGGTGTGTGGCCTATATAAACACTCCCATCATTGCGAGTGCAGTGGATGATCACCGTTCATCATTTGTTTACACGTTGAAATTAATAAAGGATTTTGTGAGTGATGTGGGGGTTCACACAAACTTGATGGGGTTGGATGAAGAATACCACCGAACCTTTGGGGTTCTTATTACTCTCACTCTGTGAAAACCTGTAGTTATTGAGATTCATGATTATATGGTGTTGATGACTGATTTTAATTGATCTAGTTGATTTGTGGGCAAGGAAACATGCCTTTGGGATGGGATTCCTCAACCCATGGTGGGGAGGGTAATAGGAAATCGCCCTTTGAATAAAGAGAATATGAGACTCCCATCTGATAAATTGATTGATGTGGGGAACTCTAGAAGAGGCATTATATGAGGTGAAATGGATTCAAACATTTCACATTTGGGTGTGATGGTGTTACTAATAATATTGTTATAAATGGTGAAATGTATTTATTTATTACTAATATAGTGGTTATGTTTAACTATTTTAAGCATTGTGAGAATATAATCATTGTTAGTCTCATTCTTCTTAGGAAGTAAAATTTGTAAGATTAATGATTTGTTCTGAAAGCTAACCTCTACATTGAGGCTCTTTGATTAAAGATGCATACTGATGGGATGAGTATTTTTCAACAAAAAGTTTTCATTAGAGGACTTCAAAAAAATAGCTTGGTGGATCATATGAATTTCTATTTTGTTAGGTATGGTTTGATTTCATGAATGGGATTTTATCTTCAATATTTTCCCTATAAAAATACCTGAACTCAAGTATGTATAAAAAATTATTTCCTTAATTTGTTATTAGGGAATCCAAAATTCCTTTTTCTTCTTTCTTCTACTATGGGAATTCCAAATAAAAATGATAAGGCCACTAAAGCTGCATAATTTGGACAATATGCTAGTGTTCTATTGGGGTTTGATCTATGTTCTTTCATGGTTAATTATATTATCATGTATACCTTGGATGATGATATCCCTCTAATGGTACCATAAGATATATAACATGCCTCCTTTCTCGATTATCAATTCATAAAACATCCAAAAGATAAATGTTATAAAAATGTTGTATGCGCATTTTTTATTAGAAGGGCATCATGAGACCTCTAGTGGGAACGTGATGAAGCGGAAAACACTGAAGAATAACAATATTTCTATTTTTGGTTTGTAATCCCCTACTAATAAATTTAATGTGTATGTTACACAAGCAGTGGAAGATGCATCTCTAGAAATTCCTCAAGGGTCTCAAGAAGCTATGGATATTGAAAATGTTTTTTGGTGCATCAAACAGAGGATTGTAGGCCTAACGTTAATTATGTGATAGGGTTGGCCCTAACAATGGTGTTTGATCAGGGTGTGAATATCAAATTGAGGGTCACCTAAAATCTAGAGTGATTTTTGAAAAGGATCTTGAAATCTTTGATCTAGTGACTGACGAGAAAAAAATTACAAGTGATGGTTTGAATATTTCGAGGAATAAAGATAAAATTATTAAATTAATAGAAACATAAGCATTCAAGGGAAATTTGGATAATGTAGAGGACATATCTCCAAAGAAACCAACCTATATTCTGGATTTATCTGATGTAAATGGTGTTTCGATTGATGATGAATGATTTATTCCTGGTCCTCCAAGGAAAGTAAGATATCAGAATGATTACTCATATATGAGGTTATCTATGGTTACCTTGTATCATGGCCCTATAGATTATGGTTCTGAATGATATGGTGATTATGATTCTTCTTATTAGTATGACATTGATATTTTATTTTTCCCTGAAATTGGGGCATGAATGATTGTATAACCCCATCCATCTAACTCTTATCATATATTTTTCATTATTTTAATTAAAAGAAATCATACCTAACATTTTTGGGAAAAATTATATATTTGTGGGGTCCATATATCAATATACCAAAATATTTCCAAACTATTTCATTAATGATTCTTTTTAAAGTGCTAGTTTTTGAAGGGTTTTCATAACACATATTATGGGAAAGACACTTTTATAAGATAATAAAAGTGAGTTACAAATTTTAAATTATTTTTTTTAAATGGGTTTGAACCTATACAGATAAAAAATATTCCTATATGAATAGTGAGATGATATCCACCATATAGTAACAGCTGATGATGTAGAGAGTTGGATCATTTCCAGATGTATATGGAAATAGATGAATAAATAGTTAAACAATGAAACATTATGCATGTAATATTTATGTTGATGTAAATAAGTGGAAATAATTTCCTTCCAAAATCATGAAATTAACAATATAAGGTCAATTTTATGTATCAAGCAATGTGATGACTTTCAAATTTCATTTTAGAATAAGAAAGGAAATCAAGAATTATTCTAAAAATAGAAGGTATTGGAGTATATTTATGATCATAGAAAAGTAGAATGATATTTAATGACCTCTCAAGTAAAGAATATTCTTGTTTTGATATTCAGATAAATACAATAAAAGAAGGCATGGAAATCAAATAGTACCAAACAACACTCGCTTATAATTTTTAATAATTAGTGATATTGTTTTTTCAGGTGTCCTATGTTCTTTTTTCCTTATTATGTTGTGACAAAAAGTGGCAAGGGTGGGCAATGCGACCTTGGTGATATAGTACATCAACCCCTAAATGTTGAAAGTTTCATCATCCCATGGTGGAGTGACCTAGAATAAAACCAATAAGCAGTGAGATTAGTATTTTTAGTGCATCAACACAATGGTGGAGGAACGCTTCATGGACTATCTTATAGTAGTAAACCAATAAAAAATTAATCAATCCTTATGATTTCACTAATTTATATTTTCTGAATCATAGATAGATAAATTTGGGTAGAATATTCAAATATTAAATCTGATAAAAGAGTCCAAGATAAAGACAAATCATAGTAAACAAATTAATCAATAGGTAATAATCCTACCAGGCACTGTTAGAATAAATTGAAGGGAAAAATCATGGTAATAATTTATACCCTAATTCACTGATATGTATATATCACCTTAACTCCTTTTAGGGATAATAATATGTTTCACTGAAATGAGTAGGTTTACTAATAAAAAAAATTTAAGTGGGATAATAATCATTTATTTAAAAACAGAAATTTTATTAGATAGGTTAATATGATTATCATCATTTATAAGAGGGTTTTATAGTTATTTTGATGATTTAAAAAATCCAAGTTAAATTTTATTTACATTACCTTTTTGGTTTCTAAGGGGTTATTAAGGTAAACATCCATTAATGTTCTACATGATTTAACATTATAGAAATTAATTATTTCAACTTGATTTTATTAATTTTTAATGGATGAATTTTTTTCTCAATATCATTTCCCAATTTTTTCAAGATGATAATGTCTCATAATAATTAATGTAGTTTCATTTACAAATGATTCCAAGGGTTTGAATGTTTTGGATAATGTTATTTCGGTTAATTTTCACATGTGGATGGATTTTATGATTTTTTGGTTCATGGTTGGTTTGATTTGTGTAATATTAGATCCATTAATAATCATTTTGAATGGTTTTATTGAATAGATTTTATTTTTTATCATATATACATTCATTATATAAGATAATGTTATGAAAAATTTTATTATTATAAATAATAGAATTATTTTTTTCTAATTGGTTATGTGAAGGGTATTAGTTAGTATTTTTGAAATTATAATTCATAATATCATAATTAGATTTAATGTTTTTAGGAAATTAGTTAATTATAGGGTTTTTAAAATTTTTAAATGGTTGTTTAATTAATTAAAAAAAATTTAATTTCTGTAAGATTTATTTATTTAATTATAAAAAATATTTATATCCAAATATTCAATCGATTCCAATTTTTTAATCAAATAATTTTAAAAATCAATTTTGTACACATTGGACATGTAAGAAACCTCACAAATAATGGGGAAAAGGATGTTGGATAGGTGTCTTCATAGGATGAAATAAATATTTTTGTTTAATGGAATTTTATTTTGAATAATTGGATAGGGGTTTTGACTAAATGTGTGATGGATAATGGAATGGATAAAATGATGAAAATATATATTTACTAATTTAGGGTGCTATATATGGTCTATGAAAAGGGGAAGGACTCAAAACTAAACTAGTATGATAACATTATTGGCTAAAAATTTTTCAAAACATTAATTTCATTTAAACCATAAATTAATTGAAAAAATTATTTATTTCAAATTTTTGGTTTCACTCAGAACATAAAACCAATATGATATTTCCTATTTAGTAAAATAATATTATTTTCTAACCATTATGTTAATGAGTTATATAAATGAAGTAAAAGATTATAGAACATGTGAACTGTCAAAACTAACATATATCATTACACATTCCACAAATAAAATTTCATAAGAGAAGTATTTAATATGGATATATTTAGGAAATTAATGATGATGACATAATGAAATAATTTTGTTAATAATTTCCCAATCTCTACAAAGAGTTTCATCATGATAATTCCAAATGATCATTATTTTCTTCCTTTAATTTGTAGTTATAGAAGTAGGGACATAATTTTCAAGGAAATATTTTAGTGAAATATGCTGGAAAGTGATTGGGCTATGGGATATATAAATTATAGAAATAATTATATAATTTTTAAGAGATGATAATAAGTCCCATGGTTTGACAAGATTCACATCCATACCATGTGGTTTTATTATGGACCAAAGGACTTGGAATTGTTTTCAGTGAATGTGAGGATCATTCCTATTAACCAATTATATTTTTACATATGTTGACTCATTTTATGTTTTAATTAAATATTTAAATTAAAATACAGAAATATAATTGTGAGGTTTTTATCTTAGATATGAAGAAAACATAGCACCATGAAGAGTTTCTTAACATTGGTATTATCCATATTGATATTTTAATTTCTATTTTTTTGATGTTTATTTTCTTTTTTTCATTAAATTAATGTTAGTTCTATTTAAATTTCATAGGAATAATTTTTATATTATTTTTAGGCTAGACTCTAATGCATGTAAATACTCATTTTTAATATTAAAAAAAATAAAAAACAAAAAATTATGTATATATAATGACAAATTCTAGCCAAAACCCACTAGTATGGTAAAAATAAAACAATAAAATAAAAACCTAACACCGAACAAAGTGTTTTGAGAAAAAATGTTGTATATTTTCATCTTCAGAAGACAAAATAATTATAAGACTCACAAAATCATTAAATTTTCACAATACTATGTATACTTCAGCAACTTTAGCATCATTTTTTCAAGATTTTTATATATATAATTTTTTTTTAAAAATAACACTTTTTTATAAATAATAATTCTTAATAGTTTTCTATCGTTTATGTTTCAATAATATGAATTTTTTCAAATATTTCTGGATTATAAATTTTTATGGACATTTTTTATATTTATGAATTTTTATTGACATTTTTAAATCATAATTCTTTAGAGAATTTTTACAATTAATTTTATTATATTATTACAATCTCAATTTATTTTTTTTATATGTAATTTTGAATCCATTTTCCTTCCCTGAAAATGATGCAAATATTTAGTGTGTGTGAAATATTTCATATAAAACGTGTCATAATAAAATTAATTTATATGGATCAACAGATGTTAAAAAAGTATTACCCTATGTATAAATGTCAAGAAAGGTAGAAATCTGAACACTATTTGTTAATATAAATTTTTGAAGGGTAATAAAAATTTAAATTAAAGGTATAAAAGCGAGTTTTCCATTATAAAATAAATGATTTGATTTATATGTATTTCATTATGTGTACGAAAATCATCATTTTTTAAAATCGAAATCATTTGAAAATAAAACTAGTACAACTTTCTCAAAGTGTATTAAAAAACATCATCATTAATTAATTAATCCCTCAGTCAATGTTAAAATAATATTTGTAATTAAAACATTTAATAGCATATAATCTAAGAGAAAAATACGTATTCATTTTCCAATATTCCTTTGAAAATGATTATTGTACCTCAATTAATACCAAGAATAATAAATTGTCAAACATCCATTAAAAACTTCTAGTACCCAAAAACTAAATCACATCCTTTATTTATAGTAACTACTTAGTACATTATAAAAGAATATTTCACGTCCAAGTTTTCTAGATTAAGATATAAAAATGGATGGTGACGTTTTTATCATATTAAAATTTACGATTGAGTAATCATTAGAATATTAAGATGGTTCAATCCAAAATAATAATTTTTTAAAAAAAATAATTAAAAAAAGATATTATCTTCATGTAAATATCTCCAAAAGCATAATCAACATATCAAAATCATAAAACTCAAATTTCTAAACACAGATTATCATCAAAAGGCTCCATAAGAACATTAATATGGATTGAAAAAAAACACATAAAAAATCTATTATTAAGTCAAAAAATTGGAAACCTCTTACTAATAGAAAAAGAAATATAAATAAAAAAATGTAACTAAAAATGTATGAAATAATATTCTTGTCAAAAATATAAAATAATATTTATGTAAATATATTTTGAATATTTTAAAAACTATTGAAAGAAGAAGATTTCAAATTTTTTAATTTCAAAACATCTCTCAGATTTCCGACTAAAGCCCTCTTAAATATGAACTGGAATCTACTTTTTATAATTCCTCCCAACTCTACAACATGTTATTCTATATACCTCATGTCATGACCCATCCCCTGGGGCCTGTGCCATTACTACCACAAGCCCGCCTTCCATAGGTCAGAGGCTGGTGACTAGCACCAAAGGCGTAATTCCCTAAATCTGGGAAGGCATTGACTTTATAACTATAAACACACACAACAAAGAACACAGATGGATACAAAACACTAAGAAAAATTTCATAACAATAGAGTACTAAAAAGTAAAGGGGCCGGAAATACAATCCCAACTGTAAGGTACAAGTACATCTGAAAAGTGAAAAAACAGCTAAAAGATGAAAAGAAGCTCCGAGATCGACCACCATGGATCCTAACTGAATGGTGGGTACATATAGACTCCTCAGAAATCCACATCTTTCAGTCTTCTTCGGGTACCGACTCATCATGAGGTCCACCTCCGGGCACCGTCCAGTCCTAGTACAGTCAGCCTCGGTCAGCGTTTTTCATCGTCTACATCCAAAACAATGAGGTGACGGTGTATCCCATGTAGGGGTGGGTATAAAGATACTCAGTAGGGACCTGAGACTCTCAACGTCTCACAAAATCCAACATGGACAAACCAGAAGGTATGAAATAAATTGATAACCCCACTTAGGTATATGGCCATACATATACCTAAGTTATCAAGTAATCCAACTCAATCATGAGGAAAAAAAGTTACTGACTCAGATCACATAGTTATGAAACATATTAAGAGAGATAGAGATGATCTAATGTAGCCATTGAAGCATCTATTCTGTCAGATCCACACAGGATCTTGGAATAGAAATCAGAACTGTCGAACCCACACAGGATCCAGAAACAGTAAACGGAGCTGTCAAACCCACACAAGATGCAGGAACAGTCGTCGAAGTTGTCGAACCCACACAGAATCTATGAACAGTAATCCGTGTTTTAAAACCCACATAGAATACATGAACTGTCGTCTGTGATGTCTAACTAACACATGATCTAGGAACACTAGTTAGTGCATAGCCAGCCACAAGGTTCCGCACAAATCATGCTTGATTTCGGGAGGGTCTACTCCTCAATCCAAATGTCGATATATCAACTACCACTAAGTCCCATTTTTATGTATCCAAAATATCAGTCTTGCCATAAGAAACTCAACGTGATAGACGGTGTATCAATCGGACACCCGGTATAAGAGTTATTGGAATTTCGGTTCCGAGGTCCTATTCGGATTTACATTCGATCCAACCTGGACGTACCCCAACTGTATCCATACCTTGAGTGAGATATACCAAATGACCCTTCACCTTCCATGGTTTCTGTCACCATAGATGGTTCATCAATCAGATGCAGGTAGCTCATGATATGGGAAAAAGAGTCGAAAATGGTCAAATGGGTCCAGGTCAGGTCCGGCCCAGTCGGACCGAACTGGCACTAACCAGGTCCCGAATGGGGTCTGAGCCCTTCCACAGGTCCGACCCAGTATGTGGGTCTGACCTGGTCTTCGGGGGCATCCCAGGCCGGTGGGGAAGGCCTGGACCTCCCTGGGTCCGGCACGTGCTGGGTCCGGCCCACGCGGCTAGCTGCCCGTGCGGTTGGCAGCCTGCGGGGTCCGCCCTAGCTGCGTCCATGGGTTAGGCCGCACCCCTATAAATCCTAAAAGAAATATCTGTTGTGGTTGAAGTCAAACCGTTGCCACTTGGCGCCAGTCCGCATCATGCAGGACCCAGCTACGGGTCCCACTCCTCGCGGTTGGATGGGCGGTCAGCCACCTCCCACGCGGTGCAGTTGCACAGTGCCTCTTCCAGCAACCCAGCGGCTCGGGTTGTCGGTCTTCCTCGCAGCTGGCCTTACGTCATCCACCACGGCTTCTCCGGTGACCCAGGGGCTCGGGTCGCTGGCTTTCTTCATGGTCGGGCTTGTGTCAGCCACTGCAACACCACTACGGCCCTTCAGCTGCGGGTTACTCCTCCTATGTCGCAGTTGTTCCGCCGCCATCCATGCGGTTATGATTTTCACTCCATCCATCAAAGAACATTCTGCCGGTCACCGGATGAGTTTTAGTGGCCCGATTCTTGTTTCAGAAGTAGTCGGTCATTCCTCAGGATTTCGCCTTCGATCTCCAATCATTTTTTATGATAATATCTCATCCTGGTTTCATGTCATTTTAGCGTCAAATTCCACAAAGAAGGTGGTGGGTTCGGGCCGTGTTTGTTCGGCTCGCACCTTCCGTGTTATGGTGATATCATACAGCTTCGAATTATCATCCTCGATGGAAGACAAAGAACATGAAACAATTAACAAGCTTGTACCCCAACCTTTGGTCATTGATCATTGAAGAAGTCACCGAAAGGCAGACGTCGATTGGTTGTAGATGAATGTGTCCTACGTCGAGGAGGTTCCGAGGAAGGAAGTCGAAGTCAGGATCGAGGTTGACCTTCTTCGTTGGTTGGATTGTTCCTCATCGGTGGAAGACATTCTTTGCTGGGAGCCTTCTCCCATGTTCTTTCCTCTCCCAATTTCCACCCAAAGAAATATTCCCACCAAATTAATAGATTATTCTTAACTATTATTTAATCATTGGAACATAATTCAAAAATATTCAAATTAATTAATTAATGTTATCTATAAATTAATCGAGAGGATTTGACACCATAAAGTGTGGATCTCAAGAGGGTTCTCCCCACTTAATGGGGAGTTCAAGAGGTTTTAACCTTGGGTGGTCCCCACTATATTAAACATGAAGACAATATTAGGTTCAGGTGGGCCCCACATCCATAACCTCTCATGGGAGTTTAAGGTGTGGTGGTCCCCAACTCCAACTTTCGTGAGGAGGTTTTAACCAACTTTAAAAAAAACTACAAATTTATTTTAATAAATTAATTCATTTAAAAACCCAAAAAAATATCTTTTATTTTCGACCAACTACTATCAAGGTGAATATCTCCTTAAGAGAATATCGGTTGTGTGAGTTCAACGGTGCCCTCAGATTTGAATTCCGAGAACCAGTACAAATGTTATAAAAACTCGCTCATATGTTTACTAAATTTACCCAAACAAACATCAGAAATTGATTTCAGGCACACCGAGTCTCAGAATCACGTGTCGTCAGTTTTTACGGACTTTTAAAATTCCCATGTATTTATGAAAAAAAATTCCATGGAAATTTTTGGTATTTAAATTATATCAACCTTAGGACTTTACGTCCACGTAAGCTATAACTCAATATAAGAGAAAAAATTAGGGTACTGAGCATGCATCTGAGTCTCCCACTCCCATGTGATCTTCTAGAGGTTCTGGTGCTACCAACAAATTCGCACCAGAGGTATCGACCATCCACAATGGACCTGCTCTTATCGATCCTCAATCTCCACAAGAACCTCCATAAAAGTCTTCCAATCGTCGATGTCCAGCTCCCCATGGACGATGATGTGAGAAGGGTCGTGCACGTATCTCCTCTGCTGGGATACATGGAGGACTTCGTGAACCCGGTGCAATTGAGGTGGAAGAGCCAGGCGGTAACCCAGCTCGCCTACTCTGCTGGGGACCTGGAAAGGACTGATGATCCTCGGAGATAACTTTCCACTTCGGCTAAATCTTCGTAATCCTCATCGAGGTGAGACCTATAGAAATACATGGTCGCCATCCTCGAACTATATAGGTCTCCTTCTTGTGTTATCATATGACTACTATATGCTTTGTGCAGTCTTCATCTGCTTTTGGATGATCTGCACCTTTTCTGTGGTGGATCATACCATCTCTAGTCCCACTAGAGCTGACTCCCCATGGACAGTCCAACACCAGGGTGATCTACAAGGTCGCCTGTATAATTCCTCAAAAGGTTCCATCCCTATGGTGGAGTTATTTCTATTATTGTATGCAAACTCCACCAAAGTTAAGTGATACTCCATGTTACGACCAAATTCGAGGACACAAGCACGCAAGAAGTACTCAAGGGTCTGAATTGGTCTTTTCAGTCTGGTCATCCATCTGAAGATAGAAGGTGGTTCTTAGATGAAGCTATGTCTCGAAGGCCTCCTAAAACCCCTTCCATATATTGGAAGTAAACCGTGTGTAACGATCGGAGACAATAGAAGAAGGAACTCCATGTAGCCACACATTCTCCTGCACGTAGAGGTGTCCCAAGATCTCTACTGAACCCTGCTCTCTAATTTGTAGGAAGTTGGATGACTTGGTGAGTCGGTCAACAATCTCCAAAATCAAGTCATGACACCTAGATGTATGTGGAAGTCCAATCATAAAGTCCATGGATATCTCATCCCACTTCTACTATGGGACCTCTAAAGGATGAACCAGGCCTACTGGTACCTCATGCTCCGCCTTCACTTGAGGAAAAGTGAGGCATCGAGTGACAAACTCTGCTACAGCCTTCTTCATACCTAGCCACCAGTGTTTTTGTCGAAGGTCCTAGTACAACTTCTCCACTCCTGGATGAAACACTAAAGGGGATGTGTGGAAATTGACACTGGTACTATTGTACGTCCTCTGAAGAGGATGATGTGCTCCCCACCTTTAGAAAATCCATCAGGTGCCTGCCCTATAGATATCTGAGCACGTCGTGGCTAGTAGTCAGCGTCCCCACACTTTCCCTCCTTGACTCACTGAATAAGTGGCGGAGTGATTGTAAGGGACTTAAGGAAAGCTGCTCCATCTCTCTCCACAAACGATATCTTCAATGTGGCCAGCTACTCCGTCACCACACCTAGCAGTTGTATACTAGATCTTTTTCTGAGTGCATATTCAACAATGTTCCCCTTACCATGAGTATAGACTATCTCAAAGTCATAGTCCTGGAGGAACTCAAGCCAATTTTGTTGTCTCAGGTTTAGGTCCTCTTGAGAGAAGATATACCTGAGACTCTGGTGGTCAGAGTAGACGTTGAAACACTCTCCCATCAGATAGTGCCGCCAAATCTTCAAGGTGATGACCATTGATACTAACTCCAGGTCATGGGTGGAATAGTTATTCTCAT
This sequence comes from Viscum album, assembly GCA_963277665.1. Taxonomy (NCBI): domain Eukaryota; kingdom Viridiplantae; phylum Streptophyta; class Magnoliopsida; order Santalales; family Viscaceae; genus Viscum; species Viscum album. The sequence goes on along the minus strand of OY728140.1, from coordinate 1,815,711,672 downwards.
GTTGTATAAACTAACAAGAACTATAAGCGATCACTCCATGCTCCTACATTAGGAAACCTCCGAGTCTGGTCCCTGATGCGTCATTGTAAATTATGTACCCTACACCTTCCAATGGAAGCCTCAAGATGGGGGCACTAGTCAGCCTCTGCCTTAGCTCCTAAAATCACTCATGGCATCTCTCTGACCACACGAAGGGTTTCCTCTTCTTTTTCAAGGCTGATAGTGGTGCTTCAACTCAATATAAGTATGGTAAAAACCTCCAATAATACCCATCCAATCCCAGGAAACTCCATTATTCTGTCACACTCCTGGGTGGCTCCCAAGAAAGTATGGCCTCAATCTTCGCTGGATCTACTAAAACACCCACCTCCGAGATGAAATGTCCCAAATAGTGACCCTCTCGAATCAAAAACTGGCACTTCGAGAGCTTACTATAATGCCGGTGCTCTCATAGTGTGTCCAGTACTACCTGAAAATAGTAGGCATGCTCCTCCTTAGTAGTCGAGTAGATCAGAATGTCTTTGATGAAGACTATGACAAAGCGATCGAGGTATTGCTATAAAATCTTTTTCATGAGTCCCTTGAACACTTATGGAGCATTGGGTACACCGAAAGGAATAACCAAGAACTCGTAGTGGCAGTACCGATATCTAAAGTTCGTCTTCTGCACATCCTCATCTCAAACTCTGAGCTAGTGATAGCCTGATCTATGGTCTATCTTTGAGAACCACTATGATCCATTCATCTGATCAAAGTGGTCGTCAATCCTTGAGAGTGGGTACTTATTCTTCATGGTCAACTGGTTCAGGTGACGGTAGTCGACACAAAGCCTCAATCTCTCATCCACCTTCTTGGTGAACAAAATAGGGGCTTCGAAATGAGAAACACTAGGGAGGATGAATCCCTTCGCCTGCAAGTCCTCTAGGTATACCTGTAGCACACGAAGATCTGTGAGAGCCATATGATATGCTGGTGTAGATATATGTGTCGGCCTGGGGTATAGGTCAATGTAAAAGTCCACTTCTCTATGAGGAGGTAGACCTGGAACATCATCAGGGAAAACATCCACGTACTGGTCCACCACTACAAGATAGCTCAAACTCTCCCCATCAACTGCTCCAAGGGTAAGGCAGGACAACTGATGAGTGATTGGTTGTACCCTCCTCCGATTAAGTCCGTCCAGTGCTGTAAAGGCTCCCTTCTTGCTAGTGAAGATGAACCTGGTCCCATCCATGCAGAGATACCACACTTTGCACCTAATACAGTCGATCTGATAATGGACTGTAGATGACCATTCCATACCCAAGATGACGTCGTAAGGCCTCAACGCCACTACGAGGAGATCCCAGCCCAAGTTCTTACCTCTTAGAGTATGCTCACACTACCGTCACCAGTGCATGATCGTCGATTCTGCACCCATAGGAGTCTCTAGTCTTTTGGATTGAGCCTACGGCTCCGTCGGAATCTCCAAGCTCCGAACGAGGGAAGTGGTAATGAAAGAGTGACTGGCACCTGTGTCTATAAGAACTGAAGCTATGGTGGGGTATACATAGATCATACCTCGAATCATCTCTAGAGTTCCATGATCATAAGCCTCAACTGACTGGAGCAGAGCTTTGGCCTTTCCACCTGCTCCATGTGGTCGTGGTGGACATCCGGGTGGTGGTGGTGGTAACACCTCAAAACGTCACCCACCGCCAGCTGCATGACCAAATCCTCTACCACGTCCTCCTGTTCCCTATAGATTTCCTAAATCAAACCTCTTCCTATTCTTGGGAGGTCCCTCAATTGTCTACTGATTATCTGAATGGAAGGTCTGATAGTCACGAGCCTTGTGACTCTACCTTCCGCATGTGACACACTGCATGTTCCTCGAATGACTGGATCTGTCTAGTGTGCCTCATACAACTGAAAAAGTGTCCTAAGGTCATCCACCAGATGGTCTGGTCCACTTTAACCTATGCGGCATCTGTTTGCTACCAGCTCTAGAAGACTCCGCTACCTGATGTCTGGTGGCTGGTCTCACTGCTGGTGACCGCCATCAAGGAAACTCTCCACTAAGAGGTATCTCTTCAACACTCGCACCTACATCGGGATGCTAATGGAGATCATTGAAGCCCTGATCTCTCTCTAAAGCCCATATCGAAGGTCAGGGCCCTGAATAATGGGTCCCGCACTATATTTGTTGAGTAGCGTGAGAGGTCGGTGAACCTCGCTAAATACTGTTCCACCATCATGATACCATGCTGTATATGAAGTAGGTATTGTATCTGCACTGCTCGTAGGGTGGATGGGACAAACTTTTCCTGGAAAAGTCTCTTAAAGTCTACCTACAGTAGTGTCTTCTTGTCATACACCTAGACCATCAGGCCCCACCATCTGTCTGCTACTTCCGGAAGGAGACTCGTGACAAGGATCACCATATGGTCTGCAAGTGTCCCTACCAGTCTGAAGACTCTCACCATAGCCTCCATCCAATCCTCAGCTTCCTGTGGGTCCATCTCACCCCTGTACATGGGCGGCCTCTGGTGCTGGAACTCATACAACGTGCTCAGGCGGCATGCACACTCTACTGATGGGGCTAGTGGCATCAGTGGCCCAACAGGTAGTGGTACTGCTGGTTCCTCCGCTGTGATAGGGCCTTGCACCGAGGCCTCATCGCTCGTCCGAGTGTCATCTCTAATAAAGCCTAGAACCCTAGATGGTTGTATGCATGGAGGCATCCTGAAAAGAAAAAGTTGTGCCAAGGTCTAAAAGTTATACCTGGTGAGATGACTCAAAGTGGTCACAAAGAAATTCCTCAAAACACACACACAATCAGTGTTTTAGTGCACTGAGTCAGAAATCAGAAGTCAGGGTCTTGGTGTATAGATATATTAGCCGCCTCACTAACACTGCACTCCATGAATTGAAAACCACACTTGGTACCCTTAACACTATTACTTCATAGAAAATATCAGAGTCCTAAGATCTATGGTAGAACCGACTCCTCTGATAACAATTTTTCATGACCCATCCCCCAGGGCCCATTTTGTGACTACCCCAAGTCCAGCCTCCATAGGACAGGGGATGGTGACTACAACCAAAGGTGTAATTACCTAAATCTTGGAAGGTGTTGCCTTTATAACTATAAACACACACAACAGAGCACACAGCTGGATACAAAATACTATGCAAAACTGTATAACAAGAGAGTGAAAAAAAAGTAAAGTTGTAACACCCCAGGTAAATAAAGAATATGAAATTTTAATATTTATCCCTATTTGTGAATAAAAGTTCAATATTAATTTAAAGGGAATGCTATGTTCGATGTCTTATCCAATACACAACAATGAGTTCCTTTTAAATCTTACGTTGCACTCTAATAATAAAATAATATTATCTTAAATAGTAGTTAACGCCTAGCCGTTGTAATGGAGGGAATGAACAGAACTAACTAAAAAATGATTATATATGTTTGTCAAATATTTTTACTTTTTACAATAAATTTTAGTGGATTAAAAATGTGAATGAATTCAATTTTAAGCGTAAACATTCTAATATTCTTTTGAAGGTCGATTAACCGCCTTTTGATGCGAACCACTTTTAAATCCACTTTTTTACAATTTTATGGGTTATATTTGAAAAAATAAAATTCTTCTTTAGAATCAAGAAAACAAAATTTACTTTGTGTAAATTTTTGGTATCATTCCGATAAAGTTCATTTTTTAATGAATAGTGAAAAATGTTGTATTTTAATTCAAAACCTCTTTTTAATATAATTTATTTATATGATTAGATTATATTTTTAATTGTTTTTAAGGTAAAATTAGAATATATTTTTACCATTTAATCCAATAGTGGTCAATGGAATTAATTTTATCTTGAAATTGGACTTAAACTAGAGTCAATCTTTTGATACTTATTGTTTCTTAAAAACACTCTATTTGTTTTGACTGCGGGAATTAATTATTAAATTAATTAATGCAACTTATATGTTTTGAATTTTGTTAAAAAGAATTCATTTTTGAATTCGTAATATCAAATATAGCTTAGGGTGAATTTTTTATATTTTCTGAAAAACTTCAATTTTTGATGAATAGTTAAACCACTAAGTGGTAGTTAAAGAAACTGATTTTTCGTTTAAATGAAACATTGCCACCTCTGTGCTTTGAATTTCAAAAATCCGACATACATGGTTGTAATTATGAAGTAAAATTTGGTTCATTGGAATTAAAATAATTTTTTTGTGAATAGTAACTTTTATGTTTTTAATCGCGATTAGAGGTAATTAGTGTAATTTAAGGTAAATATAATGTTTTAATATTGTGAAATGACCTAGACACATGTCCTACCCTCATTTTATGTGTCATTTACGACCAAGACAATCCATGGGTCAACTTGAGGACCCCATGGAGCCACTTTGGTTGGAAAATGATATAAATAACTTTTTATTTAATGTTAAAATAAAAATGTCACAAGAATGAGATGTTTCACCAAAAGAATTTTTAAATGGTGTTATAAAAGTCATATTTTGTTACTATAAATATTCATTAGAAATCTAAAAATATTTCCTACATCATGATATTTTTTTTATAATTTTTAGGCATTAAATGAATTATATTATTTATGACATCATGATGATGCAGCGATTACCTCATTATTTAACAATTTATATAAAATGAAAAGATAATGTTAAAACTATAACATACACCTGTCAAAATACCATTGGATGAGTATATTTCGAACCCTTACCACCGTATCCTAGAAATACATCAATGTGGGACCTTTAAAATCCGAAACTCATTTGAAAATAAAGTAACATTTTGTAACTTTACAAGAGTGCCCCTCCTCTCCTCTTATAAAAATTCCTCACCTCTACCTCATTACCCACACCTCTCAAGCCTTTGGCTCGGCCAACCCCTGCTCATTTTGCCTCTCCACATCACTCTATTACTCCTAGAAGCCTCACATTGGGCAGAAGTCTTCCCAAGGAGTCCTTTGAGCTCAAATCAAAAAGAGTTACCTGATTTTAAGGTAATGTCTTCACTTGTGTTCTTTTGTTTCATTTTGCTTCTCCAACCCCCTAAACTCTTTTTATTAATTTCTTTTGTAACAACTCCAGTATCTTAAATAAACTAGGATTTTGTTATATGAATAATTAGAGCTACACTTACACCCACCTACATCTAATGGTTAAAGAACGTACTGTTTCTGTGGATGGTGAATTTCGGTCTCACGAAACGATGATTGTTCAACACTCATATAACACCTTCAAAGGTGGACATTAAGATGTAACTATATTTATATATGATATATAATATGTTTATGTTTTACTTAATATTATGTATTTTTCTTTTGTGTCATACCTTTATGGTTTCCATTGTGGGTAAACCCGATAATTTCATTTTAGGAAGTGCGGACTATCGCCCCCTCAAAGTGATTTGATTCGTTAATGCCATATGCGGGATGTATAAAGGATGTATTTAAAGATATTATATATGATTTATGTTACATATAAATGATTAATATACTTCTTGAATTAAAATATACATACCTCTCATTTTGTTTTAATTCCATTAATATGACATAGAAATGAAAGTAGCGTTCATGCGTACGTACAGCTTACCGTCTCCATAAATGGTGCATTTCATTTCTTACCGCTAAATGATTATGTAATATTATAAATACAAGTATATTATGGATATATATGATATATATGATATCCAAATCATGAATATCATTCTGGATATAATGAACCATTGACCACACGAACAACATGTAATTGTAAGAAGTCCACTTTCGACTTAAGAACCAAATATCAACAAAACAAACATTATTAACATAAATGATCACATAATGTTTATAACATGGAAATAAGTGATATAAAATGAATAATGAACTTGAAAAAGTTTCTTAATCAATTATAAATTAACACAATTTTATTATTCAGGACGTTAAAGAACGATCGAGTCAAGTCGGACCCGAGGTAAGGGATCCTACTCCTCTCTTTCTTTTTAAGTACACTCTTTTATGTCATTCCTTTTAAGCTCATATTTCTTGTGATTGGGTTGTTATTTTATATTACTCTTACTGTAATTTATATGTTCATATGATGAGAGACCCTATTCTCTCTCATCAATCCATTTTGTATGTTTTGAGTGGCGCCGTTAGGCTGCCGAATTTTCGTAAGAGATCTAACATCTCTCTTTCTTTTTAAGTACTCTCCTTTATGTCACATCTTTTAAGCTCCTCTTTGTTATGATGGGGGTGTTCTTTTATATCCATATTACTTTAAATTTTATTGTTATATGATGAGAGACCCTATTTGATCTCATCAATCAATTTTTGTAAGTTTTAAGTGGCGCCGTTAGGCTGCCGAGTTTTCGTAAGGGATTTTTCATCTCACTTTTATTCCCGTGAGATTTATGCTACATTTGCCACAATTTCCTTTGAGTGGTGTATGTACTGCCCATTATTTTACTCATTGTGTAATATACTTTCATTTATGAGTATTTACATCAATGTTGTATTGTCCTTCTTTCACAGGGTGTATGTTTTGAAAGATACCCATGTCGGTAAGGGAATCATTCACCCTCCTCTTTTTAAAAAACTTCTTTTGTTATGTCTTTTAATTCACATAATATTATTTTTGGATGTGTTATTATATATCCTTATTGATGTAAATTTTATGTCCAAGTGATGAGATACCCTTTTTTATCTCACATCAACTCATTTTCGGAATTTTGAAGTGACGCCATTAGGCTGTCGAATTTTACCAAGGGAACTTTTTAACCCAATTTCGATTTCTTTGGGTTCAACATGTAGTTATTGAATATGTCATCCTTTGAATATATTTGAATAAAATTTTATTTTTTTACACTTAATATCCACTTATATTGGGTGTATTTATATTTTTCACACATAATTTTGAGATTGATTTATCCTTAATTTAAGGATACCTTCTTTATAAGGGATTTCATCACATTTTACATTTCTATTGAGACTTCATTGTTGTTATGCACCTATTCACTCTTATATGGTTTATATACTGTCCTTTGGTATATTATATCATGAATCCATTTATTCTCATGATATTATAATTTTCTGGTTAAATTTTATTCCTCAATTATTGTATTCAAGTGTCTCTAATTTTGGTAAAAACCCTTTAACCAAAATATCGCTTTAAATGTTTTAAGGATTTTTTCTTATTAATATCCATGTTTTCAAAATGGTTTTAAGGATTTATTTATATGGATATTAATGGTTTAAAATGTTAAAATCTTCAAGGTGGCATGGGACACTTTGATTCAAAAACCTCTTTATTAAATGTTTTAAATTGTTTTGAAAATGGTTTTTTTGAATCGATTCATTATTTCAATATCCTAAAATGTTATATTGTGATTAAAATGTGGAAATGTTATGTTTCCTTTATGAATGTTTTATGAGATACGTTTATGTTATGGTTCTTGGGCATTATTATGGAAATGGGTGGTTCAGTGATAAACTAAGGGCGGGTGAGCCCGATATAGCTCTCCAATGCATTGGGTAACGCGAAGGGGTTAAACGTTAAGGTTTCTCCAAAGAGATTTAGGAAATATACTGTGATGGGTATTCCAAACATAACCAAGAGGGTTACTCCCTACGTAAGAATGTTATGAATGCCTCAAGTTACCTTTATGTATTATGATTTCTATGATTTTTTCATGATTTTATGAGGTATATTAAAGTTCTTATATTTTATGGGTAAAGTATGATTTCATTATTATGTATACATATACTCATGTTTCCTTTCCATATCTCTATATCCCTTACTAAGCTTTTTATGCTCATCCCAGGTTTTTGAAATGTTTTTCACAGGTCAAGGGAAGGGTACATGATATGATGATAGTGTCAAGGAAGTGTCAAGAAAGAATCCATGATTTATTTTTAAATATGTTTCCGTTGATGGGAAAAAATGAATACTATCTTTTATGTAACCACTTTGTTTAAATGTAAAATATAATGAAATTTTTATGATATAATTCTCTAAAACTCTAAACCTGAAAAGATCATCAATGTGTAATCTTGTAATAACTCAAGATTAAGTAAGGTTTAAGGCTGGGGCCTTATAGTTGGTATCAATGGTAAGTTTAGATAACTTTAGAGGTTAGGGTATTCTCTAAGCATAAGTGACATTACCATAATGGTTAGGATTTCAGAAAGAGTCCTAGTTTTAGATAAAGTGAATGAATAAGTATATCTTAGTGTTTACCTTCCTCATTAGTACATGATGGTTTTGTTGATATACTCACACTGACATTTCTGTTTTTAGTGAATGGATGGATCTAGCAGGCACCAAAGAGACAACAGGTTTGAAGGAAACTGTGGTGGTTCTCTGATTAAGATACTAAATAAAATGGGGGATTCAATGAGGAAACTCGTGGTTTCTCTAAACCAACTATCAAGGATTCATGATCAACCACTTGAACCTCGGTATGATCTGTAATGCATCATGTACAAGATGACCAATCTATGTGGAAGTTCAGGTAATAATTATAAAGGTAACCATTAGAGTTTATATGATCCTTACTTTTGAGGTAATTATGGGTTATTATATGTTATGATGGAAAATGAAAGGCATGAGATAAAATTGAGGTTAAAATACGTTATGATTATTTTTGAAGATTTTATCTCATTTTGGGGAATGTATTAATAATTATATAGTTTTGGAAAAAGGACAACACGCAGACTGTGTGACAACCCGTCACGTCAGAAAAAGCTGCGAGAATCGAACCCACAACCAAAGTGCAACTGGTATTTATCGCCTACCACTGACTACGTGAAGTCCCTGGTTAGATTGACTAATTCTTTTTAGTTAGATAATTTTATGAATCAAGATTAAGTATATTTTGGGTTATCTATGGAAATGATTAACCTATCATCGAGGACATGTGATTAGGATAATTACTTTTCAATATGAGAATTTAAGAGCAACTGATGTTATTTGGAGATAAAAGTTAATTTGTACCTTGGAAGACTATGTGACTAAATCCTTCAAATATTTGGGTTTCAATGTTATTTTGGTTTACTTTGAATAATTTTATGGACAAATTGTTTATCAAATGGTCCTCGTTGAACTTTGGGTTTTGTTGGACAAATTTTGGAGATTAAGAATAGATTTTATTTTTATAAAGGGTTATCCTTTTCTGGATTATCTGATCGTGTACTAACCTTTTTGGTATTGGTTTTGGATAAAGTCTAAAGATATGGGAAGTATATAGTTCTATTTTTTGTATTAGGTGATTCTCCAGAAGTTGGTTATAGTGAACAAGTCTTCCTAAATACACATCTTTTGGGGAAAGTACGAGTTTGTGTAAGAAATCTAGTAATGTTTGAACGTCAACATGACATGTATGTATGTTTCCTTAAGATCAAAAATAAATTCCTCAATGAAAAGTAACTTAAAAAAAATTTGTCTATTAACTTTTCCTATGGGGGAATCGAATATCGTTTAACCCACCACAAGTATGTGATTTTCTTGTGGTTAACTTTCTCCTAAACATGTTTTCTATCACTCTCCCTCAGAACATGACAATTTGTTTTTCTTCCATATCCATGTTTTCCTATATGGAATCCTAGTATGGGTCAACTCGGGTGACCTTTGTACTTATCTTTATTTATTTTAAAGTGATTGTTTTACTGACTCTTATTCCGATGTGGGATTTTCAATGAAGTTTCGAAGCCCAATTTTAAAATTGCGAGGACGCAATTCCTAAAAGGGGGGAAGGATGTAACACCCCAGGTAAATAAAAAATATGAAATTTTAATATTTATCTCTATTTGTGAATAAAATTTCAATATTAATTTAAAGGGAATGCTATGCTCGATGGCTTACCCAATACACAACAACGAGTTCCTTTGAAATCATACATTGCACTCTAATAATAAAATTATATTATCTTAAATAGTAGTTAACGCCTAGCCATTGTAATGGAGGGAATGAACAGAACTAACTAAAAAATTATTATATATATTTGTCAAATATTTTAAGTTTTTACAATAAATGTTAGAGGATTAAAAATGAGAATAAATTCAATTTTAAGCGTAAACATTCTAATATTCTTTAGAGGGTCGATTAACCGCCTTTTGATGGCGAACCACTTTTAAATCCACTTTTTGACAATTTTATGTGTTATATTTGACAAAATAAAATTCTTCTTTAGAATCGAGACATCAAAATTTACTTTGTGTAAATTTTTGGTATCATTCTGATAAAGTTCATTTTTTTTAATGAATAGTGAAAATTGTTGTATTTTAATTCAAAACCTCTTTTAAATATAATTTATTTATATGATTAGATTATCTTTTGAATTGTTTTTAAGGTAAAATTAGATTATATTTTTACCATTTAATCCAATAGTGGTCATTGGAATTAATTTCATCTTGAAATTGGACTTAAACTAGAGTAAATCTTTTGATAATTATTGTTTCTTAAAAATACGCTATTTGTTTTGACAGCGGGAAATAATTATTAAATTAATTAATGCAACTTATATGTTTTGAATTTTGTAAAAAAGACTTCATTTTTTAATTTGTAATATCAAATATAGCTTAGGGTGAATTTTTGGTATTTTCTGAAAAACTTCAATTTTTGATGAATAGTGAAACCACTAAGTGATAGTTAAAGAAACTGATTTTTCGTTTAAATGAAACATTTCCACCTCTGTGTTTTTGAATTTCAAAAATTCGACATACATGGTTTAATTAGGAAGTAAAATTTGGTTCAATGGAATTAAAATAATTTTTTAGTGAATAGTAACTTTTAAGTTTTTAATCGTGATTAGAGGTAATTAGTGTAATTTAAGGTAAAAATAACGTTTTAATAATGTGAAATGACCTAGACACATGTCCTACCCCCATTGGATGTGTCATGGATGACCAGTAAAATCCATGTGTCAACTTGGGTACCCCATGGAGCCACTTTGTTTGGAAAATGACATATATAACATTTTATTTAAAGTTAAAATAAAAATCTCACAAACATGAGATGTTTCACTAAATCAATTTTTAAATGGGGTTATAAAAGTCATATTTCTTACTATAAATATTCATTAGAAATCTAAAAATATTTCATACTTCATTATAGTTTTTTTATAATTTTTAGTCATTAAATAAATTAAATTATTTATGACATCATGATGATGCAGCGATTACCTCATTATTTAACGATTTAAATAAAATGAAAAGATAATGTTAAAACTATAACTTACACTTTCCAAAAACCTATTGGATGAGTATATTGCGAACCCTTACCACCTTATCCTCTAAATACATCAATGTGGGACCTGTAAAATCCGAAACTCATTTGAAAATAAAGTAACATTTTGTAACTTTACAAGAGTGCCCCTCCTCTCCTCTTATAAAAGGCCCCCACCTCTACCTCCTTACCCACACCTCTCAAGCCTTTGGATCGGCCAACCCCTGCTCATTTTGCCTCTCCACATCACTATATTAGTCCTAGAAGCCTCACTTTGGGCAGAATTCTTCCCAAGGAATCCTTTGAGCTCAAATCAAAAAGAGTTACCTGATTTTAAGGTAATGTCTTCACTTGTGTTCTTTTGTTTCATTTTGCTTCTCCAACCCCCTAAACTATTTTTATTCATTTCTTTTGTAACCAATCCAGTATCTTCAATATACTAGGATTTTGTTATAAGAATAATTAGTGCTACACTTACACCCACCTACATCTAATGGTTAAAGAACATACTGTTTCTGTGGATGGAGAATTTCTGCCTCACGAAACGATGATTGTTCAACACTCATATAACACCTTCAAAGGTGGCCATTAAGATGTCACTATATTTATAGATGATATATAAAATGTTTATGGTTTACTTAAGCTTCTTTATTTTTCTTTTTTGTCATACCTTTATGGTTTCCATTGTGGGTAAACACGATAATTTAATTTTAGGAAGTGCGGACTACCGCCCCCTCAAAGTGATTTGATTCGTTAATGCCATATGTGGGATGTATAAATGATGTATTTAAAGTTATTATATATGATTTATGTTACATATAAATTATGAATATAATTCTGGAATTAAAATATAGATACCTATCATTTAGTTTTAATTCCATTAATATGACATAGAATTGAAAGTAGCGTTCATGCGTACGTACGGCTTACCGTCTCCATGAACGGAGCATTTGATTTCTTACCTCAAAATGATTATGTAATATTATAAATACATGTATATTCTGGATATATATGAAATATATGATATACAAATCATGAATATTATTCTGGATATAATGAACCTTTGACCACATGAACAACATGTAATTGTAAGAAGTCCACTTTCGACTTAAGAACCAAATATCGACAAAACAAACATTATTAACTGAAATGATTACATAATGTTTATAACATAGAAATAAGTGATATAAAATGAATAATGAACTTGAGAAATTCTCTTAATCAAGTATAAATTAACTCAAGTTTATTATTCAGGATGTTAAAGAACGATCGAGTCAAGTCGGACCCGAGGTAAGGGATCCTACTCCTCACTTTCTTTTTAAGTACACTCTTTTATGTCAATCCTTTTATGCTCATCTTTCTTGTGATTGGGATGTTTTTTTATATTAATCTTACTGTAATTTTTATGTTCATATGATGATAGACCCTATTCTCTCTCATCAATCCATTTTGAAAGTTTTGAGTGGCGCCGTTAGGCTGCCGAATTTTTGTAAGAGATCTAACCTCTCTCTTTCTTTTTAAGTACTCTCCTTTATGTCACTTCTTTTAAGCTCCTCTTTGTTATGATGGGGGATGTTCTTTTATATCCCTATTAATGTAAATTTTATTTTAATATGATGAGATACCCTATTTGATCTCATCAATCCATTTTTGTATGTTTTAAGTGGCGCTGTTAGGCTGCCGAGTTTTCGTAAGGGGTTTTTAATCTCACTTTTATTCCTGTGAGATTTATGCTACATTTGCCACAATTTCCTTTGATTGGTGTATGTACTGCCCATTATTTTACTCATTTCTTAATATACTTTCATTTATGAGTATTTACATCAATGTTGTATTGTCCTTCTTTCACGGGATGTATGTTTCGAAAGATACCCATGTCGGTAAGGGAATCTTTCACCCGCCTATTTTTAAAAGACTTCTTTTGTTATGTATTTTAATTCACATAATATTATGTTGGGATATGTTTTTATATATCCTTATTGATGTAAATTTTATGTCCAAGTGATGAGATACCCTTTTTTTATCTCTCATCAACTCATTTTATGAATTTTGAAGTGACGTCGTTAGGATGTCGAATTTTACCAAGGGAACTTTTTAACCCAATTTCGATTTCTTTGGGTTCAACATGTAGTTATTGAATATTTCATAATTTGAATATGTGTGAATGAACTTTTATTGTTTTACACTTAATATCCAATTATATTGGGTGTATTTATATTTTTCACACATAATTTTGAGATTGATTTATCCTTAATTTAAGGATACCTTCTTTCTAAGGGATTTCATCACATTTTACATTTCTATTAAGACTTCATTTTTGTTATGCACCAATTCACTCTTATATGGTGTATATACTATCCTTTGGTATATTATATCATGAATCCATTTATTCTCAAGATATTATAATGTTCTGATTAAATTTTATTCCTCAATTATTGTATTCAAGTGTCTCTAATTTTGGTAAAAACCCTTTAACCAAAATATCGCTTTAAATGTTTTAATGATTTGTTATTATTAATATCCATGTTTTAAAAATTGTTTTAAGGATTTATTTATATGGATATTAATGGTTTAAAATGTTAAAATCTTCAAGGTGGCATGGGACACTGTGATTCAAAAATCTCATTATTAAATGTTTTAAATGGTTTTGAAAATGGTTTTTTTGAATCGATTCATTATTTGAATATCCTAAAATGATATATTGTGATTAAAATATGGAAATATTATGTTTCCTTTATGCATGTTTTATGAGATACGTTTATGTTTTGGTTCATGAGAATTATTATGAAAATGGGTGGTTCTGTGATAAACTAAGGGCGGGTGAGCCCGATATAGCTCTCCAATGCATTGGGTAACGCGAAGGGGTTAAACGTTAAGGTTTCTCCGAAGAGATTTAGGAAATATACTATGATGGGTATTCCAAATGTAACCAAGAGAGTTACTCCCTACGTTAGAATGTTATGAATGCCTCAAGTTACCTTTATGTCTTATGATTTCTATGATTTTTTCATGATTTTATGAGGTATGTTAAAGTGATTATGTTTTATGGGTAAAGTATGATGTCATTCTTATGTATACATGTACTCATGTTTCCTTTCCATATTTCTATATACCTTACTGAGCTTTTTATGCTATTCCCAAGTTTTTGATATTTTTTTCACAGGTCAAGGGAAGGGTACATGATATGATGATAGTGTCAAGGAAGTGTCAAGAAAAAATCCATGCTTTATTTTTAAATATGTTTCCATTGATGGGAAAAAATGAATACTATCTTTTATATAACCACTTTGTTTAAATGTGGAATGTAATGAAATTTTTATGATATAATTCTCTAAAACTCTAAACCTGAAAAGATCCTCAATGTGTAATCTTGTAATAACTCAAGATTAAGTAAGGTTTAAGGCTGGGGCCTTATAAAAGTGGCTAGAAATACAAGCCCAGCTGTAAAGTACAAGTACAACCGAAAAGGGAAAAACAGCTGAAAGATGAAAAGCAGCTCCTGGATCATCACGGCGGATCCTACCTGAAGTGTAGGTACAAATAGCCTCCTCATCACTCCACATCCATCAGTCTCCTCCGGGTACTGACTCGTCGTGAGGTCCACCTCTGGGGACCGTCCAGTCCTAGTACACTCATCCTCGGTAAGCATTGTCCATCGTTTTCATCTAACACAATGATGTGTGGGCATATCCCATGCAGGGGTGAGTATAATGATACTCAGTAGGGATCCTGAGATCCTCAAGGTCTCAAAAAATCCAACAAGGATAAACCACAAGTTATGAAGTCAAAAGATAACCCCACTTAGTTATATGCCCATACATATACATAAGTTATCCAGCAATCGAACTCAATCATGAGGTAAACACAAAGTTACTAACTCATCTCACACAGGTATACAACTTATGTAGAGAGATAGAGATGATTAGATGTAGCCACTGAATCGTCTGTTCTGTCGAACTCATATAGGATCTTGGAACAGAAATCAGAACTATCGAACCTAGACAGGATCCATGTATATTAAACGGAGCTGTCGAACCCACAAAGGATCCAGAAATAGTCGTCAAGGATATTGAACCCACAAAGGATCAAGGAACATTCGTCAGTGCTGTTGAACCTACACAGGATCGAGGAACAGTCGTCAGTGCTATCAAACCCACACAGGATCCCGGAACAGTTGTCAGTGCACAACCAGCCACAGGGTTTCGCACAAAGCATGCTTGATTCCGGGAGGTATCACTCCTCAAGACAAATTTCGATACATCAACTTCCATGAAGTCCCATATTTATGTAACCAAAAGATTTGTCTTTCCATAAGAAACTCAATGCGACAGATGGTGTGTCAATCAAACACCCGGTCTGAGAGTTATTGGAACTTTTGTTTCGAGGTCCTGGTTAGATTTACGTTCGATCCAACCCGGTCATAAGAGAACTGTGCCCAAACCATAAGTGATATATACCAAAAGAACCGTCTCCTTCCAAGGTTTTTTTCTCCAAATAAGGTTTTTCAATCAGATACTCATAGCTCATGTTATAGGAAAAAGAGTGGAAACATGTCAAACGGTTCTGGGTCCGGTCCGGCCCCGTCGAACTGACCCGGCCCGACCCGGCATGAACCGGGTCTGGATTTTGGTCCAACCTGGTCCACGGATCTGACCTGCTCCATGGGTCCAACCCGGTCCTTGGGGGCTGCCCGGCCCACGGGGCTACCGGCCTGCGGGGTCCGCCCAAGCTATGTCCAGGGGGAGGTCGTGCCCCCTTGATACAAAACACTATGAAAAACTGTATAACAAGAGAGTGCTAAAAGGTAAAGGGGCTAGAAATAAAAACCCAAATATAAAATACAATTACAACTAAAAAGGGAAAAACAACTAAAAGATGAAAAGAAGCTCATGGATCATCCACCATGGATCCTACCTGAAGGGTAGGTACAGATAGCCTCCCCAGCGCTCCACATCCGTCAGTCACCTCTGGGTACCGACTCGTCATGAGGTCCACCTCCGGGAACTGTCTTGTCCTTGCACACTCAGCCTTGGTCACCTTTTTCCATTTTCGGCATCCTACACAATGAGTTGTGGGCATATCCCGTGCAAGGGTGAGTATAACAATACTCAGTAGGGACCCTGAAACCCTCAAGGTCTCACAAAATCCAACAATGATAACCCACAAGGTATGAAATCAACCTATAAACCCACTTAGTTATACACCAATAAATATACCTAAGTTATCAAGTAATCCAACTCAATCGTGAGGAAAACAAAAAGTTTCTAACTCATCTTACACAGGTATACAACTTTTGTAGATAGATAGAGATGATCAGATATAGCCACTAAATCATCTATTTTGTCGAACCCACACAGGATCTAGGAATAGAAATCAGAACTATCGAACCCACAAAGGATCCAGGAATAGTAAACAGAGCTGTCGAACCCACACATGATCCAGGAAGAGTCATCGAAGCTGTAAAACCTCTGTATGATCGAGGAAGAGTCTTCACTACTATCGAACCCACACAAGATCCAGGAAAAGTCATCAGTGCTGTCGAACACAAATAGGATCCGAGAACAGTCGTCAGTGCACTGCCTGGAACAGGGTTCCACGCAAAGCATGATTGATTACAGAAGGGTATTCTCCTCAAGAAAAATTTTGATACATAAAATCACACAAATTCCCATGATGATGTATCCAAAAGATCTATCTTTCCATAAGAAACTCAACGCGATAAAAGGTGCTTCAATCAGACGCCCAGTCTGAGAGTTATTGGAATTTCTGTTCCGAGGGCCCAGTTGGATTTACGTTTGATCCAACCTCTCCATAACTGAATTGTGTCTAAACCCCATGTGAGATATACCAAGAGAACCATCTCCTTCCAAGAATTCGGTCGCTATAGACTGTTCTTCAATAAGATTCCCGTAGCTCAAATTACAGGAAAAAAGTGGAAAAAGGTCAAAGGGGCCTGGGTCTGGATTGGGGTCTGACCCAGTCCATGGGGGTGGCCCGATCTGTGAGGGTGGCCAAGCCCATGGTGGGTTCGGCCCGTGCTGGGTCCGGCTCGTGCTGTGTCCGGCCCGTGTGGCTGGTGGCCCGTGGGGTCTGCCCTAGCTGCATCCAGGGGAGGCCACGCCCCTGGATAAAAAACACTAAGAAAAACGGTATAACAAGAGAGTGCAAAAATGTAAAGGTGATAGAAATACAAGACCAACTATAAAGTACAAGTACAACTGAAAATGGAAAAAACAACTGAAAGATGAAAAGCATATCCTAGATCGTCCACCTTGGATATTGCCTGGAGGGTTGGTACAGATATCCTACTCCGCACTCCACGTCTGTTAGTCTCCTCCGGGTACCGACTCGTCATGACGTCCACCTCCGGCCACCATCCAGTCCTCAAACACTCATCCTCGGTCAGTGTTGTCTGTCGTCTGCATCCAAAACTATGAGGTGTGGGCATATCCCATGTAGGGGTGAGTATAAAGATACTCAGTAGGGACCCCAAGACCCTAAAAGTCTCACAAAATCCAACAAGGATAAACCAAAAGGTATGAAATCAATAGATAACCTCACTTATGTATATGTCCATTAATATACTTAACTTATCAAGTAATCCAACTCCATTGTGAGGAAAACAAAAAGTTACTGAATCAGCTAACACAGATATAAGACATATGTTGATTGATAGAGGTGATCAGATGTTGCTACTCAATCTTCTATTCTGTCAAACCGACACAGGATCCAGGAAATGAAATCAGAACTGTCGAACCCATAAAGAATCCAGGAACAGTAAACGGAGCTGTCAAACCCACAGGGGATCCAGGAACTGTCGTCAAAGCTATTGAACCCACACAGGATCCCGGAATAGTCGTCCGTGCAGTCGAACCCACACAGTATCCAGGAACAGTCGTCAGTGCACAGCCAACCACATGGTTCCGCACAAAGAATGTTTGATTCCGGGAGGGTCTGATCCTCAAGAAAAATGTCGATACATAAACTTCCATTAATTTACATGTTGATTTATCCAAAATATCCATCTTTCCATAAGAAACTCGATACAATAGATGATGCGTCAATCGGACGCCCGGTCTGAGAAATATTGGCATTTCTGTTCTGAGGGCCCGGTTGGATTTACGTTCGATCCAACCCGGCCTTCCCCCAACTATGTACAAACCTCAAGTAAGGTATTCCAAAAAAAACATATCCTTCCAAGGTTTCTGTCATAGTATATGGTTCGTCAATCGGATGCACGTAGCTCAAGTTACGGGTAAAAGAATGGAAACAGGTCAAACGGGTCCGGGTCCAGTCTAGCCCAGTCGGGCCGACCTGGTTCGTGGGTCCGACCTAGTATGAGGGTTCGATCCAGTCCACGGGGGTGGCTCGACCCCCGCTGCTAGAGGCCCATGCGGCTGGCGGTCCGCGGGTCATCCCTAGCTGCGTCGAGCGAGGAGGTCGTTCCCCCTGGAAATCCTGAACAGCTTAGTCATTCATGTGGAAGTCAAATCGGCTCCACATTGTGTCGTTCCACGTCGCATGGGACCTAGGGACGGGTCCCGCTCCTCCCAACTGGACGAGTGGCCAGCCACATCCCATGTTGCGCAGTTTCACCGCGCCTCCTCTGGCGACCCGACGGCTCAGGCCACCGATCTTCTTCGCTATCGTCCTTGCGCTGGTCGCCGCTGCACTTCTGTAACCAGTGGGCTGTGACCCCTCCCCTCCTTTTTCTCCACTGGGCTACATGGTTGCATCACGCCTTCTCCGGTGACCCGGTGGCTCGGGTCGCCGGTTTCCTTCGTGGTCGATCTTGCGCTAGCCACCGCTGCACTACCACAGCCTGTCAGCCACGGGTTACTCCTCCGGCGGTGCGGTTGTACCGCCGCCATCCATGCAGTGACGATTGTCGCTCCATCCATAAGAAAACTTTTTTTGGGTCACCAGATGTGTTCCGGTGGCCCAATTCTTGTTCCGGAAGTAGCCACGCAATCCTTGGGACTTCACCTTCGATCTGTAATCATTGTGCATGAGAATCGCTCATCCCGGTCTCATGCCGCGTTTAGCATCAAATTCCACAAAGAAGTCGGAGGGGTTGGGTCATGTTTGTTTGGCCTGAACCCTCCGCGTTAGGGTGATATCATGCGACTTCAAATTATAATTCTCGACGGAAAACGAATTACATGAAACAATTAACAAGCTTGTACCCCTATCGTTGTTCATTGGTCGATAACGGAGTCACGGAATGGAGGACATAGATTCGTTAAAGACGAACGTTTCCTACGTCAAGGAGGTATCGATGAAGGAAGTCAATGTTAGGATTAAGGTCAAAATTCTTCATCGGTTGGAGCGTTCTTCGTCGGTGGAACACATTCTTCATTTGGATCCTTATCCCATGTTCTCCCCTCTCCATTGTTCCACCCAAAGACAAATGCCCACCAAAATAATAGATTATTATTAACTATTATTTAATCGTTGGCACATAATTCAAAAATATTCAAATTAATTAATTGATGTGCTCAATTAATTAATTGATAGGATTTGACACCATAAAGTAGGGATCCTAAGAGGATTCTCCCCACTTAATGCGGAGTTCAAGAGGTTTTAACCTCTGGTCTTCCCCACCATATTAATCTAGAAGGGGATGTTAGGTTCAGGTGAGACCCACCTCCATAACATCTCATGGGAGGTTAAGGTGTGGTGGTCCCCAACTCCAACATCCATTCTGAGTTTTTTACCAACATTAATAAAAATAAAGATACAACTTTATTTTATTAAAATCATTCATTTAAAAACCCAAAAACTATCTTTTATTTCAGACCAAATGTCATCGAGGTGAAAATCTTCATTAGTGGATATCAGCATTGTGAGTTCAATGGTGCCCTCAGATTTCAGTTTCGAGCACCAGTTAAAATGTTATAAAAATCACATGCACGTTTACTGAACGTACGCAAACAAACTTCAGAAATTGATTCTGGGCACACCGGGCCTCAGAATCTTGCACCGTTAGTTTTCACGGACTCGAAAAATTCCCATGTATTTAAGACAAAAATTTCCTTATAAATTCCAGGTCTTTACACATAACATCAAAAATTTTTGTTCAGGATAGACCAAAAACATTCCCTGTGATTGAAAAAATTGAAATCCCCATTCCATTGATTCTTCATATATCCATCCTATAGTTTCTTTGAAATTTATATTCAATGATTCCAAAAAATAACATATCATCCACAAGGCCAATTCCAATAATTAAGCACCATTAGAACTTGATTCATTAATCTACCAACCTTGCTTAGTCTCCCTTAATGATTCTTTCATTTCCCACTAATTGAATTCCACAGAATTTGGTTAGAATATTGATTTTGGTGTTGTATTTATTGATATGAAATATCTAATTTTTCCATGACTAAGATCTGTTTTGTTTATAATGATATTCTCAAATGGTTTTATAGACGTACCTTTATCTTACAAAACTAGAATTTCAAATTTTTTCCTTCTATTTATTCTTACATGACATACAGATTAATAGTATATTTTATAATGAAATATTTATTTTATCTTGCATATGGCTTATTTTTTCCAGTTCAATCATAGACGATAAGGTCATTTATTTTGATTTTATATCACACAGTACTATAATTTAATCTGACACATTAAATATTTATTCTATAGAGGAACCTTCCATTTTAGTTAGTAATTTACATGAATCAATATAATATAATATGAGGAACTATATTTTAATATGTTTCTCTTACTAGCGATACATCACTATTTTTAATCCCAAATTAGACACCACAAAGTTTTTAATTGGATACGTTAATATATTCTCTAGTTTTTAACATATGTGAGTGGCATGTCCCTATTATCTAGAAATTACACATAAAATATATAAAATTAAATAATAAATGAAATATCTATATGAGATAAAACTAAAAGAAAATTCCACATAGTATTTATATTAAAGCCATATATTTTTAAACATAGAGTTAGAAAAACAACATAATATTAAATTAATTATAAATAGACATATATATTAATAACACTAAAAAATTATAGTATATAAATTAAATAAAAATTATTACAACATAGAAAAAAATGAAACTAATTTATTACTCCTGAAAATCATTATAAATATAAAATTTAATCATTCTAAATCTAAATATCAATCAACAAAAATTCATTAAAATAAAAATAATATAACTAATAAATACTCAATATTATTTAAAACATAATGAAGAAATATATAATATTTATTTGAAATATAATTTATTTTATAAAGACACCAAAATATATCTACCAATAAATAATTAAAATTATAAATAAAAGTTAATTAACAATGTAGATAGATATGTTGAACCTTTGATATATAATGATGTACACATTGATTCATGGTTAAAATCAATAACTTTCATGAAAATAGAATCCAATATTTTTAATATGAATGATATAAAGAGTATAACTATAATCTAGAATAAAGTCATGAACTATACCATGATACCCTTAATGGGATGATTCAATCTCCCATCCTCTCAATTTTAACATAAAATTTGAATTAGTGTAAGATCATCCTAATAACCACCCTCCAATGTGAGGAAAGTCCATGAAAAAAAAAGTGAATTTGAATTTTTATGGAACCAAAATGGGGAATATAATGTGAATTTTGGAAGTATCAAAACTAGGATGATGTAGGAAAATTAGAGTGGATGAAATTTGTGACTACACATGATCCAAGAGATCAAGGAATCACTACAAATCCAATAAGAACTACAATCAAGAAGTGTCTGGATCTTAAACCTAGGATAATTTTTAACATAAAAATTGTTTATTGATTGGAAAATACATATAATAAATAATCATACCTAGATTATGTAACTATTTAAAGAAATCGGGTATTATAAACCACAATACTTCAAGTATTTTAAGGGTTGTGTAGGATTTCCCTTTATGTCATGCAGTTTAACTTCTTGTGATAAGGACAATCATTTAATATGTTTGATGATATAAAATAAAAACTTTGGTAAAATGATTTTTATTGTAATATGATAATAACTATAGTAACATGATTTTTTTAGTCACACAATAATGACTATGGTGATCAGAAATTAACGTTTTGCAACGTATTTCATGGGAACCAGGTATTGGTGGCATGAAAGATACACCCTCCATCAATTTTTCTTAGTAATTAAGATTCATTAGAAGAGAAATTTTTTATGGAATAAGTCATATGAATATTTTTATACCATCCATAGGAACATATTTTTTATTATAATTCGAATTTATTTTTCAATATCGATTCCACTTAGATGAATAATTGGGTGGAACTTATTTTTAAATTCTTATGTTACCTGGTTCTGATCGACATCATGGTTACTCTATGTGAACAAATTTTTTTAAATAAGTCTCTCTAATTCATTGATCCAAATTTGGGACACTTAATTATTAATTATTTAGCATAAAATAGTTCTATTATGTTAAGGATATTAAATATATTTGTAAAATATATCTTTTAAATAAAATATTAGAAAATATGGCGTCTCTTGTATAAAATATGAGTTCATGAGTTGATAATTTCAGAAGGGGTATATCAGACCTATATGTTTTGTCCCTATAAAAAATTATTAAATATATTTCACATATTTCTATTCAAGGCCAATATCTATTTTTTCAGCCACATGATAGTAGGATGAATGATTGGATAGAATGTTGTACTCTATGTATAACTTCAATAATTCCAACACATTGATGATTTTGTCTTTGTTCATCATGATTTTATGATGGAATCCAAATCAAGTTATAAGGTTATAATTTTAAGGGTTAATCAAAACCATTGTCCAAATCTCCAAGAAGGGAATATACTTATCTCATTTTGATAATAAATTGATTGCACTATGGATGTTCTTGAACTAACAAACATTGGATAAACAATATGGACCCATGAAATCGATCCACTATGTTGTCAATGACAAATATTAGTTGGTAGTGTGAAACAAATATGGATTTTAAATAACGATGTTGGCATGTATCTAACATTAATTGAATTTATATTTCAATTATATGTAATTATACATCATTGATGGTTATAAATATCCGGTTATTGTATTTTTTTGGTTGTTATTGGATCTTTTCTGGAGTGCACAATGATAGATAGCGTGGACCTCATTTATATGGGTTATGGTCATCCCCCATTAAAAAATCATCAAATGATCCCAAAATATCTTTATTTATAGATTACTTTCAAAAAATATGGATCATTATAAAGCATGTATTTTTTTCTCATAATTAATTTTCTCCATTTTAGCTTGATCCATTAGATGATCCTTATTCCGATGACACCATGATATGAATGAAATATGACTATCTGTTATATATATTGAAATGGATGAGGATTATAGATGACTTAATTTATCAATAACAACATTCATCACCACTATAACATTACTAAAGATATAGAAAACATCACTTGATGTAAAATATAAATCCCCTTTTTTTAATCTAGGTCGACCAATATGGTAGATGAATTTTAAAAAAAATTACTTGAAGCATGATATTACCTTAGAACATGCGTGGATGAAAAATATGTAGACAACAGTTATATAAACACTAATAGGTAGTTATGGTATGGTATCAATACCTATTTCTTATGGAATTGTCTCTATTTCGTTATATAACTACCAATTAAAAATTTCATATAATATTTAATTGAGAAACCGTGGTTTTTAGATAATGTTCTTGTCTTAGGATGATATAATGGGATTCTAAATCATTATTTGATAGACTTTCTTATGGAATTAATGAATAGGGATGGGCTTCCTTTATTGATAAATGAATAAAAACCCTAAAAACCTAGTTTTGTCTGAAATTTTCCATTATTTTCCTAATTACACGATGATAATCACTATCAAATTTCATTAAATATGTTTTTTATATTTTAATAATAGGAAAATATATTCATCAAGGAGTTCATTTTCTAGTTGTAATTCCTCCTAGACAGGGTTGGATTTAATGAAATTTTATAGTACATATTGTAACACCCCAAGATTTCATAGTGTGTTATTTCTTCAAAATAATACAATAACTTGCACTACACGCAACACCGAGTTCAAGCACACCATGACTTACCAAAAAAGCCGTTCAAAAGAGGTTATGAATAGTATGAACTAAATTTTAAACTTTATATAATCCTTATAATTTTAGAATCCATATTATGAGTTTCTTAGACATAATGTAAGAACAAATTCATTTTCAGTATTGCACTTTTACCAACTTTTAATAGTGAACCCTTTTTAAATACAATATTTTAAACTTTTTGGCTAAATGGGGACATCAAAAAATTTAAAATGAAACATCCCAAGCTTCCATGGTACGCTTCCCTTTGAATAATACAGTAGCATGTGTTGTACGCAACTTCGAGTTCTAACACACACCACAACCAATCAAACTAGTCGTTATGAATATTAATACCTACTTTTTGAAATTATATATAATTTATATTTCAAAATGGACTTCATTTTTGGATTATAAGTATTGAATTTAGTCTAAGGTGAAATTTTGGTACTTTTCAGATAACTTTAATATTTTGATGAATAGTGAAAATTACTAAATTTTAATTAAAAACAACTTTTTTAATAAAAATAATTAATGGTGATAAATTAGGAATTTGAGTGGTTTTAAAGTATAATTAGAATATATTTTTACCATTCTATCCAATGGTGTTCATTATAATTAATTTCACTTCGAAATTGGACCTAAACAATTATCAATCTTTTGATATATATTGTTTCTTAAAAACACGCTATTTGTTGTGACAGCGGAAATTAATTATAAAATTAATTAATGCAACTTATATGTTTGGAATTTTGTAAAATAAATATCATTTTTGAATTTGGTATATCATTTATAGCTTAGGGTGAAATTTTGGCATTGTTCTGAAAAACTTCAATTTTTGATGAATAGTGAAACTACTAGTTAAAAAAACTTAATTTTTCATAAAACATAATTTTACCGCTTCTGTGAATGGAATTTCTAAAATCCAAGAGACACGGTTAATATCAAGAAGTAAAATGTGGTTCAATGAGATGAAAATAATTTTTGGTGAATAGTAAATTTTTACTTTTATTTACCACGGTTAAAAGTAAATAGGGTAATTAAGGGTAAAAATGTTATTAATATTATCCTAAAACATGTCCTAATTCTATTGGAAAAGTGTATATCGGCCAAAAAAAACCTTAGGAATAAAATATTATCATTTAGGTCCACTTGGATTAGATTAGGACATTTATTATTATTTAATTCCAAGAAGAGTTAAAAAAGTTAAAATCAAAGTTTATTTACTAAAACATTTTTAATATAGGGTTATACATAAGATAAATTAGATTGTAAATATTCATTAGAAATATAATAAGATTTAATACATAAATAAATTTTATTTATAATTGTTAGACATTAAATAATTTAATTTATTTATGACACAATGATGATGCATTAATTACCATAATAGTGAAAATTTAAAATAATTGATATTTTAAATACCCAAATAAATATAATTTGAGACTTTTAATGAATTACAGTAATTTTCTAGGATAATATGGCATATTAGGATGTATTTAATGGGATTTTTTCGAAGTAATCATTCTGTTATGAGTTTCACAAAAATCAACATTTGAATAGTGTCAAAATTGACATAAAAGTGTTTTTAAAAAAATATTATATTATTAACTAATATTAAATTCCTAAAAATCTACGGTTCGTCCAAGAGACTTATATCATGATAGGTGTATCATTAATGGACCACTAGGGGGTCTCTTGGATGTATATAGTATGTTTATTAACTATATATTATAAAAATACAAAGTGACATGGTAAATGTCAAACTAATTAACTAAGAGTTAAAACTAAAAGATAAGGTTAGTATAGTAACCCAAACCTATCTAAATTCTATTGGTTTAATGGTTTTAGACCTATCCCCACCTTAACCTTTGAATAATAAACTTTGGAGCCATTAGAAACTGAATATGAATTTATTATAAATAAATATTTCTAGCTTTTCCAAAGGTGCCCCTCACCCCTCTTATAAAAGGGCACTCCTCCTTCTAATTTCTTCACACCTTCAAAGCCTTTTGGTTCGGCCAAACTCTGCCAAAATACTCTCCCAACTTCCCTCACTACAATCTAGAGGCCTTAGTTTGATCAGAAATCCATCCTAAGGATCCCTTTTGATCAAATCAAAAGAAAGAACCCGAAGAAGAGGTAATGTTTTCACCACCCCTTTTCAAGTTCCTTTCTTCTTCCACTTATTCTTTATTTGTTATTACCATTCTAAAATAATAACTCCAGTATCTTATATATACTGTGATGTTATTATAAATATGGTACAACAATATTCAGTATTCTATCCACCCTTTGAATAACATGTCGCCATACGTGCGTACGTACGGCTTACCGTCTCCATGTCGTGGTGTAATTGTTATTCAATATATTATTATTTTGATGGGTATAATAATGATGTTTAACTCATGTAAATAATAAATATAACATGTTAATGATTCGGTATATATGATATACCATCCATTTAAATATTATTTTAATATCAAAAGAATGATATTGTCGCTCGTGAGTACGTACAGACTACCATCTCCACGAACGCGATGATATTCATTATCCATCGTATCCATTAAAGTATAATTATCATTGGATGATTTAAAAAATGATGTTTATGTACTTGATATCATTCTGGATATGAATTAGATACAACCTATCCATAACAAACACGACTTATGTAACAAAACATATAAAAGAAAATGATTAAGTTAACACCTGAAATGATGATAATTCAAAGATATTATTAACAAATAAATGTTAAAAGATCATATATGATATCATATTAATATATATGATTCTTGTATAATTTAATAACTATTATTTCACCATTATAAAGGAGGTTAACCTACCCCAACCAAGTAAAAGTACAAGGTAAGGGGTTTTCATCTCACTCCTTATTCCCGTGAGATTCATCCATATTGCTACCATTACCTTTTGTGTGGTGTATGTACTGCCCATAATTATATTCTTTGTGTAATACAGTTTAATTTATGTGTATTTACATATTCATTGTATGATACCTCTTTCATGGGTTGTATGTTTCGTAAGTTACCAAATTGGTAAGGGTTATTTCACAATCTCTTCATTATCCGAGGTTGTTTATACGTAATAATATACTGGGGTCTCTTTATCATCCACATCCATGTTTCTTCAAAATGTATTTCAAAACATTTTTACTATTTACAAGAATATGGGTTAAAGACATTTATACCCTTGTTTGAATTTTATAAGTGGTTTATAATGGAATCTTTCCGTCGTTTTCCAAACAAGGCGCTTTTTAACCTTTTCGACAGAATTAAGGTAAGAATGTTTTTTTTAACTTATACGGCGGGTGCGGTTATTTTCCGCCATTATAAAATCGTCGAAGCTTCCCTTACAAGCTTATAAGAATATTTTCAAATTGAATGTATTATTTTATAATTATGTTACTTTTAAAATGATTTCAAAAAAAGTGATATTTCTCTAAAATAGTTTTGATTTCATCTATGTCAACATCCTTTGATGGATTTTAAGCTTATTTGAAGTTGATTTATTATGATACAAAACATCCGTATTTTATTGAAGGTTTTGTGATATTTTTTACTGTGGATAAGTTATTCTTATTTCAGTCATGGTTTTTGTTTAAAGTATTGACATTTTATAAGTCATTTTTAATCCAAATGTTTATGTTATATTTCAACCTTTCATTCAGATGAATGTGTTAGACAAGTATGTTCCGGGTTGGGGACCGGTAAAAGTAAGCCCTCCGGTTTGGTCTCCAGTTATTAGAGGAACTCTGGTTTGGTCTCTGGTTATTAGAGGCACTCTGGGTTGGTGTCCAGTTATTAGAGGCACTCTGGGTTGGGTTCCGGTTATAGTTACCCCAAGGTCTTGCGACAAGGCCTTGACAATGAAATTAAAGTTCAGCATTATGCATTCCATCATTATGAAAGTGGATATTGATATTACATGTGATTATTCGATTAGTAATATATCGATGTGATTAAGTAAATGGAATTATTTCATTTTTCTTTTTCCATACTATGTTTAAGTTCAAGTTTAAAAGGCTTTTGTTTTAGTTATACATTGCCTTAAAAAATTTATGCTTATTTTTGAAAGTTTCCGCTATATTGTTATCCTTACTGAGAATTTGAGCTCACCCCTTTTCTATGTTTTATTTTTCCCAGGATGTGAAGTAGTAAGTTATGAATGACCTGCAGAGATAGAATGTGGGGACATGAGTGTGGAATATGGAGACTATGTTGTTGTAGTAGTTTTTCACTTTGTGATGTAATGTAAAACTTTATGAATATATCTAGTGTTTCCAAGGCTACTAAACCAATCGGTCTTTCGAGATTTGATCTTTCTTGTGATCATGCCAATTTAATGTAATAATGCACCGACTCTGGGTAACTAGGGTCGGGGCGTTACAGTTGGTATCAGAGGAAGTTTAGTACAAACCTTGGAAACAAGATTTAGGTAAACTCTGATTAGAGCACATAGACCTAAGATGGGCCTTGAGGATTAGTATATAAGAACTTCCTAGAATTTTGGTATTGTAGAGATTTTGTGAGATTTCCGAGCAATACATCCCTGTCTGGATATGAGAAGGTATAGGCGGATCTGGCACAGATGTACCTAGGGGTAAAACCCGAAAACACCGCTTTGAGCTAGACTCGAACGGGAACTGGTGCACGACAATGGGCCATGCTGCACTCTTGGTTACGACACTCCCGGGGGATATGCTTAGGATAATTATCATTTTCTTTACAAACCATTATGAAGGGTTTATGTGGATTTAATTCCTCAAAGGAGAAATTTTTATGATTATGGATTATATCCATAAACTATTTAATTTATTTTATGTGTCTTACAAGTTTGGGATTAGGTATTGTTATTCATAAACTAATCTAGTGTATGCCATTGTTTAGAAATGGAGCCCAGTAGAAGGAATGAGAACTCCAGCAATGCACAAGATCCAATGAGAAAGAAGGATCATATCGTTCATGGTCTTAAGCCGGAATTTATAAGAGAAATAGTCTCCCATGTATTATCATCATATGAAGAAATAATATCATGTGTTGATAAGATAAGTAAAGATTTTACTGAGTCTTATGGCTTTGAAGGGAAGCAAGAGAAGAAAAGGATGGAAGAGAGAATCATGGATAAAGGGAAGAGGGAAAATAAGAATTTTCCCATATGTGATAACTTTGGGAAGAAACACCCTGGAACTTGTCTGAAAGGAATGGGAGTTTGTTATAAGTGTGGAGGAAAAGGGCACAAAGTACCTGCATGAAAGGGTAAGAAAATGGTTTCAAATTTACAATGCTTCATTTTCAAGGATCTTGGACACTACGCGAACCTATGTCCTAGTCATCAGACTATGCCGCAAATGATACTATTGGATAATAATCAAGTTATGATACTACCACAGATGAAGAGGAATGATTTGAGTTCTTAAGTTGATTATGTCATTTGAGTGTTTTATCAACAATGTACTTGTTATAATAATTATGGAGTATATAAGGATTGTACTGCAGTACTATTTCATTAAGGACTTGAGATTGTGTGGAACAATGAAAAGTGACTCAATAGCAGGTTAAATTTTTGGAAAATATATGGTTGAGAGAAAGATAAACCATAATATGGTTCTGATACCGAGGTAGTGATTTTAGAATAATACATGATTGATTTGGATAAATTATATTGGATATTCTTGAATACCTTGAAATTGATTAATGATTTTTATATTCCATCATTATTGGGGTTTAAAACATTTTTGGATTGATGAAGTATATCCATAATTCTATATGGAATAAGGGAGCATGAATGTAATCAATAAGTATTATGGTAATTCAGGATGTTTCGGTGTTTTAAAAGAATACATGATGAAGGTATTCATATGCTATTACGGGGTAAAACGGATCTACATTAAGTTTACCTTCCTTATAAATATTGGACTGTGAGTTTGGACCGAATTATTTTGGATAAATTCTTGTTTGAGATTAATTTTTGATTTCCATAAAAGGACAACCTAGAGGTCGGGCGACAACCCGTCGCGACCGGCAAGGCCGCGAGACTTGAACCCGCAACCGAAGGGCGACAAGGGTGTATCACCTACCACTGGCCCACGAGATGTCCTAGATTAAATAATGTAGTTTTTTTAAAATATCTGGTAGATGAATTATAAATTCATTTATTTTGGAACGCTGTACGAATAGTATAAATAGACAAAAAAATTACGAGTGAAAGATGAGTTTGTGGTAGAAATTTATTAATGGATAAAACTCTAATTATAAAGTAAGTATATCTCCTTATGATCTTAGCCAATCTCATAAATAAATTCCTCAACATTAAGAAAAGGAACTTAGACCAAAAATTTTGTCCTATATGGTACCTTAAATCATCACTGATTTATGGCTTTGGGATTGTTGGCCTTTTCATAGCCATGTTCTCTACCACTCTCCATCAGATAATTGATTCTTATATTTCTCTTCCATATCCATATTTTCCTATATGGAACCCTAGTATGTGTTATTTTCGGTAATTTTCATACTTTCCACTCTTTATTTTAAATAGAGGTCTCATTAATTCATTTTTCGATATGGGATTTCAACTAAGATATTTTGAAACGTCAAAAATGTGTTATCCTAATACCTTATGTTTTGTTGAATCAATTGTATTTTAATTCATCGTAGATTGATAAATTTAAGGAACTCAATTTTAAACTTGTTTTTGATTGTTGACCACAATCACTACCAATAAATATTTACGTTTTCCTCCAATTATATGTCTATAATTGCCACCGATGTTCTCCTAATCGAGATCATAATTTGGTGGTGACCCTTTCATTTCTCTTTTCCTCATATTAAGACTAAATTTTAGTAACGCAATTTCCGATGTGGGTTTTCCCACAAAGATATTTTTTATTTTCAACCTTTTATTTTCGAAGAACAGTTTCAAATTGCGAGGACGCAATTTATTGAAGGAGGGGAGAATGTAACACCCCAAGATTTCATAGTGTGTTATTTCTTCAAAATAAAACAATAACTTGTACTACATGCAACACCGAGTTCAAGCACACCATGACATACCAAACAATCCATTAAAAAGAGGTTATGAATAGTATTAACTAAATTTTAATCTTTATATAATCCTTATAATTTTAGAATCCATATTATGAGTTTCTTAGACATAATGTAAGAACAAATTCATTTTCAGTATTGCACTTTTACCAACTTTTAACAGTGAAACCTTTTTAAATACAATATTTTAAACTTTTTGACTAAATGGGGACATCAAAAAATTTAAAATGAAACATCCCAAGCTTCCACGGTACACTTCCCTTTGAATAATACAGTAGCGTGTGTTGTACGCAACTTCGAGTTCTAACAGACACCACAACCAATCAAACTAGTCGCTATGAATAGTAATACCTACTTTTTGAAATTATATATTTTTTATATTTCAAAATGGACTTCATTTTTGGATTCAGAGTATTGAATTTAGCCTAAGGTGAAATTTTGGTACTTTTCGGATAACTTTAATATTTTGATGAATAGTGAAAATTACTAAATTTTAATTAAAAGCAACTTTTTTAATAAAAATAATTAATGGTGATAAATTAGGAATTTGGGTGGTTTTAAAGTATAATTATAATATATTTTTACCATTTTATCCAATGGTGTTCATTATAATTAATTTCACTTCGAAATTGGACCTAAACAATTGTCAATGTTTTGATATATATTGTTTCATAAAAACACGCTATTTGTTGTGACAGCAGGAATTAATTATAAAATTAATTAATGCAACTTATATGTTTGGAATTTTGTAAAATAAATATCATTTTTGAATTTGGAATATCAATTATACCTTAGGGTGAAATTTTGGCATCGTTCTGAAAAACTTCAATTTTTGATGAATAGTGAAACTACTAAGTGGTAGTTAAAAAAACTGAATTTTCCATAAAACATAATTTTACCGCTTCTGTGAATGTAATTTCAAAAATCCGAGAGACACGGCTAATATCAATAAGTAAAATGTCGTTAAATGAGATGAAAATAATTTTTGGTGAATAGTAACTTTTTACTTTTATTTACCATGGTTAAAAGTAAATAGGGTAATTAATGGTAAAAATGATATTAATATTATCCTAACACATGTCCTAATTCTATTGGACAAGTTTATCTCGACCAAAAACAACCTTAGGAA
Organism: Viscum album; assembly: GCA_963277665.1. NCBI lineage: Eukaryota > Viridiplantae > Streptophyta > Magnoliopsida > Santalales > Viscaceae > Viscum > Viscum album. The sequence continues at coordinate 1,815,679,184 of OY728140.1, read as the reverse complement.
TAAAATATTATCATTTAGGTCCACTTGGATTAGATTAGGACATTTATTATTATTTAATTCCAAGAAGAGTTAAAAAAGTTAAAATCAATGTTTATTTACTAAAACATTTTTAATATAGGGTTATACATAAGATAAATTCGATTGTAAATATTAATTAGAAAGATAATAAAATTTCCTACATAATTAAATTTTAGTTATAATTTTTAGACATTAAATAATTTAATTTATTTATGACACAATGATGATGCAGTAATTACCATAATAGTAAAAATTTCAAATAATTGATTTTTTAAATACCCAAATAAATATAATATGAGACTTTTAATGAATTAAAATAATATTCTAGGATAATATGACATATTAGGATGGATTTAATGGACTTTTTTCGAAGTAATCATTCTGTTATGAGTTTCACAAAAATCAACATTTGAATAGTGTCAAAATTGACATAAAAGAGTTTTTAAAAAACATATTATATTATTAATTGATATTAAATTCCTAAAAATCTAAGGTTCGGACAAGAGACTTATATCATGATATTTGTATCATTAATGGACCACTTGGGGGTCGCTTGGATGTATATAGTAAGTTTATTAACTATATATTATAAAAATACAAAGTGACATGGTAAATGTCAAACTAATTAACTAAGAGTTAAAACTAAAAGATAAGGTTAATATAGTAACCCAAACCTGTCTAAATTCTATTGGTTGAATGGTTTAGACCTATCCCCACCTTAAACTTTTAATAATCAACTTTGGAGCCATTAGAAACCGAATATGAATTTATTATAAATTAATATTTCTAGCTTTTCCAAAGGTGCCCCTCACCCCTCTTATAAAAGGGCACTCCTCCTTCTCATTTCTTCACACCTTCAAAGCCTTTTGGTTCGTCCAAACTCTGCCCAAATACTCTCCCAACTTACCTCACTAAAACCTATAGGCCTTAGTTTGATCAGAAAGCCAACTTAAGGATCCCTTTTGATAAAATCAAAAGGAAGAACCCGGAGAAGAGGTAATGTTTTCACCACCCCTTTTCAAGTTCCTTTCTTCTTCCACTTATTCTTTATTTGTTATTACCATTCTAAAATAATAACTCCAGTATCTTATATATACTTTGATGTTATTATAAATATGGTACAACCATATTCAGTATTCTATCCACCCTTTGAATAACATTTCACCATACGTGCGTACGTACGGCTTACCGTCTCCACGTCGTGGTGTAATTGTTATTCAATATATTATTATTTGGATGGGTATAATAATGATGTTTAACTCGTGTAAATTATAAATATAACATGTTAATGATTCTATATATATGATATACCATCCATTTATAAATTATTTTAATATCAAAAGAATGATATTGTCACTCGTGAGTACGTAAGGACTACCGTCTCCACGAACACAATGAGATTCATTCTCCATCGTATCCATTAAAGTATAATTATCATTTGATGATTTAAAAAATGATGTTTAAGGACTTGATATCATTCTGTATATGAATAAGATACAACCTATCCATAACAAACACGACTTATGTAACAAAACATATAAAAGAAAACGAGTAAGTTAACACCCGAAACGATGATAATTCAAAGATATTATTATCAAATCAATGTTAAAAGATCATATATGATATCATATTAATATATATGATTCTTGTATAATTTAAAAACTATTATTTCACCATTATACAGGAGGTTAACCTACCCCAACCATGTAAAAGTACAAGGTAAGGGGTTTTCATCTCACTCCTTATTCCCGTGAGATTCATGCCATATTGCTACCATTACCTTTTGTGTGGTGTATATACTGCCCATAATTATATTCTTTGTGTAATACACATTAATTTATCTGTATTTACATATTCATTGTATGATACCTCTTTCATGGGTTGTATGTTTCGTAAGTTACCAAATTGGTAAGGGTTATTTCACAATCTCTTCATTATCCGAGGTTGTTTATACGTAATAATCTACTGGGATCTCTTTATCATCCACATTAATGTTTCTTCAAAATGTATTTCAAAACATTGTTACAATTTTCAAGAATATGGGTTAAAGTCATTTATACCCTTGTTTGACTTTTATAAGTAGTTTATAAAGGAATCTTTCCGTCGTTTTCCTAAGATGGCGCTTTTTAACCTTTTCGACAGAATTAAGGTAAGAATGTTTTTTTAACTTATACGGCTGGTGCGGTTATTTTCCGCCATTATAAAATCGTCGAAGCTTCACTTACAAGCTTATAAGAATATTTTCAAATTGAATGTATTATTTTATAATTATGTTACTTTTAAAATGATTTCAAAAAAAGAGATATTTCTCTAAAATGGTTTTGATTTCATCTATGTCAACATCCTTTGATGGATTTTAATCTTATTTGAAGTTGATTTATTATGATACAAAACATCCCTATTTTATTGAAGGTTTTGTGATATTTTTGACTGTGGATAAGTTATTCTTATGTCACTCATGGTTTTTGTTTAAAGTATTGACATTTTATAAGTCATTTTTAATCCAAATGTTTATGTTATATTTCAACCTTTCATTCAGATGAATGTGTTAGAAAAGTATGTTCCGGGTTGGGGACCGGTAAAAGAAAGCCCTCCGGTTTGGTCTCCGGTTATTAGGGTAACTCTGGTTTGGTCTCCGGTTATTAGAGGCACTCCGGGTTGGTGTCCGGTTATTAGAGGCACTCCGGGTTGGGTTCTGTTTATAGTTAGCCCCAAGGTCTTGGGACGAGGCCTTGACAATGAAATTAAAGTTCAGCATTATGCATTCCATCATTATGAAAGTGGTTATTTATATTTCATGTGATTATTTGATTAGTAGAATATCTATATGAATAAGTAAATGAAATTCTTTCATTTTTCTTTTTCCATACTATGTTTAAGTTCAAGTTTAAAAGGATTTTGTATTAGTTATTCATTGCCTTAAAAAAATTATGCTTATTTTTGAAAGTTTTCTCTATATTGTTATCCTTACTGGGAATTTGAGCTCACCCCTTTTCTATGTTTTATTTTTCCCAGGATGTGAAGTAGTAAGTTATGAATGACCTGCAGGGATAGAATGTGGGGACATGAGTGTGGAATATGGAGACTATGTTGTCGTAGTAGTTTTTCACTTTGTGATGTAATGTAAAACTTTATGAATATATATAGTGTTTCCAAGGCTACTAAACCAATCGGTCTTTCAAGATTTGATCTTTCTTGTGATCATGCCAATGTAATGTAATAATGCACTGACTCTGGGTAACTAGGGTCGGGGCGTTACACATATCCCTTTATATATTTTTGTTATATAAAGAAAATGTAAAACAATTTAGGATAATGACACATCTTGGTAATGGTACTATTTGAATATGAAAAAGAATTACATCAAACCAATACTAATGATAAATTAAAATTGTGCACTAGGATGGTTTCTATAAGGCCCCATCCTTAAACCTTACTTAATCTTGAGTTACTACAAGATTTCACATTGAGGATCTTTTCGGGTTTAGAGTTTTAGAGAATTAGATCATAAAACTTACATTACATTCCACATATAAACAAAGTGGTTACATAAAGATAGTATTCTTCATTCCCATCAATGGAAACACATTTAAAATAAAACATGGATTATTTCTTGACACATCCTTGACTCTATCGTCTTATCATGTACCTTTCCCTTGACCAGTGAAAAACATTTCAAAAACTTGGGATGAGCATAAAAACTCAGTATGGGTTATAAAAACATGGGAAGGAAACATGAGTTCATATATACATAAGAATGAAATCATACTTTACACATAAAACATAGGCACTTTAACATACCTCATAAAATCATGAATAAATCATAGAAATCCTAAGACATAAAGGTAACTTGAGGCATTCATAACATTCTTACGTAGGGAGTAACCCTCTTGGTTACGTTTGGAATACCCATCACAGTATATTACCTAAAATCTCTTCGGAGAAACCTTAACGTTTCACTCCTTCGCGTTACCCAATGCATTGGAGAGCTATAACGGGCTCACCCGCCCTTAGTTTATCACGGAACCACCCGTCTTCATAATAATTCCCAAGAACCATAACATAATCATATCACATAAAACATTCATAAAGGAAACATAAAATTTCCAAATTTCAATCACGAGATATCAATACAACACATTGATATAAAAACATTATGAAAACCATTTTCAATACTAAAATAAAATAAAAGTTAAACATGGTATTTATTTTTCTTTCAAAAAGAAGGTATGGCTTGTAGAGGAAGCCGAAACTCAAATAACGGTTACGACGGTGGAGAAGTCGTTGTCGCCGCATACGTACGACAAAAACATTCCCTTTTGTTGTTTAGTAAACGCTTCGTATAAAAAAGATTCCTTTTGAATAAACGTAAAAGTCAAAGGGGTTTATACACCCTATAAAAGAAAGTTGTGTATAAAATAAAATATGCCTCAATGAAAGGAGATTGAGACGAAGTCCCATACCTCGTATCCGAGTTGACCCGACCGTTCTTTAATTTCCTGAATAATAAACATGAGTTAATATCTACTTTCTTATGAATCTTTATCAAGTTCATTATTCCTTTTATACCATGTTATGACCATCATGTAATCAGTTAAGTTAATAATGTTCATTTTGTCGGTATTTGGTTCTTAAGTCAAAAATAGACTTCTTACACTTACATGTTGTTAATTTGTTCATAGGTTCGTTATATCCAGAATGATATTAATGATTTGGATAACATATATATCATATATATTCATCATATACATGTATTTATAATATTACATCACATTTAGAGGTAAGAAATGAAATGCACCGTTCATGGAGATGGTAAGCCGTACTTACGCATGAACGCTACTTCCATTTATATTTCATATTTTCTGGAATGGAATCATAATGATATAAAGGTATATTATAATTCTAGTATAATATCATATATAATATCATAGTTCCATCCTTTATATGTCCCACATATGGTATTTAACGAATCAAATCACTTTGAGGGGGCGGTAGTCCGCACTTCCTAAAATGAAGATATCGTGTTTTCCCATAATGGAAACCATAAAGGTATGCCCAAAATTAAAAAAAAAGAAGCTTAAGGAAAACATAAACATATTATATATCATATATAAAAATAGTGACATCATAATGGCCACCTTTGAAGGTGTTAAATGAGTATTGAACAATCATCGTTTCGGGAGGCAGAATTTCGCCATCCACGGAAACCGTTTGTTCTTTAACCATTTGATGTAGTTGTGTGCGAGTGTAGCTCAAATAAATATTATAACAACATCATAGTATATTTAAGATAATGGTTTTGTTACAAAATAAGTAAATAAAAAGAGTTTAGGGGGTTGGAGAAGCAAAATAAAACAAATGAACATGAGAGAAAGAATTACCTTTAAAAGTGTAACTCCCTTTTGATTTGAGCCTAAAGGCTTCCTTTGAAAGGATTATGCCCAAAGTGAATCCTCTAGGATGAGGAGAGGGATGTGGAGAGAGTAAATGGGCAGGGTTTGGCCGAGCCAAAGGCTTTAAGAGTGTATGAAATGAGGTAGAGGTGGGGGCCTTTTATAAGAGGAGAGGAGGGGCACTTTTGGAAAGTAAAGAAATATTACTTTACTTGAAAATGTGTTTCGGTTTTAAAAGGTCCCACATTGATATAATTCGTGGATAAGGTGATAAGGGTTCGAAATCCACTCATCCAATTGGTTTTGGACATGTTTAGTTCATATATTTTACATTATCTTTCTATTTTATTTAAATCGTCAAATAATGATGTCATCGCTGCATCATTATTATGTCATAAATAATTAAATTTATTTAATGTCTAAAAAATCATTAAAAAAATACTATGATGTAGGAAATCGTTTTATCTTTCCAATGACTATTTATAATCAAAATTTTGACTTGTATAACCCCACTTAAAAATTGTTTTCGTAAAACATATTATGTTTGTTTCATTTTCACTTTAACATTAAATAAAAAGTAATTTATGTCATTTCCCAACAAAAGTGGATCCATGGGGTCCCCAAGTTGACCCATGGCATGTCATGGTCGGCCATGACACAACCAATGAGGTTGGGACATGTGTCTAGGTCATTTCATTTTATTAAAGTATTATTTATACCTTAAACTACCCTAATTACCACTAATCGCGATTAAGAACTTAATAAGTTACTATTCACCAAAAAATTATTTTAATCTCTTTGAACCACATTTTACTTCTTAATGACAACCATGTATGTTGGATTTTCAAAATTCAATACACATTAGTGGTAAACTTTCATTTAACTGAAAAATCAGTTTGCTTGATTACCACTTAGTGGTTTCACTATTCATCAAAAATTGAAGTTTTTCATAAAATTACCAAAAATTCACCCTAAGCTATATTTGATATTCCGAATTCAAAAATGAAGTCTATTTTACAAAATTCAAATCATATAAGTCACATTAATTAATTTAATAATTAATTCCCGCTGCCAGAGCAAATAGCGTGTTTTTACAAAACAATAAGTATCAAAATATTGACACCGGTTTAAGTCTAATTCCAAAGTGAAATTGATTCCAATGACCACCATTGGATAAAATGGTAAAAATATATTCATATTACACATTAAGAACAATTCAAAAGATAATCTAATCATATAAATAAATTAGATTAAAAAGCAGTTTTGATGTAAAGTGCAGTATTTTTCACTATTCATTAAAAAATGAACATTGTCAGAAAAATACCAAAACTTCACACAAGGTAAATTTTGATGTCCCAATCATAAAGGATAAGTTTATTTTGACAAACATAGTTTATAAAATTGTCAAAATATAGATTCAAAAATGGTTTTCCATCAAAAGGCAGTAAAACAATCTTTTAAGAATATTAGTGTATTCCATGCATAAGATTGTATTTATTTTCATTTTAAGCCTCTATAACATTATCTTAATCAGTAATAGACATAGATAAAAATATCTATTATTCATTACTTATTTGGGATGTTACATCCTTCCCCCCTTTAGAAAATTTCGTCCCCGCAATTTATTTACTTATCGAATAAATGGGGGTACTTATCCCTCATTGCATTTTCAGATTCCCATGTTGCCTCTTCAATCATGTGGTTTTTCCACAAAACCTTTACCCGCTTAATCACCTTATTCCGTAACACTTGCTCCCTGTGGTCAAGAATCTGGACCAGTTGTTCCTCATAAGATAGGTTCTCTTCCAGCTGAACTACCTCTGGACTCAAAACATGAGATGGATCTGGCATATACTTTCTCAACATCGAAACGTGAAAAACATTGTGTACCTGAGACAAACTCGGAGGTAAAGCCACTCGGTATGCAACTGATCCACCTCGTTCCAGAATTTCGTATGGTCCAACAAACCTTGGACTCACCTTTCCTTTCTTACCAAATCTCATCACGCTTTTCCAAGGAGAAACCTTGAGAAAAACATGATCACCTACCTCGAAAGATAGATCCTTCCTCCGGTTATCCGCATAACTCTTCTGCCTGTTCTGAGCTGTTCTCATGTGTTTCTGAATCAGCTGAACTTTTTCTGCCATCTCTTCTACCAATTCTGGTCCCATCAACTTTCTTTCACCCACTTCATCCCAGAAAGCTGGACTTCGACACCGCTTCCCATATAATGCCTGAAATGTTTCCATCTGTATACTAGAATGAAAACTGTTATTATATGAAAACTCAACCAAAGAAAGATGTTGGTCCCAACTTCCCTGATAATCCATAGAACAAGCTCGTAGCATATCCTCCAATTTCTGAATTGTTCGTTCTGACTGCCCATCTGATTGAGGATGAAAAGCTGTACTAAAATTTAATTCAGTACACAACGACTTCTGAAGGCCTTTCCAAAAGTTAGAAGTAAACCTGGGATCACGATTCGATACAATGGAGAGAGGAACTCAATGTAACCTGACTATCTCTTTAAGATACAAACGGGAAAGTTGATCAAGAGAGAAAGTATCTCGTATAGCAAGGAAATGAGCAGATTTGGTCAAGCGATCAACAATAACCCAGATTGCATTATTACCTCGAGATGTCTTCGGTAATCCAACAACAATGTCCATGGATATATTCTCCCATTTCCACTCTGGCACTGGTAAAGGCTGAAGCATCCCTTTCGGTAACTGCCGCTCTGCTTTAACCTACTGACAAGTCAAACACTTCACAGTAAAATCAGCAATATCTCTTTTCATTCCATCCCACCAGTAATACTCCCACAGATCTCTATACATCTTAGTACTGCCCGGATGAACTGAAAACGGAGAACTATGAGCTTCACATAACAACTCTCTCTTCAACTGTGAATCACAAGGCACACACAATCTCTTCCCAAATCTCAAAACGCAATCATTATCAATGTTGAATTCAGGAAACTTACCTTTCTGAACCAGCTCTACCCTTTTCTGCAACTCACTGTCTTGCTTCTGTGCTAGCTTGATTCTATCTGATAGAGATGATCTCACTGATACCTGAAACAAAACAGAAGGACTTCCTGCACCAACAACTTCTATGCCAAAGTTCATCAAATCGTTAACCAAAGGATCACGTTCCAACCGCAACATTGTTAATGAATCATTACTTTTTCGACTCAAAGCATCAGCCACTTTATTTGCTTTTCCCAGATGGTAATGAATTGTACAATCATAATCCTTGATTAATTCCAGCCATCTCCTCTGTCTCATGTTTAACTCTTTCTGAGTGAATATATACTTTAATCTTTTGTGATCGGTATATATTTCACACTTTACTCCATACAAATGATTCCTCCAAATTTTTAAAGCAAAAACAACAGCAGCTAGTTCCAAATCATGTGTAGGGTAATTTACCTCATGAGTTTTCAACTGTCGTGAAGCATAAGCAATTACCTGATCATTCTGCATTAGGACGCAACCAAGTCCTTTCAATGAAGCATCACTGTATATAACAAACTCACCATTCCTGGAAGGTAGTGCCAAAACTGGAGCATTCACCAATATTCTTTTCAATTCCTGAAAACAATCATCACATTCTTTTGTCCAGATAAACTTAACACCCTTCCGAGTTAGCTTAGTCATTGGACTAGATAACCGTGAAAAATTTCTAACAAACCTTCGGTAATAGCCCGCCAAACCAAGGAAGCTACGAATCTCGGTTACATTTGTTGGTCTTGGCCATTTTTCCACAACTTTTGTTTTTGCAGTATCAACAGTTATTCCATCTTTAGAAACAATGTGACCAAGGAAAGAAATTTGTTGCAACCAAAACTCACACTTGCTGAATTTCCCATACAGTTTCTTTTCTTTTAAGGTTTGCAAGATAACCCTTAAATGTTTTTCATGCTCCTCTTTACTTTTAGAAAACACCAAAATATCATCAATGAAAACCACCACAAACTTATCCAAGAACTCGTGGAAAATTCTATTCATTAAGTCCATGAATACAGCAGGTGCATTGGTTAGCCCAAAAGGCATTACTACAAATTCATAATGGCCATATCTCGTACGGAACGCGGTCTTCGGAATATCTGCCTCCTTTACCTTCAGCTGATGGTACCCCGATCTCAAGTCAATCTTTGAAAAAAACTGAGCTCCCTGGAGCTGATCAAACAAATCATCGATATGAGGCAAAGGATATTTGTTCTTAACAGTGATATTATTCAAGTATCTATAACCAATACAAAGTCTCATAGAACCATCTTTCTTTTTAACAAATAAAACAGGAGCACCCCATGGTGATGTGCTAGGTCTAATGAAACCTTTCTCTAATAAATCTTGCAATTGCTCCATCAACTCTAACAGTTCAATTTGTGCCATTCGATAAGGGGGTTTTGAAATTGGCTTAGCATCAGGAACTAAGTCAACAGTAAACTCGACTTCCCGATCTGGTATTATTCCAGGCAACTCATCAGGAAAAACATCAGGATACTCATTTACCACTAGCACATCATTAATCTGAATAGTTCCTTTATTTTCAACGACGTGTGCAAGGTAACATTCATTTCCATCTTTTACAAGTTTCTCGGCCTCTTGATATGTTATCAAAAGTAAGGGTTCATTCTTGTAAACAAACTGAAAGACTTTCTGAAAAGAAACTTCTTTAGCTCTACAGTCAATCTTAGCATGGTAAATAGAGAGCCAATCCATACCTAGGATAACATCAAACTCTACTAGAGGTAGAACAATAAGGTTTTCAAGTAGGTTCTTTCCACAGATAAGGATAGGAAGATTCTTATAAATTCTTTTTTCCTCGACACTTCCACCAGGTGTTTTTACCAAAATTTCAGGAGTCATTTCTTGAGATGGTATTCCCATTGTACTAGAAAAGGTTTCAGAGATGAAAGAATGTGTAGACCCCGAATCAAACAACACACTGGCATAATCTGAAAAAACAAACAAAGTACCTGATACAACTTCATTTGATGGCCCGACATCTGCTGAAGTAGTTGAAAAGGATTTCACCACCCCTTTCTGCTTGTAGTCTAACTGCTTCCCATCACTCAAGCTCCTTGTCGTACACTCGTTTGCATAGTGACCCATCTCATTGCACTTATAACATTTCACTAACTGTAAATCAAATTTGTTATTACCTTCACCTTGATCCTTTTCAGTGCAATCATGAGCCTTAAGTCCCATCTTACCACATCGGTAGCACTTCCCAGAATTCAGAAGACATTCCCCAGCATGCCTTTTTCCACATTTATCACAAACTGGAAACTTAGTTCTCTTACCATCAGACTTTTCTGATGAATTCTTACCTTTCTCCTGCCACCTCGGTCTCTTCTTCTGCTGGTTGTTATAGAACACTTGGTCATCGGCAAACTCCATTTCCACCTTCTCAGCACATCGAACAAGCTTTTCATAACTTTTAAACTCACGAGAAGCTAATTCCCTTCGATATTTTGGCTTTAATCCTGAGTAAAAACGATTGATTTTACTATCAAGGTCCCGGATAAAATTTGGAGCATACCTTGCCAATCGAGTGAACCTTTCTTCATAGGCTGCCACTGAGTCTTCCTCTTGCCTCAATTCCAAGAATTGCTTTTCCATCCTAAGTCGAACAGCCTTAGGAAAATACTTCTCAAGAAACATACCTTTGAATTCATCCCAGTCAAGAGCATCAATCTCATCGGCGTCCCTGATATTTTTAACCATAGACCACCACTGATCTGCTTCACCCTTCAAACGGTAAATAGCAAGACTAACCTTTTGATTATCTGAACACCCCATGACATCAAAAATCTTCTCCAGTGCTTTAATCCACCCTTCAGCTAGCACAGGGTCAGATGATCCTCTGAATGATGGTGGATGTTTCCTCATGAAATGTTCCACCACTGACATGTTCCTCTGCGGTTGTTCTGGATGATCTCGTGCATGGATACCACCGCCATTTATCGCTTGAGTCAACTGTGCCATTACTGCAACAAACTGTTCAGTTCCAATTCCGACCATTTCTGGATGCTGATTCAGAAGGTTATTTCCTTCTGTATGCCTTCCTAGCACTGCTTCCCTGTTTCCTCTATGGAAAACCATTCTGAACAGACATGTCTTAGATGAAGCAACATGGTAATCTTTAAATGCAATATCATTTCGAAAAAATGTATATATTTTTGGATAATCATTTAATAGAATTATAACTCCTAAAGTTATCTAAACCGACCTCTGATACCAACTATAAGGCCCCATCCTTAAACCTTACTTAATCTTGAGTTACTACAAGATTTCACATTGAGGATCTTTTCAGGTATAGAGTTTTAGAGAATTAGATCATAAAACTTGCATTACATTCCACATATAAACAAAGTGGTTACATAAAGATAGTATTCTTCATTCCCATCAATGGAAAGACATTTAAAATAAAACATGGATTATTTCTTGACACATCCTTGACTCTATCGTCTTATCATGTACCTTTCCCTTGACCTGTGAAAAACATTTCAAAAACTTGGGATGAGCATAAAAACTCAGTATGGGTTATAAAAACAAGGGAAGGAAACATGAGTTCATATATACATAAGAATGAAATCATACTTTACACATAAAACATAGGCACTTTAACATACCTCATAAAATCATGAATAAATCATAGAAATCATAAGACATAAAGGTAACTTGAGGCATTCATAACATTCTTACGTAGGGAGTAACCCTCTTGGTTACGTTTGGAATACCCGTCATAGTATATTCCCTAAAATCTCTTCGGAGAAACCTTAACGTTTCACTCCTTCTTGTTACCCAATGCATTGGAGAGCTATAACGGGCTCACCCGCCCTTAGTTTATCACGGAACCACCCGTCTTCATAATAATGCCCAAGAACCATAACATAATCATATCACATAAAACATGCATAAAGGAAACATAAAATTTCCACATTTCAATCACGAGATATCAATAAAACACATTGATATACAAACATTATGAAAACCATTTTCAATACTAAAATAAAATAAAAGTAAAACATGGTATTTATTTTTCTTTCAAAAAGAAGGTATGGCTTGTAGAGGAAGCTGAAACTCAAATAACGGTTATGACGGCAGAGAAGTCGTTGTCGCCGCATACGTACGAAAAAAACATTCCCTTTTGTTGTTTAGTAAATGCTTCGTATAAAAAACATTCCTTTTGAATAAACGTAAAAGTCAAAGGGGTTTATCCACCGTATAAAAGAAAGTTGTGTATAAAATAAAATATGCCTCAACGAAAGGAGATTGATACGAAGTCCCATACCTCGTATCCGACTTGACCCGACCGTTCTTTAATCTCCTGAATAATAAACTTGAGTTAATCTATACTTGCTTATGAATCTTTATCAAGTTCATTATTCCTTTTATACCATGTTATGACCATCATGTAATCAGTTAAGTTAATAATGTTCATTTTGTCGGTATTTGGTTCTTAAGTCAAAAATAGACTTCTTACACTTACATGTTGTTAATTTGGTCATAGGTTCGTTATATCCAGAATGATATTAATGATTTGGATAACATATATATCATATATATTCATCATATACATGTATTTATAATATTACATCACATTTAGAGGCAAGAAATGAAATGCATCGTTCATGGAGACGGTAAGCCGTACGTACGCATGAACGCTACTTCCATTTCTATTTCGTATTTTCTGGAATGGAATCATAATGATATAAAGGTATATTATAATTCCAGTATAATATCATATATAATATCATAGTTCCATCCTTTATATGTCCCACATATGGTATTTAACGAATCAAATCACTTTGAGGGGGCGGTAGTCCGCACTTCCTAAAATGAAGATATCGTGTTTACCCATAATGGAAACCATAAAGGTATGCCCAAAATTAAAAAAACAAAAGCTTAAGGAAAACATAAACATATTATATATCATATATAAAAATAGTGACATCATAATGGCCACCTTTGAAGGTGTTAAATGAGTATTGAACAATCATCGTTTTGGGAGGCAGAATTTCGCCATCCACGGAAACCGTATGTTCTTTAACCATTTGATGTAGTTGTGTGGGATTGTAGATCAAATAAATATTATAACAACATAACAGTATATTTAAGATACTGGTTTTGTTACAAAATAAGTAAATAAAAAGAGTTTAGGGGGTTGGAGAAGCAAAATAAAACAAATGAACATGAGAGAAAGAATTACCTTTAAAAGTGTAACTCCCTTTTGATTTGAGCCTAAAGGCTTCCTTTGAAAGGATTCTTCCCAAAGGGAATCCTATTGGAAGATGAGAGGGATTTGGAGAGAGTAAATGGGCAGGGTTTGGCCGAGCCAAAGGCTTGAAGAGTGTGTGAAATGAGGTAGAGGTGGGGGCCTTTTATAAGAGGAGAGGAGGGGCACTTTTGGAAAGTAAAGAAATATTACTTTACTTGAAAATGTGTTTCGGTTTTAAAAGGTCCCACATTGATATAATTCTTGTATAAGGTGATAAGGGTTCGAAATCCACTCATTCAATTGGTTTTGGACATGTGTAGTTCATAGATTTTACATTATCTTTCTATTTTATTTAAATCGTCAAATAATGATGTCATCGCTGCATCATTATTATGTCATAAATAATTAAATTTATTTAATGTCTATCAAATCATAAAAAAAATACTATGATGTAGGAAATCGTTTTATCTTTCCAATGACTATTTATAATAAAAATTTGGACTTGTATAACCCCACTTAAAAATTGTTTTCGTAACACATATTATGTTTGTGTCATTTTCACTTTAACGTTAAATAAAAAGTAATTTATGTCATTTCCCAACAAAAGTGGATCCATGGGGTCCCCAATTTGACCCATGGAATGTCATGGTCGGCCATGACACAACCAATGAGGTTGGGACATGTGTCTAGGTCATTTCATTTTATTAAAGTATTATTTATACCTTAAACTACCCTAATTACCACTAATCGCGATTAAGAACTTAATAAGTTACTATTCACCAAAAAATTATTTTAATCTCATTGAACCACATTTTACTTCTTAATGACAACCATGTATGTCAGATTTTCAAAATTCAATACACATTATTGGTAAACTTTCGTTTAACTGAAAAATCAGTTTGCTTGATTACCACTTAGTGGTTTCACTATTCATCAAAAATTGAAGTTTTTCAGAAAATTACCAAAAATTCACCCTAAGCTATATTTGATATTACGAATTCAAAAATGAAGTCTATTTTACAAAATTCAAATCATATAAGTCACATTAATTAATTTAATAATTAATTCTCGCTGCCAGAGCAAGTATCGTGTTTTTACAAAACAATAAGTATCAAAAGATTGACACCGGTTTAAGTCTAATTCCAAAGTGAAATTGATTCCAACGACCACCATTGGATAAAATGGTAAAAATATATTCATATTACACATTAATAAAAATTCAAAAGATAATCTAATCATATAAATAAATTAGATTAAAAAAGCAGTTTTGATGTAAAATGCAGTATTTTTCACTATTCATTAAAAAATGAACATTGTCAGAAAAATACCAAAAATTCACACAAGGTAAATTTTGATGTCCCAATAATAAAGGATAAGTTTATTTTGACAAACATAGTTTATAAAATTGTCAAAATATAGATTCAAAAATGGTTTGCCATCAAAAGGCAGTAAAACAATCTTTTAAGAATATTAGTGTATTCCATGCATAAGATTGTATTTATTTTCATTTTAAGCCTCTATAACACTATCTTAATCATTAATAGACATAGATAAAAATATCTATTATTAATTACTTATTTGGGATGTTACATCCTTCCCCCCTTTAGAAAATTTCGTCCCCGCAATTTATTTACTTATCGAATAAATGGGGGTACTTATCCCTCATTGCATTTTCAGATTCCCATGTTGCCTCTTCAATCATGTGGTTTTTCCACAAAACCTTTACCCGCTTAATCACCTTATTCCGTAACACTTGCTCCCTGTGGTCAAGAATCTGGACCGGTTGTTCCTCATAAGACAGGTTCTCTTCCAGCTGAACTACCTCTGGACTCAAAACATGAGATGGATCTGGCATATACTTTCTCAACATCGAAACGTGAAAAACATTGTGTACCTGAGATAAACTCAGAGGTAAAGCCACTCGGTATGCAACTGATCCAACTCGTTCCAGAATTTCGTATGGTCCAACAAACCTTGGACTCACCTTTCCTTTCTTACCAAATCTCATCACGCTTTTCCAAGGAGAAACCTTGAGAATAACATGATCACCTACCTCGAAAGATAGATCCTTCCTCCGGTTATCCGCATAACTCTTCTGCCTGTTCTGAGCTGTTCTCATGTGTTTCTGAATCAGCTGAACTTTTTCTGCCATCTCTTCTACCAATTCTGGTCCCATCAACTTTCTTTCACCCACTTCATCCCAGAAAGCTGGAGTTCGACACCGCTTCCCATATAATGCCTGAAATGTTGCCATCTGTATACTAGAATGAAAACTGTTATTATATGAAAACTCAACCAAAGAAAGATGTTGGTCCCAAGTTCCCTGATAATCCATAGAACAAGATCGTAGCATATCCTCCAATGTCTGAATTGTTCATTCTGACTGCCCATCTGATTGAGGATGAAAAGCTGTACTAAAATTTAATTCAGTACACAACGACTTCTGAAGGACTTTCCAAAAGTTAGAAGTAAACCTGGGATCACGATTCGATACAATGGAGAGAGGAACTCAATGTAACCTGACTATCTCTTTAAGATACAAACGGGAAAGTTGATCAAGAGAGAAAGTATCTCGTATAGCAAGGAAATGAGCAGATTTGGTCAAGCGATCAACAATAACCCAGATTGCATTATTACCTCGAGATGTCTTCGGTAATCCAACAACAATGTCCATGGATATATTCTCCCATTTCCACTCTGGCACTGGTAAAGGCTGAAGCATCCCTTTCGGTAACTGCCGCTCTGCTTTAACCTACTGACAAGTCAAACACTTCACAGTAAAATCAGCAATATCTCTTTTCATTCCATCCCACCAGTAATACTCCCACAGATCTCTATACATCTTAGTACTGCCCGGATGAACTGAAAACGGAGAACTATGAGCTTCACATAACAACTCTCTCTTCAACTGTGAATCACAAGGCACACACAATCTCTTCCCAAATCTCAAAACGCAATCATTATCAATGTTGAATTCAGGAAACTTACCTTTCTGAACCAGCTCTACCCTTTTCTGCAACTCACTGTCTTGATTCTGTGCTAGCTTGATTCTATCTGATAGAGATGATCTCACTGATACCTGAAACAAAACAGAAGGACTTCCTGCACCAACAACTTCTATGCCAAAGTTCATCAAATCGTTAACCAAAGGATCACGTTCCAACCGCAACATTGTTAATGAATCATTACTTTTTCGACTCAAAGCATCAGCCACTTTATTTGCTTTTCCCGGATGGTAATGAATTGTACAATCATAATCCTTGATTAATTCCAGCCATCTCCTCTGTCTCATGTTTAACTCTTTTTGAGTGAATATATACTTTAATCTTTTGTGATCGGTATATATTTCACACTTTACTCCATACAAATGATTCCTCCAAATTTTTAAAGCAAAAACAACAGCAGCTAGTTCCAAATCATGTGTAGGGTAATTTACCTCATGAGTTTTCAACTGTCGTGAAGCATAAGCAATTACCTGATCATTCTGCATTAGGACGCAACCAAGTCCTTTCAATGAAGCATCACTGTATATAACAAACTCACCATTCCTGGAAGGTAGTGCCAAAACTGGAGCATTCACCAATATTCTTTTCAATTCCTGAAAACAATCATCACATTCTTTTGTCCAGATAAACTTAACACCCTTCCGAGTTAGCTTAGTCATTGGACTAGATAACCGTGAAAAATTTCTAACAAACCTTCGGTAATAGCCCGCCAAACCAAGGAAGCTACGAATCTCGGTTACATTTGTTGGTCTTGGCCATTTTTCTACAACTTTTGTTTTTGCAGTATCAACAGTTATTCCCTCTTTAGAAACAATGTGACCAAGGAAAGAAATTTGTTGCAACCAAAACTCACACTTGCTGAATTTCCCATACAGTTTCTTTTCTTTTAAGGTTTGCAAGATAACCCTTAAATGTTTTTCATGCTCCTCTTTACTTTTAGAAAACACCAAAATATCATCAATGAAAACCACCACAAACTTATCCAAGAACTCGTGGAAAATTCTATTCATTAAGTCCATGAATACAGTAGGTGCATTGGTTAGCCCAAAAGGCATTACTACAAATTCATAATGGCCATATCTCGTACGGAACGCGGTCTTCGGAATATCTGCCTCCTTTACCTTCAGCTGATGGTACCCCGATCTCAAGTCAATCTTTGAAAAAAACTGAGCTCCCTGGAGCTGATCAAACAAATCATCGATATGAGGCAAAGGATATTTGTTCTTAACAGTGATATTATTCAAGTATCTATAACCAATAAAAAGTCTCATAGAACCATCTTTCTTTTTAACAAATAAAACAGGAGCACCCCATGGTGATGTGCTAGTTCTAATGAAACCTTTCTCTAATAAATCTTGCAATTGCTCCATCAACTCTAACAGTTCAATTTGTGCCATTCGATAAGGGGGTTTTGAAATTGGCTTAGCATCAGGAACTAAGTCAACAGTAAACTCGACTTCCCGATCTGGTATTATTCCAGGCAACTCATCAGGAAAAACATCAGGATACTCATTTACCACTGGCACATCATTAATCTGAATAGTTCCTTTATTTTCAACGACGTGTGCAAGGTAACATTCATTTCCATCTTTTACAAGTTTCTCGGCCTCTTGATATGTTATCAAAAGTAAGGGTTCATTCTTGTAAACAAACTGAAAGTCTTTCTGAAAAGAAACTTCTTTAGCTCTACAGTCAATCTTAGCATGGTAAATACAGAGCCAATCCATACCTAGGATAACATCAAACTCTACTAGAGGTAGAACAATAAGGTTTTCAAGTAGGTTCTTTCCACAGATAAGGATAGGAAGATTCTTATAAATTCTTTTTTCCTCGACACTTCCACCAGGTGTTTTTACCAAAATTTCAGGATTCATTTCTTGAGATGGTATTCCCATTGTACTAGAAAAGGTTTTAGAGATGAAAGAATGTGTAGACCCCGAATCAAACAACACACTGGCATAATCTGAAAAAACAAACAAAGTACCTGATACAACTTCATTTGATGGCCCGACATCTGCTGAAGTAGTTGAAAAGGATTTCACCACCCCTTTCTGCTTGTAGTCTAACTGCTTCCCATCACTCAAGCTCCTTGCCGTACACTCGTTTGCATAGTGACCCATCTCATTGCACTTATAACATTTCACTAACTGTAAATCAAATTTGTTATTACCTTCACCTTGATCCTTTTCAGTGCAATCATGAGCCTTAAGTCCCATCTTACCACATCGGTAGCACTTCCCATAATTCAGAAGACATTCCCCAGCATGACTTTTGCCACATTTATCACAAACTGGAAACTTAGTTCTCTTACCATCAGACTTTTTTGATGAATTCTTACCTTTCTCCTCCCACCTCGGTCTCTTCTTCTGCTGGTTGTTATAGAACACTTGGTCATCGGCAAACTCCATTTCCACCTTCTCAGCACATCGAACATGCTTTTCATAACTTTTAAACTCACGAGAAGCTAATTCCCTTCGATATTTTGGCTTTAATCCTGAGTAAAAACGATTGATTTTACTATCAAGGTCCCGGATAAAATTTGGAGCATACCTTGCCAATCGAGTGAACCTTTCTTCATAGGCTGCCACTGAGTCTTCCTCTTGCCTCAATTCCAAGAATTGCTTTTCCATCCTAAGTCGAACAGCCTTAGGAAAATACTTCTCAAGAAACATACCTTTGAATTCATCCCAGTCAAGAGCATCAATCTCATCGGCGTCCCTGATATTTTTAACCATAGACCACCACTGATCTGCTTCACCCTTCAAACGGTAAATAGCAAGACTAACCTTTTGGTTATCTGAACACCCCATGACATCAAAAATATTCTCCAGTGCTTTAATCCACCCTTCAGCTAGCACAGGGTCAGATGATCCTCTGAATGATGGTGGATGTTGCCTCATGAAATGTTCCACCACTGACATGTTCCTCTGCGGTTGTTCTGGATGATCTCGTGCATGGATACCACCGCCATTTATCGCTTGAGTCAACTGTGCCATTACTGCAACAAACTGTTCAGTTCCAATTCCGACCATTTCTGGATGCTGATTCAGAAGGTTATTTCCTTCTGTATGCCTTCCTAGCACTGCTTCCCTGTTTCCTCTATGGAAAACTATTCTGAACAAACATGTCTTAGATGAAGCAACATGGTAATCTTTAAATGCAATATCATTTCGAAAAAATATATATATTTTTGGATAATCATTTAATAGAATTCTAACTCCTAAAGTTATCTAAACCGACCTCTGATACCAACTATAAGGCCCCATCCTTAAACCTTACTTAATCTTGAGTTACTACAAGATTTCACATTGAGGATCTTTTCGGGTTTAGAGTTTTAGATAATTAGATCATAAAACTTGCATTACATTCCACATATAAACAAAGTGGTTACATAAAGATAGTATTCTTCATTCCCATCAATGGAAAGACATTTAAAATAAAACATGGATTATTTCTTGACACATCCTTGACTCTATCGTCTTATCATGTACCTTTCCCTTGACCTGTGAAAAACATTTCAAAAACTTGGGATGAGCATAAAAACTCAGTATGGGTTATAAAAACAAGGGAAGGAAACATGAGTTCATATATACATAAGAATGAAATCATACTTTACACATAAAACATAGGCACTTTAACATACCTCATAAAATCATGAATAAATCATAGAAATCATAAGACATAAAGGTAACTTGAGGCATTCATAACATTCTTACGTAGGGAGTAACCCTCTTGGTTACATTTGGAATACCCGTCATAGTATATTCCCTAAAATCTCTTCGGATAAACCTTAAAGTTTCACTCCTTCATGTTACCCAATGCATTGGAGAGCTATAACGGGCTCACCCGCCCTTAGTTTATCACGGAACCACCCGTCTTCATAATAATGCCCAAGAACCATAACATAATCATATCACATAAAACATGCATAAAGGAAACATAAAATTTCCACATTTCAATCACGAGATATCAATAAAACACATTGATATACAAACATTATGAAAACCATTTTCAATACTAAAATAAAATAAAAGTAAAACATGGTATTTATTTTTCTTTCAAAAAGAAGGTATGGCTTGTAGAGGAAGCCGAAAGTCAAATAACGGTTATGACGGCAGAGAAGTCGTTGTCGCCGCATACGTACGACAAAAACATTCCCTTTTGTTGTTTAGTAAACGCTTCGTATAAAAAAACATTCCTTTTGAATAAACGTAAAAGTCAAAGGGGTTTATCCACCGTATAAAAGAAAGTTGTGTATAAAATAAAATATGCCCAACGAAAGGAGATTGAGACGAAGTCCCATACCTCGTATCCGACTTGACCCGACCGTTCTTTAATCTCCTGAATAATAAACTTGAGTTAATCTCTACTTGCTTATGAATCGTTATCAAGTTCATTATTCTTTTTATACCATGTTATGACCATCATGTAATCAGTTAAGTTAATAATGTTCATTTTGTCGGTATTTGGTTCTTAAGTCAAAAATAGACTTCTTACACTTACATGTTGTTAATTTGGTCATAAGTTCGTTATATCCAGAATGATATTAATGATTTGGATAACATATATATCATATATATTCATCATATACATGTATTTATAATATTACATCACATTTAGAGGTAAGAAATGAAATGCATCGTTCATGGAGACGGTAAGCCGTACGTACGCATGAACGCTACTTCCATTTCTATTTCGTATTTTCTGGAATGGAATCATAATGATATAAAGGTATATTATAATTCCAGTATAATATCATATATAATATCATAGTTCCATCCTTTATATGTCCCACATATGGTATTTAACGAATCAAATCACTTTGAGGGGGCGGTAGTCCGCACTTCCTAAAATGAAGATATCGTGTTTACCCATAATGGAAACCATAAAGGTATGCCCAAAATTAAAAAAACAGAAGCTTAAGGAAAACATAAAAATATTATATATCATATATAAAAATAGTGACATCATAATGGCCACCTTTGAAGGTGTTAAATGAGTATTGAACAATCATCGTTTTGGGAGGCAGAATTTCGTCATCCAGGGAAACCGTATGTTCTTTAACCATTTGATGTAGTTGTGTGGGATTGTAGCTCAAATAAATATTATAACAACATAATAGTATATTTAAGATACTGGTTTTGTTACAAAATAAGTAAATAAAAAGAGTTTAGGGGGTTGGAGAAGCAAAATAAAACAAATGAACATGAGAGAAAGAATTACCTTTAAAAGTGTAACTCCCTTTTGATTTGAGCCTAAAGGCTTCCTTTGAAAGGATTCTTCCCAAAGGGAATCCTATTGGATGAGGAGAGGGATGTGGAGAGAGTAAATGGGCAGGGTTTGGCTGAGCCAAAGGCTTGAAGAGTGTGTGAAATGAGGTAGAGGTGGGGGCCTTTTATAAGAGGAGAGGAGGGGCACTTTTGGAAAGTAAAGAAATATTACTTTACTTGAAAATGTGTTTCGGTTTTAAAAGGTCCCACATTGATATAATTCGTGTATAAGGTGATAAGGGTTCTAAATCCACTCATTAAATTGGTTTTGTACATGTGTAGTTCATAGATTTTACATTATCTTTCTATTTTATTTAAATCGTCAAATAATGATGTCATCGCTGCATCATTATTATGTCATAAATAATTAAATTTATTTAATGTCTATCAAATCATAAAAAAAATACTATGATGTAGGAAATCGTTTTATCTTTCCAATGAATATTTATAATAAAAATTTGGACTTGTATAACCCCACTTAAAAATTGTTTTCGTAACACATATTATGTTTGTGTCATTTTCAATTTAACGTTAAATAAAAAGTAATTTATGTCATTTCCCAACAAAAGTGGATCCATGGGGTCCCCAATTTGACCCATGGCATGTCATGGTCGGCCATGACACAACCAATGAGGTTGGGACATGTGTCTAGGTCATTTCATTTTATTAAAGTATTATTTATACCTTAAACTACCCTAATTACCACTAATCGCGATTAAGAACTTAATAAGTTACTATTCACCAAAAAATTATTTTAATCTCGTTGAACCACATTTTAATTCTTAATGACAACCATGTATGTCAGATTTTAAAAATTCAATACACATTATTGGTAAACTTTCGTTTAACTGAAAAATCAGTTTGCTTGATTACCACTTAGTGGTTTCACTATTCATCAAAAATTGAAGTTTTTCAGAAAATTACCAAAAATTCACCCTAAGCTATATTTGATATTCCGAATTCAAAAATGAAGTCTATTTTACAAAATTAAAATCATATAAGTCACATTAATTAATTTAATAATTAATTCTCGCTGCCAGAGCAAATATCGTGTTTTTACAAAACAATAAGTATCAAAAGATTGACACCGGTGTAAGTCTAATTCCAAAGTGAAATTGATTCCAACGACCACCATTGGATAAAATGGTAAAAATATACTCATATTACACATTAATAAAAATTCAAAAGATAATCTAATCATATAAATAAATTAGATTAAAAAAGCAGTTTTGATGTAAAATGCAGTATTTTTCACTATTCATTAAAAAATGAACATTGTCAGAAAAATACCAAAAATTCACACAAGGTAAATTTTGATGTCCCAATAATAAAGGATAAGTTTATTTTGACAAACATAGTTTATAAAATTGTCAAAATATAGATTCAAAAATGGTTTGCCATCAAAAGGCAGTAAAACAATCTTTTAAGAATATTAGTGTATTCCATGCATAAGATTGTATTTATTTTCATTTTAAGCCTCTATAACACTATCTTAATCATTAATAGACATAGATAAAAATATCTATTATTAATTACTTATTTGGGATGTTACAGTTTCCCAATAGGCCATATGCACGCCTCCCTATAAGATAAAGGTTTTCAACTAGTAGAGAGGGTTTAATGTGACGATAGTGGAGAGACTATACCATTATGTGGTTTTAATAATATTGGTCCATTGGAAAATATAATCTAATTGGTCCACAAAACAACTAATGTAACAACACACTCTAATGGAAGCATATTGAAATAGTTTTGGAGAATAGATACCATTTGTAGATAACAAAAATGATTAATGGGTTGTAAATAATAATAAACAAGCAGGTACGCCCAGGGCCAACCATCAGTACATTTAAATATAATCATGCTAAAACTAAAAAAGAATCTCTACAATAACCACCTTGGTCCCCTACTATCCATTCCATGAACATGGTCTAACTCGGTCACTAAGGTCTATCTCCTGAGATTAGTCCCCTACCTAATCATAGAGGCTTAAATTATACACACATCCCATGGGGCATATATTTGTTGTGATAATAAATCTCAATAGGCCACCATGAAGGTGTTCCTATCATACATCATTAATAATGCAATTGTTTAAATAAAAAGGTATCATATACACATTTCATAAAATGCCCACTTCCTTTATTCTCAATGGAAAAAGGAATGAATTATACCTACTTCATCCATCACCAATAACCACAAAATACATTCCCCCATTTATATTTAATTCCTATTGAACTTGTATAAAAATTTATAACTAGAGTGGTGATGATACATGTCCTAGAACCTATGGAATCCCATGATGACTATCATAAAAGTTGAACCCCTAGGTTCCACTTATAATAATGTCCCCAACGTATCATTCCATTTGACATCTAATTTCACAATAATAAAGCACTACAATTCCAAATGAACACCCAAATAATAATTTTCTAGAACCTAATACATCAGCTCAAAAGTCCCCATCATCATGAAGCACAACATCCTGAGGCACGACAGTATGTATCCTCTAATAAATTACAAATTTTGACTTAATAGTTGATTCCCTAAGTCATGAAAATATCTTTTCTCCCAATGTCATAGCCCATCATCCTCAAGTATCACAGTGTGCTTAATCCCCCCAATATGCATTCTTAGCACCGCCAACCGACGGTCAATCCCCATCACATGGATTTCATTAGTGAGAATCACCAATACTATCAGATGGTCAACATAATCACCTATGCCTCATAATATATGGGGGTTTCCATGAGTAATGAGTGGTCAAAACCACCTCAATCTAAATTTGATACATGTGAAAACAACTCCAACAGCACATCGTTGAACAAATGTTAAGAAGTAATCAACAAACATCCAAAACCACATCATTTAGAATCTTGTTCCCATGTGACTGTGTAGTTATATCAGGATGGTCAACACCATATCATATCAGATGTTTCATTGCATTATCATGATGACCTTGTCAATTCAATATGATGACCATGTCATCTCAACCTGTGATCAACATCACGGGTCAAATTCCCTCAAGTACCTCCATGACTTATAATTTACCAACATGGTGTCCTCCTAATCAAAAAAACATTTGACGGTCCATTTATTATATCTAAACACACAATTCTACCCTTGAATCACTGTTATTCCCTTAACCCATCAGATTCTCATATAAATATCATGTCATATATAACATCCATCACATCCCACATCACATAAAATTCCAATAAGAACTTGATTCATACATGAAACCCATAACAACCCATATCGCATCAGATTCCCAAGATATTGTATCTCAATAGATTCTCACAATAATTATACAATATATAAACATATTAAAACCCATTTAAAATATTGATGTGTGTGAACCACATATAAAACCCGCATTGCTTTTATGCCCATAATAATTCTTGGTTCCAACACACATAATATATATATAACTCATGATAAATGATTCCAACCTACTAACAAGTGCCTGGTTAGTCCAAATAAAACATATGTGCACCTCACGCACCAAAACTGGCCAATGTTAATACAAAAAAGAACTCAGTATTCCTTTTCATCATGACATACCTCTTACTATCATTATTACCCCATCCTTATCTCCAAATGGTAGCATTACTGTGTGAACCTAGCCTAAAGCCTAACTACCTTATGTTATTTCTCCCTATGAATCTACACTTGATTCTAGCCATTGAACCCACTTTCGTGTCTTACTATCTATACTATGAATTTTGCATCTAGTTGAATCCTGGATACCTGATCCTAGAACTTCTCCTAGTCCATCAACAGATACTTATGTTTTCCACAATCCATGAATTATAGATGTCTTAGATGGATTATGGTAGAACCTATCTATATTCATGATTAGTCCACATTCCTTAATCTCCTTTATAGGCCCCCAACACTTTGTCTGGACATGTATTGGCAACCCATCCTACAAGAACACTACTGTAGTACAAATTCTCAATGGTCTGTTTGAAACTCTAGCCTGACTACACAACTGAGACTCCTTGTACCCCCAATTACTTCTACCTAAATCATCACCACTTAACTCACCTTATTCTATCAACTAGCACAAATATGAAAAAAAAAATCAACATCCCCTCGACTATCAAGGCCTAGTTCACTTTTTCTGAGATACAGGAAAACCAAAATATGGTTACCAGCACTATGATTTCATTCATAAACCATCATAAAAACAACTCAGTCAAGTGATATCATCACCCAACTAACAGGTGAAAATGATACAGGTTCGTGATGTTCATATCTTCATCCTTGATAGATGTATCCCCCAGTAGGATATTCATGAACTCGTGATTTATGTCTTGCTCGAACATCTTGGAGAAGAAGTACTCAAAGAACCTAACCTCATAATACTTCCAACCCTATCCTCCGTGCCTACCTACATGTATGAATACATCCCGCATGTGCTTTTCAAGCCCTTAGAGTATGTACGTCTTCGGCTTCACCTTCCTCCCTGGTGGTGTCTCACGATGATAAAAGATTATTTGGACGATTCTATCCATTTTTTTCGACATGCAGTCAACCCTCACCCTAAAAAAGTGGTGGGTTCTATATTTGGAACTCTCATGTCATATATATCATAGATAAAGAAGTTCCATAATCGCCTTTTTAAATACCATGTATTAATCGAACCAAGATCTCGCTATGATTACCATCAAGAGATGGCCCAAAGAAATCCAAATACATGTAAAATTATTATACTAGAGCCTATACCTACATCTCATGATCACCAAAACCCTTCGGGGCCTCATCCTATGCAGTCTCATGTTGCACCATATCGTTGACCTCATGATGCTCCACTTTAATCCATATTGGGTGGCTACCTTGAAATACTTAATGCGGTGGTAAAATAACCATAGCAGTATATATATATCACAGACAGGGAAAACATTAATAGTAAGGACAATATCATCACCCTTAAACTCACATATTTCTCCCAATCACATGAATTCTCGCCTCATAGACCCTTACACTCCCATATCAGGGTAAGGTATCTAGTTTCTTCTTACCCCATTACCCCCTTCCTATCCACATATGAGTCAACAATCACATATAATCTGGTCTTATGACCCATTCATACCCACCATAGATTTAGGCATCTTGTATCCCATATATCAATCTAGGGTAGCTAAATAGAATGATTCGAAGGAGGTTATACTGGAAACACAGTTTAGATTCATATAGTACACATAAATCAAGTAATCCCCGATCATCATCCACTCATACCCTCATCATGATCATTCCTACATATTACATGTAAACATATTGTCATATATTATTTCATTAGAACCACATGATTTATATAGATGTGTTGAATTCCAACAAATAATGATATGTAAAAAAATATTCTTCTTCTCTTCTAAACACTGTAATAAAATAAATCTCTCATTCCACAATCTAGGATCCCATTGAAAATCACAAGAAAAATAAAATGTCATATGTTTCTACGTTTCCATCATGATGCATAATCTAATGTCCTGTGTTATATTATTCCATGTGTCAAGTACCCATAAAAGATAAACATCACACACATTTATTCCACTCGAGGTGGAAATAAAATAAAATAGAACATAGAAAAAAAGATCATCAATTTCCCTCCCCTCAAAATTATAACAACCCCCATACATGAGTCAATATGAACCCTAAAAGAATCTTGATACCCAGTCTCGACTGCATAATAGTCTCTGGACTATCACAAAAAAATAGAAAGAAAAAAAAGAATAGAAAACAATTAATAACTCTTGTAACATGTGAAATTTAGTGAATTCTTTAGTTTCAAAGTCTTCTGATGCTTCTACAAAACACTATCTATGAACCTGATCTGATATCATTTGCATCTCTTCAACCCAAATGTTAATTTAAAATTTTTCTTTAGGTTATTTCTCCATAGGGTCATAGGCATGCCTCAAAATTCATCAACGGTTTTCAACTAGGAGTGTGGGTTTGATGAGATGATATTAGAGAGACTATAAACTTATGTGGTGTTAATTATAATGTTCCATTGAAAAATATTACATAAGATGAGAAAAATAGTGGAAGAAATTACACAATATTGTGGAAGAATATAGAATAATTAGTGGAAAATAAATACCATTTTTAGAGAATAGGAACACTATATCAGTTCATATATAAAAATAAAAAAGAAGGGGTTCTCATATAAAAATATCTGTGTATACATATAAAGGCATGATGAAAACTAAAAAGGAAACATTAGTTATTATAATAACCACAATGGTACCTGTCAATTCATCCCATGAAGATGGTACAACTTGGTCTATATGTTCTATATTTTGAGCTTGATCATTTACCTTGTCAAAAAATACATAAAGTCTACACACAACATGAGGGGATTATGTAACGTGTCAGGATAAATCACAGTAGGTTACCAATAATGTGTTCTCATCTTAAAACCATAATTATATATGTGAGTAAATAAAAAACGAAACACATAAAGAGTTTATAAAATAATCACTTTCATCGTGTTAAATAGATACAAGGAAGCATTATACCTACATTTCCCATAACCATTATCCTCTAAATACGCCCCATGTTAAATTAATGTCATATAGCACAAGGATTCATATATATAACATTAATGGAGAGGATATAGTGCTTAGTACATAAGGAATTCCAGATGAGTATCAAATCAGGGGAACCCTTATATTCTACCTATAATCATGTCACTAGAACCTCATTCCATCTGATACCTCTTATGTCAATAATGGAGTGATGGTGCCCAAAATTCATGCCCATATAATAAGTACCCAATCCCTCATACCTCATCTCAAAATTACTTATTGGCTCGAATCCTAACTTCCCAAGTCATAGTGATATATGTCCCATAATAAATTACCAATTTCATCTCAACAACATACATCCCGAGGCATAGTTATATTTGACTTCTAAATGTTATAACTCATCGATATGAAGTATCATGGTGAGAAAACTCCCACAACTAATAGTCTCAAAAACCCCAAATGATGGTTCGTCACCATCCACATGACATTCTATGGGGAGAACCTCAAAACATATCTGATGGAAAACACTGACACTAAATCCTAATAGTCTACAGAGGCCTCCACCCACAACTAGGTGTCAACACCACCTCGATCTGAGTCTTATATGTGTGCACATGACTTGAATATCATATTATCCATCAAACAGTGAGTCGAAATCACCAAAAATCCTTTGAAACATCATCGGGAACCTCGTTCAACTATGAATATGTCTCTATATCATTATGTTTAACAACATCCCAAATAATAATGGTCATTCCCTCATCCTAATGACCTCATCAACTCAATATGAAGACTATATCACCTTATCCTATGATCAGCATCACCCATGCATCACATGCCATTCCCAACCTGACAAACTATGTTTCCTCAATTCAAGTGGTCACACCACCTCATTCTTTATATCAATACCATCATGTTCCCATGGAACCAAGAAATTCAATATCGATAATCTAATTTAATAAACATAGCTGACCTAAACATCAAAGGTTGTTCTCAAACCATTACTATGATTGACCACTTTTAGTGAAGCTGGATCATGCCCATGGTCCTATCAGACCAATAGTTTAATACAAATAATTTCAAACATCAATTTATTTTGGTATTTCTTAGTCAACCAACATGGAACATATGAATGAACCCTCGATACACAAACAAAAAAGTACAAATCTAGGAACAACCTACCGTTATAAATTAGGTGATCTATCATCAAATATTTGTCCCTAACTCGATCTAGATAGGGATTAATATTCATTTTAGATTAAAACCCTAAAATATAGAAAAATATATCACTTGAATTTACTATTTCTTATGGAAATATAAATAAATAAATGATACTGGATGATTAAATGTATTACTAAGAAAAATTCATAGCCACTAATGGATCAAGGATCAGAGTCTGGTTGAGGAATATAGGCCAAATCAGAGGTGGGAGGAAGAAAAGGTGAATCCCCTATTGTGTACTTGTAATGGTGGAAGAAGAAGAGTAAAGTTAAATGGATGAGGGAAGAGTTTCTAATTTTTTCAAAATAAAAGAGTCACATGGTTTGGGTAATCATTCACCAATTGTGTTGTTATCACTATCCAAGAACCAAAATACAAAGAGTTAGGTGCACAGTTTACCAATAGGTTCCCAATCCATGTAGATTCAACTATCCAAGTCACTCACCTTGCACGATCATGTGCACGATTTTCCAAACCATGTGTGGATAGTGAGAACACCCTCTCCTAAAAACTTTATAGGTTTCATAGGACTATGTTCCCCCACCTTCATGGTATTCTCATATATTTCTAGTTCTAATGGGTGTCTCATGGTTACTCCTGAGAGGAACACAATTTTTTTCAAACCATGTTCCTCTAATAGTGCTTACCAGATATTGCATTTCTACGAACCAACACACACGGAAGTCAACCGATACACCAAGGAACATACTGGACCTTATGAAATATCTAAAAAAAATACATTAGGTTAATCTAATTACAAGAATTATTTTCTAAAAATAAATAAATAATTTCTCTAACCACCAAACATAAAAATTCATACAGGTGGGGAAATGTTCGACCTTCTCAAAAACTGGAGATGTTTCACAAATGATAATCTTGTGCAGATCCATTTGATAAATAGATTGGTCCTCATGGTTCTAAAAATAATATCAATTTATTTTCATTGAAAATATTATAAAAAGGTAATAATTCTGAAAATAATTATATAAGGTCTCATCCTCCACAATTATTTTGTTATGATAGTATATAATATTTATGGGTCATTCTTCATAATTCTCAAGATATAGAGAACCATGTAACCATTCCATGTTTTCTAAATAAGGTACTAGTTTATTTAATTTTATGGGTTTCATAAACCTCAGAGTATGAAAAAGATACTACTTGATATTGATAAATATATAAAGAATACATTGATAACAATATAATTATTTTATCAGAGAATAAGTAAATTCTCAAGGGGTCAAAAAATTGATCACAATATTAAAATATGTATTTTTGAAAAAATAATTAATTTAATATAGAATTAATAATTTTATGATTAGGAAATTCTTTTGATAAATTCTTTTTTTCTATGTTTTGATAAGGGGTTACATTGATTTTTTGGTTTTTTTCAAAAATAGTTTAATACTTCTGAATAGTGAAATATGATACAATATGATTCTTAACATTATAAGATAATATCATGAGTATATGAGTTAGGGATAATTTAAAAACCTGTTATTTTTATCTCACATTCACCATATACTATAAATTTTCATATTATTCATCACTATTGGTAGTTTTGAGAAACAACAACCATCTAAAGAATAAAATATTAAAAAATGACCATCTGTTACCCTTATAAATACCATTTCTTCTCCTCATGCATTATAATTTGATTATCTAAACCGAACTCTACCAAAAATATCTTCAAAACATTCTCCCCAGGTACTTATAATCCTTTTTCTCACAAAATTAAATTTCTATGTGCTTAATGTAGTAACTAAAGAGGATATAACTAATGGGATAGGTAAACTCTGAACTAAACTTCATTTAATTTTATTCTTCTTCTTCGATCGCCAAATATTTTCCATCCACCTAGATAGTATAACATTTGTATACTAGATATACTAATAGATTATTAGTACTATTAATATTATCATGTAATATTAATCTTTCTTCCTCTACACATTTATTATAAAACTAAAATGCTCTTCACAATATTTTTGGTTCACCACCGCCATAAACAAGGCACTTTGATTTTATCCACCATATTAAAATATTGTTATATCAGTATTATAATCATTAAATATGATTATAATAATAATATTATAACATATTTAAGGATTACTGAATTTATTATTTACTATTTCATTCAATAAAACCAATCTAGTACATGATTTTTGTAAAATATTCAAAAAGAACTAACCATAAAAAAATTGTTTTTACAAAATGAATCATACCAATGTAATACCACGTATAGATATTGGGTATAATTTTAATTTAGATAAGTAAATTAATATCATTTAATTCCTCTTCAAGAGTTATAGTCCCATTTGGCAAGACTATTGTTAATTTTCCAAAACTGATCCAACTATTGAACTATAAAACAAGCACCCTCAGAACAAAAAAATTAAACATTATATCTCATTTAAATGGATTAAAATGAACATAATATACTTATATTATGAAAATAATATATTCAAATTTTCTTTAGTTAAGAAATTATAGAATTTAATTTTATTATTATATTTTTTACGTGAATTTTCATAATTATTCTATGACCCAATAAAATAGATATCTCTAAACGACCCTATTTTCTACACGTTATGATTTTTCTATGTTTACCACAATATCAATATATATTTAGATTATATAAATTTTATATATTATATACCTATGTACTATATATGTATACCTAGTGTACTTACCATTTCCTTGATCGTGATATACATGTTTTAAGGGTTCCCTTATCAAAGTCATTCGTTAAGAAAACCTAATTTAAGGTAACTTCTCTATTTATTAACCTATATTCAAGTTACACACCATATACTGTGTTCAAATATCTATTTTTTATAAAAAAAATTACTCAATTCCTAATGTAAACCCATTTTTACATCATTGGATGAATTTTGGTTATTAATATTTTATTTTCAT
Organism: Viscum album; assembly: GCA_963277665.1. NCBI lineage: Eukaryota > Viridiplantae > Streptophyta > Magnoliopsida > Santalales > Viscaceae > Viscum > Viscum album. The sequence goes on along the minus strand of OY728140.1, from coordinate 1,815,646,592 downwards.
TCTTTAACGGATATTTTCCTTTTTCCCTAAAATCTCACTTATGTGTTAAATTTTCAAAGTAACATATCCTGTATTTTTCTAATTTTCAATTTAGTTGGACAAATATTGTTATAATATATTATTTTTGTTCATATATAAATGTTAAATAATGTTTCAATCCCTTATTTTATGGGAACCATTTTGATATTCTATCTAGTTATACTATAAGACAAGAATATGCTACCAAATATCTGTAGATGGATATTCCTTATGTTTATTATTTACATATGATTTTCATTTTTTGGCACCCATATGAATATAAATGTTTTCATGGTTTCACCAAGATTGTTCTTCAATTCCTTGGTTAATTTTTATGTATCGTGATATCATATATATGTGGGAATAAGGAGTATTCCTAATCAATGATGGGTGTTTTTTGACGATTGATGTTGTCTTAGTAGATATCCATAACATATTCTTATGTCATGCTTGAGGTAGATTCCATTTTCTATATTTCTATGATCCTATGATCCCATGTTATTTATTTTCATCTTCCATATGATTATTCAAGATACTTTTATTCTAAGATAATAAATTGGGGCTTTTGGATAATATGATACACTTCATTATCATGTTTATTCCTTTAATAGTTTTTTTTATAACACCCCATTTTTTAATGAATTCCCCACTTTATCCTATTTAATTTTTCTAGCTAAAATGGTTTTAGGATCCAATTATTTATAATAAAATAAATCCCATTTAAAATATTTTCAAACTGATGTTTTATATACCTATTTATCCTAATATATTAGGCGTCTAATGAATCAGGTTGTGTTCTTGCATATTTATGTAAAAAAATATGTAATGATATGTGAAATGGATTGGGTCAATACACATGATGTTTAAATGGTGATCAATGTTTTGGTAAAATTATTCTACCAGATTGTCCACATAATATTCTACAAACTTTTTAAGGATGGAAATAAAGATGTTTTTCATGGAATATTGGATAATTTTCCCAAAATTCATCAATCTAAATTTCACCACTTAATAAAAATTTACAATGTATAGGGTCCTAAAAATATTATAATATATAACTTTTGGGTTTATTTGTATTTCATTATAGGTGGAATATCATACCATAAGTAGCAGACCTTGAATTCCATTCATTCCACTAATTAGTAACTCTGTAACACGTAATGGGAAATCATACTTTATATTATTATTACTCAAATCATTAAAGTTAATAAGAAAATCTATTTCATCATTCCATAATCTAATATGGAAAATATTGGAAATAAACATATGATATTGGACCTTTTGAATAAATGTATCTTTGATTTAATCATCTTCATCATCTATTACCGTAGTGGTATGGTCCAGATGCATTCTCATTACTATATTTTTATAACCATGGTTCAATTATGATAATCCAAGCTAATTAACAACAAACTGGTGATCTCAATCTGGTACATCATTGTAATTGCATGTGAATATCCCAGATTATTTTTTATAAAAAGTGATTTGTTTTCTTTCTCTTCGAGAGACATATCTACAGTAACAAATATTGGTCAAGGGTACTATTGTATTTATATATTCACTTAATAGAGTTCATAAATAATAGTTTATATACCTTCCTCTAATGTCAGAGGAGTTTCCTTAATCACTTCCCCTTGATAATTATCCCTATTAAAAGATAGTATTACTCCTAGATATTTTGCAAATGATATGTCTGAGTTATTATTAAAAGTACATCCTTACTAATACTTTTTTCTTCTTTAAATAGGTTAATTCATTACCCCTAATAGAAATCAATAAATTTTTTATGATCAATTTCATGATTTCAAAAAAAATGATGCTTCTATCCTTTTTCACTATTCCCATTTTAAATGATTTTCACATAAAAATAAGCTAAATTATGTCTCCATAGGTTTGGGTGTATAAGTTACTATAATTTTTACTCATGTGATATTGGTGATCTATGTAATTCCACATAAGTACAACACGTTATTTCTTATGAATATATATTTATTCACCCAAACCCTTCAAGAGTATTTAGTTAACTAATAAATGATTGTCCTGGGTCATCTTTAATTCACATATTTACTTTCCAATGTTCATCAATAATTGTTTTGACACATCCCTTAAGTACAAGAAGTTTTTCATTAAACTATTCTAATTATTTATTAACTAATGTGGAAGAGGAGCCTAAACATTTATATTTGGGAGAAGATATATAAATTTCATTATTTCTATCATGATCACACTCATAAAAGTAGTGTGAAGTTTCATGAGGTACAACTGAAACCATATGAGTGGGAAATAAATCACTCAATCCATATACTCCCATTAGATTGATAATTATTAGTTGATTAAATATTCTTTAGTGAATTGACTAAATGTCAATCAGGCCCATATTTTTATAGAAATGGTTGAAGGACATATGCATTAATAAAAATATCTTTGAAATAAATTATTATTTTTTTGGAGTTTCCAAAATTAATAAACAAATTGAACATCATATATTAGGATTTAAATTAAATGATATATGTTAATCAAAAACATGACTCAGCATCACCATTGTTTTAAATTTACTTCCTCAACGCAAGTGATGGGAAATTAAAAATATTCACATATCCTAATCTATAGATTTATTTATAAAAATTCCATTTCATTAAGGTTCGTAATTTATGTCACATAATTCTTTAATATTTTCTTCCCTCCTTTTTCTAACAACCTAAATCTATTTATTTGGCCTTTGAATATTTAAATGGGAATATATCACCATAGAAAATTTCCACTAATCCATTAATGAATTTATTTTAATTCTTGTTCCTATAAATAAGGAATTATGGAACTCCCTTGAATCCACAACATTGTAATATATTCCCTAAAAACCAAAAAAACAATTCCAAATTAAAAAAACATAAATTTAGTCTTAATCCTAGTACAATCTAGTATTATCACATTTCCATTATCACACATTTGGATAACCCTTCTAGAATTAGACAAGTTATCCATAATATAACTCAAATGATGTTTTTTATGAATTGAGAAGAGATACATTATGGAGTCATTGGTAATACTTTTTTGTAGAATACTGATAAAATAAGGTGTTCCAGGAATATTTAAAGGCCTAATGTACACTTGAAAGGTATTTTACTGGTCTTGTTTGGAGAAAGAAATAATTGTGTGACACTTCGTGGTTAAATTATCAATGAAAAAGATCTTATATATGGTCATGTAATTATTTTATTATTCATAGATTAAGAGAGATTCATTATGTTAACCCCAAATTTTCCTAGATAGATAAATGGTCATGTGGATTAAAATCCATGTAGGGATAACATAACGGTGTTTCAAAACATTATAATATTAAGACAAGTCCCTTTTTTCCTTCTTATAGATTATTTCTATGATCGGGTCTTATGGGGAAATGTTTCTAATGACCAAAACCCCTCCTTTATATATTATTACGATAATCATTATTGTTTGAATGTTAGGTTTCATTCTCTAACCTTCATCCTATGGATGATTTGTTGACTTCTTGTCTTGTAAATTTTTTATAAATAATATTATATTGGAATGAGACCTTGAATAATCATGATCAGATTGAATCTCTCAATAATTTCATTCAAGGGAATATCGTAGATTCTTTCCTACTTGTTTGATTTCTTGAGGGTGGATTCATGAATGTTTGGTTCCCTCATGACCAAAACCTCCACATCAACTATAGCCCCCCTAAAACACTACTTGTAATCACAATCACATTATACGGGGAAACTTCATTAGAATTAGTGTATGCTTGGTGGATTAACATTATTGAATAATTTTGTGCCTCATTTTAAAATAAAAATTATATTTGGAAATATAGTTAAATTCACTAAAAAAATATAATAAGTAAATTTGGATTCTTCTAAATTATCTTATGTACCCATGAGGGATCATTAACTTATTACTTAATATTTTTAAAATGATAATATAAAATATTTAATGTATGTGACAATTTTTAATTCATTTTTACAATATCTACGATGATTTTGGTGGTAATTAGATGGTTTTCGCATCCATGTATGGGTTCTTTATTTGGGGATTTCAATCAAATTTGAATCAAATCAAAATTCACTATTTATAAATGTACTATTTTAAAAAAACATATGTGATATATACATCAGTACATATCCAAAACATGAATAATATAATTTTAAGATCTTCGTAATGTTTTATGTGTATATATTGTTCATTTACTGGGAAAATAATAGGTCAATTGATCCTAATATTGGAAAATTGGAGAAAACCCAATGTGAATGAGAAGAATGCTCAAATTATAGGAATTTGAAGAGAATTTAAATTCGAATTATTTGTGGTAAGAACAAGAATGACAATAATATGTGTCATTATATATCCTAGAAGGAAACTAGATCCAATCTATATGTAGTTTCTAGATAAATCACATACGTATATTTGGCTCATGTGTAATGAAATTATATAATGATCTCATTCTAATGTCAAGCAATGTAATAAAAATACCAGTGTGAGTTAATAATTCTTTAACACTAGGAAATTGTTCATCAAAATGTGTTTATTTTTATCCTATAATATATTTTTGGATGATAAATCATGTTTATTAGTATTTTTCATGGATCTAGATCTCATAATGGGAAATTATGCTAAATAAAACAAACCACACTAATAAGTTTAAATGTTATATAGTGTGGAATATATATCATTAAATTTTAGGTCATGTGGAAATCACATAGGTTCCATACAATTTAGGTTAATATGATGATGAAATTTTTATCATTTTGATTAATCGTAAAAGATTTGGATTATCTTTGACAATTGTAATGTTGTATTTAATTTAAAATCATGAACTGGACATGAAATTGTGAAAATTATTTCTTGAGTATTATTTAATTAGGGGTGTACATGATTCACTCAACATTTATTTTAATGAGGGATTAATCATTTATGGAGAAAACAGTTAGTATAATGTAAGGGAATCACCATTTCTTCTCAATACATATTCGTTTCATACTAGGTATCATAGGATATATCAAATCCAAAACTATTTCTCCTTTAATAAAGGAACAAGGTGGACCCTCTTGTTGAATTGACATCTGACATGATATTGAATAATCGTAATGTTGGGAGGTTTTTTTTACATTATATCATCAATATACTCTAATTTGGACACTTGCAACTACGATTTACCATATTATGATATTTGATCATATATTTTAATGAAATGTAGGGGAACTGAACATCAATTGGGATAGCTACCTCAATCACATATATAAGTTAGTATGGGGTTGCATGTGTAGTCATACTGTTCATGGTCAAATCAACCCACATATTATATTAATGATTATATATACAAGACTTATTTTCTTTATCCTCCATATTCAGAAGGATATTGGATATAGTTTCGTTGAAGTCCTCTATTTTTCCATTTAGTAGTGCATGATAGTGGGATGAATGATTAGAATAAAAATTAAACATTTTATATATTCTATTTAATTCTGAAGAAAAACATTTAGTTTATTTTTCCAAAAATAATATGTGATAGAATTTATATATTAATATAATATAATAATTCATGTAATTTGTGATTTTTTGAGAACCTTTTTGTCCATAAAATTGTCCCATTTTAAAAATTAATCAGTGAAAAGAAGAATGAAGTTGAAATTCTAGGTTAGGGAATAGGTATGAACTTTTAATATCTACCCCATATAGAAAAAAGGCTATGAATATTTTGAATTGGGAAAAACATTGGTAGTAAGGGAATAAAATTGGGGTATATATAGAAGTAATGTCATATATTCTGGAAATCCCTTTAAGACATACATAATTGATTGAAAAAAATATTTATTACTATGGATTTAGAGGAGGGTCATGGTTCCTTGATGGTGGGTTCTGGGGTGACAACATGTACTTCTATCATAATGTTGAGGATCTCTCCTCTTTTAATTAACCTATGGAGGGCCCAATTAAACCCATGTTTATAGATGAATTTTTGGTAATTTAGACCATTCTAAAGGACTAATGTTTTCCCCATCTAATGAATCTATTCTCTATTGGATTAGTTTCTCGTGACAATCTCATTTAAAAGGTATTTGAATCTAGGATTCTTCCATACAATTGTTAAATGAGGCAATGAAGGAATATAATAATTTTTTGCTAAGGTGGAATTATTTTAATTTATTTTATCTATACCGGTATAGGTAAATGGATATATCAAATTTTTATGTTTAATTAAATTTATTGTCTCAACCTGATCTATATTTGTAGGCTTTTAATTTCATTACATGTACATCTTCATAGGAATTTAGTTTGTGGGAAATATTAGATACTGTTGGATTTTATGTGAATTTATCCATCAACCCACAACCAAAATTCTAAAAGATATTTAATACTTCCTTCTTAATGGAATAGTAAATGTTTGTTTTCTTCATCAACAACTCTAAATCATAACAAATGATAATTAAGGAAAAAACAATTGTTGGGAAAATTAAAAATATATTATGATATGCTATTATTTAATAATATTATTGGTACATCCCACATGAAATAATAAGGAGTAATTCTAGACAACTCTTTCTAGAGAGATAAGATGAATCCACAAGATGTACCTTTTGAGAATATGGTCTTATGTCATTCTAATTTTTGGACTAATATAATGAAAATCAAAGTACATTTCTTATCTTTTGGATGTTTTATAAAAGGTTAATACTTCCTGAGCATGGAGATTCATGTCCAACAGAATCATCCCTAAGATATGGTACACCGTAAGGAAATATTCCCACACACTCCCCTCAATTTTATTTTTGATAGAATAATTTAAGGTAAAAATGTTACATGATGTTTTAACATTAGGATTGGAAAAAAAATTTCCTTAAATGATTGAGGATATATTTTTAGGGTATAAATGAGAAGATAGGTAGACCTGATGGTTCTAAAAATATTATCATAATTTTAACACTTTGAAAAAAATGAATAATAATTCGTCAATATTGAAATGTTGATTCACTATATTCAAAAGATCCATGATAAGATTGTAATGTTTATTCAATTTTAAAAAAATCTTTATTCTGAGAAAGGCGGGTTCATATTTATCATTCTAGGGATGGAATGTAATGGATGAGTGTAATTCCTTCTACAAAAATAATTACGATATGTGGGATAAAAACGAAATGTTTTAGATTATTAAAGGGTCTTTAATAGCCAATAATACAGTGATTCGTGGCTCATTTATTCATTAACATTGTATATGAAAAACACTTGTTCAAATAAGTTGTCTACGAATCCTATGAGTGTAGGGATGATCCCCTGTATTCTTCTCAATTACATAGGGTTTTAATGGGTTTTGTAACCAGTATAACCTCATTATTATTGGTTTTCTCCTCTATTTCATAATGGAGTTCCACAAAGAAAATGAACTTTAGATTTCTTACCCAAAAATAAAACTTTAGTGGATTCATCTTCAAGATATATTGAAGAAATGTTAGGAAAATTTCCTCAATATCATCAATTTATTCATAGTGATGGAAATATTTTACCATTAGATCATCTACATACAAATCCACTAAATATCACAATTTGAAAATTAAAATATATCTCATTACACAATTTTTGGTAATGTTTTCAATATTTAATAAAGAAGGAAATACTTTATAATCATATACCACATAAAATACCTCAATAGTAATGGTTTCCCAAACATTAGGAGACATTCAAATATAGTTATAACCAGAATAATTCTCCATACCTCATATTGCCTAACATATAGGTGATTTATTAATTATATGTTTTGTGATGATGGGTGTGAAATATTATTTTGTAAAATTCGAGTTAAAATCCAAGAAATCAATAAAGACTCCAAATTGGACTTTATATTTATTCATATGGATTATATTGCCCGACAATTTATGCTAAAAGACCTCCCTGATAATGCTAGATTTCATTATTTTATCTAACATAGCAAACAAATTGGTAGAATTTCTCAAATGAATTATTATTATGTATTATATGGTTTTGTAGTGGTTTTTAGTATACCAAAGGTATGAGTAGCTACATGGTGATATAACAATTGAATTTTCAGGTAATTAACTCAAAATACATCTTAGTGATGCTTATGGAAATATATATCTCTCCTAATATTTAAGACACAAGGATGTATTGATCAATGTAGAATATGGATATTCTTTCGAAATAAGATTCAATTGATCGTGTTCATCAATAGAGGTTATGGCACATTCCTTTAACATTGAAGGAGCATCCATGATTTTTTCAATTCTTTTTTATCATTGTTGATATTAGATAGTAGAGAAGAACATATAGATCTATGATATCACAAATATGTATCATAATTTTCATCATGATCACATTATTTTAATGAATGGTTTGGTTCATCTGGTGAAATAGCCATAATATATTTATATGAAATATCTCCTAAGACCAATCTTTAAATTTTAAGTATCCATACACAACTGATTAAGGATCTATAAATGTGTTGATGCAGTATTAGTTTAACCTTATTTTTTATAGAGATGTCCAAGGGTTACAATATTCCACATGGGACTCATGGTGATTCCATCCTCCATCAATGGTGATTATTCATCATGTATTCCCACTTGACTATCATTAGATTGGAATGTGATCAGAGGATATCTGTTATTATCCAATACAACATGGAGACTCTTCTAATATGGAGTTTTCTCCTTAATAAAATTAATCAGAAGCACAAAATCATTATTTATATTTCATTATGGATTGAAAATAAAGATTTCTAGGCCATTATTTGAAACAATTTGTGTGGTTTTATTTACCAATGGTTCTTTCCCCTCTCTTTTCCAGTATCCCACATATCTATACCATGGTTTGGAAAAATCCAAGGGGAATATTCCACTATAATATACCAAAATATTCTCATCAACATAGTATTGTAGCATAGGTCTTATAATGAGGGAACTTTTTGTAAAATTCTATATTTCAAGACACATTTTATTTCTATAAATAATATTTCTATAATACAATATAATATTTTTATATTATTGAAATTTATTTATAATTGATTAGAAATGATCCTAAAAATATATAAATCAATATAGAAACAATTTATTCACTCATAATGTAAAAAACATAATAATGGTACCTTTCTCCATGTATTACATACAACAAAATATTATATATGATTGATAAATATATACATTCAAAGTGCATATATAATAATTGGGAAATAAATAGAAAATAATAATATCTTTAATAGTTTTATATCCCTTAAGAGAAACCATTAAAATAACTAAACGTTTAAGGATAAATAATATCATGTATAGGGAAATCATTTTTTAAAATATAAAATCGAAATTAAGGGAATGAATATTGATATTAATGTTTCAATAATGGAATCAATTTATAGGATCATGTCACCATGATACTGCAATTGGCCTTCATACCACGTTCATGGTCTACTCGGCCTTGGTCCTTTATGCTATATAATTGGTCTCCATATACCTAGATTGAAATAGGTATTTTATTTTATAACAAAATATTATTTATCCCAACCTTAATAAAAATATAAATCAAAAAAATAATAAATAAATTGATAATGTTTTTATATTAAATTAAAATATTTATTTATGAAAAAAAATTAATGTGTTGAATGTAGTTATTATTAATTGAATTGAAATATTTATTATAATTAATTAATGATATTAATATTAATGTATTGATGAAATAAAAGTTTTAAAAAATATATATTTATATATATATATATATTTAATTTTAATGTTATATGGTGAAGATTATTTTTTATAAAAGGGTTATTTATCAAATATAATTAATTTCTAAAATGTGTTGGTATTTTTTCAATTAATATATAATATTTAATGGTTATAATAAAATTTATTGATAATAAATACAATAAAATTAGTTATCATCCAACCAATATTTATTATTATTCAATTGATAAAGATAAACTCAATTTTATTATAGAAGATACATTTTTTCCTAAACCTATTTATAAGAAACAGACATAGTTATACTTATCAACACTATAATTGACATTCCTAAAATGGTTTTAATATTGTTATCCATCGTGTCCAAATAATTTAATAATTCCTTTTTCATTTATAAAACAAAATTATTTACCGAAATAAATATTTGTTACCATCAATAAACATTTATTTTTTATAGAACGGATGTTTCAAACTATATGTAAATTTTATAAATTGAATTGATCACTTTTAAATGATGAAAATTATATTATTGTTAAATATATAAAATATATATTAAAATTCAATTAATAAATTATTTATTAATGAAAAATGCATAGATACATAATTCATGAAAAGTCATTTTTCTTTAAAAATGTTTTTATATACTTCTTATGTTTTAATTTAAAAGTTAATTTTGTCTTATTTATAAATTAAATTTGATTAAATAGACATTAAATTATGATTTATTAAATTTATATTTGGTATGCATGTAATATTATATATTTAGTAAAAAATTACCATGGTAAATATATAATCTATTTAACTATGGTAAAATGGGTAACATAAAGTGGTATGAATTTTTATAAATTAACTTGACATCTAAAAAATCTATATGAACTTTTCTATGTGATAATTTATATCCAAATTTCTCATATACTTTTGCTAACCTAATGTTAATATGATTTCCTATTTACCCTTATCTATCTTTAGCTTCCATGAACAAGTTGGTCATTTTATTCTATAAAATGAGATCACATAAACACTCTTCAAAAAACTAATTACCATGAAATTAATCATAAAACCCAATCAATTTTACCTCTCCTAGAATATTATAACACATTTCCTTCCCCAAATTACAATAAAGTTCCCTAAATCTACTACACCCAAGAGGTCCTCCAATAGTAGGATCAAGTCCTATATATGAGTATTATCCACTCCTTATAACATTATTTTTTATCATTATACAATAAAATTATTATAATGGTATTGATTTAATGGAATCTGTATCATTATTATACATAAAAGTTATAATTTTTTTGAATAACCAATTCTTATCTAGCTCTCATCCATTAAAAAAAATAAAAAAGCCACTCGTGTTATGTATAGACTACCACATCCTTGAATGTTGTATTTAATTTTTATAATCCCTTTAGAAGTTGTTTTAAAAATAGATTTAATTAATAAATACTAAATTTATGACATGAACAATATTCCATAATGGTACATCAAAAATTTTAGTAAAATTATACACAACAAATGATCTTTTTAAATTTAACCATCTAAAATGAGAAAAATAAGAGTAAAAATGATTTCTTATTCATAAATATTATATTTTTATCCTATATTATTAATCCAGCACAAATTTCATAATTTAAATCTTTTATAAAATATTTACAATATCATTATACTTCTATAAGTATAATATTTACATAAAATTACTTTCATAACAACGCATTGTTTTTAGTATGTTCTTTTTTGGGTTGGATCAACCACCTATATGAATGATGGTATAATGTTTTAATAATTTGTGGTTATGGAAACATAATTACATATATAACATGATAATAATTTTTATATGATATATTTTTTGGAACTATAAATATATTATTTATATTTAACACATTATTTAATATGGTCATTCGATAATTAAAAATCACCCAAACAAGCTCATAACTAATTCATTTTATTGAATTATAACTAAAATTATCTTCAAATAACATTATATAAATATAAAAAATTATTAAAATTTAATTCTAGTAAATTGAAAAATATATTTTAAGGATGAACATGATATTAAATAATATGGACAGATATCTCTATTAAGAAACTTGTAGAAACCGAAAAGTTTACGAATAACTATTGATGAAAGTAAATAAAATAAATAATAAATTTATAATTGAAGAATATAATTGAAGTGTAAAAAATGGTAAATATCTTAATAATGTTCTGAAAAATGTTTTTTATGGGTATATTCATTATAATGGTTTTTAAGTCAATTTTCTAAAAATTGATATTCAATTTAAGGGGTTTTCTTGTCTCAATTTTAATAATTTCAGACATATTCCATATTCACCACTTGTTTTATTTTGTTTATTATATATACTACCCCATAAATTCTATTTATTATCACTATAATGAAATTTAATATATTTAAAAACCCATCATAAGTTATCTTTTTGGAAGGGTTTTTTATCCATGTGTTAATCCAGCCATAAGGATATTTGTTATCTAAATTTTTTTTCATTGAGTTATGTTAATTATTTCTTAAAATTGTTCATATAAGTAGGAGAAATATTTCTTATAATTTAATTATATATTTCTTTATCTTATGTTTCTTTGATTTTATAATTCCTTTTCATGAACCCTTTTTAAATTGATTTATACATTAATTCTTCTTTGTTAATAGTTTTATATAATTATAAAATTAAAAGTTGTTAATAATAATAACAATAATTTTTAATAATCCCCTCCATATCCATATTATTTATTTCCAAAAATTACTCATTTATTATTTTAAAACCAAGATATGTATAATCTCTTTTGAAGTTCTTATTTCTCTTTATATCGTTTCAAAAATGGGTTTTATTATCCTTTTTATTATGTGGTATTCAATAGGGGTATATTAATATATCATAATAATTCCTATTCATGTTTATATGTTATCATATACTGAAAATTTATTTACATAAACAATATATATTTCCTTGGTTTCATTATTGAGATTTATTTATAAATAATGTTTTCATTTTTTCTTTATAATTGCCTTCTTGAAAATGATTTACAATTATAAGTCAAAAAATTATCTTTCAATAAAATGTTAAAAATTATTATTAAATATCATTCATGGTTTTGATTTCATTTTCATCTATAACTCTATAAGGTCAATATTTTTTTGAGTCATCTTTCTTGATTCACCTAAAAACTTTGTTTATGTTATACCATTTATATGATTCAATTTTGGTATCGAATGATTTACTAATGATTTATTTCTATGTGATATCATTTCGAAATGATATATAACCCATTATATTTCTAGGAGTTTTTCATGATATATTATATAATTAATTTCATATAGCACATATATGTTTCTATATTTGTGGGTGGGAACCAATATCACCATCTAATGCATTATTTATGGTTCTATATACCTAGATATAATTCTTAGAAATAACTCTCGATTCTCACTCAAATATTGTAATTAGTTGTAAATTCTTGATCTGCTATGTAAAGGGAATATAATAGTGATTACTGCTCCACTATTTTGTTCGAAATTTTTAGTGTTCTTTTCTCAATCAAGTTATTATTTCCTATACTAATGATTACACCATGTTCCTATGTAAAATTCCTATGTTATTCTCCATGAAATTTATGAATTACCTAATATTTTTACACTCTAATCCTATTTAATATGTTAAATCATTATGTTTTTCGGGAATTATTAGAATCCTTTTCAAAAAAACACTAAATATTTTTTTATTTAATTATATATTTATCCCATGCTCATGTTTCTCACACGGTTATGAATTCACCCTTGATTAAATGTTGATATTTTTTTTATTTCTATTTTCCTGCATAATTTTAGAAGTGTTAAAGATTATTTAAAATAATATTTGTATGTGTATAATCAATAAAAACACAAATCATAGGGTTTTTGGAGTAATGTGATTATTTTTTAGATGTAATGATTAAATTCTGAAAATGATATGAAATATATGAATGATTCGAATATTTTTCCATTGTTTGTATTATAGGTGATTTTGTTATTATTTAGAATTATGAATATAGAACGTATTGAAAACCCTATAAATATGACAAAATATAGTTACACGTCTTAATGTTATCATAATGTTTCCACGGTGTGGTTTCTTTGAAATTGCATCCCTTTCTCGATTTGAATAATTAGATGCAATATCTTGATTAAATACACCTAGGGAAAATATATATGATAAATTATTAATTTGGTGTTAATTAAATCTTCACTCGATGTAATTAAAATTGGAATAGATAATAAACTATTTTGACACTCATAGAAGATATACCAAATATAATTTTTATTATTATTCCACCTTAAGTAAAAAGTGGGAAACTAGGGTTCACAAAACAAGGGTACCGCTACATGCTGAAGGAGCTTACAAATTTATTAAACACAATACCGAGATTATTATAATTAGAAAATCTATATAATTCCTAGTCCAAAGTACTAACCTGGATGTCCGGATCCACGCTGATGAGCTATTCAAGGTGAGTAGCCATTCTGTCCACTATCTGTATGAATTCCTCTGAGTTTATTATACCATGGTAGAAGCCACGAGCCAGTATTCAGTCTTGTTTTTCTAACCACACCTATGGATCCTCCTTGGCGTCAACCCGCAGTCTTCCTTCATAGAATATATACATTTCTTAATTCACATGGTCCTTTAGAACTATTATAATGTATTTACATATATTGAATTATATTTATGTGATATATTATATGTTTGGTTAAGGAACATAATAGGAATTTCACCATAGATAAAATAGATTCACAATGTATTGCCACAGAACCACACTTCCAGACATAGTTCCATAAATACACAGTTTACAGGCTCACACTGATACCAACTATAAAAGCACTGATATAACTATTCTTGAATAAATATATTAAAAAAATTATTCAAAGACTTGTATTTTTTATATTTCTTCATATTTACATACTTAGAGTACTGGGTAAATCATAAAATAATAAATCACATGTTATTTTTATTAAATGGATATTTATTTCATTATATATGAAACTACTTAATTCATATTGTTTCTTCAACATCAACCATAATTATTTTCACATGAAAAATAATTTTGAAAATGTCATGTGTACTAATTATCTTTACAATATGGGTAATGGAAACAAAATAATGGTGTGCTAAAATAATTAGTAAGATATAACATATAGATGACAAAATCAAGGCACAAATATTATTGATCAAATAAGTAAAAAACATGAATCCATAATAAACATGAAATTGAAATCATGTGATACACATGGAAATAAATTAAAATAATAATATTCATAATATTTTCCCCAAATAGATGGAATATATAATTCCATACATAAAAAACCTATAATCAAGGACAAGTGTTAAGACATGAACATATTATTGGAAGAGAAATACTAAAAAATAAATCCTATATTATTTCATGAGACATGTCAATGAATCTTGGGGATATGTATTTATATCACCAACCTTATTCTGTTTATGTCTAATGCATTAACCAAAATATTGAATAAGTCCAATCATACATTTTCTTAAATAACCCTCGTTGTAATAAAATACATGGTTTTCTATATTATGGATAATATTGAAAATAAGTATACAATAATCATTCATTATTATCCAACAATCTTCTTTAATTTATATATCCTTCCCCATGTTAGTAATTATACAACATGATCACAACCCATCTTGTGAAATAAGTTGGATGTTCAAATAATAGAGAATCGTATTTCAAATAATCATATATCTTAAAATAAAAATATATATTTGTATGTACCATTCCCCATGTTAATAAAATTAATAACATTATCATAGACTATTTGGAGAAAAAAGGTGGATATTAAATCAATATATAGTCAAATTTACAATCTTCATTAACATTGGAATAACAAAATATAGAATTCCAATACATTTTCTTATGTTAAAAGAATAAAATTATTTCGATTTTACCCTCATCCAATCTAAATTATCTAACATGTGATTTTGATATTGTATTTGGATATGGGTCTAGAAGTCTATTAATACTAGAATACAATGGTAATTAGTTATCCATATAAATAATTTAGATTTTTTAAAAATAATTTCAAAATAGTTCATCAAGGGAACCATAGAAAGGAGTATACATATATAAAAAATGCCTCATAAAGAATGATTTGAACTGTATTACAAAATAAGAGATAAAGAGGAATATAATTTGACAACCCAAGATCAATTCCCATATTGATATCTAATTATATATTCAATGATTAATCATGAAAAATAAACTCCATTAGTTTAAATCTCTATTTTTAAATAAAAAATAGAGGATCAAATGATAAATTAAAATAAATTTTAGAATTTTTTTTTATCATGGATGAAATATAAAATTTTCATTATCGTATTCTAATGTTTCTTTTGATAAAGTTACATGAATGATTCTATAAAATATTTCTTTAATAAATAAAATCAAATATTGGTGCCTTGAAAATGTATAAATTTTATCTTAGATAATAGAGATAGGAAGAAAAAAAATCTATAGGAGACAGTTAAAAACTATTGTATTAATTTCACATTACATTTTTTCAAAACACACATTATATAAAAACATTCATTTATATTAAAACACTATTTTCTGAAATAGGATAATAATATAACTTTTAATAAAATATTAATTTGGGATAACCCAATAATGGAAGAATAATGTTCCTGATGAAACAATATAAACCACGGAAATGAGACTTTAGTTACCAATATCACTTACGAGAAGTATACGCTTTTGGGAATAAATAATTTTAAAATAGTATTATATGGTAAAAATGATAAAAATGAGAGAAAAAATAATAAGATAATCAATGTATATAATGTACACAAATTATATGAAATAATTTCATATAAATGATCATAACTCAATGAATGAAAATTGAATCATGAAATACTCTTATGACTTGGGTAACACTATAATAAAAACTATTGGTATGTGTGAGTAACTCAAGATGATGGGGTGGACTAAGTTCCCAATAAAATGTATGTTTAATTATATTTAAACTAAATCCCAAATTCAATGAAATCACACAGTTAATCAAAATTGTATAAATATATAAATTTGTTAATTCAAATAATTACATAGAAGTGGGATTAAGCCATAGTTAAAATATATTTTAAATATATTATCTATTAAAATTAGGTTACTTAGTCAAAAACTAAATATAAAATTTAATTATGAATATATATATCAATGTTCTATTTTGTCATAGATTAGAAATAGAAAAAAATGAATTATAAAATATAGGAAAACATTCTATGAAATTAAACATAGGGGTTTGGCCTCAATACAAAACATAATCCTATCCACATGGAAATTACCAGATTTTAAGAACATTGTTAAGAAAAAAATTGATCCATAACCTATAATGGGATTTAAAAGAGTATCACATAATTATAAACTAGAAAAAATCATCTTTCATAGTTATACATGAGTTGAAAATAAGTACAGGTCCTCATAACCTCTTCCATAATTGTTTTGGATATAAAAATGAATAAATATTATAGAGAGTGTTAAGAACACTCTAGTTAAGAAAATGAGAATATTTTTTATATATAGACAATGTAAATCTAAACATTGTACAAATGTGAAGCATAAAATGAAATTGAAACTTTATTAGATATATGAAAAAATTTTGTTTCTTGATCCAAAAAGCTTCATATGTTTTACGGTTTTTTAATATGTTTTTAAAGGATCTTGAATAAGATTCTCCAAAGAAATATAGATAATATAAAATTATAATAGATTCTCTATAGAATATTTTCTGGCATAAAAAATAATCGTCTTTTAATTTCAGTTTGTTAGAAACTATTATCAGTAGTCAATAATCAATAAATAAGTCTAGATAATTATTTTCAAATATAACTTTATTATAAGTATCAGTTTGAGAATAATCATTTAACATTAAATACACTAAAGCTTGATTTAAATATTTAAAACTAGTAAATGGATATTTGAAATGCTCCACTACTGTGTTATATGTGGTAATTTATCTTCAATATAATTATATTATCTAAGCTCATTAAAACATTAAATAGTCAGCCGGTGTAACAAGGTGATGAGTTTTATTCTTTTATTCATGTGGTTATCTCATGTGCACATTTGGTATGTCGATGACTTCATGTAGAAATATTTTTCTTCGTACAGTCACTACATTATATGACACAATCAGATTATTTATTTATGAAAATTTATGCATACCGTGGAATCGTTACATGTGTTCCTCATACAGTTGGTATTTTTCTTTAAGTTGTATAGAACACTGATTTCTACAGAAATTACATTATGTGTATAGTAAGGTGATTCTTGTCATCTGATAAAAATTGTCTTTAGTGTGATATTAGTTAATGTCGTATACCAAATTTTTCATATGGACCATCATGATAATTTTTTAGCCATGCGATAATGTGATAAGGTCACTTAAACATCACATAGTAATGTTATATGATTATATCTAAACATGGTTGTTTTTCAAATTTTTCCTAGTAATCGAATTTCTAATAGAAAACATGAAAATTATTAATAATATGATATGTTGGAATGGTTAGCTCTAGAAAACCCCAATTTTTTTAATTTTTCTATTAATCTATTTTCTAACAGAACGTATGAAAATAAGTAAAAATGATAAACATGATTTTGTGTCATTAAAATAAAGAGGTTTTGCTCTAATCCCCCAATATCCTCCCTTTATAATGATTTGAAATCATGGTAATTAGAATGAAATTAGTTTAGTTCATCAAAACTATATTTTAAAAGTATTGATGTTACTATTTAACAAGTCCTAAAAATCATGAAAATATGTTTCCATTTAATTCTATTACTTTTAATGGATCACATTAATAACACTTTTTATGCAATCAAAAAATTAAATAATGAATAATGTAAAATAAAGAAGAAAATGCAAAGGAGAGAGAAAGACATTTAGAAGTCATAAAATATTTCAAAAAATTTAAATAATGATTACCATAAAAAATAAAATCCTTATGATAAATCTTAATACAAATCAAGATAATGGTAATATATGATTTATTATAGAGGGATGTGGTCTATTCCATTAGAATTGGAGGTGGTGGAAAAAGAGTTTTAGGAGTAGGTGAGGAGGTAGGGGCTCTAATAACTACACACATGGGAACTAGTATGCACTATAGACTGAAATGGGTAAGATTTAGGAAAAGGGATAGATTGTAGTGTAGTTAGTAATTTGAGATAATTTAATTGATAAAGGGGATAGAGTAGTTCTCTAATAGTTATAAAGATAGGGTTTTATCAAATGGGTAAACTCTCTAAAAAATCATGAACCATGCTTTAAATATTGAAATAAATGCACTTGATTCTCCATTAAGGCTTCCAAAATAAGATTCATAGATCTAATATTCTAAATGTGTGACATAAAACACTGAGTCGTCATAAGCATATTAAAATCACAAAACAATCATTAAACATTATTTTTAGATATAATTTTTTGAAGATCCTTTATAAATAATAATCAACGTTAGTTTTGACTATTTCTCAGTCCATACTAGCTTGTTTTTAAACCTCAAAAACAAAAGATAGGGTATTAGAATAATTGGTTTGAATAACATCATAAAAAGATTAAAAATAATTCTTTAGATCTTCTAAAAATACATATAACTCATCATTAATGAAATGTTTTATTTTGACTCCATTAATAATTGACTAGAAAGGAGGATTAGAAGAAACATGAGTAGGTCAAAAATTTTATTCATGAACCTATTATCTATCGATATCATAATTTTAGATAGATCAACATGAAGAGAACTACTTTGATCTATCATATAAGAAATTTTATTTTTTATGACCTCTATTATAAAATTAAATATCGGCAGAATATGATTGATGAACAATGTAACTACTTAGTAAAAATAAGCCCATCTCACTTGATGAAAAGTGAACTAAATATTATCAAACACATGTTTTTTGATCTCATAAATAATTAATTTATGAATGGATAATTAATATTTAGTGACATAAGAAGATAATGGAAGGGGGTTCCTTAGCAGAGGGAGATGGATCAGAAGAAGGATGACCACCATCTAACATGGTAAATACTCTTTCAAACTATCTCTTATAGTATCATCATCATCATTGGTAAAAACATTATGGTTATCGTAATCTAAATCTTCAACGTCATCCCCATGAAGGAAACTAGGATAATTAAATTCACATTTAAATTTCAACATTATCAATTTAAAATCATTCAAAATTTATTTTAACAGAGAGAATTTTATGTACACCATGTCCCGATGGACTACCTCCACGATCTTCATCATTATTATCAGGATTTTATAAACCCAAGCAAAGATAACTAAGGGACTCTTATCCATTAGATGGTCCATCTGGTATAGGATATCTATAGGTACCCCCAATAATAGGATACCCATCATATATATTTTTATATTCACTAGATTCAACCAATTGATACCACTCTGAGTCATCTTCATGAGCTAATCAAGATTCTTCATTAAGTTCTACAACAGCTATTTCTTATTATTAATATTCTACAACTACTTCGTCTTCCAAACATACCACTACATGTTCTTTTAATACATTATCTTCTGATTACTCCACAACTTCATTAGTTTATTGTCCTCTATTTACCAAGTCCTTGGATTTAACTAGATATTATACTATATTAAGATATTAATACAATTTCTCTAGTCCGTCAACTCATTATTCTTTCCATGGATTCCAGATGACTTTCATTTTCTTGAAAATCTATTGATATGGAATATATATTAGATGACTTTATTCTATCATATCCCTAGGAAACAAAATATTTGTATTCTACAAATATACATATTAGCTAACTATATATTGAACAACTGAAACATTTAGCATGATTTCACAGTTCAATAAATTGTCTCCTAAAATTTTTTCATATATTAATTTGAACACAAATCTTCATGAAAAATAAAAAAATAAGGTACTAAAGCCTTGGGATACTAAATTATCTTTGTGAGCTTGTACAAGGAGTTCTGAAATTTGTTGTGTAGATGATTAACGTGATATGAAATTTTATAATCTTCATACTCTCCATTTTGGTATGTATAAACACTTTTCCATGTTCTTTAATAAGAATTCAAAAATCTCACCATTAATCCTTTATTTCACAAAATTTCTCTTCTATTTGGGGATGAACTCAGTGTTTTCATAAAACTCTCATATTATATTTAAATAGAACTTTTTACCATTTTCATTAAATCTGTCATACCATCCTTCATCATAAATAGCATTCTTGAATAGTGATTAGCTCAACTTCTACCACTAATAATTGAATTATATTTCCACTGAAATTGAATTATCAATGATATGTATGTTATTTAGCTTTACTAAAGTACCCAAGTTGGATTTTAACTTCTATGTATTCATTTAGGGAGGTGACCTAATAAAAAATAAGTCTCAAATATTCATTTCATCCAAATAATTCAGATTTGATTTTATATCTTTCATGGTTTGGGAACAAGATGTAAAATGAAGATGTTTGAGATAAATAGACTAAATGTTTCTATAAAATGGTAAATGATATTCCCAACTAATATTCAAAAGATAGTGGATATATAAAGGTCAATATAGGTAATGGTTCAGATTCTGATTTGAATTGTAATTTAAATAATTTTGGGAATATTATAATAAAAACATAAAAGAAATACCCAGAAAATATTTTCGTAAAAAATTAAAATTAAATAGTCACAGAATGTTTTTAAACCAAGGATGTCTAAAGACAATAATCATGGTAATCATGATATCCATAAAATTATGGTAGTTGTGATAATCATGTGATCACGAATTCAATGATAAGTATGCTCTAACTGTAGGATCGTGTTTTCATGATAATAATAATGACTGTGTGGGTAAATTATCATAGTGATTTTGGTGGAAAAATTAGTAATGGTTCACAACAATAATATTACCATATAAACAAATACTCCTGGTCCTCCTACTAACTGTGTGGAGTATACTTCATAGTTACTTTATTAAAAGTATATATAATATAATTAAAATCATTAATACAATTTGATAAAATTTGCCACACCTAATTCATGTTTAATATATATGATTCATTCAATATTCAAATTCGTTGTAAATATATCAGAAATAAGATGTTCGTTTCTAATGAATTCACTTTTTATTTGATCTTTCTAATAATGACCTCTTAGAAAATGGTTTCTTTTATCAATATTATTTTTTATAGACTTGGATATAGGATTCTTATATATATTTTTCTCACTACTATTAACAAAATTTATAGGTATATGTTGAAATTTATATCCATAGTCTAGTGATGTATGTTTAATCCAAAAAATCTATGAATAGAATCTACTTGTAGCTTTGTACTCATATTCAATAGTGGAAAATTCCATAGAGTTCTTCTACTTTAGACACCATGACACTAAATAAATTTCCCAAACATTAAAATGTAATATAAGTTCATTTTATATCTAACATAACATGAAAAAAATCTATATATGGATATCTAAATAAATCAAATTATTTTTCCTCTAAAATAAAATAATCATTTGTTGGATTTATTTTTGAGGTATTTGAATATTCATTTAACAACTAGTAGATGTCACTAATTTGGGATTGGTTAAGAAAAAGAAAAAACAAACACAAAAAAACATTATAATAGTTCGATTAGTAGATAATTATAAGTAGTTTGATCAACTGATTTCAATGATTCATCAAGACCAAACATGTAGCTTGTACTCATGGGAGTATGACAACATTTAGTTCTATCTATGCCAAAACTTTTTATAATGTATTTTATGTAAATTATTTGAGATAAAATAATTCCATAATTATTTTGAAAATATTAAAATCTATGAATTACTTTATTTTCACTCATCAATCTCATCTCAAATTCACTTTTCATTGTTTTGGAAAATTTACTACGTAATGAATATATAAAAGATCAAAAAATAATATCATCAATATACATTTTTACCACTAAAAATTTTTATGGAATTATTTTAATATATAAATTTGGATAATCTATATATTTATTAATGTCACTAGTAATTAGAAATGGGATGATCATATCATACAAAGATTCATTATCTTTCTTGAAACAATATAAAGCTACTGTGAACTTAAATAATTGACATGATAAGTGACAGTTTTTAAATTCATCGTTTGTTCAACAAAAAAATCATCAACAATATAACCATTTTAGAATTCATTCATGATATATATTTGATATAGTTTAAAATCCAAATGTGTTTTATAGGAAAGAAATATCGTGATGAATTTAGTTCTGGATATTGGTGAAATGGTTTCCTCAAAATCAATACCTTCTTCAAAAAACCTCTATGTGCAACCAATATAGATTTATTTATAATTATTTTGCATGAATAATAAACCTTTTCAATAAACAAACATTTAGTTTAAAAATTTATGTATTCATTGGGTCTATCAACCTATTCTAAGAATAAATTTAATTTAAACAAATTATGTTCTTCCTGCACTACCATTACTCATAATTCATCATCAATTGCATCGTCAATATTATTAGCAACAAGTTGGTATAAGAAATAATTATGTTCAAATTGGTTTCTTAGATAATCTTTATCTTGACTTCATTTTTCTATGTCACCTACTACAACATCTAAGGGAATAAGCCAATGAGCCCTAAATACTCTAATAGTAGAATTATTTGATAAATAATTCTCATCGGAAGGTTTGGGTATGAAGTGATCATCAAAATTGGATGAATTAAATATATAATGTTTGATAGAATTTACACTATGTTTAAAATCTATTACCATACTAGAATGCTCGTAGTCAATATTTTTTAAAGAGGTTTTAGGCTCATGTGGATTCATCTCTTAGAATTTCATATATAAAAATGTTTCCACAATCTTAATCCTTTTATAAAACACCATGTATCACTTTCTTGATAAAGAATATCCAACGAAAATTACTTAATCACACTTATAAGAATTGTTTTTAAATTATTTTTGATATTGAGTATAAGGAATTTATAACAAAAAATAACTCTACAGTAAAAACCCATTGGTTTCATATTGTTTTATTACTCATAAGGAGTGATTTTTAAATGTGGTCTAATTAAAACACTTTTAATTACATAACAAGTTATATTCATAGATTCATCACAATAATAAACTCATAAATCAGATTCATTGAGAATGTTCTGGAAAATTTCATGTAGGGTTATATTTATTCTTTCAACAATATAATTCAATCGTGGGGTCCTATGTGAAAAAAAGTTATTATTATAGCCATGTTATTAGAATAATGATTCCAATTATTGGTTTTCAAACTCAAAACCATGACAACATATTCTATGTCCACTATGACTTTATATATATCTCACAAATTTGGAAAAATTTAAAAAGAACATCATTTTTTTACAAGGTAAAACCCATATGTACATCTTGAATAATCATCCACTAAAATAGAGAAGGATGTAAAAGTGCCCATTTATTTACAAAGAAAAGGAAAACATGAACCTCTTTTAAACTGGGATAATGGAAAACCAATTAGAAGCCTATAAGCCTATAAACACAAAGCCATAATCTTTTGAGGGCCAAGAGCCTAGTAGGATAAAACCCATTAAAATTAAAACCCCAATATAAATCCAAAGAAAAAATCTAAGAAAATAGTTGATTGAGATCCCATTATCACCTTACCAAAACAAGAAATATATCAGGACCAAAGGCCAAGAAACCTATGTCAACTACGTTGACACAAACACCACCACATTGAGCACCCTCTATCACCACCCACGAATAACCTTCTCCTTCTTTCAAGGAACGATAATTACTTCTATGTGATCCCCTGTCCAAGAAGAATATCATCTCCAAGGACATTGCTTCAAACTATCCCCACTGATTGCTACCGTCATAGTAGAACACTATTGACCCATACCTATCGAAGATAGAATGCATCGATGTTTCGATGAGATACTCATTCACAATCTACGAAACTATCCATCAATGAGGGATTCACCCCATCCAAGCCCCACCGCCACCCAATGAACTGTTGAATCGGTGTGTGGACACTGCAGCAAATATCCTCTATATTTCCTTGCCCACTAACAAAAAGTACAACATCGAAAACCCTTCACCTGATTGAGCCATCATGTGACTTTCATACACTCTCTCTAATAATCAACACCATATGGGCATTGAGGCAATGTCAACATCACAAGATCCACCAAACCATCTACATATGAAGCCAGATATACCTCACAAAATAGATATGAATGAGAATGTGGGGCACCATAGACCACGTTGCCACATGTTTCTAGGAGAAGAGAAATTGAGGAACGATACAATAGTTGGATCAAGCCACATTATGAGACTTACAAGAATACGCCATATAAATAGAAGAATCCTGCTTAGGAGAGTAGTTTGATAGAGAATGGATCCATGAAAAATTTTAATAATCATCAACTATAACATTAGTATATATTTTTACTGCTAAAACAAAAACCCGAGTGGGTCCAAACAATTCCATGTTAACCAACTCGAAATGATTAGTAGTTACCACTTATTTCATTGATTTTAAAGATATTTTGTTTAATTTTTCATTTTGAAAAAGGTTATAGAATTTATTATTTGGTAATTCATGTGTAGGTAGATCCTTGAATAAAATATTCAAAGTTTTTTTTAAGAGGGTATGTATTGTATTATGATTTTCTCCTATAAAAAGTTTAGTATTACTGGTAAAAATATATATAACATGAAAAAAATTAGAATATAAATATTTTATATTCCAAAAACATTAAAAACTAAGGCATACATGGAATAAATATTTTACAAGCATTTTTTACAAAGTTAACATGAAAACCACCATAATATTATTTATAAATGTTAATAAACTCATATTCACATCCATTTATAAATATTTATTAAGAAAATTACATATTACTATAATTACCAATTTACCCATGACAAATTATTTTTCCTTTAAAATTATCACTGAAAGTGAAATATCCATCATCCATCATAATCAAGTTTTTGAAGAAAGAGTTTTCTACAATCATGTGTCAGGGGAATACACTATCCAAACACCATTTTTTATTAATAGAACATTCTAAGATGGATTCCTATAAAATCTATTTAAACAAATAATTACTTTGGCACCCATATTCTCTTTTTTCTTGATATTTTAGTAATAATATTTTTTGGAATACATAACATTTTTATTTTTTTTTCTATAAGAATACCTTAAAATTTTATTAATAAATTCCTCATTTAGTGCATAAAAATAAAAACTAATAATTGAATTAGTATTAACTGATCAAATAATAAGTTTATTTTCAACATCCCCTCTCTATATAGGATGATATCTTATTCTAGTAATATGTTTAGGTTATTTATATTTACCAATAATCAAGGTAAATGTTTTTATTCTATAGGTAAATATTTCTTGATATTTCATTAATATTCAATCGAATATTTTTATCCAATTATATACTTTTATAATTTGAGAATTTATATCTATTTCTAATGTATGATTTATTATAATGTATAAAGACATAGCTTGCTACATCATCAAATGTTTTTATCTGTATTTAATTTTTTTGAATGTGTTCTCTAACTTATTACAGTATTCCAAAATTTCCTCACTAGATATGTTTTATTCACTATTTTCACTTTAAAAATTGTTGAAATATTGATGATGAGATGCGGAAAAATATTATATAACTCATATGTGTTTTTTATAAAATACAAATTGGATTTATAATTTCTATCCCCTATTATTATATCTGAATCATTTGAACTATATTTTGAAGAACTTTGAATTTCATTCATAGACATTTAATTTTTTCAATCCTCATAATCATACTTTTTATTATACTTTATATTATGGAAATATTCTTTGATTTTATCTTTTATTTCACATCGGTAGAATGTTATTTAATAGATTTATTCATACTTCATTGAACATTTCCATAAATTTACATTGTCATATTTACCTTGGTTATTGGGTTTCAAGAATAACATCTTCTTTTATTCCCAATGAGATCATTATATTCTTTATCTCACTAAACTAATGATAAATTTCAAATATAGATTCATTATAAATAATTAATAAAGTATCATATTTGAAGTTTTAAGTATTTAATATCATTTCCTTATCATTTGATGTTCCATTATTAGAAATAGTTAGGATATTCCATATTTCAATAGCAGTAGTACATGATGATGTTATGTTACATTCTTATTCACTTATGCATAGTATAGAGCATTCTTTACTTCACATTTATAATCATTTACAACCTTAGTAACATCACTCTATTTAGAAATAGAAGTTTTATGTTTTCATATTTGTCACCAATTTTGGTCCCAATATCAACACCAGTAATCTGTATGTGAGTTTTATTTTTTATATTCAGTTGAGAATAATTATTTCCATTAAAATAAGAAGGTAGATTAGATTCGTGTAATTCATCTCTATAGTTATCTATAAATAATTAAATTTATAATTGAATGAAATATAAAGTCATCAAATAAAACTACATCACAGTTAAAAAGATATTTGGAAATCCTCTAATAAAAAATTTTCTTTAGATTGAGTATCTCAAGAGTGGTGAATTGAGTTCCCATTAAATTATCTGTACAATAATAATTTTAAAAATAAATACTAAATTCTATACAAATTCCCATTTATTTAAAATATTTGAAATATATAAATTTTACCTTCCAAATAATTTCACATAAGTGTGATCAATACATAATTAAAATATATTTTAAATAATTTTAATATGGATATTAATTAAAATAATTAGAGAATTTATATAAAAAATAATTAAGACAAACAATAAAAGTTATTTTTTGTAATATTTTAGAAATTCAAAAATAATTTAAATTTAAATCAACAAAACTTTAATAATGCATTATTAAATTTAAATAAGTTATTTGGCCTCAAGACCAGACCAAATCCCCTCCACTTAGATACAACTTACTAAAATGTCCTTTATTAATGAATAAAATGATCTACAACTAGGATCAGGTTTTTAAAAATACATTACATATTACATTCTAGGAAACAATTCTATTCTATATTTATATGTGGGATTAAAATAATTACATGTCACACCTGACATCCTCAATAGTTTTCATGGGTATGAAAATGAACACATTTGAGATTGAGTGTAGAGGAACCTAAATTTAAATAAAAGAAATAGTTTTTCAAGATAAATAGAGTAAAAAAAACACAAATAAATTATATATCATAAGTTGAAATTGAATGTGGTTGGATTTAGAAAAAAGTGATTTTTCTTGATCAGAATAACTAAAATTATTTAAGGGTTAGTTAATATTTCTTTAAAGGATCTTGAATATGTTTCTTCGGAAAATAAAGTAAAATAGATCATTATAAAATCTTTTATATATCATAGGCACTTGTGTGAAAAAATAATATTTCAATATATGTGTGTTTTCAAATGTTTTCTGTAGTCCATCTCCAATATACATGATCAAATGATTCTCTATTAAGATATATTTATCAGAAGTATCCATTGGAGAATAATCTTTCTTCATTAAATTGAATTATGCTTCATTTAATACATCAAAAAATCCATGGACATTTGAAACAGTCCCTAGCTATATTGGAAATAGTAATCTATATTCCGTTGAATAATATTCAGTTGAGCTCATAGAAACATGATTTAGTTGGATGATGCAGTAAGGTGACATATTCGATTCAACCCTTTATATAGTCAGATCATTTTATCATGTGGTAAGTTAACGACATCCGGCCGTAGTATTTTTCTTCATGAAGTCTCTAAATTTAATGAAATGATCAGTATATTATTTTTGAAAACTATATAAACCATGGAACTTTAACATGATTTCACCATGGTATATTTTTTTACATCATGTGGCCAGGTACACTAATTTTCATTGCAAGCTAAATGTACATGCAGTAAGTTGATTGATTACGCACATTATGTTGGGTCCTAATTATTGTAGAAGTTCATAACATACACAAATTTGTTTCATTTGAATCATATTAATCATTTTTTTCATGTGGTACAGTCATATGGTCACTTAAACATCATAGCCTAAGGTGGTACAAAAATCTCTACACTTAATCGTTTATTAATTTTTTCTAGTAAAAATTATTCAAATAGGAAACATAAAAATCATTCATAAAAAAGTATGGTGGTATGAAAATATCTAAACTAACTCATTTATCAATTTCTTGTAGTGAACCTCTTTTTAATAGAAATCATGAAAATAATTAATGGCAAGATAAACATTATTTGAGATCATTTTAAACAAGAGGTGTTGGTCTAAACAATACTAGAAAAATAGGTATTTGCGACGGGTCATTTGCGACGGGATCCCGTCGCAAATGGCTTTTTGCGACGGGGGCCCGTCGCAAATGACCTGTTGCTGAAAACGGTGTCGCAATAACAATTTTTTGCGACAGGCCCGTCGCTAAAGCCCTTTTCCGCGATGGGGAGAATCCCCGTCGCAACTAGTACTCCGTATATTTGTAAAAAACTATTTGCGACGGGGCCCGTCGCAAAAACTATTTTTTAAAAAATAAAAAAATAATAATACTATTTGCGACGGGAATAGTATCCCGTCGCAAATACTATAAAAAAAATAAAAAAAAATTGTTAATAAATTATTTTAATTAATATAATAATAATCCAATTATATCTCAACTTACAGGAATCAAACCAGACTTCCCGTGTTGTCCTTCTTTATATCTCAGTTGCCCACATGTGGGACAACTATCCAACGACTCATTTTCCCCAGAATATAAAATTAAGTCATTTGAACATGCATGAATCTTCTGACAAGTAAGTCCCAAATTTCGAGCCAGCCTCTTACTCTCATAGTAATTTGCAGGTAAAACATTTCCTTCGGGTAACAGTTTTTTAAGCAAAGAAAATATCTGGTCAAAACAGGTGTTTGACATTCCGTTATCTGATTTGATAGCCATAAATTTTGCAACTGCTTCTAATTTTCTCATCTTGCAGCCAGGATATAATGCATCCTCATCAGACTTCAACATCTCATAAAATTCAGACGGTGCCAACTCGGGATTTGAAGCTATATCAGCCAAAGTTTTTGTATGTTGAACAGATGAACCTGCAACATCATGAACTAAATCTTGAAACCGGGATGGATCTGGAATCAAGTTGGTATCACCTGCTCTGGAACTGCGTTCACCGTGTTGATACCAAAAAACATAATCTGGTTGAGAACCAAAACGCACGAGATGTTCTCCCACATTGTCGAACGTGTCAAACGTTCTCAATGCACATTTTCTGCAAGGGCATTTTATTTTTCCTTCTGAAAAAATTTCTGGATTTGATGTCGCAAATGATAAAAATGTCTCCACACCCTCTACATATACTAGATTTAAACCAGAACGGTTTGGATTTCTACGTTGATTTATCCATATGCGGTCACCTAATAATGATTGTTGACGACCTCATTGTTCTATATTTCTCTATAAAATATAAAAGCATTACTATTTTTGAATAATTTGTTAGAAAAAACACACAAGCTTGGATAATTATTGAGTTTAGATCATACACGATTGACGCAAACTTTTTATTGAGATAGACCTAAAAATTGACCCTTTAAGAATTAAATATTTTGAGAATAAAGAAAAATATGTTACAAATATTGATAATTTTAATATTATATAAATTTTTTATTATTTTCATAATACTAATATTATTGGTAAGTATTAGTAATTATTCCAAATTATTACTAATTATTGGTAATTATTACTAATTATTACCAATTATTGGTAATTATTACCAATTAATACTAATTATTGATAATTATTACTAATTATTGGTAATTGTTACTAATTATTGGTAATTATCGGTAATTATTGGTAACTATCGGTAATTATTACTAATTATTGATAATTATTACTAATTATTGATAATTATTACTAATTATTGGTAATTATTACTAATTATTGGTAATTATTACTAATTATTGGTAATTATTACTAATTATTACTAATTATTACTAATTATTAACAATTATTACTAATTATTGGTAATTATTACTAATTATTACTAATTATTACTAATTATTTGTAATTATTGGTAATTATTATTAATTATTATTAATTAATACTAATTATTGGTAATTATTACTAATTATTGGTAATTATTATTAATTATTACTAATTATTACTAATTATTACTAATTATTACTAATTATTACTATTTATCGGTAATTATTCCTAATTATTGGTAATTATTACTAATTATTGTTAAGTATTACTATTTATTGGTAAGTATTACTAATTATTGGTAATTATTATTAATTATTAATGATTATTACTAATTATTATTAATTATTACTAATTATTGGTAATTATTACTAATTATTGGTAATTATTACTAATTATTGGTAATTATTACTAATTATTACTAATTATTACTAATTATTACTAATTATTATTAATTATTACTAATTATTACTAATTATTACTAATTATTACTAATTATTACTAATTATTGGTAATTATTACTAATTATTACAAATTATTGGTAATTATTGGTAATTATTACTAATTATTGGTAATTATTGGAAATTATTACTAATTATTGGTAATTATTACTAATTATCGTTAATTATTACTAATTATTGGTAATTATTACTAATTATTGGTAATTATTACTATTTATTACTAATTATTACTAATTATTACTAATTATTGGTAATTATTACTAATTATTGCTAATTATTACTAATTATTACTAATTATTGGTAATTATTACTAATTATTACTAATTATTGGTAATTATTACTAATAATTGGTAATTATTACTAATTATTACTAATTATTACTAATTATTGGTAATTATTACTAATTATTACTAATTATTACTAATTATTGGTAATTATTACTAATTATTACTAATTATTGGTAATTATTGGTAATTATTACTAATTATTGGTAATTATTGGTAATTATTACTAATTATTGGTAATTATTACTAATTATTAGTAATTATTACTAATTATTGGTAATTATTACTAATTATTACTAATTATTGGTAATTATTGGTAATTATTGGTAATTATTACTAATTATTACTAATTATTACTAATAATTACTAATTATTGGTAATTATTGTTAATTATTACTAATTATTACTAATTATTACTAATTATTGGTAATTATTGGTAATTATTACTAATTATTGGTAATTAATACTAATTATTGGTAATTATTGATAATTATTCCTAATTATTGGTAATTATTACTAATTATTGGTAAGTATTACTAATTATTGTTAAGTGTTACTAATTATTGGTAATTATTACTAATTATTGGTAATTATTACTAATTATTACTAATTATTGATAATTATTACTAATTATTACTAATTATTGGTAATTATTACTAATAATTGGTAATTAGTACTAATTATTGGTAATTATTACTAATTATTCCTAATTATTGGTAATTATTACTAATTATTAATAATTATTACTAAATATTGGTAATTATTGGTAATTATTATTAATTATTGGTAATTATTACTAATTATTGGTAATTATTACTAATTATTGGTAATTATTACTAATTATTGGTAAATATTACTAATTATTACTAATTATTACTAATTATTGGTAATTATTACTAATTATTACTAATTATTGGTAATTATTGGTAATTATTGATAATTATTACTAATTATTGGTAATTATTACTAATTATTGGTAATTATTACTAATTATTGGTAATTATTACTAATTAGGGGTAATTATTTCTAATTATTACTAATTATTACTATTTACCTGTAATTATTGATAATTATTCTTAATTATTACTAATTATTTTTAATTATTACTAATTATTGGAAATTATTACTAATTATTGGTAATTATTACTAATTATTATTAATTATTACTAATTATTGGTAATTATTACTAATTATTGGTAATTATTACTAATTATTACTAATTATTGGTAATTATTACTAATTATTACTAATTATTGGTAATTATTACTAATAATTGGTAATTATTAATAATTATTGGTAATTATAACTAATTATTACTAATTATTACTATTTACCGGTAATTATTTCTAATTATTACTAATTATTACTATTTACCGGTAATGTTTACTATTTACCGGTAATTATTACTAATTGCTACTAATTATTTGTAATTATTACTAATTATTTGTAATTATTACTAATTATTGGTAATTATTACTAATTATTACTAATTATTACTAATTATTACGAATTATTACTAATTATTCCTAATTATTACTAATTATTCCTAATTATTACTAATTATTACTAATTATTGGTAATTATTGGTAATTATTACTAATTATTGGTAATTATTACTAATTATTGGTAATTATTACTAATTATTGGTAATTATTACTAATTATTGGTAGTTATTACTAATTATTGGTAATTAATACTAATTATTACTAATTATTACTATTTAGCGGTAATTATTTCTAATTATTACTAATTATTACTATTTACCGGTAATTATTACTATTTACCGGTAATTATTACTAATTATTACTAATTATTGGTAATTATTACTAATTATTGGTAATTATTACTAATTATTACTAATTATTACTAATTATTCCTAATTATTCCTAATTATTCCTAATTTTACTAATTATTCCTAATTATTCCTAATTATTCCTAATTATTACTAATTATTACTAATTATTACTAATTATTACTAATTATTCCTAATTATTGGTAATTATTGGTAATTATTCCTAATTATTCTTAATTATTCTTAATTATGACTAATTAGTGGTAATTATTAGTAATTATGAATAATTATTACTAATTATTGATAATTATTACTAATTATTACTAATTATAAATAATTAGTAATAATTATTATTAATTATTGGTAATTATTACTAATTATTGGTATGTATTACTAATTATTGGTAAGTATTACTAATTATTGGTAATTATTACTAATTATTGGTGATTATTACGAATTATTACTAATTATTACTAATTATTACTAATTATTACTAATTATTACTAATTATTGGTAATCATTACTAATTATTACTAATTATTACTAATTATTACTAATTATTACTAATTATTACTAATTATTACTAATTATTGGTAATTATTGGTAATTGTTCTTAATTATGAGTAATTAAATGAATAATTACCAATAATTAGGAAAAATTACCAATAATTAGGAATAATAACATTATTAGTATATTTTATTATTAATATTAAAATAATATAATTTCCTAATTTATATACAATTCTCCTTTCATCTGTGTGTTTTCTATCTCCATATACAAATAATGCATGTGAAGACAGCAAACACACAGATGAAAAGAGAATTGTATATATATAAAAAAAATTATTATTTTAATATTAATAATAAAATATATTAATAATTAAATAATGTTATTATTCCTAATTATTAGTATTTATTACTAATTATTAAGTAATAAAAAAATGTAAACATAATTAAATTACAACTAATTAAGAATAATTAAAACTAATAAAACATTAAAAATAAATATTAAATTAAAATACATATAAATACCTTGAAAATTGATCTGAGGTTGATCTCTGATCGTTCTTCAAAACATCAATATCAACTCCGGAGAAAAAAATTAAACTTGAGAAAAACTGAACTGTAGAAATAAAATTTTGAGAGAAGAAGAAGATGGAATTTGAGAATGATTTGAAAAAAACGGATGGGGTATTTATATGTTAGATTAGTTGCGACGGGCCCATTTGCGACGGGTACCGTCGCAAATACCTTAGCCATCATTTATTACGGTCAACGGTTAAATAGTTATTTGCGACGGGTCCCATCGCAAATAACCACCTGCCGACATACTATTTGCGACGGGGGAATATTCCCGTCGCAAATACCTTTTACCGCCGCCGGTTATTTGCGACGGGAATATTTCCCCGTCGCAAATATGTTTCCCGCGATTTGGCGCGCAAAGGTCGCCAGTCCTTTTGCGACGGGGAAAGCTATCCCGTCGTAAAAGGCTACTTATTTGCGACGGGCAAATACCCCCGTCGCAAATACCCATTTTTTCCGTAGTGAAACCAACAAAAAAGAATTTGTAGAAAAGAAATTTATTTATATTACTTTATCTCATGAATTGAAAAGAATAAATGTACAGAACATTCTTGGGATAGTGGATCAATAAAACAATATACAATTGAAAACATTGGGTATAACAAATAATAGTTCTCAAATAAATGGAATTTAGACCTTGAAAACTCTTACTACAAGAATATCATGTCAATTAAATGATTTTCAAGGATTATTTTTGTAATTGAACATAAAATACCCTGATTTACGGAAAATTAAATATACAATATATCAAATAGGTTTCATTTACAGCTTAAAAATAAACATAAGAGCATAATTCAAATCATGTCCTAAAGAATGGAATATGAGGAGAAAAACCCATACTTGAGTCCTAGTCTTTTCTAGATATACACCAAAATTACAAAATAACTAGATTAAGTTTAATAAATGAAAACCCTAGAGAATTATTTAAAAATACAACTATTTATATGCATCATTAATAATAATTATATATGTACAGATCAGCTAATTATGGCATGTTTCT
Source organism: Viscum album (assembly GCA_963277665.1). NCBI lineage: Eukaryota > Viridiplantae > Streptophyta > Magnoliopsida > Santalales > Viscaceae > Viscum > Viscum album. The sequence continues at coordinate 1,815,611,238 of OY728140.1, read as the reverse complement.
ATCATCGAGTGTAAGAAATCATTTTCAAGTAGAACTAGTTTCATAAAAATCATGTTGGTGTATATTATTTCGCTGAATTAAAACTATATTATAGAATATAAGGTACTAGGATAGATTTATAAATATTATTTAATTACATATAATTTAATTTCTTGTTCTTTTTTATTAATAACCATGACGAATAAATCAGAGAGGATTATCTTTAGGTGATAGTTAATGAACAAATAGATTTTTAATAATTATTCATTTTAATGTTGATATAATCTTAACCAAATAAAATTATTTTCATATTTTTTTCAAATAATAAAATTAAGAAACTCAAATAGTCATCTATGATTTTAATTTATACTATTGGTCAAGCATGTGGTTAAACTGACCCAAACATTACCATACCACGATTAAAGGATGATAATGAGATGGTTCAGTTATAATATCATTAAAATATAATTATAATAATCATATTTAGTTTTTATTTGGGTTAATTATCAGAAACATAAATAATACTACTTATATGAAAATTTATATAAATTCATGACATAGAAAAAAGAGTTTATTTTCATCTTAGTTTACACATTTAAAATGGTAGAATTAATGATAGTCGTTTGACAAGAATATCACTAATAGGCTCTAAATTTTTTTAGAAAACCATTATTTATGTATTAAAAATATTAATTACTCATTGAACCATTCTAGAAACCACCTAATGTTAGTGGTGAGGAAAAATTAATGTTGTTTCTCATAGTTGTGGTGGACTACATATATGCACGAATAGAAATATGTTTTTCAATTGATGTGATATAAGAATTGGTAAATATAATACAATTAATATATTATCGTCAATTTATATAAATTTTACTAATAAATTATATTATTACTTCTATAATAAATATTAATGAAGATAGTTGTTATGAAAATCTAACTACTTGATAATACTCATGTCAAGTACATGAATTTTTCATGGAATTCTCCAGAGAAAATAATGTCTTGCGCTAAATAATGGTGACCAGAAGATTTTAGACATGGTATAGGGATATTGTATGAGAAACATTATAGAGTATAAAGGATAATGTTTTAAGTATTTTGAATAATGAAGCTGATGAAGTGTTACATTTTTATAATTGAATATATTGGTAATTTTGGAATCACATTTCACATTGCCAATAATTTGATGTTACAATATCATGTTCAATGGATAAAGAATCATAAAATGAAGTGATTAAATTGTTTTTGGGTATAGAATCACCTAAACTACTCATTTTTTCGACATCATAGTGTTTTTAGGGATTTATCATTTGTCTTTTTTAATTTTTACCAAAATATATTTTTTCCTAGGTAATTAATTTTCAACATAAGAAATTAATATAAATAAAAAAATAAACATTGACCTCTTTGTAATATTTTAACCCTACGATTTTAAAATTTTTATATTAGATTATGAATAATAATTTATATTTAAAATTTAATTATATGTTTAGCACACATAACACGCAAAAAACTTTTTTAAAAAATGAATTGTTTTGAGGAATAAAACTTATGTGTAATCCAAAGCTACTAAAATTTTCAAATCCCATTATATGTTTATTTTATTATAAAATGGGTAAATGTTTTGATTCTCTAATAGAAATACAAAACTAAATATTTCTTAAAAAAATAATGGATTTTAAGAAAATTTTGAAAATAATTTTAAATAAAAAAATTTACTGATTGTTTTTCAAAAAATGTTGGAAAAAGGGTTTATAATACCAAATATAATTTTAAATTGCGTACTATTATTAAATATATTCAAATTTAATCATTTAAACTATTTTGAATCTTAAATATCATTTGTAAATATTGATAATTAAACAAAAATTTCTATTTTCTGAATATCTATATTTATTAACTAAAAATGATTATCCAAAAAAGGAAAAAACTAATACTAAGTTAATTTCATATGATGAATTTCCAAATGATGTAAACTTTATTAGTTTAAAATTTTGAAATTTATAAATTCAATTTCAAAATAAAATAAAATAAATTAATTAAACATAACATTAGTGGAAAAGTAAATTTTAAAACATTATATGTTATTATTCTTTTTTAATATCAATTAGAAAATAAATTTTTTAAAAAAATTTATATAATGTATAATTTAACATCATAAATCATATTTTTTTGTGAAATAACAATTCATATCACCAACAAATTAATTTTTTATGTAATACTTTTCTAAATAAAATAGATATTATTATGATTCATTATAGGTAAACTAATTGAATATCATTAATATTAAATTATTCGTTTATTCTATTTTAAAATATATTTCATAATTTTGTTAGTAATATCCATTCCTCTAATTCGAATCCTTTGTCTTATCCTGAATACTTAAATATTTATTTTTTATCATAATATTTAATAGTTTCATTGAAGTTTGATATTGTTTCTAGAGAAAAATATATTGGGTTGTAACATTCTCCCCCTTAGATAAATTATTTCTTCACTATTTTAATTATAAATTATTGAAGAAATTATGAGAGGGTATTCTTAACATATTCATCACTTTGGGTATAACCTCTCATATGACTTCTACAATGCTCTCCTAGGCCATATCATGTTATTTATTGTTCTTCAAAAAACATTATACATTAATATAATCATACACCAAAGTATGTATGTTCCCAAATTATATACATTCTATAAAATACAATTCCCAAAATAATTTCAATCATCAAATCAATAAACCACAATTATATTATATATTTTTCAAAGCATTAACTCTATATATAGCCCTAAATTATTAATTATCAACTAGTTCATGAGGTCACACAATGGTCAATATATATCAAAAAAATTAAAATTATACAAAAAAAAAAGAAATATCTGGAATAATCGTCGATCCTAAGATATCGATACTACATAACATAAACATTCAAAATCCAAAAACAGTTTTTTATTTTAACATAAAACATATAAAAAACCTAAAACCTCTCAATCCATCAAAATAGTGGTCTTGAATAGTTATCTCCAATAATTCAACATTTCCATAAAATAATTTCACAAGGTTATGGATACCATTTAATATATGATTTTAAACCATTAATGAAAAGGTAATAAATAAAAATCCATAGATGTTACACGTAATTCTCAATAACATTTAGAATATAAAAACATATCATCATAAATATCACTTCTGTAATTGAAATTCCTTAAAGTATCAAGAATTAATTTACCTAATGATATCAACCTCAATAAAATATGAATGATTTTGAAACTCACCTTTTCTATCATAATATTTTTCTAATATGTCTATTCATGTGAAATATTTAATTAATAATTTGATACTACTAGTCCAATATACATGGATTGAATTTATTTTCTTGGGTACTTCTTAACAAAATACCTTAATGTAATTTCAAAATAAATCTTTTATATTGTATTATAATGTGATTTTTATTAATATAATCACATCCATATGATGTGCCTAATGTGGTGTAATGTATTAGGCTTATTTACCATCCAATGGAGTGAAGAACATATCATTACAAAATTACACTTTTTCTAGGTGATTACCCTTATATTAATTTTCCCCATAGCCAAAACCACAATCCAATATCCTAACAGAGTTGAATTAATCGTAAAACCAAATTCTCAAGAATTTACCAAAATAGAAATATATCATCCTATACTAATACTTATTACTAGGGATTCCACTAATGTTCTCTTATCTTAATTTCTAAATAAAATTTTCACTATTTCCTTTGAATTAAATCATTTATTATTCAAAAAAATAGTCTATTTTTAGTTTATTTTTCTATTTAACCGTTAAATTATCCTTATAAGCATCATAATCTTCAATGTTATCTTAAAGGTTCCATTTATTCTAACTGTGACACCCTAGATTCACACTCTTGGGTTTGGTTCCATAAACACGTACCTTAAATACTCTGCTAATTGTTGTAAAATCTTAAATATAAACATATTTATATTAAAAAATGAAAAATGATTATCAAATATCATATATTGTAATGGTATTTCAATTTTATATCATCAGTTCATTATGAAAAATTATAAATCAGTAATTCCAATGATTGTTGTATAAAACACAATTTATTATTTTCCATTATATACAAAACTACTTAATCTATAAAAATTCTTCAACATATCCTATAAATTCGTTCGTAAGTGTTGTCATTCTAGACATGTGACGTGTAATACATTTCTTTATAACCAATGGAAATGGAAACATTATAAGGGTTCAGATAGAATTTATAGTACATGATCTCATATAAATGAAGTATACAAGTCATAAAAACGGCATAAATATTATAGAATGAATAATTAAACAAAATGAATTACTAATTAACATCAAACTGAGATCATGAAATATCTATGGAAATAAATGAAAACATGAATATCAATCAAATCGATATCATAATGATGGAATTCATAATTTCTGACAAAACAAATTGTTATATCAATGTAATATGTAAAGACACCATCCTGTTATGACACTAGTGAAGAAAACATTTTTTACGTCGGTTATTTTTCATTATTTACGTCGGTTTTTAGGCGACATTAATACGAACGACGTTATAAATAACGTTTTTTACGTCGGTTATTTAGAACCCGACGTAACATCCCTAACATCACGGTGTTTATCATGTCGGTTCATTAATAACCGACGTGATAAATATGCGCGGGGGGGGGGGTTATCACGTCGGTTATTTCTAAACCGACGTGATAAAACGCCTGGGATATCGTTTATCACGTCGGTTATGACATAACCGATGTGATTAACCCTTCCCCGTGCCTATTATCATGTCAGTTTCTTAAATAACCGACGTGATAAAAAGGCCTGGGAAATGTTTTAGCACGTCGGTTATCCAATAACCGATGTGGTAAATCGATTCCCAGGCCTTTTAGAACGTCGGTTATATTAAGAACCAACGTGATAAAAGGCCCGGGAACGGTTTATCACGTCGGTTCTCGAAAAAACCGACGTGATAAACCCCTACCGATTTATTTACCACGTCGGTTATAAAATAACCGACGTGAAAGCGATATTTTTTTTTAAAATAATTGCACTGCTCTCACCAAAAAGCAACCAGAAACCAAACAAAAAAAATAACCATGCCAGCCCTCCCCCAAGCCCCAACTGAACCCCACCCTCATCTATACCCACCTAACAACCTGGCCAGCCCTCCCCCACCACATTGGAGCCCCACCACAACCCTTGGACACCCCCCACCCCTTGGACAGCCCCCCCACCCTCATTTACACCCCCACGACCCCTAGTACAGCCTCAAACACCCATTGGACACCCCTCCCATATCCCTTGGACACCCCCACCCCTTGGACACCCTCCCACCCCTTGGACAGCCCCCCACCCTCATTTACACCCCCAAGACCCCTAGTACAGCCTCAAACACCCATTGGACACCCCCCCACACCTTGACAGCCCTCCCAGACCCCTTGGACACCCCCCCGACCCCTGGACACCCCCCCCCCCCGAGCCCTTGGACAGTCCCAAACACCCCTTGGACACCCCCACCCCTTGGACACCCCCCCACCCCTTGGACAGCCCCCCCACCCTCATTTACACCCAACTGGCCCCTTGGACAGAATTCCCAGACACCTTGGACACCACTCCCATATCCCTTGGACACCCCCACCCCTTGGACACCCCCACCCCTTCGACATCACCCCACCCTCATTTACACTCCCCGAACACTAGGACAACCCAAAAACCACTTGGACACCCCTCCCATATCCCTTGGACACCCCCCCCCCCACCCCATGGACCCCCCCCCCACCCCTTGGAAAGCCCCCCACCCCCTGGACACCCCCCCGACCCCTTGGAAACCCCCCCCCCCCCCGACCCCTTGGAAACCCCCCCATCCCCTTGGACAGCCCCAAACACCCCTTGGACACCCCTCCTATATCCCTTGGACACCCCCCCACCACTTGGACACCCCCCCACCCCTTGGACACCCCCCCCACCCTCATTTACACCCAACCGAACCCTTGGACAGCCCCAAACACACCTTGGACACCCCTCCCATATCCCTTGGACACCCCCCACCCCTTGGACACCCCCACCCTCATTTACACCCCCCCCCCGACCCCAAGGACAGCCCCAAACACACCTTGGACACCCCTCCCATATCCCATGGACACCCCCCAAACACCCACCCACCCCCTTGGAACCTCTCCTCCCATACCAAAATCCAGACCAGAAAAACCATCAACAGTAGACCAAAACAAGAAGTAGAGAAAAATTAAACATTCACTTCTATAACATTCAAAAATTACACTGTCAACTTCAAAAAAAACTAAATCCAACCTAAACGACTACGACATACACAATTACATTGACAATATTCAAAATTACATTTTACATTACAAACAACTAAAAGTCAATCAAACCTGTAAAATAATTTGACCACTCCACTTGTAAGTGTTTGATATCTTCAGCAGTAAAGGGTTGAGGGTCATCAAAAAGCTACAAAGGAAAAGGATAGTAGTCAACGTGTATAATGAATAAATCAAATTGAAATATTATGAGAAAGAGGAAATCTTACCAGGTCAAAACTCAGAACTATCCCAGTTGTTATTATTTCATACATAAATCTTAACATGTAATATACGCATTCAATGATGCCTTGTTGGTCATGACATTTCTGTTTGAATGAGTGTAAATTCAATATATTATTTTTATGTAATAAATCAAAATGTACAAATTATAAATGGATATTTACCTTCGCATGTACATATTTGATCTTGAAATTCCTTTTCTTTGCGCTTTTTCGAAAGTGGACCCATGCCCTGTTAGAAAATAATACGAATGGGGTAAATTTAAAATTCATTATAATATATAAAACTATTGTGAAATTGAAACTTACGTTTCCAATATATTCTTAAAACTTTCTCTCACATCATCATGGAGAGAGCATATCCAATAAAGTGCTTTCTCCCTAGGGCAAAAAACCCCTAACATCCAATGATACCTGATAACAGGAAATTTAACGTTAGTGGTTTTTTATGTTAAAAGATAATTAACTCTTTGAGAGGGATGTGTTTCATACCTCTCACAAAAAGGCATCATCCAACACTGTGTGATTACATTCTTTTCAAATCTATCAGCAATATAAATCATTCTTTGTTCCTCATCCAATGCACATGCTTCAGGGGAAATCAATTGTGGGTCCACGAATCCATATACATCTGTCAGCTCATTCCTCTCACAAATTTTATACAGATACCTAATACAAAGCAGACATAAGTATACATTTTTAATAAATATAACGCAAGGAAAAGGTGTTAAGACTTATATGATAAAAATTTGCACCATGTTGAGGCCCAACTTATCTCCAGTGACAAACTCTATGATATCAGTTTTCATAATCCCCACACTTAGTTCACATCCACAGACATGAGCTTCCATTGTAAAGTCATAATGATCCGCCAACAAATTTGAATATCTTGACAATTTTTCAAGACTGCTAGGATCTGCATCTGATGTCATATCTATCTGTCTTTGTTGTTGTCTATACAGTATTTCTTTACCTTTGAAGTATTCCTGTAAAAATAAATTGAAAAATATATTAGTTTTCAAATGATAAAACATTAATAAAAATATAAAATAAAAGATATAACATCCATACCTCTATGGTAATGAGTCGAAGAAGTCTGGATGGCCAAAGTAAAAAATGGCTGATACTATGTCCAACTGTCGTCACCTCATCTGTAGGTAATGGTATCCGAGCTGATCTATCTATAATATCCTGTACAGTGACCCTCTGATTCTCTACCTCTAACTGTTGGTGATGAACTGTATCTCTTATACAATATACCATCCCATATGCAACTATATGATGTTGAGGATCATCAACATACAACTCACAATAAGTAGGTAGCTGCGGCGGAGGAGGAGGATCAAAAATGGGGTCCGCAGGCTGAGGTGGGGGAGTGGGAGCTACTGGGAGAGGTGGAGTGGGAGCTGCACCCTGAAATTGTCTTTGCAAGTCTGCAAACATAAACTGCACCGATGCTCTAATCTTGTCCTCCATTGTCGCATTAATATTATGGACTCCAGCCTCCAAGGATTCTATTTTTTTTTATAAACTCTCTCAACGTTAGAAGTTGAGGAACGTGGCAACACTTTTCTTACCGATACACCTGCCAGATATCCTCTTACACGGCCAGGATGTTCGGGCTTTCCCAATGCCACAGATAAAATATCTTCCATCCCAGATGGTGTAAATGTCCCCTGTGAACTCTACTCCTCAAGAGAGTCCTGTAATAATTAATTGAACATTTCTATAATGATTGGAAATATATGATGAAAATAGTAAACTTAAATAAATAAAATAGATATCTTACAATCCTCTCAACTACGAGTCTCGATTCTTCCGAAAGATATTGTCCTTTTTTGCCCTTCCGAGCTCTTTTCCATTTCTCATGTCTAGATGGAGGGGATGGAGGGGGCACCTCTCCAGAGCTTGAAGACTCAGCTCTTAGTTGTTGAAATTTTTCTGCCATCATTTGTTCTTCCAATAATGCATACCCTCCCCAAGATAAACTATGAGGGTATACATTTTTAGATTGGATCTCTTGATGAGCTTTCCTTGTTTGCTGTAAATTAAGAATAAGTAATCATTAACAAAACAATAATAAGATCATTTATATAAGAAAGCTTATAAAAGTTTACATTGCCCTTACCAAAAATGATTCTTTTCTTCAACTTTCAAAAAATTGTCTCCATGTGTCTTCATCTATAAAAGGATATATACGACATGGATTCTCACGACTCCTATGACCATAAATGAAATCAGATGAGAGGGTTGATTTCAAATCCCTCCATCTCCTAGCAGCCAACGATAAGCATTTCTTCCTGACTCCTCCAGTGTCAGGAATATCAAATGTCATCTGATTAAAAAGAGGTTAAAAATATTATATATACTAGAAACATTTAAAGAACAGTCAAACAATAGCAAAAGATCTTACCAAAATGGTCTCCCACAGCTGAGAAATTATCACCTTATCCACACTTCTCCAATCATCATAGAGAATGCTTACTTTGCTCTTAGCCTGAGTTGCTACAAAACCCTTAAAATCTTTAGCATTTGGACCTCTAGGAAGATCATCATCATCAAACTCCACGACTATCCTCTCCTCCTTCGTACGGGCAACTGATAATTTTGTTAAACGTGTGCACCCACGCTTACCAACCTTTGAACTCTTTTTCGTAATAGGAGCATGTGAATGTTCCTCCCCAGATGTATGACCAATATGCTCATCTCCAGAATCATGTGGTTGATCAACTGATTGATCTGTCATTTTCCTTCAAATCAAAAAAACAAACATTAGTTCGCAAATATACAAATTCAAATATTGTAATACTACTTAATCAGAAAATAGAAAAGTGTACTAAATTACATAATAGTAAACATTGGTAATATGGTAAGCATGTTAAAGAATGATAAACATGGTAAACACAGTCTGTTGTACCCCTCTCTCTTGGATTTTAATGATCACAATCACTCTTATTATGTTCTAACTTGTTTTCAAGTGTTTTTGTTGATAGGGAAAAGGTTGCCAAGGAGTTGGCCCAAGAAAGCTGAAAGGTGGACTCACTGAGTCCACCGGTCAGCCGGTGTGAGCTCACCGGCCAGCGGGAGGACCCAGGCAGTAGACTTGCCAACTGCATGGTGTCACCGGCCGGCCGGTGGACCAGACAGAGAGCCTTCCTCTCTGTCTGGACCACCGGCCGGCCGCTGGATCACCACAGGCCGGCCGGTGGACCTAACAGAGAGCCTTCCTCTATGTCTGGACCACCGGCCGGCCGCTGGCTCATCACCGGCCGGCCGGTGGACCAGACAGAGCTTTGCTGTCTGGACCACCGGCCCACCGGTGATCCACCACCGGCCATCCGGTGCGCCCATGACTTCTCCTCTTTACGGTTTTTATTGTTTTATCATTTTGGTTTGATACATGTTTTAATAAGTAAAAAATTTACAATATCTAACATTATATGAAAAAACTAAATGTAAACAAGAAATAGACTTGTGTTACCTGTAATTTTAGGAATGTACAGTTGGATTGTTTTCCCCAAATTCCTTCGTCGTGATCGTTCCTTATGGCACAAACCATGTCTTAAACATACTCATCATTATGTTCTGTTAATATTTCCATGGAAGTAGGGATCTCACATAAATCAGCATCTTCATCAAATTCATCCTCACCAACATATTGTTTTTCACTTGTAAAACAACAGCCCACTGCATATCTGATTGATCTACTACATAGAAAATTTGTTTGGCATGTGTTGCCATTATAAAAGAATCAGCTGCGTCTTCCAATCTATTCAGATTAACAAGTGTCATTCCAAATTCATCGTGTCTGACACAGTTGTTACCGATAAACCATTTACAGTTAAAAACATGGACTTTAATTTTAAGTAATTAGCCTCCCATATGTCTTCAATCACTCCATAATATGCACTTGATGCTGAAATTGGGTTTCTATCCTTAACACTCGAAAAATGCATTGCTTCTGCAAACACTAATACACCGCTATTCTGAACTGCACTTCTGTTGTCCTGAGCTTTTGTATGAAATGTATAGCCATTAATGTCATAAGCGGACCATGTTATCACATTTAAATATGGACCACCCACTATCCATTTTAATGTCTCTGATACATCTGATCTACCAAGCAAGGTCTTTTTAAACCATGGCAAAAAAGTTTTGTTGTGCTCATTCAAAATCCACATTTCTTTCTTCTTTGGATGACATTGTTTCAACTCATTAATATGCAATGTGATATATGGTTGAACATCAGCTATGTTATTCAAGATGTATGATTCTAACTTCTTCATCTGTTCAGCTGACAGTGATTTGACTTTCAAGCCATGAATCCCCTTTCCCTCATTATTAACCCGTTATTGGCGGGATGGAGGCAAACCTATGTGTTGCACCGTAGCCAAGTAGCTCGTACAAAACTCTGCTACCTCCTCCGAAATATACTTCTCAATAATGGAGGCTTCAGGTCGATATGGATTTTTAACATATCCCTTTAATATTTTCATATACCTTTCAAAAGGATACATCCAACGAAGATATACAGGTCCACAAAGCTTTCTTTCTCGAACCAGATGAATCATTAAATGCACCATCATATCAAAAAAAGTTGGAGGAAAATACATTTCCAAATGACAAAGTATAAAAATTGAATCCTTTTCCAAAATGTTCAAAGCATTCACATCAATCGCCTTGTTACAAATTGAATTGAAAAAATAACACAACCTCATTATAGTCTTTCTGACACGGATGGGCAATATTCCACGCAGTGCAACTGGTAGAATTTGTTGCATCATGACGTGACAATCATGTGATTTCATACCTATCAACTTCAAGTCTTTCAATGAGACAAAAATTTTTACATTTGAAGAATAACCTTGAGGCACTTTGATATCATGAAGACACTGACAGAAGCTACTTTTCTCCCTCTTCGATAATGTATGACAAGCAGGGGGAAGAAATGTTCGTCTTCCTTTAGGAGTGGGAGCTAACTCCAAACGTATTCCCATTGATAGTAGGTCTAACCTTGCATTCAACCCATCTTTTGTCTTTCCTTTAATATCTAGCAATGTTCCGATCAAAGAATCACAGATATTCTTCTCCACATGCATGACATCAATATTATGTTTGACTTCATGATACCTCCAATATGGTAGCTCAAAAAATATTGACCTTTTCTTCCAAATATGTCTATCATTACCATATTTCTGTGTCTTTCCCAATGTCACATCAAGGTTTTTCACCCTCTCAAAATACAAATCTGGGGATATAGGTTTTGGAGCAGTATCAAATTCTTGTGAGCCATTGAATGCCTTTTTTAGTATTCTATAAGGGTGATCCATAGGCAAAAACTTTCGATGACCCATGTACACTGTTTTCCTCCCATGATGCAATTGACAATATGACGTCTGTTGTTCGCAAATTGGACATGCTTTATTCCCTTTAACACTGTATCCAGACAAATTTCCATATGCTGGGAAGTCATTTATAGTGAATAGAAGCACTGCATGCAGTTGAAAATATTCCATTTTATAAGAATCATACACCCTAATACCATCAGCCCATAACAGTTTCAAATCATCAATCAGCGGTGACAAGTATACATCAATATCATTGCCGGGTTGCTTTGGACCAGAGATCATGATACTCAACATGACATATTTGCGCTTCATACAAACTTCAGGAGAGAGGTTGTAAATTACCAATAAAATAGGCCATGAACTATGTGTGCTACTGAGGGTTCGGTATGGATTCATTCCATCTGTGCACAAGCCTAGTCTCAGATTTCTAATTTCATTTCCAAATGTAGGGTACTGGGCATCAATTTTCTTCCATTGTGGACAATCAGCTGGATGACGTATTTTCCCATCACATACCCGCTCATCAGCATGCCATCTTAACCTTTTTTCATCATGTGAATTAGCAAATAAACGTTTGAAACGAGGAATTATAGAAAGATACCAAAATACCTTTGAAGGGAGCTTTGTAATCTCTACATCAGCTTGTGATTTTTCTCTCACCTTATACCGTGATGTCCCACATTTAGGACACTCTTTCAGAAATTCATATTCCTTCCTATATATAATGCAGTCATTCGGACAGGCATATATTTTCCTGTATCCCAATCCCATCGGGCATAATATATTTTTGGCCTTATAATGTGAATCTGGAAGATCGTTATCTTTTGGAAGAATGTATTTCATCAATTGTAGCAGCTCTGTAAAACTTCTGTCACTCCATCCATGTTTCGCCATCAGGTTAATCAATCTTAACACCGCCGACAAAACTGTAAAATCTGTACAACTAGGATATAATGGTTTTTCAGCATCACCATATAGACGTGCAACTGTCGGTTCTATCTCAATTTGTTCTGCTCCAATATCGTGAATCATTTCTTCAATTCCATCGGAGTTACCATCTTGCGATTCATTATCATCAGTGACATTCTGTCCAGTTTCACCATGCCAAATCCAAGGGTTGTAACTCGGATTGAAACCATGACAAATCAGATGATCTTTTATCTCTCTACTTTTCAACTTCTTCATATTCAGACATTTCAGGCATGGACAGAAAAAAAGGTCACTACTTGGAACATTTCGTTTAGAAAATTCCAAAAAGGCATCAACACCTTCCTCATATTCATTGCTCATTCGATGTGCCGTAATCCAACTTCGACTCATTATTACCTATAACAAATAGCAAAAATATATATATTTTTTAGATAAGACAAATATATGTTTATATGAAAAAAATCATAATTTGAATGTAAACAATTTTGAAATATAAAACAAATCGATGTGTATTTAAAAAAATATGCTTGAATATTATTTTTTAAACAAAATATAGTAAGATATAACACCCCCCCTGGACACCCCCCGACCCCTCTGGACAGCCCCCCGCCCCTCCTAGACACCACCCCCACCCCTACCCCCTTGGACACCCCCTTGGACATCCCCCAACCATCTGGGCAACCCCCCACCCACCCGGACAACCCCAAATACCCTCTGGAGAGGCCGCCACCCACTTGGACAACCCCCCACACCCATCCACCCCCTTGGAAACCCCCCTGGACACCCCATCGACCCCTCTGGACAGGCCGCCACCCCCTTGGACAGCCCCCCACACCCACCCATCCCCTTGGACACCACCCTGGACACCCCCCGACCCCTCTGGACAGCCCCCGACCCCTCTAGAAAGCACCCCCACCCCTCCTGGACACAACCCCCCACCCCCGACCTGCTTGGACACCCCCCTGGACACCCCCCAACCCTCTGGACATCCCCCCCCCCACCCCTCCTAAACACCACCCCCACCCCCTACCCCCTTGGACACCCCCCCTGGACACCCCCCAACACCCACCCACACCCTTGGACAGCCCCCCAGACCCACCCACCCCCTTGTAAACCCCCCTGGACACCCCCCGACCCCTCTGGACAGCCCCCCCGCCCCTCCTGGACACCACCCCCACCCCCCTACCCCCTTGGACACCCCCCCTGGACATCCCCCAACCCTCTGGACAGCCCCCCCACCCACCCGGACAACCCCAAATACCCTATGGAGAGGCCTCCACCCACTTGGACAGCCCCCCACACCCATCCAACCCCTTGGACACCCCCCCTGGACACCCCCATCGACCCCTCTGGACAGGCCGCCACCCCCCTTGGACAGCCCCCCACACCCACCCATCCCCTTGGACACCACCCTGGACACCCCCCGACCCCTCTGGACAGCCCCCGACCCCTCTAGAAAGCACCCCCACCCCTCCTGGACACAACCCCCCACCCCCGACCTGCTTGGACACCCCCCTGGACACCCCCCAACCCTCTGGACAGCCCCCCCCACCCCTCCTAAACACCACCCCCACCCTCTACCCCCTTGGACACCCCCCCTGGACACCCCCCAACACCCACCCACACCCTTGGACAGCCCCCCACACCCACCCACCCCCTTGTAAACCCCCCTGGACACCCCCGACCCCTCTGGACAGCCCCCCGCCCCTCCTGGACACCACCCCCCACCCCCTACCCCCTTGGACACCCCCTGGACATCCCCCAACCCTCTGGACAGCCCCCCCACCCACCCGGACAACCCCAAATACCCTCTGGAAAGGCCGCCACCCACTTGGACATCCCCCCACACCCATCCAACCCCTTGGACACCCCCCTGGACACCCCACCGACCCCTCTGGACAGGCCGCCACCCCCTTGGACAGCCCCCCACACCCACCCATCCCCTTGGACACCACCCTAGACACCCCCCGACCCCTCTGGACAGCCCCCGACCCCTCTAGAAAGTACCCCCACCCCTCCTGGACACAACCCCCCACCCCCGACCTACTTGGACACCCCCCTGGACACCCCCCAACCCTCTGGACAGCCCCCACCCCTCTTAAACACCACCCCCACCCCCTACCCCCTTGGACACCCCCCTGGACACCCCCCAACACCCACCCACACCCTTGGACATCCCCCCACACCCACCCACCCCCTTGTAAACCCCCCTGAACACCCCCCGACCCCTCTGGACAGCCCCCCACCCCTCCTGGACACCACCCCCCACACCCTACCCCCTTGGACACCCCCCTGGACACCCCCCAACCCTCTTGATAGCCCTCCCACCCCCCTGGAATCACTGAAAATTTACCATAACAAGAAGTTGGGCCATTCAAAGCATTTTTTTAGGTGTGGAGGAAGAATTGAGTTTCAATAGATAGAGAAGGAACTCGACATTAGGTTGTCTATTCCAGGTGTGGATTTGAAGGAGTTAATGTTTGTTCAGTGACCCAAGAGATTGAATCAGAAATTCAGATGTTGTTCCATTTTCTCATGATGAGGAGGAATAATTGGTGGGGTTTGACTTTTAAATGGAGAGCTTAGCAGACCATCATATTTTCTATAGATCAGTAAAGGATGTTAGCATCGAACATAAGGCTTAAGGGATGCTTTCAGATCCAAATATGTAGGTTGATGGATTCAATGGATCTAGTAGAGGTTCTAGAAATAATGGTGGTTTTATTTGTTTAGGATAAGTAGTGAAGAAAAAACTAGTTAATTTTTTACTTGCTGAAAAGAGGGTATCTAAAATTTTTAACATGCCGAGGGGAAATCTGGAGAGTCCTCCTCGTGAAACTTTGTTTGCAGGGGGTGAAAATGGTGATGTGATCCCAAATCCATGCACCTATGCCATGGTTGTGTGTGAATAAAGTAGTAACAACTGTAAAAGGGAACCCATCCAAATGGACACGCCCCAACCCTCTCGGGGATTTATAGAAAACGATGAAAAAATAGTGAAATCATAAAATTAGTCAATATTTCAAGTCGAACTAATAGATCTAGGGATGATAAATAATATTATGGTGCTAAAACGAGTTAAAAGGGTTTTCAATCGAAGAATCTTAGCTAGTTTCAACAAAAAACTCACAACACATATATATATACTATCCGCGAAAAAAAACGAACGAGTGGGAGGATTACCTGAGTGCTGCGAGTTTAGATGATTGATCCGAGGAGATTAAATATGAGAAACGATGATCGCAAAATGAATCTAAACGAACGAAATGGATGAGCCGATTCGGGTTTACGCGCGAGAGAGACGAGTCGCGACTGTCGAAGGTAAACTCGCGAATGACAATCCACGGGTCTGGGTAAATTTTTAAATGAGTTATCACGTCGGTTATTCAATAACCGACGTTATAATTTTTTTAAAAACATTTATAACGTCGGTTATTCAATAACCGACGTAAAATCCTTCCTCCGATTCATTTTTTACGTCGGTTATTTTATAACCGACGTTATAAAGGGCTCAAAATCCGCGTTTTTTTACGTCGGTTATGGAATAACCGACGTCACAAACATCTGCGGATTCTTTTTTTACGTCGGTTATAAAATAACCGACGTAAAAAGGCCTTCAAAAACCGCGTTTTTTACGTCGGTTATTGAATAACCGACGTAACAAACACCCCCCGCTTCTGTTTTTTACGGCGGTTAATGTATAACTGACGTAAAAAACGAAGCCGCGCGATTAATAACGTCGGTTATTAAATAACCGACGTAAAAAACCTCATTTTACATATTAAGTCGTCGGTTTTATATAACCGACGTAAAAAATGGTGACGTAAAAAATGTTTTCTGCACTAGTGTGAGGTGATTTAAGCACCTAAACGCAACCTATTTTTTCTCAATTGACTTATCAATCCATCTAGTGAATATATAATTTATACACCAACAATATATTATTTAACTAAGATTCATTCACTATAAGATTCACAAATGAATTTTAAACTATTCCAGATGGAATCTTTATCTGAATAAAAAAATTCAATCGGTATAATGAATAATATGGAATATTGTTACATTAGCACCCTATTTTAGTTTCAACTAATCATAAAGAATGTCAAAAAAAATCCCCTTGTTAATAATGGAATAAAATAATCATAAAAAATTATAATAATGAATTTTTATTATAAAAAAATACATAGTCAACTTTCCAATAATCATTTTTATTGGAATAATTATATGTAGAACACTAATACTTTTACATATATCAATAAAAGGGATATCATGGTCATAAAACATCTAGATAAATATGGTTTATTCTATATTATAACACAGTAAACCTGAAAATAATCATCTGTATTGGAATAACAACATACGGAATGACAATATATTTCCCCATGCTAATAAGTTAACATTATTTCTGGTTGAACATAATTTATTTCAAATTATTTAAAATGTGATGTCTATACAATTTAGATAAATGAATATATATATATAATTCAATAAAATAATAAAATGATTACAATCCCACAAAATAAATAAGTTGGATGGATTAAAATAAATTAAACCCCTATGAATCAAAGGAAGTACAATATGGTTTTAACGTAAATTAAAACCATGCACATAAAGAATATATTTAATGGATTCAAGAAATATATAAAGAATATAATTAAATAATATTGATATTTGAATCCAAAAAATGACAAATTTATTTATATATTATCAAATAAATCATTAAACATAAACCACAGATGGAAATATTCTTTTACCAAATAAAAAGCTAAGAAAAAATGTTAACTTGAAAGAGATTCTATAAAACAATTTTAACATTAATGTAAACATACAATTTACATGTATATTTAAAAGGAAATTTTTTATAAGGTTATGTGAAATTTTTGGAAAATTTATACTTTTAAAAGTAGTTTCCAATGATAGATCTTTGAAATGATATGATGTCTATCTTGGAAAAATGGGAGAGGAAGAAAACACATGTGAATGTGAATGAAAAAAACCCCATTTAATATAGTAAAAATTTTAAGAACGATAGAATACAACATAATAAAATCAAATGTTGGTTTTAACATCAAATATATGATATTATTTCATGTAAATGATCAACAAATAATGAAAATAAATAGTGTCACCAAAGACTCTTATGGTTGGGATAAATCTTGTCTTAAAATAAATTTGAAGAAGAAAACATTAATTGTATTATTTTATTTCATGAATTACTAGAAATAAATAAATACCACATTTATGGAATATTAAATAATTGAAAACATTACCAAGGAAACATTGTGTATAACACGTAACATGTCTTAATGAATCATAATTGAGACTACAAAAAATATTCCTCCTTGTGTAACACTTTAATATATACCCCTCGAAAGAGTGGTATTGTAATTTATCTTTAAATAAAAATTTTAAAATTTAATTAATGATATATTATATGAAATTGGTAGTATATACAACTTATAAATGAAATTGGGAGAATAATTAAAATCATGTCTTAATAAATGGAATTTGAGATGAAACACCCTAACATTGTTCTTAATGATTTATGAACATGCACCAAATATTCTGTTTAATTAAATTCAATTAATTGAATACATAACCATAAATTCTATTCATATATATAATAATTTATACACCTTTTTTATCATTATATATATATAAGCCAGTTTTTACTCATTTTAAGCACTATGTGAGAGTAATACTGATAATTTTAATGTAGTTTCATAAAATTCATGTTGGTATATATTATTTCCCAAAATTTAAACACCATTAGATCATGTAATGTATTGGAGTATATTTTTTAGAATATTTTATAATAACATAATACCATTTCATGATAGTTTTGTTCAAAACACATGAAGATGAAATTAGTGATGATCATGTTTTAGTGATTCAAAATAAATGAAATTTTATATTTAATTAATGTTTTAAATGTTGATATAAGAACAACATAACAAAAAAATTATTTAAATATTTATATATAATTATATCTGAAAATAATTTTTCATATACATCCATGAGATATATGTAAATTCTTGTTTAAGTTGGTGGTTAAGCTTGAACAAACCTTAACCACCCTTGAATAATGGATTATTATGATATTATTTAGTTGTAATATCATTATAAAATATATTATGATCATATTTAGTGTTTATTCTTTGGTTATATAGTAATCGGAATGAATTTATTATAGGGAATAATTTTTATAAATTAATTTCTTAGAAAAAAGTTTATTTTAATCTTGGTTCACTTGTTTGAAATGATTGAATTAAGGATAATAGTTTTTCAAAAATATCATTAATAAGACATCTAGTTTTTCATAAAATTATGTAAATTATCACATAAAATTATATAAATTCGATAAAATATTCTAGAAACCATCAATTATTGGTGGTGATGAAAAATGAATTTTTTTTCTCATGATGGAAGTAGTCTGAACAAGCGCATAAACAATGATTTAATTTCTCTTAATGGATGGGATGAATGAATAAAAAATGGTAATCCAATTAAAATAGAAATATTACATTACATATGTTTTACTAATATCATTAATTATTTACCAAGAATAAATTGTAATGATGATAAATAAGGAGAAAATATAATTAATTGGTTATACTCACGTTATGTACTTGAATTTTCTTTCAAATTCTTCATTGAAATAATATCATTTTGCAAAATAATGAAAAAATAAAGAGTGTAACGTTTTATAGGTCCCTATAAGGATAAAAATTATAGAGATTAATGGATAAATTATAAATGACTGGGAATCTTGAATTGTAGAATGTGTTACCTTTTTATAAGTGATGAGAATGCATCTTTTGGAATCACCTTTAACAAATTCAATAATGTGATGTTACTATTGAAAGTTCAATGGTTAAAAAGTGAAAAAAAGTGGATGGTAAAGTGATTATGTGAATAAAATCACCTCATAGACTCATTTTTTAGACATCATTTAGTGTTTTAAGTATATTTCAATTAACTTTTTAACTCTTTCTGTGATTTACTTTTACCTTGGTAATTAATTTTTAACCATAGTAATTAATATTAATGAAAAAATTAGAATTTAACCCAGTAAATAATTTTAACATTAAGATTTTAATATTTGAGATTCCTTATATTAAATATAATTTATAATTTCATAAGAGTTAAATTTTAATATTTAAGTCTATAATGTGTAAAAACAGTTTTTAAAAAAAATGTGTTTTTTAATGATGAAATATAACTGTAATCCATAATTATTTTAAGTATCAATTTTTATTAAATATTTCATGTATTATATAATTAATAAAATGTAAAAGTCTTTAATGGAAATCCAAAATGGAATCTCTCATTGAAAATACATGATTTATAGAAAATATATAAAATAGTTTATATTAGACTAATTTTTTAATTTAGTTATAATAATATCAAAAATAGGATTTATAAGAACAAATAATATTTCAAATTGCATAAATTTGATTCATACATTATTATTTGATCAAAAAAATGTTTTTTATTCTTACAGATATTTCTTATATAAAGATAATGTCATAAAAATTATATGTTTCTTGAAATCGTATTTGTCTCCATACAACGAACCATTGAAGAAAAAGATAAAAAATTTATACGTAACGAATTCCTATATTATGAATTCAAAAATTAGGTTAATTTTATTAATTTTAGATTAACAAAAATTTATAAATTCAAAATTTTATAATAATTATAAAATATAATGAAAAATAGTTTTCATTGGAAATTTATATTTTAAAAAATATTAACTTTTATTATTATTATTTTATGTTTTTTACCAACTAAATTGTTTATAAACATTTATTAACATAAACATGTTATTTTCAATAGTCATATTTTCCTTAAAATAGAAATTCAAATCACATAAAATAGAAATTTTTATAAAAATTTAATTTAAAATATTAAATGATCATATTAGTAATTTTAGGTAATATATTTGAATTTAATTCATATTATCTGTATCATTTATTTTATTTGTACATATGTTACAAAAAATGATTAATCAAATTTATTTTAGATAATTCAATGTCTTATTTCAAGTGTCACACATAAATATTTGAATTTAATCTAAATATATCTTGGTTTCATTTAAGGCTAGTGTTGCATGTTGATAATGATTTTAGAAACATTTACTTATTTAAATTTAATCTTATATTTAAATATTGGGGTGTTATATAAATATATATATTCATAATCTAGGGTTTACATGTGATTTATGAGTTACTTATTTCAATTTGTTAGTATGAATATTATATTTTTTTCCCTTAAACCTCATCATTCCTTTATAGAATAATGCTTATAGTCCAGAAAAACCAAGTAAATGATGGGAGTGATAGAAAATATGAAGATTTAATGGTTTAGCAACAAAATGGGTTGGTATATTGATTGAAAGTTTTGTTGGTTCCTCTTAACCATTTATCATATGTAATGATTATCAACCCGAACCTAGATGAATTTTAAGACACACAAAATATGAGAAAAATAGATTTATATGAATTTTTAAGGGATAATTAATACAAATTAATATATATTAAACATCCTACAATTCAATAATTATAGAATAATCACCTAGGGACATGTATAAATGGAACTAAAACATGTTTTATGTGTGAAAGGATTGGCCATCCAGATACAAATTTTTGATGAGGGAGTAATAGGTCGAACAATGCAAGAAAAAAATGAAATATTATAATCTAATTATACACACACACACATTAATGAACCAGATTTAAAGATTCTGGTAATTATGAAAATTGATTCCTAAATAGAAAAGATATTAAGGATTACAGATTCTAAACAACTCTGAGACCAATGAAATAAGGAAGACCCTATGACATGACTATTGCGATGTGGATCATGGTAATTAAGTTATGGTTATCCTCCCCTTTTGATTTTATGATGTCTTATTGGTTTCCAGTTCTAGCCACATCAATATATCCATGATGTTTTATAAGAGAAAAAATCACCAAACAAAATATTTGATATTGAGTTATTAAAGAAAATATCTTGTTGTATGATTATTTTATCCAAGGTTGTTGTTTGTTGGAATATGATTTGGGGAAATATTATTGTTCTTTATATAGATAATTTTTAGGTTTTTTTGGGAATGTGTTGGCTTTCTCCACATAGTCCCCATACTGTATAAAAAATGGGGAAATCACATTCCTTATTCCAAATCAGCCTATGACCATATATTAGTGTAATTATGATTATAAACTCTCTAGTAAAAGTAATTACATTACATTATTCTTAATATGAAACATGAGTAGTTTTTAGATAAAAGTGTTTAGATGAAATTAGATATCTATATTATCATATTATTAACGAATAGATTTGTTTCATACTCATACCCAATTTACGGAAGTTTATATGTCCCTAAAAATTTAATATTGAGTATAATTTATATTATAGAATCCCTTAATTATTTTTATTTGGGGGTAGTAATTAAAATTGATATGGAGAAATTTTTCATGGGGGTAGAATGAAACACCCTAGGATTTAAGACCCATTATATTTCCCTATATTGTATTTTTACGAATCTAGATAATGATTTCATAAAAAAATTGGTACAACCTCAAATGAGGCACACAACAATAAATAATGTATTTCTACTCAATAAAAAGAATAAATTTTTTTTAATAAATGACTCATACAATACATGAATCAAACTACCTACACATTATTTATTTATAATGGAGCATTAAAATAGAGGTAAATGAGTCCATGATTTACATACAATGGAATATTACATAACAGAGATGATAACATCTATTAATAGTTAAAATTTTAACATGGGAAAATAAATGAAAAAGAATAACATTTTTAAAACTAGGATATCCATGGGATCATCATCTCTCTTAACAATCGCAATCATATAACTAAACCTATAATGAGAAAGAGCATCATGAAATGAGATTTCATGTTGTGAAATATTAAATGAAAACAAAGGAAATGGGAAATGAAAATTAATAGGTAATAACAAAATGAGTTTATAGGAGGCAATTAAGGTAATATATATACATTATAAATGGATATATAGTCAATATGAATATAGGTAGTAGAAATATGGTCATTGTTTATTCATGTAACCAATTAGTATACTAATGTTGTGTATTGTTAATGGAAATTTTAAAAAAGTGCAATTCAAAAATAAAAAATTAATATGAAAAGAATATAATATTCAGGTATAATATTTATTTTTGAAAAAAATTTATACATTTTTTGGCACTCTTCAAAACAAGTGAGGAATAAAAATTAAGATGGAAAGAGGTCTCAAGAGTAATTGAATAGATCCCCTGAGTTCATAAAAGAGTGAGGAAATTTTTCTATTAACATCAGTATGCACACAACAGTATTATTGTTCCCATATTCACTAGTGTGATTCTACTACACCCTTAGATATGTGTATGACGATCATGTGATGAAAAAACCATTCTACAGTATCTTCATTCTCACACTAACTTCCTTTCCAATCTCATTCACCCAACTCATGGTGTTTACCTATAAAAAGGCACAATGGGGTACTCATATGAAATATTTTGTGAACATGAACATACACTCTGAACTCTCTTTACCCAAGAATCCAAACCCCCATCAAGTATTTTTTTTTCACCAAACACAAATGGAATTAGCTTACCATGGAGAGTGTTCATGTCACCAAAATATTCAAGATGATTAAGATATGTTTTAGGAAGACCAATTTTTTCTATGATTCCAAAAACTAGTGTGAATTTTTCTCTTTTAATGACATATTATGGTTTCACACACATAAAAATATTTTATCATATCCCTAATCACAAGTACCATGGTTTTTATAAAAGAGTTTATTTACTTAGTCGATAAAATCAGATACTTTATCTGTCATTTCATCTATTTAAGAACACTTTCTATAAAGCCTTTTATATAAAAATGTATACCCATTATTTATCCATATACTAGGAAGGTGATAAATGTTTATATTCCTTGTTTGTGTGTGTTTGGTATTTAATTTATGTCATTAGTTGGGATAACTACGTTATTATCTTATCCCTTATTTGTTTAAACCAAATTTTTGAATTTTCCATGATTAGGTTACGATATTATTTTTGTCCCTCAATAGGGACAAGTCATTTTTTAGACCTCTAATAGGGTAAAGAAACCCTTAAACACTCACAAGGGTGAAATATCCTTTGTAAGTGCCCAATGGGGTAAGGTTGAGCTAGTTTTCTTCGCACCTCTATGAGAAAAAAGAACATTGGTTCATTTTCATATTGAGGGTTCATGTACATCATGTTTTTATTGATGGTGTATCCCTTCATCTAGGTCTACTACCTTCACAACATACTATTAAGGACTCCCCTTAAACCCATGGATTCAAATTGTAATAATATATGCACTAAGGAACACCCCTTTGATCATTTTTTCCCTATAAAATTTGTTGATCACGCTTATCCTAACAAACTGTTAAGTCCCATGGCTAATTTTAAGTCATGTATCCCAATAATAATGGAGATCACTATCACGGGGACATCATTGAATCCACTCATGTATGTTATATCCTAACATGGAATACTTGATTCTAATCCTTGTCATCCTAGGAACAAGGTATATTTCATGGTCCACCCATTGATCCATGATATATTCGGATTACTTTTCATGTATAATACCCATGAATATTCTTATTGATGATATTGTCTATGAGATATAAACCCTCTCATGTTAAAATATTATTGTAAAATGTAAACCCCAATATTTCTCTTTCAAATACAGATATATATTTTGGTCACCTTCAATGTGTAATCCCTATCTATGAAATCATCAAGGGACACCACCCATTTTAATAAATATTCCATGCTCCCCAATGGTATCCCTAATCTATAATACCCAATAAATCTTCCTAATAGGAACATTTTCCCCATGAGTCTAGTCAACCTTCACTACCCTAGAATAAAATTGTTTGGGAAAAAAACTCCCAAGGTATCCCCATTGAGTATTCCACATTAAAACCTTTTTTTCACTTTCCTGAAAATAAAATCTCAAAAAATATTGTATTACTACATGAAGAATTACCTAGTGAAATGAAATAAAACAACATGAAAATTGCCTCCTTGAAATACATTACACTGCATGGTATGATCGTAACACATAATATAAAAAATGTTAAACTAAAAATACATGGAATTAGATTCCAATAAATAAGGATATGAAGGGTTCCTCCAATATCATCAAACCCAACATCACCAACCATTTACTTCCATCCTTGTGGGTATATATTCTTCATGATAACATTATAAACACTCCACATTTGGATAAATTCCCTATAAGCTGGGATTCCCCATTCACCAGGTAAATATCCCCTATGAACTCACCTCATTGGTCAATATTCTAGATGAAAAAATGCGTCAAAAATTATTTTATATTCCCTCTGGGAATATTTATATTTCCATTTATATTCCATATTCCTAAAGAATCTAAATTTTTCACACATTTCCATATTCTCTGTGAAAGTACCATATACTTATTAAGCTAAATATCTATCGTAGTTAACTATAAAAAGTCCTTATTTTTCAATCTCCAAACAAAATTGTATGGGAACATTTTTCATAATATTCCTTACCACATTTAATTAAAATAAATGTGCAAGTCCTTATCACATTACATTTAAACATATTATGTATCAAATTATGGTCCTTAGAGCTACATGGGATCTGATTCCATTTGCAAGGATACATATATTTCCCTTCCAATGGGTTTTACCCTAAAATGAGAAATATCATCCTAGTTTTTGATAACTCTAGAATGAGAAATCATGTTGCCTAAAACCATAGTACATTAAATATATTCATCAGTAAATAATTATAAATTATATGTTGAAATTACATGATACATATATCTGTAAAAATTGAAATATCTTGATGATAAATCATTAACATAAGGTTGAATGGTTTTATTTTTTGATTTGGTAAGGATACAATAAGATGACTTAACTATATAACAGACTCCTACAGTTAAAAATAATGAAACATTAAAAACTTATAAGATTCAGACTTCCCATCCTCTCAAATTACATTCATTCATAGGATTTATTGGTAACGTCCCAATGATTTTGATGACTTTGGAAATACGGTTTGAACTGAATCACAACAACCTAGAGGAGTCGAATTATAGTTTCTTGATTCCTAAAATTCCATTGGAAATGAAGGGTGGGAAATTAATATGGTGAATCCAATGTGGATCCTTCAACTCTTTTAAACCATTAGAAAATGGTTTATTCGGTTATTTATTTCATATTCCATACAGAACAAACAAAATGAAAATTTTAAAGGCTCAAAAAAAATTAGTTGAACATTAATTTTCATATGATACATCACTAATAGGTATTAATTTTTATAATTTTTGTGTGTTCTTGGAAGCCTTTTAAATAACCCCCTTTGATAAACAGTTGTTGAATCATTGTCATCTGAATTATCTCATTCTTCTTTTATCATACAATTCAGGACCTCAATGTTCATAATAAAAATATCACCCATCCATTTCCTCCAATGCGATGTGGAAGATATAATGGTAAGGGAGTATCATCATCGTGATCCTTATATGTCCATGGAGTGCATATATGAAAATAAATATGAAAATAATAATTGTATTCCACCCTTATAGAGGAATTATATGTCTAGTATATGGAATCATATTGTCACCACTAACCACTTTTGGATCCTCTCCTCTGAGTTTGAAAACTTATAAAACCCCCATAATTATATGGTTCACCCTAAGTTCGATCAAAACCAAATGAGTTTTCTAAGAGGAATCATATCACCCACTATAAGATAAAAAAATTGTATGGACCTAGTTTCTCATAGTGTTGTTAAGGATACTTCACATGAGATTATATTCTTAGCCATTTAGGATTTTGGAGCCCAAATGAGGTCTCATAAAATAAAATAGACCCCAGAACATTTGGAATGGAGGAATATTCGTGATCATAATAATTTTATGTATTAGAATTTCCTAGAAGAAGAGAATACTCATGTCTCTTCACATACCATCTAGTCCTTATAGTGTACTCTAGTGGTATTATTAGTATGACAACATGTCCCAATAGAAACTATTGGATATGAACATATTTTGGACCACGTATATGAATTATTCTAGCACATACAGATGATTATTACAGTACATGAGTTAGAACATATCCCCACTCCTACGGATGAATGGTTCTAAATTTAAATTCATCTTAAATAATCTAGTCAGTGCAATTTATATTTTAATGGATTTATAGGATTATATCCTTAACAAAATATTATATATCATTTATTACATACTAAAAATGAATAAAGAAGGTTATTATCAGCATCTCCAAACGGTATCCAGGCATTAGTCACATTTACCTACTCCCCTAAATGTTTAAGAAACTTGACATTGTATCATAGGGACTTAAGAGTGTGCTCATGTTCACTTATTTATTCAGTATCCCTATTGGTATGTTTTCCTAGAGGCTCATATTATTAAATATATCCATACTAGATTTTATTCTGATGAAGACTAATGAAAAAAGTCAGTAGATACTAAAAAGTGGGAACATATTCCCTTTAAGTATAAAGGAACCCATCATAAAATAATGAATAAATATAAAGTATATACCGACATGGTGGTTTTGTGAAAAGTAGTTCAGTATCTATATCCTTCGATGATATATAATTCACCAAAAATAATCATGTACATTAAGGTCAACAATCCACTATAATGAGAGAATCTGACAGCAGATCCCACTAAAGGTAAAAAATAACCCCAAGAGTATACACATATTCCTATATTGATCATAATTGATGTTATTGATTCCCTACATCACCGATATATAGTGTAATGAGATTATGGTTACTTATCCTCAGAAAGTGAGAGTATACTCATCCATGTATGTCCACCAAATGATATTCCAATTTTTTCTTTTGGAGTTCCTCCCCAGAACACATGCCATGATGGTTCACCCATGTAATCACCAAGATTGACCATGATCATTAATATTAGGATTCTAGTTTTCAATGTACTCATTAAATGAGAAGATTTGTAGAAAATAAGGTTCTCCAATTGTAATAACATTTACCAGTAACTATGAAGATCCTCCCTATAGTAATATGTCATCACGATGTGAAGATCATGCCCTTTTTGAAGCTTCTCTGAGAGAACCCTCATACTATACAGTACTCGAATGATTGAGTTCATTTCTTCCCACTAACATAACACCCACATATTTTACTTAATAAAAATAAAAATGAAAGTAAACGCTCCCCTTTCTAGTATATCACTATGGGGAAAATGATTTTCATATCAAGTGTAATAAATTTACCTTTATATGATAAAGAAGGAATGGAAATATGAAAATGTCTATATCAAGATAATATTATAATTATTTTCGGGCCCATTTCTAATTCGTGTTTTGATATCCCATAGGTGGTGAAAGATTAGTGTATTTCTTTAAAGAACAAAATGATATAGCAATCATATTATAATCTAAATGAAAAGAAACTATTTATTAAAAGTATACTAACATCTCTATTTTTTAATAAAAATCTATCTTTATATTTACATTTCCTCTTTCTTAGTAACTCAAAATATGAGAATGTAAAAAAACTTTTATAAATCGGAAAATACTTCTCTTCATAGATTAAAATCACTTTGGAAGATAAATTATGATTCCCCATCAGATGTTTATATTTAGGGATAAAGAATGTATGAAGCATTGCACTTTACTCTACCCATGGGAAATAAAAGTATCCTAAAGATGTAATCCTATAATATAATTGTTTCTAGAGAGGTTTTATATCAAAATTCATGATAAACCAACTGGATATACCATAATTATTCTACAAACTCTAAGGAAAAATTTGGTGTAACTGAAGGGAGAAATAAATCGAAAGAATCAAACAAAATTCATATAAAAAGTTTGTGAAAAAATATTAGTTTGGGAATCGGAATTCCTCAATAGATTTAAAAACATTATTGAAGAGTATTTAACATTATAGACATTCCTGAAACCCTTCCAATGATTAGTTGAATGTGTTTCAAACTAGGAAGACTACATCGGAAATGACTGTGGTAGGCATCTAGGGGAAACCCCAGCTGATGTTTTTGGGAGAATTTTTACCACCACCACCATCCCTATTATTATCAAATCCACAAAAGAATCTTTATTTTCTAGTAGAGAAATCAGGTCATCTATATCCCTTAGAAAAAATGTATTTTTACCCCCTCATCTAAGTAATTGTTTTGATTTCTAATATAGTATATGGCCTTTAGAAACCATTACACCCCCCCTGCATTCATGTAGTAACATGAAACCCACCTAATATTATATTCATGCTCTATAAGAATATATAGGGATTCCCTTATGATCACTATAAATAGATGGATCCCATGGGAAAATCTGATAGAAATGTTTAATAGATTCAAATGATTAAATGTAAATTCATCCACCCTAAGAGAAGATAAAATGTATGAGCCTTACATTCCTTTCAACTATTGATTACGGAATGAGAATTCACTTTATTAAAATCATGATAATTAACTGATATTTTATTCCTTATACGAACCAGTAAATGTTTTTAGTTCCAATATTATAGAGAATATAGTCTCGGAAATACACTCTAAAGCACTTAATGAATAAATAGTTTATGTGTCATGGTTCACACCAAAACAAATGAGAAATACATGTGTACTCAACATGAGTGGTGGAATCAGATCCTAGAAGTAAAAAATGTTCATTTTAAACTACCTAAATTGGATTAATCTATTAATAAATGGAAAATTGTAGTAATATCCCACTCACAATCCAAATTATTTGGTGTCATATCTGGAAATAAAATTTGGTAGTTTGAGATTTTGAAAATGACTTTCTAAAAGAAATATATATAGATTCACCTATCATAAATATCCCTACTGAGTATAAAATACATAAATAAAATAATAATACCCCTTTCACTCACTAATAGTTATTTATATTTCCCATGATAAAAATATCCACCTCTAGTTTGATTATGGGTCTAAACGTATAGTTTACATGGACATTATGAGTGATGAAAAATATGATTTTACTCTAATATGATAGTTTGATCCCTCATTCCTTAAAATTTTATCTAGTCCAACAAAAATTCAGATTCAATAGTTAATGTATGTGGGCGTACAACATCTTGATTCTTATACTACCCACATATAGGGTTCAGATAAGATAATATTACCCACATTGTTTATTATATCTATTAAGACTTCTACTACATGAATAGAATCTTTTTAAGGGTGGTTTCATCCAGTCCATCCGAATAGGAAACTATATCCAGAATGGGTGGATAAAACTACTCCTCTACTCAATATTGGAAACTAAAATGTAACTAATTTTAATGGAATGTTTTATTCATAAAAAACATGTACCATTTTGTTTCACAACGAGTCCCCATTATGAGAATACAATATTATTATGAATTTAAATATACTAGATGATTTGTTCAAATTATATGGCCATAGACATTATCTAGTAGAGTTTTTTCTTATTTGGATCTATCATGGGATGGGAAGACCATTGTTGTAAACTCCTTTACAAATTAATCTTTATGTTAAGGAATATAATATTTATTGAACTCTTGAATATTAAACAATATAAAAAAGGCAGAGTCTCAGATTTCATAACCAGAAGGGAATTTCAAATGTACACTCTCAATATGTTTCTCCTATCTGAGAGATTCGTGGGGATTCATATAGAAACTTTTTTTTGGAGTTATTTATAATGTTGATACAAATAAAGTAACCAATAATATTTCGTTATTTTTCTAACATGGAAAAAAATCTAGAATATTTCATTCAATGAACTATATCCATATCATGTTCTTCAACTACGGATCATGGAATCAATTGAAAAAAATGACTACTATCACACAGAAACCAACACCAAAAATAACCATGTCACACATGAAACCATATTATCACACAAAAGAAAAATTATTGTAACAAAAATAGATAATCTATCTTGTTTAAATTGTATGAGGACTGATATAACAAAACATGATATTTCTAAAAAGTAAATTTTTTAGGCTACAATATCACGCCCATTCAAAATAATAACCTAAAACAAATAGAATCTTGGAAACCGTTCTCAACATCCATATAGGTTATTTCCCTTTGAACTAAGTGTTAGTTCCAAAAATTAAATATTTCATTATCTATAAGTATTTACTCAATTAAATAGTTGATCCAATATAAGTGAAATTTGAGTAACCACCTACAGGTGACCAATGATTCTTCTATCATTCCCAATAAAGAAGATGATTGGAATGAATTCTCGTCAACAAGTGAACAATGTTTTAAAAATTGGATAACATGAAAGACTATCGATTGGTATCATCTTATCCATAAGATACGACTAAATCAACGATTTCTTGAACTAATTTATACTACATCATCCTAATATACACATTGAAATCCATCGTCTAGAGAATGACATCATCAGTAGAATGAAAACATTGTGTATGTATATTAGCATTTCATAAAATCAAAACTAGCCCAGGATCTCATGAATTTCTCTCCCAAATAATTAATAACAAGAGAACCACCCCATCAAAAGGAACCCACACTAGATAAAGTGTCAATTTTTCCATTATAAATTCTATTAAAATATAAGATCACTTATCAAATAAAGAACATGTAAATGATCTTGTGTACCCCACATATTATCAGTGGGGATGTGTGGATGGCCCATAGAATCCATGGGAACAAGAGTTTACAAGGCCAAAAAAGATCCCAATAATTTTTTAATATCTCTATCCACGCTATGCATACATTGAAATGTGAGGGAAATAACATTAGAAAGCATAACAAAAATATGAGACACTCTTGAATCCTCTAATATTAATCCAAATCCAATTTTCTTGGAATGCTGGACGGTAATTGTATAATTATATGGTCATCCTATGTTTGTTGGTAGGGCATCTAAATTCATCAATTGAGTGGTATATATTAGTTCAACGTCCTTTAGGCATATCTAGAGAAAAATCATGGAAATAAAAGCATCAAGCAATATAATAATAATATATTGGGAAGCATCCTATATTTTTTTAATAAGTATGATATCCTGAAGATATTTCAACTATCCACAAAAATATTTGATCTTAGATAAACTTCACATTTCAAAAGAGCTTAGGGAACCACTTTTTTAGACCTTCAAATACCCCTAGTGTTCTAGGATGTTGTTTAAAGGATGAATAATTAATGTGAAGATATTACCCAAGTATAATTTCACAATTTCATCTAATTCATAAAGAAATATATGAACGAAATTACCCAAGGGAATATCAGATCCCTAGACATCTTAGAAAATCAGAAAAATGTTTACATTTATCAAGTCCTTATTAAAAATAACACTATAATCAATTTTGTCCCACTATGGACACTATGATTCTTGGGGTATGGTATAGATTATTTGTATCCCTTAAAATTGACCATTATAAGGTCAGAAAAAAAGAAACATAATCCTCATAGAAGGATCAAAATCAAACCCTAATTCATAGAACTTATATCTAACTCTGAGCTCATAATAATTACTTAAGAATAGAAATTTATTGTCATTTTCATATGGCCATCGGTCCACAGACATGTCATGTTGCTATCATTGTACTATTATTTTTTTAAAAAATCATATTGATAGATAATATGAGTTAATATGTGGTGAAATTTTCTCTATTGAATCATTTGAATACTAATATAGTGACTAAAGTTTCTACAAGGTGGAAGGATATAAAGTTATTTTGGGAAGAGATATTCATGTGTCTGCTCACAAACATTTTTAAACTACCCAAGGAATACCCTTTGTCTTAAATAATCCGGATTATGTATTACCCATAATTTTTATTGAGGTAATGAACCTTGCTCGAGGAAGAATCCAAAATGTATTTCTCCCCCACTTTTATATAATAGAGACTATTCCAATTAAGGAATGTAAGTTAGATGGTGATCATTTTTCTTTTGTGTTGAGTAACACTTCATGTGATAATAGCCATGTAAAACAACTCCATATCCATATCTAAGACTCTAGATGTTCCTTGTATCATCTACATGATCAAAGGAATCCATTACATTAATTCTAGGAGATAATTATTCCCTGATATCACCATCTAAACATCATAATGTTAGAACCTCATATACGCACAATAATGATAGTGAGGAATGATAATATATCCAAAGTTCCTAGAATAGTGATTAAATTTCATCATGACCCCAATACCTATGGGATTCTCAATTTTTCAAAAGAGATGAAGATATCCCCATATCACCTTCTTAGTAAAATTCACATTCATAGTGTATCCTCAACAATATTTAGGAAGGGTAAAAGTATTAATATGATTATATAGATTTCATTAAAAAAATTAGGAAGGTTTCAATACCACTATTGATTATCCAAAGTAGGTGAATATTTTTATAGAAGATAATTTTTGACCCATGCAATTTAGTGTATCCATGTGCCCAAAAGATCAGGAGAAGTATATTTATTTCCTAAAATGGAATCCAGATTTGTTTTATTAGAACTATATTTAAATTTCAAGATTGAATCTTGAGGTTTCCACCCATCACAAAGGACTTCCATACGTCCACAATAGATACAAAAAAAATAGTGACTATAATTTATTCAACTCTTTCTATATAATTTGAGACAAGGGATGAAAAGATCAACCAATCTAACAACTTCCAAGAATTTAAAAACTCCAAGTAGTTAGAGAACATAATGCATGTTATGAAAAAGAAGGAAAATTATAATTCTATATTTATTTTATTTAACTCAATATGAACTATAAAAAATAAGATTTCCTAGTTGTAATCATGGAATTTTGGGTCAAATTGATGGATATATTTGAATTCATATCCTTCATTGATGGGTACCTAATTTTCAATTAGATTTAGATTTCCCAAAATGATTAGGAAGACACTACTTTAGGGGAACCCTATGAGATATATTCCTATCTAGTTACGACCTTTTAATTAATTATTATTGGTTCTAGAAATTAGTATAATATTATTCATCACATATTAAAATATTTAGTTTGTAAAACTAGGGAGTGATTTGTGGATAGACTAGTAGTCATATCTTGAAAAAATTGTGATCACCTTCAACCCTATATGTCCTTTTTGAAATCCACTTGTAGAATAGTATAAAAATAACCCCTACCACATTTCATTTGAGGATGAGATTTGGGAAATTTTTCAATTACGTGGTTCACCATCATATAATTGAAGTTTATTCTAAAATATTAATGGATATTTTCAATATTTATCAAACGCTAAAGCATAAATAATTAAGAGGGGTTTATGGGAATCTCCCTAACATCGTGCACTTTATCTCCAATCTCGCAGGTAAATTCTTACCTATCACCATACAAATAATATGGTTTAATACCAAAGGGATGAGGACTTATTGAGATCCAACAATAACCTAAAGTAGTATATCCTCATCCCACTAGCCCCAATACCACTAGTTTAATGAATTCTTTTTATCTGGTATATTGATAATTTAGATAATTTTATTGGTGTGATTATATATCATAAAAATTATATTTTCAAATAACACATCAATTATTATCTCATTTATACCACGTTGGAAACCAATAAATGGTATTATAATATCTATAAAACTATTTTGGCATTTTTCTACAAATCATTAATGTTAAGAAACTATGTAAAACATCATAAGATAAATTAAATCATCCATGTTGACCAGATCAAGTACACCCTTAGACACATAATGTTGACAAGATATTTTGAATGATTGGTAGTCAACTATAAATAATTTTACATTAAATTCATTCCACCAATTATAGTCAAGGGGTAAAAATTTGAACAAATTCAGGTATCCCACCTAACTCTAAATGGGGGACCCTTATGTATATATATCATAGAAGAGGAATTATTCTCTAAAAAAAACACCACAAGTGTATGACATATATTTTTATGGTGCTTATTTAATCCTAAAATGTATCTGAAAGGAAAACCTACAACAAAACTATGTTATATTATGGATTTTGATTATTTTTCTATCCAAGGAACTCATTGCATATTTCTTCCTACAAACATAAGGATTCTTTAATAGTAACGTATTTTATTTGTTAATATTAAATTTTTTTGATTATTCCTTATAGAAATCAGCATATCAACTTGGATTTAATGGTGATTTAAAATTTTTGATAAAAAAAATCAGCTTTTAAAACACTATTAAAAAGGATGATCTAGTCCCTATGTATGATTATTTTTGAGAATTGATAGTAGATTTCTTTGCTGAGATGACTTTTACTAATGTCCATCTTTCATAGAATTATCATGTGGATGATCTAGCTAATACATCTACCACCCTAGCATACCCAGACTAGGATGTGATAATAATTAATATTGAACACTCTAAGATGGTTTTCCCATTCATGAGGTATAACCTAAATATTATTAGTGAAGTTAACATGAACCCTAATTAGGATGATCTCAAATACTCATCCAGTAATTTCATTAGTGAATTCATATACCTTATTCTACAGTACATATAATACAATATCCTTCCATCAGAGTGAGAAATGATATATAAAATCCAACATCATGAAGTGAAATTCACCCTAAATAATGATCCAAACTAATGAATGATCCTTTATAACTGATGCATTGATGGAATTCTCCTCAGATTCATAGAGGGGTAATATATTCTTGATATAATTCTGTAATTACATTCATGATCTTATAGAACTAACAAATTAGAGTACAAATTAATTCATCATATTAGAAAACATGATCATTTAAGATCATAAAATAACCTATGATTACATGGGGTTCCCCAAAAGGTGTTTTTATTTCCAAGTGCATTCCAATATAATCAATATACCCTCATAGTTTTTTTACACCACTAAATACTATATGTTATTTTATATAATGTTAATTTATTTCATGGGGCCATATCCCCAAAGTAAATCTATGAATATCATGTTTTTTCTTATAACTATTGATTCTTTCTCCAAATGGGTTGATCATATACACTTTAAATAATACAGTTCAAAAACATTCATAAAATTTGTAAATTAAAACATCTTTACTAGATTTATTGTCCCTAAAATAGTACAGATGAAAAATGGTACCAACATCTATAACCCTGGATTAAAAATTGCTATATTATTAATTACACATTTAGTCTATCAACTCATCCTTCTAACTTGTAGTAAAATATGGATAGATGGAGGTCTTTACCCAAAATCATTAAAATATCCTATAGAAGATAGTGGATAAGGATAAGAATACCCACCCTAAAAAACTCATGCATTTTTTGTGGCTCTATTACACATTAACTTGTAATAATACACAATAACCATCATATTCACTTTTATGCTGGGTAGAGGCATTATTTCCCATTGAGGTCCAATTTTTTTCACTACATAACTGTATCCTCAATCAATTTTTTGAGGATGAATAGAATTATTAGTGAAAATATGGCTTGGAGTATCATGAAAATAATCTATTGAGAACTCTACATAGTTATAAGTTCCATCGGATTTAAGTCTCACAATCATTAAATAATAAATTCTATCTCGATTCATTTCACTAGGGAGAGATGGTATTGGTTCTTAGAACATCAATAATTACATTTAAGAACTAATTGAAGCTCAAACCTATGTTAGAGGGTAATTATGTTATACAAAAGATAAAATCAATTATATATTATAACAAGGCCATTATTTATGAGAAAAACATCACATCCCACTATAAATATAAAATTTATCAATAAATACTTTGCATTATTTCACATCAATACATGTCTTCCATAGTTTCATGACGTAAAAAATATTATAACCTCCCTAACAAATTATATTAAATTACATTGTGGGATTCCTTGTCACATGAACATAAAATACAAGACACATTTTCTAAAAAATCCTTAATTTTAACTACATTTTATTATTGGTTTTTTCCATAATACTGTAAAATTATTTGAATTCCTGGTGAACAATTTCTTTTTTCTATGAATATGCACTAAATTAATATATCCCCTTTTTTTCATGAGGGTATGATACATTTGGTAAATCTAATGTCATTTTTAACTATCTATAATCACCATAATGGAGAATATTCCAATTACTCTTTTTTAGAAAATGTTAATCTATATTTATATTATTTTACATATAGAAGTGATATATTTATGTTAGGGTCCATAGTTTATAACTCTCAATTTATATCAGTATACACTAAGGTTAAAAAAATACACAAGAATGAACTATACTTTTATTGATTTTTCCCCTCAAATAATACATATTTATTCTTAGATTTCTAGCCCTATGAGCAGCTGGAAATCAAAACAATAAGAATTTCCCTAACATATGGGATAGATCTTTTGGGGGGAATTTATCTATAATAACTACGTGTAGATTAGTTCATTTTATAAGATATTTATTTACTCTTACATCTTATATTCTAGGCATATTAAATAATTTTTAACATTTTTTCATTTTTTCTTAGGGAAAGGGTTAAATACATGTAGTTTTTTCTCAATTACATCAAGATGATAATTCCCCTCATGTGTTCCCGATTAATCAATATCATTATATTTAGATGATATCACGGTTATATCATATTTCACACACTGATTTTGAGTTATGTGAGCTTACAATTCCTTGTAAGTTACTCTAATTAGCATGGTCAAGGTGTAACATAGAGGTATAGAGACTATTTATTGCAACTTAATTTAAAAAATAATGATGGAAGTTCTACCATATATGACTCCTCAAATAACATAAGGTGGATTTTTAGTGGTACCCTTTACCATACACAGAGGAAAATCTATGTAAAGTCTTCTTAGATCATTTATGCTTTTAAAACAAATACAATCCCCATCCAAAAAACTAGGTGTGGTATGACCCCTACTCATAGAGTGTACATATTGATTATTATTTCTCATATACAAATAATAACTACCAATTTAATAAATAAATAATCTCACCTTTAACAATAATGTATAAGTCCCCCATACATATATAGCTTTTTGGATGACCTTATGTTATAGATAATCACATTTCTGTACTTCTTCACATGAATTTATTCATTGAATTAGAGTCATACTCATGAAATATTCTAATATTGATTCTGAATATTATAATATATTTAGTGACACATATATCCTATATCTTTTTCCCAACCCCAAATTGTATTGACCAAAATGAAATATCTTCTATGTATGAGTCTTATATACATAGGATTATTTGACATTGAATCTCACATCCATGGACTTATGCTAAATGTGACCCCATTCAAAAACTATGTATGGATTTGTTCCCATTTCTATATGATATCTACTGAAACCATGATCTATTATAATAGGTCATGTAGAAAACCCCACTGGTCTCACTCCCCATAATCATTTTTTCCCTTATCCATTTCATATCTCTTAGGATTTCATGGTTACATAGAAAAACCATAGATTCCATATCCTTGATACATAATCAAGATCTACCCTGAGGAACAATAGGAACTCCATGAGGATTAATTCCAACCCTTTTAGGATACATAGTGGGGCATGGATCATCAACCTTTGGCCCAAAAATAAATTATAATGAATCATCAACACATATCTATATTTTTTTTGGGACTTCATTCCACACATGGGGCCTATGAACTTTTTTTATGTTTTATTTTAGACAAGTAACCGAAAGGCATAAATTTTTTTATTATATATATATATAGGCCCATGCTATGATAAAATTCTTCAAATTCTAGATAAATATATTCAATAACATGTCTCGTGAAATTAGACTACAGGACATCAAATTTCATGTCCCATGTTTTTTTATGGCATAACATACAAGTCCTCATTTCATGATGTTAAACATTCTAAAATATAAGTAATTTTTACATGATGGTAAACTAATTGATATTTATACACATGCCACATTAAAATAAACTAACTAAAAACCATGTCATTGTCACATAACATTATACTAAAATATATCCATGTACTTATAGAATGACATTAAACTACAGGACATCCAATTCAGTATCACATGCCATTAATTTATAAAACATCTAAGTCCTCTGGGATTTTCTTAAACTGAGAAATATCCATTTCCTTGTTTCATTATATTAAATTGTATAATATCCTAATATTTTTCAAATGATTTTAAACTACATGACACATGGTCTATTGTAAATGATCATAAAATGTGTAAATAAAAAATACTATATGTTACTTGATTTAGATTATGTTGAGATATGTAGTGGTTTATCAACCATATATTGTGGAATCAAAAGCCTATCATCACCTATTTTTACTCATTTATAAAGGATCGTAATAACCAAAACATGTCAATTTAATATTTTGAATACCTAGACATGATTTTTTAACATCCCTTTCCTTATGTAAAAATTCACATCAAGAGTTCCTTATATTCCCCTTAACCTTTCATGAAAATAAGAAACAGGTGATGTCGGCTCCAAGGGACACCTTGGGTTTATAATGATCATCGTTGTTGCTATATCAAGACCTCTAAATAAAAGGAAACACCTTCTTGAGTATAGTAATCTCAAATATCCATACACCATGGCTCTAATTCATTAGAACCCATTGTTCGAATATGTTCAGTGTTTGTCCCATTCCTATGTCTCTTGTCCCACTAGTCCCGATCTAAAGACCTTGTGTCTCAATTTACTACGTTCACATTTTTTATTCAAAATTTTTTGTGTTTTCTTTTCTATTGAATCGTAATTGGGATATTGTGTCATAATTTCCCTTCATACATTCATCCAAACATCATGAAATTAGACTACGTATATTCAACCTCCATTGAGACATAACATTCTTGAAATATTGGGCTCACATTTACATGAGGACATATTTTACCTTCCCATGAGGTAGAAATTATTAATGCATGTTGGTTCACACACTATGAATATAAGATATATGTAGCATGGTCAATAATGTATGACCTTAAACTCAATCCCTTGGTGTTTTAATTAACAAAACCCTAAGAAATTCATAAATATACAAAAACATTTTCATGCAAACAACTATAAAGGGAAGCCTAATAAAAAATCTATTTTTTTGTCACTATGATTTCCACTTTATAGGTTTATGGAAAAACATTAGAAAATAAATGAAGATCAAACAAAGCTCATGGGACCCACTATATGGCCCTAAGAAAAATTCGATTTATTCTCACTAGATTATCCAATTTTGGAAAAAATTATAGAATGGTATTATTATATCTCATACCATGATAATGTGTTCAATACAATACTGCATAACCATTAGTGTACCAAAACCCATCAAAAATATTCCATTACGCCATAAACTAAATTCATTTCATATAATTTTGAAACTTCACAAATATTATTGGTTTACAAAAATAAGAATATTCATCCTCCAAGGACACCGTTGTATGACAATGTATAAACATCTCCAATATAGCCCCACAAATGCTCCCCAATTATGGAATATAAACTAGAGGTATCTATATTCTTAATGGGAAGGTCCTCTAATATTTTTAATTCCATTATCCATTGAAGAATAATAGTTAATTAAAATATAATCAACATTCATACACAATACATGTTTATTATCTCATCATCCACGATTCAAAAATCTTGAGTTCTGATTCACACAATCCATAATCAAACTATTTATTTGGATTTTATATCCTCGATGTTGTCCATTTCTTCTTCGGGATCAACTTCAATGTAGAGATACAACATCCTATTCTTAATTCATTAATTGGACCTCATCACGTGACCCTATACCATAAATCACAATTCTCCAAGCATCATGTCCACTAATAGGATTACCCTTTTTCTTATATAGTATATTTTTGAAATGGCCCCTCTATCTATAATAGGTTATACTATCCTTTTCTATATATACTATCGCATGTATTTTTTTGAAGTTCTCCATCCTCAAATATCAAAAACCTCTAATATGAATTCTAGGATAATAAAGTATATTCAACATCCCTATATGATATCTATATATGTGAAAATTTTATCTCTGTTCACATTATATTTTTTCAAACCCATTTAACTATGTGGACAGATTCATTATGATTGAAACTATAAATCCTGGAACTATATTAATATATGGGTAGTGCTATATAACCCTGTACAAAAGTTTTATACAATCAAAGTTGTTCAAACTAAAAATCATCAACCACTAGTCTATAGAATATGCATTAAAATTATAGACAGCCTTTCATGATATTGTCTGTATTTTTGACATTAGGATATCTATTCATTTCATCTTTGTTTCGCATATCTTCTCATAAAATGAGCCTCATCATTTTGGTTGATAGTTTTCTGACCATAAACATCATCTACATTCTGTAGTCATTAATGAACTAAAACTAACTATGAAAATGGAAGTGAAACAGTTTAATACAAAAATACATAAATGGAATAATATGTAAAAATATTGCCTCTTCTCACTGGGAATTCATCATATGTGATTTAGAAAAAATAAAGAATTCAAGTATAGAAGGAACAAAACATGTTCGGTCAAAACCCATATAGGGATTCCTAAGTAAAAGACATGTTTTTGTCTGATAAGCCTCCACAAAACATGTCTTACAAAAAAATATGTCTCTAAATAAACGGTTTCAAAGCTTGTGGGTACTACATTATGATCCTAGTAGAGTCAATTAATGATTTTATGTTCCCTTGGACTAGGATAAATTTTTTTAAATTATTCTTACATAAAAATTTTAATACCCACATAAAGTACATAAATATGTTAATTTAGGGTGTTATATCCATACTTTTCATTGTAATACTTATTCAAAATCCCCCCTTTATAATATTTATCACATCAATTCAAATATTATATATCCGTAAAGACATACCCTAGTGTACAGAGATGGTGTTATACCAATAAATGTTTATCGGACATGCCCAGAAGGAAAACTTATTCATAAAAATATAATAAATATAGTGTACAATGATATTGTCTTACATATATCCATCTATGATCCACAACCTATAGTAGTTATTATTTATCAAAGTGGACAAACTATTTTGTACCATGATGCTAATATGCCTATATCCATCTAGCATCCCCAACCAGGTGAAACCTTATTTATCTAAATGAACCAACTCTATTTTATGATGATGGTGTTATTCATATATTCCACTATGATCAATGACTAGTAAAAAACATTATATATCTAAATAGTACAACTCAAGTGTATGTTGATAGTGTTATGATTATAAATAAATAAGAGCCATAATTAGGATGAAATCCTTATACTCAAAATGATTTCTCACTATAATTTACATTATTCGTCCCAAGATCAATGTTAAAGTGGATTTTGGTTAATTTTATGTTTATTTTCAACGTTTTATATATTTTTATGGAGAAATAAGTAGATTGGAGAATGGTAAATCTTAAAATGTTTAATTTTTGGTAATAAAATTCATTTTCAATCATTACAAAAAAATATGAGTATCAACATCTAAGAGTATCTCTTCATCATAGTAGTTTGTTGTAAAAAATACCTCCAAAAATTCTTAGACATCTTTGATGAATTATTTCAAATCATAAATAATGTGATGAAATTAAGCTACTCTTAAGCTATCAACTTCTTTAGTATAATTAATACCTTCAACCTCAGCTGCGACCATCATCGTCATATCCTCACCATGTTTGAGAATATTTTAGAGACTTTATAGTCTTCCCTTTGAATAACATTTCTCCCACTAAAGGGAGATAATTAGAGTATCCACTTCATTAGAGAGTTGTTGTTTTTCTTACTCCATTACCCCATAATTAGATTCCCATAGAAGCATCGTATATTTATTTATTTTTTTAGATTTTTTTTAATTTTTCCTCTATGATGTACCCTTAGGCTTCTCCACCATGCTTAAATGTCCCAAATGATTTATCTCATGACATTATAGATGGTTTGGTT
Organism: Viscum album; assembly: GCA_963277665.1. Lineage (NCBI taxonomy): Eukaryota > Viridiplantae > Streptophyta > Magnoliopsida > Santalales > Viscaceae > Viscum > Viscum album. The sequence continues at coordinate 1,815,568,461 of OY728140.1, read as the reverse complement.
TTCAAATCCCACATAAATAATTAATGTAAAGTAATTGTGAAGAAAAGGGGGTGTCATGATCAACAAATACATTGGAATATTGGAGGTTAACATCCATATGGTTTAAAAATATTATTAATAAATCCCCTGGTAAAACTCAAGTAATTCTTGGTCAATCATTGAGTCTCTCCTAAAATATAAATTGTATTCCATGAAAAATAAACATTGAGAAAATTACAAGATGTTCCCTTCGGAGTCTATTTCTCCTAATTGTAGTTTCCATTCTATTGGAAATATGAGAAATTAAAATTAAATGATGAGTTCCAATGTTAGAGGAGATAAATAACGATACTTAACTTTCTATGTTGACAGGAAATACTCAATCATTAGTGTATCATTGTACGGTGGTATGAAATGAACATCTCTTCCTATAAGTATTTTTTTATTAATTGAAACAACAGAATCGATCATATTTTTGGCCATTCCTATAGATTTATTGTGTATTTTCTCCTTTATTATCATAGCCTATACACCCACCAATCCATGAAATCTCTTTATAATGGTCACCTCTTTAATATGGTTAGAGGGAACCTATGAGTGTGGTGGATAGTTGGGAGTAGTTTAACTGAATTCAAAAGTTTATCTAATCCATTGGTATCCTCTTATAGATATGTCAATGATGTTGTTTCATACGTGGATTTCAGTAGAATTGCAATTGTGTATGAGTAATCATGGAATTAAATGCACTATGTTACAAGAATAGTAGTTATCAAGGGTTTTATATGGTCATGGATTCAATTAGAAAAAATACATAAACCATTCACCCCTCCACCAATGGGGATGGGAGGAACAACCACTATTACAATTACCTTTATAATCAAGGATCCCTCAATTATAGACATGGTTTACATAACATTGGGGGTTTGACCCAACCCTGGGACACCATTCTTAGCATCCTTAGGATTTTCATTAGACCTTTCACAATATAGATTCATTAAATCATTTATCCATGATATTATCACCTTGAACTGTGTGTGTGTTTGTTTATACATATATGTGTCTATATATGATGAAAAAATAAAACTTTAGTTGAAGAAAAACGCACTCATTAGAGAATGCATACCTAGTTAATATCATTTCTCTTAACCTATGTTTGATTATAGATTATATAGGAGTAATACTTATTCCAAAATGGATTGGTATTAGTACATGTACGATGGGAGTACTTCCTTCATATTCTTACATTCGCATCATATACTAATCAGGGGATATCTCCCATTACTCTTAATCAAAGAAAACACATAAGAGGTCATTACCCATTGTACCCTTGTCTACATACAGCTTCTATGATCGTGAAAATTTAGTTTAAAATAATAGGAAACTTGATATCTTTTTTAACACGGAACACGATTCTTTAAGTGAACTCTGATTTATTATCAGATTATTATAAACGAATGTGACTACAATATCCTTGTGTTTGAAAAAGAGGGGTCAAATATTAGTCAATATATTAAGAAATATATCTATAATGGTCATACTCAATACAACTACATTTATTTATTCTTAATAAATAAGAACCCAATTTTTATAGTGATGTAATTTAATGCTTCACAATTGAATTTTCTCCAAAAAAATTACATTATTTCATTTTATGTGTGGAAATGAATTTTTTTTTTCAATTATATAAATTTAAAAATTATAAAATTCACTTTTAAGAAGGTATCATTTGAAAATTAACTTGGAGTAAAAAATATTGATTTTTCAAAAAAGATTTTTTCCCATAAATAGTGATAAATAATGATTTATCAAATACTCTTATTTCTTAACATAAATCAAGTCATTTAAAATTAACATTATATTTTGTATTTGGTATTAAAATTTAATATTATCAATTATATTTAAAATAATAAAATTAATTCCATTTTAAATAGAAATGTTTATGATTTTTATATAAGTTGTTTTTTTGCATAAATACATATTTTTCTAAAATAAATCATTTAATTTTACAAATTTATATTAAAATTGATTTCATAAACTTATAGAGATTGAAAAAGGAAAAAGTAATACCACACATGGAATAATAATGTTACAAATTATAAAATAGTGCATTTTATTTTTTATCATTATGAATAGTAACCCTAGAAAAATTTTGTCAACTTGATAAGGGTAAAATGGGCAAAATAGTTCAAAAACTATGTGATAAGGTCTCAAATTAATCCAAAAAGATACCCATGTTGCATTTTTTTGTTCAATTAAACCATATAAATCATAAATTTTAATATATAGCATTTTGGTTCTATTTTTATTTGAAAATTTCATTTAAAATATTTTAATTGAAGAGAAATACAAAATGCCACACTCTTGCTTTTAATTTCTTTTATATATTTATATAGGGACAATAAAATGGTATAAATGAATATCAATTTTTATTTTAAACTTTATTCAATTTTTTATGATGCTAATTTATTATTAAATTTTTAGTAATGGTATAACTACTTAAATACTTACACATAAAAAACATGGGGCTTCTGTCCAAAGTAGAAAAATGAACATAAATGAATATAAAAACATCCAAAGTAATTTTTTTTCGTTACTTTTGGTTTCAAGAAAATTTAATGATTAATTATATTATATAATTAAGGGTTAAATATTTTATCTAAAAATTATTTTATGAAATTGAAGTAATTAAATTAAAAATAAATAAAATGTTTCAAAAATGAAATTAAAGATATTTTATGGAAACAAATATATTTTGATAAACAATTTAAAAATCATAAAAATATTGAAATTAGAAAATTCTTCTCTTTAATAGTCGTAAATTTAATCTATCTTCCATTCATGAGTCTATTTTTACTTTATATATAAAACTATTAACTCTTAATATTGAAAATGATGTTACCCTGGTTGGGATAAAAAATGGTTAATTGAGGGGTAAACCAAAAAGATAAGGTTTAAAATATCACATTGAACAAGACAAATTTTAGTGGTTGATTTTATTTAAATATTATCAAATATTATATTTTAATTTATATCCACATTGTTCCAATTTTACATGAAAACAGTTTTATTATATTTAAATCATTTTCTTAATTCGATATTTTTCTCTTCCCTTCTTAACAATTGGAAACCACCCCTTTCAATTTTTAACCAATCTATTAGCCATATATATTGAAACAGACCTGCCAAATTCTATTATAAAGATTATTATCCATGAAGTATATGTGATTTTATTCGTAAATTAACATTTTATGTGTCCTTAATCAAGGATCTAAATGAGGCCTACTGAAAAGTTGTACTCATCTCACTCGACATCTTTCAAATTATTTATCAATGTACCTACTATAAAAATATGTTATTAAACAAAATACGATATTTTTAGTATCTATTATATAATTAAATGTTATTATGATTATATAACCAAAATTATTCACCCTCTATTATATGAAATGGAACTGAGAAATTATCGCTTGTGTGTATGTGTGGACTACCACCACCACATAGAGAAACAATTAATTTTCGATCGACATTTTTCATGGATGGATATTATGATGGGTATAAATACTATAAATAATCATTATGATATAATTATTCATTATTAATTATAATATAATATGATCCTTATCCTTTTCCAATCCATTATAAAATGATACTGTTGCTCATGGCTCTGTGTGGACTTGCACCTCCACGATGTAATGGGATTAGTATTTTTTTTCTTCATTTCATGGATGGTTCTGTAGATATATTTAGTATTTTTATATTTATATATGTTATAAAATATTTTTTTTTCTTTAATTATAATATAATATTATTATTTTTTCTATCTTTTCATTATAAAATGGGAACATTTTTCATGCATATGTATGGCATAGCGTCTCCATGAATGGTGTGAATCATTTTTCTATCTCTACCTTTTATGAATGAAAATATATTTTTATATAATTAATATTAATGATATTTATATTATTAATAAAATTATATAGATAGTATAACTATGATCAAAGTATAAGGATTAGAACTGGTCAACCTAATCTTCCGTGAGAAAAAAATAGTTAACATCAAGAAAAGATGATTTTAATAATGAATTATAAATAATTGGTGTTAACATTTTAAAATAAGATCATATTTGACATTATATATGTGTAAATTATTATGTTATAGAATTATAAAAAATATTAAATATGTTATACCAAAATTTTATCGCACTTTTGAAGAATGTTATTCTTGAAGTAAAAGATTTTCGTCTCCCTTTTATTTTTGTTAGACACATAAAATATTCTCCAATTATTTCATTAACTTTTTGTATATATTTCACATGAGTTTATTATATCATTCATATAATGGAAAATATTTTTATTTACTAATCCATATAATTTTGTCTCATTCATGTAGTCTTCATTGAAAAATTAAAATGTTTAAAGGGTATTATGTTACAATCTCATTGTTTATCGATATCTTTTTTGATTATGTTTCTGTTGATGAAATTTGATGATCTGACGAAAACTAGCCTCAAGAATATTATTCTTCTATGGTTATACCTGAGATATTCAAATAAAATTATCATTTGACTCTCTTTGGTACATAATATGAATGGTTTTTTAAGGAAAATGGAATATATTTTTGCTTTGGTCATAAATATTTATCTTCCATATCTATGTTTTATTTAAATATATTTAATTAAAATTCTATTATCATTTGAACTTTTAATTCATTTTTACCAATATTTTACTTTCTTGAAAAATTTCTCAATAGAATATTATTTTTATTTTATAAATTATATAATTTTTACTTTTTACTGAAAATGTTAAAGGAATATTTTTTTCACATTCATGTCATGAATGAAATTTCCCACCATCATTACTGCACAATGATTCGATGTTTCATATACATGATTCCATGGTTTTTTCTAACAAAATATTTCACTTAATATATGGAAATTTTTATATTTTAGATAAGTGGTTTAAAAATGAAACTTGTATATTCATCATGAAATATTACAAGTGAGCTATAAAAGGAATTTTTAATTTCAGACAACATCATTTTATGGTACTTATGATATAATGGATATATGATTCATTTATTACATCATTTTTATTTACCTATATTGTTTATGATTATGTTTAGTATATGTTTATGAAACCCATTAATTTTCCACAGTTTTTCTATGATGAAATGTTGAAATGTTTGTTAAACATTTAAACATTCACTTTTTTATGATATATGATGAATGATTAAAAATCATGTGGAACAAATATAAATAGATAATTATTAATTAATGGGTGGTCCTAGAATTTTATATACCTCCAATGCATTAAGTACATATAGATATATCATTTTATAATAAGTTTCGCAATAGGTAGAGAACATAGTTCAATATGGGACTCTATCTACTATCATATTCTTGGAAGTGAACATAAAATAAGGATATAATGAAATTGGGAGCAAACCCAATCCACTATGATACTCTTCATAGTGATATTTGAATAAGGAAATTCTTTTTTATGATTATTTGTTCACCCTAAACTTATGTTGTATTCTAATGTTATGCTCTCAGGGAGTATACTATCTTATTCCATTTTGATTAACGTCTTATAAACTGTTATGACCCCCTCTCACCAAATATGCCCCTCCTAAGCTGGAAATGGTGAAAGGGAGATAATGACCCCCCGAGTCCCGCCTCCAATAGGCCCTGGAGTGGAGACTTGCACCAAGGGTATAAGGTTTCACAAATATGGGAGTCATTACCCTTTTTATTATTTAAGATCGGAAATAGGATGAGTCAAACACCAAAAAGAAAAAGGAACAAGTAAATGAAAATAAACCCAAATCCAAACCCATATGCATGTTTAATACAATACAGGAAAAAAATTACAAGTACAAGAAAAGCTCAAAAGTATGATACAAAAAAATAAATCAAAAACTTCAACCAGAAAAACTCCAACACCCAACTAGCTAGGTCTCTCACGGTCCTTGAAGTCCTCCTGAAAACCTGAATGTAAGCGTAGGGTGATCATACAAGTATACTCAGGAGGAAAACCTAGAGCTCTTGTGCACAGGTGGGGAGACATCTTAATTACCCAAGAGAAAAAATAAGGAACCAAAGCCTAGAAAGGAATCTATCCACCCTACCTTACAATCCACAATCACTAAATATCTCAAGTCAATAGAGTAGTATAGTAATATTATCAAAGTATGGGTAGCCCGCACCACATTCCCCACTAAATTCTTCTCAAGCCCTCACGCCTAACCCTCTGATGCTTCCCCCTCATCCTGAGCTAGTGCTGCAACCTGGACATACGAAGCTCCAGCTAGTGCCGCAACCTGGCCATACGAAGCTCATAGTATCCTACCGGCAATCAACCCTCACCCATAACCACATCTCATCCCAAAGACTCTTGGGAAGAATCTTTCGTAACCTTCATGAAAGATCTTGGGCTATAGAACCTGGAAGAGAGAGCACACAGAATAACAGTAACCATCCATCCTATAGATGTTTGAGAATCTCACCCACCCCCCATCCCACGGGTGTTCAGCACGTAGTTCTCAACATGGGTGGGTGCGTAAAGAAACATAAAATGTACAGATATATATAATTATATCAACCACTCAACCCATCCTAAAGATTATACACAAAATATCTGAGCACATTCCTTGGACCTTCTACCTCGAATGTATGCACACAATAAACAACCCCAAACCCCATTAAGCTTTTCAAGTTTCAACAGCTTTAGTTTATCAGTTCCTTAACTACCGAGCATCTAACAAAAACCAAACTAGATCAATCATTTGTAAAACATATCCCTCCTAACCAAAAATAATGTTAGGGAAAACACAAGAATCATAATACCATTTTATTTTATCAGCCAATCAATTCCATTGATTTTCCATATTTAATCAACCACCATGCCCTATAATTCATTAGTTAACTCTTCCAGTTTTATTCATATGCTCAATCCAACCTTGTATCCCTGTTTCCAACCACCATAACCAGAAACACATTGAAAAAAATATTTTTACCACATCATCATCCCTTTGATACCATGTACCACAGCTTCGTTGTCCATCACAACCATGTCATACATGCCAACCCACAACCATGCCAATTGGAGCCCCGCTTCTCACCTATTCCACAACAACCCACAAAACACCCCTTCACATAATTAAACCCCAACCAGCAACCACAAAATTCATTATTTCATTTAGTTTAACTAGGGTGATCATACAAGGGTTCCATGTATTCATTTAGTCAGCTGACATTACATGATTAACCAATTTCCACATTCTATGAAATTCCATCCCCAAAACAATCCAGAAAAATAGGGCAACATTTAATTGTGCAAGCAAAGGCCCCCAATTATTGTGATTTTCAGTAGGCATAAGCCTATTAAATTCACAACATAATCAAAGGATAAGCATTTATGGAAAATAAAAACAACAATATCAAAAAAAATTACCAAAACACATTCATTAACTAGTTATTATCTTTATTTATTGGTTCAACCATATCTCACGAAAACGAGAGGATACCCACCCCGCATGATGCACAAAAGAGAGAGAGGCTAAGGTAAGCTCCCTACTAGAACAGGTTTTGATATCCTTCTGCGAGAACAACCACCATGAGGATTTCGATCACTCCTCTTGACGACTACGTCCTCCCATGGACATTGCGGCACAACCGCACTAACAACCAAGAGAGACTCTATTACTATTTAAGGTGTCACTTTTCATAACATGGTGTGGAGGAATAGAAAGAGGATATCAAAGAAGGAATGAATGGGGTAGAACATACCATTAAGATGATGTTCATCAAAGAGCATCGTTCCCATCAAATATTAGCAATCTACATGGTAGGAAACTACAAAGAGGATGTCGAAGAAGTGGGAATGGAATGAGGTGCACGATGTTCGCCTCATCGACACGATCCTGTAGCCACCAATAGATCGACGATTGGAGTTAGGGTGAAGAAGATAAAAGGAAGGATTTTGGGTCATCCGGGAGCGTCGTTGTGTGGATAATAAGAGGGTTTCGTAAATAACACGTGACCCTCTCTTATATATGCAACGAAAAGGTAAAATGGTACGTACCATGTATTAATGAATACAAGACGTGACCGTACAACTGTTATGTTGTTTGACTGGTCAACACACGACACATCACGCGGTTTCCATGCTTTTAATGATAATAATAACTTCAATTAATAATAGGTGTTTTATTGACCTGATACATGAGTCATAAAAAGGTATTCATCATTGGTCTTAAAATGACCGTCATAATTTCAGGGTTACGCTACCGCTAACAATTCGTAAAACCGAGGTCGCACGAAGAATTTATAGTGAAAAGTTTTTTTTATCATAAAAATTAATAATAACAATATATTATTATTGTTATTAATCAATTATTTATTTATTTTTCATAACTCCAAAAATCAATCATGATATGGAGTCTTCTTGTGCGCTGGAATCAGACACCAATTCCCTCCTTTTCCATTTATTTCCCTTTTAATTTTACTTCTCTTCTTCCAATTTTTTTCTCTCTCCAATCTCTTTTCTTCTCCAAATTTCATGCTCCATCGAAAATGAAAGCCGCCTCCTTTGCTTCGACTCCATGCCACCCACGCCCCACTCCTTGATTACCCCTTTTTTGAAATTTCTTTTATTATTTCTCAACTTTGGATATCTCATTCTTTCTCCAATAGAATTTATTCTCTTCCACAATTTCGTCACACCACCAAAAGTGGTGGCTCCCATTATATGCCCATTACACACATAATTTATTATTTATTAAAATTTAAATAAATCAAAATGAAACCATGCACCTCCCTTCATTGAATTAAATACATTCAATTTTATTTCTTTTATTTCACAATGATTAAAATATAACCATTTAATCTAATTAACACCAAATATTTTCACGCCACCATTATAAATTATTAATATCAAAATTTATTATTATAACACGCATCATGTTTGAACACATCAAATTTTTACAAAGTAATGGACCAGAGAGGTCTGGGCCATTACATCAGATACCTCTCAAAGCATTCTTGTCCTCGTGAATTAAAAACCAAACCATAAAAAGGGGAAAGGTCTAAAAAACCACCCCGCAAGATACCTCTCGGAGCTCTCGTCATAACAAGAATCCAACCACTATCTTAATTATATGAGTGAGGGTATTCCTTTCCCCATGTTGAGATATTATCTACTTTAGGCGGCACTGACTCACCTGAACAGGTTTAATCGCATCCACATTAATGCGTCTCGATTAGGGATTAGGCCCTCCCACCACCATAATTTAGGATTTCTCATAGACACACTGCCCCCAACACCGCACAAAACAAGAAACACGCTGCCCACCATATGAATTGTTGAATTCCTTCTCCCATGTCTAGATATTATCCGCTTTGGGTGGCACTGACTTTCCCGCACAGGTTTAATTGCATCCACATTTTTTCATCTTGATTAAGGATCAGGTCCTTCTCTCCCAACATTTTAGGACTCTTCACACACATTTAAAGGAAAGTGGGAAACAACTTAGCATTATAAACTCATGAAAAAAAGGTCCATTCCCAAATCAGGGGAGAGAATGAGTTTCAACAAAGGATTGTGATGCTCTTGAATTAAAAAAAACATAAATGAGAGTGTTTAAGTAAAATCGAAAATATCTCGCTCAATCTCTGGACTTGCTAGGGTTGCCGCTTCTCTTGCGTGAAACTATCTGTGTGCCACTCCTCTACCTTTATGTTGATGTCCACCTCCTCAACCACATCCTTGTTGGTGTCCTTGAGGAACTCCATGTGGTTGGCCACCACCTGCTCCAGCTCCCCTTGGAGGGACTAGAGCCTGTTGCTGCTGGAAGGGTCGGGCTGGGAACTACGGCTGGGGGTGGGGCTAAACCTGGATAGTCCCTCCATACTGAGTCTGAAAAAGGAAATGTCTGCCAAGATGCACATGATTCCCACATGAAGATCACCTCGGTTTTTGGCCCATAGAAAACAGGCGGAAATTGTGTGATTGTTATGGGACCTGGAGAAGTATGATCCCTGCTGGTTGAAACTTGGAAGGTCCTATTGTTGGGGATCTACTGCAGATTTCCTCCTTATAAGATGAACTTGGGTGACTCCTCTCTCGTGGTGGACCTACTTGCGAGCACATACTCTCAATTATCTCTACCTTCTTCTATACTTCCAGGTACATTGGTATTGTGAAAGGGGTCACTACGCACCGAATAGAGGGGTGAAGTGCCTCCTCTAAATGTCTGGCTCAGGAATCCCTATCCAGAAAAAGATTCACGGAAAATGGAGGAGATCCTTGAACGTGACCCCTAGTTCACGCACTAAAATGATTCCTTGTTGGAGAGACAACAACTCAGGACTCTTCTCGACCTTCCTCATCGAGGAAAGAAATTCCTCATGGAACTCCTTCTGAAAGATGGCCCATATAACTTCTGTCTCTTTTCCCTCCCCAAGTTAAAGCATCCACCACTGACGTGCCGCTCCTCACAGCTGGCTTACTGCTAGAGGAACCCAGTACTCTAATGGAGCCCTGATCATCCCAAAGGTGATCTCAAGTTTCTCCCACCAACTCTCAGATTCCATATCTAAAGTGTTTCCTTCATACTTCTTCAAACACTGTCACTGGAAATCAATAAATGTGCACTGCCACAAGTCGTCATCCTCCTCTCGGTCAATCCTCAACTGATCAACCATCTGAATCTACTGGGCCTCAATTGCGAGAGTCACCCGGGAACAACGTCCCGGTGCCATAACTGTATGGTAAACAAAGAACGCCTAAGCCCAAGTAGCAAGGAAATTCTCTTAAGGTTTAATTTTATCATTTTTTTCTATTTCTTTCCAAGAACAGCCATATCAAGTAAAAAACAAATCATGATGATTCATGTATCTTTCCTAGGGTCTCTATCTTGCAATCAATGTAGTCTTACATGGCCATTCGGTATGCTCAAAGTCCTTGAATCGGATCACTGGGGGCCCTAAAATCATGTTTCCTATCCGGTCTTCCCTATCCTATGTCACACACCGAGATCATCCAACACTGTTTCCCTACCATCCCATGAAATACTCACTACGCCTAACTCCAGACTCCATCCTATCTCTCATCCATCACCTCTGATACCATTCTGTCACGACCCCCTCCCACCAAAGATGCCCCTCCTAATCTAGCAATGGTGAAATGGAGATAATGACCACCGATTCCCGCCTCCATTAGGCCCTAGAGTGGCGACAAGCACCAAGGGTATGAGTTTTCACAAATATGGGAGCCATTACCCTTTTTATTATTTAAGATTGGGAAATTGGATGAGTCAAAAACCAGAAATAAAAAGGAGAAACTAAATGAAAATAAACCCAAAACCAAACCAATATGCATGTTTTATATGATACTGAAACAAAAGTACAAGTACAAGATAAGCTCTAAGGTATGATACAAAAAAATAGCAAAAACTGAAACCAGAAAAACTTCAATGCCCAACTAGCAAGGTCCCTTACGGTCCATGAAGTCCTCCTGAAAACATAGCGTGAGCATATAATTATACTCAGTAGGAAAACCTAAAGCTCTCATGCACAAGTGGGGAGATATACTAATTCCCCTTGAGATAATAGAAGGAACCAAAGCCTTGCAAAGAATCTATCCACCCAACCTTACAATCCAAACTCCCCAAATATCGCAATTCAATAGAGTAGTGTAGTAATATTATCAATGTATGGGTACCTCGCACCACTTTCCCACATAATACTGGTCAAGTCCTCACGCCTAACGCTCTGACGCTTCCCCCTCTTCCTAAGCTGGTGTCGCAACCTGTCCATACGAAGCTCGAGCTAGTGCCGCAACCTGGCCATACGAAGCTCATAATATCCCACTGGCACTCAATCCTCGGCCATAACCACATCTCATACCGAATACTCTTGGGAAGCATCTGTCTTAACCTACTCAAAGGATCGTGGGCTATAGAACCTAGAAGAGGGAGCACATGGGATAACAGTAACCATCCATACTTTAGATGTTTGAGAATCTCACCCCCCCCATCCCACGGGTGTTCGGCACGTAGTGCTCAACATGGGTGAGGTGCGTAAAGAAACATAAAATGTACAAGTTTATATAATTGTATAACCACTCAGTCCATCCTAAGTCTTCTAAACAAAAGATCTGAGCACATGCCTTGACACTACTACCTCGAAAGTATGCACACAATAAACATCCCTAACCCCCATTAAGCTTTTCTACTTTCAATAGTTTTAGTTTATCGGTTCCTTAACTACAGAGCAACTAAAAACAAACGAACCAGATCAATCATTATTAAAACATATCCCTGCCAACCACATATAATGTAAGGGAAAATATAGGCATCACAATACCATTTTCTTTTATCATCCAATCAATTCCATTTATTTTCTATATTTAATCAACTACCATTCCCCACAATTAATTATTTAATTCTTACAATTTTATTCATATACACAACCCATCCCTGTAGCCATAATGCCAACCACTATAACCACAAACACATCAAAAATAATACTTGTACCACATCATCATCCCTTTGATACTGTTTACCACAGCTCCACTACCCATCACAACCATATCATACATGCCAACCCATAACCAAGACAACTGCAACCCCACTGATCATCTATTCCACAACAACCCACAAAAACACCCATTCACATAGTTAAACCCCAACCAGCATCCAAAAAATTAATTCATTCATTTAGTTTAACCAGGGTGATCATAAAAGGGTTCCAGGTATTCCTTTAATCAGCCGACCTTACATGATTAACCAATATCCACATTCTATGAAATTCCATCCACAAAACTATCCTGAAAAACATGGAAACATTTAATTGCGCAAGAAAAGGCCCCCAACGACCGTGATTTTAAGTAGGCATATGCCTATTCAATTCAAAACCTAATCAAAGGATTAGAATTAATGGAAAATAAAACAACAATATCAACAAAATTTCTCCAAACCAATTCTTTAACCAGATATTATCTTTATTTTCTGGTTCAACTGTATCTCACAAAAACATGAGGATGCCCACCCCTATTAATGAAAAATAGAGAGAGAGATGAAGGTAAGATCCCTAAATGAAAAGGTTTTGATGTCCTTCTGCGGGAACAACCACCATGAGGATTTCAGTCACCAATCTCGACGACTACGTCCTCCCGTGGACGCTGTGGCACAACTGCACTAACAACCAAGAGAGAATCCATTAAGGTTTAAGGTCTCACTTTTCATATCATGGCAAGGAGGAATAGAAATATGAGATCAAGGAAGGAAAGAATGGGGTAGAATGTAACATTAAGATGAAGTTCTTCAAAGAGTGTCATTCTCGTAAAATATCAGCAATCTCTTCGGTAGGAAATTGTGAAGAGGAAGTCGAAGAAGAGGAAAAGGAACGAGGTGCACGATGTTCACCTTGTCGACATGATCCCGCAACCACTGACAGATCGACGATCAGAGTCCGGATAAAGAGGATAGGGGGAAGGCTTCTCGGTTATCCGGGAATGTCGGTGTGTGGAGAAGAAGAGGGTTCCGTAAATAATACATGACCCTCTCTTATATAGGAAACAAAAAGGTAAAATGGTATGTAGCGTGTATTAATGAATACACGACGTGACCGTACAACTGTTACACTATTTTACTGGTCAACACACGACATTTCACACAGTTTACATGTGTTAAATGATAATAATAACTTCAATTAATAATTGACAAGCCAGGGATCGGTCCAGATGTTGACAGATGATCCATTTCCAATCCTCCAGCCCACCCCTTTCTCTAAGAGATTTTGAGCCCCCCAAATACTTCTCCAGAGGAAGCTAAGACGGGGGCCAAGAAAGGAACCAAGGAAGTCCGTGTGGGGAAAGTACTTGGCATAGAGTACCCACGCACACAAAGATGATGGATGGTTCAAAAGGAACCATCCTTGATTGGCCAACATTGCATCATTGAACAGAAGAAGGTTCTGGAATCTCATCCCTCCCTCCGACTTGGGTTTGTAGAGTTTCTCCCCGGACACCCAGTGGGGTCTATTTCTTCCATCGTTTTTCCCCCACCAGATATTGGCAGTATGAGAATGGATCCGGTTGAAGATGGCTATGGGAAGCTTAAACATAGACATAAAGTAGTTGGGGAAAGATTGAATGACCACTTTAATGAGTGTTCCTTTTCCAGCTTTGGAAATTTTTTTTGGGGTCCAGCTTTGGATTTTTTTCTCTATTCTATCCACCAGAGCTGTAAAGATTTCTTCTTTGTACTGGCCAATCACCGTAGGGAGTCTGAGATACTTTTGATGTTTATCGACCATATGAATGCCTGCATATGCACAAATCTTAGCTCTCTTGGTAGGAGGCACCCCTGTGATGAAGGAGATTTCCGATTTTTCGTGGTTGATAGATTGTCCAGACACCCACTCATATTTCTGAATCGCATACCTGATCACCTAGAACTCATTAATAGTGGCTCTGGAGAAAAGGAGGTAGTCATCGGTGAAGAATAGATGTGACACTTGTGGGATCTCATGACAATCCTTTGCTCTATGAATAGATGTAGAGGATGTAGCCCTGGAAATAATGTTAGAGAAAACATCAGCCACCAAGATGAAGAGAAAAGTGGAGAGAGGATCTCCCTGGCACAGGCCTCGGGTTGGGGAGAATCCTCTGGTGAGATTCCCATTGACCTTGATTCTGATGGAGATGGTCGAGATGCAGTGCATGATGATATCTGTCGATTTAGTGCAGAAGCCCATTCTCAGCATCACAGCTCTTAGGAATTGTCATTCCACTTTATCATAGTCTTTGGTCATATCTAGTTTCATGGCCATGGTTCCTTTTTTCGTAGTGGAGAGCATTTTCATAGAGTGGAACACTTCATGTGCCATGATTGCATTATCAGTAATTAGTCTCTTGGCCATGAAGGTGGTCTGGTTTTCAGAGATAATATCAGGAATCCAAGGACGCAGCTGATTGACAAGGATTTTTGAGAAGGTCTTATAAGAGACATTAGAGAGGCTTATAGGTCTAAAATCTGGGATCGCCTGAGGTTTTTTGATTTTGGGGATGAGGACAAGGACAGTTTCGTTGATTGTGGAAATACTTGTATTCCCCGCCCTGATTTTTTTTATCATTTTGCAGATGTCGAGACAGAAAATGTGCCAGTATTGTTTAAAAAATGGGGCATGAAAAACATCCGGTCCCGGGGCCTTAGTGGGGTGGATTTGTTTCAATTCTAGGTAAATCTCATCATTCATCACATCTTTTGTAAGTTGTTGATTAATCTCATCGGTGATCACGGGTCTGATGCATTCTTCCACTTCAGTAGACATGAAAGGAGATCCTATGGAGAAGAGGTTCTGGAAATAGCTTACCAGAGTTCCATGTATGTTGCAGGTGTCATAAACATTGCTATCATCAGGTCTTGATAAGCTCATGATAGAGTTTTTCTGATGCCTATCTGATGCTTTTAGATGGAAATACATTGTATTAGCATTGCCCTCTTTAATGTGGACGTCACGCGCCCGCATAGCCTAGAAGCTTTCCTTAACAAGAAGGTACCCATCCAACTCTCATTGAGTAGCACCGATCCTGGAGATGTTTCCATTGGATGGGGGTTTCCTGAGTAAGTTGTGCAACTTCCTTTAAAGTGAATCACAATGCCTACCAGGTTTTTGGAATTTCTTGTACCTCCAAGATCTCAGACCGGATGCAACTTCTTGGAGATTGAGGCCCACATCTTCGTGAGAATTCCTCCAGCTTGATTGGACCACCTCTGCGCATTCCGGGTCTTTTGACCAGAAGATCTCAAATATGAAGTGTCTTCTAGGTTGTCTCTTACGTTCACCTTGCAAACAATCATTGAGAATTGGGTAGTGATCCTAATAGTTAAAGGCCAAGTGGCCCACATGAAACATGTTGAATAGATTAGTCCAATCAGTAGAACCCAGAAATCTATCGAGATGCTCAGCGATGAGGGTGCCTTTAGTGTTGTCGTGGAACCATGTAAATGTATTACCTGTGTACCCCAGATCGACTAGGTTTTCCCTAGTGACCACGTCCTTGAAATTGGACATTGAGGCTCAGTGTCGAGTACTTCCACCTCGCTTTTCCTTGTGGAATATGATCTCATTGAAATATACACAAAAAATAATAGGGCTAGGTAAATCATGTCGCAGCTTGGCCATAAGGTCCCATGACTGGACCTTATCAGCATGGGATGGCCAGCCATAGAATCCCACAAAGGTCCTTGGTGTTTGTAAGGTAGTTTGAATATTTACAGCTACATGGTGCAAAGAGAATGACCAAATTTTAACGTTAATATTTTTCCTTCCAAAGGAGACAGTGGCCCCCATAATGGCCTTGTCTGGGCACCGGGAAGCAGACTTGGAAGCCACACTTCATAGGAATACCATTGATGTCCTTGTTTTCCATTATGGTTTCGGATAGGAAAACCATATCGGGGCGACTTTGAGCGCAATTGCGCTGAAGCATGCGAACCGTTCGTGGGTTGACAAGCACACTACAGTTCCAGCATAACACAATCAATACTCTAGGCGGGGCTGGGTTGCACCCGCCGCCGCCTTTGTTTCCTCCAGACTTGTTTCACCACTTGTCATTTTCCATCTCTTGGTGGGACTCCTCCCCGGTTGGAATGTTTCAGTTTTTCTTTTCCTGACCCCGGGGTTAGGGTCTTCCGCATGATCATCACTTACTCCATGATGCACCCTTTTCCACGTACGACAGGTGGTTGGGCCCAGCATTGGATTTCTCGTCATTCCATGGGCATCTATTAGTGATATGAGAATTACGAACGATTGTGGACTCGGATCCGGATCTGGTGGTTCGAAGTGCACCGGCTTTGGTGTTGAGCATTGCCTTTGAGGTTATTTTTTCTTTGTCGCCGGTCTTGTGGATGATTGATTTTTGACCTTAAGGGGGTTATGATGAACTCCAGCTTCTCTCTGAGTGGGATTGTTAGCATTAGAAAAATCCCGAGGTCCCCGCACAATGACTTGTCCATTTGTGGGTTCCACCTGACTGGTGTGTTCCCACATGAGATGGTCGCGGTCCTTTTGTTTTCCGTCTCAAGGATGAAAGAACAAGTATTCACTTTTTCATAGATCCAATGGACATATTAAAGGGTGATGTCACAAATTCCACTCTTAGGATCTATAGAGAACGTTCTTTCCAGGTGACCAAGATGACCACAAAAAAAGTAGAAGAGTGGGAGTTTATCAAATTCGAATGATATCCAGGTGTTGGCGTCTTCAATTTTCAGGAACATTCCCCTCATTAGGGGCTCTGAAACCTCAATTTATGCCTTCATCCGAACCTCAGGGCCCCATTATATTGGGTATGAGAAATTGCATTCAAGAAAGTGGCCTAGACATTCCCAAATTTCCCTCATTATGCGTTCTGTTCTTGCATGGAAGGGGATTCCTCTAATTCGTATCCAGAAGGGCGAACGGGTTACATTCACCCATTGGATATTGTCTCCCCCTTTGAATTCATCCGTGAGGAGGAGCAGATTATCAGAGGACCACGGTCTTCCATGCAATATTTTGTTTCTATCTCTCTCATTAAATAACTCGAAGATGATGTGATTACTTCCCGCCTCCTGAATTTCCACTCCTGCATCAAGTTTCCAGATGTTCTAAAGAGTGTTTTTGAGAGCCCCCTGATTAACCTAAATGTTTTCAATGAACTTTCCCCTGCCCAACCTGGTCTTGAAGATGCCACTATCATCTTCCTCTTTTCGGATTAGGGCCCGGGGTGGTGTGTGGAGAAGATCCAGGATTAGTTTAATGAAAGATACCCATGAATTATTCTGAGCATCCCCTGTGTCCCTGATGCAGGCCCCGACCATCTTTTTTGGACCAATGATGTTTTAAGCGACTACACGGTGAGATCCGGGTATAGACTGTCTCTTGGCATTCACTCTCTTGATCGTGATGAGGGACCACGAAAAGCCCTTTGGAAGCTCAACGTTCCCCCAAAAATATGCCAATTTTGTTGGCAGGTGTGCATGGGACCCTCCCTACCATGAGCCTCCTTGTTTACCATCACATGGACAATGCTAAATCGTGTTCTATCAGCCAAAATATTCATGAAACTCTTTGGCACTCCATCATTAAATGCCTGGGAGCCAAGGAAATTTGGATTAAATGGGGCTCATCTTCAGATGATCCACTGTACTTTGTCTCTGATCTCCCTGATCTTCTGATGCACTAGTGCTCCGCTCTATCATCGACCGATGCAAGCTCTTGAAGTACCCTGGCCTGGATCATTTGGGTTCGGCGTAATGACTCGGTTTCCCACCACGTTCATCACCCTCCTGAGTTATGGATTGAGCGAGCTACTTCATTGATTGAGGGCTGGAAGGACCACAAAGGACACGTTATGCCAGATTTTCCCCCATTCTATCCCCCTAATTGGACCCCCCCCCCCCCCATCGAAAGGGAGTCTTAAGCATAACGTGGATGCGTCTCTCCCCAAGGATGGGCCCGTTTCTCTTAGCCTCCTAGCGCGAAATCATCTGGGCAGGATTATTGTGAAAAAATATGAATCCCATCAGGCCTTCTGGGAACCTGCAGTTATTGAGGCTGCTGTCATCCTTATAGGCATGATGCTTGTTGTGGTATGTGGATGGGACAATATCATCATCGAGTCTGATTTCCTCTCTGTTACCAATTCCATTAACCACAATGATGTCGGACTCCAGCCTTTTGGATTCATCATTAGGAGAATCCGCTCGCTGCACCAAGGCTTCTGTTGTTGCACCTTCTCATTTACCAAAAGGGAAGGAAACAATGCGGCCCATCAGCTGGCAGCCTCAGGCCCCTTCGATGTCAACCAGCTATGGATGGAGAATTTCCCTTCATGGCTCTGCTTTTGTACGGCTGCTGATATTCATCATTAATATAATCTTTCCTTCTTCTTCTCAAAAAACAATTCAATTAATAATAGGTTATTTATTGACCCAACACATGATTCATAAAAAGGTATTCATCATTGGTCTTAAAATGACTGTCATGATTTCAGGGTTATGTTGTCGCTGACGGTTTATAAAACTGAGGTCGCCTGAAGAAGTTATAGTAAAAACCATGTTTTATCATCAACATTAATATTAACAGTATCTTATTATTATTGTTAATCAATTATTTATTTATTTTTCTTAACTCCAAAAATCAATCATGATTTGGAGTCTTCTTTCGCACTGAAATCAAACTCCAATTCCCTCCTTTTTCATTTATTTCCATTTTAATTTTATTTCTCTTATTCCCCTTTTCTTCTCTCTCCAATCTCCTCTCTTCTCCAAATTTCACGCTCCAACAAAAATGAAAGTCACATCCTTTTCTTTGACTCCATGCCAACCACGCCCCACTCCTTGATTAAACCTTTTATTAATTTCTTTTATTATTTCTCAAATTTTTATATATCATTCTCTCTCCTATCTAATTTATTCTCTTCCACAATTCCCTCACTCCACCAAAAGTGGCGCCTCCCCTTATATACCCATTACACACATAATTTATTATTTATTAAAATTTAAATAAATCAAAATGGAACCATGAACCTCCCCTTAGTGAATTAAATACATTCAATTTTATTTCTTTCATTTCACAATGATTAAAATAAAACCATTTAATCTAATTAACACCAAATATTTTAACGCCACCATTATCAATTATTATTATCAAAAATTATTATTATAACATGCTTCGTGTTTGACTACTTCATATTTTTACAAAGTAATAGAACGGAGAGGTCCAGGCCATTACATAAACTAACTTGTTTTATACCATGATTCAATATTTTGATATATGATATACATATTATGGATTTTAAAATGTTATTATCATGTTATTATATCCTTATAATCATTTTTAAGGGATCATTGATATGCCCTGTATTTATCCTTACTGAACATATGAGCTCACCCTTATTTATGTTTCATATTACAAAGTTATTAAAAATGTTTTTATGTACTGTAATTCTATAAGGAGTAATATATGGGAAGAAGTTTGTAGAATATGTTAGACATCTGTTATGATATAATAATATTTTTCATCAAGTCTAAAATTAAACTACACCTTTCTGATTCTGAGAAATTTATTTTTAAATTAAATTAAATATTCAACTATTAAGATTAACATCAATTTATGAAATATAAGGATCACTAGAGTTGGTATTAGAAAAAGGTTATGTTATTCCATGGAGATTAATATTAATGATATTTTTTAAAATCCATGTAGATAATTCTATGTATATTATATCATATTACTGTTTTGGTAAGGTATATATTAAATTTCATTTCTTAATAATACATCCATGTTTGGACAATAAAAGTGAATTTGATGTTTTCATGAAATACATATAGGGGAAATAACCATGAAAAGAGTTGGACAAGTATATCTCAGATAACATTTTATTGTATGCTGGGTGTAACTAATTATGTACCTTTTTTCAAACTCACATGGGATATTCTTGGGTTTACTCATATTTTCTTTATGATCCATTATAATGGATTTGAATAGATTATTACCATAAATTAATTGGGTTAATCATATGGTTCCTTAGACTAAAAATAATTAGTCATGCTTTAGTAATACTATAAATTATTATGTAGTTTCCCTGTATGATTATTTTTTCACATAATATGTTTTTTGGATTCAGTTAATGCCTATAATGTAATGACCCAAAAAATAAATAATGAAAATTCATCTTACTCTATTTATTTGTCCTCTTATGGTTATGTAAAAAAATATGCACTTATTTGGTTCTATATTTTCCATTTTAAAATACCGTTAAGAATTGTCACTGTTGCTAACAAATTTATTTAACATTTTTCACATGATTAATATAAATATAGGTCTTTAACACATCCAATTTACATAGAAAAAGGACGTGATGGCCTCACCAAGTAGACATGCCCCATACGAAGCCCATTTTTTGGAGCTCGAAAAGGAGGTGGCTTCATTGGGATTCACTCTTGACCAAGCCCAGGCTGAGCTTGAATACGTTAATCTTAAACGGAACCACATATGGGAGAAGTGAAACATGATAAAGTTTACTACTTGAGAAATTTTATCCAAGCCACCCCAAAATTCTATCAACATCATGCACCATACCCTAAGGTCTTATGCGGGAATTTTATGGGGTTTTTTAAAAATACCCTAGTACTACGATTATGTACATTATTATTGTATAGAGAATATACATTCTTTTTATTAGTGTTACCTTGTAAATAGTTTTTAGATCACCAATAGTATTTTTCATTATTATTCAACTAAGAAATCTATTTTGATGAATTAATGTATTTTTGAATTAAATATTATTTTAATAAAATACTAATATTATTATTAAATTTCTTTTTATTAAATATAAATTATCCTATAATTTTATGAATTTAATTGTTATTTTTATTATGGTTTGAAAGCTGTTTTTGTCCAAACCCATGAATTTTCGATAAATGTATGTTTTTATTTTAAAAGTAAAAAATCACATATTTAGAAAATTATTTATATAAAATGAATATTATATTTGGAATTAGGACATTAAACGTATCCAATGGTTAATTTTTCAAAATTTTCTCTGACAATCGAATTTTTGGATAAAAATTAAATACCGTTTAAATATATAATGGGTTTTATGACATCATAATGACCCAATAGTGATGTAATAAAATAAAATAAACATTATTTAGGTTAAATATATGTTTTACCATTTATATAATGTAATTTTGGGTTTGTTTTATTTATTTTATAAAACATTAGTCGACCCTTCAAGACTTATAAAACATTTTGTCTTTGTAAATTGTTTTCCTTGAGAGTGTGAATCACCTCCACATAAGTAACCCTATTATTTTAAGATGTTAATTCATTCTCCTTATAAAATATTTTTTTTCAGTCCTCTTTGGAAACAACCATGGGTAGGTTTGTGGTTAAGATTAGTTAATATGAGGTGTCCCAAACCTAAATAATAAAGAATTCCTTCGCCTTTCTTATCTAAACCCATCCAAGCTCCCATTTCCACTTAACTCAAAACCTTTGGTGTTCTACTAACCCCTACCATCCATTCTTTAGAATTCTTTTTAGGCACCCCATTCTCTCAAGAATCATCTCTCAAGCCACTCCCATGCTTTTGGGATCACACATCCATGTAAATTATTCTCACTTTCCTTATTTATGTCCATATTTCCTTATATTGTTATGCCCTTTTATTTTCAATTAAAAATGTTGGTGTAGGATTTTGAACCTCCCCCACACTTCCTTATTCATGTTTTAATAATGAGATATCTCCTTTCTCTCTCATTAATATTTTCCTTGTATACCCGTTACCATGTCGAAATTCTGTAAAGAATTTCTCTCTCCTTATTTACATTCAAGTAATTATTCTGTATCATGAATCTAAATCCCATTAAATTCGATGGGAAAGGTATCTAAATGAACCCCTTACTATTCATTTCATGTAAATATTATGAGACATCCATTTCTCTCTCATCAACCATTATAATGAGTTCTTATGTCATGTCGTTAGGCTGCCAAAATTGCACTTTGATTTTCCAAGCCAAAGTCATTGTGTAGTGAATACCATGCCCACTTCTCAATCATGGGTATTCACCATTTTGAACAGTTAAGTATTGGTTAAATTTTATCATGTATGAATTTAACACTACTTTATCATGGAATAAATGGTGATGATTAATGAATCCATGTTTTATGATCTATGGCGTACACATATGCATGAAATGAAATGTTTAAGACGGGTGTGCCCTAATAGCACTCTAATGCATTGGGTAAGGTATAGTATCATGATATGTCATGTGAAATGGGTGTTGAATCTTGGTAATTCAACTGAAATGTGGTTTTACTCGTGCATCATGGGCAATTAGAGTTTACTCATGCTCCATTTCTAATGAGCCTTAGCTCATGCTACATCCATGTTAAGTGTAGTTACCACATTTCAATGTTATGATTATCATTCATTATCATGCCTTTATCTTCATGTTTCTCTTGTGATCTAGTGATATTCCTATTTTTTAACATCTATTGTATTACTCATGTTATTCCATTTTTATTCCCATTCTTGTCTTCATTGCTTGCCATTTTTTATGCATGTCCTCAGGTTATCCTATGCAATGCTAAGTACAAGGGAATGTAGTGGTCATGTAAAGAATGTTTTCAATAATATGTTTTGTTATATTCCTTAAGTTGTTATGTAATGTTCCTAATCCCCAAAGACATCATACCTCTTGATATTATATGTAGTATCAAGTGAAATTTTTATGTAATAAATCTTGTTTAATTATGTAATAAAGAGTAGGGTTGTTATAGATGGTATCAGAGGATAGGTTTAGTTATTTTTGGGGTTAGTATTAGAAACACATGTGAAGAATTAGTGAGAAGACTATGTATAAAAAACATCCCTATGTTTTTTTGATTATTGAGTAAGTGTTTTATCCATAAAATACATGCCTGTTAGAATACAAGCAAGTAGAGACTGCTCTGGCACAAATGTTCCTTGGGGTGAAAACCCCCACAAGGAGTTTCGGGCTTAATCCAGGGTATCCTAGTACACGACATCAGGCCTTGCTGCACTCTTGGTTATGACACTCTCGTTGGATATGCTTTGGTAAATTAACATGCTTAGTATGAACCATTATTAAGGTAATTAAAAAAAATGCCTCTATGAATACATGTTATAAATTAGATCATGGATACCATAGATTGAATCTTATAGATTCATAAGATAATAAAATAAAATTTATTTATAAGTTATCCATTTTTTTCTTTGTATTACCCTTTATGTGTAACCCCTAACATTCCTGTTATTCCATCCAACGGCTGGTATTAGGATGAATCATTCTAAAAAACAATGTGAAGATCAATGTGATGACTGTGTTAATGAGATGCCCAATCCGATGGGAGCAGGAATCATGATCTTGGCCACGTTTCAATCTCAGTTAACTCAATAATTGAATATAAACATGGGTCCACAAGACCATTAAACCCCCCCCCCCCAAGAAATGAACATGTTTATATTGAGAGTTTAATGAGACAAATGCCTCTTACTTTTAATGGATCATCTGATCCTTCAATCACCGAACAATAGATCAACTCAATTGAAAAGATCTTCCCCAAGCATAATTGATTCGAACAAGATATGGTTCTCCTGGCTACTTATTAAATGGAGGGTGAAGCTTATCAATGGTGGAAAATGATCAAAAATACCAATCTTGAGGATGAGATCAAGGCATTGGAATTGAAGGATTTCCGGATGATGTTTTTTAATAAATATTTTCCATGCACCCTCCATCTTAAAATAGAAAGGGACTTCCATGATATCAAGAAAAAAGATGATAAATCCATCGAAGCGTATAAGGCGAACTTCACAAGGCTTGAACGATACACCTTCGGCTCTGTTGTTACCCCCGAATTCCTGGTAGACCGCTTCTACGGTGGGCTGAAACCTATCCTATGAAAAGCCCTAGAAATTCGTGACATCAACAGTAATGGGGAAATTGTCTTATGTGCCCTCAAGGTTGAAATCAAGATTAATGAATGTCTGGGGTATCATGGGGATATGAAGCCTAAGATGGATTTCAATTATGGCGATCTGATGGATAAATCCAATAGTGCTAAGAAAATCAGTCACCCCACTTGCCAAAGGTGCAGAAAGAAGCACCCTGAAAATTGCCTAAAAGGGGTGAGGAAATTATTTAGGTGTGGAATAGAAGGGCTCCTAGATAATAACTATCAGTATAAAAACCCCATGGCTGTGACTGAGGAGTGGAACACATCCTTTGACTCTATAAATTTTTTTCATTTCTTCATCTACAATGAACCAGGGAAACTTACAAATCAGTTACCTAAGATAAGGTATTTCTGAGGCAACCAAAAACCTCCCGGGTAGTAAGGGTTATCTTTTTCCATCAATACTTTCGATGTAAACCCTAAAAATGAAGTGGTGAAAGGTACGCAAGTTTTTTATTCAAGAATAGTAAATGTACTTTTCGATTCAGGTTCTATGATTTCTTTTATATCCAGAAAGTTTAGTAGAACAATCCCAACACCACCACAAATCATGGAAGTAATGATGTCGGTGAGTATATAAAATGGGGCAGTCATTGCATCCCATTAATATAACACTTCCCCAGTCATAATCGGTGGATTGAACTTCTTGATGAACCACATAATACTCCGTCTATTGGAATTTTATGCAATTCTTGGCATGGATTGGCTTTCCCTATATAGAGATGACAAAAATTACTGTGAGAGGGAAATCACTCTCCATGAAAAGAATTGACCCACGATTCTGTACAAGTGCAAGGAGGAGGATGAATCTTCTTTAGCTACAATATCTCAGGCATGGATATTACTGCCCTATGAGAATGCATATCTGGCTCAAATAATTGGGTCTAAGGAGTCAACTATTCACAAAGACATGGAAATTATGAGGGAATCTGTTGAAGTGTTTCCCAAGGAATTTCCTGGTATTCTTCCTAGAAGAGATGTTTAATTCTCAATTGATATTATGCTTGGGGTGTTTCCAATATCCAAGACACTGTATATAATGGATGATATAGAGCTTGTGGAGATGAAGAAACAACTATAAGAGATACTAGATAAAGGTTTTATACCCAATGTTCTCCACCATGGGGTGCACTGATCCTCTTCATCAAGAAGAAGGATGGGTCAATGCGTCTTTGAATCGATTATCATGAGATTAACAAAATCATGATAATGAACAAGTATCCACTCCCGAAAATTGATTAATTTCTTGATCATCTACGTGGAGCATAATTCTTCTCCTAGGTAGATTTGTTGTTGGGATATTATCAAGAAATAGTGAAGAAGGAACATATCCCCAAGACTTATTTTCGTACAAGATATGGACACAATGAATTAATAGTAATGCCTTTATGAGTCACTAATTATCTAGCAATCTTCATGGACATGATGAATAAAGCCTTTAAGATTACATCAACAAATTTTTGGTAGTATTTATAGATGACATTATAATATAATCCAAACCCATGGAGGATCATGAGGAACATCTAAGAACTGTACTAGAGACCTTACAAAAGGAGAAGCTCTATGTAAAGTATAGAAAGTGTGAGTTCTAGTTGATGGAGGTATCATTATTAGGCTATATCCTCACAAGCAATGGGATATCTATAGATCCCCCCAAAGTAGCTACAATATAGGGATGGCCCAGTCCAACATCGGTAACCGATATTCATAGCTTCTTGGGGTTAACTGGATATTGTCAACGATTTATGATAAATTTCTAACAACTGTACAACCCGCATACCTAGCTAACTAAAAAGGGTGTAAAGTTTTCTTGGAGTGATGAATGAGAATAAAGCTTCATGGATTTGTAAAGGAGGTATATCACTGTGCTCATGCTCAATTTACCCGCAAGTTGAGAACTTTTGGTGGTATTTAGGGATGCTTCAATGAAAATAATGGGCTGTGTGTTGATGAAAAATGACAAAGCCATTGCCTATGCTTCAAATAAATTGAAAGTCCATGATCAGAATTATCCAACACATGATCTGAAGTTGGTTGATGTGATCTTCACTTTAAAAGTTTGGAAGAATTATCTCTTTGGGGAGAAGTGTGAAATATATATAGACCACAGAAGCCTCAAGTATATATTCACACATAAGGAGTTGAACATGATCCAATGATGCTAATTAGAGAAGATCAAAGACTATGACTAATCAATCCATTACCACCTTGGGTAAGTGAACAAGGTGGTTGATGATCTAAGTAGAAAAGACCCAGTTATTATATCATTGATGAGAATTGAAAAGGATCCAATATTCTTATGTTTGATGAATATAGACATTGGAATCTTAAACAAAAGAAACATCATCAATCCTTTCACAAACGATTTCTCAACTGTATCTTTTAGGAAGGTTAGAGGGTGATCAAAAGGATAATGTGAGAATTCACAATAAAGTGGAAGCTATCAGAAAAGGGAAATTCATAGAGTTCAATGTTAATGATATAGGAATTGTGAGATTTGGGAAATGACTATGTGTTATACAAACTCCATTGTTGATGAAGGAACTTTTGGATGATGCACATAGTTTAAATTTCTCTATTTATCCAGGAAACACAAAGATGTATTGAGATCTCTGAAAGAATTATTGGTGGGAAAATATGAAGAAGGAGATCATTGTGTATACATAAAGTGCATGGTGTGTCATCAAGGGAAGGAAGAGAGGTAGAAGTCTAAGGGGATGATGCCACCATTTCCCATACCAACTTGGAAATGGGAGAGCATCACCACAGAATTTTTCACCTGACATCCAAAGACATAAAAAGGAAACAATGCAATCTAGGTTAGTGTGGATCGTCCTACAAAGTATGCCCACTTCATTATAGTTTTTGAGGATTTCAAATTGGATCAACTGGAACACATATATATCAGGTAAGTGGTAATTTTGAATTGAGTACCACTATCTATTATATCCGATCAAGATCCAAGATTCACCTATATGATTTGGAAGAGTCTTCAACATGATCTGGATATGGAACTGAACATCAGTACAGCCTATCATCCTCAGACTGATGGCCAATCTGAGTGAACTATTCAGACACTAGAAGATATGTTAAGATCATGTTCAATGGACTATAAAGGAGGTTGGTATCTACATTTTCTTCTGGTTGAATTATCTTATAATAATTATTTCCACTCAAGCTTCTGAATGGAACCTTATGAATCACAATATGTGAAGAGGTGAAAAACACCGACATGTTGCGATGAAGTCGGTGAGAGTAATCTACTAGGACCAGAAATGGTCAAATAAATGGTGGAGGAGGTAAAAACCATTCAACAACATATCAAGGCAGCCTGAATTCGATAGAAGAGTTATGCTGATAATTGCTATTCAGACCTTGAGTTCAAAGTTGTGGACATGATATTTCTACGCATAACATTATGGAATAAGGTGATGAGGATTTGAAAGAAAGGGATGTTAAGTCCTAGGTACATCGGCCCCTTTGATATTCTTGATCATGTTGGGTATGAGTCTTATTTACTAGCACTTCCACCTACCGTGGCCGAAGTACCTAATTTTTTTCATGTATCCCTCTTAAGGATGTACATATCAGACCCTTAACATGTACTATCTTCTGGGTTAGTACAGCTGGAGGATGCTATTTCTTACAAGGAGCAACCAGTGCTGATCTTTTATCCTCTAGAAAACGTTCTACGAAATATGACTATGCCCCTTGTCAAGGGGTTGTGTAAAAACCACATGTTTGAAGAAGTGATGTGGAAATTAGAGGAAGTGATGAAGAAAAGTTACACACATCTATTTTAGTGTGGAAAAAAGAAAATTTCAAGGGAGAAATTTCTTAAGGAGGTGGGAGATTGTAACGACCAAAAATTCAATAATAAAAATTAATCTTAGTCTATTTAAATGTCTTATTATGGTTATGTAAAACGTATGAACATATTTGGTTCTATGTTTTGGATTTTAAAATAGAATTAAGATTTGTAAACATTTATTATAATTTTTTGAACAGTGATCAAATGATTAGTATAATTTTAGAGCTTTAACAAATCCAATTTACTCATAAAAAGGAAGTGATGGCCTCATCCACTAGACTGTCCCCATACGAACCCCATTAGTCGGAGCTCGAAAAAGAGCTGGCATCATTGGTCTTCACCCTTGACCAATCCCAAGAAGATATTGAATATGTTAAGCTCGATCGGAACCACCAATGAGAAAAGTGTATGTTGATAGAGATTACCACTCGAGCAATGTTATCTGAGCCACCCAAAGAGTCTGTTACCATCGTGCACCTTACCATAAGGTCTTATGCTATTGTTTTTAGGGGTTATGTAATAATACCCTAGTACTATGATTATGTACATTATTCATGTATAGAGAATATTAATTCTTTTAATTGTTGTTACCTTGTAAAACGTTTCTAAAGAACAAATAGTATTTTATATTAATATTCAACTATGAAATCTATTTTGATGAATTAATGGATTTTGGAATTAAATAATATTTAGATAAAATATTATTATTATTATAATAAAATTACATTTTATTAGATATAAATGATCATTTAATTTTATGAATATAATTGTAATTTTTATTAAGGTTTGAAATCTGTTTTTGTCAAAACCCTTGACTTTTCTATAAATGTATCTTTTTATTTTAAATGTAAAAATTCACATATTTATAAAATTATTCAGACAAAATGAGTATTATATTTGGAATCAGGAAGTAGAAGTTATCCAATGGTGAGATTTTCATAATTTTCTGAGACAGTTGAACTTTTGCGTAAAAATTAAATACGGTTTAAATATATAATGTGTTTTATGAAATCATAATGAACCAATAGTGATGGAATAAAATACTATAAACATTATTTTCGACAAATATATGTTTTACCATTAAAATAATGTGATTTTGGGTTTGTTTTATTTATTTTACAAAGCATTAGTGGACCCTTCAAGACTTATAAAACATTTTTTCTTTTTAAATTGTATTCATTGACAGTGTGACTCACCTCCACAAAAGAAACCCTATTATTTTAATAAGTTATACCATTGGATTTTTGAAATAATTTTTTCCACTATTCTTTAGCAAAAACCATGGGAAAAAACCATGGTCTGGTCTATGGTTTTGATTAGTTTAATTCGAGGTGTCCCAAACCTAAATAATAAATAATTACTTCTCTTTTCCTATATAAACCCACCCAAGATCCCACATCCTCTTCACTCAAAGACTTTTGAGTTATACCAACCTCTTACCTCCTCTCCCTAGAATACTCCCAAGGTGCCCCAATCTCTCAATAATCCTATCTCAATTCTCTCCCAATCTTTTGGGATCACAGTTCCATGTAAGGGATTCTCACTTTCTTACTTATGTCCAAGTTTCCTTATATTGTTATGAACTTTTATTTTCAATTATAAATTTTGGGGTATGATTTCCCACCTCGCCCACACTTCCCTCTTCATTTTTTAATAATGAGGTATCCCCTTTAACTCTGATTAGTTTCTTTCTTGTAAACCCGTTACCATGCCGAAATTCCCTAAGGAATTTCTCTCTCCTCATATACATTTAAGTAATTATTTTGTATCATGAATCTAAATTCCTTTAAAATTGTTGGAACATGTATCTATATTACACCCTTACATTAAATTTAATTTACATATAATGAGACACCACTTTATCTCTCATCAATGATTTTTATGAGTTCTTATGTAATGATGGTACACTGCCTAAATCGCACCGCGATTTTCTAAGACAAAGTGATTGTGTAGTGAATACGATGCCCAATTCTCTATCAAGGGTATTCACCTTAAAAAAATTACATATTCTATAAAGAGTTTCATGTATTAATTACACACTCTTTTATCATGGAATAAATAATGATTTTTAATGAATCCATGTTTTATGATCCATGTGAAACACTTATGCATGAAATAAAATGTTTAAGAAGGGTGTTTCTTAAGAGAGCTCCAATGCATTGGGTAAATTATACTATCATGATACATCAAGTGAAATGGGTGTTGAATCATGATAATTCATGTGAAATAATGGTTTACTCATGCTTCATGTGTAATGAGGGTTCACTCATGATCCATGTACAAATATCCTCGGCTCATGTTAATTCGATGTAAAGTATTGTTGCCACATTTCCATGTTCTGAGTATCATTATTTATCAAGCATTTTATGTTCATGTTTCTCGTGTTCTCCATTGATATTCCAATTTTATAACATGTATTTTATTCCTCATGATAAACCATTCTTATTCCCTTATTGGGATTTATTGCTCACCCTTTTTTGTATGTCCCTAGGTTATCCTATGCAATGCTAAGTATGAGGGAATGTAGTGGTCATGTAAATAAATTTTTCAATAAAATGCTCCATTATATGCCTTAAGTTGTTATGAAATGTTCCTAATCCCCAGATACATTAGACTTCTATATCTTATATGTTTTATCAAGTGAAGGTTTTATGTAATAAATCATGTTTAAGTGTGTAATAAAGAGCAGGGTTGCTATTTGAAATAAGAAGGATCTATGTTGACACTAAATCTTATAGACAATCGAATAACTTCACTCAAAAATAAATAAACGAAACATGAGATGGAATAGAAAATTTTAAGATTTTTATTAATCGGATATCTATTTATGTTATTAAAAATGTAAAATTGGTTGATTTTCTTAATACACCTAGTTAGAGAAAAATGGTGTCTCATTATGGAAATGGAGATAAGAAGATCTATCTTCAAACATATTAAGAATGTGAGACGAAGTACCCAAGGAAATATATAAAAGGAATTGGATGGTATTTTTGGTGTGGAAATGAAGGACATATAGAAAGTAATTGTAGAGGAATAATGATGAGTTTTATAGAGGGATATGAATATCATATTATGGTACCATTTATAGTATAATGTATAATATGTATGGAATATGGATATTATCCTAGCTAGTAACCTAATCCATGAACTAATAACTAGGCCCAATAAATATTGTTGTCATCTTGATCATTTATTTGGAATTATTTAAGTGTGTATGTATTGGGATTCAATAATTATGAAAATTTTCTTATAATAGTCGTGAATCATATAAGGGGTTTTCTTGCTGAAGTTATTCATTATGTATTTTGAATAATATGGTGAATGATACCAATAACATATAAAATTGATTTAATGGTAATGTGTATTTTTTGGAAACATAATATGGAGGATAGATAGCCATTAATTTGTTCCAAATATTGAGATTTTTTTATGTTTGGATAAAAATATGATTGGAATGGATAATGTAAATTATAAATTATTTTTTTCCCCAAAAATGATTAGTTAATTAATGAAAAAGTGATTTTCTAATATTTTATTGAGGTTATCGTATTTTTTGATTTATTAAATATATAAAATGAACTATATTTTCATTTAATGAATAAATATGAATTTGTTTTTTTGGAATAAATTGTTTCTTTTTTTGAGTTTTTATGGTGATTTCTACCATTTTTGGAGAATATATGATCAAGTAATTCACATATTTGGTGTGTGTCATTAAGATTTAATTTCTGTTGTTTGGGGGATTATATTTATTTTTGTTTTCTAAATTTTTGTGACCTTATTTCTATATTTTTTTATTTTTAATTTGGCCATACATTTTTTCTTTGTGTTTTAAGGTTTACTACCTATAGAATGGCTTAAGATGAATGTAGGGTTATATTTTAAGAGACTAGCGTATGATTTACACATGTTGGATAACCTATGCTAAAAGGTTTGGATTTATTAAATATATAAGTATAAGTGGAATGAAATTTCATTCTTTTATATATCTTATGTTCTAATTAATGTTAATTTCAGTTCTTCAAAAATAAAAATAATCTACTAAAATATTCATTTATTGGGGTAAGATGTAAATTGAAAATTGATAATAACACAACCAAAGGATGAAATAATGCATAAGATATGGAATGAAATAATGTAGGTATATTTTTTAATGTTTTATATTTTCCTAAAAATGAATACTAAATCATTAGGAAATGGACCTTGAGATAAAAATTATATTATTTTACATTAATTTCTAACAAATTTATGGTCTTTAACCCCTCACGAATTTGTGGTTTTTTTGGTCATTAACATTATCATGATCTTGTTCTATGTCATTTTATATATGACCTTAGATGGATATTACCTCATCTATGAATATATTTTCACTTACCACCAATGTTCTACTTATATTGGAACATGATTTTGGGTTATATATTTCAACCATTTCCATTCTCACTTCTCTTTTTAAAAAGATGTTTTGTTATATAATTGTATGATATGGGGTTTGAACAAATGAATTTTCAAATACAAAAAAATTGACAATTGAGATAAATTAAAAAAGGATAAATTTATTCCAGGGGCAAGAATATATCACCCTAGAAAATTAGTTTAAAATCATAATAATCTTGATAGATTTATTATCATGAAAACTGAATTGAGATATATAATAAAACAAATATTATTTAAGATTGAAAATTATAACACATTATATTAATTCAAAGGTATTAATATTAGTTACAATATTATAAAATATATTAATGATGGTTCTTCTCAATAAAAATATATTGATTAATATTTTGGTAATAAGGACTACATTTTTTTGAGGTCCACTTATGCTTCAAAAAATCATTACTTCAATAAATTATTTTATTTCATTAGTGGGTGAAAATTATAATTATTTCCACGTAAAAATTTTATTTTATGAAATTAAATTCATTTTTAAATTCATAAAATCAAAAATAACATAGGGTGGAATTATTTTATTTTTTTATACGATTTATTACTTTGTAAATAGTGAAAAATAACATTTTTTCAAATACTATCATTTCTATACATTAAATATATTAATTTAAAATTGAAGCTCTATTTTGGACTTATTATTAAGGGTAAAAGAGATTTGTTTGATTTAAAATAATCTAACAAATTCTATTTTAATGGGTAATATTCAATAATTTAATATATGTTGAGTTTTACTCATAAAAACACATTCTTTTAAATATTGTTTTTCATTGTGTCTTACTCATTTATAGTAAAATTTATTTATATAACATCAAATGCATTAATATTGAAAATTGGATACCATATTTGGAATTATAAACCTTAAATTTGGTAAATAGGTTGCGTTTATTTTTTGATATTATAAATAGTATCATTGTTAAATATTTATCACCCTAGAAATGTTAAAATGGGTAAAACATGGTCCCAACCATGAGATGTGTTCCAAAAATCAACCCAAAACACGCCCTAATTAAATATTATGAGATTAATTTGACCATATCAATCCTAACATATAAATAATTGAATTATTGTTCGAGTTTCCATTAGTAATGAAATTTAATATATTTTGATTAAATAAAAATTCCAAATCTCACATTCTTGCTTCTAATATCATTAAAATTTTCACAAAGGGATAATAATCTGATATAAATGAATATAATAGTTTATATTTAACAAGATTAATTTATATTTATATTGGTAAATGTATTTATTAATGATATAATTTCTTTTAATTCATACTCAATGCAAAAAGAGTGCTTGTGCACAGAGTAGAAATATCAGACTAAATAATTATCAAAACACAAGAAGAAATATTTTTTGTTGAATTATAGTATAAAACATTGGGTTAAAAAAATGTATAATTTATTGTTAAATATTTCATATTTTATTTTTTTATTTTGTTTATTTTATTTATTTTATTTATTTTATTTGTATTTATATATTTACTAAAATAAAATTTTTAATATTTTATGAAAAATAGTACAATATTATATTATTTAAAAACATAAAGAACATGAAATAGGAGTTTTCGAATGATAAATTTCATAAAATTTAATCTATTTTCCATTTAAGATCCAATTTTTAATTTATATGTAAAATTATAACCATTTAGGTTTTAAATTCTTATTATCATAGATAAGTATAAAATAGGATTACATGGGTAAAACAGAATGATAAGGTTTCAAATTCAACACAAACATAGAAATAATTTATTTTTTAAATATATTTATTCCTTGTAAAATATTTTATATAAAATTAAGTCTACATGGTTCTGTAGGAAAATGAAAATAAATTTATTATATTTAAAGGTTTTTATGAAATAGACAAGATTCATTTCCCTACTATATAAAAGGATACCCCTCTTTTATCTTATTTAAACAACAGTGATCCATATAACTCATCCAACCTGTACTTATTTCTCTTATAGAATCCCCAATATAATAATTAGTGGTGAATTTTTTATTAAAATACCATTCCAATGGTCCTTAAGAGTGGATCTAAAGGATGAATACTAAAAACGATGTAATCATCCTACCCGACCTCTTTCAAAAAATTTCTACATTATCATATTATACATCTATGGTATTCACTATATAATAATAAATTTAGTATATTAAATATAATGAAACGTTATTATGATTATATAACCTCCATTATTCACCTTCTTTTAAATCTAATGGTAGGTAAAAGTATCGCTTATGCGTACGAGTGGACTAAGGCCTCCACATAGATATACAATTCATTTTCCATCACCATTTTCTAGGGATGGATATTCAGGTAAGTTTTAATGTTTATATAGGATAAATGTACACTACTTATAACTCTATAATTATAAAATCATATCTACCATCTTCCCTTCATATATATTGGAAAATGAAAAGGTGGCTCCTTCGTACGTGTGAACTATGACCACCACAAAACGATGTGTTTCATTTATCATTTAAACATTACATGGGTGGTAATAAAGTTATATTTAATATATATATATGAATATATATATATCAAGATATAGTTATTGTTCTTTAATGATAAAATAATATTTTTATTTCTTTTTTTTCTTTAGAAAATGAAGACCGCGTGTATGTGTATGTATGACTTACCATCCCCATGAATGGGGTAAAACATTTTTCCATGTCTACCTAATATGAATGATTATAAATATTAATTTTATGAATATATATAATATTTATATCACTAATAAAATTCTGGATATAATGGAACCATGATCAAAGTAAAAAAGACAAGAACTTCTGAACAGAGACATCCATGAAAAATGAAATAATAAACACTTATAAATGACGATTTCAATGAGAAATTATTAATAATGGGTGTAAATATATTTTAATAGGATAATATATGAAATTATATGTATTTAAATGATTCTTTTATAATATTATAATAATTATGTTTTCAATGTATAGTCGGTTATATTTGTTTCAAGGAAATTCAATCCTATGGTAAGAAATTTTAATCTCAATTTTATTTCTGTGAGATGGATGTTATATTCACCACTTGATCATTTAATGTGGTGTATATACTACCCTTGAGTGTATTTTACTATGTTTCTCACCAAATATTTTCTGGATTTTCATATCCATCAATGTTTTCCCCTTTCATTATATTTTTATTACTAGTTACAAAAGTGGTAGTGGTTACAAGTTACAATGTCATTTTTCCCATGATTATTTAGGATTAATATTTTGATAAATAAATATTTTAATCTACCACTCACGAATTAATAAAAAAATTATTCCCTATTTGTCTCTAATTTTTTTAATATTACAATTCTCAACACTTTGGTACTTAAAAGTATTAGGTAATTTTTTTTAATAAAAATAGACTTTATATCCTCTTTGGTCTGGAATATTTTTCCTCCATGTCCAAGTTTTATTATAATTTCATCAAGATTATGTTTTATATTTTAATTTAAATATTAAACTCATTTTTACACATATTTTACATTATATAAAAATGTTCCCAAATAATCTTATTTTCATTTTCCAAATAAGGTATTTTTGAATTATTACTAAAACTTTGAAAGGAATCATTGTATTAACACATGTAGAATAAATGGAATTTACTATCTTTATAACTACTCAGTTCATTAAAGATTCATATATAGGTTTCCAAGTCTATTTTAAAATATTTTTTTCTCATGATATTTCATAGTTTTTTTAATATTTTTTATATTTTATTTGAAAATGAAATGGTTATTTTCCTCATTAAATTTCCCATGTGATATTCTAGAAGAAATTTTCCATTATGATAACATACCACGATGTTTCTTATTCAATACATGGGATACAATCCAACAATACCAACATTATTATTTGACCTGATGGTTTTTGATTATTGATGATGGGACTTTTATGAAACTCATTTATTTACCATGTATTTTTTTATGATGAAATATTGAAATGGATTTGAACATAATTTCTTTTCCATAGGTTATGATATATGATGAATGATTTTTGAACATATGGATTTAATATTAGAGGATTACGATTGTGTGATAGGGTGCCTGGATTTTATATCCCACTAATGAATTATGTAAATATGTATATCTCATGAGATAATAGGGAATGAAATGGAGGTTTAATCCAGTTAATTATGGGACTTTTTCCACTATGATAGTCTTGGGAGTTAACTTTGATATAGAATAAGATAGAATGGGGTGTGAACCCAGTCCAATATGATAGTCTTTTTATTTAGACATGTATAAAGAAATTATTTTATATTATTATGTTTATGACACAAAATTATTTATTATACAAATATTATCCCATCGTGGATTATGTTTATAGATTCATTTTCAAATCATTTCGCAAAAAAATTAAATTTTTTATGCCATTTCTCAAGATTATGATTTATGATATGCTGGGTGTGGATTAAAAATGTTATCCTCAAGTTCACATACCGTTATATGCATGTTATGTTTATGTGGTCATTAATTTCCCTTATTTTACCAATATTGAGAATATAAAATCACCATTTCATATGCTTCATTTCTCCAGATCGTGATGAAAGGATTTATATTGGGTATGTCAAATATGATTATTATATGGAAGTATATTTTTATAATATATTGAAAATATTTCAGGAAATAATACTATAGTGTATCTACTCTACAATGAGATAGAATATTTATGGGTCATTCCCAAGTATTTGTAAAATATAATGACTATTTATCTATTATGATATAATATCTATGTATAAAATTATGGGATTTTGTACTCAGGGGATTTTCTATCATCAAATTTGATTCTATTGTTGAAAATAATTATATGATTCCATATATAATACCAGATTCAATGTCTCAAAGATACATATCTAGGATTATAGAACTCACATATGATAAATCTATAAAAAATATCATTCCTTATCCATGGATTATTTGAGTACCCCTTTTATAATTCCTCAGTATCTTCAATATTTTAATCATTATGCGAAGGGAACTCTTTAATAATTTCTTAGGATTAAAAAAATCAAAATCATGAATATATTTATATATCTCTATAGGATATGTTGTAAAATAAATATTATGATGTTTTTTCATATTTACAATATGATGGATGTTGATTTTTCCATGGAAAATGGTGCATCGATCTTCTGTAGTGGTGGTGGCCAGAAAACATCATGAAATCTTTGATTCATCTAGTCATATATTTTCTATGTGTATTTTAGTGGACATATCCTTCTTCCTTGAAGATCAACTTGTATTAGTTATATTTAGATTATTCTTATGTCCCCAAGGTTATATGAAAGGACTACACTATAGTCACTGAATCAATAGCGTTGTTAATAGTTATATGTCTAGTGATTCCATGACATGAGGCTGGACCGAGACCTCAGATTATGACCAAATTAATTATTTGAGAATTAAATGGGAAAAGTATATTTTATAGAGATTCCTAGTAACACTTATTCCTCTTTCATGGACTTTATATGATGTATTTATGGGTCAAATAGTGGCTTTTATCTCATTCAGATAATATGATATCTATGATCGGACTATGTGAGTACCATCCCAATAGACACACCCACATATGGAAGTTTCACTACGGATAATTTATCTTATACAGATTTTATTGTAAAAATCATTATAATCTCAACATATTTTCATTTATCCCTTAAATCATTAAATTACAAATAACAATTTTTAGATTCATTTGGCTCCCCATTTGTGAGATCTTTCAAATCACCCAATAAATATTGAAAACTTCACATTTACAATAGGATCCAAAATAGCTAAAAATAAGTACAATCAACAATATTCTTTAGGTTCCACAATCTCCCGATATGATTTTTCTCATTATCATTAAATACCACTCTGTAAATATATCCCCATCATCTCTTTTATTCTCCCCCTCATTAATAATAAATTAATGGGTAGTAAGGTGAAGGAGAAAACTCTTCACTTCATGAATTATTCCTAGCCATCCAAAAAATTTCATTTTCTCCCCTCCATACACCCATAAATTTTTAAAGCCTAATTAAACAACTAAGATATGGATATTTTCATTTATTAGTTAGAAATAATCATTAAATAAACCATCTATAAGTCTATTTGAAAAACTATCAGTATAGAAAATAGGTGTGATTGACTCAAGTATCAATTTATTCTATAAGTAGTTTCACATGTGATACATATCTATAATTATAATTCATAGTGGTTTCAAAAAATATTTCCCATCGTATTTTATAAAAAATGGAAAAAAATTATAATGCCTCAACATTTGCATTTAAAGAGTTATCCAAATTATAGAATTA
Organism: Viscum album; assembly: GCA_963277665.1. Taxonomy (NCBI): domain Eukaryota; kingdom Viridiplantae; phylum Streptophyta; class Magnoliopsida; order Santalales; family Viscaceae; genus Viscum; species Viscum album. The sequence continues at coordinate 1,815,529,378 of OY728140.1, read as the reverse complement.
CATGAATTTAAGTCATTTCTAGTAGATCTCTACAGAACTCCTCCTCAAGGGGTGTACTCCAATAGATCTTTATCCTGATAGTTAAAGTATTTCATAATGGAAGAATGTTCTTGTTATACAACAATTAAAACATTCATACATCTCCCCCGTAGTTCACCTCCATTAATTCCATAGGTGTTATTATAACTAAATCGATAAGGGAATAAATAGGGTCAAAATATGATCTTTAATGATAGTAATAGGATTTAGACTTATATCTTATCATTGTGACTCTTAAATATATTGATATGAATTTAGGAGACCAATTCATGTTTTCTTCACCCTATATTTATCCACTCATAAATTATTTGGGATTTATGGATATATTTTTTTTAATACTCTTCTTGTGTTGGTTCATCTTCTAAGCATCAACCATCAAAGACAATGTATCTCTAAATGATTTACTAATGTGTTTAAATAATAATTATTAAGCTATTAGGATAGTTATTTTATCCACAAAACATTAAAATTTTCACTTCACCCTCTAGAAATATTCTTTAGATATTGTGGAACATCCCTTTTATAAAACCACTAATTAAATTCAATTTCTTCATGTGTAACAAATTTTTTTCCCTGAAACAATTATTTCCTATTCTGTATTCTCCATTTTTTTTTGTAAATTTTTAATAATACAATGATAAATATTAAACATTATTTCTTAATCCACATAGCCTTATTGTATTTTCCATGTCATTTATTCAAATCATGAATTTCCATTTCTATGAAACTTATCCACTTATTCAGAGATGTCTCCCACCAAGACAATTCTTTTTTCTTCCATCTATAATTGGATCTTCCTTTAACATAAACATTTTAACATGAGAGATTATATTATTGGATATTTAAAATGTTATAGGATTTTACCTTTTTTATATAGTATTATACTATTCAATTTCATCTACTATCTTCATTATCATTTTTCTTCAGTGACCCTTTTTTAAAATTCTTCTTTTGTTTCTACACCAAGAAAAATATGTTTACATTTTATCTCATGTTATACATATGTTTTTGTTTCGTTCTTTCTTTTCCTACATGTTTTGATAATTTTTTACCATAACACTTCATAATTGTGTCCATTAATTTTACAGCAATCATTGAAATGTTCTAAGAGTCAAAACCTTTTCTTTGTAGATAGTTTATCTTATTCCATGAATTCAGCTTGTCGATAGATGTTACTCTTTTTTATATCATGTTGGTTTCCCAATAATTGAATCCTTGTAAAATCTATTTTTTTTAGAATATTATTCCAACAGTCAATTTTATTTTTCCAAACCCTCCTGTACCACAAACAATAGACCGTTAATCCTTTTCTCTTACTTATATATTTTGTCTGTCTATAAATTGTACCCATGTTTCCATGATGTTTTTGAGAAGAAATGTGATTCTTTTATGATCATCATGGGTTGATTCACTTCTTTTATATTATAACACCATTAATTGATGGTTTTGGAGATTTCATACAATTTTAATCCACTGAAATTCCCTAAGATTTTAAATTGAAACACATACTAGAAGATGAACTAGTATTTGTACAAATATGATTAATGGTTCCATCAGTAACCCTTCCGAAAAATCTTATTTAAAATTAGTCATTATAATATTACAATACCATATTTCTACCAGTTATGTTTAAATTTATAGAAAAATTAATTTTAAAATATTTTGTTAAATCACTTTTATCATCATCATCTTGATAATCCCCATAATTTTTTAACACAAAAATTTTCAATTTGACATCTAGTTCATAAATTCCATTTTCCGGGAAATATTATCATCCTAAACATATTTTTATATTCTTTACCAATCTATTATCATCTTACATATCTGATCTTCATGAATTTTAAATTTTTATTTAAAGAATATTTCATGATGCTATACTCTTTTAGATTTCATCCCCAATTCATAATTTTTTAAAACTATTGTATCTTTATATGTTTTTTAAAAATAAATAATATTTTATTGGATATCCTTATTAGTCTCTAAATTGTCCCAAACACATCATTAAAATTATTCTTTCAACAAAGATATATATTAAATAAAAATTATGATGTGTTGATCCTTTAATTAATTAGTTTTATGATAGTCTTAGTCCTATATAAATTCTTATCCAATACCTTACCTTCACTATTGACCTCAAATACTAGATATATTTTTCATCCAATAATCAATTTACAAACACAAATATATAATTAACCACTTCAATTTGAAATTTATTCAAAATTTATTTATCTTTTATGTAAATATCTTCAATTAGTCCAATAGTCTCATCTTCCTCACACTCTTCACAATTATTATTTAATTCATCTAAAAGTTTATAATCAATAGATTTAATATATAGACTAATAATTGTTTTTCATTCAAATAGTTTTGAAACCTATATCACTTTTTTTATTTTTTTTGAATTTATTAAAAATGAATTTTTTTCTAATTATTTAATGTTTTATAAAAAACATCTATGCTTTCATCAAATGAGAAAAAAACTGAATTTTACATATGAGTATATTCAGGAATTTAATTAATATTCCCTTCTTTTACATTGTTATGTAGTCACTTTAAATTATAACTTACTGATTCTCAAAAAAATTCCCTATTAATGAAATATGGATCCATTGATATGCCCTCATGCCGCAACACAAAAATGAATGTATGAATTATATAATAAATAAAAAACATATCATTTTAAAAAAAACATTGGCTCCAATTTGTAATCATACTCCGGGATGTGTTCATCTCCCAACATTTCATAGAATATCACAATTATATTGAAGTGATCAAAAGTGATCTATAATTACAGAAAATGGATAACAAGGAATCATCACCGCCCATATGATATAAATCACCTACTTCCCTTACCATCTCTTAAAATTTACTTTATATGGGATTTGGTCTATGTTCTCCAGTCTCCTAACTAGAGTGGTCATGGATTATCCTAGTAGAATCCATCTATTCCATATTTATCCTAAAACTAATGACCAATATTTCCCTACAACATAAAATATATATTTATAATAATATATATTTCCCCCCTAATTAATAGTTCTTCATCCACCAAAATTTAATCAGAAATAATGCTTGAATGTCAGACTTGTTCTTAATCTCAATAATTTTTTGTACTTATTCCAAAACAAGTTTATAATCATATAGTATTAATAAAAGATATCAAATTCCGTGACAACAATTTCATTTGATATATCCCTCTAAATCTTTTTATTCTTCTTATACTTAATTATATAAATATCACATGGAATGTTCTCTTTATTCATCTTTGCAAGGGGTTTTCTCCGTATATGAAATTGTATTTTTCTTCTTCGTTGATACTTTAAATCTTTAATGGTAGTTTCATTGTCAGTTTCACTATATTTGTTTCATAGTTTTTTCTTTGTGAACATAGTATCAAGGCCTTTGTTTCTACAATTATACATTAATATTAATTAAATTTTATATTCACATTATCACATAAATAATATTTCTATATTTAAATAAATATTTATCCCTTGATTCATGGTAGTGATATCATATCATTATTATGATGGCCAATATAACCCTCTGAATTTTAATTTCTCATGAAAGTCTAGGTAAAATCATTTATAAAACATAGGATATAATTCCTAAAATAATTTTTAATTAATTAAACAACTCTTATCCATAAATTTATTGGAACTTTATTCTCTTCCACATCTATAAGGGATTATATATTGCCTCATATAATATAATGTCTCTCCAATATGACACACTTCTCATCACACATAGTGGCATACATTTCTTCTTATAAAGTAATAGCTTTTAAGATAAAAGAATTAGATTCTAATGATATTTTTTCATCATTTTCCATGGGTAATAGTCATTCTTAATCTCGTATCTTGAAATAAAATTGTTTTGATTAATTGTGATGCATATTTCATTAATAAAATCCAACATTACTAGATTTAATATTATAAAAAATCTTTTTTTTTGAAATCCATGTTATTTTGGAAAATTTAGAGGTTTATAAAATGATCATTATGATGATTTCACTTTAAAAAATTGTAGATTAATTTCGTTACATAAGAGTAATTGGCTCATACATTTCTCTATTAGTCCATTCCTTACCAATTTTTCATTTCAATGATATTTCAGATGAGTAAATAACACTTATTTATTTCCAATAGGATACTCTTACAATTCCAAACATATCAGTATTTTAGGTAGCACACTCATTTTAAGGGTATATGACCCTCTGGGAATCTATAATGACCCTTAAGAAATTTCATATGACACTTCTAGAATTCCATATGACCATTTTGAAATTCTCGATCACCCTTAATGAATTCTAGATGAATGTTATAGAATTAGGGATAAAACATATGGAATTATGGATGACCTTTATGGAATTATGGATTATCATTACAGACCATCGTAAACTCCTTTTAAATTATATTTTTTCATATATAAAATTACTCTTATGGTTTAACTTGATTTATTCTTACACATTAATTTTTGGTTCATGACATTTACATTTTAATCAATTATTAACCATCTTTAAGTATAGTGTGTTTTATATTTCCTCTTAGTAAAATATATATTCATTTGGTTTTGTATATTTTTCACTTTGAACATATAATTTTTATAATTCTTCGATTATAAATAGGACATCCTCCAATTCCTTCAAGGAATTCCCAATCATTCCAAATCATCATAAAAATGATATTCATATCTTAATATGGATGTTTTCATTATGAAATCTCTATGGATGGATTCTCCAAACATCCATAAATCCTTGTTTTCCTCTAAATATATCTTCTCTATATATCCAATTCCTATATTATCCATATCTTTAAAACTATAATAGATTATGAATTATCTTAAAAAGAACATTGTATTCACATGTGGATCAGTACAATAATGAACTGATATAAAAGTTTACTATATTGATTTTTTTCCCAATGACTTTAGGTAGTATCTGACTTCATTTTACCATTTCTATATGGTCATTATCTCAACTAGTTTCAATTAATCCCTTTCATATCCAGATTTTATGAAACACTTTTAGTATTTCTAAAGAATCTAATTAATGGGATCTTCCAAATAACACAATACATATTAAAAACATCACGTTTTAATAGTATCCTTACTCATTTAAAGTAAATACAATAACAAAACTCCGATAGTTTTTTCAATGATATATTTATACAATCCTTCAAAATAAAAATATTCGTTAACTTATTTTCTAAAGTAATCAATCATTTCCTTTCATCGATTAGAATATATGTATATATCATAAGATCAACATCTTATTCATTAATATAAAGTCACATTGTACTTTAATGGTTTATATAAGGGATCTATATTATATGTCTACATCTAGGGAGGCTATTGTTGTTATGAATTCATGAGTGGGCCCATGATTGGGACCTCCTATGTATCTGAATCAATGGATTCATAGCCAATATTGTTCAATGATACTTAATAGTTCTATGTTTTACCATTTAAGGAATTTTGATATGGACCAAATTGGATACTTTTAAATTCATTATTTCATGAATGATGAAGTAAAGTTTTATGTATGTTCATGAATGATTGATTAAGAACATTTTTTGGTTGTATTTCTTCAACTAATGTTTTGCCTTTTATGTTCATAAATCTAGGATCAATGATGAGATTTTAGGGCGGTTATGTATCGAACCAATGTTATTCCTTTTAAATTAATATGTCTAGGACCATCACATCTTATAGTAAAAGTAAAAAATTACAAGGACCCATTTTGAGCTACATAAGGTCATGGAAAATTTACTACTAAGGGGAATGAAACTAGAAATGGTTTTTGAGGGAATTATGCTTGGGAAGATATTTCTTGTTCATCATGTATATTGGATACTATGTAAGAGTATACATGGTTATTCAATACAACAAAAGTGGGCATGTGGGTTTTAAAGCTCCATCATAAGGAATATGGATGATATTATCACTGATGGCATGTTCAGGGTTTAAGAATTGTAGTAGATATAATTCCAAAACCCCAGTTTCCCAAATCCAGTGCATTATTTATTACATTTGAAATATTGCAGGGAATCAAGTCCCAATGGACTAATAAGTTTATTATCCTTAGAAATACTAAATACAAACTTATTTTTTACATTACATGTTAAAATGAAAAATAACATTTTATCCCCATTGAAAACTATCATATCCCATAGACTATACCTATAAGTTAATCATAATATAATTATTCACATCCTATAAAAAAATGAAACACAAGAAAGGGGTGAGATCGGATGCTTATAAAGGATAAATAATATAGAAAAAGCTATCATAAATGAGCATAAACATGTAAGACACGGTATAAAACTGAAACATAAGAATTTTAAACAAAATCTTTAGAATAATATTGAAATAATAAAGCATATAATTCTTTTTTAACATTCACATAGATATTCTACTAGTCTGATAATAAAATGTAAAAACTAACATTATAAAGAAGTAATACATAATGTGGGGCATCTTAAACACACCAACAAGGATTCGACCAAGCAACCATACATAATTGGGTAAGACATTATCCAAAACCAAAACATAATTGTCTCATGAGACCTATCGATGTATCGAGGGGAAATAGTGGGCTCTTCTCGATAATTATGGGGTCCAATGCATTCCACGTATAAATGGGTTAAAACATAACAAACATTAACATTTATATTAAAACTAGCATATGAAATGTCAATACGTAATCCATAAGTAATGAATGATATCAAAATAACAAATCCTAAGTCAAAAATATCTTAAAACCTTCAATACAATATTGTATATTGTATCATAAAATAGTAACTATAATTAATCTAAAAAATCCAAAAAAGGATGTTGACATAGATGACAGTGATCTAAAAAATCATTATAACTCTTTTATAAATATCCCTTTTTAATTTCAAATCATATGAAAGCCTGCATAATTATAAAAGAATAAATTTCATCTAAAAATAACCTATAAATATTATAAGGGACGCTTCAAAATGTTAAGGCATCATAATGGTGGGAAATATCTATGTGCACCGTATAAGTTAAAAACCATTCTTTTCTTAATTTTTCGAAAATGTCATATAGTACCTCGTTTAGGAAACGATAGAAAGACCCCTTTCAAAAAAAAAATAGTAATAATGTTTATAAATAAATTTTTAAAATACACTAAGAATATAAATATTATTTTGAAATACATGAATAAAATACATGGATGTGGATGATAAATATATCCCAGTAGATACATAGGTATTAACTATCTCGGATAATAATGAGGTTGAAAAATTAATCATTACCTTGAATATTCCTTTAGTCGATGGTGTGTTAAACTATTATATAACGGTAATATATTTTTAATAACTTATATTGGGACTGTATAAATATTTATGATATCATATACAATCTTCTTATCTCTATTTGTTAATAATATTTTAGTATTGCCGTTATTTCAGGAGTTAACTGCTTTGTTTTCTTATGCATGTTTTGTTATGTAAGTTGTGATTTTTATCCAATGATTATATTTTATTAAAATACATATTAATAATAGGATCATATATATAATATCTACTTATAATTTTATTTTTTATAATCTTTCTTCAGTGGGTAATGTGGAGAATTAATCTCATTACGTCATGGAGACGGTAGGTCATACGTATTCACGAGCGATGGTATCATTTCTTTAAATATTAAATGGGATTGAAATCAATGGAAAATTAATTTTAGATAAAAAATATAAAGTTTTATTTAAAATTTAAATTCTTTATATTCATCTTTATACCCATCAAAAGAACGTAAAGGTGAAAAAAAATTTACACCACAACAAGGAGATGGTAATCCTTAAAAACGCAAGCATGGTGATATTGTTCTTCATATGATAGGAAAAACTAGGAATACAGTTTTCCCATATTCATAAAAACATCTAATAATATATTATATGTTGGAGTTATTAATTTTTTATAGAGACAATTATGTAAGTAATAGTAGAAGAATAAAAGTTTTTTGAAAGAGGTGAAAAAATGAATACCTCTACTTTAGGTGTCTCCTTTTGATTTGTACCAAAGGATTCTAGTGGTTGGCTTTCATCCAAATGTATGGAATATATGGAGAAGTGAGGGATATTGGAATAAGAAATGGGAAGGGGCTGTGTGATCCAAATGGCTTTGGTGGTGTGAGTTAAATAAAAGGAGAAGTTCCCTTTAATAAGAAATGTGAGGGGAACTTCAAGACAAGCTTGAAATATTAATTTTTCATAAAATGATTTTTAGTTTCTGAAGATCAAAATTTATTTAATTATAGTATAATATGATTTTGGGTCTTAATACTCTAAACCAATTGGTTTTTGAAAAATTTATGTCTCAAATATAACATTATCTTTTGTCCTTAACCTCTAGTTAAATATGTTAACTCTTGTCTTCTTGTATTTTTATACTATAATGTTTATATAGTTACTGTAAAATGCCATGAGAAACAGAAGTGGATAATTAATGAAATTTTTTACTTTATCTATGTCATTTGAATTAAGGTTATATTTTTATGAATATTATATCATTTAATAAAATAGTATATGTTTTAAAAACTCATTCATTTCAATTTCGAAACTATTTAGTAATATATTTTTGTTAAAAAAAATAGAAAAATGATAAATTAGAATAAAAAACATTAAAAAATCTCTAAAATATTAGTGTTATCCAAAAAAATATTATATGGCATAAATAAGCTAAAATTACATTAATTTTAATATTTATAATATCATTTATTTGCATCTTTCATTAATAAGGTAATTAATGCATCATCATTCTGTCACAAATAAAAATATTTATTTAATGTATAAGAATCATAAATGAAATACCATGATCAGTGATATCTTTCTATATTTCTAGTCACTATTTATTGTCAAATTTATCAGTTTAATAACCTTGTATTAAATTTTTTTTAGTAAATAGATACATGTTTATGTTATATTTTTATTTACTTAAAATTAATTATTATAACATGTCATTATCACAACGAAGTGGATCCCAATGAAAATAATTTATACTAATAATTTTTTTGGTCACCCATGACTCATCAAATAATATTAGTACAAGTTTTTGTGAAGTTTTAAATTATTATAATAATATTTTTTCCTTTATTCACCGAATTTACCCTTAAACCATGGTAAATAAAAATAATATCTATATTTACTATTCATAATCCACAAAATAAATGGAAACTATTTACACAATTTTGAAATTTTAATTTAAACTAGAGAATAAATTTTTAAAAATTCAAAACACATAATTTTTATTAATAAATTTAAAATTAATCTTTGTTGTTTAAATTAGGAAACATGTTTTTAACGTAAAAACCATCAAAAAATTATATGTGTTCAAATCAAATTTCAATGTGAAATTACATCCAATTACATACATTTAATTATATGAAAAAAATTAATGTATTTATACTTTAAAACAAACTAAAAGGAAAATATAGTAATATAAATAAATTAGATGAAAAAATCAGTTTTAAATTAAAATGCAGTATTTTTCAATATTAATTAAAATATGACTGTTATCAGAAAAAACAATACAAATTTAACAAAACAAAATTTTTATATCCCTATTCTAAAAAATAATTTTTTTTAATTTTAAAATATGAATGTGTCAAATATTGGATTCCAAAAGGGTTCTCCATTAAAAGATGGAAAAACTATATTTTTTGAAAATTACTTATTTTATCTGAAATATTTAATTTGTCATTATTTTATGTCTAATAAACACATAATTTGAATGTTAAAAATTTATAAGACATAAAAAAATTCAAAATGTGGTTAATAATATTAATAACTTATTTTTTAAATGGGTAGTTTGATAGGTCTTGGTGTGCTTGAACTTAGTGTTCCATGCAGCACAAGCTATTGAATTATTTAAAAATAAGAGTATAGTGAAAGATTGGGGTGTTACATTATCCCCTAATTCAATAAATTGCATCCTATCAACTCAATATCAGGATTGGAAACCAGGGGATTGACATTTCAAAATATCTTTAATGAAATCCCACATTGAAAAACTATATTAATGATACCTCTATTTTACAATAATGAATGTGAATTATGAAGGTTTCCAGAAATAACCCATACTATAGTCAAATATAAGAAAACATGGACATGAAAAGAAAATGTTACCATTATATTATGATGGAGAGTGACAGATAACATTATTAGGAGAATGTTAAAAACTAGAAAGCTATAAATCAATTAAGATCGAAGAGAGAATTTGATTCATCCAAGAAGAATGTATTAGGAAAAAAATGGTTTTATGATATTTTACCTAGTGTTGAAGAATTAATTTCCATTGTAGACTATGACATCAAGGAAGAATACTTAATGGATATGTGGATTTTCATTCTTTAACTGATTCTTACAACAAACTCCAATTTATCTTCAAAATATTTCCAGACATAAAAATAATCTTTTTGTCTTAATCTTATATGGTTTCAAACATAAAAATATACCATTTAAATAATGAAATATATAATATAATAACTAGGTACTTATTGTAGGCCAGTGGTAGATTATAAATCCTTATCGCACTTCAGTTGTGGGTTCGATTCTCGTAGCCTTGTCTGATGTGTTGGGTTTCCACCTGACCTACGGGTTTTTTTTCCTAGACTATATTTTTATATCATTAAAGAAATAACCTTATAAAATTATTTGAACTCAAAAAATACTATCCAGAATACAACTTCATCCATATAATCCTGAAGTCTTTTCTAAAATACTTATGTATAAATTAATAGTCTAATAAGATCTCTAACATTCCAAAATCGTTTCAAAAATCAGATTCCTAAAACAAAGTAATATATCTACTATTGACAAGTAAATTTATATCCTCAAAATCCATAATGAAATAATTCATGCTCTTAAATCCTTAAAGTGTAATTATTTTAGTACAAATGAAAATATAGTAATATAATTCCTAAATCCAAAAACATAAATACATTAATTATTCCACTTTGACTATTGTAATATTATAAGCATGTCCTTGATCCACTGGCTTATTTTGAGAAATATTTTCTTGATTATTTTCAAAATGAACTGAATAATGTACCATATTTTTCAATTTATATTATTGTAAATTTAAAAAAAAATATCCATTACAAACACATGCATTATAACCTTTTTCTCCATAGTTGTAATGAACTCTCATCCATTTTAGGAAAGTACCACATTGTTTCATCCCAGAATTATGGCATAAAATTAAATCCTTCTTCCCCTTTTAACATTTATATGTCTCATTCTCTACCATTTTATTTTTTTCATTCCCCACATTAATGTCATATGACATATAGAATTACTTGTATATCTTGATATCACATTAGACTAAATATTTGTATGATGATACAGATTATAAGAACAATGTCGATTGGAGGAAAGGTTTTAAGACATCAAACAATCGATATATCTTACTTCTTAGGTTACATATTTAGTCTTCATAATTTTTTGTTAACTTTTTGAATTTAGCCTTATACTTTGGAACATTCAATCCTATACATTCCTCAGACTTTGAAATTATTTTCTCAATACCATCTTGTAATTAATGAGGATCGTATTTTTCTAGGAACATATTTTTAAACTCACTCTATTACATATTTTTTACTCAATCAACCTTCTAAGTATTATTAATTAAAGAACCACATTTATCTGTATTTCCTAAGAGATGATATACTAACTTCAAAACATTTTTCCTTTATTTTCATTACAAATCAAGAAACATTATCTCTAAGTAACATATCCATTGCTCACATAAAAATGTATTTGATGTCCCATTAAATTTTGGAGGGTATTTTATCATGAAAGGGTCTAACATTGATCCTCTGTTTTGTGGATCAGGTTGTTCCATATAAGTAGGGTTATTATTCATAACCAGAGTCAGCCTTCTCAGTATGTTTATAAGCTAGTCTACACCAATTGTTTCAACATATCTAATATCATTATCTTTCATTAGTGGTAAATCCCTATATGTATTACATGTGTTGATAAAGATTACATTACTTCCACTACGTTCTATTTCTAAACAATCGAATACACTAGATTATGTTATGCATCATAATGAAAAATTTTGAACTTCTAAAAATCGTAATATAATTTGAAATTTTTTTGATTGTACAATCCATAATCATAGGAATGGTTTTTTTAAGAATTAGTTAATCATAAATCCTTAAGAGTGGTTTTTAAATAAAATCTGAATTTTCCTAAGCGTATCTTCTAGGAGTGTAAAACTAGGTGCATATTATGGCCCAGTTTTGTGTCCGAGGTTTCCCCGAGTCAAGCCCGGAACACCTAGTCATAGTTTTCACCCTTATTAAGATCTTTACTAAAACCACATATGAATTTATTATATAGATATGGATTTATTTTCTAGTAATTCCCACATAATCTGTACATTACCAAAATTCTAGGATGGTCTTCTATGCATATCATCAAACTCTATCTTATGGTAATATTCCCAAATCAATGTTTTTATAAATCTAGTTTCCAATGTTTGTACTAAATTTTCAATGATACCAACGGCAATGTCCTGACCCCTATTTCTCGAAGCCAAAGCATTATTTATTACATTTTCATGATTACAAGTAATCAAATGTCGAATTACTGATTGGTTTAGTTTCCTTGGAAATATTAGATACAAATATAAGTTTTACATTACATCATGAAATGAAAAAAAACTTATTACCCCCTTTAAAAACACTATTATTTCATTGACTATCCCTACAGGTAAATAATAATATAATTCTTCATAACTAGGGGGGAAATGATAAATAATAAATGGGTGATCTTTGATGCTTATTATAGATAAATAATATAGCGGTAGTTGTCATAAATAAGCATAATCATTTAAAGAAAGGTATCAAACTTAAACAAAAGCATTTTAAACATAATATTCAGCATAAATGGAAAGAATATATCTAATAATTCCATTTAAAAATACACATGTATACTCTAACCTTATAAATAGGTAATATACATTACAGGACTACTTAAACACACCATTAGGGCTTCAACCAAGACACCCCACATAATTGGGTAATAAATTATCCCAAACCCAAAAATAGTTATATCATGAGACATACCAATGCATCAAAGGGATATAGAGGGGCCCTCTTGACACTTACCAAATCCAAGGCATTCCTCTTCTGAAATGGGTAAAACATAACCAATGTAGACATTCACATTAAAACTAGTATATAAATTGTCAATACTTAATCGATAAGCTATGAATGATATCAAAATATCACATCCATAGTCAAACATATCATAAAAACTTTAATAAAACATGTAATATTGTATTATTATATATTAACCTTAATTAAGAAAAGAACAAAGGATGTTGACATAGATGATAGTGATATAACAAAATCATTAAACATATTTTAGAACTATATCTTTTTACATTGAAATCATTTGAAATACATTGTAAATTTAGAAGAAAACTTTTCCTTTAAAGATGAACTCATAATATTTTAAGGGAAGATTCACGATTTTAATGTGTTATAATATTAGAAAATATGTGTTCGTGCTATATAATTTAGAAATCAATCTTTCCTTAATTTGTCGAAAAGGTCATATAGTACCTCATTTCGAAAATGACATGAAAATTTCTTTCATAACATTTTTAAAAAAGTCAAACAAGGGTATAAATGACATTAAGAAATAGTCTAGAAAAATAAATATTACTTTGAAATACTTTTATAAGAATCATGGATGTGGATGATAAATATTTTCATTTATATACTTACATATAAACAATCTCGAATAATGATGAGATTGAGAAATTAAATCATAACTTCTACATTACTTTTGTAGAGGGTGCATAAAACTCATGTATAATGGTTAAATACTATTAAAAATTTATAATAGGACCATATACTTTTTTATTATATCATTTATGATCCTCTTGTCTTGTATTTTTAATAATATTTTAGTATTCCCATTATTTTTTGTGTTAAATTATTTGTTTTCCATGGAATGATTTGTTATGTAAGTCTAGTTTCTTATGAATAGGTTATACTTTATTAAAATAAAAAATGATATTAAGTTCATAAATATTATATTTACTTATCAAATTATTTTTATAATCATTCTTGAATGTTTAATGTGGAGAATGAATCTAATCACATTGTAGAGACGGTTGGACTTATATAAGCACGAGCAACGGTATCAATTTATTAAGGTTAAAATGGTATTTAATTGGATAAAAAATGAATTGTAAAGAGTCAATATCAGGTCATATTTATTATTTAAATCTTTTATATTCAAATTTATACCCATCAAAATAATGTTAATATGGAAAATAATTTACACCACCACATGGATACGGTAAGCCGAACGCACGCACGCATGGTGATATTGTTATTAATAGGATGGGTAAAAGGAGGAATATGGTCTTACTATATTCAAAAAAATATAAGATATATTATATTATCTAGTTATTAATTTACTATAGTTACAACTTATGAAGTTTAATTAGAATAAGAAAATAACATTGAAAGAGGTGATAAAATGATTGCCTCTACTTCGGGTTTCTACTTTTGATTTATAAAAAAGAACACCATCTGTTGGATGTGTACCGAATACATTGCCTCTAGAAAGAATTGATGTATATTTGGAGTGTTAATGGGCATGTTTTAGCCAAGACAAAGGTATTTAGATATGTGAATTAAACAGAAGGGAGAAGTGCCCTTTTATAAGAGACGTGATAGGCACATTAAAAAATCTAGAAAAATTAATTTATTATAAAATTGATTTAGCTTTATAATAGATCCAAATTCATTAAATTATAGGATAATATTAGTTTGGGTTAAATTCCAGTCAACCAATATGTTTTATACAACTTTATGTTAAAAATGTAACCTTATATTTTGGCTTTAACCCAATGTTAAATAACATAACTCTTACCATGTCTTCTTGTATTATATAATATATTGTTAATATAGTAATAGTAAAATTACAAGTGAACCTCAAAAGGTTCATTAGTGACAATACTGATACTATAAATTCCATTTGTAAAAATCTTAGATATTTATTACTATTATATCATTTAATAAAATAGTATTTTATTTAAAAACTCATTTATGTCAATTTTGACACTATTTATTAATTAATTTTTGAATAATTCATAACGACTTGATTACAACGAAAAAAAACATTTAAAACACAACTAATATTTCAATTTTATCTAAAAAATTCATGTATAGAATCAAAAACCTCAAATTAAATTTATTTTAATATGTATATTATCATTTATTTGAATATTTTTTTTAACATGGTAATCAATGCATCATCATTGTGTCATAAATAAAAAAGATTTATTTAATGTATAAATATTATAAATAAAATACCATGATGTAGGAAATATTTTTGTCATTATAATTACTACTTATAGTCAATGATATTAGGTAAATAACCCTTTATTAAAATATTTTTAAAAAGACACAAGTTTATGTTATATTTCGCATTATATTAAATTAATTATTATTTAATGTCATTATCACACCCAAGTAGTTCCCAAATTCCAAAAAATGGGTCTAATTAATGTTTTGGTTTCCCATGACTCATCAAACAATATTAGGCCATGTGTGTGGGTTGTTTTATATTATTTTAATATTATTTTTACCATTATTCATCAAATATACTCTTTAACTGTGGTAAATAAAAATAATTACTAAAGTTACTATTCATAAAACCCAAAAATAAAAAGGACATATTAACCTAATTTCGACCTTCTGATTCCAAATATGGAATCCATTTTCACAAATTAAGAACACAAAAGTATATGTAATCAATTCAAAATTAATCCCCATTGTCAAAATGAGAAAATGGGTTTTTAAAAGTAAAACCCATCAAAAGAATGATATGTGTTTATATCAAATTTCAATGTGAAATTACATCCAATTGATTAAATTTTATTAAATGATAAAAATAGAATATAATAATACATTAAAACCAATTAAAATTATAATTTATAAATATAAATAAATTATATGAAAACATAGTTTTGAATAAAAATGCAATGTTTTCCACTACACATTAAAATATGAATGTTGTCAGAAAAATGCTAAACAATTAACCAAACTAAATTATTATGTCCAGATTCTAAATAATATTTTTTTTTTCAATATTTAATATATTAAATTGTCAACTATTGGATTTAAAAATGGTTCTCCATTAAAAGGTGTAAAACTACATTTTTTTGAAAATACTTCATTTATCTGAAATATTAATTTTTTTCCTTATATAATGTCTAAGAAACACATAATAAGAATGTTACAATTATATCAAATATATATAAATAAAAATGTTGTTAATACTATTCATATCCTCTTTTTAAATTTTTAGTTGGTAGGTCGTGGTGTGCTCAAACTTGGTGTTGTGTGCAGCACAATCCATCGAAGTATTTAAAAAGATGTGTATCGTGAAATATTGGAGAGTTACTAGAGGAACATAGAATCATGTCCATATATTATATATTAGAAAATATAAAGGGATGTATTACTGCACTAATGGGTGATATGGCCTAATATAGATGGCTTTGGACTTCCACTAAATTGAAATATTATTATTATGTAATATTTTATATTGTTGGAGGCCCTTGGTTTACATGGATTTTTAGAGTTAGGATCATGGGAGTAAGGAGATGAATAGTGAAATCATATTAATATAGTACAACATGATAAATGGAATAAAACAAGGCATTAAAAGGATACACATGATTACATAATTGGGATTATTCATGAAATAATTAACCATAGGTCAAATATTTCATGATGAAGTTCCATTGGAAATAGTCCAATTTTTACTATATGAATCTTGAATTTCTCATAATATTTAATTTTTAAGAGAGTGGGTATGGTTTACCAATGTTGTGGATGTTTAAAGGATCTTAACCACATCAATATTAAATGACAGACCTTCATGAATAATCTTCAAGGGAAAAATTGCAGGGGAATCCTTCCATTAAAAAGAAACATAGGAATAATTCACAATTGATCTTATATGGGAGCCTCTGTAATGTATTTATATGGGTGAGGAATCACCCTATAAAATTTGTATTAGAGAATTCCACCTTCTCAGGTTTGGATTTAGAAGCTTCCAAAGATATTTATCCAAGAGTTTCTTTGAATAATATCTTCTTGAATAGTGTTGTTTTTCTCTGACTCCAACATGGTAGAAAATACACCATCCTTTCGAATTGTATGTTAATGATATATATAGGATAGCCATAGAAAATTTTCCCAAATATTAGTCGAACCTCTATCGTTGAAAAGGTACATGATCACATAGTGGTGCCTATTTGGAGTTATAAATGAAAAAATTCCATAGATAACTTATATGGTGAATAATTTCCTATAGTGATGCAAATGATTTAATCATACATGTTGAATGATTTTAAAAGTTTTAGTCATAAAGTAATATTTGATTTAATCAAACTATATGTTTCATCTTATAAAAGTCACTCCCATGCCATGAAAATCACGTTTTGGAACAAGGTATTTCGACCATAATTCCCAAATTATACTTTTGTAAAACAAATGAGGATCCAATTATAAATAATAACATGTTTTATAAGGAAAAAAAAACCTTAATAATATTTATAACCTTTTATAAATTAATTCCTTGGTATTCTTCTAATTGTTCATTTAATTTTTCTAGAATCTATTTTAACTAATCATAGTATAATCTGAATTATCAAAATTAAATAAAAAAAAATCAAGGAATGAAGGAAAACTTTAACTCAATCCATTTACAGTTGACTTTTCCATGTTCCCTTCACTCAACTCTCTTCATACAATAGGCTTAGCTTGATTAATTTCACATTTCCCCCTTAAGGGTGATATTTACTAGCCAGGTTCACAAGTGTTTCACACTGAATCTAGGATGAATAATTATTGCACATGCTTACCAAGCATAGGTCACACACTATAGTCACTTGATAGAAAATTTAGAACTTATTTTGTGAATTTAAAATTAACATAAGATTATAAATATTTCATAGAATTCTAATAAAAATATGAAAACAAATACACTTTGTTAAAAAACACACCACTATATAAAAAAATTAATTCCATAGTTTTCAAACAATAAAATAATTATAAATGATAACTCTTTAATGAGAAAAGTTGACACATAAACATTCTCAATTATCAAATATAATAAATGATAATTTCAAAACACGTTCATAAAACGAATAAAACCAATTTATATTATTACTTCTGAAAAAACCATTACAAAAATTCCTTTAAATTCATATTTTAGAACATTGGGCCAATTATAAAACCATTATAACAAAGGGAAAAAATTATTTTTACTATAAGATTTCATAAATACCTTTTATAAATCCATATTCACATTTTTATTTATTTAATTCTCATAATTTTGAATTAATATAAATCATATCTTTGTATACAATTTAAAATTATAAAAAATTTCAAAACATATATTCATTAATATATACATTACTATACATTTATTTAATTATCAATCAATTAATTATTAAACATATCACGAAAATGGATATGAAAACATATCAGAATACAAAAATATATTGTTTAAATCAATTAGAATATCAGTAGAAACCTTACTTGAAAACAAAAAAAAATCATATCAATATATCCAATCAATTATAGTAAATTCCTAATTTGGGAAAGTAAAAATAAAATATGCTTATCTTAAAAATAAATTTAAAAACATATCATAACGGATAGAAAAAAGCAAATTCAACTTGATGAAGGGTTGAAACACACCACATTATCCTCTGATTCCCTCATAATGTGATTTTAGACCATAAATGGGTTGATCAAGTGAATTCATGGACTGAATCTCATGATTTAGTTATCCTACCACAACCTACCATTATCTAGACTACCTTCTCATTCTCTAATACCATTTTTAAATAACTGCTCTGACTACCAATCCATCATACAAAAACCATTATTCCATAGATCTATGGTGTTTTCCTAGTCACCATATGCTTTCACAAGTTCCAAGGATATCAATTATATTCCAAGGGGTGTGATTTTTCATTTATAAAAAATAATTCATCAATGTGTCAAACATAGATAATTGTAGAACCAATATTCATTTATTCAGGAAAAAACATCTAAATGAAAATATAAAAAAATGGTTTATGTGTAAAATATAAAGCTAAAACATAATTAAATAAAATATCTCACTCCTTCCATGTGAAATATAAAATCATACATAGGTTATCCCCCACCTATTCTCATTCCTATTCTGTAGCCCAGTCCTAAAGAATATAGATATCAATTAAACATATAATACTTATAAGGGGAAAAGGGAAATGTACACATAAAGGTGTGTATATAAGGTGTCGTAAAATCCATAGTAGGATACCAATATGAATATTTAAAATTACTTTTATATAAGAAGCTCAAAATATTATTTTGAAAATAATGTTTCGATGTACCTTTTTCTACACATGTTTGATAATGAAAACTAATAAATTTTATTAATTTTTTAAAATTTAAATAACTCAATGATAGTATAACCATAAAAAATATAATTAAGATCATGTTAGGGGATACAATAATCAAGCCTATTGAGAAAATATAAGACATGTCAATGTGAAATAATCATCAATCATATGACTTGTTCCTATAGAAATATATCGCGACATACCTGCACTAAACTATTTGAGTAGAAATCACATAGATAGGGCATAAACTAAACTAGTGTTACACTAAATAAAAATGGTAAACTAGTGTTGGACTCATCATTAATTTAACAAAAGGATACTCAAATATATCATGTAAATTTATTAAATTCCAAACAAAAAGTAACCAATCATGATTACATATGTGATATCTCAAACAACCGAAAATCAGTATCTCCTTTTATTTGACACACAAAATAATGATACAGATCACAAAATATGATAATTATATCACTATAAAAAGGGAAATAATCTAGATATATTGAATCAATTGTGGTATAAAATAATTGAATCCTATAATTATAAATAATTATGCAATGTAATTCAAATAAACTACTTTCATAGAATTATAGAATAACTCAAAACATCACCCATTAATCCAATTGAGAAAAAATAATTCTATAGAAATCTCATCAAAAGACATTTCAAAATAAAATGAATTTGTCTATTATTATACTTATAAAAATATAAAATCATTGAAAACTCTATTTACAAATCTTTTTGAATCAAAATAAAAATATAATTAATATTTTCATACACTTTTATACAAAAAATCTATTTTAATAAATATAATATTTGAACACAATTGAAATACCCTTTATATAAAAAAAATTAAAATACACAAATATATATATATATAATTTCATTAATAATGAATTATATAGTTACAAAGTCAATAAAGAATACATTTTGAAACCCAATACCGATGTACATGTAAAATAAAATAATTTACATTGAAACGCAAAACCAAAAATTATCTCAACAATGATGAATTTGATAAATAAACAATAATATGTGTTTGAAAAGATAGTTTAATCCTCACTATGTTTATTTCATGGTGAAATCCATATTTTTTTTCTTGATATGTGAAAAAAATAATTTTCTTTATAGCCTATATATATAATGGGATTGATATGAAGAGGAGAAAAAAGAAGGAGAAGATGAATTGGGGAAACATACATTGTACCGTCTTTTATTGATCTCTGACAATTAATCTTGGATAATTTTGGAGGAGATGATAGGTCCTCACCTCTTTTACACGATATCAATTAAATAAGGGAATAGATGAGTGCTCTTCCTCTTTTATTGCAAAAATCACTAACACATATTTTTAATATTATTTATATTATGATTATAAAAATAAAACCCTATTATATTCTTCTAAAGACATATATATTTATAAATCATATATCACTAGTAATAACCACACCATAATCAATTTATTTCATTTATAAACATCTCATAATATTATATTTATATTAATAATTTGATTAAATTCATAACAATATACATATATAAGTATTTTATATAAAAATACAACTTATTGATTGGAAACATATTTCATTAATTATATATCCAAATTAAATATTTAATAAAATCTGTGTAACATTCCTTTAATAATTTACAATGGGTATGGGTTTTTCAGACAAAAAACAATTGTGTAAACTATCGGGAATAGAAGATCAAGATGCATGGTCTTAATTAGCATGAAATAGAATAATAAACTCCCACTTATTCACCATATTCACATTGTATGGTACCTATTCTTGGTAACTAAGACCATATAGTGATGGTGAATCATTATTGAAATTTCACTATTTAAAATAAACAAATTTTTCGTTTTTTATTCGAAAAAAAATATTTATATAATAAAAAATATATTTAAAATAAGAAATTAGGGTGTCGTATATACCTAAAAATATTACATATAAATATAAAGAATAATAATTATATATGAAAACATAACATCATAATTATATATAATAAATTTCTATCAGTGCACTAATGTTAATTAAATGATTAGTAGAAGAAAAAATGATAGTTAGTGGCCAACATTGGTTTCAAAGTCAATAGACCCTTGAGTCATGAGTTCAATGAAATAATTTGTTTCTGTTATGATAATGAGTTTATTCCAATACTTTTATGTAAAAAAACTATGAAATAAAACATTTAAATTGTTTATAGGTGTTGAGAAATATAGTCCTATCTAAATGCTAAATTATCGTGAAGAATGGACCAAAATCTTTAATCCTGATTCTATTACAATGATACAGCAATTCATAATATTTATAACAATAATAATTCTAAAAATAAATTCAATAATTATTTCAAAAAAATGATAATTTTAATTCCTAGTGGTGAATCTTTTATATGTCAATAAATTCAAAAAAGTAATGTTTGTTTATGGGAAACATCATCCAATATTTTATGAGGGAGAGGGTTTCCATGAAAAAGGGATACAATAAATAAATAATATATATATATATAATCATTGGGGAAAGGAAATAGATTATCATTTTAATTAGTTATTCATCAAAAATAACAAATAAAATATTTATAAAATGTCAAAAAATATTTTTGATCGGAATATATCTTGATTAATTATTCTATGTAATTTACATATATATATATCTTTCTCATTCAGAAAAGTGGTCTACGTCATCAAAATTTTATCCATGTTTTGTGGATTGGTTTGGAATCATATAAATGTGCATATTTAAATGAATCAAGTTCCATTTTGTATTTGTATGATAAAAAAAAGAATAACAAAAAATGTTTGCTCAAAATTTTATTCTTTTTCACATCTCTATTTTTTCCACCAATATTTAATCAAATAAACCACACAAAAATGTCTCTTAAAAATAAAATTTTCCTTTCTAATCATTTTTACATGATCACAAATAATAGAGACATGTAAATAAGGGAAATTGGAAAAAATAAGGTTATTAGGAAAATATTTTTTCCTTGTTTAATTGTTTTTTTAACCCAAAATGATGATAATTTTTTAGGGATTTTCAAAAATAATTTTTCATCAAAACATTTTAGGATTATATACATTTTTATTTGTATCTATATAAAAATATATAATTGTAAAAAGTATGATAAATTTTTTGAACCTATAGATTTTGGAAACATTTATATCATCAGTAGTAACTAAAAAATATTCATGATAACATTATAAAAATACAAATAATAATAATAATAATAAACTCCAAAAAAAATTCCTAATTAAAATATATTTTCCCAAATAATTATTTATGCCACACCCATTATAAAACAAATAACGAAAAGATAATATTTTTAAATGGAATATTTTTTACACCTTCAATTACCTAGAAATGAAATAAAATATTATATTAAAATTTTATTTATAAATATATTTATTATTCATGATATAAATATTATGTATTTATCATGGATACAAAGTGTGAAATTTCATCATTATTTTATTTTGGAAGATGAATGAATAAATCAATTTTATTATCCTAATAAAAATTTTTGAAAATTAAAATTGTAAAGTTTTCTCAATATCTTAAAATAAACTGCCTACCAAAATCAGGAAACAAATTTATATTGTCTTTGGACACAAATTCGGAGATCATGAATTTGTTTCACACTTTTGGTTGGGTTGCCTTTAAAAATCCGCCCCCATGTAATTCCACTACTCACAGTCATCTTTCAAATTTTCTCAAACATTGTGAATTCATTCCGCTTGTGGATTCTGTTATGTGGTCTTCGACAATTATGGTATTTGTCTTTTGAAAAAAATATTAAATGTTAATTTCTGAGAATTTATTTAAAATATAATTAATTTCTTGGTTATTTATTATATATAATATAAGTTACTTATTTTAATTAAAATAGTAACTAAGAATATGAAAATACATGTATAATTATTCTCAAATTGTTCTAAAATTTTATAATTTTTTGATGATTGTGAAATTAAAAAATTAGTAAAAATATTGATAGATTTATATGTGTTATACTTGTAATGATAAAAAAAGAAATAAAAAATTTATAATTTACATCAAAAAATTATTCAAATAGGCAATCAAAAAAAATTTAAAATGTTCACTAACTAATATTTTCTTTTGATTTATTTAGTTTCAGTACTCCTGGTAGTTGGGAGTCACTTGGACCACATCTACGGTGATTTGGGGGATTTTCTCAATATAAGGTTAGTGGGATGTCTAGTTCTTGCTCAAAAAAATCACAAAGATATATATCATTAGAATTTATGGATTAGAAAACAAAAACATCCACAAAAATGCTAATATAATTTAATATAAAATTATGTTCAAATGATCATGTATAATTAGATTATAAATTGATGTTAATGTAGTTGATTTATTTGATTAATCAAATAATTTATAATTTATTAGCAATAACATTACAAATTGTCTTGTAGATAAAAATATGTCTATATATATTTATTACAACATCCATATAATTTACATTAAAAATGATTTAGTTATAGTAGAAAACAAATTTTATATTTAATTGTAAAGGTTTATATATCCCAATCTGTTTCCCAATGAAAAATTAATCAATTGTGAAACCACATTGTTAACTAGGTGATACAATTATTCAAATAAATTCTTCTTCAATATAAATATTGGTTGTAGAATACAACCTATCCATTTTTTGATGATGGTGACTCTTAAAAAGTATCATCACTTATAATAAATCCTTATAAAGGTAGAATTATAAGTTATATTTAACGATATCAAACATTTAATATTCTCCATCGGTAGTGGAAGATAGTTAATCATAGTTATATGATATAATATTGTATTATTGATCTATAAAAACTCTTTGAGAGTGTGGATATTATTTTGATGTTTATCGACATATTGAAGAATTCTTGGTGGAGAGTTTAATACTTGGTAAAGATTTACCAGATAATATTTACTCTAATGATGAGGATGTAGAAAAACATAAAGAGGATAAAGTACAATATGAGCTGAAACATGGGATGGCAGACCAAAAATTATATTCTCCTTCATCATTAGAATCATGGTATATGATAGTTATTTCATGTTGTCTATAATTTTACTAATCATTAATTACCCTATGAACAAAATTTCATTGAATTATTTGTGTCACAAATTGATGGTGAATGAAATGTTTTGTATAATGTGATAAAATTTAATATCTAATAACTGATGTTTAATATGATAAAAATAGTATCACATTGAGTGAAATTACATGTATTTAAGGGAAGAGTAAAATATATCCTATTATATAACTTATTGTGACCAATTCTATTTTGATTTTTAGATTCATTTGTAACTCATACTAGATAAAAATCTCAACTATTAGAGAATACCACAATTTACTCAATAGACATGTGTAAAACTAGGCCAATAATAGGGTCACAATTCTTCAGATATCGAATTCGTGTGAGATTTTATTTTTGAAATCATATTATCATGTAATATGATCAACTAGTTCTCATGTGGGAGGGAATGAAAAGAATCAGTCATGTGATATATTACAGGAAGGCATTAGAGGCATTACAAAAGACCATTGTGAATGTGTATGATGTCCTAGATGAAAACTATCAAATTTTAAAATTACATATAGTATTTTTATATCATAAATATTTTATTCTTTTATGATTATATATTGTTGAATAATTTATAAAAAAATTAATATTTCTTGGTTGGAGGTGGTGATTTTTAAATAGTTTTAGAAATTCATACCTTATATATATTCTTTCAGACATTATGGATATTTTATCTAGGTTAATGGGAAATTTATTCCTTAAATGTATATTGTAATTATGTTAATTTCGTAGAAATGGGAAGTAATTAATACTCAAGTACCATGGGCCTTAATAATTTTCGAGAAAGAGAACATATGATATTGGATTTGGTTCCAAAATTTCATTTTACAGTATGAGACAAATGTTGAATTGAGTTTCTTGATTTCTAATAACCATTGAGTGAAAATGGAATTAATGGATTTATATGGGCTTGTATAGATACCATTCCATAGTTATTACTTATATTTTAGAAGATATAATACTAACAATAGGCGGAAGAAGCTTATGAATAAGTATATGGACAAGAAAATCATCATGTTTTTATGTATATGTGTTTTCTGTTAAACCAACCAACATATGAAATTAAAATGTTTATATGTCCTATTAAAACCCTTAAATTATTATAGGATAAGATCCTAAATATAATGGGATTGGTTAGTGTTTCAAAGGAATCTATAAAGATAATCAAGAGGTATAAGACAACTACATTCAAATTCTAATAGGCATATGTTACCTAGAATATGATTACAGAAAGAGATGTAGTTAAATAAAACCCAACATCATTTAATGCGTCAATAGATTCCAAAAGAGAGTTTGGAAGATACCCATCATTGTTTTAGTTCACAAAACAATCCATAACTTAGTGAAGAATTTTTTGGGAAGATTAATGTTGTCTGAAGATGGTTATCATAGTGACTTGTGGTTTAGGAACCAATTTCAATTTGTTATTGATGTGATTATATATATGGATTCCATATTTCATTTATGTTCAGTTGAATATTATGGTATTATATTTCATTTCACTAAGTGTCTTAATTCTTTTATTAGTAGAAATGGTAATTTTATTATTGTTATATTGGTGCAACATCACTATGATTGTGGTGATATCTATTAATTAAGATATCCTTACACACATGTGATCCAAAAAATTTTTAATATAAAATTATATTAGGGAAAATTAAACAATTTAGTATTTTGAATGTTGATAATTAATGATCATTATAGTTATCTATGTATTCCCATACGTGAATACTGGATCTTTTTTTATTTATTGATGAAAATACACTTTTACCAAACATAGATGTCTTGCAAACTAGTGGGTGGACAAAGCTAACTAATAATCAAATTTTAGTGGATTTTTCGTATGATCAGACACTATAATAGGGATTTTATTGATTTGGTAAGGAATTACACACCCGCACACATTTTTTGAGCCGTAAAGGGAAATATTTAAACTATACATAGGATTAATGTTGGTTTGTAACAATTCATATTTTCAAATTATATGTAAAAATATGAATTGTAGTTTTTCATAAATGACTACTTCTTTTGATCTTATTATTAATTAATCAATGAAAATATCCTGAAATTTATAAATTTATTTATAATCATCATTTTTTTATAATTTTATAGTTTTAACTAATAAATGTCTGATAAAAAATTATTAAAGTATTATAAATTTAGATATTTTTGTTTATATTATCCTCCCAAGAGTTTCATTTCTGAAATAACTAGGTCAAGGGGATAAAAAATTGAAATATTTCAATCTAGATATCTCATTATTTCCACCAAGATAAGACGTTTTTCATCATTTTTCTATACATAAAACATGTTGGCTTTTATAGAGTTTCCATGTGTGACATTAAATCCATAAATAATCGCCTTTTTCCTAAATTGGTCGAGAGAATGTGATAATAGATACACACATTATATTTTCCTAATTGTAGAATTTAGTGAATTCAAAGTATCTAACATGTTTTTTGGGGATTCCTATATATGTTGAGGGTGTTACGGTTACAACATCAGGATATTGGTGTGATGTTATGAATTATTTAATTAGAATTGATATATCCATCAAGCTATATGTATTTTAGCATGGTTGATTACTCATTGACTAGATGGATGAGAAGTTTATTTTAATTCTTAATGACATAGGGAGTTGATACCTATCAAATACACCTATTCATTTATTATGTCAATACTTAGAGGAAAGTTGTTTATAAACTACTCTATTAACTTATCATACATGATGTAATTAAAAATTTAAGGATTTATACAATATAGAAACAAATATTTTAGTCTTAAATATATTACCATATTTTTACTTGCATCACACCATTATATACCATATGCATCATATAATTGTCCTCGATGACTTGGTATGTTTAAAACCTTTTACCATATCTTGTTTTTTAATTTTTTTTTTAAATTATTTAAATACTATAAAAATTGATTTATTAAGGGGTTAAAGAATCTTATATGCATCTCAGTCCCCAAAAGGATGATGGTTTAAATCCTGAATCATCTATTAATGATATAGTTCCCATTAGCGCAACTATCCATTTCCTATATAAAAAACTATAAAATGAGGTTTCAAATATATATCATAGTCCACATACCCACACTAATTAATTTTATGGTTCTTATGTACCTATAGATTCCACTAAGTATGATACACCACAATCACCACCATTTTGACAATGAATGATATGATGATAAAGATGAGTATATAGGAAGTTATGCTTGAGAGAGGACCATGCACCCAAAAGAGAGTATAATTCACAATAGAGAGATAATATAGCGCTATAAGAATCTACCCGTGCAATTGATATAACAAATTCCTCTTTGATACATCCACTTATTGAAGATCTTGGAGCACATGAGGGGTGGGACCAGACTACTCTATCAAATTAACCCTAGCATTTGATAGATATTTCTTTATATTATATGATAAATATGTCTTTATAAATGACGTAATCTCTATGGGAACCAATATAGTAACCAATCTTACTGAAATATATCTCCACATTTTATGTTGGAAAGTCATCTATAAGGAAGGTTAGGTAGAAACCCAGTTGAAAATATGAGTAGTTAGAAACATCACATCATTATGAGGAACTGGAAGGAGTGGAGTAGTATATATTGGCTACAATGCCATATTGAAAGTGGAAGACACTCATGTATCTGAAAAACTAGATGTCCCTATATGTGGGATCCAAATAGGATGTGAGCTTCATACCAAAAGATGGGAAATAGGGAGGCACTGATGATTATATTTTCAATTATAAAACATATTCAACAAAATAATGGGTATTTATCATTTTATAAAATATATATTTTTTGGAAATTTAAAAAAACTAATTATCAATGTTATATTATTAGTCTAATACTTTTGTCATCATTAAAAAATCAAAGATAAAATCCTTAGTTATTATTGCCAAAACTTGCACTCCTAAAAATTTTATTTTATCAATGAATGTATTACTACTGATAAAGAAGCCATTTTTTGTGCAACTATTAGTACAAAAAAATAAAAAAAATTACCTCTAACTATAGGTAACGTAAAATCTATGATAGCTACTACAGAATTTCTTTCATGAAAAATACACAAAATTGTCTGATATCATCCCAAAAAGAACATTTATATAGGAATAACTTTAATATAATAATTTAATAAATATATATACCTTAAATAATTTTAACAAAAATAAATTTACATTGAATAATTTAAATGAATTACAATTATATTGAACATGTAAATTTTATTAAAAACAATTCTAATTTCTGAAGAAAAATAAAAAATAACTTAAATCATAAGAGATCATCTCAAAAGATTAACCCAATCTCAATAAAAATAAGTATTTCCCAATTATTAAAACAAAACTTCCTTTCAAAATTTTTAATAAAAATAAATTCACAAAAAAAATTATTATAAAATAGTGTATAAATGAAAGATAAATAAAAAAGGGAAAATAAATGAGACAATATAATATATAAAAGGATAGTTGATTGTTTTTCTATAGAATCGTGACAATCTAGGAATATTATATCGGTTTTGAGTATCAGGTGCTCAATTTTAACTAAAATATCACATTTAAATGAAAACATTCCCTTTTAGTTGTATTTTCCACACCATGTATCAAATTTTTGTGAGGTTAATCATTATATGCCATATATGATTCAACAATCATTTTCCTAAATTATCCTCAAATTTTAAGATTTTTTTTCCTTGGGTTTCATTAAGTGAAATGTGTTTTGAAGTAAAATGTAACCTTTAATATGAAAACACATGTAGTCAAACATACCAACAACTATTTCAATTAGATTAATGTGAAACTATATCTTGTACTGAGAAAATGCACCATATATATTTTTCTATGGTATCATGATACTTTGAGAATGTTGGATTTATTTTGGGTATGTCATACGTGTTTTGAAATAAAATTTCACTTTTTCCATTAGAAGATAACATTTTAGTCATAATAGAAACTCCATGTACCATATTAGTGTACAATTAATTTAATAACATCAATAGTGAATGATAGATCGTTTCCCTAAAATTATCATTTAAATTAAATAATATTTTCCCATTTTTTAAGAATGTGATACATGTTTACAACTTAAATGTATCTTTCAAATATAAAACAAGATCTTTCTAAAATACAATACACACCACATGTTGGATATATGTTTTGTGACTTTCTATATGTCACAAATGAATAATCTATTATTTTCATAAAGTATTTTTATAATATAATAATTGTTTCTCAGTTTTTACTATAAGATGAATGTTTTGACCTAAATTATTATTTTTATATCAAAACAATAAATTTCAGTCATACCAGACACACTACATATTAATTTAACATGTATCTACTTTTAAAATGTTAAATTTGAATAACTAGTCATTTTACTAACGTATTATGACAATCCAAACATGTTTTCTTAATTTTTATGATGGCATGTGCACTTTGAACTAAAATGTAACTTATAAATTGTGAACACACGATTATAATCCCACTAGAATCACCCTATGATGGATTTGTATATGGTTAATTTCTACATATCATAAATAAATACCCAATAATTTTTCTAAATTATTATGACAATAAGGGATTATATTCTCAGTTTTTATTTTATGATGATTGTTTTAAACAAAAAATTTCATTAAAATAAAAACCATGATTATTGAACACATGAAACTAGAATTAAAAATTTTGATATAAATATATTTTTGAGACTGAATATAGAAACATTAAAATTGAAATAATAGTATCAACTCTTCATGCAGTTATGTAATTGTAATATGAAAAATGGAAATAATGAACAAATTTTTTAATTATAATTAATGTAGTAAAAAAAATAAAGAATAAATTCTTATCATATCTTATATATAATTTTTTAGGAGTGTCTCTAAACCAATCAAGAAATTATCAGAATATCAATAATGAGTTATTAATTTTTATCAACAAAAGTCGCCACACTAAGAATATTTTGTTCATTTAGTAATGAAAATATATCTTTGTCATAATATTCATCATTTATTAAGATAATAAAAAAATAGATATTTCTAAATAAAAAATCTCATTCTATTAGGATTTGTGATTATAATTGATAAACAATTTTACCTAGTCATTGAGAATCTAGTACATGAAGAATTAATGTAACATTTTTTCGTCAACATTATAATTTTAGTACTATAATTCATTCAGTAATCTAAATCAAATTAATATATTCAAATATCATAAAAAATAAAGATTAATGATAGTTATTTAAAATAAAAATAACAAAATAAAAACTAGATAAAAATCATATTCAAGATCTATATTAATTTAAAAAAAATAAAATTTGATAGGAATCCACTTATTCATAGTATCTATAAACGTGTTAGCAACAAGTATGTTTCCTAATCATTACGAAAGAGATATGTTTTATATTTTAAGTGTGAATTGTAGATGATTATGTTAGTACTAGAGGAATATGTGTAAAAAATAGTTAACAGATATTTTAATTTCAGTGGTAATTTCCTTTTGAAATACCTCTTAAGGGATTCTTGTTTTTGCATAGAATATGATACCTTTTAGAAAATTTCAAATGTAATCATAGAAATAAGGGATGATTCCTTTTTTATCACTTTTGATTAAATAATTTTTCTTATGTGTCTTTTGATAGTGAAATATTAGTATATATACCCTCACTATTATCTTGTCCCAGAATTACATAGGTTTTATGTATAAATTAACCATCCTAATACCTTTTTTGAAGATAAATAAACACCAATATATCATATAAATCTTGTTAAAAAAAATATAAAACATATAATTTGAGGTTTATTGTAAAATATTAACTATAGTGTATTAGAAATTAATAATGGACATAATTTGTGGTCAATTTGATGGATATCATTGCATTGGATCCAAAAATATTTATCTTTGGAGTATCCAAGTTGATTGTGGTAAACATTTACTAAGCATTAAAAAATGAAAATTAATATGTAATGGAATATATATATATATATAGTAAATAGATTATATATTTTACCCCTAAATTGTAGGTATTAAGATGAGAGTATTTTCTATTATTTAATTTTCATATGTTTTAACAACTTTTTGATATCTTACTAAAATTTAATCTTATATCATTGATGTATTTTCTAAATAAGATATAGTTTGACCAGTTAATCCAAAATTTTCATCAAAACTCATTCCATTTATAATGGTGTGGTATAAACTACTATAGAAAATATGAATAGTATTAATCTATAATGAATCCTGAAGATCACTTATTGGGAAAACAAATTATGGAAATTTTAATTGTTTATAAAAACATTACTAAGACTCCCCAAAATTAATTATTTAGAATTAAATTTCCATTCTCAAGGAATATAATGTCATTAATGACCTCCCAATACATTTATTATTTATATTCAATGTATGGAAATTTTTTATTCTGAAATGTTGTATCTGAATGAAATTGTAATGTTAATAAATTTGTTTTTTATTTTCTAGAGTAAAGATGATAGTGGTGGGTCCTTAAAATTTATTATTTTACCCTTTACATTATATTTAAATGAAATTTTGTTTCCCCTCCAACTTTTGTTCAATATAAATTTCATTTATTTTTTTAAAAATTAAATTAATTAAATTTGAAATTCCATACGTCATTAACATCAGATTTCTTTATAATATTATATGTACAAACCTTGAATGTTAGTAGAGTAATTTTGATCATGTAAACATTAAGATCCTCAAGGGGAATAGGTACCTTAATTCTCTACACATGATCTTAAATAATTCACATTCCAAAATGAACACTTTGTTTTATTTATTATCTATAATACCATTTTTTATATATTAAATTATACATATCATAATAATGTTATGAGTAGGTGTTGATACATATAAATCAAAATCAATTTCATCATGTATAATTTTAGTACAAACTTTAATTAATTAGTTATTTTTGTGAAATTAAAAATTAGTTTTAAAAAAATATTGATTACCTTAGGAAAGACTAATTTTTTAGGGGAATGGCTAAACAAAAAACTTGGGGTGTGTTGCTATTAATCTTTTATTTTTCATTGATTGTTTATATTGATCACATAGAAGAAACATATTTATCAGATCAGTCTACCAAATGAATTTTTTTTTAAATTGTGTATATATATATCGGAATAATTTCAATTTTATCATCTTTATCTTCATATATATTTAATTTCTCAAATTATTCTCATGGTGAAATGTAAACAATATCAACTCTAATGTGACCATATTTTTCTTGAAACAGGAAATACACTTATGGTAGTAATTTATTGACCTTATAAGATGGTGATTCGTTTTTATAAAATTGATAAAAATTATTTTAAAATAAGTATACCTAGTAATGTAATTATATTTTCCAGATGAATATTTTTAATAATGTCAAACTTGACCCATACTTTCATTGTGTTTTAATCTATTTTTTGTCCCATTTTATTGACATGAACCTTCCTCCATATCACATTTCATGG
Source organism: Viscum album (assembly GCA_963277665.1). Lineage (NCBI taxonomy): Eukaryota > Viridiplantae > Streptophyta > Magnoliopsida > Santalales > Viscaceae > Viscum > Viscum album. Next base: position 1,815,496,305 of record OY728140.1, on the reverse strand, counting down.
GATAAATGTTTACTGAGAAATAAATTCATCAATTGTAAAATATAAAAGGAAACATAATTATGATTTTGATTCATATCACATAATGGATTTTCTAAATATTTAAAATATATTCAATGTTTTTATGTTAAGTGTACCCCATCCTTTCATTATGATAAGGGTATGGTCCTTTAAATGAAAATTGTTTACATTCTACACTTATTTCTTCATAAATTAATAATTATAGATAAAAGTAATTAATCAAAAAAATTTCCTATAAAATAATATCAAATATAGTGCACCATAAATCATTATGCCTCCCAACAACCAGAAAAATAATCTCATATTTCTTGATTTATAAATTCTGTGTGTAGCCAGCTTGTGGGGTTTTACTTTCCCCTTTGTATCCCTAAGATTATGTTTTGTAATAATTGAATGAACTATGCCATGATTCTTTCCAGTAACCATTAGAATAAATTTAGTCTATAATATTCTAATATAAAAATACTATTGAAGGGATATTCAAGAGGAAATGGATACTTTATTATTTAATTTTTTAGTGAAACTTTAAAAGTATATATAAATGTGACCATAATGTCACCCAAAATTATTACATTAAAATAATTAAAAAAAATCAATTATATATATCAATTGGAATGTACATTTAAATACTTATCTTAAGGAAACAAATTAAAATAGACATGTTTTGGATCAACATGTTGACTAGGTGCATTCCATCTTGCCCAGAATTTTTTAATTATACTTATCCCATTAATAATTTTTATAAAATCATTCATTGTAATAACCCCTATATTTTTTTAATATTAATTGATTTTAAATCATACTCTCCTTCGAGTTGTTTCTCACTGACATTTTTTTACCTTATATCATTTTCTCAATTTTAATATCATTGATTTGTTTTTCCATGAGATTGGTATTAAAAATAGATGTAGTATCCAATATCTTTTAAACTAAATAAAATTTAATATAGATTACATAAACAAAGTATTTAATATATAATACTATGAGTAATCACATTGTATATAAAAAACTAATCTGATACATTTGACTTAATCATTTAACTCTTTTCTATTTCATCAAAGTTTGAAAGGATTTGTTCTCTCTTCCAACTATAAAAATATCCTTTTTATTTTCCCCACTAACATAAATTAAATTGCATATATTGGGACCATAATGAAATTATTAAAATATCCCAATGAATGGTTCAATGTAGTGACTTTTATTTTTCACAAGTAAAACATAGCTCAATTTTGGGTTTGAGAATCTTGATTCCTCCAAATGGGTAAAACGGTAAATTTATCATATATTTTACCTTGGAAAAACTATTTCAATTTCTTTTTTTATTCTTGTGGAGTTTTATTTACCCATGTGTTATGACGATTTATAATTGTAGGTATTGTGGGTCAATGATTAAAATACTTTTATTATAAAAATATGATGTTTTTTTAGTGTTATTACATTATCAAGCATTATGTTTTTAGGGTTCCTGAATTGTTGATAATTATTCTGTTTTTAATGCACCATAAACTAGAGTAATGTATATGGTAAGGGTTAATTTCTAAGTCTAATTATTGGCTGGGATTGTTTATATGTATGTATTTACATAGAAATATTTATCATCATTTTCCATGTTTCTTAAAAATTTATTTAAAAATATTACTAATATATATCTAATTTTTTTAAATTAATATATACCCACATTTAAATGTTTATAAATTTTTTTAATGGAATGATTTTTATTTTTCCAAACATTTTACTTTTTAACTTCTTTGATAGAATGACCCTGTGTTTTAAATTATGCAGTGTGAGGATTTTTCTGCCGTAATGTCGCCATGATGTTTTCAAGCTTATCAGGTAAGATTATAAGGTAATATTCATAGTAAATGTTTTATTATATAATTTATTCTCTTTTCAATTATTCCAATGTAAAAAATTGGAATTTATCTCAATAAATGTTTAATGATTTTATTAGATTATTTTTATTTATGTCAATATTTGTTGTAATATTTTATTTTTATTCATGGTTGAATTAATATGATAAAATATAGCATATTTTATTGAATTTGTTATGACATATTTGACTATGGATGTGATATTTTTACACAATTAATGGTTTATGGTAAATTTATTAAAATTTATTATATTATTTCTAATACAAATGTTGATGTAGTTTATGTTTTACTCATTTTCTATGAGGAATGCATTGGACTTAGTAAGTGATATGAAGGGCCCACTATAATCCCTCAATGAATTAGTAGGTCTCATGAGTCAAAAAATAAATGAAATTAGATGAGGCCTTACCCATTTGTTTTTAGATATTGTTTTGGCAGAGGCCTTAACCATTTATTTTTAGATGTCTTGGAATCGGCCACGATGGTATGTTTCAGAGGGTCAAAATTATGAATTCCTTCATTATGAGATTAGTTATTGAGAATACATGACTATTATAATATCCATGTTAATTAATATATTTCATTATTTTATTTATTATTTCTATATTATGCTTTATATTTTGTTTAAAATGATTATATTTCAGTTATACACCTTTCTATAAAGTTTTATGCTTATTTATTATAGTTTCATCTATATTATTCCCCTTAATGAGTATCTATTCTCACAAATTTCATATTTTTTATATTCCTCAGGATTCCAAGTAGTTTTATTTGTATTTTTTAACTAGTAGAATAATGGTGTTCTCAAAGGATTATTTATTTTGTATTTTATTTTTCCTTTTTAATATAACGTTTATGTATGTAATAATTTTTATTATAATCATAATATAATTAGTCCTTTATTATTTGATTCCTTATAACCATTAAAATGTATTAGAATAATGCACTAGTAATGAGCTTCTTAGGCCATGGAATTATAGTTTTTATCAAAGAAATTATAGTAGAAACCATGGAAATTAGATTTAGAAACATAGATTAAGTAACATATACCTAATATATACATTGAGGATAAAAATAGAAGAACTTCAAAGAAATTTAGTAAGGTAGATATTATGTGGGTATTCCAAGAAATACATCCCTGTATGGATACAACATGTGGATGTGGTTCTGAAACAGATGTACTTATGAGTTACACCTTTGAGACGGTTTGTTGGGCCTGACTCGGTGTAACCTGGTACATGACATCAGGCCTTAATGCGCACCTATTTTGACAGTCATAGGTTATATTCTTATGAATATTCTATTTTTTACCTACTATTATGAAGTTTTGGAATGTAATTATTTCACTTAAGGAAACTAGAGTTTGTGATTCTCTGATTTTGGATGCAAAGAATTATATTATGAGTTAAACAATATTTGGAATTATACATTATGATTTTATGAGATAATCAAGTATATTTAATCATTATTAAATGTCACCAATTAGAATGAATGTGAACTTCACTGATTCATTTGATTCAATGAATAAGAATTATAGTATATTTCAGGTTCTTATGTCAATATTTTGAAGGTAAATAGTCTCTTCAGTATTCTCATAATTTGAGGACGTAGTATCATGTGATAACAGGATAGATAATGAGTACTCTATGTATTATGGATTCATAAGAAATCATGTGAAAAAGAAGATATATGGGACAAATATAGATAAAGGGATGAAGGGAAAGTAGTATTTCTATATATGTAATAATTGTGTAAATAATCACATGTGTACTCGATTAAATGTAATGGGAGTTTTCTAAAACTATGGAAAGAAAATCCATAATTCTTGGAATTGAAAGGATATGAAAAAGGTTTTTATTATACAATGATTCAACATAAAGGGGATGGGACACTACGTAAAACAATGTCTTATGGATCAAGGGAAAATAGTTCAGAAAATGCAAAGGGTTTGAGGTCATTCATATGTTGTTACTACAATCCAAGTGGAATAATTTGTGTATTTGTGTTTTTTATATTCATGAATTTTTTTATTATGTTCTAGTTAAAAGATTAATAAGATAAATAAGGATTGTATTACATTACTCATTCATTAAGGATTTGAGATCGTATGTTGAATGGTACCGATGACCTAGAAATATGACTTAGTGGAATGTTAATCATATTAAAAAACATATGGATGAGGGAAATATTACCCAAATTTGATTCAAGATATTATTATTGAGTTTTTTTAATACACATATGACTATTTTGTACAATGTAAATTTTCATAGTACTGATTACCTTGGAACATATTAATGGTTTGTTGAAAAATTGGTTTATGCATCATGGACGGAGTTTACAAAATATTTGTATATAAGGATTATATCAAATAATATATTTTCTAGGAATAAGTAATCATGCACATTTTCAATAAATTATTATTTCAAGAGAATACATGTTGAAGGTATTCAAATGTTTAGATTTTGAAGGGTAATATTTTTATCATATTACAAAAATATTAATGATAAGTTCATATTTAAAAATGTCACCACTTATGAAATCATTTTAGTTGATCTTTGGAAATGGTTTTAAAGGATAATATATTACTTTACTCTGTGATAAAACTTGTTATAAAAAATTAAGCAAAAATATTTAATGACACAACAAAATTATAAGATTGTGTTTATAAAAACATGTCAAGTAATTATATTTTCATACATTATTGTAGAGTTAACTAATTCATCAACTCTAAGAAATGGATATAAGTAAAAAAGTAATTTTTTTAAAGATGGTCTTTTAAATCATCATAAACTAATTGCATTGATGTCCTAAATTTTCCATTGAACATTCACTTGATTAGGATTTATGAACTAAATCCATCCCTACAAATATTTATGTTTTCCTCCATGTATGTGTCTCTACTTTCCACTAATGTAACCCTATCAAAAATCCTTGTTTTTTTGTGAACTTAATGTATCCATTTCAAACTTATAAATAATATTTATTTTTTACTCTATTTAATATGTGGGTTCTTCAACAATAGTATTTTCAAATATCAAACTCTTGATTACTGAGATCAAGTTTAAATTATGAGGGCCCAATTTAATTATTGGGGGAGTGTTTATCACCCTATGAATTTAAAATATTTTTCATTTTAAATAAATATAATATATTTCATAGCTTTCAATGCATGAAACATTAAGTTATCTTTTGTTACATCCAAGAGCATCATTCTTCGATAGATTTTGTTATATAAAAGATCAATTTTTACCAATAAAGAGTATATTATTACAATAAAATATTTAATATAATATAACCTAGCCATTAAAAAATATTTATTGAATATTAATTTATATATATTCCACATAACTTAAACATTCAGCTTATATTTTAATTAAACAATTATTTAAGAACATATCCAACTTTTATGGATAAAAACTATATTTTTTAAATTCAATTTTAGGACCTTTTAATCGACCACATATCTTAAAAGTATTTTTTCTAAAAAAAATATAAAATAAATTTAATTTCAAAATTAATATTATTAAAATAATCATTAGATGAATTTTTGGTACTTTTCTGAGAGGTTTCATTTTTTGATGAATAATAACAACAATGGATTATAGTTAAAAACTATCTTTCTTCTTAAAATTATTTTAAATTGAGTTTGAAAATCATAATAGATAGAAATTGTACATATAAATCCAATTTATTATAGAGTAATAATTGTTTTATTAAAATTAGATTTAAAACTAATTAAACATTTGAACGTATCTTTTACCCCCTTCTTGCCACATCTGCAAGAATTATATTGAACTTAATTTAGTCATTTTTATGAATTCAATTTCAAAAAATAGACCTCAATGGTTTTAATTAGTATGAAATTTTTTTTGAATAGGAGTGAAGAATGTTTTCGGTGAATAGTAACAATAGTGTTATATTTTCCACAGTTAAGGGTAAATTATGTAACTAAACATAAAAATAATCTTTTAATATTTTCAAATTTCCCAATAACTTATTCTAATTTCATTTGACAAATGATTTTAGACCAAAATAATCCCTTTTTCAAAATTAATATTCGTTTTTAGCAACTTTTGATAGATTACGACATTTATTATATTTTATTTAAAGAAGAGTTAATGATTTCATACGCATATTTTAATTTCTCTATAATTTATAATATAGTGTTATACATAAGAAAAATTAGATTATAATTACTAATTTTAATTCTAATAAATTTATTTTCATGAAAATAATTTATATTCAATTTTTATAGAAAAAAAATTAATTAAAGGCTTAAATAATAATGATGTGGTAATTTTTAAATTAATGCAAATATCAAATAAATGATATTAGAAATATAAAAAAATATACAATTTTAATAATTAATGGCATAACTGAATTTTATAGATATATTATTCATGTTGGATATATATTATATGTCTTTATTCGAATTTATCATATTTTTATGATATTTGATAATAGATTAATAATGAATTGTATAAAAATTGGCATAAATGATTCTTTAAAATAAATAATATGTTACAAAATGATATAAAATTCATATAATATAAATTTTAGTAAAATAACTATAATGTCATTAAATATGTCATAAATTATCAATTTTTTTTCCTTTTTCATTTTATAGTAACTATATTAACCCTAAAGAGTAGAAATTCATGTTTTTATGGTAAGAGCTTAAATGTTTAACTGGGGGTTAAAGCCATAATATACGGTTAATATTATGACATAATCATATCTAAATGTTATGTTTTGATATTATTTCTAACCATAATCTTCTTATCTTCAACATAACTCAATTTGGAGTGATTTTAAATCGAAAATAAATTTATATAAATTTAGAATCTTATGGGATTCCATGTGTGCCCCTCCCCTCTCTTATAAAAAAGAACCTCCTCCCTCAAATCCTAACACCACTTTGAGCGTTATTTATTCACAAAAACCTGACCATTATCCTTTTAAATATTCTTAGACACATCCTACAGGTTATGGTCTTCTCAAAATACCAACCCTACTGTCCCTATGAGTATATCCAAATGATGTCCACCAAAGAATATGTAATTTTTTTAAGAATTCATTCAAGCTATTTTCTTCTTATAAATTATATTACTATGTTGTTTCCATAATAATTAAATATATCCAATATCTTATATATTCTGATATGTTATTAGGATTATTTTACAACCATATTCCTCCTTTTATCCATCCTTCTAAAAACAATATCTCAATGTGTGCGTACGTACGACTTACCATCTCCACGTTGTGGTGTAATATTTTTCATCACTAATTTATTTGTATGGGTATAATTATGATTATAATAGATAAAAATAATTAATATTAAATTATATTAATTCTATAAAATTAATATACAACTCAATTCCTTACCACTTTACCATTAACGAAATGATATTGTCGCTCGTGAATATATACAACCTATCTTCTCCAAGATGAAATGAGATTCATTATATTTGTTAACCATTCCTGGATGATTATAAAAAACTATATTATGGGTGAATAAAATATTTATGAATTTAATATAATCATTTATATGATAGAAATATATCATATTCATAAGAAATATGACTTACACGGCAAAACAAAAATATGAAAATGAAGAATCAAACACCCTAAACAATCATAATAATTAAATATTATTAACAAAACAATATAATAGGATCATATATGATATAATAAATCTTAATATATTTTATGTATAATATAATAATATGATTTCACCATTATGATGGATGTTAACACACCATTAACTAAATGAAATTAGAAGGTAAGTTTTAACTTCCAAATCTCATCATTATGAGATATTGCTTATACGTAAGTATTTACAAGGAAATAATTATCATCCTTTTCCTTGTTTATTAAAAATATATTTAAAAATATTCTTAATATTATTATAAAATTGTTTAAATTCATTTTTTCTATCATTTTATTTTTTATAAATTATTTTGAAAAGAATCTTTGGTCATTTTTCGAATGTGGTAATTTATGACTTTTTCGATTGAAATACATTTTTTTATAAAATTATACAGCATGAGTGGTCTTTTCCACCATCATTATTCATTAATGTTTTGAAGCTTACATTAATATCTTAAAATTCTATTTTCAAGGGAAATAATTTTTTTATAATTGTGAAGCTTTTAAATGATTTCAATGTAAAAAAAAGAGTAATTTCTCTCAATAAATTTTTTATGTTTTTATTATATTATTTTCATCCATGTCAAATTACAATGTTGTATTTTTTTCTTATTTAAGGTTGATAAATTATGATACAATAAACCATATTGTATTGAAGAGTTTATTATATATATTTTTACGTCCTATTTTGATACCATTATTTATTTTTTGTTAATGTATTGACATTTTGTATGCTATTTTTAATACAAACATTTATGTTGTTGATGTTTAACCTCATTCGTATGAGGAATTAATTGGAAATAGTGTGTGATGTGTGGGTCCCACTATAGGCCCTCAATACATTGTTAGGTCTAATTAGACAAAATAGATAAGGTTTTGTTTGAGGCATTGACCATTTATTTTCAGATCTATTGTTTTAGCCCTCGATGGTATGTTTCAGATGTCTGGAATTATGCATTACCTCATTATAAGATTAGTTTTTGATAATACTTGTGATTATTTGACTAGTAGAGTATCCATGAGAATTTGTTTATGGAATTTTTTTATTTATTCTTTCCATATTATGGTCAAGATAAAGTTTAAAAGGATTTTGTTTTTATTATACCCATTTCCATATATGTTTATAAATATTTATGACAGTTTATATTGTATTCTTACCCTTACTGAGTATCTAACATAATGCATTTTTTATGTTTTATTTTCATCAATATTCCAATAAGATTTGTATGAATGGTGTAACAAGTAGAATAATGGAACTCTCAAAATATTATCTATGTTTTATTCTGTGTTTGAATTGTAATGTAAGGTTCATTTATGTAATCTATTTTACATGACTGTTAATGTAAGATTCTAGATCATAGAAAAAAAGGATCTCATTTTTTTGTTTTAATCTATTGTTTGGGTTGGTTATGTTCTTACCCAAGTCCATAAGGAGGATCGGGGCTATTCTGAGAGTTCAAGACAAATAAAATTTAGAAAATATGGGTTTTTAGGGTAGGTCATATGGTCTGCACACGGTTAGTGCTAACATTGCGGACAGGCCAATAAATAGTACAGGAGGTTGTTTTTTGGACAGTGGTCTCCGCATAGTTTGCACACGGTTTGGAAAATTGTGCAGGTATATTGTGTTGCCTAGAAACTTTTAAAAAATTTCAATTTTCCACTCTATGATTTATAACCCCAACTCAGGGTTTCCTTCTCATTCAACCCTCTTCACACTAGGTATGAACCAAATCTCCCAAGAGCAATAAGATATCAATCTCCCTTGTTTCTAAGGGATTTTTTGTTCCTTTTGTCAAAGAACGATGCTTTGTGTGAGGATAATCCCACCATTGCTTCTCTTTTGAGTTTAGAGTTTGTATCTTCTTCTCATCTATTTCTTATGATCTAAAACCTAACTCCTTGGGTGAGATCAGGGTTGAAACTTCAAGGGTTGGTTAAGCATAATCTAATTCCTTGATTATGTGTGCACTCATCCCCGTAATCGAGGTAGGTAGTCTATAAGTTATACCCCATGGTTCATTTGTGGATTTGTGCATGTATGGTTTTTTTTCATGGGTGCCTCTTGGTATGTTTTGACCAACCTTAGCATGTTTAGGAAAAATGGTTACGGAAAAGGAAAATGTAAACCCTATCGATCCCCATGGGATGCGTCGAGGGTGTTGAAACTAATCTAAGGCCACCCATGGGGTGTGCTGACTTTCCATGACATAAGGATTCATGAATAAAAAGTGATGTTGTTATGTAATTATGTAGAGTACTTGATAGACATGTTGATGTGATTAATCAAGTTTGGATAGAAGCTATGTGATTCACCTAGTCTTGATAATATTCTAAGGATATTAGGTTAATATGGGGAAATGATTAAGGACTATAATGGAATGGATTGTTATCATGGTAATGAAGACTAATGAGTAATTAATAATGAACAAAACCTTGTGACATTGGCATAATGAATGATTTCATAGTGAGATAAGAGTAATAAAATGGAATTGGGAAAATTTTATAAATGATGTGAACTATGGAAAATGTGTTAATGGTTTACGACATTATATTTACACTCATCTTATTGTTATGGTTTTTTTTACTTGGGAAATTGTTGTGATGTAGTGTGAATGGTTACTGGTTACATATATGTATATCATGCACAAATAGATTTTTAGTGTATTGTATTGATAGAGGTTCTATGCCCCCAGGTCAAGTTGGACTGAGGCACTAAACTCCACCCCTAATTCACGTGTTTGGGAAGAGGACTGATGCTCTGTTTCCCTATATGATGCATCCACCCAGACAGAGGCTTCATGGTGAGGAATGTTTTACATGACTAATATGGTCCGAGTGAGATACGACAACTATGTGTTTTTTCTTCATGTATGGGATTGTGTACTTTAATCCCTTGAAACTTGTTGGGTCTGATGAACCCATGATAAATTTGTTGGAATTGGTATGTAATGGGGTTTGGGAAGAAATGGAAAGATACATAAATGCTAATAAATGTTCATAATGGACCTAAATTGGATGAGGGGTCTTAATATTTTCCTTGTCACATATTATTCATTAACCTTTTTGAATGAACAATTGTTTATATTATATATTTTATAGACATCGTTAGTGGTGGCCTATTGAGTTGTACTCACACCCTACTCGGGTCGTTGTTGGGCACCCTAGTAGACTTCGTTCTTGTAGGTTTGTACAAGGCCAAGGGATCTTTCTAGGTAATTGGGTTGGAATAGGTATGCGTGGAGGAGGACCCATTATTGGTGTCAGGACCATTTTGGGGATTTTTAAAATTTTCTTCATTTTGGGTTTTATTCACTTTTTCACTTATAGTATGGAATGACATATTTACTGTTGGACTTGGTTGTACCCCATTTTGGGGAATGGTTGTTTATGAATAATATTGGACTATTGGTTATTATTCCACTATTATTTTAACTTATATTTTGGCTTACTCTAATAAAAGGGTTATTTTGTCCCCAATTGACAATTGGGCCCCGCTACTAGTCGACAACCTTTGGAGTACAAGGATTTGTGCTTAAGTTCATATAACCACCTATCTTGGAGCACCATTTTAGAGGCTTCTGGGTTGAGATGTTATATAGTATTATTAGTGGAGGTCATTCTTCTCCTTCTCCAGAATCTAATTATTTGGGATGGTAGATGAGAGTTATGATGTGTCAGTCATTGGTAATGAGCTCATGCTTGGGAGTATCTAACCCGTGTACGAGGGAAACCCCATGTCATCTAGGGTGGGAACTGTTGTTCTTGAATGTGTGATGTTACATTTGATGGTGTTTTACCAGTGGGTGATGCACATGTTTTGTGATGTGATGGTTTTATGATAATTTTCACATGGAATCAATGGAATGTGGTTGTGTATTCATGCATCATTATAGGAACCTAGAGAGATAGGTGACATGAATCATGGTAGGAAAACATGGGTTGGGTGTTTGAGGCATGAATGATAGAATGCACATTGCATCTTGATAATTGAGAAGGGAAATTGTCGTCAACAAAACAATGTAAATGGGTGATGATAAAATAATGATAAGTTATGATTAATGAAATATGTGTAATAAAGTGTTTGTAATGAATTACAAAATTTGGTTTGGGACATCTTGTGTGAGCCATGTGGTGGTGTATAGTGGTTTACCATTTTGGACCATGACCAGCGGTGGGGATGGTCGGGGTGTTATTTTTCAAAATGGTAATGTTTTTTGTGGTGGTTCATGTATAGAGGGTTACTATGTCCGGTGAATGTCCTTCATCTTATGAAGTTGCGACTGTTTTATTATATGTGTTTTAAAACTCATGATTGAAAATATAGGGAAATGCCACCATGAAATCGAGCACCAGTTGGGAAACAAGAGGATGTTGGTAAGAACACTCTTCCAGTAGAGGGGCAAGAAAATGTGGTGATCCAGGAATGTGGGGAAGAGCAGTTATAAGATAAAATGTATCATTTTGTGTAGATAATGGATTGGGACCCAGGGTGGGTCGCACCAAGAATGTTTGAGTTGACTAGAGAGCTTCAACTGAATAACCTTTCGACCATCACAGGAGAAGGTGGGAACAAGGCAGGAGGGTTCTAGATAGAGTCTATATAGAAAATACCCGATCATATGGATACTCCTGTTGGGAAGTGAGTCATGTTGGCATCTTATATGTTTCATGGCCAAGAAAACTGTCGGTGGTTCATCCTAGCTCAAATTGAGCTGGATGAAGGGATGTTGTGGAAATATTTCCTGGAACTGTTTGTAGAGATTTTTTACCCTGAGAGGATGAGGAAAGAGCAGGCCATAGGGTTCTAGAGCCTGACTCAAGGTTCAATGTAGGTGTTGGAATTTTTTGGCTACTTCACTGACCTGTGATGATTTTTTCCAATGTTGGCGGGGGATGAGGAATCAATTACAAGGCGTTTCCAGGATGGGATGAGACACAAGATCAGGACTCAGGTGAATATATTTTTCTTGAAGAGGTTTATAATGGTAGGAGATCAAGCATTGATCTCAGTGGGGAACCTAAAAGGAGCTTCAGGTAGTGGGATTCTCATGCTAGCTTAGCAAACATTTGGTGAATCTTCAGAGGGGTGAAAGCGTCGTTTTGGAAGTTTTCAGCAGGGCAGTAGTGTGAAAAGTGATCATAAGAGAGAGTCAGCCTCTCATGGGGGTGATTAGGTGTTCTTCTATCTGTGCGGCAGGTTGTGCCACATGTGGGGCTAGTGTCCTTGACCTATAGTTGAATGACGGTCGTGCGGCAGATTGGGACACAGGCAGTGGTTCTGCAAGAACCCTCATTAGGAGGGTATGAATGTTGGTGACATCAATATTCCAAGAGGATGTAATGGATTAGTTGCTCTATATCAAGGGCATAGTTGAAATCCACAAGAAATATTGGTAGTGGTGGTGTATATGTAACTGCATGGCAGGATCACCCATGTCATCTGGGAAATGCAGTGCAGTATATGCAGTTTGGGGCCCAAGGCAGAGGGGCAGGTCAGCTTCATACAGTTCAGTATACACCTAGTGATGGAAAGGCTCGGCTATCAACTATTCGAGTTACAATATTTGTAGCTTCTAATCATGATAGTGTGTTGTTTGACACTAGTTACACACAATCTTTTATTTCTTCTCAGCTTGTGGTAGCGTTTATTTTCCCATGGAGGTTGTGTGTGGGGTTATATTGATTGACACTCTGTTCGGGTTAGAAATGAATATATTAGGTTGTGTAAGGGATGTGCTCTGGAATTTGGTGGGTATCATTTACTATGGGAATTTTTCTTTCTAGAGATGTTGGTATTTGACATGATCTTGGGTATGGACTGGATAGTGTCGTATCAGGTGCACATAGACTATTACCATCACAAAGTATCTTTCAGGTCACTTTAGGGTGACGTTTATATCCATCGTGGAGAGTGGGATGTTCGAGCGGGTCATGCGGGACCATTTTGTCAGCAGTTGGGTAGGCTCATGGCTCAAGTAGCGTGTCTTGTTCTCAATGATGAATGTGTTGAATAGTCTTTCTTCCCTCCTATACTGGATCAGTTTTAGGATGTGTTTCTTGTGGATTTACTGGGGTTGCCACCCGAGAGGCATGTTGAGTTCACGATCAAGTTTCTACCAGGAGCGGAGCTAGTTTCTATTCTCCCATATCAAATGGAACATGCAATAACATGTTGATTTATTGATTCAGCTTGAGAAGTTAGAGTGTAAGGTGTTTATACGTCCAAGTACATCTCCTTGTGGAGCTCCTCTTCTTTTTACAAAGAATGCTAACAGGCCGTTAAGTATTTGTGTATATTATCAGAAGTTAAATCAAAATATGGTGAAAAATTGGTAACCTCTTCTTATAATTGACGACATGTTTGATCAGCTAAGGGTTGCAATGGTGTTTTCTAATATTTATCTGATGTCGAGTTTTTACCAGTTTTGGGTGAGGCCTTCGGACGTACTTCTGAAAGCTTTTAGAATTCATTACGGGTTTTTTGAGTTTGTGGTGATTCCTTTTGGCTTGAATAATGGACCAAAGATGTTCATGGCTTTGATGAACCAAATATTTCATCCATACATAGATCAGTTTGTGGTTGTCTTTGTTGAAGACATCTTTGTGTACATGGAAACTCATGACGATCAAGCCCAACATCTTGATATCATCTTTAGTTCACATAGGGAGCATCGGCTTTACTCCAAGATATCAATGTTCTAGTTATGTATTAGAGAAGTGCACTTTTTTTGGGTCACATCACCTCTGAGGATAGTGTGTTAGTGGATCCAAAGAATGTCCAAGATTTTTTGTCCAAGGATCAGCTCAATAGTTTTTTATATTTCCACATTTTTCTGTGTTTGACAGGGTATTAATGGAGGTTCAACCAGGATTTCTCTAATTTGGTAGTACCACTGTCAGGATTTACCAAGAAGGAAATCATGTATTATTGGTCTGGGGATTTTCAAAATGCCTAATAAGAGTTGAAAAAGCAATTGACGACCACACTGATCTTGATCTTACTTGAGCTAGGTAGGTAGTATGTCCTATTTTCTGATGTGTCAGGTATCAGGCATGGGGTTGTGTTGATAAAATATGAGCGGTTTGTGGCTTATGGTTCGAGGTAGTGGATACCCATGAGTGGAAGTATCCCACTCACAATCTTGAGTTATTTGTAGTAGTACATTCTTTAAAGTGGTGTATTCACTAATTGTTGGGAGAATGGTTCACGGTGTATACCGATCACAAGAGTCTAATGTATATATTTTCATTGTGGGGTTTGAATCTTCAGTAGTGGAGATGGGTTGAGTATATGCCGTCTTTCAACATTGAGAGGGTATATATGCCAGGAAAGTGTAAAGTGTTGCTGATGTTTTGAGCTGGATGGCTCAAAACCTGGTGGTTCATGAATCCAGAACTGAGTAGAAAGTGATGGATTTGTTTATAGAGATTCACATAGAGGTGTGGGAGGAAAATGGTCATGTGACTCTTTCATCCATGACGGTCAAGTCAAAACATTTTATCCATGTTATGAAATGTTATCTCGATGCTCCAGAATGTTTTTCCATGATGGAAAGACTTAAAGGTGTAGATCCACCTTCTGATTTGGCCATCAGTAGGGATGGTGTTTTTTGTGTTCATGGTCATGTGGTTATATAGGTATGCATGCGGGAAGATTTGATACGAGATTTCAATGTATTTAAATGGTTAATTCTTCTTAGTTTGTTCAAGATGTGCAGTTATTTTTATAGGAATTTTTGGTGGTCGGGAATGAAAATGGGAAGTCGTGGGCTTCGTGGAATAGTGCCTTACCTATCAACAGGTGAATGAAGACCATCAACAACCAAGTGGTTTTTAAAAACCATTAACCATTATGAAATTGAAGTGGGATTTTGTGAAAATTTATTTTTTAGGTGGGTATTCCAAGGACGCCCATAAAGAATGATGCAATCTGGTTAGTTGTGGATCAGCCAACAAAAGTGGCTCATTTTTTACTACTTCATTAGACATACACTGTTGACCAGTTGAGTGAGTTGTATGATTGATAAATAGTACGGTTCCATGGTGTACTGAGGACTATAGTTTCAGATTGTGATCTATATTTTACAATGCACTTCTGCAAAGGTTTGAAGAAGGCGCTTGGTACACTTGTAATTTTGAGTTCAGTTTTCCACCCACAGATGGATGGGCAGTCAAAGAATACCATCCAAGTGATGGAAGACGTGTCAAGGGCTTGTGTCTTGGAATTTGGTGGTTCATCGGAGAAGTACATGTCTCTTGTTTGTTTTTCCAACAAAAAAAGTTTTTAGGCAATGGTTCAAATAGCACCATTTGAGGCTCTCTAAGGGATGTCGTGTAGACTACTGTTGTGTTTGTTGGAGTCCGGTAAATCAGAGATATTGGGACCGAGTCTCATGTAGGAGTCTTCAGAGAAAGATGAGTTGATTTGGAAATTTATGGAAATGACCTAGAGTAGGTAGAAGTCGTTTGAGGATCGGAGACGTAGAGACCTTTAGTTCGAGGTGGGTGATAGTGTGTTCCTTTAGGTGTCTCCAAGTTTGGGTCACAAACGGATTCGGAAGCCAGAGAATTTAGTGCCCCTGTATGTGGGGCCTTTTGAGACTGTGGAGAGGGTCGTGCTGGTAGCATGCCGATTGGATCTTCCACAACAATATAGTGGGTTTCAAGATGTTTTTCTTCTGTGGCAGCTTAGGTGGTATCTCCCAACCGAACTCACATGGTGGATGTAGAGGATGTTTAGCTTGATGATGATGCATCCTTTGAAGAGAAACTATTTTGTGTTTTGGATCGTAGAAAGAATGTATTGTGGGGAATGGTTGTTCCATTTGTGAGAGTACTATGGCGGCATGGAAATTTTGAGGAATCATTGTGGGGGCGGGAATCAGATATGTGGGCTCAGTGGCCTGATCTCTTGTCTTTGGAACGAAATTGAATCTTGGTAGCTCGACTTGAGGATATACCGTTATATGTTGGGGAGCTTTTAAAGTCCCGGGTAATGGAAAGGTATATTCTAGTTTATGTTTTGGATTTAATCTCTTGTTTTTTGTTGGTTATGTGCTTACCCAAGTCCTTAACGAGGCTCAGGGGTGTTCTGGGGGTTTAACACATCAAAAATGAAGACAAATGGGGTTTTATGGGGAGGTCGCACTGTTTGCACATAGTTAGTTCTAACTGTGTGGATATCCCAAAAAACCATATAGGATGTGAGTTTTTGGAAAGTGGCCTCCACATGTTTTGCGCATGGTTCAGAAAACCATGTTTGTAAATCGTGAGGCCCATATACTTTTAAAAAAATACAATTTTTTACCCTTTGGGATTTTTTACCCCAACTTTGGGATTCCTCCTCATTCACCCCTCGTCACCCTAGGGATGAACCAAATCTCCCAAGAGCTCCATGATATCAATCTCCATCATTTCTAAGTCATTTTTGGTGTCTTTTGTTGTGGATCAATGCTTCAGGTAAGGCTAATCACATCCTTGATTCTCATTTCTATTTAGAGTCTGTATCTTCTTCTACCCTCATTCTGATGCTCTAAAATCCAACTCTTTGGGTGTGATCTAGATTGACGCATCAAGGTTTGGTTGAAGTGGAATATAAGGGCTCGATTAAGAGTACAATAATCCAAGGAATTGAGGTAGGTGGTTTTCAAATTATATCCTGTGGATTTTTTGTGGATTTTTTCATGTGTGGTTTTGATCTTTGGTGTCTATTGGTATGTTTTGATCATCATTTTCATGATAAGGTACAATGGATAATGAAAAGGAAAATGGAAACACTAGAGATCCCCATGGGATGCGTCGAGGGTGATGAGACTAATCTAGAGCCACCCATGGGGTGTGCTGACTATCCATGACCTAGTTATTTCTGATGAACAAATGAGATTGTTATGTAATTATGTAGAGTTTTTTTATAAACATGTTGATGAAATTTAATCATGTTTCGATAGAAGCTAGGTGGTACATCTAGTCTTGATAATAACCTAAGGGATATTAGGTTAATTTGTAGAAATGATTAAGGGCCATAATGGAATGGATTGTGAGCATGGTAATGAATCATAGTGTGTTAGGAATAATGAACAAAGCCTAGAGAGATGGGAACAAATAATAAATGTTTAGTGGTAAATTAGAAATAAAAGGGAATTGGGAAAAATGGATAAATGATGTGAAATGTGGTAAATTTATTAATGGGTTAAGGAATGGTAGTAACTCACATTTTATTGTTATGGTTTATTTTTTCCATGGATAATCATAGTGATGTTTTTTTTAAAGGATAATGTATACATATATGTATAGAGATTGCACATAGCTTGGTAGTGTGGGGTGTTGACTAAAGTTATACGCCCACAGGTCATGTTGGACACATGCTCTAAACTCCGCCCTCAGTGAAGAGTCTAGGGAAGAGGTCTGAAGCTATGTTTCCCTATCGGTTTCATCTACCTGGACTGATGCTTCAAGGTGAGGATATAGTTTACATGAGGAAGTTGGTCCTAGTGAGATTGGACAACTATTTGTTTTTTCTTCATGTATGTGATTGAGTACTTTAAGCCCATGAAACATGTTGTGTTTGATGAATCCATGATAAATGTGTTAGAAATGGTATGTAATGGGATTTGGGATGAAATGGTAGGGTATAGAAATTGTGATAAATGTTGGTAAAGGACAAAACTAGATATGGGCTCTTAATATTTTTCATAGTCAGTTATTATTCATTTCCCTTTCTTCATGCAGAATTGTTTATACCAGATATTTTGTAGCCACCGTTGGTGGTGGCCTTCTGATTTGTACTCACACCCTTCTCAGGACATCGTTCGATACTCGAGAAGACTTCATGCTTAATGGTCAGGGAAAGGGAAAGGGATCTTTATAGGGAGTTGGGATTGCATGGGTATGTGTGGAGGAGGACCTACACTTGGTGTCATAACCACTTTAGTGATTTTTCCATTTTTATTCATTTTGTGTTTTGTTGAATTTTTCACTTGTAGTATGGAATGAAATATTTACTGTTGGAATTGGTTATACACTATTTGGGGGAATGATTGTTTATGCATACTCTGGGATTATTAGTTATTATTCTGCTATTTTTTTAATCTTATATTTTGTCTTACTCTGATAAAAGGGGGTGTAGTATCGCAATTGACTATTGGACCTCGTTGTTAGTCATCATCCTTTGGCATATAGGGAGGCACTCTTATGATTATATAACCACCCTGCTCAGATCACCATATTAGTGGCTTCTGGTTTGGGGACGTTGTAGTTAAATAGATCATTCCTTTAGTATTTGATGCTTGATATATAATATTCCCCCAACATTAATAGGGGAATACTTCATATATTCCCAACATATCCAACATCAGAATTTGCCTATATATTCTAATGTTACAATCTACTTAATATATAGTCTCTTGAACAATCATGATATAAGCAGCGTAATTAACCAGAGTCCACCTTAAGATGGACCCAATAATGAGTTTCATGAACATGACTCAAATATAAGATGGATTCCCAAACAAAGTGACAATCTTCAAGGAGGAAATCATGCAAGGAGGAACTTAAATCCCAACATCCATTTTCAATGAAGGATCCATCATCGCCAATACAGGTAATAGAGGTTGTCCACCTTTGGAATGTTAGAATTTTGGGGAATGAAATAATGCAGTGCCATGTGCCCTTGGTGGAAAAGTGATATAATCAACAACATTGGTTGAGCCGATTCAACCATCTAAATAAATTTTCAAGGTGAGGATTGAATATTTATTATTTGGGTTCATAGAGAGTATGACAGTGTTTGAGAAAGATTATTTATGTGTTCTCATCCCTCAAATATGTTCATGTATTCCACCTACTTACACAAGGTGTGAGATTTTCTATCATAGGTTGGTTCATATATATGTGATTAAGGTTTCTTCCTTCGACTCAAAAGAAATTATAAACCGACTTAAAACTAAAAATTAGTTAGTAGGGTTGATCCAAAGGTAATGAATATTATGATTCTAAGGAAAAGAAAATAAGAACAAACAATGGAAACATAAACAACACGTGGAATATGTAAATATACAAATTCATGAGATGAATTAATGATGTTAAAACTGATGAAAAGATAGTAACAAATTGTAGATATAGGTTTATGAAAATATAAAAGAAAAGGAAAGTGATGAATAATGGATAAACATACGGAAATCATATAGTTCATACTTGATAATGGAATTTATTCCTTAGAAACAAGATTGATCACATTATACATTGAAGAAATGGAACTGAGAAAACATTCTATCACTAATTTATCATCATTTCCCATTTATACCACCTTAATAAATGATTTTTCAATATATAACTCATGAAAAATAATACCTTAATAGAGAAGAGAAATATAAACATGTTTCTATTTTATTATTTGATTGAAGAATATATGATAAATGATCTAATATTAATCACCCATTTGTTTATAGAATATTGTAATATAGGTTCTCAAGTTGAAAAAAATGAGAAAATGAAACCAATGGGATCAACATAAAATTATTCTAAAAAAATAACATAAATTTATCAATTTTTTCAATATTGAAATAATTTTTGATTGTGAGGAAATATCAAATACATAATTAACATTTATGAAATTTTCACCAAATAGAAAGAATAGAAAAATTGAAAAATAATACCCTATAAAAACATAATACAACTATGAATGCATGAAGAAAATAGAATTAATATTAAATTAAATTTGATCTAATCACCTAAAAATAATTACTAATACACATTCATAATAGAAGAAAAAGTATACAATAAACCCATATCAAAAAAAAATTAGAACAAATAAATAATAAAAAGAGGGGGAGAATACATCCCTATTGTAACGACCCGACCCCAGTAAGCCGGAGTCGGTGTATTATTACATAACATTGGAATGATTATAAGGAATAAAATATTGAAAGACCAATCATTTTAGATGTATTGGAATATAGATTACATACATGAAAGTTACATTACACTTTCTAACCTATAAAATAAAAAAAGTCCTTTTGGAATTCCATTGTTCCCTTATCTTAACCCTACATCTCAAACATAAAACACTACTTGGGATCCTGGGAAAATAAAACATAAGAAAGGTGTGATCTCAGATGCTTAGAAAGGATAAATAATTTAGCAGAAGATACAAAATTTTAAGGCAAGATGTGTAATAAACACGATATCATTTCAAAAATAAACATGAACATAATATGGAAAAAATAAATCAAACATTACAATATAAGCATGCACATGGATATTCTAATAGTCTAATAATCACATGTAATAACTAATTTTATATTGAGGGAATGTACAGTACCAGACATTAATTTTTGTGTCAAGGCCTCATGCCCCGACCTAGGAGCTAATTGTAACTAGACCCCAACCTGGAGAGCCTCTGTAACTGGACACCAACCCGGAGAGCCTCTATAACCGGACTCCTAATCGGAGAGCCTCTATAACTAGACTCCGACCCCGGAGAGCCTCTATAACTGGACTCCAGCCTAGAGGGTCTACTGTAACTGGACCCCAACCATGAGGTCTTACTTTTACCATTCCCCAACCCAGAACATACTAGTCTAATACATTCATCTTAAAAAAAGATTGAAATATAACATAAACATTCGTATTAAAACTAGCATAAAAAATTCCAGTACTATAAAAATAAACCATGAATGGAATAAATATAATTCATCCATAGTCAAACATATCTCAAAACCTTAAATACAATAGAGAATATTTGTATCATAATAAATCAACCTCGATCAAGAATAATATCTCATAAAGGATGTTGACATAGTTGAAAATGTTCAGTATAAATCACTGAGAGAAATATATATTTTTAATGAAATCATTTAAAATTCATATAAAGGAATTAATTTAAAAGATTGTTTTGAATCAAAGTGTCCCATAAAACTTTGAAACTTTTTAATGGAATTACCATTTTAAATCATTCATGTCCATATAAATATATCTTTAAAACCATTTTGAAAATATGGACATTAATTAGAAAGGTTTAGAAGAATAAATATTTAAAAAATTTAAATTAATATTTTAGTGAAAAGTCCCTCAAAAATAATTCCCTTCAAATAAAATTTATGAAACATGGACAGTGATAATAAATATGTCCCAACAGATACTTACATAAAAACAACATCAGATAATAAAGATATTGTGAAATTAACCCTTACCTTGTACTTTCCTTTAGTCAAGGGTACGTTTAACTTCCTGTATAAAGACCATAGTATGTTATTAAATTATACCAGAACCATATTAATATTTATGATATCATACATGATTCATTTATGAATTTATAATACCCATTTATAATAATTTCTATGTTAAATTAACATTTCAGGTAATAATCGCTTTCTTTATCATAAGTGTTTTAACTTGTTACTCTTGATTGTATCACATAGATCCTGATTTAAATACTTACAGAATATAAAAAATGATTTATATATCATATATATTTAGAATATAAATATTTATAATATACATATATATGAAATGGAAAATACAGTTTATGGAGATGGTAGGCCGTACGTACGCATAAATGTTGTTTCTGTTTTCATATCGTATTGAACGGAACTATGTGAATAAGATATATGTAAGTACACACACACACACGCGTATATATATATATATATATATATATATATATCCAGTAGCATTATTTTTTTATATGTGACATACTTAATAAGGATATATATTTTTATAATCATCATGGAATGGTGAACGTGTAAATGAACCTCATCGCTTCGTGGAGACGATAATCCGTATGTACGCACAAGCGACAATATCATTATATTTATTGTGAAATCGTATGTAAATGGATGGTATATCATATATAAAGAATCATTAACATTATATATTTATTATTTACATCAGTTATACTCATTATTGTACCCATCCAAATAATGAATTTTATTAATAACAAACTACACCACGACATGGAGACGGTAATCCGTACATACGCACATTTGGTGACTTTGTCATTTATAGGATGCATAGAGTAATGAAAATAGTTGTACCATTTTTTAATAAAATCACAGTATATATAAGATACTAGATTTATACTTTTATAATGGAAACAATAAAGAAAGAGGAATTGGAAGAAGAAAATAACTTGAAAGAGTTGATGAAATTTTTACCTCTTCCGCGGGTTCTTCATTTTTATATGATAAAAAGGGCTCCTTAGGTTGGCTTTATGACAAATGGAAGGAATCTAAGATGAAGTTAGTAAAGTTGGGAGGATATGTGGTCAGGGGTAGGCCGAGACAAAAGTCTTTGGAGGTGTGAAATTAATAGAAGGGGAAGTGCCCTTTTATAAGAGAGGTGAGGGTCACTTCAGAAAAAGCTTGAAATATTATTTTATAATAAAATTATTTTCGGTTTCTAATGTCTCCAAAATTAATTCATTAAAACAAATGGTGGGTATGGTTCGAAAAACTCTCAAACAATAGGTTTTAGACAGGTTTAGGTCATCGTATTAACCTCATCTTTTAGATTTAACTTTGAGTTAAATAGTTTGACATTTACTATGTCTCTTTAGATTTTTATATTATATGGTTAATAAACGAACTATAAAATGAAAATCAAACCCCGAGTGGTTCATTAATGTCATATATATTATTGTATAAGTCTTTTGGCCGATCCTCTTATTTTTAGGACTATTATATCAATTAATAATATAATACTTTTATAAAAACTCAATTATGAAACTTTTGAAACTATTTTGTATTTGATTTTTTTGGAGGCTATAAAAACTTTATCACTTAAAATAAAATTTATTTGACCAACCTTAACATGTCATATTAACCTATAAAATTATTTTAACTCATCAGAAGTCTCAATTTACATTTATTTGGATATTTATAATATCAATTATTTTAATCCTTCATTAATAAGGTAATTACTGTATCATCATTGTGTCATAAATAAATTATATTATTTAATGTATAAAATTATAAATAAAGTCCTATTATGTATTAAATTTTTTTATATTTATAATGAATGTTTATAGTCAAATTAATCTTACGTATAACCCTATATTAAAAATGGATTAGTTATTAAATATTTAATGTTAACTCTTTTAACTCTTCTTTAAATAAAGTAATAATAAATGTCCTTATCCTATCCAAGTGGACCAAAGAGGATAATATTTTATTCATAATGTTTTTTTGTTCTAATTATACTTATCCAATAAAATTAGGAAATTTTTTAGTGTATTTATGATATCATCTTTACCCTTAATTACCTTATTTACTTTTAATTGTTGTAAATAAAAGTCAAAAGTTTCTATTCACCAAAAATTGTTTTCATCTTATTTAACCACATTTAACATACTGATATTAATTATGTCTCTTAAATTTTTGAAATTCAACTCACAGAAGTGGTAAAATTAAGTTTTATGCCAATCTTTAAATTCTCCAAGGAGGTGGGTAAAAGACGGTAAAAAGTTCAATAACATTTTAATATATCTAACTTATTATAAAAACACTAGAATGAATTTAATTAACTTATATAGGTTTTATGTATCTATTTTTTCCTAAAATAAATTTATATAAAAAACTAATTATTTAAATAAAAAGTCTGTTTTAACCAATAATGCAATGTTTTCACTATTCATAAAAAATTGAATGTTTTCAAAAAAAATTCAAAACATTCACCCTAATCTAATTTTGATATAATGAATTAAAAAATGAAGTATATTTTACCATATAAAAAACATAGATGTTTCATTTATTAATTTAAAATTAAATCTCGTTGTCAAAACAAAAGGGCGGGTTTTTAAAAAGTAAAAACTATCAAAAGATTGACATGTGGTTATGTCAAATTTAATTGTGAAAGTACTTATAATGAACTACATTGTATTAAATGATAAAAATATAATATTATTATACATCCAAACCATTCAAATTTATAATTTAACACTATAAATTATTTCGATTAAAAAAGATGTTTTCAATTAAAATTTATTATTTTTCAGTTTTCATCAAAATACGAAAGTTATCATAAAAGAACAAAAAATTTATCGAAACAAAATTTTTATGTCCTAGTTTTAAGGAAGAATTTAATTTCATAAAAGTTTCAAATATTTCTTTTAAAAATGATTCTCCATTAAATAGGCGGTAAAATTTCATTTTTAAAAAAATACATCATTTATCTAAAAAATTATTTTTGTCCTTATATTATGTCTAAGAAACACGAAATATGAATGTTAAAATTATAGAGGATATATATAAAATTATAAATGTAGTTAATACTATTCATAACCACTTTTTGAACAGCTATTTCGGTAAGTTGTGGTGCGCTCGAACTCATTGTTGCGCGTAGTGCAAGTTATTGAATTACTTTTAAGAGATAACATACTATGAAATCATGGGGTGTTACATTCTCCCCTCCTTTAATAAATTTCATCCTCACAATTTGATATTTTTCTTCCAAAATAAAATGTTAAAAATAGAAAAATACGTTTGTTGAAAACCCACATATAAAATTGGGTTAATTAAATTTACTCTTAATAAGAGGGAAATAGAAATGAAAATGTCACCACCAAATTATGATCTCAATTAAAAAAACATTGGTGGAAATTGGAAACACATAATTGGAGGAAAACGTAAATATTTATATGGAGTGATTGAGTACATCAATCACAAACAAGTGTAAAATTGAGTGTCTCAAAGCCATCAATCTATGATGATTTAAAATATCGTCATTTCAACAAAATATAAGGTATTAGGATAACACATTTTTTGTTTTAAGATCCCTTCCCAAATTTTTAAGAATTAATTTAGTCATAGAATAAGAGGATAAAATATACTTGACATTTATAGTTTCATCCTTCAACTAATGCATTCCACAAACTCATCTATCACAAAAAATGATTTCAAAATAAAATATTCTATTTATCCTAATCATATAGTGATCCAAAAATAATGAATTCATAATTAACCTATAAGACCTTCTAAAAAACTAAATTATTCCATCCAGGACATCACATAGGGTAGTGGTAGGTGATTCACCCTTGTAGCCCTTCGGTTGCGAGTTCAAGACTCGTGGCCTTGGTGGACACGACTGGTTGTCGCCCGACCTTTGGGTTGTCCTTTTTATGACGATCCAAATATAAACATAACAATTGTATCCAATTTCAAACATAATACATTCCAACCTTTAGAAATTTCCAAAATACATCTATCCAAACTCACAGTCCAAAATTTATAAAGAAGTTATACACAATGAAGGTCCTTTTTCCATGTAATAGCATGTGAACACATTCATCATGTATTCTTTTAAAACATGATAACACCCTGAATTACAATAAAACCTTATTTATTACATTCTTGCTCCCTTATTCTTTATAGAATACTGGATATATTCCTTATGTCCAAATTTTTTGAATATTCCATCAATAATGAAATAAACGAACTACTAATCAGTTCCAAGGAAGTTTAGAATATCCAATATAATTTATCCAAATCAACCATCTCTTATTCCAAAATCACTATCTCATTATTAGGACTATAATAAGGATTACCTTTCCATCAACCATGTATTTTTCAAAAAGTGTAGATTACTATTAAGTTACTTTTCATAGAACCGTATAATCTAAAATCCTCAATAAAATAGTACTAGAGTACAATCCTTATTTAGCTCTATAATTCATATAACCATTATATTTTTGATACAACACTCAAATGAAATAATTCTATAATAGAAACATAAGAACACTAGTCATTACTCTTCATCTGAGGTAGTATCATAACCTGATTATTATCCAATAGCATCATTTTTTGTATACTTTGATGATTGGGACATTGATTTGCGTAGTGTCCCAAAACCTTGCAGATAAAGCATTTTACATTTGAAACGTTTTTCTTACCCTTGAAATAACGTACATGGTTTCCTTTTTCTCTATAATTATAACAAATTCCCATTCCCATCAAGCATTTACCAAGGTGATTCTTTCCACATTTATCACATATGAGAAAATCCTTCTTTCCCCTCTTCTATTTATCCATCATTATCTCTACCATATTTTTCTTCCCTTGCTTCCATTCAAAGCCATAGGACTCACGAAATTCTTCACATATCTTATTAGGACATGATTTTATTTCTTCAACTGTTGAGAATAATTGGGAGACTATTTACCTTATAAATGTTGGCTTAATACCATGAATGATATGATCATTATTACTCTTTGGATCATACGTATTGCTGGAGTTCCCATTCCTTCTACTGGGCACTATTTCTATATAATGGCAGACAATAGGTTAGTTTATGAATCGCAATGAATAATTCCAAACTTGTAAAAAACCTAACGTAAATTTAATAGTTTATGGATATAATATATAATCATAAAAATATTTTCTTTGAGGAGGTATATACTCATAAATATTTCATAAGGATTTGTAAAGAAAATGAGAATTATCCTAAGAATATCCCACAGGAGTGTCGTAACCAAGAGTGAAACAAGGCCCGTTGTCATGCACCAGTTCTGATTTGAGACTAGCTTAAAGCAGTGTTTTTTGTTTTTACCCTAGGTACATCTATGCCAGAGCCACCTCTACCTGCTCGTATCCAAATAGGGATGTATTTTCATGGAAAACTCAAAAAAATCACCACAATACCAATATTCTAGGAAGTTCTTCTATAATAATCCTCAAAGTATATCTTAGGGTAATGTTCTCTAATCTGAGTATATCTAAATTTATATTCCAAGGTATGTACTAATCTTCCACTGATACCAACTACAACGCCCCGATACTAGTTACCCGGAGTTGGTGCATTATTACATAACATTGGCATGATAACAAGGAATCAAGTATCAAAAGACAGATCAGTTAAGCAGTCGTGGAAAATATATTACATACATGAACGTTACATTACACTTTATAACATAAAACACAAAAAAATCCTTTAATAAGACCATTATTCCCTTATCTTAACCCTATATCAAAAACCTAAAACACTTCTAGGTATTTTGGGAAAATAAAACATAATAAAGGGGTGAGCTCAGATGCTCATAAGGGTAAATAATTTAGCAAAAACTATATAATATTAAGGGAATATGTGTAATAAAAACAATATCATTTTAAACATAAACGAGAACATAATATGGAAAAAATAAATCTAACATTACCATATAAACATGCACATGGATATTCTACTAGTCGAATAATCACATGTAATAACTAATTTCATAATGAGGGAATGTATAGTACCAGACATTAATTTCTGTGCCAAGGCCTTGTGCCAAGACCTAGGGGATAATTGTAACCGGACCCCAACCGGGAGAGCCTCTATAACCGGACTCCAACCCGGAGAGCCTCTGTAACTGGACTCCAACCCGGAGAGCCTCTATAACCAGAATCCAACCCAGAGGGTCTGCTATAACTGGACCCCAACTCGGAGGGCTTACTTTTACCAGTCCCCAAACTAGAACATACCAGTCCAATACATTCATCTTAAGAAAAGGTTGAAATAAAACATAAACATTCATATTAAAACTAGCATACGAAATGTCAATACTTTAACCATAAACCATTAATTCCATAAAAATACCTCATCTATAGTCAGATGTGTCTCAAAAACTTAAATAAAATATAAAATATTTTCATCATAATAGATCAACCTCGATCAAGAATAATATCCCATAAAGGATGTTGACATAGTTGAAAATGTTCAGTAAAAATCATTGATAGAAATATCCCTTTTTCAGGAAATCATTTAAAAGTCATATAAAGGAAGTCATTTAAAAGATTTTGTTGAATCAAAGAATCCCATACCACTTTGAATCTTTTTAAAGGAATTAACATTTTAAAATATTCATGCTCATATAAATAAATCCATAAAACCATTTTCAAAACATGGACATTAATGAGAAAGGTTTAGAAGAATAAATATTTAAAACAATTAAAACAATGTTTTAGTAAAAAGTCCCTTAAAAATAATTCCTTGGAAAAAAAATTTATGAAACATGTTCATGGATAATAAATATGTCCTAGTAGATACATACGTAAAAAATCCTCAGATAATAAAGAGATTGTGAAATTAACCCTTACCTTGTACTTTTCTTTAGTAAAGGGTACGTTTAACCTCTTGTATAAACACCGTAGTATGTTATTAAATTATACCAGAACCATATTAATATTTATGATACTGTACATGATTCATTTATTACTTTATAATACCCATTTAATAATAATTTCCATGTAAAATTTATATTTCGGGTAATAATTTATCTCTTTATCGTACATATTTTTAACTTGTTACTCTTGATTGTATCACATAGATCATGATTTAAATACTTCCATAATATAAAACATGATTTATATATCATATATATTTAGAATATAAATATGTATAATAGACATATATATGAAATGGAAAACATCGTTTACGGAGACGGTAGGCCATACGTATGCATAAATGTTGTTTCCGTTTTCATATCCTATTGAACGGAACTAAGTGAATAAGATATATGTAAGTATATATATATATATATCCAGTATCATTATTTTTTCATATATTATATACTTATTAATGATATATATTTTTATAATCATCGTTGAATGGTGAATGTGGAAATGAATCTAATCGTATCGTGGAGACGGTAATTCTTACGGACGCACGAGCGAAAATATCATTATATTGATTGTGAAATCATATGTAATTTGATGGTATATCATATATATATAATAATTAACATGTTATATTTATTATTTACATCAGTTATAGTCATTATTATACCCATCTAAATAATGAAGTGTTTGAATAACAAACTACACCACGAAGTGGAGATGGTAATCTGTACGTATACACGTATGGTGACTTTGTCATTTATAGGATGGATAGAGTAATGAAAATGGTTGTACAATTTTTATAATAACATCACCGTATATATAATATACTTGAGTTTTTATTTTATAATGGAAACAACAAAGAATGAGGAAGTGGAAGAAGAAAAGAACTTGAAAGAGATGATGAAATGTTTACTTCTTCTTCAGGTTCTTCCTTTTAATTTGATCCAAAGGGATCCTTAGGTTGGCTTTAGAACCAAAGAAGGAATACATGAAGAAGTTAGGAAAGTTGTTAGGATATTTAGTCAAAGTTCGGCTGAGCCAGAAGGATTTGTAGGTGTGAAATTAATATAATGGGAATTTCCCTTTTTATATGAGACGTGAGGGTCACTTTAGGAAAAGATTGAAATATTATTTTATAATAAAATAATTTTCGTCTTATAAAGGCTCGAAAATGAATTATTTAAATGATAAGGTGATTATGGGTTGAAAAACGTTCAAAAAATAGGTTTTATATAGGTTTAGGTCATCATACTAACCTTATCATTTAGATTTAACTCTTAGTTAAATAGTTTGACATTTACCATGCCTCTTTGTATTTTTATATTATATGGTTAACAAACATACTATAAAATTCCAATCATACACCAAGTGGTTAATTAATGTCATATATATTATTATATAAGTCTTTTGGCCAAACCTTATATTTTTAAGACAATTATATCATTTAATAATATAATATTTCTTTTAAAAACACAATTATGTCAATTTTGACACTCTTTAGTATTTGATTTTTTTGAAAGCCATTAAATTGTTATCAATTAGAATAAAATTTATCTAACCAACCTTAACATGTTATAATAACCTAGAAAGTTAGTGGAATTCACCAGAAGTTTCAATTTACATTTATTTGGATATTTATAATATCAATTATTTTAATCCTTTATTAATAAGGTAATTACTACATCATCATTGTGTCATAAATAAATTAAATTATTTAATGTATAAAATAATAAATAAAATACTATTATGTAGGAAATTTTGTAAGATTTCAGATCAATATTTATAGTAAAATTTATCTTTTTTATAACTTTATATTAAAAAAATTTTAGTTATTATATATTGAATTTAACTCTTTTAACTCTTCTTTAAACAAAATAATAATAAATGTCTTTATCTTATCCAAGTAGACCAAATAGGGTCATATTTTATTCCTAAGAATCTTTTCGGTCGAACTATACTTATCCAATAGAATTAGGATATGTGGTGTGGTAATTATGATATCATTTTTACCCTTAATTACCCAATTTACTTTTAACGGTGGTAACTAAAAGTCAAAAGGTACTATTCACCAAAAATTATTTTCATCTTATTAAACCACATTTAACTTACTCATTTTAACCATGTCTCTCATATTTTTGAAATTAAACTCACAGAAGCGGTAAAATTATGTTTTATGCCAATTTTCCAATGCTCCTAGGAGGTGGGTAAAAGACGGTAAAATGTTCAATAAAATTATTATATATCAAACATATTATAAAATGACTCCAATGAATTACATTAACATATATAGGTATTATGTATCTATTTTTACCTGAAATAAATTTAAATAAAACAAATAATTATTTGAACCAAAAGTCAGTTTCTTCCAATAACACGGTGTTTTTCACTATTTATAAAAAATTGAATGTTTTCAAAAAAATTCCAAAACTTAACCCTAAGATAATTTTGATATTATGAATTCAAAAATGAATTCTATTTTACAAAATTAAATATATAAAAGTTTCATTTATTAATTTAAAATAAATTTTGTTGTCAAAACCAAAAGGCGAGATTTTAAAAAGTAAAAACAATCAAATGATTGACATATGTTTCTGTCAAATTTAAATATCAAATTACTTATAATGAACTACATTGTATTAAATGAAAAAAATATAGTCTAATTATACATACAAACCATTCAAATGTATAATTTAACACTATAAATTATTTCGATTAAAAACGTTATTTTGAATTAAAATTTAGTATTTTTCAGTGTTCATCAAAAAATTAAAGTTACCAGAAAAGTACCAAAAAATTATCCAACATAAATTTTTATGTCCTAATTCTAAAGAAAATTTTATTTCATAAAAGGTTCAAATATTTGTTTTAAAAAATTCTCCATTAAATAGTTGGTAAAATTGAATTTTTTAAAAAATAATTCTTTTTTCTGAAAAATTGAATTTGACTTTAAATTATGTCTAAGAAACACAAAATATTAATGTTAAAATTATATAGGATATATATAAAATGAAAAAGGTAGTTAATACTATTCATAACCGCTTTATGAATGGCTTTTTTGGTATTTCATGGTGCGCTCGAACTCGTTGTTGCGCGTAGCACAAGTTATTAAATTACTTTGAAGTGATAACATACTATGAAATCTTGGGGTGTTACACCTATCTAGGTAAGTCCCCTCCTGAGTTGTGGATTTCTCTAAATTAATCAAGTGTTTCACCTTAACTCTAGTCTTAGTTCCAATGAGTCTTCTCCCATGAATGAATATTTCAAAATCACCTTCACAAGAATCTTCTTTAATTTCCCGAAATTTCACCAAAATATTTTTAGTGCGTCAATTTTAATCCATGTGATTGAGATAATTCCCTCAACCTAATTTCCCCCCCCCCACGTTTTTTAAATTAATTCTATAATTATTTTGATAACTATTTTCTTTATTTTCTAACTATTAATTCTTTAAAATTCATGGTGGTCCAACTTTTTAATGATTTCCATCTTCCATTATTTAAATCATTTTGTCCATTTTAAAACCAACACCCACAAGCATCTTTATCATTATCTTCTATTCATCCTATTATTCTCATAATAGATGACAAATTACATTGTTAATTGTCATGAAGGAACTCTAAAATGGAATCAAGGAATCATATTCTTCATCACATTATTTACTCAAAATATTGATCTTGGATTCTTATTCTAGATCCAAACCATGATTAACATCAAGATTCCCAGTTAAAACTCTTTTCTTCACTCGAACACCACTATCTGGATTCAATACATTTGAATCCAATTCTCATTCACTATTGATTAATAACTAATCATCAAATAAACATCTCAACTAGTCATCCATGATGAACTATCACGCAAACCTAATTTGACAATTTTTTATGAACCTGATGTAAACTAATATTATATCCTACATCTGTAAAATTTGTGAACCATCAAGTTCGTCTTCTTTTAGTTAAATTTGAAACAATAAAAAATATCCTAAAAATGAAAATATTCAATATACAAAATTATATATTGAAGTTAGAAATCGATCAATATACTCCTTTAGGAACATCCTTGGTTTTGGTGTATATTATTTCATCTAAAACTAATTAATGGTTGACTCAAAACCATGGATTGGTTTTCTGAAAGAATAATCTTCTTTAGTGAAACTCAAGAAATGTTATTCCTTTTTTATTGGTCGACCTATATTGATTAATTTTCAATAAGACTAATAAAATCTTCTACTATTTGAATAATTTATTTATCCTAAGAAAAAAAGATTTTCTTATGATCCATTTTACTATTATGAAACCTATTTATTCTCACATTGTTGTAGGAGAAAGTGGTACACCTATGTTGCTACTCTCCACTCTTCTATCCTGATAACATCACCATGTAACTCTTTTCTAATTTCTTTTCTATTTGAGTCTTAGTTCATTTTGACAAACTGAAGATAAATACTTGTGAAAAAAATTCAATAAATAATATAGTGAATTAAATTATTATGTTTTTCAAAACATAATCGAATTGAATATTCATTTATAAGCATCAAAATTTTAAATTTGAAATTTATTTCAAAAAATATATTCAAAATAAAAACCATGGAACACTAGAAAAAATCTAATAACCACATCCTTTCAAAATAAATAAAAAACATATGTAATCATAATTCCCCTAAAAACCAATTAATGATTTATAAAAATATGGAAAATACATAACAAAAAGTTGACCAATTAAGCACAAAAATTTTTCTTTTTCATTTATATATTCAAAGAAATTTATTTTCAATATGAAATGATAGTTAATTAACATATTCCCATTTAAAACTCATTTTATCAACGAAAAAATTAGAATTTACTTAAAATAGATGTGGAAAATATGTATCACAATAAATTCATAGAAAATTCCCCCACACATAATGTATTTTTTTAATGTGATCTGTTAAACATATTTGGTGAATGGATTTTCATCAAAAAAACAAAATAATTATATTGCCTAATCGGAAGGGATATTGAAATAAGTTTTCCCCTAAGAGATCTCACATGTTATTAATTTGGATTACTCCCTATGAAGTTCAAGGGATTAGGAAAAATTTGGCATCCAATTTTTACAAAAATGAATGAATTTGAAAATTCTAGGACATTATCCAACATCATATTTCATTCAAACAATATTTAAAATTTACCATTATCTCCATGGTTAGTATACACACATACATTAATAGAATAGAATAATTTAACACAACTGATGGATAATTGATCGTAATAATTAAC
This sequence comes from Viscum album, assembly GCA_963277665.1. Lineage (NCBI taxonomy): Eukaryota > Viridiplantae > Streptophyta > Magnoliopsida > Santalales > Viscaceae > Viscum > Viscum album. Next base: position 1,815,462,420 of record OY728140.1, on the reverse strand, counting down.
AGGATAGTACAGTTAAACTCATAGAAACTATTTATCATAAAAATATCAACCCGAATTAGGATTTCATTTTCAATTCATTTGAATTCAAAGGTATTTAGTTTAAATATAATATGTAAGACAAAATTAAATTAAAATTTTAAAATTCCCCAAAATATAGTACAAAAAAATTTAATTAACCAATAAATATAAAATATTTTACAAAATTGAATCTTTGTAGAAATGGAAATGATATAATCCCTAAAACATAGAAAATATATAAAGACCCAGAAATTTAAAGGAACTTTTTTTTAAATACTTTGGAATTTTACAAGTCTCTGGCTTCTGAACGCACTTGATTCCGAGGCCCGGGGTGCCCGGAATCAATTTCCGAAGTTTAGCTCGGGTAAGTTCAGTGAATGAACAAGCGGGTTTTTCTAACTTTTGAACCGGTGCTCGGATTTAATATCTAAGGGAACCGATGAACTCACAGCGCCGGTAGTTTCTTAAGGGGACACATACCATAGTTGCATTCTCAATGGAGGAGAAGATAATTTTTGGGGGTTTATTTAAAAAAGTAAATAAAAATTGTCAGAATGATTTTTATTTCTTAAGGTGGTTTTTCCCTCCCATGGTTAGTTAAGAATGGGGTCCACATCCACTTAACTACCCAAGTGTGGGTGTTAGATAGGTGGAGGCATGCATGAGCCCCACTATTTAATTTCCTCTAATCTCATTAAGAACCCCCCATTAATTTTCAAACCCCCCATTTAACTACCAACGCGTTTAATAATGGGGAACCTTCCCTCTCCCTTCTTAAATTAATTGTCATCACGTTTTATTTAATGTGATGAATTATTTATCGGAGAGTTTATTTTCATGTATAATAAATTAATAGGATGAACATATTATTTTATTAAGGAGGAGGGATTCGTTGTGCGAGGAAGAACGAAGAAGAACATCGGCCTCTGACAAAGAACGACGAAGAACGCATGATCCTCGAAGATCGACGACGTGCCACCCTTTCTCTTCTCTGCAAAAAGAGAGGAGATGCTGCTTCCTCCTAGGAATTCTCCGACGAAGCCTACAATCCAATTCCCCATGACGCAGTCTACCGCAACACCAACATCCAACATCAACTATTGAGGTAGGGGGGAAATTTGAATATTCTTCTTTTATGAGAATTATACCCTTGGGATGGCGTGTATTTATTTGGTAATTCTTTGAACCACTAATGTGGTGGGTGCGGACTAACGAACAAGTCTGAACCCACAGATCCTTTGTTCATGATGTGTGGAATAATTGGCGATGAAGAAGCGAGACTGAAATGGAAATTGGAAGCCTTCGCAGTGATGTATGGGACCCGAGACGACTGCTGGCGTAGACAGGAGTGAAATTGGACCACCGGAATCACTCTGTTGGCCCCCAGAAGTCACCGGCGGCTAGAGGCTGCGGCCGGCACCGGCCGGCTGCTCGGAGGAGGCGGAACCCCGGCACACCGCCGGCAAGATCCCATCGCAGCAGAAGCCGCAGTAGTGAGGCATGGGATCTCGCGGCCGCGCGAGATCCAGGGGAGACGCGGTGTCGGTCGCCGCATTCGTGGAACGCAAAGGGGGGACCGCGTCCCCCCTGCTCGGCCCACTAGCCGAGCCAGCTCACCCCCCAGCTTGGCTGGGGCGGGTCATGCGGACCGGGCTGGGTTGCGCCCAGCAGGGCCGGGCCGGACCCGGACACGGTTTAGGATGACCCAGGGGGGTTGGGTCGGGTCGGACCGGGCCCAGACCCCCCACTTCGAACTGTTTTCGGTCTTTTCCCATAACTAAAGCTACAATCCTCTGATCGACGCACCTTCAGATGCGTAGGAATCCTTGGATTGAGAAGGTCATTTTTGTATATAACACTAGAGGTTTTGGAAAAGTTTGGGTATTCTCGGGTTGGTTCGATCCCAAAACCAACCGGGCCCTTGTAGGGAAAATTCTTATAACTTAAGGACCGGACGTCTGTTTGACGTGTCGTCAACTGTGTTGAATTCATCTTGATGAGATGGTCCTTTTAGATTACTCTTATTGAGGTTTGGATGCATCTGTAGTATGGTCGGGTTGGTTTTAGCTTAAAAACCAACCGGGCCCCTGGGACGGAAAAGCCAATAACTCTCAAACCGGGCATCCGATTTACGCACCATCTATCAAGTTGGGTTTCTTTTGATGAGATGGAACATTGGGATACATAAACTCTGGACTTCGTGATAGTTTGTGTATCGACTCTCTCTCTTTCTCGATGAGTGGACCTTCCCAGAATCAATCAGGCTGTGTGCGGGAACCCTAGAGCTGGCTGCGACTGCGACGATGACAACTACACTTGGATCCTCCATGGGTTCGGTAGCGAGGACGACTGTACTTGGATCCTCGGTGGGTTCGCCAACGACAAATACCATACTATAATCCTCCATGGGTTCGATGATTATGACTATTGTTCTTGTATCCTATGGGGGTCCGGCAGTATTGACCTCTGTACTTGTATCCTGTGTGGGTCCGGTAGAGTACCTGGTATTGTATCCTTTTTGGTTCTGACGGCTTAGTTGGTCTTATATCCTATGTGGGTTCGACATCTTAGATGAATCAATGGCTACATCTGATCATCTATATCACCTTACGAAGTGTATACCTGTGTGAGCTGAGTCTTGATTCTCAATCATTATCATCGATGTGATTGACTTGCTTTCTAGTGTGGATTGAGTTGTGTTTTCCTGTGTGGACTGGGTTGTGCATGGGCTCAAGAGTTGGAGCCATTTTTTAAGTGATGAATTAGGTATATTTATGGGCATATACCAAAGTAGAGTTGTTTGGTACTTCGTGATTGTACCTTTCCTTTGTGGTTTATCCTTCATGGATTCTGGGAGACCTTCAGGGGTCTCGGGGTCCCTACTGAGTATCGTATACTCACCCCTGCATAGGCTATGCCCGCACTACGTTGTGTTGGATGCAGATGATGGACATCACTGATCGAGGTGGAGGCTCGTGGAGCTGGACGGTATCCGGTGGTGGAACACTTTGTGGGACGTACATGGAGCGGGCGGCCAGACCCGAGGAGTTGAGGAGACTATCTGTACCCACCCATCAGGTGGGATTTTTGGAGGATGACTCGGTGTTGTGGATTTACTTACTATTTTTGTACTTCCTTTTTTTGTTGTACTGTACTTTCATTTGGATTTGTATACTAGCCCATTTACTTTTCAGCACTTACCTTGTACCCAGTTTCACTTACTGCTTAATTCATTTTCGTACTCTGTTGTGTTTTTTTTACTATATAAAAAGGCAATGCCTTCCCTTTTCGGGATTTGCGTTGTTGGTGCTAGTCACTAGCCCCAAGCCTATGGAAGGCAGGCTTGGGGTATTCAAGTCATAGGCCCCGAGGACGGGTCGTGAAAAATTGGTATCAGAGGAGTCGGTTCAACCGCAGGACTTAGGACTCTGATATTTTCTATTCTGTGAAGTAATAGTGTTAAGCGTACTGAGTGTGGTTTTCAGTTCAGGGGGTCCAGTGTTGGTGTGTTGGCTGACGTATCCATACACTAGGACCCTGACTTCTGATTTCTGACTCAATGCACGAAAACACTGATTACGTGTGTGTTTTCTTTTAAAAAGGTTTCTTTGTGATTACTTGTGTTATCTCACCAGGTATACTGTACTAACCGTGGTGCACCTATTTCTTTTCAGGATGACCCCACGAAGGTAGCCATATGGGGTTCCTAGTTACATATGGGATGGCAGCCCACTGAGCTACGAGGCCTCGGTACAGGGACCCATTACAGCGGAGGCACTAGCAGTACCTCTACCCGCTGAGCCACCGATGCTACCCGCCCCAGCGGTGGAGAGTGAACGCCTCCTGAGCGCATTGCACGAGTTTCAGAGACAGAGGCCGCCCAGGTTCTGCAGAGAGACGGACCCTCAGGCATCCAAGGATTGGCTGGAGGCCATCGTCAGAGTATTCAGACTGGTAGGGACACCATTAGATCGTATGGTGGTCCTTACCATGAGTCTCCTGCATGCAACATCAGGTAGATGTTGGAGCATGATGCTCCAGGTGCACGATGAGGCATCTCTTCTATAGACGGACTTCGAGAGCCTCTTCTGCTCGGAGTTTGTTCCAGCCACCCTTCGTGCGGTGCGAATCTAGGAGTTACTACAGCTATGGTAGAGCAGTATATCAGTAGCCCAGTACTCGGCGAGATTTACCGACCTCTCGCTCTACTCCACGGACATGGTATGTGACCCATTCTTCCGGGCCCAGACCTTTGATCAAGGACTGAGGCATGATATCAGAGCATTGACGATTCCCCTCAGCATCCCGACATAGGGGGGTGCTGGAGCGAGCCCTGTTAGTAGAGAGCATTCTCGCCAAGCAGCCATCAGCAGCGAGACCCACCACAGGACGGCATAAACCAGAGTCTTCTGCAGCTGGAAGTCGACAGATGACGCAGGGGTCCAATCGGACCAGGCCGTCTGGTGGGTGACCTCAGGACACGGGTTTGGCTGTGTGGGGCACATGGTACAGAGCCAGTCTTACGAGGATAAGACAATGCTATGCATGTGGAGGGCAGGTCCATATGGTTCGTAACTGCCCGACACACCATGCAGACAAGCAGCAGACAGTGTAGGGACCTCCCATGCAGAGGCAGAGGTTCGACTGTGGCGGTCCTCAGGGAGCAGGCGGACGAGGAAGAGGAGTTGGTCGAGCAGCATGTGGTGGAAGATGCTTCGCGGCTCTACCACCACCACACCCAGGAGGTCCACCCCGACCACAGGGAGCTGGAAGGCAGAGCCATGCTCGGCTCTAGGTAGCGGAGGCCTATGACCACGGAGCACCTAACATGATTCAAGGTACTATCTGTGTCTACTCCACCCTTGCTGTAGTTCATATAGACACAGGTGCGAGTCATTTTTTTATTGTCGCTACCCTTGTTCGGAGCTCAGAGATTCTGACGGAGTCGTTGGCTTGATCCTTGCATCCAGAGGCTCCTACGGGAGCTGACTCGATGATTACCCACTGGTGCCGGTAGGGTGAAATTACTCTAGGAGGCGAGAGCTTCAACTGGGATCTTCTTGTAGAGGCGTCGAGGCCTTACGACGTCATCTTGAGTATGGACTGGTTATCTACAGTCCATGCTTAGATCGATTGTATTAGGTGTAAGGTGTGGTGTGTCTGCATGGATGGGACCATTTTCACCTTCACCTGTGAGAAGGGAACCTTCGCAGCACAGAATGGACTTACGCAGAGGAGAGGGCAGCTGATCACACATCAGTTGGCTAGTCTCATCCTCGGAGGATTTGACGTGCGGAGTCCGGGATTTCCTGTTGTGGTGGATCAATATGCGGACGTTTTTCCGGATGATGTCCCAGGACTACCTCCACATAGGGAGGTAGATTTCTATATAGACATGTACACCGGGACATCACCGATATCTACTCCAGCATATCGAATGGATTCAACCGATCTTCGTGAGATGCGGGTATAGCTGGAGGACTTATAAGGGAAAGGCTTCATCCAACCCAGTGTTTCACCAAGGGCTTCTTCTATTCTAATCTCCAAGAAGGCAGATGGTAGCTTGCGACTATGTGTAGACTACCGTCGCCTGAACCAGGTGACCATGAGGAACAAATATCTACTTTCGAGGATTGATGGCCTCTTCGATCAGCTCAGGGAAGCACATTAGTTCTCAAGGATAGACCTCAGGTCAGGCTATCATCCGCTTCGAGTTTGGGACGAGGATGTGCAAGAAGACGGCCTTCATGTGTTGATATGTCCACTATGAGTTCTTGGTCATGCCCTTCGGGGTGATGAATTCTCCAGTAGTGTTCATGAGCCTCATGAACAGGATCTTCTAGCCCTACCTCGATCAGTTTTTCATAGTCTTCATTGACGACATACTAATTTACTTGACTACTATGGAGGAGCATGCCAACCACTTACCGGTTGTACTAGATACACTCTGGGAGCACCAGCTTTATGGTAAGATCTTGAAGTGCTAGTTCTGGATTCGAGAGGTTCACTTCTTGGGTCATGTCATCTCAGAGGCGGGAGTTGTAGTGGATCCCACGAAGGTCGAGGCGGTACTTTCTTGGGAGTCTCCCAGGAGCGTGATGGAGGTGTAGAGTTTCCAAGGTATGGCTGGGTATTATCGGAGATTTGTGCCAGACTTCTCCAGAGTTTCATCACCGCTTACAGCTTTGACGAAGAAGGGGAAACCCTTCATGTGGTCAGACAGATGTTAGCAGAGCTTCCAAGAGCTGAGGCGGAGATTTACTAGTGTGCCCATCTTGAGGCTGCCGGAGGAGGGCGTAGGTTACGTACTTTACTGCGATGCATCAGGGACTGAACTCGGGTGTGTCCTGTGCAAGAGCGAGCAGTGATCGCCTATGGTTCACGGCAGTTGAGGCCACACGAGTAGAGCTTGTCCACTCATGACCTGGAGTTAGCAGCAGTGGTCTTCGCCCAGAAGACGTGGAGACACTATCTAATGGGCGAGCGTTTTTTATTCAACTCTGAACACCAGAGTCTCAGGTACATTTCCTTGCAGAAGGACCTAAACCTGAGACAGCGCCGATGGCTCAAGTTCCTTCAGGATTATGACATTGAGATTGTCTATACTCATGGGAAGGGGAACGCTATGGCTGATGCTCTCCGCAGGATATCAGGCATTCAACAACTTGGAGAGGCGACAAAGCATTTATCCACCTTGGAGATATCATCTGTGGATAGAGATGGGGTAGCCTATCTTCAGTCCCTCACAGTCACTACTCCACTACATCAGCGGGTCAGAGAGGTACAGCGTGTGGATGTTGACTGTGAGGCGCGACGTGCTCAGATATCCTCAGGGATGGCACTTTATGGATTCTCTAAAGGCGGGGGGCACATCATCCTCTTCAGGGGATGTACCATGGTACTAGTTACACTACAGGAGGAGGTGATGAGGGAGTTCCACACTTCCCCTCTAGCGGTACATCCTGGAGTAGCGAAGATGTACCAGTACCTTAGACGGCAGTATTGGTGGTCGGGTATGAGGAGGGTTGTAGCAGAGTTCATTTCACGATGCCTCACTTTCCAGCATGTGAAGGCGGAGCACCAGGTATTTACAGGCTTGGTACATCCCTTAGAGGTTCCGGAGTGGAATTGGGATGGGATATCCATGGATTTTGTGATGGGGCTTCCACGTACTTCTAGAGGACACAACACCATAAGGGTGATCGTAGATCGACTCACCAAGTCAGCTCACTTGTTACCGATTAGAGAGCAGGGCTCAGTAGAGATCTTGGGACGCCTCTACGTTCAAGAGATCGTACGGCTTCATGGTGTTCCATCGTCTATCATCTCCAATCGAGATGCTCACTTTACTTCCCGGCTTTGGAAGGGGTTACAGGAGGCCTTTGGGATGTAGCTACACCTTATCACTCCCTTTCACCCACAGACGGATGGCCAGACGGAGAGGACCATTCAGACACTTGAGGACATGCTCTGTGCATGTGTACTTGACTTTGGTCGTAGCTAGAGAGATCATCTACCCTTGTTGCAGTTTGCGTACAACAACAGCTACCACTCCACCATTAGGATGGCACCTTACGAGGCACTCTACAGCAGACCATACTGATCACCTCTATGCTGGACTGACCCTGGGGAGTCATCACTCATAGGACTAGAGATGGTTCAGGATACGACGGAGAAGGTAGAGATCATCCAAGAGAAGATGAGAACTGCACAGAGCATACAGAAGTCCTATTCTGATAAGAGGCAGAGTCCACTGGAGTTCAAGGATGGTGACCACATTTTCTTATGGGTCTCACCTCGAAATGGATTACGGAGATTTGGTCGTGGTGGAAAGTTATCTCTGTTCTTCATCGGACCATTCCATGTCCTCAGCAGGGTATGTGAGGTGGCTTACTGCCTGGCCCTTCCACCTCAGTTGCACCGGGTGCATGAAGTCTTTCACATGTTATTAATTTGGATTACTCCCTATAAAGTTCAAGGCATTAGGAAAAATTTGGCATCCAATTTTTACAAAAATGAATGAATTTGAAAATTCTAGGACATTATCCAACATCATATTTCATTCAAAAAGTATTTCAAATTTATCATTATCACCATGGTTAGTATACACACATACATTAATAGTATAGAATAATTTAAAACAACTGATGGACAATTGATCTTAATAATTAACAAGATATTATAGTTAAACTCATATAAACTATTTATCAATAAAAATATCAACCCGAATTAGGATTTCATTTTCAATTCATTTGAATTCAAAGGTATTTAGTTTAAAAATAATATGGAAGTTAAAATTAAATTAAAATTTTAAAATTCTCCAAAATATAGTATAAAAAATTGTAATTAACCAATAAATATAAAATATTTTAAAAAATTGAATCTATGTAGAAATGGAACTGATATAATCCCTAAAGCATAGAAAATATGTAAAGACCCAGAAATTTCAAGGAATTTTTTTTTAATTACTTTGGAATTTTACGAGTCTCTGGCTTCTGACAATACTTGATTCCGAGGCCCGGTGTGCCTGGAATCAATTTCTGAAGTTTAGCTCGGGTACGTTCCGTGAATGAACAAGCGGGTTTTTCTAACTTTTGAACTGGTGCTCGGATTTAATATCCAAGGGCACCGATGAACTCGCAGTGCCGGTAGTTGTTTAAGGGGACACTTACCGTAGTTTCATTCTCAATGGAGGAGAAGATAATTTTTGGAGGTTTATTTAAAAAGTAAATAAAAATTGTCAGAACGATTTTTATTTCTTAAGGTGGTTTTTATTAAGGAGGAGGGATTAATTGTGCGAGGAAGAATGAAGAAGAACGCCGGACTCTGACGAAGAATGAAGAAGAATGCATGATCCTCGAATATCGACGATGCGCCACCCTTTCTCTTCTATGCAACAAGAGAGGAGATGCTGCTTCCTCCTAGGCACACTCCAACGACGCCTACAATCTTATTCCCCATGATGCAGTCTATCGTGACACCGACGTCCCACATCAACTGTTGAGGTAGGGGGAAAATTGTATATTCTTCTTTTATGAGAATTATACCCTCAGCATGGCAAGTATTTATTTAGTGATGCTTTGAACCACTAACGCGGTTGGTGCGGACTAACGAACAAGTCTGAACCCACCGCTCCTTTGTTCTTGATGTGCGGAATAATTGGAGACGACGAATTGGGACCGAAATGGAAATTGGAAGCCTTCGTAGTGATGTATGGGACCTGAGACGACCGCTGGCACCAACGAGAGAGAAATCGCACTACCGGAATGACTCCGGTGGCACGCAAAAGTCACTGGCGGTGCGGCTCGGCGGCGTGGTAGTGCCGGCGGCTGGAGGCGGCGGCCGGCACCGGCCGGCCCCCCAGAAGCGGTGGCACCCCGGCGTGCCCCCAGAAGGAGCCCATCGAGGATGAAGCCGTGGCGGCAAGGCATGGAATTCCATGGCCGCGCGGGATCCAGGTGAGACGCGGCATCAGTCTCTGTGTCCGTGGAACGAAAAGCGGGGACATCGTCCCCCATGCTCGGCTAGCTGGCTGAGCCAGCGCACCCCCCCCCCCCCGCCGGGCCGGGGAAGGTCGCATGGACCGGGCCAGGGACGGTCGCGTGGACCGGGCTGGGCCGCGACTGGTCGGGGCGGACCCAGACCCGAGTCGGGTCAACCCGGTTCGGGCCGACCCAGGGGGGGTCGGGCCGAATCGGACCTCGCCCAGACCCCCCACTTCAGACTATTTTCGGTATTTTGCCCATAACTGGAGGCAATGACCTCTGATCGACTCACCGTCAGTTTCATAGGAATCCTTGGATCGAGACGGTAATTTTGGTATATTACACTTGAGGTTTTGGAAATGTTTGTGTATGGTCGGGTTGGTTCGAACCCGAAACCAACCGGGCCCTTGGAGCGAAAACGCTTATAACATAAGGACCGGACGTCTGTTTGATGTGCCGTCAACTTCGTTGAATTCCTCTTGATGAGATGGTCCTTTTGGATTACTCTTCTTGCGTTTTGGATTCATCTGGAGTACATTCGGGTTGGTTTTAGCTTAAAAAACCAACCGGGCCCCTAGGACGAAAAAGCCAATAACTCTCAGACCGGGCGTCCGATTGACGCACCGCCTGTCGCGTTGGGTTTCTTTTGACGAGACTGAACTTTGGGATAAATCAACTCTGGGCTTCATGACAGTTGATGTATCGACTCTCTCTCTTGCTCGAGGAGCGGACCCTCCCAGAAACGAGCATGCTGTGTGCGGGAACCCTAGAGCTGGCTGCGACTGCGACGATAACGACTGCACTTGGATCCTCCGTGGGTTCGGCAGCGAGGACGACTATACTTGGATACTCCATGGGTTCGGTAGTGAAGACAAACATACTGTAATCCTTCTTAGGTTTGACGGCGATGACTACTGTTCTTGTATTCTATGTGGGTCCGGCAGTATTGACCTATGTACTTGTATCCTGTGTGGGTCCTGTAGAGTAGCTGGTCTTGTATCCTTTGTGGGTCCGACAGCTTAGCTGGTCTTGTATCCTATGTGGGTGCGACAACTTAGATGAATCAGTGTCTACATCTAATCATCTCTATCGCCTTACGAAGTGTATACCTGTGTGAGATGAGTCTTGATTCTCAATCATTATCATTGATGTTATTGACTTGATTTCGTGTGTGGACTGAGTTCTGTTATCCTGTGTGGACTGGGTTGTGCTTGGGCACAAGAGTTGGAGCTGTTTTGTAACTAATAACTTAGTTATATGTATGGGAATATACCAAAGTAAAGTCATTTGATACTTCGTGATTGTACCTTTCTTTTCTGGTTTATCCTTCGTGGATTCTGAGAGACCTTCAGGGTTCTCGGGGTCCCTACTGAGTATCATATACTCACCCCTTCATAGGCTATGCCCGCACTACATTGTGTTGGATGCAGACGATGGACAACTCTGATCGAGGTGGAGGCTCATGGATCTGGATGGTATCCAGAGGTGGACCACTTGGCGGGATGTACACGGAGCGGGCGGCCGGACCTGAGGATCTGAAGAGACTATATGTACCCACCCTTCAGGTGGGATTTATGGAGGGAGACTCGGTTTTGCTGCTTTACTTACTGCTTTTGTACTTCCTTTTTTTATTGTATTGTACTTTCAATTGGGTTTTTATACTGGCCCATTTACTTTTCAGCAAATTCCTTGTACCCAGTTTTACTTAGTGATTACTTCACTTGCGTACTCTGTTGTGTTTTTTGTTTACTATATAAAAAGGCAATGCCTTCCCATTGCGGGATTTACGCCTTTGGTGCTAGTCACAAGCCCCTGGCCTATGGAAGGAGGGCATGGGGTAGTCATGGAACGGGGCCTAAGGACAGGTTGTGACAAAATAACCATTATTATAAAAATAATTATCCACTAAAAATTTAAACTTAAGAATGAATACAAATAATTGTTAAGAGTTTTAGGTGTATATTGTAGTGTAATTCAGAAAATATTATTTATCATAAAATATGGTCCATGTCACAATATTAATTCCTAACCTTATTTAGAACGTTTAATATCAGGGTGGTTGAAACATAAAATCAAATTATGTTCAAAATGTTTTTTCAATTCAACCGTCCAAAATAATGTTTACAAGGTCATGGTGATTATCCAAATTTAATTACCTCAAATATATAATGTATTTTTTCAAATTATTTTACAGAAGATAGATTAATTTAATTTAGGGAATGAAGTAATGAATTTTCATGAAATCTAAAAAATAGTATGTTATGTGTGGCTTCATATATAAAAACAATGGAACATTAAAATAGATTGTAAATCACGTAAAAAATTTCATGAAATTTTATAGGGTCTAAGAAAAGTATTTCAAAATAGATTCAAAATTATTTTCAATTACATAGATTAATCCAAACATTAAACCCATCATTAAAACACATATTCAATAAATAATATAATTCATATTCGTTGATTACTTTCCACACAATAACCATTCCTCGAATATTTTAAACCAATCTTGAAATAACATTTTAGCACAATATTACTATCATGGAAGCATAAAATAAGATGAAACAATTAAAATTTCATGCTTTAATGAAAAGGATTAGAAAGAAAACATCTCTAAAAGTTAGTGTTTTTCTTTTATTCTTAACAACATAATCACTCTATTTTAAATGACTTGAATCTCTACATTGTTTCTCTCTTTTGATCACCTAGTTAAGATGAACAAATCAATCATTAAATCCACACTATAATAACCAATACAATGAAATGAAGTAAAAAAATTAAGTGGATGTGGGAATGAAGACCAAACCACTGGTGGCATATTCGTTTTAGTATTAGATCAAGAAATCATATGAGGTAACACAAATATAAGAGTGAGGGATCTTTATTTATATGAAATACAAAGAAAATTAGATTTATTAGAACAAGATTTACATCCCTTGAATTTATAATTTTATATTCTTCAACTACTATTTATCCATAAAATCATTCCAAAAACATTAATAAGAGGCTTCCTCTAGTATGGTAGATCTCCATTCCATTCTATGAAATCAATAATAGGAATACCCATGTTTTCTCTGACATAAATTGTAAGGAAAATATTCCATAATTTCACTAAATCAAAAGGACATAATATTACAATACACTCTATTTATATTAATATAAAATCACAAAAAATATCTAAATGAGGTTTTAAAAGAATTTAAAATAATAAGATGAGTGTTTTCAAGGAAAATAATGGTGTTGATTTTATGCTTTATAGTTTGATTGTTGGGGTTTTAATGATTCAAAAAAATTCACATTTGTTTTACCATTTTCAAATGTCTTGTAATTTTTTTTCATGGATCCAGATACACCCAATGATTCCCTTATTTAAGATGTTTCATGGACCTACTTTACAAAGGTAGTCAATTGTTATGAGATGTCCCAACAATGCTTAGGGACTCACATTAGTCAAGAGGATGGGAGGTCAGGCTCATCACACTATTTGGGGGGAATTATATCATACTTCAGGACTCTCTTAATGATTTAATACATATTTTTGAATCCATAATTAATTCCATAGTAGAAATAGGTATTCCTTTAATTAAAAATAAATTATTAGTATGTATAGTGTTACAAATAATTTGTATGTATCCATGGTTCTTCATTAATGGATAAATGTATATATATCTATGTTTATACAATGATTGAACCATTCTATCGATGTATTATAGATTCTTTTGTTTTTTATTATTGTTATACTAGGTTTAAGTAATGTTGTAGGGAACTCTGGTGTTTATCATTATCCTAGGATATGGGAGTTGTTCTGATGTTGGGATTGGGACCATGGGATGGGATTAAAACATATCCTTGTGAAAGTAATCAGAACCCACGTAGTTCAGTTCCACATAATGGGACATATAATACCTTTTAATATCATGTGATAAAGTCCATCCCATGAAGTTTAACATCATGCATCAAAGACTTCTAGGTGAAGGTTCTTAATCAATAGATAATTTTGGGAATACACTAATGATTTACAAGGATATTTGATGGGTTATTTAGGCTCCCATTATATATTTTAACCTACTAGTAATATAAAGTAGAGAAAATTATTGTTTTTTGGGGTGTAGGGTTTTATCTTCAGAGAAACTTCCAACATATCCCATTTGAATTTCAATCAAATCCCACATAGTTCAGTTGTGAGTTTCCACACCTATTGTGGCCCATTTAATGCTTTTCTCTAATGGGTATTGGATAATTGAGATAGTGATAACATGGTGGATAACTATACTAAATAGGAGGCCATTTTAGTGGATATAGTTGGGGCGTATACTGAATAAGAGTCAAATAGGGTAGGATGAATGAATTTGAGGAATCATACCTAGGGAGGCCCTATGAGAGAAGGTGATAGGAAGATATAAAAAAGAATTATCTATCAAAACATTCATCTAATCACGAATATTTCAACATCATTACTAACATCCAATTCTATGTGAATCATTCTATGTGCGAGAAATAAGAGGAAGTAAAAAATGTGGGACTAGGTTGAAAAGAATATATTTTTGTAAGTTGGAAGAATTTCTTGCTGAAAGTTTTGTCATTTTTACTATGTTTTTCAAGGGGAGAGAAATGAAATCAATTTCTAAAACTGGTGATAAAAATCACAATCCTAATCAATCAAATAGGTGAAAAATTCTTAAGAAATTCTATTAGAGTGGGAAGATGTTTTCTTAGAGAAAGGGTTCATCATACTCCCCTTTTGTCTAGAAATGATGTCCAAATTGTTATGGGGAAGGTTAACAAGGTCTAAATGGTTATGATAAAAATATAATGATTAATTTCTAATCTTGAAATTATCATAATTCATATGTTTTATATGAGACTTTTCATCCAATCCTTATGAAGTAATAGGGGGAGAAGTTGTGATGCCAATCATATTTAGGTTGGTTGGAATTAATGTAGATGCTGGAAGGATGGAAGGTTACAATACATTCCATTTTAAGTCATATGATTCTTTTCTAATCTAGATAATTTTCACAATCATGAGGAATTCATGATTACAATTAGATTTTTTTACAAAATAATATTACAGATGTCAAAACTATCTAATCTTAGTGAATCGATTTGAGATCATCAGGCACTGAAATGGTTTAAGGCTATAAAGGATTGTTAGAAAAATATGATTATTGATATATAGTTTCTCTGTCAAACCAATAATCGGAAATATAAATATCTTTTGAGGAAGAACCTTTTGTGTATATTTGTAAGGAAAGAGAAGATGTTTTTATTGACACTCTTCTATCAGACATGGTGTTCTATCGATCATTGGAGTCATCCTAATACCAATCATCTGACATAGTAAGAGTTTCAAAATGATATTAGAGGAATAATTTATTTGGGACCAATGAGAAAGAACAACTTATTAGGATATATGTAAAAAGGGATCATAGATCAATCAACAATATAGTCAACCATTTTCACTAGGATGAATTGTTTGTCAATAAGGTCATGAATGAAAGAAGAAATCTAATATTTTTTCTATTGGGTTAAGCGATAAAGAATAACTCTCTCATGTTATTATCAATTGGGTAATGATTCATCAGATAGATTTTGACACCATTTATTAGTGTGAAACATAGATTGATCCATCAGATGTATTTGGACAATAATAACTTCATTGGACACAAGATCATCGATCGGGGGAAATAATAAAATTATAATTATTTAAAGGAGATGAAAAAAATTCAAGTGAGTTTGTTGATAATACTAAATTTTTACCAATATGTGAATGAATAATTGAAATTTGTGACTACATTTATGGAAAAAAATTAAAACAGATGCCTATCGAGGTAGCAACAATGTTTATGACTAACTGAAAATGAATTTTTAATAATGATCCCACCAATTCAAGGGGGAAGAAATTGGTCTAACCATAATGCATTGTTGCTAACAAAGAGGTTAAAGGAGTTGGGAAGAGTCTCCAATCAGTCATAGATAAATTTTTTTTACTTTTATCAGTTGTTACAGATAATCAAATTGATAAATTTTGTTTTCAGGTGGTATCGACCATCGTAGTTCGATGTGATTTGGTTTTTATATTAATAAATTATTTTGGATCAATTTAATGAATAATATTATATTAAAAACATATTCTCATAATAATAAATAAATTATAGGAACAATCAGAATTGGACTGATGAGTGTTTTGAAATTAGAAAGTGATATGATGTTTTGAAAATATTTGAGGAGGTTCAATAAGAAACGAGAAAAGTTTATATGTTCTGAAAAAGTAAAATATTTATCTTAAATTCAAGTTTAAATGAGGTTTCATGAAATATGGTTAAGTGGAAAAACTTTGGAGAATACCAATTAAACAACATCATGAGTGAAGAGAGAAGGAGAAGCTCTGAATGTTTTTATAGAGGAGTTTCCGGATTTAGAATTCATGAGGATGTTTTTTCAAACTAATATATAACAAGCCATATTGTATTCAAATTTTTTAGACCAGAATGAGAAATCAGACTGGAATTTCTAGACTGAGACACAAGCTGTTCAGACAAGTTTTAATGGTATTTTGGTCGAGTAATGTTATCTTACTAAGCAATCCAATTAGGTAATCATACTATAAAATTTTAATTCATACCATTATGATGTATCGAGAATTTATTACCTGATACTAGATAAGATAGTGAAGAATTATTTTTAAGATCATATTTAGTGAAAATTGACATGGCAACACAGTAACATGTTCCGAAGAAACTGGATAATGTTTCATAACTTTTTAAGAAAACTTTTTTAGATAAATTTTTTCTATGTGAATTACAATAATTTTTGTATTGAACAAAATTCAACCCAAGTGTAAGGGAATATCCTACTTGTTTCATCAAAAAAAGTGTTTTACATTCTAATGGATTTTATGGTATTGGATTGTTTCCAAACCATACCAAGGATGTTGCTGCTCCTTTTCTGTATTAAACCTTGTAAATTCTTCTGTTCTAGTAGATAAGTGATTTTTTTGGTTTTCAAAAATGTTTTTGATTGTTAATATGAGTAAAAAATTGTTTCAAAAAAATAAACATAAAATAAAAAGATATCCCTGATTCACCTAATCCCCCTCTCAGTGATTCATTGATCTAGCTAGGAAATATCAATTAGTATCAGAGCCAAAGGTTCCCTTAATTTACTCACAACTGACATTTTTAAAAAACAATGTGATAGATAATATCAATTTTTTGAACAATAAGGGGATTTCTATATTTTATGGTAAGAAATATCATATCTTTAAATATATGATGTTTCCTTACCTTATGTCTCTTCGGTATGATTTCCTTGAAGCTGAACCTGATGGTTCTCCTCTAATTAGTAATAAATTCCACCTATATATATTAAAAAGAATAATATTGAGAATGATGGAAATGAAAATAATTATTTACTCTCATCCTAATCTAAAAGTGATTTTTTAAGAGTGAAGGTTGTTTCCACTACCAAAGGTATCCAAGAGATTCTTAAAAACTTTTATGAAGGAAATAAAAAAGTAATGATGTAAAAGTTACAAATCTAGTGGATTAAGTATGAAGATTTAAAAATGGGTGGGTATGAATCTATTGGTGACTTATTTACCCAAGTTTATGACTATTTTAGAACAATCATATGACTTGTTGAAATGATTAAATACTACAGTTTTTGAAAATATCTTAATAATTTTTCCTAAAACTTTAAATGTCAATTTCTCTTTATTTGAATATAAAGATCCTAAAACATTATATCTGGTTTATAATCATAGTACTCTCATTAAAAATGATATGAAAATGGAGAATGTTATTAAAATAAAAATAATTTGATCGTGAAATGTCATTCAAGGATACCAAATAAATAAACTCTAAGAATGTTCTTGAAGAAGAAGATGTTGCTGACTGTGATTCCAAAATTATGGTATGTATGTATCTTGATAAATTTTTATCCTTTTTTAAAAAAATGTGAAAAGGTGTATTGGAATGTATAAGTGGAAACTTCCCTTGAATTTTTTTGAATTTGGAGCCGTTGGGAACTTTATGGAAAAATTTTTTAGAAGAAAGAAAGAATAGGATAATGATGATGATGAAATAAGTTATAGATGATCATAGAGGAAACATATTGATAAAACTACTGGAAAAATACCCTATACCAACGGTTTTTAATCGTTGGTATAGGCCTCCATATGGTTGGTATAGCCTATACCAACGGTTTGGAGAACCGTGACCAAGTAAGCCACAATGATAAGTCTATACCAACGATTTTCCCAAAACTGTTGGTATAGACCTATTCCAACAGTTTTCAAAACCATTGGTTTAAGTAATATGAAAAATCTATACCAACGGTTCCATAAAACCGTTGGTATATGAATTTAAAAAAAGAAGCATTAGATGGGTTTTGATCCGAGTACCTGTGGTTTATTTTTGAATGACCTAACCACTAACCTAACTTGACTTTCGTGAACATAATTTCATAAATTTATATATATATATATATATATATATATATGTATTATCATAATTATTTTAAAATTTGATTTATTTGATTTTCTCGGTAATAAGATTCCATAAAAACACATGTAACTATACCAACAGTTCTCCAAACCGTTGGTATAGACTTATACCAACAGTTTCGAGAAGTGTTGGTATTGCTTCATTGATTTTAGGAACTATACCAATGGTTTCGGAAAAAATCGTTGGTATAGAGGGGACCTATACCAATAGTTAGGCCACAAACATTGGTATAGGGTCTCTATAATGGACCTATATCCATAGTTTGTCCAAAACCGTTGGTATAGTACCATTATAGAGACCATATACCAACGGTTTGGCCAAACTGTTGGTATAGGTAGAAATTAGTGAACTATACCAATGGTTTACCCAAAACTATTGGTATAGGACATATTTCTAGTAGTGTAAGGAAACATCTTATTCCAAAGGGAAAGGTACAAAATTCTCCAAATCCAAAGTCATAATTTTCTTATATAAAGATAATGAACAATAATACATTGAAGCTGAATTTAAAAATACTATTGAGATGGTTGGAGAGAATACTATCATTTCTATATTTAATAATGAAGAGTTCATTATTAGTAGTTCTGAAAAAGAAGAAACTCGATTAGAATTTCATTTGAAATAAGAGTTGAAATAATTCTTAATAAAGATTGGAACGTTTGAAAAGGTAATCAAGATATTGAAAAATGAAAATTTCTCAAAAAACACAAAAGAATTATTTTTCGATTATAATGTTAAGATATTAGAAGATACATATGATCTGAAAAAACCTATTTAGAAAGAAAATAACTGTATTGTGAATATAGTAGTTTAGCAGAATGAAAATCATTAAAAGTATGAACTCATCCAATTTTTTTCATAAGGATGATTATAGGGTTATGATACTCTGGAACTCTATTTCCAATGTTGTTGAAATATCTAGGAAGGGTAAACATGATATATATAAAATTTTGGAATCATATATTGAGAATAAATCTGAAATTGTTTCTGACAAGAAGTCATCTAGGAATGTTATAAAAGTGTCCAACCTAACAAAGTAGAGAAGTGGGAGGTTTCTAAAAATTGTATGTCTCAAACAATTTGGACTACTTTTGGTTCTAATAATGATTAAAAGAAAACTGAAAAGAAAATGAAAATTCAAGTTGATAATAGAATGGTTTTTTGGTCAAACAGTTAATGATAACAAACATAAGAAGGTTTCTGATAAACATCTTCACAACTCCGAAGAATATAAAAATTTCATAGGAAAATATTCATTCTATGAATATTGATGGTATTGTGGTGGATTCATATATAAGGAAAATATTTCCTTGTTTAACCAACAGTATTAAAATTATTCCATGAATTAGAGTAGGAAAATTTTTAGGGTGAGTCAATATTCTCAATGGAGGAAGTCAGAGAATGTGATTCTTAAGAAGTCTAAGAAGGATGTTGTGAAGGTTTAAGATATATTCCAATAAATTGAAACATTTTTTTAATGATGTGAAAAACCTTGATACCATGAAAAAAGATGTCTTGTTTCGTTAACTAAATAAAAACATGTTTTATAATAATTCTTAAATGTTGGAGGTCGAGAAAGAAAAATGGAAAGAAAATGATATTTTCTTTTAAACTCCTCTAAATGACACAAAATAAGAACCACCTTTGATCATGGATAGTGTTTTTTATTCTCATTTTAATATAGAATAAAAATTATTTATGAAGGTTAGTGGATCCAAATAAGGAACAGTGATGATTGAAATGATGAATCTCTCAAAATAAAATTTATGGGATCATTCCACATTGCTGAAGAATATTTGAAATCCAAGAAAATAGGGTTTTCAAGATGTGATAAAACAAAACCTACTATGTGATTCATAACTTTTTGATGAAGGAAAAATGCAATTTTCAACAAATTTGTGGTTTTTTGTAAAAAAATTGGAATATGTAAAGATAGTTTCAAGAGACTTACATGCAAAAGAACATTGTTCTGAGTTTGTGAGGTTAAAAATTCTTATTACCTGAGTATGATAGAGTTTTGGTATAAAATACAGAGACATTTGTGTCAAAGGAGAATGATAATGTTGTCAAAGAGAGATAGTATCGATGAAATTTATGATATGAAAAGAAAAAGATATTCATGTTTCACTATTTTTTACAATGGATAGATTACAAAATCTTGTCAAAAGAAGAATGATATTTTTTTGAAAACATTGATTGGAACTTATTCATTCCAATATATGTGGGACAATGAGAAAATAATCTACTCATGGAGATAAGTACTTTATTACTCATTGATTATATTACTTATATTAATTGTGTTGTGTATATGAAACATAATACATATTAACTTAAATTGATAAAATGTTTTTAGAGAAATTCTAATGAGGAATGTGTATTCAACCAAAAATATTATATTAGAAAATGGTGGTGAATAAAGAATTAATAATTTTAATTTTATATTGGGATTCATGAAATTTGGAAATTCTTTAGTACACCATACCCTCCTGAACAAAACGATGTTGTGGAATATAAAAATAGAACTTTAATTGAAAATTTTTAGACTATGATACTTGATTGTGGTCTCTCCCATTACTTTTGGAGGAAATCCATGATCATGTTGTTTATATTTGAAACTGATTTATCTATATTCCATGTTAATACATGACTCATTTTTAATTGATTGATGGAAAAAAATGCATTTTTAAAACACTGAAGAGTTTTTGTGATTCCATGAATAATAAATAAGAAAAGACTAAACCTTTGATGGTTTGAGTAGATATTTGAATATTGAATTATTCTTTTCTATGCTCTAGCAGTAAGAGGATATATATTCTTCATCTATGAGATAGGAATATTAGTTGATTTTTTTGATGTTAAAGTTATTAAAAAGGATAAGTAAGATAATATAAACCTCACATTGATAATGATGATGAAAATAATGAAAAAATCATTGTTAATAATTCTAATAATGATTCTAAAAATAGTAATCATATAAGTGTAAGAATTAAACTCACCTGTTTCAATTAATGAGTAAGATTCTCTAAAATATCAGCCCATGTTGAATAAGCAAGTTAGAGATAAAAAAATTACTATTGATCAACATCAACGGGTTCAAAAAAATATGAACATAAAAAGCTATTACACATACTTATTAGTATTCAATAGTTGAGCTGAAATCTGTGAATGAATATTTTTGGCATCCAAAAGGGTTCTGGATATGAATGAAGAGATTGATTAGAAAAAAATAACTATACTTGGGAACTTGTACCTCAAACATATTGAAAACTATTATTGGTATAAAATGGGTTTTCCAAAATAAGATGAATGAAGATGGTCAAGTGATATGAAAAAAACAAAAATTCATGTGAAAAGGTTAATAAAAATATGGCTGGATATATTTTGATGACATATTTTATATGGTTTGAAGGTTAGAGACAATCAGAATCATTATTTTTATTGTGGTAAAATGAAGTTAAAAAATATTTCAAAATGATGTGAAGTTTGCTTTTCTAAATGGTTATATTAATGAATAAGTATATATTAAACAAAAAAATTTCATTTATTTTGGTAAGGATGAAATATATGTGTGAAATATAAAGAATTATTTTTATGGTATAAAACATGTTCTAGGAGAATAGTCTTCCAAATAAGATACCTTTTTAAGAAAGATGTGTCTTAATAAATGAAGGGTTTGTAGTAATCTATAAATCAAAGAATGTTATGAGATTTCCCTTGTTATAATTGGCTATGTTGATGAACACCTATTTTCTGGGAATGATGAATGAAATTGAGAAAGATTTTATTTAAAGATGAAAATTTTGATTGAGATGTCCATGTTGGGTGGAATAAAATAGTTTTGTGGGTTAAAAATATCAAAAAATAAGAAACATATTTTTCTGTCACAAAAAAAATGCTAATAATCTTCCTAATAATTTTATCATGGAAATTTAGAAACTATATTCAACACCAATTTCAGTTTGAAGACAGTCATCTACAGATAGATTAGAAAAGGAATATAGTTCCCCTAGCCTTTTACATATAACACTACTTGATTTTAATCATAATTATACACCAGATTACAATCCAAGGATCGAGAAGTGTAGTGTCTTGGAGGACTAGGTACATAAAACTGATGACATGGAACTAAAAAAATATTTCATTATTTAATCTTCAAATTGAGCTTCTAACTTCAATTGCGCTCCCACATCTTCATAGGGTACCCTAGAGAACACATGAAGAAAGGGATGATCTGAATAGACTAGTAAGGGAACATACATAAGAAGAAAGCATTAGAACATGGAATAGAAGGCATGACATGATGATATAAAAAGAAATGTAACATAAGGAATCATAACATATAGACATGAAATCATATAAACATTGAGAAATAATAATGTGGAAGCAATATAAAACCTAACTTTAGAACGAGTCAAGGATGACCTATAAGAACCCAGTTTTTTTTTGCGAAAGACTTTGGAATATTTCATGATGTTATTCCAGAGCAGATCCTTCTGACGGCGTGCGATTCCGAGCCCCGGTGTGGCTGGAATTAAATATTATGTGTGTTCACACTGGAAACGCCAAATAAATGAGATAACTCCTAAACAGTGCTTCAGATCCTAAATCTGAGTGTATGGATGGGTCAGGAATGGGGTTTTTACCTTAGGAATGACATAAAACTTGTCAGCGTGGGATGTTTGGACCCCTCGCTCGCTTTCGGAACGTTAAACGGATAAATTAATTAATTTATTCGTTTAATGGTTAAACTAAAGTATCTCTTAAACGGTGGCTCATATTGGAAAACCGAGGGCACTGTTGAGTTCGGAGCGTGCCGTTTACCCTAGGAGGGGTGTAGGTTTCATGGGCACGGTCCGTCTGTGAAAAATGACCCCATGGGCGTTTTCGTAATTTGGAGGCCTCAGGTGCTAAGTTTAATAACTTTTGAACGGGGCCTCAGATTAAAATTCTGAGACCGCATTTGCATTCAAATCATGATTTATAGCCTAGGGGAGGCTTAATCCCGACCCCGTCGGGAGTTCGGGTTCGGGCCGGCGGGCGGGTGGTTAAGTGTTTCTATTTAAACACTTAACCCACCCACCCACCCCCTCCCTCTGTTTCTTCTTCTTATTTGCCTGGATAGTGGAAGCCCACTCCATCCTCTCCTCCACTCTAGTGAGGTATCCTGGCAAGGCGGTGATACGGTGGTGGATTCTCTGTGAAGCACCGGGCAACGCCCTTCGAGATAGGAGGTTTCTGTTGCGTTTTCATTTCTGAACCTATGTTTGAATTATATTTTATGCCTCTATTTGCTGTTAAATCTTCACATAAATTCCATATAATTGTAGTATACATTTTTTTCTTTCCATCGCTTCTTTCGGAATTGAAATCCGAGTTACGAGGAGGCCGTAGCGGTCCAGTGAAGTTCACGGGAATTTCGGGAGTTCTGGGGGTTTTTCGGCGGTCCGGCGAGCCCTGGTGCGGCGGTGGCTAGGTTCCAGTGAGCGGGCGGCACGACGGACCCGGGTGCAGGTGGCGGGCTCCTCGGAAGGTGGCGGATCAACGGCGGCAGCGGCTCTCAGCGCGGCGGCCGCGCTTCAGGCGGCAGGCGGCCGACGCCTGCGGTGGACTAGGGTCGCGGCATGTGACCCCGCGAGGGAGCACGACCCGTGTCGCACGGGTCGTCGCATGGTGACCGGCCTCGGTTGGTCGGCTAAGCGGTGGACTGGGTCCACCGCCGTCCCACGCGGCCGAGCTGTGGGCCAGGCGTGGTGAGATGGGTCGGCCAGCGCGGGCCGGCCCAAATCGGGCGGACCGGCCGGCCCAGGCCGGTCCAGCCCCAGGGGCCTTGTCCCTCAGGTTTCGGACGCCCCTATTTTCCGCTACGGGCGTGCATTTTGCATTCTGTCTATGGATATGCATTCCTTGGATCGAGGGGAATGTTTTGAGATGGTTTTTGGAATTTTTTATTCCTAAAACGAGGGTCCTCGGAGGTGCGACACGTCTTTAAGTGAATTGACGTTTTTTCAGGGGATCTTGTTTTGGACGGCCCTGACGCGTACGACGTCCGTTTTGAGCGTCGTCAGTGGCGTTGAAACCCTGGCACCGAGGCGAAGCTTTCTAGGGTGGTTTTAGGCGTTGAGGCTGATGTTGATGTGCGGGCCCCACATCCCGTCTTTTGAGCTACGCGCAGCGTTTCACGACTTTTTCATCAGATGTCCGTTTGGGGCGTGCGAGCAGTCATTTCTGGAAGTTTTTCTGAGGGGATTGAAATGGTGCAATCCGCCCGCTCTAATTCCGCACGTTGGTGCGGGCCCTGCGAGGGCCGTTTGGGTGTTGATGGAGATTTTCTATCTCTATCACCCGGCGACTGTTTTGGACAAGTGGATAGTCCAACTTGTGTACATTTTCGAGAGGATCGCAATTGTGCAATGCACCTGACTGTTTTCAGGGATGAGGCTCAAGATCACGGGACGTCGTTCGGGCATGACGCGGTGTTGGTGAATTTTCCGTTGGATATCTGTTTGAGGCGAGTAAGTAGTTGATCTCGCATGTTTTTTCCACAAGGATTACAACAGTGTAATCAGTTCAAGCGATTGGAGCCCCATACGTGATCTTATTAAATGTGGAAACATGAAAGGTGCTCCGGTGGTGGTTCTTCCTACCATGTTTGTAGAGGACCCTTGTCGTGTGATTGCGCACTCCTGGGAGAGTGATGTAAATGATTCATGAGATGTGGTTGGTCGTGCCTGGGCCTTTGAGGTTGAGTTGTTACGTTCACGCCTTCGCATTGATGTTGGGTGTCATGTGCATGATAGCATTAGGGATGGAGACATTGTATCCTCTGGGAGTATACGAGAGCGATTGGAGGTACTTGTGGTTTGTACCTGAGAATGTTTGTGTGCTTGGTTGGGGTTGATATGGGGCCAGACGTTGAGTGGCCCCACGTGCATGTCGTGTCCTGTTTTGCGTTCCATTGACCTCTCGCAACGTGGAGGGTCCATTAGTTCTCAATTGTTGAACAGTGGGGTTGAGTTTTTCCCCTGCCTCTGTGCTCGATGGTTTAGATCAGCACAGTTGAGTGTTTTCCCCTAGTTTTGTTCCGGAGTCGAATGGTTGTATCATCTAGTAGAGCTGGCTAGAGCAGTTCTGGGTTTACCCTCTAGCGGGGCTGGGCAGTGGGTTACTCATCGACTTCTCAGGGTTTACCCTCTAGCAGAGACTAGGCAGTGGGTCACCTGATGACTCTTGAGGGTCTACCCTCCAGCAGGGCTGGGTAGTGGGTCGCATGTCATCTTGTTTCAGGTCTACCCTCCAGCAAGGCTGGGAAGTGGGTCACCTGTCGACTTGTCCAGGGTTTACCCTCTAGCATAGACTAGGCAGTGGGTTACCCGACGACTCTTGAGGGTCTACCCTCCAGATGGGCTGGGCAGTGGGTCGCCCTTCATCTTGTTCCGGGTTTACCCTCCAGCAGGGCTGGGCTGTGGGTCACCCGTCGACTTCTTCCAGGTCTACCCTCCAGGAAGGCTGGGCAGTGGGTCGCCTGACGACTTATTCCAGGTTTACCCTCCAACAGGGCTAGGCAATGGGTCTCCTGATGATGTATTACGGTTTACCCTCCAATAGGGCTGGGTAGTGGGTCGCCTGATGATGTATTATGGTTTACCCTTCAGCAGGGCTGGGCAGTGGGTCACCCGGTATCTCACTATGAATTACCCTCCTGTAGGGCTGGGCAGTAGGACAGCTGTTGGCATTCCAGACTCAGTCCTTTCTACTAGGATAGTCTGTGGCTTTCCTCCATGATCACTGGAGTGGGACCCTTGGTTGTATGGGTCAGTGATGGAACGACTTTGACTTTGAGGAGACCTCTCGACTGCAGGGTAGTGACGAGTTGTGGTTTGACGTTCCCCCAGAACTCTCAAGTAAGAGGGGAATTGTCCCCACTGAGATGCATCCTTGTGACGCGACCTAAAACCGTGTGGGTGAGTCAGTGCCGCCCAAAGCGGATAGTGTCGAGGTGTGGTGATTGAGCCCTTGACTTGTGGTTCGGGGTAGTTGTGCAGGATGTTGGGCATTGATGGTGTTACTTCTGGGGCTGTTGGTTGCTCATTTTCTTGGGCTGAGCTAAGGGATGGAGATTCCCTTACGCTCTTGTTCGATCCTCTTGACAGAGCATATGAATTTGTATATACCTTGTTCTAGTACCCACTTTGTGGGTTTGGTTTCTCTCCTTCCAGGAGAGGCGAAGACGCGCGGGGTATGCCACGTGCTTTCCGCGTCTAGCTTATCATAGTTGGACGAGTCTACTCTCCTACTATAGGTAGCAAAGACTCGACGAGAAGTTCATCTTCTCACCGTTTCTAGCTCCTTTTGTCTAGACGAGTCTACATCCTTTCTTTTTTGGGGTTGAGCTGGACTCTCTAATGGTATTCTACTGCACTCTCGGTTGTACTCTTTTACTTTTCCCGTTCTCCCTACTTCTCACCCTTCGGTACCTCCTTTGTTGCTCCCTTGAGCCTTCAGGATATCCTAGTGAGTATTTTTATACTCACCCCTGCTTGGGCTTTGCCCGCACTTGGTGTTCCCTTGCAGATGACAGATAGGTGGAGCGTGACTTCAGTGGAGGATTGGAGTTTGGGAGCTTGGACCACATGTGGTGGTCATAGTCGGGTTCTAGGTGGGGGACCCTTCCAGCGGTTTTTCTTTTGTTATTTTACCTGTTGCCGGGTTGTGGCACTTTTTGGTTCGGCGCATGTTTTCCCCTTTTCTTTTCAGTTTACCTTCACCTTGTACTTGTACTGTTAGAGTTCTATTCACTTTTGGTGGTTTATATATAGCAGTTTCACTTTACTCTGCTTGTCTTTTCTTTTACTCTGCACTTTTGCATTGAGTGTGTTGCGTGTGTGTGTACAGGTACTTAGGCAAAGGCCTCCTCGAGTTGTTGTGCCTTCGGTGCTGGTCGCCAGCCCCTGGCCTATGGAGGTGGGCTTGGGGTAGTTGCGGCTCGAGCTCGGGTAGGGTCGGGTCGTGACATGACCTCTAATACCGTCGCACATGGTATCACACACCAAGGATAACCTTCAAGACTGTTGCACTTGGTAGCACAATCCAAGGCTAACCGCCAAGACCGTCGCACATAACATCTCATGAGACTCAACTTTACCCAATGAATTTAAGTGAAATCTGGTGACACACATATTAACTTTTCATGAATATGTTTTCCACATAAAGAAGCATACATAATCAATCATATTTAAACAAAAGGGTTATCCATGGAAAGAATAGGGTACCAGAATCATGACATAAAGCATAATGAATGGGTGTATAATAAATTAGTCCATGACATAAATGAATTAGAACATACACAGACATTAATGATTTAAAATAACCATAAATCTTGTTATGTGATGTCAAATAGATGTGACAACATGTATGAATAGTATTTAAGAAATTTTAGCATTAAATCATTTTAACATGGTTTTAAGGAAAAAATAAAGAGCTTTTAAAATAGAGAAGGGAATAATCTATTACAAAAAACCAGAAGTGTACCGAGATGGTTTTCATAATAAAAAATACTGATTTTATAAAATAAATTGTGTCTTAAAACAGATAATTTTTCTATATGATGATGGGTAGGAATTCGTAAAGTTCACTTACAAAAATTCTTATTGGGAACTATTGAGGAGGGAATCACTGAATAACATGTATATCCCTGAAAAAGAATAATGAAAGTTTCATGATAAATGAATTGGGTATATGTTCACAGAAGTTAAAATGTTCACATAAAAAAATAAGATAACTTTAGTTTGGTAAAAGTAATATAAGACAACCCAAAGGAAAAAATGATCTTCAGGTAGAATCCTTTATGGATTATCGGCATGGTATCAAGTGTTCCTAGGAGAGATTAATGAGAGAGGAAGGGGATTCTAATAATTTATACATAATGTGGGAGGTATGGGGGGTGAGATCAATCATACCCCATCATTATAGATTACACATAAAATGGAATAACATAGAGGTCATTATTGAATAAAAGTTAAATAGAGAGGATTCCATACCTTAAGTCTGATGGTGTTCACCACTTGATATTAATGACCTGAATAATAAAATTTGGATCATTAATTAACAATTAAAAAACCACTTATATATGTATAATATTTAGTATAACCTTTTTTATGTTCATTTATTACCATTTTGATTGGTTATGAGGTTCAATTTTATTGTTCGGGTTACTTTTTTTCTTTGGTTTTAATTATCAGTATAATTATTTTCATTAATATATAATGATGTAAAATGGGAATGGTTGTCAACAATTTTAGTTATATGTTACTATTGAGTGTCTAGAAGGTTACATATTTGTAAATTTAATTTGGTTACTTGGATTTAATCTGATATATTATATAAAACATTAATGATAATGGCTTGATTTAATTTAGTGATTTTGCTCATAATTAACTTGTTTTGTATTATTATTGGACATCATGTGTGAAACAGGACTCTAGAACATCAAATAAGATAAAATACATATTTAATAGTCAGTTTCAATAATAAAATTGGTTTCAGGACTGTAATTGGATATGGTAAAAGAATGTGAAAATCCATCGTCCTTGAATGTGGTAAATTAACACATCTCATATGGTGTGTTTAATACTAGTATAAATGAAATGTAAAGGAGGGATGATAATGCCTAATTACATTATCATAACAATATTATAGTATGTGAAAGGTACTGTATTGGTTATAACATTTGTTTGAGGAGAGGTATGGATAGAAAATAAAACAAAAGAACTTGAGGAGAATGTAAAAGAGTTGAAAACAAGATTTTACCTCTTGAATCAATATTCATTAAGATCCTCTTATGGGGAGAGGATTTTATATTTTGAAGATAATAAGGGTTTTTCAACATGGGGGGGATCTTGAGGAGATATTTGGGCATAATTTAGGCAAGTAACAAGGCTGTAGAGAAGTGAATATATGAGGTAAATAGGGGTGGTATTTATAGTGGAGTAGATGAGGGTTTTCATAATAATAAATTCCATAGTTTATTAATTTCCCTCAAGACCAGAAATAGTTATAATTAAAAGAAAAAAAATAGTTCTATGTGCATCTAAGTTCGAACTGAGGCCCATTTACATCATCCATGACTCATTCATGATGCAGCAATTTTGGTTTTAGCATTTATAATGAATTGTTATATTTTAATATTAGTCAAAAATTCAATTATTTTTTAAAAAGCTCTGAAAATCCACCTTAAAAATTTTTCAACATTTATAATCTAAAAATTAACTTCATTTATCATAATTTACTTGAAAAATACGGATTTCAAAATAGTAACTGACTTTATAATGCTTTCAAAAATTACATAAGGCCTTATAAAATTTTCTTAAAACCCGAAGACATAAAATTAGTAATTTATTAACACCTTTTAGGAAAAAAACGTTTCTTTTAAATAAATTAATTTATTATACTCAATTATTTATGACCTAAAAAATACCAAAACTTTTACTATAGTCATATTATCACTTCTAAGATGCCTAAATTTTATTTATATATTCATTGTGGAGGTTAATATTGTTTTGGATTGTAAACTATTAAAAATGGTCATATTACTATTCATATGGGTATGTTAATTTTCATAATGGTAGGCTACTATTCACCAAATAATAAGTTTGTTCCATTAGACCCCAAATAACATAATGAACGGAACTTTGTATGTCATATTTTTGAAATTCAAATCACAGAGGTGACAATATTATGTTTCAAGGTCCCATAGTACTTAGTAGTCCATTATGTTATAATTTCATGTGATTATATGACATAATTATAAGAATAAAATTTCCATTATTAAAACATAATGTAATTACATTATTCCCGCTTATGAAATTTCTCCCTCAAAATCATGTTTCACATTATAATCCATAAACAGGTCAGGGTACTTTTCTTCCATTTCCTCAATCATGTCATCATTCTTTCCAATTATAATTGCCTTCATGTAGAGAGGATTCATGCGTCACAATGGTACCTCATGATATTTTAAAAATAATCTACTTCCATTTCCCAAAAACACATTAGCCATCTTGGTTTATATTGATGGAAGCATCAATAAGTCATTAAAAATTTATTTCTTATATATAATTTTGAAAGGTATTCTTGATCTTGTTTTTATAAAAAATGACTTACTAATTCATCATAAAATATTTCAAAATAAGGTTTTTGTTAATTAGTTTTTGTATTTTCCCAATTAAAAAATATATAATTTGATATATATAGGGTTCTCAGAGGACTCCCTCTTTGGAAACATCTTGGAAATCTTTTAGAGATTCATAATTTTTAAATCAAAAAGAATAATTTGAAAATACCTTGATGGTACATCCCACGCATATCATGGTAATAAAGTAGGGAGTTTTATATTCCCTAATAGGTTGTTCTAGATCCTTGAAATAATCATTTAATTCTATAGGTATTGGATTCCTTATAAAGTTGTTTCTATGTAACTTTGATATTTGAAAAAGTTTTAAAATCATCTGATCTTGACATCAGGATGATCTTTCCAATTTTTTCCTCATGAAGAGAGAGAAGAGTTGATCATGACCTTTCTCCTTCCATATTTTAACTATGAAAAAGATAATACAAAAATGGGGTTTTAATAATTATCTAATAATAATGTAAAAAAATAAACACTTAACATATATGGATAAACTTTTATGTGAATATTATATACAAACTTATAATTCCCTAGGTTTCAATATAGGTTATCCTTGATCTATTTCATAACATATATTCTTATTAGTATTTTATCATTCCCTTAAAAATGTTTTGTACTAAACTTATTAATTTACCAAAGAATATCCCCTAGGAGCGTGAAACCAAGAGTACATCAAGGCACATTTTTGTGCACCAATTCCCATTCGAGTCTAGCTCAAACTAATGTTTTCCTATTTTTTCCCAAGATAAATTTATCCTAGATCCTCCTATACCTATTTTTATCCTTGTAGGGATGTATTTTTTTGATAATCCACTTACTCTATACTTACCAAAATTTAGGGGTATTTTATTATACTTAGTATCATCTATAAGTTCCATACTAAATTTATATAATCCTAATCCTCAAAATAACTAGGTCATCCTCTGATACTAACTATAGTGACCCTAGAATTTCACATATAACATTACCTAATTTTAATCATAATTATACATCAGATTAAAAACCAAGGATCATGATGTCTACTGCCTTGGAAAACTAGGTATATAAAACTGAAAACTTGGAACTAAATAAAACATTTCTTTATTTAATATTCAAATTGAGCTCCTAAATTTCATTATTCACAAATATATTTATAGTGTACCCTAGGGAACACATGAACAACGGGATGAGATAAATAGCCTAGTAAGGTAATAACCATAAGAACAAAGAATTATCACATGGAATAAATTAATGGCATTATGATATAAAAAGGCATGTATCATATAGAATCATAACATATAAACATGGAATCATATAAAAATGGATTCAAAATAATGTGTCAAAAAAAGAAAACATTAATTTACAAATATTCAAGGCTAACCACCAAGACCGTTTCACTTGGTATCACATGCCAAGGCTAACCGCCAAGACGGTCGCACTTGGTAGCGCATGCCAAGGCTAACCGCCAATACCATCACTCATAACATCTCATGAAACCTAACTTTTCCCAATGTAGTGGAGTGATATCTGGGAACACTAATTTTAACATTTCATGAACATATCTACCACATAATGAATCATATATAATCAATTTTATATAAACATAAGGTTTACGCATGGAATGAATTGGGTACCACAATAATGTCATTAACCCTAACAAATCGATGTATCATAAAAGTGTCCATGAATGAAAGTAATTAGAACATACATGAAAATTAATAAATAAAAATAATCATAAATCATGTTATGTTATTTAAAATTGATGTGACAACATTTAAAAAGAGTATATAAGTAATTTTGGACTTAAAAGATTTTAGTATTGTTTTAAGGAAAATACTAAAGAGCTTTTAAAATATAAAAGAGAATAATTTTTTCATAAAATCATAAGTTAACCAATAAAGTTTTAAAAATAAAAAAAATTATTTTATAAAAAAATAATGGTGGCTTAAAAAAGATATTATAATGTACATGATGATGGGTATGAATTCAGAAAGTTCCCTAAAAACAGGTTTTCTTATCGAGAAGTATTGAAGTGAGAATCAATTAAAACAATGTATTTACATGAAAGAGCATGATTAAAGTTTTTTGATAAATGAATTGGGTATATGAACACAGAATTTAGAATATTAACAAAAAAATATAAGATAACTTTGTTTTGGTAAAACCAAGATAAGGCAACCCAAATGAACAAATGAGGTTCGATTAGAATCTCTTACGGATTATCAGCAATGTATCGGGTGTAATTAAGATGGATTAAAGAGAGAGAAATTATATTTTGATCAATTATACATCATGAAGGAAGTATAGGTGAGTTGATTCATTATACCCCATCATGAGGGATTACACATAAAAGGACATACCATTGAGGAAATTTTTGAATAAAAGTAGAATAGAGAGGATCCCCTACCTTAAGTCTAATGGTGTTCTCCACCTGATATTAATGACTTGAATAATAAAATTATGATACTTAATTAATAAATAAATAACCTATTATATATTTAAAATATTTATTATAACATTTTTAACTTCATTTATAACAATTTTTATTTGTTATGAGGATCAATTTTATTTTTCTGGTTTGTTTGCTTCTTTGATTTAAAAGATCAATTTACTTATTATCATGAACCAGGAATCATGTAAAATGGGGATGGTTGTCCACAATTGGATTTATATATTATTCTTTCACATCCATGAGTTTATATGGCTCTACATTTAATTTGGTTACTTTGACTGAAGTTGAATCATTATATAAAAAATTTATGGTAAATGCTTGAACTAATTGGGATATTTTGCTCATAATAAACTTGTATTGTATTATTAAATTACATTATGTGGGAAAAAGGATTCCAGAACATCACATAAGAAAAAATAATTATTTAATAGTATTTTTTAGCCATAAAATTTGTTCCATGACCATAATTTAAGATGGTAAAAGAAATTGAAAACCCATCATCCTTGAATGGGGTAAATTAACACATCTCATATGGTGGCTTTAATACTAGTATAAAGAAGAGTAAATAAGAGATGATAATTAATAAATCCATTATCATACCTACATTCCAGTACATGTAAGGTACTATAATTTTCATAAAAATATTTTGAGGAGATTTATGGAAAGAAAAGAAAATAAAATAACTTGAAAAGAAAGTAAAATAATTGAAAAGTGGAATTTACCTCTTGAATCAATCTTCCTTGAGAAACTCATAAAGGGGGAGGATTTGTTATTTTTATGAGTCTATGGTTTATTGGACGTGGGGGAGGATCTTGGGATAATATTTGGGAAGAATTTAGTAAAGGAACAAGGATTGAGTGAAGTAAAGATAAGTGGTAAGGATAGGTGGTATTTATAGTGGAGGGGAGAAGGGTTTTCATAATATTTGATTCCATAGTTTATTAATTACCCTCAAGACAAGAAATACTGATGACTTGATGAACACATACCGTAATTTGTTCTGGTGAATTATAAACAATGTCCATTTACATCCTCCATGACTCAAGCATGATGTCGAAATTCATGTTTTACCATTTATTCTAAGTTATCGTACTTTAGCATTCATCAAAAAATCTAGTATCTTAGAAAAATCCCAAAAACATCACCCTTACAATTTTTTTCTATGTATAATCAAAAAATTATTGTGATTTACCAAAAATAAGTTTCTAAATATAATTAATTAAATTTTTAATTAATGTCATATTTTAATTGAATAATATGGATTTTAAAAATATAATAGAATTTATATTGCTTTCAAAATTTACATAAGGCCTTATAAAATTATCTTAAAACCAGAAGACATAACATTATTAATTTATGAATATCATTAAGGAAGATACATCTTCTTTTAAATTAATTAATTAACTATAATTATTTATTTATTACTTACAAAAATACGAACACTTTTACTATGATCCTATTATCACTTGTAAGATGGCTAAATTTTATTTATACATTAATGGGTGAGGTTAGTATTTTTTTGAACGATTCACTATTAATAACGGTCATGTGAGTGTTCATAAGGGTAGGTTACTATTCATCGGGGTTGGTTAATATTCGCCAAAAAATTATGTTTTCTTCATCCGACCCTCAAAACTAATCTGATCAAAACCGTGTATGTCAGATTTTTGAAATTCAAATCACAAAAAATGAAAATATTATGTTTAAAGGCCCCATAGTACTTATTAGTTCATTGTGTTGTAATTTTATGTGATTTTATGACATAATTATAAGAAAAAAATTTCATTGATAAAACATTGGGTCATTAAAAGGATGCTGAATCTAAATATGTTTGGAAGCTGATTGGTAGTTTTTTATATTTTACTCCCTCATGTAATAAAAGTTTTTAGGTTGTTACGTTATTTGAAATATTTCATAGTGCTCTATTGGATAGAAAAATAATTTTCCTATATGTAAAGGGTACAAAATATTTCCGAATTAGGTATGATAACTCAAAATGTATTGACTAGTTCGTGTATTTAGACACAAATTGGGTAGAAAATATTGATGATAAAATATATACATATGGAAGAGTTTTCCTTCTATTGAAAAATACTATTAGTTGAAAAGTTAATGATAAAAAATTAAAAAACTCTTATCATAGATGAAAATGCGTATGTTGGTTCCACCCAATCTGCTAAATAACTTATGCAGATGAATTGTCAGTTTGAAGACTTACTTATTGAAGTAAAGTTACCATTTCTCATTGGTTGTGGTAATCATAGTGCCATAAATCTTTCATGAAATCTATCAAATATTTCTCATTAAAAACATATTGACATGAAATATAATTTCATCAAAGATCATGTTGATAATAATTAATTAATTTTGGAGTATTTTTAAACGTTGTAAAAAGTTTATAATGTTTTTATAAAACATTTATCAGAGAAATATTTTTATAAATTGTGGTTGAAAATGGGCATCAAATCTCATTCTCGTAAAGGATGAGGGTTGTTTTTTTCTAATCACTCGTGTTTTTTATGGATAATATTGTAAAAGGGGTAGAATAGTTTTATAAATCTATCCCTTGATATGTTCTAAACAATTCAAGTAAACTTGTGTGTAGGTTGAGTTATGAGTAAGTTGTTATTTCCTCATTTACGTTTGTAAAAAAATCAAATTGTTTTTTGGAGTGGTGGTAATAATAATTTTATTAGAATAATTTTTAAGAAGTATAGAAATATGTGAAGAAAGGATGAAGAAGTTTCCTGAGTCACTTCTGTTTGACATGATGGTTTTATTATTAATGTTTTTTATTTCCTAAAATAATCTAGCTCACTTATTATTAAAACTATTGATAAGTAATCAATTGCATGGGGTTAAAATGATCAGTGATGTAGGAACCTAGGTGGAAAATAAAATCCATAGGGGTGAATTTTTGGACTAGGATTGAATGTAGTTGTTTTAGGATATGAGATGAAGTTTATGTTGAAAGTGTTAGAATTTATTGTCCATGTTTTTCAAGAGAAAGAAATCACTACACTTTGTTAAAACTTGCGATCAGACTCACAATCAAAATAAAATTATTAGAGGAAAATTATTAATAAATCCCATCGGATTGAGAAAATGTTTTCTGGGAGAAAATTTTCATCGGAATCACCTTTTGCCTGGATAGGAATTATAGATAATTTTGGGGAAGGTTATCACATTATCAATGGCTTTGATGAAAATATGATGATTCATTTTTCATAAAATATTTGTCATAAGTCATAGGATATTTCGGAAACTTGTGACGGAAGACTTATGAAAGAATGTGTCAGAACCAGTACTACCAATCCTATTGAGGTTTGTTAGAAACAAAGTAGTTGCTTAAGGGATTAGAAGTTACAAAAATTTACATTATAAGTTAGAAGATTATTTTACCATATTAATTATCTTCAATTTCATTAGAAAATAATGTTTATAAGTAGATGTTTGTGAAAGAAGAATTTTTCTATGGTCAACACTTTCACATCTTAGTTCATCAGTGTGAGATCACCAGACATGGAATAATTTGAAGAATGAGAATGCTTGTTTGAAATGTATGAAGTCAGAGGTGTTGGTATTCAGACAGACCAATAATACACAAGATATAAATCATTATATAAAAATGTAAGTGTGTATCAAAATAAATAAATAGAATAAGTTTTTGTTAACACTGGTATATTGGACACGCTGTTCCATTGATCATTGAAGTAGTCCTGATATAGATCATTAGACATAGTGATGGTTGAAAAAGGAGATAAGAGGCATAAAAGTTTATTGGGACCAATGATAAATGAGAATTTGTTTGGACTGATGAAAAATGGGATTATAGATAAATCAAAAATGTATTCAACCATTTTCACCAGGATGAATTATTTTTCAGTTGGGTCAATATTGAAAGACGAATACTTATATGTTTTTAATTGGTTCATGAGGTAAAGGAGGAATACCTAATGTTATTATCAATTTTTTTAAGATTCATCAGGTTGATTATGACACTAATTATCAAATTTAAGTAGGTAATGATCCATCCGACATAGATTGACACCTATAACTTCATCAGATGCAAGAACATCGGTGTGGGGAAAATAAGAATATAAGTATTTTTTAAAGAAGTTGTAAATGTTTTTTAATAGAATTTGAAACTGATGTTGATGTGATGGATGTTATTGAAGGAATCATTAGATGTTTCAACTATGTTTATGAAAAAACAAATAAAAACTTAATTCTATTGATGTAATAATAATATTAATGGAATAATGGTTTCAATGTTTACATTTATCAGTTGGTACTGGGCCTCAGAAAGACCAAGTTTGATTTAAGTTGGTACTGAGAATCCTAATGAGAAGTCAACTATTTTTGAAATTTTTCAATTGGTTCATAGGAATTTAATTAATACACTTATTTTGAAAAAAAATATCTTCATTATAATGTGGAAATCATAGTGACAATCAGAATCAGACTAAAAGAATGTTTTCAAAGACTAAATCGAGCTGAAGTTGGGTGATGAATCAAGAAAGAATGTGAATATTTGAGAATATTTGAGATGAAATGAAAACGTCAATGATTTTCTTAAATTCAATGGGAATTGAGGTTTTGGGAAATTTGGTCAAGTAGGAAAATTTTTCATAATCCCTCTAAAATAACTTTTTATGCACCTATAAAAAGAGGATAAAATTTTTTATTTTCGAATACTTGTATGATTAACAAGTGAAGGGTGAAGTTGGATCACTAAAAGTTATTATAGAGATGGATTTTTCAGATTTAGAATTCATGGGGATGTGTTTTTGGACTCAAGAAGAATTAGTGAGATCATATTCAGTGTTTTTGGATAGGATTGGGCAATCGTATAGTTATTTTAGCGTTAATACAGAAGTATATCAAACACATTTTTGTTCTATTTTGTCATACTAATGTTATCATATTTATCAATATGAATGGGGAATCAGAATATTGAATTTTTTATGAATGTCATTTTGAAGTATAGAAATGTTTATAACATTTTCTGTGTAGGAAAATGAGGAATTGTTTTTAAGATCATATTTTTGGAATATTGACAAGGCCTCATAGTTACATGTGCTAAAAAAACTGGTGAATGTTTCATAACCTATGACACAAATTGTATGAAATAATTTCATACTACTTTAAGAACATGAAATTTTCTATTGAACATAGTGCCACAAAATTTTATTGGTATATCCAACTTGTTGTATCCATACAATAGGATTTTTTTCTTATGGATTGTGTGGTATTTTATTGATTCCAAACAATACCAATTTCGTACATACTCTTGTTGATTGGTGAACCTTGTAAATTCCAATGTTCTATTGGATGTGTGATTGTTTTGGAATCTAGAAAAGTTATTGATCTTTAATAGTATGTGATGGTAGTTTCCAAATAAACGATACTTAAAATAAAAATATATCCCTTATCAACCCCCTCCCCCTCTAAATGGTACAATATTTTTTGTTGGGAAATATCCATTGATTTTTCAAAACCATACAATCACATTCATCCACTAGTGGATGAGGTTAGGTGATTCGAGACAGAAAGGGGATTTGTGTGCCTATCTCCCCTCTTACATTCCAAACAATGATAAGAACATCTGGTTACTAGTGTGGATAAATCCTATTATAAAGGCTTGGGGCTTACTTCTAGAGGGATTCCCTTTCTCCGAATTATACTGAAGATAGGGGGATAAGTCACTAATTCATAAAGGTAAAAGAAAATTTGATCCCCCCCCCAATTGATTAAAATAGTAGTTCCCTATTATTAGATACAATAATGGGAGGGCCAAGCCATGTCCCTACTTCCTAAGTGACAATAAGGGGATATCAAATACTTAGATATCATTTCTAAAACAGGGAGGTCCTAGTAATATCCCACAGGGGTGGGTTCCTCATTTCCAAAGGGATTTATAACTATACACACATTTAATATTCTTCCCATCATGTAAGAAAGTGCATGACACCTATTTAAAGAATATATAACCTAATAGGAGACATGTTGGTTTGTATTTCTTCATCTTTGTGATGTTTTGGAGGCATTGGTGGGTGATTTGATTTGGTATCCATTATATGGTAGTACCAAGTAAAGAGGTTACCTACCAATGGTTTCATGAAGATAGGGCTTAAAGGGGGCTCATATAGGGTGAGGTTGGGTGAGATGAAGGAGGCTCATGTAGGTGATGGTTAGGAAATCTGAAGATATATCACACAGAGAAGACCTGCATGAGCTGGTGAGGTCTCTGGATGATAGAAAACCTATTTTACAACACTTGGTTGAGGCCTTACTCTAGTATACAAGGGTTTCCTTAGGTATATTTAGATGAGTGGAACCAAACTATTAATAATTAATAGGGGACTTCACCCTAGTGTTCTAAACATATAGGGTCGCTTGGGCAGGTGAATGCTGGGTGAGTATACGGTGTCTCAAACTAGAGTTTCTTTTTAATACACTAGGATAAAATTATTCCAACTACCCCTCTTAATTTCTTCTTCATTCAAGGCATAAAAATATACATTAATGTTTCTGAAGGCTTGGGGAAAGGACTATGGTGAGATATGTTTGGTGTTTTCTACATATTTTCTAGTGATCTAAAATGAGGATCCCTTGGGACCGATTTATATAAAATTTCAAAACTAGTGTCGAAATAGTTTCCTCGTGCAGGTGGATCGTAGGGGTGGGTGTTTCATGTGTCAAACTAATGGCTATTAGGGGTATTCTTCTCTGAGACCAATGCAGTTCCACTAGTTCATAGTATGTACTGATGCATTACCATTGGTGTACATTCTAGACATGTATGGTGATTCTAATTTGTTCCCTTTTCGCCATGCCTTTTCTAAAATGTGCAAACCATATAATTCTTCAATTATCTTTTTATTTATGTATTTTCCATTGAAAATTATCATTCTTCAATGATGAAAAAGTGTGTTTACACCCCCCCCCATGGATTGGATCTGATCAGATAAAGAGGGTCAATCCTAAATTAGATGAAAATGATATTGATGGATCCTTCATTCTTTTTCCTCTATATGTTTGAGCATATCTATTTTTAAGGATCGACAAACATGAGATCTTGGATTTCTTGCAAAGGAAAAGTGAAGGGGTATGCTGCATAGGTATTTTGTGATATTGGATCATCAGGTGGACTATGTAGGGGTTTCATACACATATATCATGTAGGGTTCCCTATGTCTATAAATAGTAATTAAGGCCTAAGTTGTTCCTCTTTCATTACCCCACAAAATATTTCTCCCCACTTTAGTGACCTCATCACAATAGTCATTTCTCTTAATATCCATTGATAAAGACATGGAATGTCATTACCTGCATGACACATACACCAATGTAACTAACTTGCACAAGTAAACTGAGCGAGTAACATAAGTGAATGAATTGTGAAATTTCAACTAATTGAGTTATCTTCATGATCCTTTATATATTATAAATTTACGATTTCCTTATTTTTTTTACAAAACCACGATTTATCACTATTGAAATCTCAATAAAACCATGAATATTCCCAAAGGATACATAAAAGTCCAATGGTTTTTTATTATCAAGCATAAAATAATATCAAGGAGATTCTTTTTGTCAACAGGATATATTATTACCACATACATGACACTACTCTCTTAGATTTGGAGAATCACAGGAATAAGCATCATCATAAATATCTTGTGAGTAACTATTTTCCACTCTACAGTCACAAACATCTAAAGGATTTCTTTACCAAAAATCTAGATAATTATATCTTAATTTATTGTTTCTAATAAATTCATTATTTTACCACTAGCAGCACCTATGCATAGGGTGTTTAAATTAATGTGGGAACATCTTCCATGAGATTTTTCATGCATCACAATAGTTGTACCCCGAACATGGACCCTCATACCACCCCTAATTAAAGCCATAATGTTACTCACTCTTCTTTCATTATTCTACAACATATAAATCAATGTGTTTGAGGGATGACTAGGGACATGGTCCATGAGGGGGCATTAGACTCAAGTGGCCATGGGAATATTGGGTAGGCTAGAAGAGTACTGATTTCTCAATCGAGCTGAAATAAGTTAGAATTTATGATGTTGTCTAGGTGGATCAGATGTATTTATACAAGAATCTAGGAATCATTCCTGGGCTACTATATCGATGGATCCCACAAACCAATTCATTTCATCTGGTGCATGGTGAATTTTACAATATTTCATAGGATTTCTATAATATATCCATATTTTCCATCCTTGCAGACACGTACGAGAAGTTTATCCCACCGAAATTCACATGTGATGATGTAGAGAGGATAGATATTTTTCACCGTAAGATGTTAAAGATATCACAAGATATCAAGAATGAAAACTCTCATATAATGGTGTATTTCATTATGAATCGTGGATGAATTCTTTTCAAGTGCCTATGGATGGGGGCCATATTCAATAATCTCACAGGATTTTTCATAATTGAGAAGCGGGGTATTCCTGGTAAGTTCTAGCCCACATTAGAATAAGGTGAGTACAAATAATGGGGGTATGCCTTCTAGTCCAGCATACCCATCAAGAAACATCTCTCAGGATTCATATAAATGTAGATAAGAATATACATATTGTTAGTTTTTTAGTCAAATGGAAGCATGAAGTTGGAAAAAAAATTATAGTGGAAAACCTAGTAGTGGGGAATAGTATAAGGTTGGAAGGACTTGTCTTGTTAATGTTCCATTAATTCGAGATGGAATCCCACATAGGGAAACCCCCATTCAAAATTTTAGGTTCGTTCCAAGTACTGTGGGGGTAGATTACATCACATTTCCCCTCTTATGTCATGTTGAGTGGAATGAAAGTTCATGGGGTGATTATGAACATTTTTTCACGCAGTTTATGGTTTCCATACCCTATCCCTGAATCATGATGAAGCGTTATGGAAACTGAATCTATTTAATGAGTCAACATATTTCCATATGGGGATCCACCCACTGGGACGTTTACAGATGATATAAAAATTGGCGATGAACTAGGGTCAAATATGATCTTCTTTAGGGATGATGTTCTAGCATATCGAATTGAGGGTGAGGTTATATGTGATACATATGATCCATATTGATTTTCATGAAAATTAAAGTGCGTGTATAAAATAACTCGGAGAACTCCTGATTATTACAGTAGCATAAGTGACTCAAGCAGGAATTAATCTACCTAAAGTGAGTGAATCCACTCGGTTGACCGCATAGTATGATGAGGACAGAATTTAATTGTAGCCTCAATGGTTTTGGATAATGAGAGTTCACTGAGTCAATGTTGTGACAAAATTTGGTCAGGGGAAGCATTGTAGAAAGGCTCCCACAAATCCCAAGAGCGATATTGATGAGGCCTTGTGCCCACTCAAATGACCTCATGAACATTTTATTCCACCGATAAATTTCAAATGGGATAATTAAGTTAATATTGGTCCAATATAGTCTATCAATCATTTCCAAGGGAAATATCAGGATTCCATTTCTCTTCCTTCTACCAATATGGAGAGGGCTAAGAATCTTGTAAAATAAATTAATGTAATGTTTTATTCATAGAAGATTGGAACAAAATTGTATTTCATGTGTCCAAGTGTGGTTCAAACATTGAAAATTAGTACTTTTAGATTCCTTAATCTATGGGAACTCCTTCAAATTATGTTGAATATTCCATGTATTGGGGATGTTCAAGCCCCACCCAACCTTTATTCTAATCCTATCGAGGTGGTAATATATATTCAAGAGCTACATATGCTCATTTACACCACAGATGATAAAATA
Source organism: Viscum album (assembly GCA_963277665.1). Taxonomy (NCBI): domain Eukaryota; kingdom Viridiplantae; phylum Streptophyta; class Magnoliopsida; order Santalales; family Viscaceae; genus Viscum; species Viscum album. Next base: position 1,815,420,008 of record OY728140.1, on the reverse strand, counting down.
ATGAACATAAAGCATGTAATTGACATGTTGTAATGGGGGGCCACTGAAGTTGTTTATGATCCATCCACTAATGAAGGGATCCACTTTTTCAATCCTCAGGAAATAATTTTAACCTTATTTTTATTTCTTTATTTATTTAATTTTCCATTGTTTTGATAAAAATTCCATTACTAAGGAAAGGGAAACCCTAATTTGAATCAAGTAGAGTGAGAAACAGTTGGGATCCCTTACCCACAATATGATCTACTAAGATCCCTTATGGGGACTAAGGAATAAACTCATAAATGAGGGGATCTAACTTCTAGTCGAAGGATGACTGAGTAAAATATGGAGGGAGATTTGTATCTACTACCACCTCCAAAACCAATATTTTTGTAAGAAAGATCTATATTTCCTCCATTAAATGTAAATTAATGATAGAGGGTGTAGATATTTTTCAAGCATATCATTAGCAAAGGTGATACTTCCAGACCCTATTTATTCTTGATTGGTCCATAAAATTTTTTTAATCATTCCCTTGGGTATCAGGATATAATCCCCTCTCCCCTCTCAAGGGGATTTGAGATGACACCCTAATAACTAAGGTGGTAATTAGGGATGAGGCACATGTTCATGTTGGTGAGCTTGTTCCCTTGATAATAAAAGCATAAATGGTTGAGTCTTCATCTGCAGCAATCACTGTGGAGAGAGTTGAAAATCATAGTGACATCAAAAAAACATCATTAGGTGTCATATTCAAATTATTTATGTTTATTCCATATGGTATTTATGATTCTCTGCATACACTAGAAGATCCTACGATTACAATGGACAGTCCAACCACCTCTCTAGGAGTGGCTAAAATGGATCCCATGCCATCCAATTAATGTGGTGGTGGTAATTTTTATCTGAAAATGACTGAAATGGTCATTCCCACCATAGTGAAAATGGATGCTTCTGATGGAAGATCAAAGTTGGGTGGTGAGCCCCACATCTTATACACCCTTACTAGTGATTATTATATGAGATTTAACATGTTATTTATTTAAATAACATACAAAATTAATACAAATATTGATATTTCATGGTCCTTAGAGGATTTTGTGGGCTTCAATAAGGAGTTGGATGGATGTATGTTTCCTTTTTTTGGTTATTCTATCACATCCAACCTTACGTCCATGGAATTAAATCAATGGTATTTGTTGACATATATCTCTCTATATAGAACTTTTCCATGGAAATCCATGACTAAAACATTATGGTCCATCCCACTCCCAATGTTGGGGGAATCAAGGTCATGGGCCCCATAGTGGGAGATTATTGGGAGCCTTCCATCTATGGCCATGATAAAACATATGGAAAAATTCATCAGTAGGAAATTATATCCCAAACTGTTGAAAGTGAGGGATGTAGGGTGGAACCTAACCAAGGAAAAAATCAATAAATGGGTGATTTCCATCATCTTCCCAGATAGACTTTTTCCTTTCTTATTGTTATCTTTCAATGTCGATGACTAATTTAATTCATCATTTAGCATCATCTATCACAGCTACTGAAACTAAAAGGGAGGCATCTACCCTCAAATCAATTAGCTACATGAGGGGGGGGGGATATAGTCACACTAGGAATGAAATTTCAAGTCACATTCATAAGTGAACTAATTATACAGTATACTCCTACCCTTGGGAATAGTTCCACCGTGATCAAAGAAGCTCAAGATACTCTATGAAAATTTTGATGGCACATATGGAAGGATATTTGGGTTGTATTTTCGAGGAATCAAATTACAAACTCACAGTCAATACTCCCTCATCTCCATAACATGTTTTATATGCTAGGGTATAGTGGGTTTGACTATAGCATGGTTCACACTACTGTGAATGAAATAATTTTTTGTTTTGAGAAAGAGAATTAGATAAAATAGTGCCTTATCAAGTCTAAAATTCTCCTCAAAATAGATGACTTCTGAACTACACTATCCCTAAAAGATTGTAGTTACTCTACAAATTTTATGGAGTGAAGACAACATGTTGATAAGAAATCAATAAAGATATTTCAACTCCAATAAGATATGGATTCCTCCAATGAGTATTTCATACAACTTAATCATCCAATAGATGGAGTTCAAAAAGATCAGATTACATCCATTGCAACAATGCTAGAAAACAATGTCTGGTTGTGGAGATAGAGGTTCTTCAATTGTCTGTGCATCCAAAGGTGGTTGATGGGTCTCGAGAGATCCTTCAACTACTATAAATTTATATTGAAATCCTTTTTTAGTACATAACAGATTGACCGTAATTTTCTAGATGTTCCAATGTTTTTTTCTCTATAAATGAAAATGATTTGGTTTTCAAATCATCTGAAATATTTATCCCTATTTTCCTTGGTAATTAAAACATAACATTGAATTCCGTTTTTATAAAAACAATCCTTCCATCGATGAGTTCAAATCATAACAATTTTTATGGGTAGTTTCTCTCATTTTTTTCTATGTATTTGAACTAAAAAAGGATAGTTCTATTGTTCCTAGATTCATATGACAGACTCTATGAACTTTGCATGTTTTTTTCATTAGAAAATTTTTTACCTGAGTCAATTTTAAAATGGCATAGAGTTCCAGACTTCAGTTTTTATTAAGTTAACCTTTATGGGACTTTATCATAACATGGTTTTTATCTTTTCCATTTCATTTGCATTTTTTATAAACCATATGAAGTTCATGTATATTGAGCTGAGAATTTACATTTACCCATGATTCCCTTTTGTATGTTTTTAGCCTGGTGACTACCACATCACTTTTTGTGGGATATTTAGAGTCTTGAAAACTAGAATAATGTGACTGGTGTTTTAAGTTGAACTGCATTCAAAATGAGTTATGGGATGACAAACCAATAAGGGGTTATTAGATAATAATGTTTCTATATTATTCAGATGCACAAAAAGATGAATTTTGAGTCATGGTTTTTTATTTTAGGATATAAAACATGATGTGAGATAATTGTGTAAGGGATAAACTTGCACGATATTCAAAAAGACTTTTCTGGAATGATGATTCCAAGGAATACCTTGATAGATGAGGTCTCTCCCAAGGATGAATGTGTCTATGATTAATATGTCATTTTAATGGGATACTCATGAAAATTCTACTGGGTGAATCACTATACATTCAAAACAAATGTGTTATCAAGAAATTCAAATTTTATTTCCAATGGATGGGCAGTTTTGGTAGATCCAGAGTTCTCAAGTACATGGGGTGTGGTTTTTGAAGGGAATTCATATGATAATCAAGGGAGGATCTGTGTTAGTGATGTCAATGAATGGGAATTCCCTCCGATGCCAAGTTGGTTTGTTTAGAAAAGAGTAGGAATTCTGTTGGGTGAGAAATATTAAGAGTAAATTCCCCACCCTATCAAGGGATGAAACATCATGCAGTTTTATGTCATGCAACCAAGACATATACCATGAAATTTAACATGTTATAGATAATATGTTGAGGTTATAATTTAAGTTTACAATGAATTGACTAATATATTATCAATTTACCCTTTCCTAGAAATCTCTTTAGAATGTTTTATCATCTTCAATCATAAAGGGGAATAATTTTTAAGTATAGTCTGGGGGTTTTCAGATCCAAAGGGTGACATGGGGGAATTCGGTTGGGGTTTAAGGAGATGGAAGAGGTATTTTGTGAGAATGAATGTTCCTTCGGTTGAAAGACCCTTTCTGGGTTAATCACAAAACGAAATCATGGGTCTATTACTACATAGTCAAAAAATGACATCCTCTAATTTATAGGCCCTTTTGTTGGGAGACTTATGCAAAGCCAACTGTGGTGCATTAATTTATAGTCATACGAATTTTTTTCATGAATCTAACATTCTATTATTTATGGATAGAGAATGTTTATTAAGAACCATATTTCCTCAATCACTATGTTTGGTTTGTGGAAGGAATGTTTATGAATAAAAGCGGATCATTTCATATCAAAATTATCAAAAAAATAGGAAGAAATGTTTCCCCATTCTAGTTTGACACATAAGTAGGTAGGGGGATTTTTTTTCTTTTGGTTTTTTCACAAGATATAGGATCTAAGAATAACTTCATATCTCATCCAAGAGAGAATCAAACCACACATATTTCTATAAATATACCCCACAATGATTGAATTATTGTGTATAGAAGGGTATTTTTTTAATATAGGCTCACGAACGAGGTGGGAACCCATATTGTTTCATATTATATAGATCAAACTCATACATTGAAGAGTGTGGGAATTTCATGTATTGTGGATAGGAAAGGATATAGGATCCCAGTGACACTGCGTATCTTATCAAAGATAGATTCAATCCACATGATGTTCTTGAATTTACATCATGAAACAAACATCAACTATTCAGTTTAACGTCATGCAGTATGGATGTATGGTGTTTCTTTTAATGTGTTGCATCCAAAACAATGATAAAACAGACATGAACTATTATTCCCTAATCATGTTTGAAATACTTTAAAAACATCTTATTCCCACATGGTCTATGCCTATTGTGAGATACATGTAATGGAAAGGGATTTTTCCGATACACACAAGCGAATAAAAGGAAGGATATGAGAAATTTAACTTTATGTTAGCAAAACTAGGATGTAAGATCACAAATTAACTATGTATATTATGGGAATTATAATCAAGTGATTTGTTTTTCTAAAAAAATAAATATAGAATAAGTGGGACATTAACCACACCTTTTAGTGTAATACTTTTAGGATTAAGGTTACCTGATGTTAAAAAAGAGTCATCAATCCCTAAAGAAAGCATTCTATAAAATTAAGAAATCATCTCATTAGTGGCATCATATATGTTTGATATGATAGTTCCTAATACATTTTCTCATGGGCTCCTATGTTTGGTATAGAGTGAAAGACTACATTTTAACATCATGTGTTGAAGATGTTTTCATATTGTTTAACATCTTGTGAGTAGAAAACATGGTGTCTAACAATTTTTAGTCATATGGCTTAGATCATACTTCATAGAAATTATGAGTTATATATGGATTATTAGTCACAGGATGTTTTATTATACATTGCACATGATTAAGGAAATTTAAAAACATGATATTGGGGGTTATCAAATCAGGAAGAGTGAGATGCGATAAAATGCAAGGAATGGCCACTAATAATGATTGAAAATCAGTTTCTAGTATGATGTTTCAGGGTATCACGATGATAAAAGAGTTCTATCCCAGGGATGAATGTTCATTCGGTTGGAAATCACTTTTTTGGGAGACATAGTCAATGATTAATGTTGAATATCAATTTATAGACAAACAATTGAATCCTCTAGACGACAATCCCTATAGGTGAGAATCTTATGGAATGTCAACCAGGGCATGTTACAAAATTTTTGAAAAAAATATGTCTTCAGGAATATGATATTATTTTAGCGATGGTCTGAGAAAGCTTATGGAGATCATAAAATTCCTAGTATAAGCAGTTTGTTATGTGGAAGGAATATGTTTGATCACAAAGTAATCATTTCTCCAGCATTGGATATGGAGTTTTTATCCTCCTACATAGGTCATTGATATGAAAAAGAGGGATTTTTCTATTTCTTTATTGGTCTCCTAGATGAGGGAACCTAAATTAAAGTCTCTTCTATAGATATCTATTTTTCTATAGAAGAGGGGGGATGTTTAATTTTTTTCCTTCATCATTGGTCACATTGCATATGGGCCAGTTGTCACTACAAATCCCATTTTAGAATACAATCAAGAAAAACATAGTTATTCAATAAAGGTTCGCCTATGAAGTTCTAACACATACACAAGGAGGGTGTATTTTTATATTAGAGTTGGTCCTATGATTGGAGATCAAGGAATCAAAATCTATCTTGGTATTGTAAAAATAAATCCTCACATATTTTTTTATCGATGGTGTGTAGTAAAACCAACACCAAGGGTTATGATTCTCCCAAGCATGGATAACAATGTTATATAGTTTTACATCATCAAATAATTACCTGAAACATGAATTTTGACATCATTCGGTGAGGGAACTTTCCTATATTTTAACATCTTGTTATGAGGATATCAGACTATATAGCTTAAAGTCTTACATATTGGACAATGATTTCTTTTATTTTTAGGTCAAATGACTAAGAACTCATGGTGTTCCTTTTATAGTTATGTATATAGGACAATGATTCTATTTATTCAATCATCATAATACACAGATGTTGGTATAATTCTATTTATCATCGTGAAACATGTAGGAGGGTTTCATTATCACATGAATTATTTATTATTAAATCTTACGTTGGTAGGGGTAGTAAGAAGCAACCCATCCATCAAGACAATGGAATATGATTCATTACAGTGGACATTGTATATGGTGTAATATTCCTCAAACATTGGATCATTATTTGGATGTCTCTTACCTAGTATCATTGGGTTATTTATGAATAATTCCATCTCCATGGAGGAATGATCATAACATAAAATTCATATTGAAGGCTTGTTAAATCCTTTTTTGATGGACCTTCAAGTGATGCGATGTATGAATAATCCTCTCATCAAGCTTCTCTGACTCACCCATCTATTTTTGGGTTTATCTTCTATTAAAATATTGATCACAAATTGAAACATAGAGAGAGGGAAATTCAATATTGATGGGAATGACTGCATTAATCTTGTATATAAGTGAATATCTTGTCATCCTCATATTAGTGTGGGTTGTAGTCTGGTAGTCCCAAAATGCATGCAAGATCTTTTAGGACAATAAGTTTTATCTTTATCTATCATATTCTGTAGTATATCAAATAAGTTCTCCTTTAATTACTCTATTTGTTCATTATCCACCACATGATAGTGAGATGAATGGTTTGATTCGATATTATTCTCTTGATATAGCTTCTAAAAATTATATAAATTCATATTGGTTCTATCGTTCATCATTATTGTCTGACAAACACAAAATCTAGTAATGTTGTTCAATTTCAGGAAGCTAAAAATTCATTTTTCCTTGAATTCTGTGATAGGTATTGCCTTATCCCATTTAAAAGAAGAAATTAGTAGCCGTGAGGATGTATTTAAACATCTTGGCTATGGATTGATGCTACGGGCCCACAATAACCATTCACCATATTTCCAGGAGAATTTGTCTTTTGGTAAAAGTCATGCAGTTGATGGATAAAGATGGTGTGAAATGGGAAGGAATGAGGCTTCCTACTAAATTTTGTGTAATCCTATATCATTGAATGAAAGATGAATTTGAACCTTAGGATTTTATATGAAATCATAAACCCCAGATGATGGGATCCACAATCTCTTATATGTAATTCTTTCATGAAAAACGTTTTGTATTCTCCATCAATCCATATTATAATGATTCCATTGAAACATCATTTATAAAAGACCTTATGGTGATTCATACCATCATGAAGAGTATTTTCATTTGAACGTCATCATATTTTCACTTTTCTGGATCTCCCTGATGAGAGAAACCAATTTTAAATGTAGTCCACAATGGGTGTCATCCAACGGGATGTAGGACCATCTGTTTTGGGGTTGGAGTATACCTCATCGATTTCATCCATGATGACACAAAAAAAAGATAGACTATTCGATGGTGAGAAATGTAGATGAATATTTTATCTCAATCAAGTTATTCCAAAGTTATGGATTCATTAACCAATGAATATTTATTGGAATGTTTTGATTGTGACATCTGATTCAATGATAAATCTTAGGGTAACTCTACCATTAGTCCATAAGTGTAGTTAAGAAAGGTGATTTTCTCTTCTTTTATTATAGCATAATCCACATTTATATGTTTAATTACCAGATCTGAATAACCATTCCCCTTTAAGTGTTTTATATAAATTTGAAGAGTCATATTTATCCCTAAAATGATGGCCTGATATTCTACCTAATTATTTGAACAACCTTCCCAATACTAGAATGATTATGGTAAGATATAATTTTCTAGATTGATGATTACAACTTCTAACCAAACATTTTTGATCTTGGGGGGATCAATTCTCTTTCTTTTTCAGCTTCTAGATGCAACATAAAAATACATTTACCCAATAAGGGTTCCTTTTAGAATATTAAATCAATATCATCTTTAAATTTAGTATTTAATGATTTTTTTCAATAGATGGATTTTCTTAATGGATAGCTCTCAATTCCTCTCCTTTTACTTTTTACTAATTCATGAATTGAATATAAAACCATTTCAATATAACCTTCCACCATACCAAGAATCCAGAAAAAATAACTTGGTCAATGATATATTTTAGTGGGATGTTTTGAGAGACAAAATTGACCATGTAATACTATAGGTATTGCCTTAGTTTCTAAACCACAAAGTTTAACATCGAGCATATATTCCCAATATCTAAATAATGAGTCTTGGTTTTTAGAATTATCCAAATTAGATAACATAATCTATTTACATTCCCATCATCATTATTTTCTGCAAGGAAATCTCTTTGTGAGTGTTATATGGTTTTCACATTTAAAATGTGTGTTTTCACCTCAACTACTGGAATCGACACAAATGGTTTAATGAGATATTTCATAAATCTATCAAATTATTTGTGGTAGTATACATTCCAATAATATTCCACCCCCTACATCATCAACCTAGTGAAGGGAATGATCTTTCCCTCTATGTTCACTATGAATCCCTGAATGCATGCATGGTGTACCTATAATCTTCTTAACTCTTTATGTTTTTTAAGAGTTGAAATATTGAGGATATCGTTTCCCTTTGTAGGATCGACATAAATTCCATGATGGTGTACGATGAAGCTAATAAATTTAAATATGGTTACTATAAAAGTTCATTTTAAGGGGCTCATCTTCTTGCTATGATATCTCAGTTTATTGAATATGACCTCAAGATCATCTAAGTGGTCTGAATGTCATTTAGAATTAACCCATAGTCATCAACATGGAATTTGAAAAACCTTCCCAAGAATGGTTTGATGATGTGATGCATGAAACATTAGTATGTATAACTAGAATTCTTCGATACAAATTGCAGTACCTGATAGAAAAATACAAGTTAAAGGGGGTCTAAAAGAGGTGGATTAATCAAATTATAAGAACATTCAGATTTTATTTTAACCAAAATAGACATCCATGAAAGATAAGTACTGATATCCCACTGTTTCATCAATCAGAAGCTCCTTGATGAGGATTGGGAAATCATCCTTTATAAATTTCCATTTGAGATCTCTATTGTTAATGGAGACCATGAGATGCCCATTATTCTTATTTACTAGGACTATATAGGCTATCGATTTTCCAAATTGGACTTCTGAAATCAAATTATCCTTGATAAACATTTCAACATCGGCCTCAATCATGGTGTTTTGAGTAGAGTGTGTCCTTCTAGATGGAAATTTTTATCCTTAATGTTTTCAGGAAAATCCATATGGTGAGGGTCCACCTCAGGATCTTGTCTTGTAATTTTTGTGTAATTCAAAGAAACAATATCTCGAGGATTCTTTATAAAGGTGGTATATACCTCTTGTTCTTTAAAATAAATTGTCTTAATAATAAAATTGGTTTATAGATCCTCTTATGTTCCTGGATTTTTTTCTCTAAGTTCATGAATGGTGGAAGATACACCTTCCATGAATAGTGGAGGTGCATCTCATAGGTCCTTATTTTCTTCATCCTCCTCTACATAATCATTTTATTCCCATTCTACCTTACTATCACCAAATATATAAGAGAGTCCATTCTTTTTACATATAGAATATGAGGTAGTTTCCTCTAGCCCAATTGATGATGTGGGTTATCTTCAATGCTATGAAATGGATGGTGTGAGGGATCAGGAATGATCATATTCACTATTTATTGGTTTCATCACAACCCATTCCAACTCAATTGATGAAGTGTGTATTTGTTGAAGCTCTAGGGGTGGAATTAGAGAATATTTATTTGAGATTTTACCACTATTTGGAGAGTTTATTGCATCATCAGTATTTTAGGGATCAATTATTACAGCTAATATCTATAATTTTTTGTACATGATATCAAATTTGGTCCCATCCATTCGGTCAAATTGATGAGAATAATGTATTATTCATTATATTTTTGTAAAGTATTCAACCTTGTTATTTATATACCATTTGGTGTTATGACTCCTGAAACATCAAAAATTATGCATTGATTCCCTTCCCTTTAGTAGAATCCAAAATCAATATATTGCCTTTAAAAATATTATAATAGGGAATTATCACAATAAAATGGCCCAGTTTAACCATTAATGTAATATTTGAGGCATTAGTTGTATAATGAGGGTATTTCTGCATGATGAAATGACAATGGTGTTCCTAGAAGGACATTGAAATTCATGAATTTCAAGAAATATATATATATATATATTAATTTAGATATGAGGTCCTAGAACTGAGACCTAATCTTGATTATTTTGAGGGTCTATTGCATGTTCTTATTGTAACCTTTTACCATAGGAGCATAGGGGGGAAAGTGGGCCTCATAATATCCAAGTCCTTGAAGTAGTTTGAATGGATTAAGGTTGACTCTTGAGTCATTATTAATGAAATCCCCTCATATATCAACATCATTCATCCTACCAGATACGTACAAACCAATGATATGTCTTTCTATAATGTAATCTCTTTCTAGCTCCATGAAATATATGTCTATATGGAATTTATCAATCTATATCTCTACACAATATACTCCCTCAATGGAGACTTCTTCTTCATACTCTTTAGGGATTAGTAAGGCGTCTATGAGCACTTCCCAAAGGTATTTTGATAGACTTAGAGAACTCAAAACTGAAAAAGTGTTAGGTAATAGCAATAATTGATTCAGAATTTCAAAATTCTAAGCTAAAGGCATAATATTCTTTGAATGAAGTTGTTTATCAAATAGGAACTTTAGGAATTGAAGCGCATTATATTAGAAAATTGGATCTTATAATTGGAGATAAAGGTGCTCCGATCCTTAGTGGGTTAGGTCAACTAGGTCATCCTATGCTCTAATGTTAATTAGGAGACAATGGCCCCCCTTGTCTATCATTTAGGATGATCAATTGTGAAAAATATCTAAAACTAGTAAGAAATGATTTACTCTACTTCTGTATTCATTGGAGGGTTCACATATGGGTTTTAACTGTTTATATGGACTAAGTGGGTACATGGCTAGAGTATTGATTTCTATTGTGATTGTTTCTTCCTCAATGTCATCATCTCTAGTGTCCCCTTACCCTAATTTCACAATTAGATATAGGGACCCCAGTTTCATATCCATACTTATCATTAAAAAATGGGTCCATTAGTTTATTGAAACTAATGGAATGGAATATCAACTCTTCATCTGATGAGGATTCCATATCACGGGTCAACTCTTGTTAAACTATTTATTGTGGAATTGATCATACTTATGGGAATGGAGGTATAAATTCTGAGAGATTCAAAGAAAAATATGTCATGGGTACTAGTTAATATTCTTAATTTTTTTCCTACCCTTATAGCCATGTAATGTTTTATAAGACTCTCACTTGGAGGATTGTTGCACCAATGGAGCCGGTTATGTCATTTCAGAAGAGGGTGGGGGAATAGTTTTTTTAACTATTCTCGAAGGATCTAAATATTTTTCATGATTTTCTTTCAATCCATCGAATCGATGAAATTTTGTATACCTTTATACGTAACATTATTTCAATCAACCACTTCCCCTGGATTAGCATCAGAAACACATTCTATCTACACTGTAAATTTTCCCTACCTCACTTACCCAGAGTACACCATTTTTACAAGATGTTTTTCAAAATAAATAACACTTATATTTTGTTCCCCTATGTTTAATTGATTGGAAAATAGTTTTGTGTTCTTTGAGATCAGCTGACCATGCCTTGTGGACTTTGGAATCATATCCATGTTTTTTCCAAGGACACGATGAAGTATCCAGAGACTTGGTCATCTCAAAATAATTAAACCTTATTCAAAATCTCACTAAACCAACATTTCCTCTATAGCATCCCCTCTTTTTATAACATAACGTTTCATTCCATTACACGGAATTGAGGATCTTTAAGGTTTAGTTTCTTGGAAACAAGGAACATAAAACATGAAAAACAAAAAAAACATTCTTCTTAAACACTTGAAAGGCTTCTCCTCATGTTCACCCTAGGCTCATTACTGCATCTCATAACCTGGGGACATACATCAAAAGGAAGGGTGAGCAGAAGGCCCAGCAAGGGAAACAAGTGAAACATTTTACATATGAACTTGAGATACATCACTAAAGTCATGAAAAGAACTTTAATGCATGAAAATGAAATCATGAGGCATATCATAATAAAAATAAAACTTTTTCATAACTTGAAGATGTGGCTACATCATTTAACATAGACAATCATGAACATATTACCAAGGTCCATCCCCAAGGTGTCATTTTAAAATTACCAAGGTTATTCACCAAGGTATCGTGAAAATTGTAATCTCTAGTGGTTACATCATTACCCAATGCATTGGAGCGCTATCAGGGTGCACCCTTAAATTTGCCTTTATTATCATGTGAGACACATATATCATCATCAAACATTTCATAAATAACCCATATAGCATAAAGGAAATGGGTTTCATTTCATAATCATAACTTTTTTAAAAACTGCTTTAAAGACATGATCTTTATATCACTTTAAAACCCACAGAAAAGGAAGGTGGGTCTCATGTATGTAAATCCAAGAATTTAAAATAGAACATTTTGGTATATATGTGAATACCCCTTTAGAAGAAAGATCTTTGAGTATTCACTTAATAAAATAAAAGGACTTTAGAAAAAGAGATAGACATTTTGAGACAAAATTCTGCAGCATAACGGCAATGTTTCGAGGTTTTAGAAGACATTAAAAGAGAGGTAAAATGGGTCAAACATTCATAAATGACCCATAAAATAGTACATGGACAGAATAATAAGGATACATGATCATGGTAATGAAATTTCAAGGACATACCATTTGAAATGAAAAACATTGATGGAATAAAAAAAATTAGATTTCTCTTATGAAAGTTCGGCAGCCTAACGGCGTTACTTAAACATAAAAAAAAATGATTTGAAAAGATCAAATAGGATCTCTAATCATGTGAACATAAGAGTTCAGTATAATATATATAGAGATAATTCCCCAACATAACAAAAAGGAACTTGAAAGAATTGACATGAAAGTAGAACTTCAAAACGAGAAGGGTGAAGAACCACTTAAAATTTCGGCAGCCTAACGGCGCCACTTAAAACATCAAAATAATTAATTGAAGAGATCAAATGGGGTCTCTAATAATATGAACATAAGAGTCCAGTATGATATATATAGATATCATACCCCAATATAACAAAAAGGAACTTGAAATAATTGACAAGAAAGTAGAACTTCAAAACGAGAAGGGTGAAGAACCACTTAAAAATTTGGCAGCCTAACGGCGCCACTTAAAACTTCAAAATACTGAATTGAAGCGATAAAATGGGGTCTCTCATCATATGATCATAAAAGATCAGTATGATAATTTAGAGATCATACCCCAACATAATAAAAAGGAACATGAAAGACTTGAATGAAAATAGAACTTGAAAACGAGGAAGGTGAAACAATCCCTTAAAAATTCGGCAGCCTAACGGCGCCACTTAAACATTCTTAAAACGAATTGATAAGAGCAAGGGGGGTCTCTCATCATATGAACATTAAATGGGCAGTAGGATTAATATAAAAGAACATCCTACAACATAAGAACATGGAGTGTAAAAGAAATGACATAAAAGAGATTACTTGAAAAGAAAGAGAGAGGTCGGATCCCTTACCTTAAAATGTAACTCTTAAACCTCAAAGGTTGGGACCTTGAGGGCTTGGGGGCACCTTGGGAGGACTCCTTGGGAGGTAATGAGACCATAAATTCGTTTGGAATGAGTGGGGAGTCGAATGGGTGAGAGGAGGGCTTGGTATTTATAGGGAAAGTGAGGGGACAAGGCATTAATGGCCAAGGGACACCTAACATGTGCTTTTCTCAAACCCATGTGCTCTCCCTTGTAATTTATCATGGAGTTAGGCCACATGGGGCCCCCAAAACAATAATTCATCACCCTTGGCCGGCCAACCCTCAAAAGATCTCATGACATCATCATGACACCGTTATGATATCATTAAACATACTGAAACCCTAAAACTGTATTTTTACTATTCACTGAAAATTCAACTTTCTCAGAAAAATCCCAAAATTTCACATTAACCAAATATCAATGCTCTGATTTCAGAAATGAAATCCATTTTATAAAAATAATTTTCTAAATATTTTTAATTTAATTTTTAAATAAAAACACTATTCATCGAAAATTCATTTTTTTCAGAAAAAACCCCAAAAATTACCATAACATAATATCGATGCTCTGAGTTAAAAAATAAAGTCATTTTTATAAAAATAATTTTCTAATTATTTTTAATTAAATTTGTAATTAAAAAAACACTATTCACCCGAAAAAACTAATACTTGAATAATAATTAATGAAACTGTTATTTAACTATTCTATTGAATCACATTACTTAATCAAGGTGCCTAGATTATTTTAAAACTTTCTTTAAGTGATATTACTAATCCATTTGGTCATATTACTAATCCTAATCATAAAATCACTATTCATAATTTACTATTCATCAAAAATCAAGTTGATCTTATTAGACTCTAAATTTAGTACTGAACATAATTGCCGAAGACCATTTTTTGAAAATCATTACACATTTTTAATTATTTAGGGTTTACATAAACATATTTAAAATATCCTTTTTCTAAAATTCATCAAAAATATGCATACTATATTTATCCGGTCATTTCAAAATTCATAAACTTCATCATAAGAAGAAATCCCAATTTTATTTAAAACAAGGATTACACAAGGTAGTTACGGTCTCGTTACATAACCCCTTATAATACCAGCATAGGACCTAAGAGTAAGGTGTGCTAGGGTGATAGAGGCTTGGGGCGGATCAATCAACATTGCCCGAGTAGTAATTTCTATCAGTTTGAACTTCTCACGAAGGCGATTTCGTTCCAGCTTCACATGATGAAGTTCGGCTTGGATTTGATCCAAAGCAAAGCCTAGTGGTGCTACCTCCTTCCCAAGCTCTGTTAGATGGGCTTCGATCGGTCCAAGACTACTAGGTGAGGCCATCGAATCTTCTCTCTATAATAATTAACCAAGATTACTTATATTTAGAGACAATAATCAAAACATTTTGTTCACAGTGGTCATGTTGACTGATGGTTATATAATAGTCAAAACCCACTGATCTCATTTTAATTATAATCATGTTTATCAAATAAAACATTTTTTTTTTAGTATAACAATTACAAATAAAATTAGGAAACAAAATTTATTTAAAAATTTCGGGTCGTTACATCCTCTTCTCCCTTCTCTCATCCTAAAAAGGTGTGAATTTTTTCTAATGCTTAGTTTTAGGTTCCTCATGATATGGTGTGGGATTTTAAACTGGAGATGGTGTAAGGGATGAAAAAAGAATGAGAGCAGGAGCCTTATATTTCCATGTTCACTTAACTTGAGATAATGGAATTACTTGGGAATTGTACATGGTTAGAAAGACGGAATTTTCAATATTTTTAGAAACTACACCAAGATCCTGAAACCATCTTATATATTTTATAAGGATTAGAAGATTGTGTAACTCATCACAGATAATCTCTCTATATGTATAAATGAAAAAATTCTTGGGGAATCTTATAGTTTGGGGATTATATCAACCCTTTCCATCAAAAAATGAAATCTGGGACCCTCTCATTCTCCAACTATTTATATGTTTAGAGGTTTATGACTTTCAACTTTGGTATCATTGTGTTAATCTAAAATATAAACTATTGATAGATAACTTCCTATCACACGATAGACTAGGCTATAAAACTTGTTTGTTATATGAAAGTTTGAACATATAGTGTTCGTACAATGAATCTAGGTTCCACTCCATCTTTTTGTGTGACTGACCCCATTATTGGTTCATAGTAATACATGAAATGCATCAAGTGTTACTCTAGATCCCTAAAACCATTAAAAAGGGACATTTAGTGTTCCCAAAATTGTCATTGGGGAGGGATTGGATCAACCCATTCGGGGTATGGACTCTTTTCCAGATTCTTTGTTTAATTCCATTCTTCTATAGCATCCAATAAATTTTTTAATTAATCGACAGTATTAATTCAACCTTGAGTAATTTCTAGTTGAAAATGGGATTAAGAAAGGCTATCAAATGGTAGATCCATCTACAGAAGGTCTATTTTTAAACATGGTGGGTAACCTGCAAGGGTTGGTCCATGAGGATGTTTATGACCATTCCCTAGTTGTGTTTCAAAGGGATTGAAATCCTAATATCTCACTATTGTCGTGTCCAAATATATTTTTTATTGGTCATTCACACTAATCATATGTTATGGTTCCACTTCAGTGTTTAGGGTGAACCCTCTTTGTTTAGGTACATATGTTTGGAGTGCGATTTGAGGATCTTATTAGAGAATGTATCTGGTAGGAATATTGCCTCGGAGTAATCATGTGTTGAGTCTTCTCAAATCCTTCATATCTTCCTCATTATGAGTGAATATATCCATGAGTGTTTGGGGTTTTACTTATTTGGTAGGTGGGTGAGGCAAAACCTTGTAATTTCCCTTTTCATCAGTAGATTCTTTCTATGGATATAGTAATTGAGTGGTTAAATGAATTACCAAATTCAAATAAAGCCTCTAGTTCAAGGTACACACACATCCTCCAATTTTTCTATTATGGATTAGATAATAAATAGAAACATCATACTCCCTCTCCCCTATATTGTCCATGTGTTCTGTAGCATTTGAAGGGGAAGTGTTAACTATTCTCACTGATGTGTGGGGCGTTGAATGGTTTTTTAGTCTCTATGAAATATTTATTTTTATTATTCCATCGAAGAGGACTTTCACCCTCCTTCACAGTCATCCTGGATTCATTTTAAGAATTTTAATATGAAGGGAATCCTCGAAAAAAAGTTTTTCATTATTGTTTAGAGAGAAGATATTTGGTCATAGGCTGAGACGAACCGTAAGGATTCATTTTGAAACATTCCCCATTGTCTGTAGAATATGGATTTCCATTGAGGATGATGCTATTGAGGATAAAAAGGCCCATAATTGAGGTTTTGGGCTATTCCTATTTGCATTCCATAAACATTTGAGCCTATTTTGTGGATCTCAAGTGTTTTTTAAACCCCACTACCTTGTGGGAAGGCGTCTCTCTAGGAATATCATGGATACTAATGTCGCTGCTACTTTTTTTGTTTTATGGAGTCATGTCCAATTATGGTATGGGTGAATTATATGGTTTTCACCTAAGATGCCTAATTATAAATATATTAGAGTTGATTGAAAAGTTTCTTCTCTTAGGTCGGGGTCATGCTCAATATGTTAAGAGACTTGACATAGATGCTTTTTTATGGAACACTCTCTTATGAACAGATGTGTCTGGGATTCATTCAAGTTTGGTTTCTACTGATCATACCCTCTTTTGTCAATAGGGTATGTTTTTTGAAACCATATTGAGTTTATGAAAATTAATGATGTCACTTTTGTTGGGCTTTTCTGATTAGGGAGCATGAAAAAATGCAATGCACCATGTTCACCACATCCTCTAATATGAATAGTGGATGAGGAATCTATGATCATCTAATGAAATTATTTTAATAGATAAAGACATGTGAGCTAAAGGGATCATTTCTGTTTTCCCAAAATTGGATGTCATTCATCAAAGAGAGCCTCCATGTAAATTTGGAGGTGTATCCCTTCTGTTACCCTAATGTGGATTTGATATTTTTTGTAAGGAAATAATTTCTATGATAAAATATGTAGAGTTTTCCATATATGGATTTAGATTTCGTGCAGACAATCATCCGACATTGCCTTTGGAATTCAGAATTAGGGTGTGTTTATTGGCCAGAACATGACTAGTATATCATGTTTAGCTAAATGTCTCCTCATTATTAATATTTCTTCTTCATATTTCTTTTGGGGCTTCACATCCTAGTCCATCCAATGTGTATGCTTCCCATATTATTAATTAAAAATAGAATGATTTTTAAGGACTTACACTTTCATTGGAAGGTAGCTGATCAAAAGGTGGTTTGGAGAATGTCATAGCCCATCCCACGGGGCTTGTGTTGTGACCATCCTATACCAGCCTCCCGGTGGATAGAGTCTAGCGACTAGCGTAGAATACATTACCCCGTAAGTGGGAGGCATTTTCCTGAGTACCTATAGGCACGCACGCCCACACACACACACAACCACACCCACAAAGCTAAAAAGTAAACAAGCATGCCACTAAGACAACCCCTGAGTGTAACAGTACAAAACCTGAAAATATTGGGGGCCAGAATACAATCCCAACAAAAGACTAGTACAAATTCTTAAGTCCATCTGTTTTGAACCCTATATTAAGGGTGGCTGATGGGGCTTCCTCTTGAATTCATAGATGTACGCCTTGTCCACTGGATCTCACTAGGCACATACAGGTCTCGAAACACCAAGTTCTATGTAAAATCCTATGTTTTCTACAAAATAAACAACACTTATGGGTGAATAATGTGCAAGGGTTAGTGACACAACACTCAGTAAAGACCCCCAATAAAAAGTTAATACCACAAAAGAAATTACACACAATTATAGTAATCTCACATAGGTATAATCATAAGGATGGAAATCATGACTAATAGTTTTAATGATTAACACCATGTAATACTAAAGCACTCATATCAGATGATTGATTAGGTCTGTTGGATTACCTAGATGCACTCATCACATGTGCAAGATGGATCACTTATCCCTCATTATCTCTTGGTCCAACTAGATCACTTAGTCCTGCTCATCTATTAGGCTAGCTGGATCACTTGGACCCTATAATCTCTTGGTCTAGATGGATCACATAGTTCCCCCTCGTCTATTGGGATAGCTGGATCACTTAGACTCACTCATCAATTTCTTCTTGACAGAGCCAACTACAGGATCTCTGCTTGTTGTGTGATTAATTTCAAGGGAGTATACTCTCAATCCATTTATCACATCTCAAATTCCCAAAATATTCAATTTAGTTTATACTAAAAGGACCGCCTCATCACAAGGGTTTAGACACCACAAATTTCATGTCAATCGGATATAAAATTTGGATGTTATTCCCATTTTAGTAAAAAGGGGTCGATCGGGTCTGGGTCAAGGTCAACCTGGGTCCAACCCAACCCAGGTCTGTTGGGTCGATGGTCCTTCCTGCAAGGGAAGACCACCTTCCCAACCTGGTCCACTCTTTGTGGGCTAGTTAGATCCACCCACGATGTGGCTGGTGCCACGTCCCACCCTGAGTCACACAGACGGCTTAGTCGGCTGCATTTCCGCACATGCTTGTAGCCTGAGCCGCAATTCCAAGCGACCCCATTGTGGCACTTCAACAATGTGTTAGTTGTCTCCACCACCACAGTACACTGCCTCCTCTATCCAGTAGGTGGTCACTGGCATTGTGTGTCATCACCGATGTCATTGTGCAGGAAGGTCCTTCCGCGAACCACCAGACGCGCTTTAGTGGTTCATTCTTCAAACTGGAAAAGGTTTTTGGATCCTCATGTCGTTATCTTCATCGTCTAGTGTTCATATCCATGTTGTGACCCATTTCACTATAAAAATCTTCAATGGAGGTATCTCCTTCACCTCCTCAATCCATTCTCCACCATTGTCATTTCACCTCTGACGTTTTATGTTTATTCCAGATCTGTGATACCGGTTCATTACGCTAATGATCGATTGTGTATTGATCGATCGATTACCAAAAGTCAATTCATGGGACAAAGGAATAAATGCAAGTGACAAACATATAACAAAGGGAGGGAAGGCATGATTCCAAAAAATATGTATGGGCCATGGTGGATGTTAGAATCGATCGTGGCTCATCGCTATAAGATCCACGGAAATAAAACCCAAATAAAACAGATGATTTTTCTCACACAATAATCCAACATGTGTAATACCATCCCACAACACGATTGAATAGAGGACCAATTTTTTTGTTAATTGATCTGCATTCTTCATTTATATTGGATGTATGGAGAAAGCCTAATCACTTAGAAAATAACCTCGTACATGGATAACAGGATCGATCAGAGATGGGGAACGGAGTTGCAAGCCATCATTCTTCGATCCTTGATCTGCAGTTTGTCGCTATCATTGGTGATCCATAAAAGTATGAGTAAGGGAAAAATATCACTCATAATCATAGGAAATCATTAATTCATCACCGTTCATTTCTTTCCAATACAATCCCTTCAATGTTTCCCAAAAAATATAGAACCATCCCATGATCCTATATCCTTGTTACGATTTTAAGTGACAAACGAGTTTTAGAATTTCTCTTATGCTGAGTAACCATATCATTACATTGTTTCATTAATGAAATGAAAATGTGTTTTTGTTATGATTCTAATTAAGATTCATCAGGATATTTTATTTATTAAATGAAATTGCTACTTTTTCAGTGTGTTTTAGTGAATTTTTTTTAATAAAATAATATTTGAATATTTTTTTTATTTTATATCATTTTATTTCAAATGCGTTGAAAATAAATTTTTCCCTCGACCCATTTTGGTCAATGATAGGTCCATTCTAAGTTAATTTCATTATTCTGGATGCAATGGTGAGCTCATATTTTTATTTTGGACACCCATTTAGAAGTTGCAAAACCCGCACACATGTTCTATTTTAAATAACATTAAAAGATTTCAATCCACTATTATAGGCTCTCTAGGCCTCGGAATTAGGTGTCGCCTAAGAACTTGGCCTCAAAATAATCCAATAAAATTTTCCAAAGAAATACATGTAAATTTTCGGGACGTTACATTGTCTCCAGATTTGGGATTTTCATCCTCAAAAGTCAAAATAAGGTCTAAACAAACACATAGGGATAGTGGCAAAAAACACAGCCTCCTTCTCCCAAGTGCTCTCTTAGTGATTCTCATGATTTCATTGAATGAACACTACATGAATCGACCATTCATGAAGGGCCTACTCCTATAAATCCCCAATATCCACAATGTATGCCATAATAATCTCACCATCATCAATTTCTAGCTCACCCTAGTCGATGGAGTTTGATGGTTCGTCTATATAGCACCTTAGTTGTGACACTTGTAAGACAGCATGCACATGGTGCATATGTGGTAGAAGAACTAGGTGGTACACCAACTCACCAACTCTTTTGAAGATCTGGATGGGGTCGATGCATATCGTGGAAAACTTGCCACCCCATCAAAATCTCTGCAATGCCCATCGAGGTGAGACTCGAAGAAACAAATGTTATCCCTTATTGAACCCCAATGGACCCTGTCTCCTATTAGAAAAAGATTTATACCTACAATTTGTAGTCCACATACTTTATTGGATGAGCTTCACCTTCTAGGTGGTATCTTTTACTAACTATGGACCAGTGAGTACTGAATCCCCTAGGTTTGTCAAGCATAACAACAATCTGCATGGTCGCTGATAAATTTCCAATAATGGTGTCATACCAATGGTGGAGTGGTAACTATTATTGTACATGAAATCCATCAGTTTTAGGTGATCCTCCCATATTTTAATGAAGTCCATGATACAAGAACTAAGTATGTCCTCTAAAACATGGATAGTTATCTCCATCATACCATCTGTTTGGGGCTGGAATGTCATGATAAAATGTAGTTGAGTGCCAAATTCCACCTGCAATCCCTTACACAGCCAGAATTTGATCTGACAATCAGGATATAACACAATAATTTATTGTGCCCCTTGAAGCTTCACAATCTATTGAATGTAGAGGCATCCCAACCTCCCTACCGAACCCTACTCCTAGATGGGTAGAAAGTGGGCTGACATGGTCAGTCGGTCAATGATAACCCTTATTGTATCATTCCCCCTAGATGTGCATTATAAACAACTCCCAAAATACAATGAGATTTCATCCCACTTCCACTCTGGTACCTCATATAGTTGAGCCCAGCCTATGGGAACACGATGTGCATCATACACTTGTTGATAAGTGAGGCATCAAGAAACAAAATCCCCTACCGCCTTCTTCATCCCCGGCTACAATTACTGATGTTAGATATCGTGGTACATCTATGTCACTTCTTCATGTACTGCTATGGGGGGAGGGGTGGAAATGCCTTAGAATATCCTCTTGCAATGCCATAGGTAGAATGGGGAACTCCCTGAAAAGGATGATGTGCTCCCCACCAGTCGAATATCCATTAGGGGATTGCCCTATGGATAAATAAGAATGTCTAGTCTCATAGTTCAAAACCACAAGTTGTGCCCCCCCTAACCTACTATAACTGTGTATGAGTGACAACCATTTACTAAATGTAGGTTTCTCCATCACCATCCACAAAGGATATCTACATCGCGGCAGACGGCTCTGATGCCTCACTCAGCAATTGCAACCCAGTTATCCTACTGAGCGCCTCTTCCACCACGCTCCCCTTCAGATGAGTATAGACAATCATGAATTTATAGTCCAGGAGGAACTCTATCCACCACCATTACCTCATGTTCAGATCATTCTAAGAGATGATATTCCTCAGACTTTTGGTGGTCAGTGTATATAGTAAACCACTCACCCATCAAGTAGTGTGGCCACATCTTCAAAGTGTAGACCACTACTGCTATCTCAAGATAATGGTTTTCATAGTTATATTCATGTAGCATCAAATACATTGAACCATAGGAAATCACCACTTTCCCATGCATCAGGACACAATCCAGTCCAGTCTCTGATGCATCGCAGAACACTATATACCCAAATCCAACCTCTAGAAGATGAAAGATAGGGACACTATTTAGCGTCTGCCTTAGCTCTTGGAAAATCTACTGGAACCTCTCCATCCACAGAAATTGCTTTCCCTTACATGAATAAAGTAGATAATGGTTCTCCTACCTTGTAAAGTTAGGCACAAACCACGGATATTACACTACCAAGCCCAAAAACTCCTCACCTCAGTCACACTCTTGGGTGGTTGTCACGCAAGCAATATCTCTTTCATTACTAGATCTACAGCAACTCAAGAATTTGAAATGAAATTTCCTATAAAGTGGAAATCATGAATCACGAACTATCACTTCAAGATTTTCCCATAAAGATGGTTCTCTCATAGTGTATCAAGGAGTATTTGCAAGTGTGTCACATGGTCCTCCTTAGACGGCGATTACATCAGGATATCATCAATGAAGACCATGATGAACTGGTAAAGGAATGTCTAAAATATTTTATTCATGAGCCAAATGAACACTACTATAGCATTTTTCATTCCAAGTGGCTTCTCCAAGAACACATAAAGTCCATACCGTCATCTATAGGTTTTCTTAGGTACAACCTCATCCCATACACGTAGATGGTGATAGCCATACCTAAGGTCTACCTTCAAGAACCACCTCACTCTGTTCAGATGATCGAGGAGGTTTTTGATCCTAATAAGTGGATATTTTTTCATTACGGTCACATGATTCATGCGTCGGTAGTCCACACATAGCCTGAAGATTTTTTCTTCCTTCTTGGAAAACAATATTGGGGTCACCCAAGCTGAAACACTAGGCCTCACGAAGCCCCTCCTCTGTAAGTCCTCTAGTTGTACCCTCAACTCATGATGTTATACAAGAGCCATCCGATATGTTGGTGTTGATATATATGTCTTCCTAGTGTATAGGTTAATGTAGAAGTAAACTACTCTACAAGGAGGTAATCATGGAATATCTATAGGTAAGATTTCCTCATACTCATCCACCACTACAGGAAACTGGGGACTCAACTCATCCGCTGCACTGAGGGAAAGGCTATATAACTGCTCAGTGATAGGCTCCAACATCCTCCGTGAATTTCCATTCTGCACTACAAGCATTCCCTTTTCACTAGTAAATGAGAACATGGTCCCATATCCATGGATACATCGCATTATGCACCTAAAATAGTCAATCTGCGCATGGAATGTGGATAAACGGTCCATGCCCAGAATGATATATTAAGGCATAAACGATGCTACTAGGAGATCTATGCAAAATATCTCACCTCTATTATTAATCTCACACTGATTTCACAAATTTGTGATCGTCAAATCCCCTCCCTTTGGATTCTCTTATCGTATGGATCGATCTAACAGCTCTACTGGAATCTATCAGCTCCCAAAAAGGATTGTGGTAAGTAAAGAGTGACTGGAACATGTTTCTATAAGAATTGCATCTATGATGGAGAAGAAGTGGATTTTACCTCTTATCATATATAGAGTGCAGGGGTTATAAGCCTCCATCACAAGAAGCTGGCCTGGCCACTGCCCACCGGCTCCTAGATCATATGCTAAACCACCTGGGGGAGGTGGTGTTAGTACCTTGAACCTATGTCCACTGCATATCACTCTTCCTACTCTCCTACCACATTATCCTCCCTGCATACCACCCTAATCATCCCTCTGCCTCTTCCTCGTCATTCCCATGAACATTCTCTGATCGTCTGCACAGCAAGTGGGGCAGTCACGAGCCATGTGTCCATGCCCACTGCACGAGTAGAACACCCTGATCCTCTGCTATCTCCCACTACCTTGGGGGCCTCGTACTGCCAACCTTGGGTCCTAGGGTCATCCCTTGAAATTCATGACCCATTTGGGTCTTTGTATCTGTTTCCTACTACCCACTTTTGAAGACTCTATTTCCTGCTGTCGGCTGGTAGCACCCGTTGCAGTCACATGCTCTACCAAGAAGCTCTCTACAAGTAGAGACCATTATAGAACCCCATATTGAGTAGCAATGATAAGAGATACCATGAATTCCCTAATCTCTTGGCATATTCACTACTCAAAATCATGACACAAGAATAATAGGTCTCGCACCATGTTAGTAGTGTAGCGAGAAAGCTCAGTAAACCTCCATAGGTACTATGCTACTATCATGATACCATATTGTATGTGCAGTACCACTTATATACGCACAGAGTGTAATGTTACTAGAAATAAATCCTCTCTCAAGAGTCACTCAAATTCTATCTTGGAGAGGGTCTCCTTGTAATGTGTTTGGATCATCAAGCTCCACTATCTCCCTGTCGATCCCTAAAGAAACCTCACGGCTAAAATCAACATCTGATCGTAAAGCGTCCTTAATAGATGGAAGACTCATGTAACTACCTCAAGCCAATACTCAGCCTCACCCATGAACCAGGGAGTCCTATTCCTCTAGAAATCATGTATATAACTAATATTGCATGCATCCTGTGATGGTAACACTGGTAAAAACTATTGATCGATGGGTAGTGGTAACACTGGTGCACTGCCCGGTGAGTACAACTCCTGTACCGGTCCCTGAAATGATGCATCATTGATGGGTGTACCATCCTTGTGGTCACATACCGGAATCCTAACTGGTTGTACGCATAGAGGCATCTGAAAATAGATCATGATGATCCATAGTCAATAGATTATACCTGGTGAGCAGACTCTAACTCAAGAAGAACAGGATACCACTATCAATTCCAATATGATGCTTTAAACCATTTTTTCATGTACATATTTTAAAATTATAATTCATGGACCTGATATATAGATACGTCGGTCTCCCCACAAACACTAGACTCCATAAGAATGATGGTATAACTAAAAACATTTTACACTATTTCCCCAATAAAAATCCACAAACTCCCAATCATTAAGGTAAAACCGACCACCTATGATACCACTCTGCCATGAACCATCCACTGGGGCACATGATATGACTACCCCAAGCCCGCCACTCGATGGCTAGAGGCTGGAAACTAGCAATGAAAGAATTAACCTTCAAGTGGGAGGAATTTTCTTGAGTACCTGTACACATGCATGCACTAACACAGAACCCCATCTGACAATGATAAATTTTGAACAAGAATGATACTAAGACAACCACTGAGTTTAATAGTACACAAACTAAAATGAAAGGGTCCTAGAATACAATCCCAACAAATGAAAAGTACAACTTCGGAAGCCTGTCTACGATGAAACCTACTTGAAGGGTAGGTGATGGGTCTCCATCATAAATTCATAGAATTATGACTCATCTATTGAATATAAATAGGCACCATTAGGTCTCATACCACCATGGTCTCTGTCAAAGCCTATGTCGTCATTACAATACATGACATGTGCAGGTGGAGCCTATGCAGGGGGGGAGTAACACAATACTCAGTAAGGACCCCACAAAACAAAGGTAACACTGTAAAGGAATGTACACAAGAGTATAGTTAGACCAGGGAGGTATAATATAATGGAATTAAAGTAAGACTAATAGTCTTCATGCTTAACACCCTATACTATTTATGTACTCATCCCTGATGAGTGCTTAGGGTTACAGGATCACCTTGACCCGCTCTTCACATGGGACAACTAGGTCACTTAGACATGCTCATCACTTAGGCCAGAAGA
This sequence comes from Viscum album, assembly GCA_963277665.1. Taxonomy (NCBI): domain Eukaryota; kingdom Viridiplantae; phylum Streptophyta; class Magnoliopsida; order Santalales; family Viscaceae; genus Viscum; species Viscum album. Next base: position 1,815,393,527 of record OY728140.1, on the reverse strand, counting down.
ATTAGACATTCCCACTCATCTCTTGGGACATTTGGATCATTTAGACCAACTCATATCTTGGTCCAGCTAGATCACTTAGACCCTCTCAGCATAGTCTTCTCGATACAACCAGCCGCAGGATTCCCACTGGTAGCATGCTTTATTTCAAGAGAGTCTATTCCTCAATCCATTTTTCTCATATCAAATTAAACAAATCTCCACTTAGTTTATTCCAAATGTATCTCCTATTGTGATGTTCTCAACACCACAAATGGTAGGTCAATCAGAATTTTGATTTAGAATTTTTTCTCGTTTTAGTAAAAAGGGGTCGTTTAGGTTTGGGGTCGGTATGACCATGTCGGACTGTCCCATCCCGGGTCTACCAACCCAAACTAGGTCCAACCCGACCTAGATCCATCCCCATATTGATCCACCCTGGTCTGTTGGACTCATCCCGACTTGAAAAATATAGACTAGGACCAACCCGTTGGAGCGTCCTGCCTTCCCAACCTGAGATGTTCCTTATGAACCGGTATGATCGGCTCAGGATGTGACAAACACCACGTCCCACCCCAAGTCTTGCAGCTGGCTTAGCTGGATGCTGTTCTACATGCACCCACTACCTTATTCATAGGTCCAAGCCACCTAACTATGGCGCGATTACGCGGCCCTTCACTGATGTGGTGGTTGTTGTCGCAGCCGTCGAAGCTAGTGCGTCAAAAGGTACTTCTATGGACCACCAGACAAGCTCTGATTGTTTCTTCATTGAACTGAAAGATGTTACAAGATTCTCGGGTCATTTCCTTCACCACCTGGTGTCCAAATACACATTACGACCCATTTTTCTAGGAAATTATTGAATGAAGGTATCTCCCACACTGCCTTGATCCATTCACCGTCATCGTTGTTGCCCCTTCATCATGTTGTGTCCATCTCAGATCTTTGGTACATGATCGTTGTGCCAATGAACAATTGCACAATGACCAGTCGATCGCCAAAAGTCATGTCACGGCCCAAAGAAACAAATTTCTATGACAAACATTGAATGGAGAGAGGAAATACATGATTCAAAAAAATAAGGATAGGCCTCGGTCGATGTTAGTGTTGATCGTGGCTCATCGTAGTTAGATCGGTAGTCATAAACCAAAATAAAACACTAGGTTGTTCCCCCAAAATAAACTTTTATGAGTAATCCTATCCTACAATAATATCAACCAACTGGCCAATTTTTTTGTTAATTTTTTTGTATTCGTCGTTTATAATTCAAGAATGGGGAAATCCTAATCATCTAGAAAAGAACCCCTTACATGGAAAATAAGATCGATCAGAGATGGATAATAGAGTCACACACTGTCATTTTTTGATCTTTGATAAATAGTTCACCGCAATCATTGGCGATCTTTAAATGGAGGAGGAAGGGAGGAAGATCACTCAACCTCATAAGCAATCTGTCATTTGTCACCATTCATCGCTTTCCAAGGCAGGTCTTTTAGAGGTTCCATGATAATATAGAACAATCCCATGATCCTTCATCCTTGTTAATTAATTAAGAGAATAATGTTTTTCATCATTTCTATTACATTTAATCATCACGTCGTTACATTGTTTCATTTATGAAATGAAATAGTTTTCCCGTTACGCATCAATTTCAAATTTGTCACATTGTTTTATTTATTAAATAAAAAACGTGCTCTATCATTGTATTGTAGTGAATTTTTTTTAATAGAATAAACTCTCATGTTTATTTTATTTTAGTTAAATTTATTTGAAATTGACCCCAAATTAACTTTTTCCCCCAACCTGCACCGGTCAATGTTTGGTACATTCTTACGTAATATCGTCATTCTAAACGCAACAGTGCCCTCAGATTTTTAATTCAGGAACCCATTTAGAAGATTCCAAAACTACGCAGGTGAACTATTTTAAAAAATATATAAAAAGATCAAACCACAATTTTAGGTTCATCAGGACATAGAATAATGTGTTGTCTTAACTCCTGGCCTCGATAAAATAGCTTATAATTTTAAAAAAATTACATTGAAATTTCTAAGACATTTCATATAATTAACATTATCTTGGGGTATCTTCATACTATGAAAGGATGTAACTTTTTAATAAAGTGAAATCAAGAATGAATGGAATCATTTTCCCATGTTCCTCATGGTAGGAGAGATTTATCATTATTAAATCATCGAGGGGAGGACCTCCTTAATTTAGTGAAATTTCATTATGGGGAGAATTACCATCACAACTTCACATTCGGCTATGAGGAGATTACCTATAGAATATAACCTGAGGTGGACCTTCAAAGAGGATAATAGAAAGGGGGTACCTCCTTGTTGATTTATATTCTTTCTACATAGAGGCATAAAAAGGATCTCATCCGAATATGGGCTCTCATGATCGATTAGATTTTGGAAATGATGTTGGAATTCATGGTAAGATGTTCGGGGAAGACATCTATAATTGTTTCTAATATTTTCTTTATTTGGTTATGGAAGAGTATGATCATGAGCTTCTATAGATAATCATCAATGGGATTCAAGAACTCTATAATCAAGTAGAGAGGGATCATAGTCCAACTATTCATTTTCTATTCAACTTTGGTTTGCATTCTTTTTTGATTTCTTATTGTAGGAGACTAGGGATATTTTATGGGGATAATAGTTTTATATATAGAATATTATTATATTGGATCTCATGTAAGTGCCAGAATTTTCCAGAAGGTTTCTATAATTTTGGATGGGTTTTGTGCCTACCCTAGAATTTCCCCAAGTCTATATTTATAACTTCTAGTTGGAAAGGGGGTATGGTCTCAATCTGGTTGACCTTATATCCTGAGAGAATTTTTTCCATGACCCTCCTAAATGGGAGAACTTGTGTATTTATGCTCCAAAATAACCCCCATTTTGTGTTGACGAGTTACCCCAATTATGGGGATGGAGTTTTGTGTATACCTCTCTACCACTCCCACTATCTTTATTATATATAGGAAATTTTTTAGGATATGGGAATGAATTTTTTTATCCTTTTCATCATTTTCAGGTTGTGCTTTGTAACATCAGTGGCTATAATGGGAGTATATGTCCATTTTGTGGCTACATCAATGACTTTCTTCTCCTCTTGAACATTATTTTCTATCCATATGTACTGATACTACTGATGTGTGCTATGAAAAATAGTTTCTCACCCTATTTGTTACGCATACTTTCTAGCATATTTCTCAGACAGCTTCAATGTTAGGATGATAGGATTTGATAGACATATATATGTGTATCATCCTACAAATGTATTTATATAAAATTAGGATATAGTGCTTGGTTGATGTTGGAATTTTTTTTTCCAACTCATGATTTCTCTCCCGATTTAACTTGTCAGATTCTCTGGATGCTTCTGACCCATGTTGGCTGGCTTGGCTGGTGTGGGATGGTGTTTGTTCCTACTGATAATTCACTACCAAATTTTAATGATGTACTTCTTGATAGGGAACAGATGAACATCCCTACTCCCTATTGTTTGATCACAGCCCTCTATGGGTTGTCTTGCATGCCTGGGTTGGAGTGACTATGTCTAGAATTTTGAGGAAATAATTTACATCATGTCGAAGGTATGTCACCTAATGAGGATGGAAGTGGTACCTTCTTATAGGATCCCATTATATGGAACGTTGTGTTTTATATATGATTTATTTAGTGTTCTAATGATCTTCCTCCATAATATAAGGTAATATCTTGCTGTTTTATTTAGGGGTAGGATCATGAAATGGTATGAGATAGAAATTGGGGTCATTTATTTCTTGGCCTCCATCCATTATTCAGTGGAAGATTTTCTAGGATTCATAAGATGTGCCGAATGTTGATAAACCTCTTGGGTTAGTATTGTACCATTAATGTGGTACATTATAAACATTTCATTTGAAAGTTGACTTTGAAGAGGCTGGGTTTTTTATGGAATACGCAATTTAATCAGGGACATATCTTGTGTGGTGGCTGATATGTATGTTTACTAGAACTGGTATGATCTCCTATAGATAAAAGGGAAATCTTGTTTAATGAGCCTAAATTATATGTGTAAAAATATAAAACAAAACCCTATCAAAGTAGATTCTTGATAAATGAATGTATGAAAAACAAATTTTCTTGTTTTCCCTCTTTTATTTTGAGTGTGAATGGGTACAATCAAGTTGGTAATATAGTCATCATTGTTATAGTTTCACATTGTGTTTACCACTTTGTCTTATAAAAAAATTGTGGCATTGATTTTCCACTCAAAATCTTTATTGTTAGGGTTTTAATGGTCCATAATCATTCACATTGTGTTCACAATATTTTAAATACATCAAACATGTTTCGTTCATGGAACCGGAAACACCCAACAGTTCCCTTATTTGAAATGTTTCATGGACAATCTTCCTAAAGGTATAAAAGTATTGGGAGAGGTCCCAACAACTCTTAGAGTCTCATATTGGATTAGAGGATGGGATGTCATAATCATAACATCATTTTGGGGGAATTATTTCTTACATTGGGACTCTCTTAATGATTTAAGACATATTCATGAATCCTTTACTAAATCCCAAGAATGAAATTTGTTTCCCATGAAGTAATAATAAATAAATATAATGTATAAACAACAATTTCATATGTATGTATATTATTTTTTCATTGATAGTGACATATATTTATCTGAGGATCTCGACTGACGGTACCCTCTTGTGGATGGATTAGTTATTATTTTGACATTTATTACTACGATTCGGGTTTTCTGCTACGAAGTAGGGTGATCTGATGTTTATCATCATCCATAGATAGAAGAGTTATTTTGATGTTGGAATCAGGATCATGAGATGAGATTACTATTTATATTTTATATATGAATAATAAATCATTTATTTCATTTACAAATTACAATATGCATCATAACTTTTCAGGTATTGCGGTGAGGACCAAACAATGACGTTAAACATCATGCAGAAAAGATGTCTAGGTGAAAGGTTTCGAGACAAAGGATGATGTCGGGCTCATACAAAGATGGCCCAAAACCTGGATCAGATAAGAGGGATCTCATGTTGTATTTCACCTTACTATGAATATGACCAATAGAAAATTGGTTTTGATTTGGATGTTGGGTTTAAACAGTAGTGAGGCTTCCTACATATCCCATTCAGATGGGAATGAAATCCTATATAGTGTGGTTGTGAGGAACCATGCCTATGTTGGTCCTCTAAGGGTTTTCTAATTGGGTACTTGGCCCATTATTATGGTGATATGATGGTTGGTTCTTATATAAAAAAGGATTCCCTTTTGACTTGGTGTGGTTGGTCCTTATACAGAATAGGAGGCCTATGGGGTTGGATACATGGATTTGGGGATTCATGCATATGGAGGCCCTATAATGGAAGGTGAGAAGAATATTTGAAAATGGGGTATATTTAATGGAATTCATATGATAATGTGGGAAATAATACGAAAATGGAAAAGCATGTTTGATCCCCCACCCTCCTTAATATCTGAAATGGGAGGTCCCTAGTCTTAATGATGAGAAAGGGAGAACAAATCCCTACCCCTCACGTCTGTGTGACGAAAAGGGGAAAACAAATACCATTTCTTCATGTATAAGATCGTGAGGTACCCATAACATCCCCTAAGGATGGATTCCCCGTTAATAAATGGTTTTTTAGCATTACACACTATTAGGGCCCTCCTCAATAAGTAAGACTATTGTGGGACACCCCTTACTGAAGGATTTAATAACTGAATGGGAGAAACAATTGTGTATATTTTTACATGGTTGAGTTAGTTTAGAGGCTTTAGTGGAGGATTTTATTTGGTCACACTTATAAGTGATTCTAATAAAAGAGGTTCCCCATAAATGGTGGAGTGACTAGAGGGTTAAAAGAGGGCTCATGTAATGGTAGGCTCGGTGAGATGAAGAAGTATTTCACAGGTGAATGATAGGAAATCAGAAGATAGATCATATAGGGAAGATCTGGGAGAGCCAATGATTCTTATAGGAAATGGAAAATCTATGTAAAAACACTTGGGTGGTGCCTATATCTAGGTTTCTGGGGTCTCCTCAGATGTTTTTGAATAACGGAAACTTATTTCCTAGGTACGAGAGGGTTACTTCACCCAAGTGTGTTTGACGTAGAGTGGTGGATTATGTAGGTGAAGGTTGGGTAAGAGAAAGGTGTATTGCATTGGGTTTCTATATTTGAAACAATATGATACCTTTAATACTATTAACACTCTTAATTATATCTTATTTTTATTCTTAAAAATCTACCTAAATATTTCTAAAGTCTTGGGAAAAGGACAATGGAGAGCAGAGCATAAATGATTCTTTGTGTTTTCTAGTCATGAGAAATAATAAGCCCCAGGGTCTTATTCATTTGAAATTTCAGAACCTTGGGAAAAGAATAATCCTCATCTAGGAGGTCCATGTAGGATTTGTATCACCCAAGTATTTTTAGAAATTATATTTTCCAAATTATTTTAATCTTTTCAACATTATACATTTCATGAAACACTAAATATAGTTAGTGTTATATGAAAGTAGTATGCCTGGATTGTGTTTAATGAAAAACAAAGATAATCTTACACTACATGAAAAACATAAAATATATTACGGTATATGGTACACTATGTCTAGATTAACTTACACACAATACTAAGTTCCTTTGATAGCTTGTGTTACACACAAGGATGAGTTTTTCCGAAATACAGTACACTATTAATATTGTTACGAAAATATTATTATAGTTACCACCTTGATGTTGGAAGGTATATTAAGAATAATATTAACAAAATTGTTAAAAAAATATTTACACATGTATAAAAAATTAAAAATTTGTTTATAAACTTGTTAAAATGAATGCAATAACTTCTTGAAAATAAAAAAATTCTTTTTCTAGGAAAACTATTTTTTATCTACAAATATAATTATATCTCAATAAATTAGAAAACACTTTTGAAAAAATAATATTAAAATGTATATATAATATATTCAATAATATTTTTTTTAAACTCATCCAATAGATTTTATAAGTATAATTTAATAATAAATCCAATTTAATGAATATATAAATTCATTTTTATAAAAAAATTACAACCTTTTAATGGAGCACATATTTTAAATATAAATTTTAACAATATTTTAGTTTTTTGAAAAAATAAACCTAATTTTTGAAATATGAATATAAAAATTTACTCTCACTAGAATTTTCAGTATTTGTTTGTGAAGAATCATTTTTTATGAATAGTGAAAAACACGGAATTTTATTTCAAAACTGCATTTTCATGAAGTTTCATTATATAGTTAAACTATATTTTAAATATTTTTTGAAGTATAATTATATAAATTAAAAAAATATTACATCTATTTAATTTATTGTAATAGACTTCACATTTAAATTAGATTTAAAAATATTTCAAATGCTTGAACATTTCACTTTAAAAACTCTTTGTCTCAACCCATCTGCGAGATTATGTTTAAATTAATTTTTTCAACTTCTATGTTTATAATTTTGAAAAATTGATTCCATATTTTTTTAGTTAGTATAATTTATAATATCTATTAAGGTCCTCATAATTTTTGACCAAAAAAATTAGTGAATGTAATTAAAATTAATTTCAACCAAAATGGTAAAAAAAAAGTGTGCATATTGATTGAATTATAACTTAAGGGGACAAATAACGAAGAAATAATAAAAACATTGGATGCCAATATTTAGACCATATAATACCTTATATTAAAAAGGTACAACTATTTGAGTCATATTATGAATGGGATAACACTCAAGTATTTTCCTTTTTGTATTTATGAGAATACCATTCCTCATCCACTACAACAGGGAACTCACCCACCTCACGTATTTACACCTCCCAAACTCTTTTTATTGTTAAAAACCTTAAAAAATAAGATACCAACTTCCATAATATAATTATAAAAAATTTATATTTATAATAAATAATACCATGTTTTTCGTTTGGGGCTAACCGAAAAGAATTTTACAAAGAAGAGGTCACATCTTTCGACAAGAACTTTTTTCTTTTCTCCGCCCTATAAATTATTACTATTATGTTATTATATAATATCATATTTATACTATATGTAATTATATGTTTTTATATTAATGGTTATACCTACACCTACACACGGTTCCATCAAATGGGATATGCCATCATCATTCGGGTGTACGGCATACTACTACCTCATGAACCAATGTCGTTTATTCTTCCATTACCACCTTTCAATGTTGCAAATAATGATGAAATTACTATTTTTATATCATATTTAGGATATTTATGACTTATATATTATTATTTAATTATTATATAACACATACCTTAATCATTTTCACATTGGGTGGATACGATAACTTCATTTGTGGACATATGGACTAATGCCTCCTCAAAGCAATGTAATTCCTCCACACAATACATGGAATGTATTAAGGATGGTTTTAGTAAACATAAATTATATATATTGGTCATGGTAGTTCTAATTTAATGGTATTTTAAATATATATACAAATATTTAATTTACATTCTACATTCTAATATGACAAGAAATGGAAACAACATTCATACGTACATACGTCCTACCATCTCCAGGAACTGTGTATTTCAATTCATATTAATATCATTTATAGACTATTATAAAAAAAAATAACGAATATATATTATATTTATATCATTACTTACACTATTTAAATAACTGAATCATTATCTATGTAATAATATTAATAATAAAAATTCAAAACATATACAAAAAACAATGTGTATATTACTTGAAACGTAACTTTGACATTGAGTTGTTAATAAAAAAGTGACCTAAATTCATAAGAAAAAACATCTGGTATGAGATACAATAATATAGTGATTTGGTATATTTATAATAAACTTGTTTTTATTATTCAATTAGTTATACTGTGTACAATGGGATTCAATACTTATGGTAAGGGTTTTCTCACCCCACATCTATTTCTATGAGATATATCCTATATTCACTACTTATTACTATCTAGTGGTGTGTATAATACCCTATTAAATTTTATATCATGAATTTAATTTAATTCATGATATTAAAACACTAAATTTATGTTATTTTTTCAAGGCACTCATGATTCAAAAGTTACTAAAGTGGTAATGGGACTTCTAGTCACACTTTTAGTTCTGTGAGACTTATTCCATATTTACAACTCATTATTTTCGTTGTTTATATACATACAGTGAATGTATTCTATGATTCTTATCCTTAAATTAATGGGTATTTATATATCCATTTTATGATCTCTCTTTAATAGGGTTTATAGTTCAAAATTTACCAAATTGTTCAGGTAATTCTGTCATAATTTTCTTTCAATGAGACACAAGTTATGTTATGAACCTATATTATTTTACATATATACATTTATTTGTCATTTTTTATCATAAAAAATACTTCATATTTTAATTATATATTCTTCTTTATGTACTTTTATTTTTCTACGGAGATTATTATTCAATGTTATTAATGTGTAACAGTCTATTGAAAAAATCTCATCATTTGTTGGGGTTGTCTACAATTAGTCCTCCATTGATAAAAACATTTAATCCATCTCTCAATAAATCTCAGGATTTGATTCTCTATAGTTATTCATTATATATATATGTAAGGGTACTATTTCCCCACTATTTTTTTAGTTATTGAAATTAATAAATTGGTTTTAAGAAAGTATGACTTTTTTACTCTCTTCAGTGGAAAATCCATTTTATCTTAAAACCATGTTTTCTGAAAATTATTTTCCAATATATTATGATTGAATGAAATGGTTTGTAAAAGAAAATACTCTCAGTGTTTTACATTTTTTAAAGATTATTTTTAAAAATAATTTTTTTTCATTTTCTAACCATGGAAATTTTCCAAACATTATATGGTGTAAAAGGAATATTTGGTATGTATTGATTCATAGGTTCTCATGGCCTTTATTTCCTTGAGGATTCATTTGAAAATTTATAAGGATAATTTTAAATAAATAAATTCATTAATATTCAATAAATTAATTGTTTTAATTTTGTTTTCAAATAAAAAAATTCAAAAAAAATTTAAATTTAAAAAACTGTTTAAAATGGTTTGCAAATATTCCTTTATATGTTTTCAAGGATATTTTCAAAGAAAACGATTTTAAAATTTTTTATGGTTCAATAAAATTATAGTTTAAAGGTTATTTTCATCAATAAATTATTTTAAATGAAATTTTAATTCTTTATTTATAAAAAAAATATTTTTGAAAGTTATTTATGAATGGGATTCTCATTGAATGGTTATTTTCCTTAAAAAATGTACCAAGAGATATTTCCAAATCATTATCCATCATAGAGGACATCATTTCATATTTTTTATTATATTCAATTCATATGATCTAGGTACACAATTAATATTATTTTTTCAAATGGTTTATGTTTTTATGGTATGATGTTTATGAAGAAAGTTTCCCTTCCATGGTTTCAACAGGATAAATACATATAAAACCTGATAGCTTTCATGGATTATTTTGGGGTGAAAGAATTATGAAACTTATCTATTTTCTATATGTCATGATATGATGAAATTTTTATGATGCCCATTTCATTTCATGGGATGTTATATGATGTTTATTAAACCAATATATTTTTTGGGTTATCATATAATGAATGTTTTATTATCTTATGTGACATATATGTACGTTTTCATTATATGAATGGCGGGACCTAAATCTCATCAAAATGAATTAGGTAAGGATAAATGTTATATGGTATAATATGGTAAATAGATTATATACCAAGATCTAAAGAAATAGGCTTCATGTCTTGTACCCCAAGCTAGAAAATATGAGGGTACATGGCTTGTAGATCAAGCCCAAAAATAAGAGGGTACACGGGTTATAGCCCAAGTCTGAAAAAAGAGGATACATAGGTTGTATCCCAATACTAAAAAAAAGAATATAATCAGGTTGTACCCCAATCCAAAAAAACAAGAGGTTTCATGGGTTATTATCCCAAGCTTTATGTAGGTACATGGGTGATTAACCAATGTCTCTCATGTTATGAAGGTCTTCGTAGGTATCCTTCACATATGATTTTCATTTATTATGTGTATTACAATATTCCATGTCTTATTCCTATATTATTATTTCATAAATTATGCTCTTGATTACCATATGATTCATGTATTATAAACATATAATCTTTATGATATGACTCGTTATTATATTCTTTTATATGTGGGGTATAATCTTATTATGTTATTATCGTGTTCTCATACCTTCATTCTCATGTTATGCTTATATATGTCTCTTTTTTACACTTGCTATGAATCTGAGATCACCCCATTCTTGTGTTTCCTTTCTCAATATTATAAATAAAATTTTTATATAAGATCAATAAAGGGGATAATAATTAAGGGAGATATTGAATAACTTTCACTGTGATAAAATATTATGTTTCTGGGTTTCCAAAGACCCTAAACTATTATAGTCCTCCGTAATTTCCTTTAATAATTTGTATAATATTCATCAAAATTATGTAATATTTATCTATGTTAATCCTAGGTCACTATAGTTAATTTCAAGGGAACATTTTAGAAAAAAATTGGAATCTAGGATGAAAAAACAATAGTGATATCCCTATGGAAGTTTCTATGTATATTGATAAGTATTTCTCTAATGATAAGTCCATGGATGAGTTAAAGAATATGAATATGTTTGTGAATTTTCATAAAGGATTTATTGAGTGGATTCTAGGAAATTACATCTCTATATGGGTACTACAAGTATTTGTGTATCTAGAATAGATGTACATTGGGTAACAACCCTGAAAACCACATATTAAGAAAGGCTCAATCGAGAACCGGTGTATGACATTTGGCCTTACTGCACTCCTAGTTTGACACACCTAGAAGATCTGATTTGGAAATTCCAAAAATATTTATGAACCATCATGGTGGATTAAAATAGAATTTGATTGTGAATATCCTTGGATAAACATAAGTCTTCACAAATGAGAAATTATGTGTCATGATTTAGACAACATATAAGTATTGTTTCAATATTATGGGGTTTTACATTATTATATGTGTTTCTCACACTATTCTTTCTGGTTTTAGTCAATGATGGGAACAAGAATTAATATTATTCAAATTGAGTGTTTTGGATGTGGAAATTATGGTCGTTATGAAAATCTATTTCTGAATTATAAATATCATGAATAGAATCAAGAATATGGTTGAACTACTGGTTATACTGTTGAAGATAGAGAGACCAATAATGACATGTGAAAAGTATGGTATGCTCTAAAATAATTAGTCATATTAAACATAAGAAATGGGATTATAATTAGGTTAAGAAATCTTAATATAGGATTTGTTTATCATATTTTAGAAAATGTATATTAAAGAATAATATGATTAATCATAGTGGTTTTTTGTGAAGGATATGGGATGAATGAAGTATTTATCATTTTGAATGAAAAGATTATGTTATATGAATCATGGAATATTTAATTATTTTTAGTTTATGTTTTTCAATATATATTTTAATGGATATGTTAAATAGTATTTATGGCATAGAAAAGTGATATAATTGAAAGGTGATATATTGTTTAAGTTAACATAACCCTTAATGTGTTCATGATTTTGAAACAATTGTACTCATCCTAGATAAAGATATGATTGATTTGTATCAAGTAAAATAGATAATATTGATGAACTTATAAAATATAAAATATTTGTCTGTAAACATGGATTATACTCTCCTGGATGGAGTTTATGGAATTCATGGATTTGAGGAATATATACAATAATATTTGGAATAATAAATAATCTGTTTTCTCAATAGTAATTTATTGTTTGTTTGGTTATTACCATGTTTCTAGAGAATACATGATGAAGGTACTCACTTGTTTGGTATGTGACAACCAAGATCAACTTAATGATATATGGGGTATTAATGTTAAGATGATTTTGATAAATTTAGTTACTTTCGTTCTAAATATTTAGATTTTTATCATTCGTAAGGGTTATATGGTAAACCATTTATGGAATGATTTATGTTAAGCTTCAGATGAGGTTTTAGAGATTAAAGTATTATACCACATTATGAGGATTAAGGCATTTTGTTCAACCTAAGAAAACAATTTTTATTTTATGTTAAAAAAGATAGATTTAATGAACTATCATTATCATGATCTGCTATTACTTCAGGAATGTCATATTCACCTTCATATCATGGATTAAAAGATAATGTGGGAATCGATCAAGGCACAACCAAAGGGTGAGATTGTGCATAAGAAAATTACTGAAATAAATTAATTATATTTCATAATTTTTTTTATATAGTAAAATAATTAATAATCTATAGGAAATGGATATTTCACAAGATTTATCCTAATACCTTCATTTTTTTAGAGCTTATGGTCTTATAAATCATTATAGATTTATGGTTTTGAAGCCCTTAGCTTTTAATATATCATTAACATTCTTATGATTAGTGATATTAATCACACTCTTTAATTATTTATGATTTTCTTCCATATCCAATATTCACTTCCCTCTTATGTTTTCTTGTGTAGAAATCTAGTTATGAGATACATTTTGTAACCATTAGGGTTCAAACTTTCCCTTTTAAAAGAAATTTTTAGTATTAATTTTTACAATGTGGGTTTCTATGAAATGAACTTTCAAGTATTAATAATTTTATTATATAGATTAATTTCAGGGGTAAAATTAATTTTTAGGGGAGTAGAATGAAAAACCCTGAGATTTTGTGAAATACCTTTTTTCAAATATGTTTACTCTTTTCAAAACTCTACATATCACACAACATTAAATATATCTTATGTTATATAAAAAACATTCTTTAAATCTCATTACATAGAACAAATATAAATTCATGTATATCTTGAAACACCTAAATTATCTTTTGATACACGGAACACTATGTTTATCTTGTGTTTCGCCCAATGTAGAGCTCCTTTTATAGCTTGTGTTACATGCATGGACATGTTTTACATAAATACAATATACTATTAATGTTGTTGCTAAAATATTATTATAGTTACCACAAATCCATTGGAAGGTATGTTACCAATAATATTCACTATATTGTGAAAATATTATTTACATATATATAAAAAATGAATCCTTTGGTTATTGATTAGTTAAATATTAAATAAATAAATATTTTAAAATAAAGAAATTTCTTTTCTACGAAAAATGTTTTTCTATGTAGAAAAATAATTATCTCAATATATTGAAAAAAAATGTTTTGATAAATTTTTATAATAAAATAATTATATTACTTATTCAAAAAAAAATTTGATACTCATCGATTAAATTTTATAGGTATAATATTAGAATAAATATAATTTTATTAATAAAGACTTTTATTTTTCAAAAATGAAATTTTACCTCCTTTTAATGGAACCCCTATGTTAAATATAATTTTTAAAAATTTTATATTTTTTATTTAAAAAAAATTATAGTTCATTTTTTAAATCTAAATCAAAAAATGTAATTTGGGTGAATGTTTACTATTTTTCTAATTATTTTCATTTTTTGATCAATAGTGAAAAAATTGAATTTAAATTGAAAAATACATTATCATCTAATTTACATACATGGTTTAATTATGATATAAATAGTTTTATTGTATAATTAGATTAATTATAACTCTATTAATAAAATTTAAGTCATTTTAAAAAAATTCACATTGAAATTGGATATAAAAACATTTCTCACTTTTAAACATTTCACTTTAAAACCCAGTTGTGTCCTCCTGTATGCGGGATTAATTTTTAATTAATTTCTTACACATATTTATTTAGAATTTTTATAAATGGATTCCATATTTTTAATCAGAATAATTTTTAATTTATATTAATATAATCATTGTTTATTTCAAAAAAATATTAATAAATGTAATTAAAATTAATTACAGTGATTAGATTAAAAAAGAGTTTACAGAGTGGTTACACTTTACCATAAGTGGTTTAATAACCTAGAAACTTAAATAAATTGGATTGATGTATTTAGAAAATATCCAACCATGTCTCAAAATGAATCATTTTTGGAGGAATGTGATTTAAGATATACCTCTCAATAGTGTCTCCCTTTTTCTATTTTCAAGAATGCCACTCCTTCACTTTGAAAAGCCACTCACCCCCTCACTTATTCACAACTATCAACCCCTTTGGATCAACCAAGACCTTCTAAATCAATCTCAAATAATACCTACTCTATTCCTATAATAAAACAATTCAGAATTAAACAAACTGTGTGAGTACTTTGTTGTAAACCAAAAAAATTTCCTAAAGAAGATGTAACATCCTTCAACATGCACCTTTGTTTTATTTTTTTCTCCACTCCATTAATTATTATTATTAAATTATTATATAATAACATCATTATACTCATTATAATGGGATTTTTTTATATTAATTGTTCTACCTAAACCTACATACACTTCCATTAAATAAGATAGGCAATCGTCCTTCGCGTCTATGGTGGAGTTCTGTATTGTGAACTGATGTTGTTCGTTCATCCATTACCTCCTTTCAAGGTTGTAAATAATTATGGGAATACTATTATATATGATATATATGATATTTATGAGTTATTTATGATTATTTAATTATTATATGACACATGCCTTCAACATTTCCATTTTGGGAATATTATGAATTTGTGTGTGGATGTGTGGACTACCGCATCTTCAAAATGATGCGATTTGATCACACTTTAAATAAAATGTATTAAATATGAGTTTAGTAAAAGTATATTATATATATGAAATAATAATTATAATTTAATTATAATATATATATATATATATATAATTTATATTTTTATTTCAATAGGACAATAGAATAGAAACAACGTTTATGCGTATGTATGGCCTACCATATCCATGAACAGTGTATTGCATTTAATATTTATATATTTTGTAGACAATTATAAAAATATATATAATTAATATATAATACATTTATATGATTATTTAATATCTTTAAATAAGTAAATCGTTATCTAAGTAAGTGTGTCAAGAATAACAAGTCAAAATATATATATATAAAAGAGTAGATATTACCTAAAATGTAACATTAAAATGAAATTACTAATAAATAGGTTATACAATGTTATAATAAAATAATAAATTGTATGATATATAATTATATTGTTTTCCAATATATTTATAATAAACTTATATTTATTATACAATAGGGTAGAATGTATACAAATAAATTCAAGACTTATGGTAAGTATTTTCTCATCGCACTTATATTTCTATGAGATATATGTTATATTCTCCATTTATTCTTTTTTTGTGGTGTGTATACAACCCAATGAAATTTAATATCATTTTTTTACTTTGATTAATGATATTAAAATTTAAAATTATTTTTATTCTCTTAATGGACTCATTATTCAAATGTTACTCATGTAGTAAGTGGATTACTAGACTCACTTTTATTACAGCGAGATATATACTATATTCGCAAGTTGTTTCTTTTTTGTGTTGTGTATTTAATACCCATTAATTTATTATATGATCTAGATAATTCAATTAATGGGTATATATACACATTTTTTGATCTCTCTTCCATGGGTTTAGTGTTCAAAATTTACCAAATCGATAAGGTAATTTAGTCTCAATTTTTCCTCTTTGATACACAAATTATGTTATGCATCTATATTGTTTTACTAGGTGTATAGACTTCACTTTGAAAATTTTTGTCATAAAAATACTTATTTTAATAAAATTTTCATATTCATTTAATTTTATTCTTCCATTGATATTATTATTCAATGTTACCAATGTTATAAGAGTTTATTGTTACAATATCATTATTTATTAGTATTATTAACGATTACGCTTCCATTGAGGATATCTTATGACCCATATCTAAATAAATATCATTAATTTTATTCTCCAATTTATTTTCATGATATCTTTATGTAACGGTACCATTTTTGGATCTTTTTTACTTAATATAATTAAGAATATATGACTTTTTTTCTCTATTTAGTGGAAATATGTTTTCTCCCAAAACTATGTTTTCAAAAAATGTTTTTCAAAAATATTATATTCATATAAAATGGTTTTTAAATGAATCTTTTACCCATATTTTAACTATTATTAATATGTTCCAATGGTAGATTTACTATAAATGTAATTTTGTAATACATGAAGTTTGAATGTGTATGAAAAAATAAAGACTTAAGGTTAGGGTTTTCCAGTCTCACTTTTATTTTTGGGAGATATATGTTTTATTCACATTTTATTCTTATTTTTTGGGTGTGAATAATAAAATATGGAATTTTATATCTTGAATTTAATTAAAATAAGGATATTAAAATTTTCAATTCATTTTATTCTTTCAAGGGACTCATGATTTAAAATCAAATGAAGTAGTAGTATTTCAAGTCTCACTTTTATTTTTGTGAGACCTATGTCATAATCACAACTTCTTTATTTTGTGTGGTTTATATAATACCCATGAATGGATTCTTTGATTATTATCCTTAAATTTATGGGTATTTATATATATATTTCCTAATCACTCTTCTATGGGGTTTACAGTTATATAGTTACCAAATCAGTAAGGTAATTTTGTCTCTATTTTTCTTATTTACAACACATTTTATCTTATGCTTATATATTATTTTATGATGTGTATACATTATCCATAAAAATTTATTATCATTATACTCATTATTATCATGAATTTTTTATCTTTATATATTGTTAATATTTCATGGGTATTATAATTCAATGTTAGCAATGTGGTAAGAGTCTATTTCTACAATTTCATCATTTATTAGGATTGGTTATAATTATGATTCCATTGATGAAATATTATTATCCATCACTCAAGAACCCTCACTAATTTTCTTCTTATCTTGTTTTTCATGATATCTTTCATTAATGGTACTATTTTTCTACTCTTTGGTAAATAAGATAATTAATAATTTTTTTGATAAAATCAAATTTTATTTTTCTCCTATTGGAAATATATTTTTTCCCAGAACCATGTCTTCTAAAAAAATTATGAAAATTTCTATAAGTATCCAATATATTTTAAAACAAAATTTTACCCATGTTTTACTATTTCACAAAGTTGACTTTAAAATAGATCTTCATTTTTTAATCAACTCACTTTTCTATAAATTTTACGATGAAAAATGGAATGATAAATATGTATGGATTCACCTTATTTCTGATCTTAATTTCCTTTAAACTTCCTTTAAAATTTTACATATTTATTTTTAATGAATATTTTTTCTCTAAAATTCGTGAAATTAATTGTTTTAAAATGTGTCAGGACCCATCCCCCAGGGCCCATGCCATGACTACCCCAAGCCCACCTTCCATTGTCCAGGGGTTGGTGACTAGAACCAGAATGAAAAATCCCAAAAATTGGTAGTAATTGCATTTAAACCTACAAATACACACACCTAGAACAGAAAAAGATGCAATCCACATTGTAAAACTACATTTGTAAAAGTGTGTAATGAAGGTAAATGGGCTGGGATACAAGCCTAACTGAAAAGATACACCGACAATAGAAAATAGCTCCCGATATCATCAACCAGGGATCTTACCTGAAGGGTAGGTATAGCTCGTCTCCATATCTCTCCACGTCAAACAGTCACCTCTGTGTACCACCTAGTCCTGGCACCCTAAAGTCTCACCCAAGCTGTTCGTCGTCAACACAAGACGCAACAAGGGGGGAATAATGTCCATGCAAGGTTGAGTATAACAATACCTAGTAGAGAACCCAAGACCCATGAAGGTCTCCCACAATTCCATAAAGGAAAAACCACAAATCAAGACCTCAATTCCAAAGCACAATGTAGAGATAGCCCACACTAGGTATTTATCATAGATTTCTTGAATATAAATGATTACACTAAAGATATATCAATTTATTCTATTAGGAAGTTTCCATAATTAAACCACAAAAGAGTTTTTCTATTGTCGATCTACACGGGTTCGTATGTCTTTGATCCACTATGGGCTTCTCCATGTCTGGTCCTCATCGGGACGTGAAATACTGATCCACACATGGTCTCTATAATGTTGATATACACAGGGGCGCTATGATGTTGATCCCCACAGAGTCTCTAGGATGTTTATCCACACATGGTATCCATAATACTGATCCACATAGGTTCTCTATGATGTAGATCCTCACTGGTTCTCTACGATGTCGATTCACACTGTGTATTTAGGATGCTGATTCACAGAGGGTCTCTCTTCAATTGATATCTAGGAATAGGATTCCCCACATTTCGTGCACTTGAGTTCCATTGAATCTTCTCCTCAAGATATCGGTTATTCCTCAACTACAACAATGTTCGACAAAGGAGTAAACCAAAGGACGACCAAGTCTTAAGGGTTCCAACGCGATAGACAATGGGTCAATCGGACGCCCTGTCTGTGAGTTATATGTGTTTTAGGAATGAGGGACTGGTTGGATTTAGGTTCAATCCAACCCAGTCATACTACAACATTATCCAAAACTCATCTGGAGTCTCTCAAACAGGCCATATTTTTTTAAGTATTCCAGTGCCGCTGACGATTCGTCAAATGAACGTT
Organism: Viscum album; assembly: GCA_963277665.1. NCBI lineage: Eukaryota > Viridiplantae > Streptophyta > Magnoliopsida > Santalales > Viscaceae > Viscum > Viscum album. The sequence goes on along the minus strand of OY728140.1, from coordinate 1,815,373,930 downwards.
TTGTTTGTGAGATTCGGCATTTTAAGAATATCTAGGACAAAAATGGTTTCTGTCTGGTCTGACCCAGTCAAACCGACCTGACCCGCCTCAACCTTGGAAACCCCACCCGGTTCGGGTCGACTCGACCGGGTCCGGTCCCAGCACGAACCAGTTGTGCCGGCCCGAGTGGGTTGGGTCGTAGTGGACAATGCCCACTAGGGAATATGCTCGACCAGTTGGGTTGCGGACTGGCACGGCCCGCTTTGGTTGGGTGGGACCCACCGGGAAACACGAGGTCAGATCTCCCTTCCCAAATGAACATATTTTCCATTCGTTTTGTAATAGAAGAACCACATGGAATTGTCGTCTTGTTAGTGGGACTCATAGGGCACAGGTCCTACTCCGTTGTGGCACAAATTTGTGGCCTACCACATTGGCACACAACAACATGTTGCCCTACTTCCAATGCGAAAGGATGATCCCAACGGCCCCTACTGTCTGTCGCTAGGCTCTGGGCACCACCTCTCCTCTGTGGACAGCGAGATCCATCAGCTGTTGTCGCCCTCCGTCGTCGGTCACCGGTGCCGCCATGCTGGTGTCTAGCCTCTAGGTAATCTGTAGGCCAATGAGTGAGCATCAGTTGTCTGTTTTCCCTTCTAAATGAGTCTATGGGACTCCTGGGACATTTTTGTCACTATGTGGCTCCCGGATTCATGTTTTTGTCAAATTCTAACATCTCACATGAAGAAAGCGACAAAAACCGAAGCAACTGAGGCTCTGATCCTTGTTCGTTTGGCCCGCGCCCTCTACATTAGCATCATATCATGTGGGTCTTAAACAATACATCACATAGATAAAGATTAACCCCATTCCAAATATTCCCTCAACACTCACCTAAAGCTTCATACGAATCGCAGATCAACTCATTTTGGTTTAACCAAGTTCATCGTGTTTTTTCTAGAACAAGGGTTTAAATTAATTAAATCATTAGGATTTTAACAAAAATATCTACATAGAAAACATAAGGGATGTCATGGTTGAAGAAGAAGAATCTACATTCGTTCAAGCCGCCAACGTTCGTCATTCCCAAATTGATTCCTCCAACAACGTCGTTCAAGCCTCCATTCTGGATCATTGGTGCTTTTTTAGAGTTCTTCGGTTCTGCGACTGAATTCTACCATGATCCATCGATCCTTATTTTTTCCAACCTTTCAAATAATTAAAAGGAGGAGTTAAGAGTTTAACTCTCCTTTCAATTAATGGTTTATTAGGTTGTGTAATCAATGAAACATATTTATTATATGAGGGTTGGTTACACAATATATGTGTAACCGAGCATTTAATGTCCCTCGTTAAATGTCTGACCACCTTCATGGTCCCCATCACTATCACTCAAGAGGTGGCAGAAAAATAAAATAACTTATATGTTATTTTATTATTCTTTCAAAAAGTCTGTAAATTTATCTTTTTCACTCGAACTACATCTGTCAAAGTTCATCCTCTCATAAGCTAATCTTGATGCTGTGAGTTTAACGGTGCTCTCATATTTCCATTCTGAGCACCAGTTCAAATGAAATAAATTCACGCTTGCACGTTTACTAATCATACCTTAAAACCATAATTCCGTTCCGAGAACATTGGGCCTCGGTATCAAGTGTCGTCTGTTTTCACAGGCTCATAGTAATCCTAGATAATTTTAAAAAACAATTGTATAGAATTTCATGGTCTTTACATTCTCCCCACCTTATGTATTTTTTTCCCCTAAAGTTGCAACAAAACTAGGGGAATGAGTGGTGGTACTAAGCACCTATCTAAGACTCATACTCCCATGTGCTCTACTGGAGATTCTTGTGATTCCAATGAACTCGCACAAGAGGAATCAACCGCCCACGAAGGACCCACTTCTTTCGATCCTCTATCTCCACCAGGAACTCCGTTAACATCGCCCCATCGTCAATTTCCATCTCACCTAGTCGATAACATGCGATGGATCATGCACGTACCTCCTCATCTAGGAAACATGGAAAACATTATGCACCCGATGAATATGTGGATAAAGATCTAGATGGTACACCACCTCGCCTACTCTACTAAGGATCTGTAAATGTCTGATGATCCTCGGAGATAGCTTGTCACCCAACCAAACCTCTGTAGTACTCTTCATGTTGAGAAATGTAGGAAGACATTATCTCCCTTCTCAAACTTCATGGGTCTCTGTCTCCTATTGGAAGAAAACTTATGCAATCATTGGGTAGTCTTCATCCTCTTGTGGATGATCTGTACCATCTTCGTAGAATCTTGTACCAACTATGGACCCATATGTGTTGACTTCCCTAGGTCTATCCAGAATAGTGGTGACCTAGAAGGTCATCCATACATGGCCTCAAACAAATCTAGGCTGACGGTGGAGTGATAACTGTGGTTGTAAGCGAACTCCATCAGTGGAAGGTGGTCCTCCAAACTGTATCCAAAATCAAGGACACGCACATGAAGCATTTCCTCAAGTGTCTATATAGTAAACTCCATATGACCATCTGTCTGAGGATGGAAGGAGGTTCTTAGATATTGTTGAGTCCCAACCTCCTCTTGTAATCCCTTCCACAAGCGGGATGTAAAATGAGCATCATGATCTAAGACAATCATCAATGGAACCCTTTGAATATTTAAAATCTCATTTACTTAGAGATGATTTCCCAATCTTGCTAAATATCCTTTATCTCAAATGGATAATATGTGGGATGAATTAGTGAGTCGTTCAACGATCACCCAGATGGAATCATGGACCCTGGACATATGTGGTAGCCCTATCACAATGTCCGTGGAAATATCATCCCACTTCCATTCCAGAACCTCAAGTGGATGAGTTAAGCCAGCTAGTACCTAATGCTTGTCCTTCACTTGATGACAAGTGAGGCATCGTTATACAAACTCTTCGACCATTTTTCTTCATCCTGGACCACCAGTACTGACACCGGAGGTCCTGGTACATCTTCACCATTCAAGGATGTAACACCAAAGGGGATGTGTGGAACTCCCTCAAAACCTCCTCTATTAGCATCTATGGTACCATGGTGCATCATCTGAAGAAGATGATGTGCTCCCCACCTTCAAAAAATTCATCAGGAGCCTTTCCTGAGGATATGTGAGCATGTCGGGCCTCACAGTCAATTTCCCCAAGCTATGCCTCCATGATTCAATGAGACTGGAGGTAAACTGATCCATCATAATCCACAAATGATAACTACAACCTGTCTAGCTTCTATGTCACCTCAATCAACAACAATTGATCCGGCCTCCTGATGAGTGCACCTGCCACCACGTTCCCCTTCTGTGGAGTGTATACAATCTCAAAGTCATAGTCTTGGAGGAACTCTAGCAATTGTCATTGTCTTAGTATTACGTCCTTCTATTAGAATATAAATCTGAGACTCTTGTGATCAGAGTAAACAATAAAGTGTTCACCCATCAAGTAGTGTCTCCAAATCCTCAAGGTGAAGACCAATGCTGATAACTCTAGGTCATGGGTAGTGTAGTTCTACTTGTGTTGTCTCAAATGTCATGAGACATAGAAGATCACTTCTCTCTCCTGCATCAGGAAACAACCAAGTCTAGTCTTTGATGTGTCATAGTAGATTACATACTTAATTCCATATTCTAGTAGCCTCAAAATGGGGGCACTCTTTAGTATCTTCCTCATCTCCTTGAAACTCTACTTGAACTTATCTGTCTACAAGAAAAGCTACACCTTCTTCGTCAAAGCTGACAAGGGTGCTGCTACCTTGGAGAAGTCAGGTATGAATCTATAGTAGTACCTAGCCAATCCCCGGAAACTCCTCACCTCGGTCACGCTCCTGGGTGGATCCCAAGAAAGCACTACCTTTGCTAGATCCACTACAACTCCAGCCTATGAGATAAAGTGCCCCCAGAAGTGGACTTCCCATATCTAAAACTAGCACTTCGAGAGCTTTAATTAATGTCGGTGCTCTCAAAGAGTATCTATAACTATCTGAAGGTGTGTGGTGTGATCCTCCTCTGACACTGAGTATATCAAGATGTCATTAATGAAGACCACCACGAAGTGATCAAGGTAAGGCTGGAAGATCCTATTCATGTGTCACATGAACTCTACTGGGGTGTTGGTCAGGCCAAAATACATCACCAAGAACTCAAATTGGCCATACCAACATTGGAAGGCCATCTTTGGTATGTCCTCATCTCTTACCCCGAGCTGATGGTAGCCTGATCTGAGGTCTATCCTTGAAAACCATCGAGTTCCCTTTGCCTGGTTGAAGATATCATCAATCCTTGGGAGTGGATACTTGTTCTTCACGAAAATTGGGTTTAGTCAATGATAGTCCATTCAATGCCTTAGACTCCCATCTACCTTCTTGGTGAAAAAAATCGGGGATGCCCATGGAGAAACACTAGGCCTTATAAACCCCTTCCTATATAAGTCCTCCTATTGTACCCGCAACTCACAAAGCTTCATGGGAGCCGTCCAATATAATAGTATAGATATTAGTGTCATCCAACGGTAGAGGTTAATTTAGAAGTCTACATCTCTTCAAGGAGGTTATCCCAGAACATCTTTAGGAATGACATCAATATAATGGTCCACCAAGATAGGATAACTTAGACTCATCGTGTCTATTGAACCAAGTGTAAGGCTATCCAACTGATGAGTGATCGGCTGCACCCTCCTTCTAAAATGTCCATCCTGAGCTAAAATGGTTCCCTTCACCTCGGCGAAGGAAAACCTATTCTCATCCTCACGGACACACTGCACTTTGTGTCTAAAATAGTCAATCTAAGCATGAAATGTGGATAACCAGTCCATACCCAAGATGTCATCGTAATGCCTCAATACTGATACTAGGAGATCCTCGCCAAAGCTCCCTCCTCCAAGAGTAATCTCACACTACCATCACCGGTGTGTGATCATCAAATCCTTTCCTGTAGGTGTCTAGAACCATAAGGATCAAGAAAACGACTCTAATGGAATATCTAAGCTTCTAAAGAGAGCAGTGGTAATGAAAGAGTGTCTGGAACCTTTGTCTATAAGTACTGTATCTAGGGTGTAGTTGATGGATATCGTACCTCGAATCATCTCTTGAGCACTGTGGTCATAGGCCTCAACAGCCTGATGTTGTGCTCATTCATATCTACCTGCTCCCTGAGGATGGGGGTGGACCACCTGGTGGTGGCGGTAGAACCTCAAATCAATTCCCACCACCTGATTCATGGCCTACTCCTCTTCCACAAATGTTTCCTTGTGGACCTCCTCACCCAAATATTTACCTCTGCCTTAGTGGTGCCTTGACCATCTGTTGATCATCAGTATGACAGATCAGGCAGTCAAAAGCCATGTGTCCCTGCCGGCTCCGTGTGAAGAATAGTCTTCTCCTCTATTGGTTTGCTCCCCCTCATGATCTCCTCACCTTTAACCTTGCATCCTGGGTTCATTATTCGAAAGGTCTGGCCCACATGGACCTCTACATCATCTGCCTACTTCTTGATGTAGATGACTCTACTACATTTATTCTGATGGTGGCCTCATTGTTAGTGTCTACTTAGTTAGGATGCTCTCCACCAACAATGCTAGTTCGAGTACTCCATCCAATGTCAGGATATTGAGTGATATCATCGACACTCTGATCTCCTCTCGGAGACCCTAATCAAAGGTCTGGGTCCTGAAGAAATGGTCATGTACCTTTTCGGTTGAGTAGAATGATAGGTCGATGAATCTCACCATGTATTGGGCTACTATTAGGCTGCCCTACTATAAGTGTAGGATATACTAAATACTCATAGAGCATAGTGTCACGAGAATTAATTCCATCCTGAAGAGGCTCTCGATGTCTGTCTAGGTGAGGGTTTCTGAAAGTGTCAGTCTCCACCATCTTCCTATTATTCCCTTGAAAAGACTAGAAGTTTGGATCACCATCAGCTCCGCTGGTGTCCCAACTAGGTGGAAAACTCTAGCCATAGCCTCCAGCCATTCCTCAGCTACATGTGGATCTGTCTCACCCCAAAATCACAAAGGCCTCTACCGCTGGAACACATGAAACACACTATGTCCATGTGCACCATCTTCTAGTCGGGTCGGTGGAAACTACTGCCCAATGAGTAGTGGTGCTTCTAGTGCACCGTCTGAAGGTTATATCGTTGTAAGAGGGCCCTGCATCGAAGACTCATCGCTTAGTCACCCATCATCATGAACTTTATCTGGATTTATAGCTGGCTATTTAAATGGAGGAATCCTGAAAAGAAACATGTGTCCCATAGTCAATAAATTATACCTTGTGAGATGACTCAAGAGAGATCAAGAGTAAAACATTTCCAAAATTCACGCAATCTGTGCCTTTGTGCACTGATTTGGAAATAAGAATTCAAGGTCCTGGTGTATGGATACGTCGACTGCCACACCAACACTGGACTCCCCAAACTGAAAATGACACTCAATACACTTAACACTATTTCTCCATTGGAAAGATCAGAGTCCATGTTCTTCGGTAGAACTGACACCTCTGATACCACTTTTTCAAAACCTGTCCCCTGGGGCGTCTACCTTGACTACCCCAGGCCCTCTTATCATAGACCTGGGGTTAGAAAGTAGCACTGAAAAGGAATATCTGTGAAATTGGGAAGGCATTGCCTTTAAACCTGAAAAACACACTGACCAAGAACACGACAAGTTGCAAACCACATAGTAAAACTACAGTAGTAAAAGTGTGTACTAAAGTTAAAGTGGATTGAATTCAAGACCAACTGAAAAAATAAAACAACAATAGAAAAAATATTCTAAGATCATCCACTAGGGATCCTACCAGAAGGTTAGGTGCAACTCATCTCCGCATCTCTCCATGCCAACCAGTCACCTCTATGTACTGCCTTGTCCGGTCTCCCTAAAGTCTCAACCAAGATGCTCATCGTTTTCACAAGACACAATACGGTGTGGGTGAATCCCGTGCAGGGGTGAGTATAAAAATACATAGTAGGGACCCCAAGATCCCCAAACGTCTCCCAGAATTACACAATGGGAAACCCACAAAGAATGACCTCAATCACAAAGCACCAAGTAGAGACATCTCACACTAGGTATTTAACTCATAGTTCAGAAATAAATATGATTAGTCATGAGCTATATCATTTTATTATGTTAAGAAGGTTCCACAACTAAACCACGAAGGATTTGTTCCATTTTCGATCTAGAGAGGGACTTATGTCGTGGATCCACGACGGGCCACTATAAGGCTAGTCCTAATTGGGTCACGCACTATAGATCCACATAGCACAGGGTCTCTATGATGTTGGTCCACATATGGCCTCTATGATGTTGATCCACACAGGGTCTCTATGATGTTTATCTAGTCAGGGTCACTATGATTCTGATCCACATAGGGTCTCTAGGATGTTGATCCCCAAAGAGACTTTATGATGCAAATTCACACAGGGTCGCTCTTAAATTGACATCTAGACATACGATTCCCCGCACTCAGTGCGCTTAAGTTCCATAAAATATACTTCTAAAGATATTGGTTATGTCTTAACCGCCACGATGTTCTAAAAAATATTAACCAAAAGAACCTCCATGATGTAAGGGTTGCAATGCGTTGGACAATGCATCAATTAGATGCCTGATATGTGAGTTATAAGTGTTTTAGTAATGAGGGGATGGTTGGATTCGGGTTTGACCCAGCCCATTGTACTCAAAATTTATCCAAAACATTGGTGGAGTATCTCAAAAGTATTTTCTTATTCCAAGGATAATATCCCTATAGACGGTTTGTCAAGCAGACGTCTAGTTTGTGAGATATGGCCTTTTAAGTGTAGCTGGGCCAAAAGGGTATGGGTCTGGTCTTACCTGGTTAGACCAACCTGAACCACCATACCCAATCCGGTTGGACCATCTCGAGTAGGTTGGACAATGACGAGCATGGCCTGCAGGGCAGCGGACCGACCCATCCAGCCTTTCCAAGGCGTGACCCACCAGGCCATGCCGGGTTGGCACCCCCTTCTCGAACAAACATATTGCCAGTTCTGTTTGTAACGGCGATGCCACATGGCATTGTCCCCTATCAGCAGGACACACGGGGTAGGAGTGCGCCTCCTCCGCAGAACCAGACGGTGTGCAGCACTGCTGCCAATTCATCTGGAAGACATCTTCCAGCCCTACAATCCCTCGCGGAAACTCCATGCATCGTCTCTCCTCTGCGGCTAGTGGGAGGCGGTCGCTGCCAGCGCCCACAGGTCTTAACACCAATGTGGCTTCCGCAGTCTATCGGGTGTGCTCCGGTGGTCTATTTTCCCTTTCAAATGTGCCAACGGGCCTCCAATAATGTTTTCATCAGCTCATGGCTCCGTGATTTAAGTTTTCGTCTAGTTCAAACTTCGTCCTAGAAGAACGCATCAAAAACCAAAGTAGAAGAGGGTTCAGGACATGTTCATTTGGTTCGCACCCACTAAGTTAGCATCATATCAACTTGGTAGAAAACAATACATCACATAGATAAGGATTAACCCCATTCAAACTTTTCCCTTAACAACCACCCACAGTTTCATAAGAATTGAAGATCAACTCATTTTGGTTGATCTGAGTTCGTCATGTTCTCCCTAGAATGAGGGTTTGAATTAATAAAATCACTACGATTTACAGAAAAATCCCTATCTCAAAAACATATGGGATGTCATGGGTGTAGAATAAGAATCTACATTTGTTGAAGCCCTTGGCATTCTTCGATCCTAGATTGATTCCTCCAATGACGTCGTTCAAGCCTCCGTTCTTGATCATTAGCACTTATTTGGAGTTATTCAGTTCTATGATACAATTCCACCAAGATCCACCAATCCTACTTTTTTTCTACCTTTCAAATAAATAAAATTAGTTGTTATGAGTATAACTCGACTTCCAATTAATGGTTCATTAATTAGTGTAATTAATGAACATTATTAATTGTATGAGGGGTGGTTAGACAACTTATGTGTAACCGGGCATTTAATGTCCCTCCATAAATGTATGACCTCATCCATGGTCCCCTCCCCCATCAATCAAGTGGTGGAAGAATAATAAAACAACATATCTTATATTTTATTATTCTTTCAAAAATACCATAAATTTATCTTTTTCACCTTACCTACTTTAGTCAAAGTTAATCCTCCATTAAGAAAATATCGATGTTGTGAGTTCAACAGTGCCCTTGGATATCAATTCCAAGCACTGGTTCAAAATATATAGATTCTCACTCGTACGTTTAATGAGTGTACCTTAAAAAATAGAAAATTCCATTCTAGGAACACCAGGCCTCAGAATCAAGAGCCGTCAATTTTCACAGACTTGTAGTAATCCCAAATTTTTTAAAACAAATTATATGGAATTTTTGGTTCATTAAAAAGTGGTTTTCTAATAAAAAGGTTCTCAAAAATATTATATTTTAAAATTTTGTTTAAATTGTTTTCAATGCTTCCTTTATAAGATTTCAATTCTATTTTAAAAGAAAAAGTTTTTCCACTTTTTTATTATTTAAAAAGTTTTTTTTTAATGTGGAAAAAATATTTTACTCAATAAATTTATTTAAATTAAAATTCAAATATTTTTTTATAAGAAAATGTTTTTTAAAAATGTTTTATGAAATGGAATTTTAAATAATGATTACTTTTTGTAAAAAAAATCCATATGATCTTTCAAAATCCTTCTCAATCTAAGATGAAATCCTTAGTTGTATTTTATAAAATAATAGGGATATTATCCATGGACATAATTTATATTATTTATCTAAATGATTTATTTTTTTAGAATAATGTATATGAAACCTATTTACCTTCGACGAGTTATACCATGATAAATGATTCGGAAATCCACTATCATTAATGGGTTATTCTAGGATGAAGTGATTATAAAACCAATCTCATTCCATAGATTATGATATGTTGATATATTTATGATTCCCATTTCATTTCAAGGGTTATTGAATGATGTTTATGAAGCCCATCACTGTTTATGTGTCATGAAATCATTAATTTTTTATTATCTTAAAAAACATGTATGTATGATTTAATTATGTAATGGGTAGGACCATTATCATCCTCTAATGATTTGGGAAACAATAAATGGTATATGATCTAAATGGTTATATAGGTTATATTCAAGCCTAAAAACTTTTGTAAGAACCCAGATCTTCGTTTTAGGTTTGTTTTCTTTTTTATGGAGTTTTTACGAAAAATGAACTTTCTGTAAATTTTCGAAGTAAATGTCGTGTACTTTCTGAGTACACGCCGTGTACTCTTCTCCGGCTTGAATTTGTGCGATGGCCATGGCCGGGCCACACACACGGTGTATAGGGGTGACATGGAGGCCGATTTTGACGGAGTACAGAAAAGACCCAGTACACGCCGTGTACTTTCTTTTTTTTCACTAAATGAACCGGGGTTTCACCTGACGCATAGAAACACCTCCTTCTAGGTCCCGTTTGTCTGAGAGCGACCCGTACGGCTGGATCTTCAATGAGATCTTGCCTCTTAGTCCTTTCTCTAATTAGAGCACGGTCGATTGTGTTGGAATCATGGTGGTGAGTTCTTCCTTTTGCTTTAGCCTTCTTCCATGTTTCCTCCTCGTTTTTGAGTTATCGTGGATTGATCATTTTGTGTTTTTTCTCAGATATATGATGTTCTAAGGGGAATCTGTCATCGTGGTTCACATATATCGATCTCTTGGGATTGAGGTAGGTGGTTTGTGCCTTTCCGTAGAAAGTTGATGAGTATTTTGTGAAAATTCAACCAATACCCTTGAACGGGGTATTGCGTGTTACCTGTTTTTCTCTGTTGTTTTCCTGCTTTGCTTGACTGCTGTAGTAGAGGAATATACTTGTGAGTAGAGTATTTATTTTTGTGCTCAGGTTGCTTTGACATTCTTGTTCTTCTTGTTTGGCGTTTTTCCAGTTTCCCTGCCTAGTCGTAGGATATTGGAACTGCTACTTTTTATGCTCTTGAGCCTTGGAATGATAGCCAAGTAGTTCATGAGGTTTACTTGGATGATGTACATGCGCTGAACATGGTTTATCTTTCACTCAGGACTGTGATAACATAGATTACTAGACCAAAGGGAGAATTGACGGAAGGGATTCTCCATAGTGTCTTTTAATTATGATGTGAGACCACAGGGGGAATTGATGTTGAGTGTTTCCTCGGAGAGTCTGTATTTCCTCGATGTGGGCCACAGGTGGAATAGACGTTGAGTGCTTCCCCAGAGAGCCTTTAGCACGATACGATACTATAGGGTGAATTGACGGTGAGTGCTTCCCCAGAGAGTCTGTTATTTTTCATAGCTGAACCAGAGGGGTGAGACTGTGTGTGCCTCCTAGAGGGTTGCTGGTACTTGTTGGTTCAACCATAGGGGTTAGGCTATGAGAGCTAGCTAGAGGGGTACCTGTTTTCTTCTTATTGCTACTGTTTACTTGTGTACTTTATTTGTTAGAACTATGGTTTGTAGCAACTTGTGCTTTACTATTTACTAATTCTTGTTTTATTACTGCCATGTATTCATTGACTGTAAGGCACAATTCTTTGGGTGATTGTTTGCTGGGATTGTACCTCACACCTGGTTTGGGCCATGCTTTTGGGCCCAAACAGACTATGTTGTTGCAGGTATAGATAATGGAAACCGCCCTTCTACTTCAGGTTTTTGATTGAACTGGAGCTGGAGAGCATGGGACCGAGTCGTGGCTCACGAAGCTGAGCAGTTTATTTTGTTTTTCCTTTGCACTTTGTTTTTCAGTTTTACTTCAGTACGTTGGTTTGTTTTCTAATTTCCATAGACATATGTACCATGTTGCATCATCATTATTTTATACCTTCCTTCCACTATTCAGTTCAGTTGTTGTATGTTGTTTATTGTTTCTGCTATTGTGTCTAGTTGTTTTTCGTTGTATACTTTATCGAATGAGGGCATAGTTTCCCCATTGACTCACCAAGGCCCTCACTACTAGTCGGCAGCCTCTGATGTTTGGGGAAATGTGCTTGAGGTCTTGTGGCGAAACGGGTACGAGGCACCAGTGGAGGGGATCTGGACTCGATTCGTTACAAAGTGGTATCAGAGGAGTTCTTTTCTCTTTTTTTACTGTTTAGAGACTTTATCCAGGGATAGGAAGGATTCAGTACCTGGTATTAAGCTATGATTGGGATTAGCTAACCCATGTACAGGGAAAAGACATACTACCTCGTTGATTGCATTTATGGTTTTGAGATTTTATAGTTGATCTGACTTCACCGAGGGTGATTCCCATATTTTGTGCTGTTATTTTCTTGATGATTGTGGTTCTATTTCTGTTGCAACCCGATGAGATGAGGGTATGTCGTCTCATGCATCATATGGGCACTTGTATAAATCACATGCCAGGAATTCTTGTCATGCCATCTAGGGTACATTAGCGATTGCATGTTGTTGTGATAGACATTGTGTAGATTATGCATGTTGTTGTGATAGATGTTGGACAAAATCTCTGTTGTTATGTTAGACAACTGTTTATTTTGTGGTTTACTTAAAATGAACTCCAAATTTTTATTCTTGAGGTGTTATGGGCCCTCTTGAATCGGAAATTGGTGGATCGTGATCTTGTTTTCTCTTGTGTATGACTGTGGGAGATGCCAAGATTTGATTCGTATGGAGTATGAGCCCTCACAGATCGGAATTTGTCACCTCTTTGCCTGGTTTTTAGTGTTTCTGGGATTCTGTAATGTTTTTGAGCTACTGCCCAGAAAAACCCAGAACACACGGAGTGTACTTTTGGATACATGCCGTGTAGTTTTCAAGCTGTGTCACTGACCGTGTGAGAAGAACACGGTGTCGTGAAGGTAACTTCGGGAACACGCCGTGTACGGCATGTACACGCCGTGTAAGTTCGGATCCGTGTCCATGGTCATGTCACTAACAACACGGGTCGAGGAAGCTCAGGTAGAACAAGCCGTGTCCATAAAGAAAACACCGTGTAGTCCTATCTAGGTACCCGGTCGTGTCACGAACAACACGGGCCAGCGTTACCTTCTTTTCCACACACTGTGGTTGTTAGGAGCACGTCATGTAGTCGTGTTCAGGTACTCAGCCGTGTCACGAACAACACGGGATGATGTCACCTTCTCCTATACACTCCGTGTTTGTTTGGAGCACGCCGTGTAAGCTTCAGCCGTGTAGACGACTATGTTCTTAACAACACAGGCCGCTGAAGCCTTGTCTATTACACACCGTGTTTGTTTCGAACACGCCGTGTAATCTCAGTTTAAGAAAACTGTGTGGGTCATCCATGTAAGAGACTCGAGCAGGGGAATAGTTTTCAGGTACACTCCATGTGTTTGGGTCAACACGCCGTGTAGTTGAGGTCTTACACGACTTGTAGGGAAGGGGTATATGCCCATGTCAGTGGCTTAAGAAGACACGCCGTGTAGTTTTTATACACGCTTTGTAGTCGTGCTTTTAAAATCTTTGTGTGTTTTTCTTCCCCTATTTTTGTTTTGTACTCTTGTGTTCTCAGTCCTTGTTCTCCTGATCAAATGTGTTCTTTTGATCTTTCAGATCTATGCCTCCGAGATGTCCTCCGGTTGTATGTTTGTCGTCAGGCAGTGATCAGACCCCAGATATGGCTGATCAAGGACTCCCTACTGATCCTCCAGTCGGACCAGCCTTGGCACCGGCTGTTATACCAGTTGCAGGCACTAATGCTCAGTTTAGGGAAGGATTCATGAGGATGATGTAGGCATTATAGGGAGCACCTCCTCCTGCCTTGACTATGGAAGACTTGATGCAAGTTTTTCAGCAGCAGCATCTTCCCATGTTCTCGGGGAAAGGAGGACCATAGGCTGCAGAGTCATGGCTGTAAGCCATGCTGAATATCTTCGAGCATCTGGAGACGCCTCCAGAGTGTCGGGTCATGCTCACTACCTAAATCCTACGAGACTCCTCCAAGAGGTGGTGGGACGTGATCTCACAGGCGGGTCAACGGCAGGCTATGGCTTGGGAGGAGTTCCAGCGCGTGTTCTATGACAAATTCAACCCGGAGACCTTGATGGCCGATTGAGCCCAGGAGTTCATGAGCTTAGATCAGGGTACTCTTTCTGTCAAGGATTATTCTACTCGTTTTACCGAGCTGCAGCGCTCCACACCCCTCCGGGATGGGAGTGGGGTGTTCTTAGCAAGGAAGTTTGAGTATGGTCTTAGGTGGGAGATCCGCTCGCAGGTGAATATCTTCCAGCTGACTTCCATCACTTCCATTGTCAACCAAGCACTGATTGCGGAGTGCAATCTGAGAGACTCTGGAGCTGCAAGCCAGGGTGGTCCTGCTTCCAGAGCTAGTTTTCCTCCAAATGATAGGAATAAGTGTCATAGAGAGCCTACATGTGGTGATCCGAGGAAGTGAGATGCATCGTCAGGCAGTCAGGTGACATGCTACCAGTGTGGCCGGTTAGGGCACACGAGGCCGCAGTGCCAGAGGGACCTCATGGAGTGCCGATCTTGCGGCAAGATGGGTCACCTTCAGCATTTTTGCGAAGTTTTCTCACCATCAGTTGGTGACCTGGGTTCTTCCATGAATCCTAGTTCAGGAGAAGCACCACCAGTTTCTCACCAGTTGGGGAACTGGAGTTCTTCCAGTCGTTCGGGCCAAGGTGGAGGTCGAGGTCATGGCGGTCAGCCACCAGTCCCTCAACACCAGCAGACAGGTTCAGCTTAGAGTGGTCAGCTAGGGGCGCAGGGCCGCGGAGAAGGCCAGTCTTTCTCCGTGGAGCAGACTTATCAAGAGCAGGAACTCGTCCCTTCTACAGTTTGAGGAACGATTTTAGTAGCCTCAGTTTTATCTTCAGCCCTTTTCGATACTGGTGCGACACATATCTTTATCTTTGTTGATTTTGTGGAGAGCCTTGGACTCTGCATCTTTTCTTCTGCCGACTCGTTGACACTAGACACACCTTTGGGGACGAAGATATCTAGTGTACGCCATTGTAGAGACTGCCCTCTCGAGGTTGCAGGGTATCGTTTCTTATGGGATCTCTATGTCCTAGAGATGATAGGTTATGATGTCATCCTCATGATGGACTGGCTAGTTCCTTTCCAGGCTGTCATCGACTCTTATCTCTGCATGGTCATTTTCACCTCACTAGAGGGTGAATTGTTTCTCCATAAAGGTGAATCGGACGTTCGGCGAGTCGGGTAGAACTCGAGCATCTTGGGCTAGGAGGGGTGATAGCCCAGATAGCTAGTCTTTATCTGGATGATAAGGGGACTCCACATTTGGACTTTCCTCCAGTGGTGGATCATTTCAGGGATGTCATTCTAGAGGAATTTTCAGGTTTTCCTTCGGAGTGTGAGGTATACTTCTCTATTGAGCTCGTACAGGGAGCGGCACCGGTGTCCATTCATCCCTATAGGATGGCTACACCTGAGATGCAGGAGCTCAAGAAGCAGTTGGAGGAGTTTCAGGAAAAGGGTTTCATCCAACCCAATACTTCTCCTTGGGGTTCGGCTGTCCTGTTTGCAAAGAAGGCAGACGGTACCCTTCGACTTTGTGTGGCTTATCGGAAGCTGAACCAGTTGACGGTCAAGAACTGATATCCCTTGTCGAGGATTGATGACCTCTTTGATCATCTTCGAGGATCCCGGGTGTTCTCGAAGATCGATTTTAGGTACGGTTACCATCAGTTGCGCGTTATACCATCATATGTACCTCTGACAGCCTTCAAGAGCATGTATGGTCTATACGAGTATACAGTTATACCGTTCAGTCTCACGAACGCGCCTGCATATTTCATGGCACTGATGAACCGACTGTTCCATCCTTACATGGACTCTTTCATTGTGGTCTTCATGGAAAATATCTTGGTGTAATCTCACACTCGACACGACCATGCCACACATCTTGAGATCTTTCTGAGTACACTGAGAGAGCATCGTCTTTATGCTAAACTCTCGAAGTGACACTTCTAGATTGACCAGATTCACTTCTTGGGTCACATCATCTAAGAGACAGGAGTATCTTTGGACCTAGAGAAAGTGAGAGTTGTAGTTTCCTAGGAGTAGTCGAAGAACTTATTTGAGGTACGGAGCTTCCTAGGGATGGTTGGATACTACATATGCTTCATTCAGGACTTTTCTCGTCTAGCAGCACCTTTGACAGGTCTAACCAAAAAGGGGGTGAAGTTATTATGGTTAGATTCTTGTGAGTCATCCTTTCAGGAGATGAAGGGAAGATTGACCCCAGCACCGATACTAGTCTTTCCAGAGCCAAGCAAGAGCTACACAGTCTATTGTGATGCTTCAGGCATCGGACTAGGAGTTGTGCTTATGCAGGGAGATGGAGTCATTGCGTACGGGTCTCGGCAGTTGAGGCCGCATGAGAGAAACTACCCTACACATGACCTAGAGTTGGAAGCTGTTGTTTATGCATTACACTGTTGGAGACACTATCATTTGGGAGAGCACTTTATGGTCTTCACTGACCACAAGAGTCTCAAGTATATATTCACTCAGCGTGATCTGAATCTGAGGCAGCGCAGGTGGGTCGGGTATCTTCAGTCTTTTGATTTCGAGCTTTCCTATATGCCGGGAAAGGGAAACGTAGTGGAAGATGTGTTAATCAGGAGAACTCAGGTTCAGGTGGTTAAGGAGGCCAATAGTGAGTGCCAGCTGATGGCTCTGTTCTCTGAGATGCATCTGGAGGTGCATGACAGACAGGGATAAACTTTTCTTTCTTCTGTAGCTGTTACCTCTACAGTTCTTCATCGGGTACGGATGAGGCAGCTATCAGACTCAGAAGGTTTAGTCCTGTGGGAGGGTGTGTTAGGAGAGGACCCTCTTCCTGGATGAACAGTGAGAGAGGATGAGATATTGCATTTCCAGGGACGTGTATGGGTGCCAGCAGACATACGTGAGGAGCTGATGCGGGATTTTCATTCCTCCGTTTGGTAAGTTCATCCTGGAGTCACCAAGATGTATTGGGGTCTTCATATCCAGTACTGGTGGCTAGGTATGATGAAAGATGTTGCTGGTTTTGTCATGAGATGTTTTAATTGTCAGCAGGTGAAAGCAGAGCATCAGTGACTAGCAGGCCTTTTACAGCAGTTACCCATTCCGGAGTGGAAGTGGAATGATGTTGCGATGGACTTTGTGACTGGGTTGCCAAGGTCACCTCGAGGGAACGATGCAGTTTGGGTTGTTGTCGACAGACTCATGAAGGTTGCTCACTTCTTACTGATCAAGGAGACCTTCAGTGTCGATGATCTGGGATGAATTTTCATCCGAGAGATCGTTCGTCTGCATGGAGTCCCACACTCCACTGTTTCAGACAGGGATGTGCACTTTACCTCTTGGTTCTGGAAGGTACTTCAGAAGGCTTTGGGTACACAGGTACTTTTGAGTACAGCATAACATACCCAGATTGATGGCCAGTCTGAGCGCACGATCTAGGTGCTTAAGGATATGCTCCGAGATTGCATCCTGGACTTTGGCGGCTCTTGGGAGAAGCATATTCCTATGGTGGAGTTTACCTACAACAACAGCTTTCAGGCGACTATTCAGATGGAACCTTACGAGGCTCTGTACGGTAGGCCATGCCGATCACCCTTATGCTGGCTGGAGGCAGGAGAGGCAGCTTTGCGGGGACCTCGCCTTATTCAGGAGACATCAGAGTAGATAGAGCTAATTCAGAAGAGGATGGCTACATCACAGTCTCGACAAAAGTCTTATGCGGATCAGCAGAGACAACCTCTTGAGTTTGAGGTCGGGGATTAGGTTTTCCTGCATGTCGCATCGTGGTTGGGGCACAAGAGGATTCAGAGACAGGGTAAGATTTCACTGTAGTACGTCGGGCCGTTTGAGGTCTTGGTGAGAGTTGGGCCGGTCGCCTATCAGTTGTAGCTACCACAGAGGTACCGGGCCAAGAATGACGTCTTCCACGTCTCTTAGCTATGACGTTACTTTTCGGACCCGTCTCATGTATTTTAGCCTGAGGAAGTTGTGCTCGAAGCGGATGCATCATTTAAGGATCATCCTATCCGGATTTTCGATCACAGTATGAAGGTTCTCTGCGAGTAGTCTGTTCCTCTAGTACGGTTGCTATGGTAGCACGAGCGAGTACATGACGAGACTTGGGAAAGGGAGGTCGATGTACGATCGCAGTGGCCGGAGATGTTCTGGGATTCTTCTTCTACACCACGTTAGGAAAATTCGGGGACGAATTTCTTTAAGGGGGAAGTTTGTAAGAACTCGAATCTTTGTTTCAGGTATTTTTTTCCTTTTTCTAGATTTTTTAAGAAAAATGAACTTTCTAGAAATTTTGGAAGTACACGCCATGTAATTTCTGAGTAAACGCCATGTACTCATCTCCAGATCAAAGCCGTGTGATGGCCGTGCCCGGGCCACACACACGGTGTGTAGGGGTAACGTGGAGGCTGATTTTGGTGGAGTACGGAAAAGACCCAGTACACGCCGTGTACTCTAAAGGTACACTCCGTGTACTTTCTTTATTTTCACAAAATGAACCGAGGTCGCTCCTGACGCACAGAAACACCTCCTTCTAGGTCTCATTCGTCCGAGAGCGACCTGTACAGCCGGATCTTCAACGATCTCCCGCCTCTTCGTCTGTTCTCCGATTCAAGCACGGTCGATTGCGTTGGAATTGCAGCAGTGATTTATTCCTTCTAATTTAGCCTTGTTCCATGTTTCCTCCTCGTTTTTTGAGTTATCGTGGGTTGAGCATTTTGTGTTTTTTCTCAGATCTACGACTTTCTAAATGGAATCTGTCATCATGGTTCACGTATATCGATCTCCTAGGATCGAGGTAGGTGGTTTGTTCCTTTTCGTAGAAAGTTGATGAGTATTTTGTGAAAATTCCACCAATACCCTTGAACGGGGTTTTGCGTGTTACCTATTTTTCTCTGTTTTTTCCTACTTTGCTGGAATTATTTAGTAAAGGTTTATACTTGTGAGTAGAGTATTTTTTTTGTGCTAAGGTTGCTCTTCCATGCTTGTTCTTCCTGTTTGACATTTTTTCAGTTTCCCTTCCTAGTCGTAGGATAGTGGAACTGCTACTTTTTATGATGTTGAGCCTTAGAATGATATAAAATTAGTTCTTGAGGTTTACTAGGATGATGTACGTGCGCTGAGCATGTTTTATATTTCACTTAGGACTGTGAGAACATAGAGTAGTAGACCAAAGGGAGAATTGACGGAAGGCATTCTCCAGAAGTCTTTTAATTAAGATGCGAGACCAGAGGGGGAATTGATGTTGAGTGATTTCTCAGAGAGTCTATAGTTCCTCGACGCGGGCCACAGTGGGAATAGACGTTGAGTGCTTCCCCAAAGAGCCTTTAGCACGATACGAGACTATAGGGGGAATTGACGGTGAGTGATTCCCTAGAGAGTCTACTATTTTTCATAGCTGAACCAAAGGGGTGATATTGTGTGTGACTCCTAGAGGGTTACTGGTACTTGTAGGTTGAACCATAGGGGTTAGGCTGTGAGAGCTACCCAGA
This sequence comes from Viscum album, assembly GCA_963277665.1. Taxonomy (NCBI): domain Eukaryota; kingdom Viridiplantae; phylum Streptophyta; class Magnoliopsida; order Santalales; family Viscaceae; genus Viscum; species Viscum album. The sequence continues at coordinate 1,815,354,442 of OY728140.1, read as the reverse complement.
GGGTTACCTGATTTCTTTTTGTTTCTACTATTTACTTGTGTACTTTATTTCTTAGAACTATGGTTGGTAGCTGCTTGTGCTTTCCTGTTTACTGCTTCTTGTTTTATTACTGCCATGTATTCATTGACTGTTAGGCACAAATCTTTGGGTGATTGCCTGCTGGGATTGTATCTCACACCCTATTTGGGCCATGCTTTTGGGCCAAAACATACTATGTTGTTGCAGGTATAGATAAGGTCAAGTGCCCTTCTACTTCGGGTTCTTGATTGCACTGGAGCTGGAGATCATGGGACCGAGCCGTGGCTCGCGATGCTGAGAAGTTTATTTTGTTTTTCCTTTGCACTTTGTATTTTAGTTGTACTTCAGCACGTTGGTTTATTTGTTGCATTCCATATACATATGTACCATGTTGCATCATCATTATTTTATACCATGCTTCTGTTGTTCAGTTTAGTTGTTGTATGCTATTTATTGTTTCCACTATTGTGTCTGGTTGTTTTCCGATGTATACTTTATCGAATGGGGTCATAGTTTCCCCACCGACTCACCAAGGCCCTCGCTACTAGTTGAAAGCCTATAGCGTTTGGGGAAACGCACTTGAGGTCATGTGGAGAACCGGGTATGAGGCACCAGTGGAGGGGTTCCGGACTTAGGTCGTTACAACTATAGGGTAAATGGGTTATATGCCAAGACCGGAAATTAGAGGGTACACGGTTTATAGCCCATGAATGAAAATAAGAGGGTGAACAGGTTGCATCCCTATGCAAAAAAAGAGGGTACATGGCTTATAACCTATTTATGAAAATAAGAGGATACATGGATAATAGTGTAATCCCATAAATCATAGGATACATGGGTTGTATCCCAATCCCAAAAACAATAGGGTACATAAGTTTTTAACCCAAGACCGAAGCAAGTACAAGGGTGATTTCCCCAAGGCTTTCATGTTATAAAGGTCTTTGTAGGTATCCCTGACATAGGACATTTTATTCTTATGTGTATAACATGATTCCATGTCTTATTCCTCTATTATCATTTCATGGATTATGCTCTTGATTACATTCTGATTCATTTCTTATAAAATCCCAATATTTATGCCATGAATTCTGATTATGATCTTTGAATGTAAGGTATGATATTATATTGTTATTATCATGTTATCATTACACTTATTCTCATTTTATTTTTACATATATCCCATGTTTACCCTTACTGAGCATCTGGTCCCACCCCCTTATTATGTTTCATTTCCCCAATCTATACAGAATGTTTTTAAGAAGGATCACTAAAGAGGAATATCAAGGATATGTTGAAGATATTTCACCAAGATAGAATATTAATATTCTATGTTTCCAAAGACACTAAACTATTATGGTACTCAGGCAGGTACTTCTATACTGAGCTAAATATTTATCAAATTTTTTTAATATTCATGTATGTTAACCCTTGTCCACTATTGGTTTCACCTGATCGATTCTCTTGGGAATGCATATCTGGGAACTATAGGGATTTTTTAGTGTGTAGGATGGACCAATGCAATGTTACTAGCACATAGGATAGACCAACATGGTGATGCTAGTTTGGTCCCTTCAAAGTATTCCTTCGGTGAAGTGTGTGGCCCTTGGAACTATTCACTTCTATTTTAACTGATGTATTTCCATTTAAAAGCTCCCTTTTTACATGAAAAAATGGTGTCCAAAATGAGTTGAAACATTCTCACAACTACCCCATACATAGTGGTTTTTAAATACATAGAAAAATATGCTATATCAAATGTAAGATAATGTGAATTTCTAGAATATGATTCCAAAAGAGTATACAATTTTACTAATATAGTAAAATCCCATATGAGGATATATAATTCCACACTAATGATGTAATTTTTAAATTCCTCACTTGACTTAGATGATGTGAACATCTCAAGAACTGGTTGGAATCCTTTATGCACAACATCAATCATAAAAGGTGAGATCCTTTCAAGAGGGAAGGTTTTTTCTACAATATGGTACATAAAATAATTTTATATAGACTTTTAAACTTTTATGTAAAAAATTTTAGAATATAACCACTGTAACAAAGCTCAAAAAACATAGGAGGAATTATTTTTAACTCTAAATCCATGATAGGTACTTGGGAAAGGGTTACAAAAAAAATAATTGTGATTATTATCCTATAGCCTTAGTAACAATTTCAAAATAGTATATTTTTTCACATTGAACTATTTCATGATTCTTAGTAATGATATACCTAATTAAACACTAAATCATATATATTAATTCAATTTCTTATGTGTATTTAGATTCAATAAAGTCAACATTAATGTGTTGATTAACTGAACATTGAACCATTTGTCCAAAATGGTTTTTAGTATCCTCTTAAATCTCTTTACTAAAAACATCTACAACCTCATAGATTCACTTTTATATCAACTATAGTATTGATTTATTTAAAACATTGAATTATTATTGATCATAGCAAACACAAAAAATAACTATTCCCTTTGAAACATCAATTATAGTAACACAAATTGTAAGTAATGGAATACCCTATATGATTAGAACCATTTTTCGCACACTATTTATAGAAATATGATATAAATGGGTAAATTGAGCTTCCCTAGACTAATTAATAGGTCATCCACTATTCGAATGGATAAAGTTTTGGATTCATCACCCCACTATAGAGAAAGTCAAGAGGATTTCAACTACCCAAAATCCAATTGAAAAAATGATGAGTAAGGTATACGGTTGAAAATGGATCCTAGTTCACACCAATATTTTTGTTCCTCACATTAACATATTATATATGCTATGAAAAAAATTCAAATTTATATCAATTTTTGATGAATTTTATTCACAATATAGCATTATATTCCTCAATCAATTTTATAGTGGCAATCTCTTACAACTGCCTCTAATTACTCAAAAACCCTATGATAAATCTTAAATTTTAAGGAATGTTTTTCAAGGACTCGATAATGGGTATGATCATATAAAAATACTTCAACATCTCAGGAAAATTTGCATAGTCTGGTTCATCATGTTTTTTTAAACCCTTCTAGGGATGAGAATGGGTGGTATAAATTTATATAAAAAAGGTTGGTCATTTGGATTTTACTTATCCAGAACCATATTATTTCTTTCTTTTTCACTTCCCAATTCATATGATTTGTTCCATATTTATTTAATGTGGGGAATGAAGTTCCTAATCAGTCTATACTTTCTATCCACCTTTCCATTTTTTTTAATTTCCATATTTTTGTTCTTAAAACCATTTAAATCCTTCATATCATATTTCCTAGGTTGTGAACATACATATTATTATGTTTCTAGAATTCATATTATAGTGAAAGAAATCACATTATATCTATTATTAATATTTTATTACATGGAATCTTACCCTTATATCTTAATTTCAAATCTTCATCCAATTGTCCCATTTCCAACTCAAGGTTTTTAGCCCTACAGTTTACTCAAAGATTTTTTAAATCAAACTCTTCCTTTTATGAATCAAAAATAATTGTCATATATTTTTAACATAACCATTAATTACCCTTTATAATTTGAGGACTCATATATATATTGATTATGATATTTATATCTTCATTAATATAGGAATCCAGTGGAAATATATTATTTAATTACTACAAGCTCTCTCAAAGGTCATTTGGGGTAATTCTTGTATCCAGGGATAAAATTAATTGAAATCAAGTCATTAATACCATTTTATATGGCCCATGAATCAAAAAATTGGGAAAATTCATCCTACTAAATAGTTATGTCAATGTAAGGATATAAATTCCATGTACACCCAAACATTCAACAATGATTACATTGTTTCCTAAGTGAACTCACCTGACCATTATAACAAATTCCAAAAACATAAAAAGTCAACTAAATCCAATGAATAGTTTTTCACTAATATATTTTAGTTTCTGAGTTAATAGGTGATTCATTACTTATTTGTTTCATTTCTATTGAAATTTCATTTTAGATAAATTTCCATTAAATAACTGGTTGACTATGATTTAGTAGTAATATGTCAAACTCTTATTAAATGCGTCTATAAAATAGTGGGGTAAATTTTGTGGATGGGACACTACCTAATAAGGGATATAAATTTTTCCAATTATCATGGAAAAGATATCTATCATACTAATAAACCTTAATAACTTTTTCCCTCACATTAGTGGTCATGTTCCTAGGATAAAGTTTCATCACATATGCAATTAATAAATGGTCTCTCATATAAAATATCTACCCATATATCTTCTAAATCCTACTTGTATCCTCACCATTCATGAAAAATGAAAAAACCCTTAACATAATTTCTTTCTCACTCAACCCATGTTGATTTAGCTACTGGAATACACTATAAAAGTATTCAATTAACTCCAAAGAGTCCTCACTTTGTATGTTGTTAAAGGAAGGTATCTTGGATATATAAGATTGTTTCATCTCATAGACCCTAGACTTATGGGACAATGAGATACATGAAGGATTTCATGAAATAATTTTTTGTTTAAACTTACTAATTATAAGCTTTTCATCAATTTGGTTCCAAGGTTATAGTGGAACAAATTTTTAATTACAGTTCTCAACCGTCTCAATAAAAAAATTCTCCATTTGAGTTTTATTGTTCTTTTTTTGGCCAATATAGTGTTTTTTAATTTCTATTATCAACGAAATAAATTTATCTATGGAAGACTCCCATGTGTACATGTAGGTATAGTTTTAATCAATTTAAATGAAACATAAAATAATAAATAGTTGGCATAATTTTTTGAAGATAGGTTTCTTTATTTTTTTTTTGTTTTTATTTTGTGGGAAACAAGTACCCTTCTCCAATAATAGTACCAATTTTATGACTGTGGATTCATAAAACCTCACAAAACTAAAATTAATAAATCCAATTATTAATAATAAGTGGTATTTGTGGTTTATAATGAAGGAAAAGTAATTTTATATATCTATGAAAAATAACAAAACAAGAGGAAAACTCAAACAATATGTGGAAAGTGAATGCAAGAATATTTTTGTGATGAATGAATGAAGTGACAATTCATCAAAAGATAGTTGGAAAGTGAAAACATTGAGTGTTTTAAAAAAAGGGGACATGTTCTAAATATGGATGAAAATAGGGGAATTTGATTAATCTGAACTAATAATAAAAAAATTTATTCATGCATCTAGAATAATCTGAGTAGTGATAAAAGTTGTGAAGAAAAGGAGTTGATACACCTTACTATCACTCCATTGTCAACAATTTTAAGTGAAAACACCCTAAAAATAGTTTCAATCGTAAATATAAGGAAAAATTATTCTTTCATGAAAAATAAAAACATAACAAATTTCTAAATTAAGTGGAATAGTTTAATATTATAAGACAAAGTATCAATTATTCACCAACTATAAATTCATAGAATAGTTTAAAAGTTGTTCCCTAGGAGAATGAAAATGATAACATGGAACGAAATGTATCACACTATATTTTTATGAAATGAAACATATAATTTTTTCAATATATTAGGTAAGAGTGAACTAATTTCCAATTTTAAGTAAATTTTAAACCCCTAAATTATTTCTATTCAATTATCACTAGAGGGGTGGAATATAAATATTGTAAATGAATACCCAAGAAGAATAAAATAAAACAAAGAAATAATCATATAAATAGTATGAATATTCAATTATTCTCTTTCTAATTTCTATAAATAAATTTAAATAGATATTCATAATAGAAAAAACATATAAAATAAATCAATCTCAAAAAAGAATAAAAAATAAAAAGAAGTGGAGGATACTTTTATATTAGGTTGGGTGCACTCTCGACCTCCAGATTCCCCTAAATAGATACTCTCGAGTTCTTCCCCCTTCCCTACGCCCCAATTCTAGTGTGTCTTATCCGAATAATGAATGAATGAAAATAACCCCCACCCCCACCACTACTAATTATGTTTTAAATTTTTTTATTTCCCTTTTGTTTTATGGTTATTTATTCCTTGAAAAGCTTTGGAGGCAAACATGCTTCAGTAGATGATATTCTATTGGATTAAACAACTTGTGACCCCCTCCCACTAATGTCACATTAATGATATTTCATCATTAATATAGTTCTCCACACAGATGATTAGTTCCATTATCAATCATTAAAAAGGATCTCAAAAATTGAATAGAGGTATCATTTTATTTGGAAGATCAGTTTTAGTGAATGGTGAGATTAGCTTCTTATTTTGGATTCAGATTGAGATCAACATCCTAATTCTGAACTTTAAATCTTTTATACAGTCGAACAACAAAAAATGGTTTTTTCTTCTTCAAACTCAATTACCCTTTATCATTTATTAATCGTTAATTATTATCTCATCACCTTTGATGGTATTTCAAATAGAGTTTTCAACCAAACCCATTAAGACAATTATTCATTCCCTTGGTGTGTTCTCATCTATAATCATGATACAAGAGAATTTGAAAAAAAAAATTGATTCCCTATTCTTCTTCTTCATAAATTAAAACCTTAATATATAAATGATTATGTGAAAGAAAATATTTTTCCCCTCCAATTGGATGTTGGGATTAGGTATCAATCGATCAACACCTACAAACTCATCCTCAGTTTGGGAATGTAGCGGTTCATTGGGAACTTATCATATGGTCATTGAAAACCTTTTCATGGTCTTTATCTGGAAGTTTACTCTTTTGTGGAACTCCACAGACGTTCTTCATTTTTTTCTATCAACCTCCATTAATTGATTTTAAACTAGAATCTGAGGATCTTCCTTAGTTTTAATAAAGGTGTTGGAGGAAGTTTTGTATTGGTTACCCCCAAGAATACCCAGGAAAACACATATGTGTATAATTGGGTTAAAAATATGTACATTTAATTTTATTCATCTTATATATTAAAATAAAATTATTATTTTTAATTTAATTTCTTGAATCAAACGAATCAAAATAAAGAAAACGAAAAATTTCACACATCACCATGATATTAAGTGTTTTATTTCAATGTGATCATATGTGCATGGAAAGAACCATACCCGAGATAGATATTTTATTACCTAAGAAAAAACAAGGAAATATAGACATTGAAAAAATAAATATAACCATAGAAACAATTTGATGAGAATTTTCTTGTTGAATTACATGGAAGTGGTGAAACTCATCATAAAGATTCCACACAATCCACTCATGGACAGAATCATATAAAAACCTAAGAAGGATACAGTTTCAAGCATGAAAAAAATATAAATCACTATCAATTACAATATACATAAACTAAATCCTAGTTAAGATGAATAGATGTCAACATCTAAAACCCCTTCTAAGAAAAAGTCTTATTAGACCCAAGATTGAGTCAATATCCACTAAATCTCCACTAGAATGGAATATTGGTTATAGAAATTAGTACAAGAATGACATAGGGTATTTTGATGGTAAAAAACCCCAAGTTTCCCTCTTCTTCTCTAATATCATCTTTATGAATTAAGGTTCTATATCTACAAGATCTCTCAATATAAATTCCTATGGAAACAAAAAATACAAAAATGAGAATGAGTTAATCCCCTCAAATAAAAGATGAATCAGAGCATTAATAGGGTATAAGATTTGCATTAGGTGGAGAATTCAGAACCACATGATGGAAGCTGAGTTTAAGGTCAAGATTGAGAGGGTGGTCCACCTAATAGAAGGAATCCTAGCTAGTGAAGAACGTAGAAACACACTATTGGCCCAAAGAAAGTGATGAGGATTGAATCTATGGAAAACAAACACACCAGGGAGTAATTTTAGTTGTTAGATCATTCATGAACAATGGTCTAGATAATTAACAATAAATATTAATGAAATATGTTTATATATTGGAAAAAAATAATACAATATGGGAGAATAAGGAGCCATATGAATAGTGGTTGTGAAGGTACAATCCTTGGAAAATAGAAAGCCAAAAGAAAAAAAATACAAATATCAAATAGTATGAAAAAAATGAAGGGAAATAATAATGGAATTAATATTGAAATTTTATATGGGGAATATAAAAAATATATACCTTAAATTAAATTAATTTAATAAAAATTTTGACACAACTTATTCCATAGAATTGGGACAAAGTTCATTAATTTTAAATGGTGCGTGAACATTGTCAATGGTGCAACCTTAGTTAGAATATCAATCTAATTGTCCCCCTTGGGTATCTTACTGGTACTCAACATCCTAGTTTCATTAATATCCCTAAAAATGAACTCTAATAACAATTTTTTTTAATCTACATTGGAATATATAGGTTTTATACAGGTGTTATATGGATAGGAAATCATCGTGAATTATAATTTTTTCAATAGATAAATACATCTCACAAATCAATAATTTTAACTATATATCCTCATTAATATATTCTATCAAAGATATATACTCCACCTTAATGGTTGAGAGGGACAAAAATTATAACATTTTTCGGTTATAGGAGAACTATCCTCCATATTTAATGAATAAAAAACTCATAATTGATTTAAAAGTGTTGATATTTCCAGTATAATCCATGTTATGAAAGATAACAATATCATCATTAAAACTATCATTTAATACACATAGAGTGAAATATTTAGAAAAAATATAAAAATACTTGAGGATCCATTTAAAAACATTCAAGTTAGACTAAAATTTTTTTCCCATAAACCTTCTCAAAGTACGAAGAGAAAATGTTATATCTGGTCTAGAAAAGACAATAGCATACAAAAGACATCATACCGCATTAGTATAGTAAATCTTATTCATGAAGGAAACCTCCTCATTTTTATAGGGAAATGTTCTAAGGAAAATTTAAAATATTTTTGAAAATTAATTTACATAGGTTTATTTTTATCAATAAAATTATTTTTATTACTTTTTTATATAAGCATTTCCATATAAGTGCAAGGTTTAGGCCCCTTTATGTCTTTTTATTTTCATACATATGATTTTATCTGCAAGACCTATGTATTTTGTTTCCAAAAATAGTGTTCAATTGGATCTCAATAGAATTTTTAATCCTAAAATTTTTATATATTAATATCATATCATCAACATACAATAGTAGGTAAACATATTCAAGTTTAACATATTTTAAATATGCAAATTCATCAATCTTACTTATGAAAAAAAAAAATCAAACATAATAGAGGAAAAAATTTCATACTAGTTCCTAGAAGACTGTTTAATACCATATATGAAATATTAAGAATAAACTATTATTTGATTTTTTATATATTTTAAATTCCTTTTATAGTAGTCATATAAATTATTTCATCCAGTTTACCATGAAAAAATACGTTTTTACATCCAATTGTTAAATATGAAAATCAAACATGGAAGAAATATCAGAAAAAATAAATATAGATGAATTGTTTTCCACGTAAAGGATATTTCACTATAATAAATACATTCATGTTAAAGGATGCCCTTAGTATCCATCCCATCCATAAACATGATCTTAGTTTCTCCAAAATTTTAATGTTTTTTCTATTATGTCCTATTAGAACCTTTAATCTTTTGGTTAATAGTTTCTGACACAACAAGCGATATATTACTATGAAAGAGTGAAGTCATCTCTTCTTTCATATCATCAAACCATTTTCTAGATTATTTAAAATTAAGATATTTCCCCTAAGATTGAGTTTCATCATTAAAAAATCATTAGCCACATTAAAATCATAAGCATCAACATCAGCCTGGTTGAAATGTGATGGAAGCCTAATTATTTTTCTATCCTTATATCGGGTGATTTTAAAATCTCTATGAATATCTTGATCTTGGATTTCAAGTTATGAATTTGGATTTGAATCAGATTCGACTTGATTGCGAGGAATAGAATAGGTAGGATCAATCTCTGATTGGGACTAATATTTATCTTCTAAATGAATTTAATCACCTTTTTTGCGGGAGTTCTAGGGGCTCTTCATCCTTATCTAGAGACTCTATAGATTTTTAATTATACATTTATAGAGTCCAGTCTCATGAAATGTTATGTCACAACTGACTATGCACTTCTGATAAACTACTTTATCTTTCTATAGAGGATACCCCTTAACACCCTCTAGATAACCCATGAATACACAATTCACGTCCCTAAGAGATATCATAGAAGTTAGGGTGTGAGAATAAGATATGGATCCAAAAATCATAAGGTGTGAATGTATTGGGGTGAACCTTTCCAGAGACCATATAGTGTTTTAAAGGACTTGTCAATAGATGGAAAGCAATTGATCATATAGACTTCCAGAGAGTAAGCCTTGACTCAAAAGGACATGGGGATTTTAAAATGATAAAATATGCACCTAACCCATTATATGATAGTCATATTCATTCTTTCTACTAATACATTATATTGTGGATTTTTCTTAATATTTTTTATCTATTAATGCCCACAAATTCATAGAATTCTATGAAATCAATGTACATAACTCTAAACCATTATCTGTTGTAAAGGATTTGATTTTCTTTATAGATTCACTTTCTACACTAGATTTCCATTTAATAATAGCATGAAAAGTATTAGACTTATGTTTGAGTATATAAATACAGAAATTCATAGATTATTCTTCAATATAAGATATGTAATAAAAACATCCACCATGGGAGGTTACCCTAGAAGGACCCAAAATATCATAGTGGACCCACTCAAGGGGTTATCTATCCTGATACATTGTCCTACATAAGTTAAATCTATTGGTTTTTATATATAAACAATATTCATTGAATGGAAGACTACTAGGAGTGATGTTATGAAGAATCTCTTATTGTGTATGTTTTTTATGATATTTTACACTAACATGACTTATCCTTATATGCAAAATTGTGTCTCTACTTAATCATGAATCAAAAGAGGCATTCAATTTAAATCAATAAATATTTCCATCTAATTAATATATCCTATTCCAATGGATTAATCTAATAAAATTGAGGTATCATATGGAAATAATGAGACACTGAGATTCTAACCTGAATTTATAACTCTTCTGATCAAGGAATCATAGGGAAATGATGTTTCATTTAGGATCCAGTACCCAGTAAGACTCATATGGGTTTCTAAATATCCTATAATAAATATCTAATAAAACTAAGCCTATTCACATAATATAATTTCTCCTATTAATACCTAGGGATAGCTCTATATGATCAATTTAACTTAATTCAATGAAGTAATCCCCCAACAAAACATGTGGAATTAACACCCTAAATCAAGTATATATACATCAGATATGGAAACATAAGAAACATTTAATACATTAGAAATATTAAAATCCTACTCAAATAATAAATAATGGTCATTTTTATATTCTCTATATTCACATTTCTTATTAAAGGAGTTCCTCTTAATATACCCAGGATGCTTACATTGAATAAAAATTAGTAAATTTTCTTGGATTTAAATCTTTTTTTCTTGGATAGATATCTTTTCCTCCTCCTACACCGGGACTCACTTCTACCCCGAATGTTTAGACCTGAGGCCTCATAAATAATACTTCACTTTCTTTTCAGTTGTTTTCATATTAAATAATATTTACCTTATTTGAGATTAAGTATTACTTTTCCATAAATCATATAAACTTCAACATAATTAATGGTTTCATCTAATGAAGTTGACAATATTATGGATTGATCATCATCCACTAATTTTTTATATTTGATGGCTAGATCAAATAAGACTTTATGAAATTCATTAATGCCATACACAACTATAGTTCTATCAATCATTTTTAATTTTTATTATCTCATTTTTTATATAATATACCAACAAGAGACTTATCCATACGATTTTCTTCATGTATAAACCATATAAAAGTAGTAGACGACTAAAATAGAACCTATCTATGAAATTTACCTGCTAAATATAAAATAAACAGAATACAGTATTTCCCAATTATTTTTCAGGAGTATCTACTTTGGGAATATTAGTTTTCCCCAAGGGGAAAAGGGTGCTCACATTCCTTTTAGTGCCAACAATAGCATCAATTAATCCATTGTGATTCAAAAGTAAGGTCATTTTAATCTTCATAGGATTAAATCATTTTCACCATCAAATTTATCGATATAATAATTTTTAGATCCCATTTTCAATGATTCATTAGGATCTCATAATAATGTTTGGGGAAATAGTTTTGCTTTTGTCACTAAGAATATCTAGGAAATCACTGATATGTATTATTGGGTTAGAAATTTGGTGCAATCAATTTGATTAATTTTATATAATAAAATAAACTGATTTTATATTAATCAAGAATCTGGAATCACTTGAATAGAAGGAATGAAATAATAAAAAATAGAACACCAAGATATAATGTACTTCAGATTAGTGTGATTTTATGTACATAACAAAAACACTACAAGATCTTGTTGATTTATTACTAAATAAAAAATAGCAAGAAAATACAGATTTGTGTACAAAGATGATAGCAAGGGAAACTATCCCAAGAATTCATCCTTTATTAACAAGGTGTTGGTGGTGGTGAAACCCTTCACAAATAGTCAACACCATGTACACCTAGATTGACTCATGCACACACCCAAGAAAGATGCAGTTTCAATCATGAAAGAATGATAAATTTATAATAGAGCTAAAAATCAAAACCCATGACCTTATAATGATGAATGAATGTTAATATCTGAACTCCTTCATGTGTGAAAATATTATAGTCCTAAAATCGATTCATTCTCCACCGAATATCCATTGAAAAGTAACCTAGGTTATTGGTATCATCATGAGAAAGTCATAGGGGTGTTCTGATGGTCAGGAAACCCCATTTTACCTCTTCTTCTTTGGGATCTTCTTTATATTGTAAGTAGATATCTCTCTAGTAGTTATATAGATTAGATACTAACAAAAAAGAAAACACAAAAATGTGAATGAGTCGATCACCTCAAATAGAAGTAGAATTGGAGCATTAATGGGTTATTAGTGTAATGTTATGTGGTTCAGTTAGAACCATGGGATGAAAGCTACATGTACAGTCAGGATGTTGAGGGTATTTTTTCAAATAGATGGTAACCTATCATTATGTGCAAGTGAAAGCATGCCATTTTCTAGAAAAAAGTGATGAATATTTGGTAAGAAGAAAGCCAAAACACTAAGGAGTAGCGAAATCCATTAGATTAATCATGATCAATAGTCCAGGTAAAGAGTACTACATAATAAGGAAACCCATATATACAATGCCAAAACAATAACACAACTTATGAGAATAAAGAGCCACATGAATATTTTTCACGTAGGTACAATCCCATGAAAACCGAAATCTCATATTAAATCAAAAAAATATTAAATGGAATGAAAAATATTCAAAGGAACAATTTAAAAAACTAGAATTTAAACAATTAGGTGGGGAATAAAACAATAGAAGGAGTTATATCAAGTGAAACTCAACGTTTCTCCGCTCTATTTTTAACTTATGTTACTTCTTTATTCAAATTTATTTGTAGAAGCATACGGTAGGCTTGTATCACTATTCATCACTCTTATGTCATGGTAGAAGAATCAAAGGACTCTAATAGAATTTTAAATCCATTTAAATCATGCATGGTTTCATCTATATAAAATATCAACATAAAATAGAATGAATTAAATTCATAATATTATCAAAAATAATTTAATTTAACATGGATGTATAAAAACCAGTAATTAAAATTATAAATTTGATCCAATAAATCAAATTCAAAATAAAAACTATTGAACATTGGAAAAACAAATTTCAGAAATTGAAAGCTTATAAAAAAATTCAAAATATTATTTCATCTATAATTCCTATCAAAAGTACAATATAATTGTACTAAACATTTATGTAAAATAAACAATAGACATTGAAAAACTATAAAGTAAAAATTTTCATTTTTATTAAAATACTCCGAGAATTATTATTTTAATGCCAAATAAGAAATATTGAACATATTTCCAATTAAAACTCATTTTCTCAATGAATGAATTTTAATTTTATAACTTAGGATATGGAAAACATGTATAAAAATAAAGACACATAAATAGTGTCTGGTATTTTTCACATACGCCAGTGTAATGGAATATTTTATCTTATCCTTTAGGTTGGGTTTGGTATTCCCCCAATATAACTAGGGTGTGAGATCCAATATCTATGGTTTAATTTTTAAATATGGTCTATTATTCCCCCTATATATATAGGTCATGGGATCATCTATCTCATACTATAGGTTGTGTTAAGTATTTCCCTCATTTACCCAAGGTGTGGGATCTTATATCTATAGGTCGTACTCCCTTGACTGAGGGGTTTTCCAATGATGATAAGATTAAAGCTTTATTATTACATTAAGGTGATTTATTTTTTTCATAAAAGGCAGTTTATGATATAAGGGGTCAAAATTCCCTTAACTAACACCTATTCTCAAGAAAATAAAGTTCCACCTATGGAATTTTAGATCAGTCAAATGGATATGGTGTGTAGTACGGTGTATAATTACCTCAAATAGAATTATTGACTAAATGAGGAGTAATTACCCACTATATGATTGACATTAGTGATGTATAAGTTGGTAATAGGGGCCATATTATCCACTTCAAGACTTGTGACTCATTAAAAAACCCTTAGATACCTTTGACATGCAACATGTGGGTAACTATTAACTTCTAACATTGTGGAACCTTCGTTAATCCAATAATATTGAGTTACCTGAGGGATATGTACCCTCATTGGTTAGACTTTATATAATTGGGACCTATATTTATTCTATAGTGTTCTAATTGTGATGTATATCTTGGTTATTCATACTTCTCAACCTCCTAGTTACTCACTCATACCATGGGTTTCAATTGACACTTTTCATGAATTTCCCTTATAAGTACTAAAAATCAATATCAAAACGTTTATAATCATCCCTACATAGTATTTGTTCACACACCTATTGTCTATATGCATAGGAATCATATTTTTACATGTGTTCTTGGTAGACATGGAGCTGGTGTGACATGTTCAGAGCAGACTTCATGTGATTCTTAGTAATGCATGATGGAGCATGCTTTTCCTTGAGGTTGTTGATAACCATTGCGGATAAGTATCGTTCAATGAGTATACATAATGATTGGGAGATTTTAGGTGTCTTATATATATCTAAATAACACAATGTTTTTAAAAGGTAACATTATGTTTGATAGCATATGTGACACACAACACTAGGTCTAAATGAACCATGATTGTTTATGACCCTTATAACCAAATTTTTAAATGGGTGGGTATGAATAGTTTAATATATTTTATTAAACATATATAATTTCCCTATTAAATATTAATTTATTTAAAAATTATTAGTAAATAATCACCCAATTTCTAATAAAGTCATTTATTCTTCAAAAAAAATTTGTTTTTTCAAGAAATGATTATTATTACTTTTTGTGAAGAAAATGTTATAAGTTATTTATAGACCTTTTTGAAATTTTAGTTTATAAAATTAACATCATTTTCAAAATCATTATATCAATATTAACTTAGGGTGATATTTTGGGAGATTTTGGAAAATATTAATTTTTTAGTGAATAGTGACGAATACCGATTTTTATAAAACTATCAATTATTTTTAATAAATTAATTAATTGAAAAGTACCAATTTTATTATACTTTTCTCTAAAATTAAATAATTTATTATTTATATATATTAAATATATTTATTTATATATAAATCATCTTTATATTAGATGTTATTATAAGTTTATTCTTTGGCACAAAAACACATTTTTCTAAAACTATTTACAAGTGCATAATGTTTCTAAGTATTAATCAATTAAACTAACCCCTAATAAATAATGATTTAAATGAAATTAATAGATTATATATCTATAAATATTAATTTATTTTTATTTTTTATGATTAATTTTCATATAGTAATTATAATATCATCTTATTCTTGAAAAATGCATTCCTTGAAAAATTGTTTGTTCGACATGTCAGTGGGTTTAACTTCAAATTATATTCTTCTACTTTATTGAGTTGAGTTTGGAAAAATGGATTCTTTATTTTGGATAATAATTATTTTATATTATCTAAAAATTTAAAAATAATTTTTTATAACAACAAATAGTGAAGATATTAAAAATTAATTACCCTTGTTATAGTAATAATAGGTTTACCAATAGATTAAACTAAAAATATTAGGGTTTAAAATGACCCAAAACATTTATAAAACATCACCACCTATAATTTCCATAAAACACATCCTAAATAAATTTTTTCCGCCAATATATACCCTAATACCTCCCTTAAATCACTAAAATAATTTTCTAGTCATTTTTTATCATATGTACAACATTTTGAGGATTTTGTTTGAAAACCTAATAACATTGTATGAATAAGTCGTATCATTATTAAATTGGAATTTTATTAATTTATTCTTCCATCCATATAAAATTTTATAAAATAATTTAGATATAAAAAAAATATTATCTTTTATATAATTATATTTTTAATGTTATGTTAATAACATACATTCATCTTCTCCTCCATCATTTGGGAATTGAAACTATTGATTGTGTGTACAGCAGACTACTACCCCGCGAACTGACGTAAATTATTTTCCATTACCATTTATAATGGATGTATATAATGATGTATTTAGTTTTTATATAAAATATTTATGATATAAATATTATTCTATAATTATTATATCACATATATCTTCTTACTTTCTATTCTATAGGGAATACAATAAAGGTATTCGTGTGTGTGAAGGACTACCACCTCATAAGAGATGTGATTAAGTTTTGTTACTGCATCACATGGATGGTTTATATAAGGTTTTTTAAGAAATAATATTATATTTATGATATAATTATCATATTTTTATTTAAAATAATACTCATCTCATTTTTGTCTTGATCTTCAAAT
The DNA here is from genome assembly GCA_963277665.1 of Viscum album. Classification (NCBI taxonomy): domain Eukaryota; kingdom Viridiplantae; phylum Streptophyta; class Magnoliopsida; order Santalales; family Viscaceae; genus Viscum; species Viscum album. Next base: position 1,815,337,569 of record OY728140.1, on the reverse strand, counting down.
AATGGAAATGTTACTCATGTGTACGAATAACCTACTGTGTCCATGATTGTAACAAATTTCAATTTTAAGAACCATATTTCATTATTGGTATTAAAAATATAATTTATTTATAAAAACATCAATTCTGCAAATATCACCATTCTAGATGTTATTATAAAATAATACTTTCTTCCTTAGTCAACATAACAAATTTTTTTTGAACATATGAGTGGTTTATCATTAAAGTATCCAATATAAAATTAATTGGTCAAGTAATTGAATATGGAATTAGGTTAAATATATTTCATGAATACATTTTAGAATATTTTAATGTATTAATTTCAATATTTAATTGATTATTCATTCCAAATTGTGATAAGTTTACTTATTTTTTGTTCTTATGGAAGGATATAATGAATGATTTAAAAAGAAAAAAGTAACATAATTTGGGGTCCAAAATACAATTTGTGCCACGAGAAATGTGAATAAATGTGACTCCATATTTTTTAGTATGATTGTAGAGCACTTAGAGGGAATAAAACTAAAGAATTGTGGGAAAAAAGAGTCTTCTAAAGTTAAAAAATGGAATCACACATCATGTAATCATTACATGATGTGTCCTAGTAAACGTGGTGAAAAGAAGAAAAAGTCATGAAGAAAATAAAGAAATCATGGAAAATTATGTGTGGTGTTACCCAGTTACACATGGTGTAGTTTCCAGGATGGGAATGTTTTGACCAGATTCACTGAATCATCATTTTTAACCAAATCATTTACATTATACATTCTCTGAACTATTGTTGGACTATTCCCTTATGAAATTCATTAATTACAACATCACATATGGAGCATATAAATGGAGGTCTAGGCTGTTACTATAGGGGAATTCATATCCAGATCCATTAGAGACTAATTCATTGAGCGAGTCATTGTGCCCTACCCTGGTTCTTTACTCTATTTTCATTATGAGACACTTTTATTTTCTGTATAAAACTACACCTGTCATAGCTAAGATGAGAGTTAAGCCCGACTTGTGCTCCAAAAATTTAATATAATGTGGAATGTGTGTTGAATTAATTTTTTTTTTTTAGTCATCAATTTGGTTTCCATGATTTCGTTAATAAATTTTTCAGTCCCTTTATTTTTTTCAATTATCATGACCATTGATATATTACTCATAAAGTTACTATAAAATTATTCAACTAAAATTGCAAAATAAGGAATGACCATGGTCTAATTTAGGGGAAATAAGGTATAAATATGGTATCGAGACAATCTTGATTCAGTAAAATCCTAAATTACCCGACCAAGGGAAAGAGTGTATTACTATGTCAAAGAAGGGATTCCATGACCATTTTATCTTCCTCATATTTAATAAAACACCAATCATGAATCAATTAACCTATTTTATTAAATCCATGTTTACCTAAACCACGATATTTCAAAACCCAAGCACACTTTTAAATATATTTTCAATTAAAGTAATCAATATGCTATCATCCATTTCTTTAATTTTTCAATCAAACCAAAATTTTCAAACCTATTTGTTAAATATAATAAAATAAAATATTTTGAAAACCTAATGATACTAATTTATTCATCACTTGGGATCGGTATTGACATGATAATATACATATTTAAATTAATTAAGTATAAATGTTGGGTTTTTGTAAATTTTGTTTTTGAATATACCTTTAAGGAATTAACGATGCCATCTCAGAATATATTAGCATGTTGAGATCTAACCATGGATATGGATACATTATTTCAATTAGGTTTTCAAAATATTTTATTTTATTAAATTTAATAAATAGATTATAAAATTTCTCTTTTATGGAAAAGATAATGTAATGGATGAAAGAAGATTGATTAGTTTTTTTGAAAACAAATTTAAAATTATTCTAGGTTTTTTTAATATCCAGGTTCTGGTGAAATTTGATTTAACAAAATTGGTTGATTAATTCATGATTGGTGTCAGATTTGAGACTAGGAATATCCAATTGTTATGGATTCTGTTCTTGACGTGGAAATTCTTTATTTCCCATGATTCTGTAATTTAGTATTTTGCTTAATAATGTTTCTGTCGATACCATATTTGAACTTAATTCCCCCTAAATTAAACAATGGTCACACATTATTTAGGTTTTTTAGTTTTGTAATATTTTGGTTCCTTTATGATTCATATAACAATGGTCATGATAAAAAAATGTTGGGATTGGAAATTAGATTGAAGAAATAAGACAAACCAAATGTGTGAATAAAATAATGAAAGTTATCCAATGGACCATCCCCCTTATATTAAATTACCCTAGCTCAGGGAAGGATCACCCCCTCATCCTAGAGATGATTATTTTAGAGGTAATGAGAAAAGACAAAAATCATATTGAAAATTGAGAAAAAAAATTCAAGGAGGAAGCAGTGTCTCACTCCAAGCATTAGTCTCCAGTAGATATGGATCTAAATCCCCTAATCGAAGAATCATATCCAAAATTTTATAGGCTCCATATATTATCATTTAATTAATGAATTACATAATGTAATGGACCAACATCTGTTTAGGTTCGGTCCCATGTCAATGATTTGGTCACAAAATGATGATTTCATGAATCTAGGAAAAAAGAACCAATTTGGGAAATTACACCACATGTTACTGGGATACATCATATTTAATTTTATAGGGTGTTTTTTCTTCTTTACAATGTGTCCTTATTTTCACTACATGCATTGGTACACTTCGTTTAATGATTAAACATCATCTAATTCCATTTTTATCCTCTAGAAGCCTCATTGTTATTCTGTTATTTAGTTTTATTCCTTCGAAGTGCTCCATGATCATCATTAAAAATCTGGTGTCACACCACTTCACTTTACTCACAGTGTAATGTGTCTAGTAGTTCAAAAATTTAACTCTTCTTTTTCATTACCCAAATAATATTTGTATCCATCCATAGGAACATAAAACATGTAAAATTGTCAAAATTTGGCAAGAATAATCAACTAAATACAGAAATTAAAAAACCCTAAAATGTGTGCAGGAAATACATCTTCCAAATTCCCCCATACTTGAATTCTAATTTTCTTCAATGATGGAATCTCATCATAATAAAATATAAGTTCTCCTTACCATACTTCAAATTTCACTTCTACAAAAAAATTGATCAAATGGAAAATTAATGGTTTGAGTATCACATGAGAGAATTCATTAATGACTTTCTTTTCAAAGAAATAGGTCAACCATGTATTTTAATATTCCACTCTTGAAATAGACAATCCTTTTAAATCATCCATTTTCATTTTCAAATACACTATTAATACTCATTCCACTTTAAATTTGCCTCAAATGAACTTTTTCACTCATCATCATGGTACAAATTGTAAATATATTTCAGAACATATATTTGGAACATGTAAATTACCATATGTTGGAAAGGTATATATCATCTTCACAACATAAAGACAAAATCAGAATTAATTTTTAGGACTTAAACATTTAGGATCAAATGACTCTGAGTGTTAAGGTAGGTAGGTAAATGATGTAAATTATTTAAGGGTAAAAAGGAGGTTCCACTCTTATATTCTATAGTATGATAATAAAAAAACTCAATGAAATTCTTTTTCCCCCAATATCTTAGAGGAAACTCATAAATAGATAAAACGAAATAAATGGAACACACTCTCCTTATTATTTATATTTTATTTTTATAAATTTTATCTAAGGATAGTTATCACATCAACCAACCAAACCCTAATGATCTTCCCATGACTCTATTTGTAATATCTATAACTATATCACTGGTTAATTAAATGGTGTTTTTTGAATTTCCATTGACATAACCCTTTTCTTATTTTTTTATTTTTTCTATTCCTAGGTGTAATAAATACAATCAATGTGGCATCCCAAAATCTAATGAAATATCCCCCACACTAATCCATTACAAAATTTCTAACCCTTCTACAAGTTTTTTCTTCCCCCACTCCTATGTTTCATAATCATGAAAAAATATTTTGAGGAAGGTATGGAAGGATAAAATAGTCTAGTAAAATGTATCACTTTTTAACAAGGATTTTCATGGATTCTATGGGATTAAAAAGGATTAATTTAAGGCGGTTATCAAGATAAGGGGTATAAAAAGAATGCATTAATCATTTTAAATTTTAATATATTTAGTCGTATCTTGGATAAGATGAATATAATGTTCTAGAAGAAAACATGATCAAGTTTCATAAGAAATATACCATAGAAAGAATGAAATTTTTTGACTTAGTGGATGTATTGGGAATTAGAGGAATAGTTGGAAATATTTTTCAGTACAATGCATACAAATAATTAAATCAATTAATGTAAATATTATAAAATAAAAACATGGAAAAAATTGAGAAAAAAATCATTTACAATTATCAAAATTCTCTAATAATTCATGCTTTTTTAAATCCCAAACAAAATGATTATATCTACTAATTATTTTTCCCAATTTTCTCATTCAAATTTATTGAAAATGAAATTTCAACTCATGGAATGATAAATTTCCAAAGAAATTTATGTCTCACAGTTAAGTTGATTAAATAATAAATCCAATGTGGGGTATGAAATTGGTAGTTAAAGTTAGAATTAAAAGCATAGAATACAGATAATAAATAGAGTTTAAAATATTTATCCTCTGTAAAATGTTGGTTCAATTTTGGTTGGTACTTGTTTTTCTTATGTAAGATTCATGATGTTTAAATTCCCTTCATAACATAGAATTTTTCTACACCCACTTTTTTTGATTCATGTTTTTAGGTGCCACCTTAGGTTTTGAGGTTCCAACCGATTAAAAATAAAAAGTTAAAATCAAAATACATTATCAATTAATTTCTAAATACTTGGTGTGAGAGGATACGAGCCTCCAAAAATAAAAAATAAATAAATAAAAACATAAAATATCAATTTTCCTCCTCAAAATAGTTTTGTTTATCATCATTATCCTGACCATACCTCTTTTAGTTTCATCTCAAATGAAAGATGAATGAATTTTTTTTACCTCTTATAGGTCTATAAATTGTCACAGTTGTGTTCTATCCACATAGTTCGGCCCCTATACTTCTTGTGACAACTGAGTCCCAGTGATAGCACAATCACCCCGCCTTAACATGGTTGTCGGGTCATGGCCCACCATGTACCACCAGTTGCCCCGCAGACACATGGGGCCCACCCCAGGGTCCACCCACATGCCGGAACGGGTCATCTGACTAATGGCAGTCCCCACAGGCCAACACTTGTCCTTTTCAATGTACTTTGTCATCACTCGCACACATCCTTGGAAACTTCCCAGAAGGTCACTCATCCTGATCACTACTCCAAGCCAAGCACGCTTAACTGTGGAGTTTTAATCAGGTAGGCTCCCTAAAAAGAAGGTGAACCTTATTGACATGAGTCATATCATTTAGTCATTTATCCCTTTATCATTTGGGAGTGTTACAATCACCCCCCCCCCCTTAAAGCACAACGCCCTCGTTGTGGGCCCTACATCTCAACCCAGGTAGTGCACCGCACATAAGGCTGGGTTCCTCCTCTGATACCAAATGTGACAACTACGTCCCAGTGATAGCACGACCACCCTGCCTTAACATGGCCGTCGGGTCCTGGCCCACCATGTACCACCAGTTTCCCCGCAGACCCTGAGGCCCACCCCAGGATCCACCCACATGCCTGAACGGGTCATCTGACTAATGAAAGTCCCCACAGGCCAACACTTGTCCTTTCCGGTGTACTTTGTCCTCACTCGCACACATCCTGGGAAGCATCCCAGAAGGTCACCCTTCCTGATCACTACTCCAGTCCAAGGACGCTTAACTGTGGAGTTCTAATCAGGTAGGCTCCTGAAAAGGAAGGTGCACCTTGTTGACATGACTCATATCATTTAGTCATTTAACCGTTTATCATTTGGGGTGTTACACTTCTTCTCTAAATAACTTAATACGTATGAATGGTAGTACTTGTTGGACCTCTGCTGAATCAACCCATTATTTCTTCCTCAATCTTGATGAACTAAATGGATCTCCAAGTACAATCCATACATGTTTCCCCTTTTGAAATTTAGTGGATTCCTTTACTCTTCTTGTGTCAATTTTCTTATTCTTTAAATTCTCTTTCCTTTTTAGTTAGTTGAGCATCCTCTTTCATAAAAACATCTATATCATGAACCTCTTTAATCTCAGTGACATCCTTTGTTTCATGTTTAATTTATTATCCAAACTCATTGTCCTCTTTTTCATCGTAGTTCTTAATTTACTTATGGATTTTGTAACTTACTTGATCACCACCAACTCTCAGAAAAAGTTATCAGCTTTAAACATCAATTAGTGCACACTATGTGGCTAAATATGGTCTTACATGAATGATAAGATTTCATTCTTCTTCCATATCCAACACTAGGAAGTTGATGGGAAAGATAAACTTCTCAATATTGATCATAATACCATATATGAATCTTGTTGGGGATTTCATTATTTAGTCTTCTAATTGAAGAAGTACTCTTGTAGGCTTCATTACAACTATTCCCAAAGTCTTTAATGTTGTTTAAGACATGAAATATACACTCTCACCTAAGTCACACAATGATTTTCCCCATTTGTTATCTCCTATATATATTGGAATTGAAAATCTTCTTAGGTCATTTTTTCTTCATAGGTATGTCCTTGATACCACCATCGAACACTCTCATGTGAGTGGAATTGTTCCAATATCTTCTTGCTTCTTCTTTTTGGTTACCATATCTTTCATTAATTTCACATATGTTGTCATGTTTTTATTAGAATCTACAAAAGGATATTGATATACAAATTTTCAAAGTGTTCCATAAATTTACCTTTTTCCACATTGTCCGTTACTTGCACTATTCATTCTAGGAAATAATTATTGGTTTATATTGATGTTCTTCTTATTCATCAATAACTTATTCCTTATTATCTTTCTCTTCTCTTTTTTACACTGGTGGTCATATTGAAAATTCTATTTCAATTTATTTTGTTTTTATCCCACTTCTAAGATATATAGCTTTCAAGTATTCATGTGGGAATACTTCAGGGAATGCATGCAGTGATCCTCTAGGTCTCTCGCTATACATATCAGTAATTTGGACAACTTGTTGCTTAATATTCCTTAATGTTTCTTTTTGGATCTATGCTTCTTCTTTAATTTCATTGAGTAAATCTTCAGAAGTAGTCAATAATGTTTCTAGTGTCTCTTCCAATGAATAGACATGTCTTGTCAGTTTGGGCCCTTGGGGGGATACTTATTGATACCCTAGGGGTATTTTCTATCATTTACCTTGATATTGTTGTCATATCCATGCCTGAAATTGATTACCCCAGTTGTAGTCAGTATAGTTGATATATTTTATATGTGTACATTGGTTGTTTTTCTACTGTCCCGTCATGATGTTAATATTCTTTTTCATTAACTCTAGTGGTGATACCATCCAGTCATCATTGTTGATTGAATTGAAACCTTTATTTGTGTCCCTTCTCCTTTTTCACTTGAAACTATTTCTCACCATTTCATCCAATAAGTTTTAATTCATATCAAGTGATTTCTCTGTTAATTATCATCCAGTTTCAACATCTAAAATAAAACTTTTTCAATGTAGCAAACCCCTATAGAATGTTTGGATTAGGATCCATAACTCTATTCCATGATGGGGGAATTTTCAAGTCATGTCCTTATATTGTTACCTGATAAAATACAGATATTCATCATCAAATTGACACAAGTTTAGAATTTTTACCCATATGACTAATTACATGGAAAGTCGAAAGATGAAGGTGAATAAGTTTCAAGAAAACTCATTCCATGTGGTGATAGATTTTCCGGGAAGGATTTGAATCCAATCTCATTCTAGATCGTATAATGGAAATCGAATAAGACGAAGTCTTACCTCATATCTTGAAACATTATAGAATCAAAATGTATCATAGATCACAAGGATGTTTTCCAAATGTTTTTTAGATCATTATTTGTAAGTCTATTTATTTCACACTGGTTGTTATCATTATAATGATTACAGGCTTGATCTTGAAGTGATTCTCAAGAATGGGTGGTTTTGGATGATTGGTTGAAAGCCTTTATTTTACACTCGCTTGTAGTCTTCATGGTTTTTAATCCCTTGATCTATATGAAGAACCCTAATAGGTTTGTTTGTTTTTGTGCCTGCAATGTTTTCATTGTATTTGACTCTAGGTTTGGATCATAATTGTGTGTGGCATTGATGATTTCTTTTCCCTTTAACCAATTGTTGTTGTTGTGCATTAAAAATTTAAAAATATAAAAAATCACAGCAGAAAATACCAAAAATAAATAGAAAAATTCAAATAAACCATAAAAATAATTAAAAATAAATAAATCCTAAAAAAACTAAAAATAAACCTTCCCTAGAAAGGGAACTAGTTTGATAACTCAGTAGGGCCTCATTAATTCCTTACTGGTTTATACAAGAACAAAATTTATAAAAACTCAATTGTGATACATAAATAATTAAAATTAGTATATTAGAAGGTCTATATAAATCCATAAATATAGATAAATTAGTTATCTTAGGTTTTAATAATATTTTATTTTTCATTATTTAAGAAAGAGGTGATAAAATTTGGGTTTGATTGAAAAAAAGAAATGGATAAAAATAGATTGATTGGATTGTTTAAAAATATATTTGAAAGTGCATTCAAGTTTTTTAATATTTAGTTTCAGGTTTAATTGGATTTAATAAAATAGTTTTATTAATTCATTATTCATGTTGGAGTCAAGATAAGGAATATCCAATGGTCATGGCATCCCATCCTTGATTCTGAAATACCCTATTTCCTTAGATCTAGATGTTTTGAATTTTGCTAAATTAACTTTTTCTTGATTCCATATTTAAACCTAATTTCCCATAAATTTGAAAATTTTCACACCTTATTTAGTTTTTTCGTCTATGAAGTTTTAATTTCCCTTTATAATTAATAAATCAATGGTCATGATAAGAGAAAAAGAAATGGATTGGAAAATTTATTGAAGAAATCACGTAAACCAAAATAAATCAATAAAATGAAGAAATTAACACAATTAACATTCCCATTATATTAAATTGCCCTATCCCAAGGATTTTTTACCCCATCATCCTAGTGATGGAAGTTTTACTGGGAGGTATAAAAAAAGAATCATAATGAATAATAGAGAGAATAACTCAGGGAGGGCGCATCGTCTCGCTCCAATATTTGGTCTCTAGTGGATTTAGATCTGAATCCTAAAATAGTAACAGCATATACCTCCTTTTTAAGGATCTTTATGTACTCTCAAAATTAATTAATTCCATAATAGAATAGTCCATTAGTGTTTCGGGGTGGGTCCCATGATAATGATTTTGACAAAAATGGATTTTTGGGGAATCTAGGTGAAAAATTCAAATCTATGAAATTATACCTCGTTTTATTTTCTAATATGTTTTTATTTTCCTCAAAACATGTCATTCCTTTAACCACATGCACTGGTAGACATTTTCTAATGATTATAAATTGTGTAATTCCATTTTCCTACTCTAGAAGCCACATTTTTTCTCGGTTATTCTATTTTATGCCCTTAAAGTGCTCTATGGTCATCCTTGAACTTGGGTGCCGCGCTACATTGCTTTCCTTATGGAGAAAAGTGTCTTTTATATCCAACATTCACTTTTTTTTTTTCTTTTTCCAAGAATCATTGTATCATTCCATAAAAAAACAATTAAAATTGTCACAAATTAGATAGAATGATCTATTGAATACTGAAATTAATACTTTAAGATACCTAAAATGTATGCATGAAATACATCTATCACATGGTAAAAAAATAAAATGAAATAAATAATAACCTTGAAAAGGGTTATTAAAAAAGTAAATAATTAAAATATATTTATTATTTTGGAAGATAGGAATGCACAAGACAAATAGGGATCGCCAGAACTGATCTTTTTAACATATCCTTTTCTTCAGGCTATGACTATTATCTCTCTAAATCTTTTATATCACTTTAAAGATATATAATGATTATAAATTCTATATATATTTCTAACACATGTACACCTAACTTATTATAATTTTTTCTTAGGGGGTAATTAATTCCTTATGTTCATTTTTCAATAGAATTCATTATGAAATTTAGCTTGATTATGACAAGAGACTTGATAATGAAACCCATTTTATTTCCATGGGAAATTCCGATGATATGATTTCTAATAGAATCTCCTTTTTTGGAACAGATAGATCATGGACATTATATGATTGTGGAACCCATATCATGCTCTAATGCATTGGGTAATGTTATAATCTTATGAGACATCGTGTATGGGATTAGAAATTAGTCTTATTCCATTATGGGACTCTGTCTTCCATGTGATAATATTTTGGTAGGTATCTCTGACTCGTATTTATGTCATTTTATATGTTGTTGTCACTTTTCTTATTCTTTCATGATCTTATGATACCATGTCCTTTATTTTACGCATCTATGTGATTAGTCATAAAACATCTATTTAATGATAATATGTTATAACTTAGACACACATTTTATGTTTCGTTGCCTTTTTTATTACTTGTATTTTTAGCTCAAACCCTTATTTATGTATTCTTGGGTTTATCCCATGCTGTTTTTGGGGCACATTATGGAGAATAAATTTATGATGTCATGTTTCTGTTTCATATGATGTAATATGATCCCATTATTTTAATGTCACTAGGACCCATTCTCAATATGGTTTTACTTATTAGATATTTATGTTTTTAGATCATGTATTAATATGTGTAAAAGGATTGGATCACTATAGTTGGTATCATATCTCTAATTCCCAAACTCAATAGACATTATTTGGCACCCCGAATCGGTGGGTCACATGGCCTCAAAAGCATCTCCCATGTTTCCAAAGGATACCGACTAGAATTTATGCCTAGTGTGTGTCATTGGGGGGAATATTCCATATTTTTAGAGTATAACACAATGGTAGGAATCATAAAGAACAATATTGGAATCAGATAAATAACTGATAGAAGATAAATCTTCTAAAAAAATATAATAAATAAACAATGCCAAAGGAAATATCATATAAAATATTATATTTCATGCCATCTATCTAAAAATTATCCAAAACATGTATATAATAATCTGTACAATAAATTTATAAAAATATCAAAAGACCAAAAAAGATCTATCCCAGCTTGCATCACGTGCCTCTACACAGTCTGGTACTCCAATGCTACTAATAATAGCACATGTTAAGGATCATATTGTGGAAACCTTCCTTGGTCCCAACCTATATCCATATAGTTTGTTGAGGTGCCCAATAGAGGCTCGAATAGGGTATGATATAACAATCAGTATGCCACCATGAATAGTTTATATAACAAATCCAGGATATGAAATATCAGCAAAAACAATGTGAAATATATCATAGGTAAATATTACAGAATGTAAATAGGGAAATTCAAGAGGAACAATCAATCATTCCACGGATCCTAGGAAAAAATGTTTAACCTCCCTTACCAATGGTAGTGGTGAAAATATAAATAATCTTGTCATATAGTCCAATCTATCAATTGACAGCTGATACCATTACGACGGATATCATTAAAACATGTCAAGAATCTAGAATGACCTTTCCATATAAAAAATTTGGAACATCCACCATGACTAAACCCCATAATCCAGCATATAACATATACCATAAACATTTCTCATAACAATTCATCTATATCATCCTCATAATGTAATCAAAAGTTCTTAACCATAAAGGATTTTAGCCAAGTTATAGAAGACCAAGACATTTATGTTGAGTCCCACGAGCATCTCGATGGAAACTTAGTAAAGACTTAGGTGGTGTACTAGGAGAAGGTCCAATGTACATATCCATCTTGAGTCCAAACAAGATGTATCCAATAGGTTGCAAGGACCAAGGTATCCTACAGAATTAATACCCTTTGAAGAAACATGTCCAAGGCATCCACTACCCATAAACAAGATCCTTAGTAGAAATGTCCATGGAATCTAATAGAATCTGGATCCAAGGTATAACAACCAAAGAATACTCTACCATTTAAATTAATCAATTCATTTCAAATATTAATTAAAAATCAATTACACTTCATGATTTTACCCACTCATATCATATTTTCAAAAAAAATACTATTTAAACATTTAAACAATTCACATAATGTTATTAAATGGAATAGGATGAAAGAATTATCTTAATATCACAATTTAATCTAATTCAATTAATAAATTGCTTCCTCAAACTAGGAAATCTCTCACACATCCCAAAAGTGATATGAAAATAAGTTCAGGTATAAGGGAAGATCCCATGGGTGGCCTGTATTGGGGGAACAATATAAAAAAACTCAAAGGAACTAGTCAGAATCCCTAAGTGGTTCCCATTCATTTAATTAAATTATTTAATTTATTAAAGGGGCATCATCAAAAATAATGTCACACTGCATAATGACAACTGATCTTATATAACACAAAACCTTAAGCAAAAGGTATAGAAAACCTATGGTAGGTCCATAGTAGATCACTCATCTCGTATTATCTTCTGATTTAATCTAGATCAGAATAAATAAAACAAATAGAAAAAAAATTAAATAGAGAATATTAGATTGCCGCTAAATAAATATGTTGGTTTAAAGGAAAATGTAATATTTTACAAGAAGAATATGGTAAGTAATGACGTGAATCCAACAACACTGAAAATGATAGAATCCAAGTTCATAAGTAAAATAAAGATCAAAATCTAAAAATATGTCTTCAAATGATCTCCCCACACATCAAGGTTGTATAATTAAGCAAGAATAGATAAGGGTTTAATGTTATAATGCTTTTAAGGGTAAAAGGATAAATTCATAAATTTTTATTAGGTTTTCCCTGTTTGGCCACATTGTTAGATAATATATGTGCTAATTGTGAACTCTTCAATGTCTTAAAGGGTAACCACCTAAGGTTATGGAGCATAGTATGACAATTTTTGTGCCAACCAATCATGTTGGATCGGCTAAAACATTACAAGTTCCTAGCACTTGTGTGTGCATGAGGTTACTTGGTTTCCTCAAACTGGGGGACCTCCTACAACACTGTGTCATGCCCCACATAATTAGAGATAACCATACTTCTTATCCTATATGGTTTCTCCAAATCATCTGGCATGACCTACTTTTCCAAAAATGTGGGTTCTGAGATCTTAAAAATCCATGTACACCCCCAATATGTCTGTGGCCTCCCAGGGTACTCACATTAGTCCATAAAAACAATTCAAACCAAAAAATAAAATATGCATACCTCATATGAAAACTCATGATCTTACAGTATTCACCCATTAAATAAATGCATCAACAAATTTCCCTTCCAAGGGTGGTCAAGTTTCACCTGAGAATAATGCCAACCAATAATCATGTATATCAGCTTCCCACTACCAAGTCACATCTAATAAATGTCTTTCATACCATAGCACCCATTCTAGAGGAACTTTCTGTCCATAGAGATCCTTCATTCTCCTATCAAATATGCTTACAAGATACTCCTCAAATGATACATAAACCTATAGCTCAACCTCCTCAGGTTGTAGAGTGCGATATAGGTCTAAGTTATTACAGTGTAGTTGAGATGCATGGAAGACATCTTGAATTTCCTTGTACCTCTGAGTTTACTACAACCAATAGGCTACTAGACTATCTCTCTCTAGAATCTCAAATGGACCATCATAACTCAATAAAATCTTAACATGTCTCATAATTCGATTATTTTCCAACCATAGTAATATTTTTAAAAATACTTGATCTGTAACATCTATATCAAGATATTGTAAATAGTGAGAAGAAAATTATTTCTATCAAGACTTTGTTGAATTTTTCATCTTCTTGATCAACTGGACCTATAGAGAATTATCCAGAATTAGATGTGGTCCTAGTAAACTGGTCTCACCAGACTCTAGAAATTTAGGAGAGATCAGTATTTCATACCTTTTAAAACCTCATAAGGTTCCATTTTTAAAGTCTCCTAATATCAATTATTTTAGTAAAACATAACTAAGGGTATATGCTTCCACCAAGAGACCCCAAAATCTAGGATGCATGCTTGAATAATGTACTCAATAACCTGTATAATTAATTATTATTGTCCATTACTTTGAGGTTGGTATATTGTGATTAAATTCACCTGTGTAACCAATTCCTTTTATAAATTCATCAAAAAACGAGATGTAAATTGGGTGCCCGTATTTGATATGGTGGTCTGAGCAACCTTATGAATTCATACTATATCATACATATAAACCCCTCCCCCTCAATTTTATCTATTGAAAGGTCTCCTTAATCATAAAATATGAGAAACCATGATTATAGTATCCCCAATAACCCAAACAAAATCGCTACATCAAGGCGGACTCGGTAAACCAGTTATGAAATACATCATGAAATCCTCCAATTTTAACTTAGGAATGGGAAAATGCTATAAAAACACATTTGGTCGCTAATTTTCCTCATATAACTAGTGATAGGTGGAACTCCTCATAAGAAACCTAAAAACATCTTACTTCATTCTCGACCACTAATACTAGGGACCTAAATCATTATACATCTTGGTGATGCCTAGATGCACTACCAAAAATGAGGCGTTAAAATCTCACATTAACTGCTCTCATATATCTACATAAACCCATACACATTAATGTGGATGTAGGATATCATCATCTACCATAGTGCAATCAGAATGTGGGTCCTCAATTTCCACACTCTCTAGTTGGACTAGGCCCTCATAATTTGAGACCTTCCTCATCCTATCTCTATCCAAACATATTGATTTCACGGATAAAGATGAAATAAAAGTATGGAAAAAACTATCATTCATAATCAACTAAATCTTAGAAAACAAATACATAAGCTTCCGCTCACTATTTTCATCCTGAACTACCTGTATTTGAGTCCTCCTACTCCGTGCATTAGCCATTGTGTTTCCCTTTCCATGCATATAGGCAATCTCAATGTCAAAATATTTTTGGTAGTCGTACCACCATTATTTTCCCTTATTTAGATCATTCTCTGTAAATATATACTTGTGTATGTTTGGTATATGTATTCCACAAAACATGATCATATTAAGTAATTCCTCCAATGATGAACGGAATGTAAAAAAATAGCTAACTCCAGATCATGTATTGGGTAGTTTCACTCATGTATCCTTAACTGATGAGACATGTACGCCACAACTCTATCTCATTTCATTATAACTTCTTCTAACCTGATAATAAATGTGCCATAATACCTAGTATAGCTCCTTCCTAGCTCTAGCAGAATCAGGAATGGTGTAGAAGTTAGTATCCCTTTTATCTTCTAAAAGGTTATGTCATAGGTATCATTCTATAAAACCATCACGTCCTTCTTATTCAATCCTATCAAAGGTGAAAAAAATCATGAGAATTCATATAAGAAATGTTTTTAATATCCATATATCCATAATAAACTCTATATATCAAAGACATTCTTGGGATACTCCTTGGAAACTCTAGCTCCAACCTTCTCTAGTTCAACAGATACTCTTATATATAAGATAATATGACCCATGATGTGAATCTTATCCATCTAGAAGTGGTACTTTTTGATCTTAGCATATAAATAATTCTCCCTCAGTATATAAAAAATCATATCAAGATGTTGGGCATGGTTGTAACGATTTGGAGAATAAACAAAGATATAATCAATGAAAAACACCACAAATGAATCTTGATAAGGTTGGATAACTTGATTTATCATCATAATTAAAACATTTGGTGAGTTTCTGAGACTGAATGGTATATCCATATACACATACACCCCATGCCTTTTATTAATTTTTGTAAGAGCTATGTATACATGTAAAACACACACTTGATGGTATCTAGATCTAAAATCAATTTTTGAGAACACCCAAGATCCTCATGGAGGATAAAAAATATAATCTATCTGAGGAAAAAGATACTAGTTATTAACTATCAATTCGTTAAATTTCTGATAATACACAAATATATTAAGGGTAACATCCTCATTTTCACAAAAAGTGCCATTCAACCCCATGGATAAGTACTAGGTTATATAAACCCCTTTTTGATATATCCTCTAACTATCTCTTGAGATTATAAAATTCCATAGTAGAAATTCTATAAGGATGAATGGATATTGGTTTAGCTCCTAGAACTACCTCAATGTATAACATCACCTCTCTCTCATGAGTTAAAATAGATAATTAATCTAGGAAAACATCATTGAAATGATTAAAAAAAATAGGGATATATTATTGACGTTATCCTTGATAATCTAGATATAAACTATAAATTTTGTATGTCATCTTACCCAACACACAATGCCCTGTCCCATCCCATCTATCATAGATATCCCATTCACCTTTTTGAATACAAAATCTTCCATTTGTTAATGTGAATTTCACCCTAAAATTATAGAAATCAATATAATAATGTTAAGAAACTATCCATTCCATCCCAGTGATGACATTAAACCATATCATCTTGAGGAAAATAATATCTCATACGAAGTGACACCCACAAATATCAAGAGGTAACTCCCTCCTCTATAGTATCCCCTCTTTTATAATCCCCAATAGAGTCTCAAGAATCATCACACAATCATAAAACTAAATCTTGAGCACTAGTCTCTCCAACAGAATAGAATATATGAAACAATATGATTCACATATATCAAATAATGGAGAGAATATCATAGATGGTACTAAGAGTTTACCTCTCACCATTGATTGCTTGGTGTTCTATTCCTTAGGTGTAGGCTATACATAATATATCTATCCTGAACTATGGCCATGTGAAACAATCTCACTACCTCGAGTATGCCCTGTTTTCTGTTTAGTTACAACTTGTGTCTAGATACTCCATCCATGATCACTAATGTGGCATGAATGGATAGTACTAATTCTTCTCATAGCCTAACACAAAGCTATGAGACCTACTCCTAAACCATAAGTGAGAGGTCACCACCTTCCACTAATTGCTGGAGGGAAGTTCCTAAACAAATGTTTTGTGTGGACCATCCTACAGCAAGATCGGAACTCAACAAAGCATTGATTACATGTATTCCTAATGAGTCTGCATCTACCATAGTGCTGAAAAAAATGCTCTACCCGCACAAATAGCCTAGATAGTACACATCTCATGGGAACCCTCAAGACATCTCTTCATACCAATGTAAGCTAAACCACATGGTTGAAAGACTGTACTTTTCTTTTATGAACCCCCATATTCCATTAGGTTTTACTCAGTAATGATCACCTCATTCACAATATCTATAATATTCCTTATCATCAACACATTAACCTAAAATTGAATGTCATGTTTCATACCTTCATCAAGTCATCTAACACTTGATTCCTCATCCTCAAGATATATCATCACAAAACTCTACAACTCTGTATAGAATTTCAAATATTCTGTAACTATCATAGATCTGTGGTCCAAATGAATAAAATCATTGTCCCTCTATGATCATAGATTCTTAAGGAAAAATTAGTCATTAATCCTAGTTTTTAAATCACCCCAAGCCATATATCATAGCCAGTATTCATGGTTCAAAACATAACACCACGACTTTTCTTCTCCCTAGAACATATATGTCATGGTTTCCATCTCCTCTCTAGTGGCTTCTCAAGTTGCTCAATCATTGAAAAACTATTCTCAATCTACATCTTATCAGCCTATAGACCACCATAAAATGAAAACATGTGAGGATTCTATTTCAAGAACACATAAATCAACTCATCCATATAAAAGGCATACTACGATCCTCACTTAAATGTCTTCATATAATGTAAAAATCCCATCAAAGAATAGTTTTATAGCACCTATTTTGAGTATAGCTACAAGTTTTGTATCTGAAATTATTAGATGATTCATCAGTATCCCATGTCTCACCACCTCCTGATCATGGTAGTCTACACCCTCCTGGCATATGACTGTAGGTTTACATACTAGAATGTCTACACAATTCCAAACACGCACCTCAAAAAAGATTTAAAATGAAAGGATTGTGGTTTATAACATTGGACATGTAAAAATGTTCCTATAAACATCTGACACCCCTTTTCCTACTCCTAAATCCATGATTGGGTAAAAATAAAAAGTTATAAATGTGAATAGATACATTTCCTAATTCCCACTAAAAGTTTTGGTCAAGCTCGTGTTCTATATTTTAAAATTTAAATTTCCATTTTAATTCATATTGATTTCACATTTCTCTTTAAATGGTAGAACCAAATCATTCACCACTTATGATCCATAAGGGCTCATACACCTCATGAATTGAAATATGGTATCTAATAAATCCATGCCACAATATGTTCCATTCCATCCGACCAATGGCCTATGACTCAACATTCCATAGTTTCTTGATTAGGGTGTATTCTATAGGGTATAGCGGTCACTCTAAGTACCAACCAGATTTCGTAATTTATTGAAAAATTATTTCTCAAATAGTATTTATATATCACAGGACATATATTACAATGTTAGACAATCAAGCAATGTATCCTATATGGCATGGCATAATTCTTGGCATTGTAATCCTATAATGTGACTAAATTTATTTGTGAGATTCATACCCTCATCCCATTGGGAAATGGAAAAAAACTAAATTATATCAATGATAACATCACATTTCAAGTGCATCACCCAATGGTCTAATCAAATCATATGAAATTTTAAAATCTATAAAATAGACATTTTCCATTCATAAAAATTTAGATTTTTCCCATATGGGGGTAAGATACTTCTAGGCACAACTCATTACCAAATTCCAATTCCTTCCTATCCCTATTTATCATCTCAAAATAGCATAAAAACTAAAAAATAAATAACCAATTACCACATTCTAATATCACATCCTAGAAGCCATTATCCATTTCTCCAAGATGGTGGGACACATAGCCTTGGGTGCATCTCTCGTAATACCAATGGTTATCGACTATAAGGTAGTCATAGGGTGCGTCTATATTCAAACTATTCCATTTTCTAATAGTGTAACATATTAGTAAAAATCATGAAGATAAATATTGAAAGCATATAAATAACAGATAGAAGATAAATCATCCAAAATATTTTAATAATTAAACAATTCCCAAGGAGATAACATATACAAAATGATATGTCATGTCATTTTTCAATAAAATAACAATAAAAGGTATACATGAGTTTATACAATGCATATATAAAAAGATTAAAAATTCCTAAAAGATATTTCCCAACTAGAATTTTCAGCCTCATCTTAGTCATATGATCCACATCTCCTATGCATAGAGAATTTCATGCATCGTACTTTGGGTGCATACCCCGGTCCCTACCTTTATCCATATAGTTTTTCTGGGTACCTAAGAGAATCTTGAAAAGGGTGTGAGATAACACATAAAAATCCACCATCAATGGTGTTTTAAAACATATAGGCTCTGTAATATAATAAAGAACAATATGAAATATATCATAGGTAAAAAGTACTGAATGTAAAGTGATAAACTCAAGTGGTAAAACCCATCCTACCAAGTCTCCCTACAAACAATGTTCAAGGTTCCATAACAAGGGTAGTGGTAGAATCAAAATTAGTCAATTGATACAGTCCAGTCTTACAATTGATAGTAGATACCGGTACCAGGGTTATCCATTTAACATGCCATTTATCAACAATATCCTTTCCATATAAATAAGTGTAAACATACACCACATTTATGTTTTATAAAAGAGAATATAACATATACTATAGATATTCCATAAAATTAGTCATCCATATCAGTCTCACCATGTAATCAAAATTATCTAACCATGAATGCATAGATCCATGGTTTAAATGACTAAAGCATCCATGTCGAGTCTCAAGAGAATCTCCATGGAAACTAGAAAAAGACATAGGTGGAGTAAAAGGAGCATTTCATTTGACTATTTCCTATGAGAATCTAAACAAGCTAGTTCCAAGGGGTATCAAGGCCCAAGGCCCATACAGAATCAAGACCAAAGTAGAAAATACATCCAAGGCATCCACTACCAAAATTAGAAACCACGAGAAAATGTTCATAAAATATAATGGAGTTAGGATCCAGGGTATACCAACCAAGTCATCCACTACCATTTCAATTCATCAATTCATTTCAATCCTCAATTCAAAATCAATTACACTTCATGAATTAACCAACCCACATCACGATTTCAATAAATTTCATTTGAACATTTAAAAATCACATCATATTATCATATGTAATACTAGGAAATCCTTATCTCGGTATCTCAATTAGATCCAATTAGATCTATAAAGGGTTTAATCTAACTACGAAATCTCTCATGCACCACACATGTGGTATAACAAAAGTGTATGTACTAGGGAACACACCATGGGTGGCCTAGATTGCGGTAACATCCACCAAAAACACAATGAAACTATTGGAAAACCCGAATGTGTTCCAATTAATTCAATTTAATTTTTTCATTAATTAAAGAGGCCCCTCTGGAAATTTTGGTGTGCAGAACATTGGAGAAAAATATTATAAGACACCAAACCTCAAAGGAAAGGTATAGATCACCTATCATAGGTCTGTGGTCAATAACTCATCCAATATCATCTTCTGATTCAATATATGTTTGATGAAAAACTATGAACATCAAAGACCCTATAAATATGGAATATTAGCTTGAACCAAAATAACTCCATCGATATGAAGTCAAATGAAATATGACACAAGAATATTTTTGTATTTACCATCTAGAATCCAATGAAGCTGATGAAATTCCAATATGAGTTCGGAAGGAATATTAAGTTAAAAATCTATTAATTAGTATAAAAATGATTTCTATAGGCCCCAAGGTTGTCAAATGTAAGAATGTTAGAAATGTTTATATGTTATTAAGATTTTGAGTGAAAATTGGAAATTCCCACTTTTTTATTGGGGTCACATGGTTCGACTGCATGGTTTCCCAAACCGTACATCAAATGTGTGACCTTCACTATATTAAAGGGACACCTACCACTTTCATGGTTGATAGACTGACAAACTATGCACTTACTATGTATTTTTGATTAACTAATAAAATTATAGGTGCCTCACATGAGCGTGTGCTCTATATTTCATAGTTTCCTCAAATTCGGTGACATCCTTTACCCCAAAATAAATCCCCATGGAGTTAGGTCTAAATATTCATCTTATCATTTATGTGTATCCTAACGATGTGTCATGTACTATATTTCAAAAAAAATTGGGTTCTGGGGTTCGAACAATCCCTAGTCACCCTTGATACACCCATGACCTCTAAGGGTACTCAAATTAGTATGTAACATGTGTATAAACTATAAATAAAAAGATATTCACCTCATAGGAATATATGATATCTTACTAGATCAATGGGCCTTTGGAACTACTGTGAGAAAACTTTTGTGAGAAACCTAGAGATAAGTCTAAGGATAAAACTATGTATATCAAAATATCCTTGACTCTTGGTTAAATTAGAGTGACTAGTTGCTAAAAAATTACATCTTTTTGTGGACACTACAAGTGGATGTGGTTATGGGATATATATACTAAGGAGTAATAACAATAAAAAAAATTCATTTGTATTGTCTTGTTCATTACCTAATATGGGCCATACTATGCACAGGTTTTTCCACTCCGAGTGGATATTTTTTGGAAATTCATAAACTCATAACGAACCATTGTGAAGGATGTTAACAAGTTATTAAGATAGAAACCCACATAGGGAAATTATTGTGGATAACCTAGGTTGAAACTGAGAGACTCATAATATAGGATGTACTTATTATTTATAAATCATTCTTCACATGTTTATAAGTTTTCATTATTTATATTTATTATTTAATGTATTCTCATCTTGTTTTTCTTCTTGTTAATGGCCAAAAATAGGGTAAACCATTTCTAACAACCAAAATGATAGGCAATGTGGTGATTTCCCAAATGATATCCATAATCTTATGGGTGCACGAGATAAGAACATCCGGGAAATACTATCTCAATATATGAATAATAACAAGAATCATGGAGAATGGCGTACTCCTCCTAATAAGGATCATAGTGCATTAGAGTATTTTAGGTGATAATTTCAACCTAAATTTAGTGGATATTCTGATCACCTCATCACAAAAAAATGGATTAATTCCCTTGATATTGTATTTTATATCCTTTAATTTTCAAAGAATGGGAAAGTTTTTATTGTATTTTATCATATTGATAGAGAATATAATTAGTGGTGGACACTAATCAAGAAAAAAATTCTAAATATGATATTGACTCCATGGAATAGGATTAATTAAAAAATATAATTTTCGAAAACTATTTTCCTAGAATATTCCATATTAAAATGGATAGAGAGTATTTAAGTCTAATTCCAAATGAATATGCGTTTATTGGGATGTATGAAACAGACATCATAAGGATTTCACAGTATATCTCCATCATTTTCATCAATAGTTAAAGTGAGATACACTATTTCTTTAGTGGGTTAAGGCTATGTCTATGAAAAAAATTATTTATTTTGGCATCTAACAGCTATAAAGATATTGTCCATTATTCCCTCAAATTTGAGATAGAGATCGGTGAATCCTAGTGCTATCATTAGATTGGAGATAAAAAAATGGAGTTCTATTCGGGATCATCAATAGATAAATACCGTAGAGGAAAGAAAACATAACATCCTATTTTTTCTAATGTGTGGAAAGAATCATCCTAGAAACATTCAATTTCAAACTGGGAGATTCTTATAATGTTGAAAACTGGGTCTTCAATTGAATTTGTGCTAAAGGTAAATGAAGAAAATTGAAAATGTGGATGAATAATTAAAAGGTTCAAATAAACACTTTTTATAAATTGTATTATTTCGACTACATGTAACATGGGCACTAAGAAATCCAATTCCATAATCCAAGGGTCATTATAGATTACCAATGAAAACAACCACCAAGTCCTAGAGAGAAATGAATAGTATATGATATAAATAAGGTTGAGGTGTATCCTAACAAAAAACTGGTGATTGGTTTCCAAGTTATTAATTCTATAATTGAAAACAAACCTTTTCATTATGGATCTATGCAGTCTTTTATATCTTTCATATTTAGAGGAAATATACAATAAAATTGTCAAAACATGGGGTTGATCTATCTATGACAACAGAAAAAGGATCTATTATTGCATCCGAAGTATATAAATACTCCCTAGTTAATATTTGTGGAATTAATATTCCATACTATATCTTCTTAATTCCATTAGTGGATTTTGATACCATTTTTTCCACGGATGGGATAATATTATACAAATCCAAAATAAACTATAATGTCACAAATGGGTTTGAATTCCCTGGTACTCTAATACTCAAGACAGTTTTGACATGACCTAAATTTCATTCTCAATCCCCATGGATTGGAGACATGCATCTGGCATCATAAAAAATAAAACTAGGAATGGTGTTTGAAATTAAATATCAGAAGAAACATATAAATGTTTATATTCTCAAAGAAATATCCCAAAGAAGAAAATACTATATGTCAAATAGGTATAACATAACTCAGTCATTACATCACCAAAGTATAAGGATAAAATTATAAACATCCCATTTCTAAAAAAAACACCACTCCAAGCCCCAAAGGATGAACAATAACAACCATCGCTAATTGAAACTTTCACTTTGCTCGATCTCGGTAAAAGGAAATCTACAAACGCCCAATGGAAAGGGTAGGATGTCAGATAAAATCCTTGTAGGGTCTCACCAAGTGTTCCACATAATATGCCAAAATAAATAAACCAAATCCTCATTTCAATTTTAAAAAAAAAAGAAACAGAATTAAAATTTCATATTTAAATAAAAACATGCTTTTCATTTCAATTAATTGAAACATTTCAAAAAATGGAATAATTAAAAAATTTATATAAAACTATTAATATAATTCACAAGGCATGAGAAAAATATTTTCACAAATAATAATAGATGTATCAATGTAATTAAGAACAAGAAACATGGTCATTGTTCAAGAGTTATGATAGTTCCAAGCTATGAGATCCTCACACATATCATATCGGTGATCATGGAATTATAAACACATGTCCCTCAGACACTAGCCTATGGGGACTCATCCATATCCCACTGGGGATAAGATCTTCCAAACAAGGATTTTGTTAGAGTCGTAAATCACCAATCCCTCACTTTGGAATTTCCATCATAGATTTTTTTTTCAAATAACCCACTAACTACCTTGATTATCCTGTTATTAAAAATCAACAATAATGGGAAAAATATTTATAAAATGATTAAAATATATTCACCCCATTTCGAGTATCAATATGCTAAATTCCATTTAAAACCAAAACATGGGTTTTAAAATATATACATTCCATTTTATTAAAAAACCAATCATATGTTAGTATCAAAAAAATTTAAGCCATTTTTTCTCAAAATAAATTCCAAAAATAAATTTCATAAATTCCATAAATTCCAAATCACAAACCAATTTCTTATTATATTTGAATTGTGTGTTTTCCCAAATTTCACATGAAAAATCAATTTCCAATTCCAAATTCACATTTAATTGGGTTTTTAAAATAAAATTAAAATAAATTTAATTTAAATCAAGAAATTCAATTGTTATTAAGATGGAAAATCTCAATAGAACTGCCTACATTTATCACAGTGATCACGCATCACTACACCCTCAGTGGGATTTTTCAACAATGAATGATAAAAATGGAGATCAATGAATAAAAACTAGATTAAATATCCAAATAAATTTATTTTAGATCCATCAATAAAATATGATCTTACTTACCCAGTACAAGAACTAAAGGGAGATGTAGAGAAGCAATGGGAGAAGAAATCATACTGAAGATGAATCCACTGACGTTCTCCATGCATTGATCCACAACAGAATAAGTTTGGTAGAGACAAAATCAATTATTGGGGGTTCTAATGACCTATGAAGATTTCCAATTCCAGTTTAGGGTCATGCTGGATTTCATACATTGGTTCATAAATTTTGAATACCATATTTAGAAATAAAAAAGATTCCATGCATGGTATGCTAAGCAAGGTAACATGGTTGGTCAAATAGTTTGACCTAACTCTGCACCCCTTAAAAGGGGTGCACACTTTAAACTATGTGGGAAAATAATTTTTCAAACTTTTCACCTTCCATACAACCCCACACTATTTGGTTTTTCACGTTTATCCTTCGGTGGGCACATGTTTTGGGAAAACCATGTGCCAGCCATGCACAACCCAAGAGCCATCTAAAAATTCCAAAATTTCCCTAGAATTACCCCTAAAAGAGACCCAACCAAAGCATGATCAAAACAGTGGTTAAGTATTAAATGAAAACAATAACTAGATCATACAACCTCCCCACTATAGAAACATTCATTCACAGGAAATTAGGTCAAGAAGCTCCATGTCAAAAAGATGGTCTACTACTCTCTCATGAGTGCCACTCTCTCCCAAGTCCCATCAGTCTAATAACCACGCTATCATTGCACTAAAACAGACTATATCATCCCCATGAACTAAATAGGTTTCAGAATCATTTATTCTGATGTGATTCTTAGTCATGGATAAATCATTCTCAACATCAATATCACTCTAGCTCAAAACCATATATGCAAATAAAAGATACCTTAATAGATATGAAACATGGAATAGATTATGTATCAATGTCACCTATGGAAGAAGTTCCAAATAGTGAGCTACTATCCCCACATTCTCAATAGACTCAAAAGATTTCACAAATTTTGGAGAAAGGTTCCCTTTCCTTCCAAGCTACGGATGAAACAAATGATGTGAAACTTGTAAGAACACATGATCACTAACTAAAAATTCCAATGATCTATGGCGACGAACAAATGAAGATTTATACTAGAATTGGTTTGTTTGCATCATCTGATAAATCTACTGAATCATTTTTTCCTCTCTTGGAACAATCTTGGTTCAACCGAGGAACATTCACTAATCTCCAACCAACACAATTAATATTTAAAATATCGGCTATACAAGGCCTCAAAAGAATTCATTTTGATTGTGAACTAGATACTATTATTATAAAAAACTCCAATAGACACAAATAGTCCCCCCAAGCTCTACCATAATTGAGGACACATGCATGCAGCATATCCTTAAGAATATATATAGCCTTATCTATTTGGACATCCATCGAGGAATCATAATACATAATCAAACAAACATGAGATTCTAGTGCCTTCTAATGGAATCTTTAAAAGCTACAAGTAAACCAAGGATCCCTATTAGAGACAATAGTTGATGGAACTCTTTGAAAATGAAAAATCTCATTCACATAGATATTTCACAATTCCTCAACTTTGTTAGTATCATGAATGGGTAATATGGGATCCAATTTAGTCAACCAATCAATCACAACCCATATCACATTCTTCTTTCTTTGGGTATTATTAAACCAAACAACGAAGTCCATAAATATATCATCATGTTTCCAAGTTGACACTGGATGTGGCTAATGCAAACCTAAAGGCCTTAGTTTCTTAGTCTTGATCTACTCGATCATATAATAATGAGTGATAAAATCATCAATTCTCAATATCATATCGGGATACTATAATCATCACCACATATCAAATAACATAGTCATGGTTCCTAATTGCACAGGCTACTAAGAATTTTTAAAATCCCACGTCACAGCTTTTCACACCCCTAACAGCACAACAAAATGACTTAGAACAAATAGAATACCCTTTATGGAGAATACCCACTCAAAAACAGTCTCCACACCATAAAGAGATTCTCTAATTCCCTGGAACTCAAAGTCTAGCTATTGTTCCTAGAGAATCATCTTAATAAGAAAGGATTGAAATTGAACGATAGACCTAGAAACCTCAGACTATATTTCACAAAATCTAATATAAAACTATAAAAATCCAACATGTTTCAATCTTCTAGTGATTATTTCATGTCCTTTATCATATTTTAATAGTTAGAAAATCTTCAATGAAATTCCATTTCCCTGGGTTATATGTGATTTTAAAATCAAAGGACTACCAGTACTCCACACAACACCTCTAGAAGAGATTTAAACCTTTTTGAGAGAAGATATAACTTGTGATATTGTGGTCTGAATACAAAGTAATCTTATCTAGGAAAATATAATGTTTCCCAATCTTAGTCAATTCATCAAAGTTTTATGTTCAATGTCCTGGATTGGATAATTATTCTAATGTGGCCTAATCTTTCGAGATCTATAGGTTACCATGTGGTCACCCTACATAAGAAAACAACCTAAACCCCAACTCAATGCATCACAGAACACAACACATCCCTTCTTGTCCTCTAGAAGAGTCACAACATGTACATTTCAACTCAAAAAAAGAACACTAAAAATACTCATCTCAATAAAACATCACTCCATTTCAATTTAGAAGATATGTTATAGAATCCATCTTTGAGAAATATGTTATGATCTAGTGCTAATATTCTACTAGACCCAAGATTCTTTGAATCTAAAAAACATTCTTCAGATGATCCCATGTCATAACAGAGTTCACATTCTTATGATCAACTAAGATAAGATGTTCTTAAACCACAGGTCCCAAGAACATCACTTCCTAAATCTAGAAATTATATTTCAATAACTTAGTGTCATGTTGGTGATTTCATGACAATTACAGAACTTCTCTTTGATGACACACTTGGTCCTCCTTTAACATATAGTAAGAAAGTATGTCATCCACAGATACCACCACAAATGTATCTTGGTACTCATGGAAGATCATGTTAATTAAATCCATAAATACTGAAGGAGCTCATATTAGTCCAAATGGAATGACAATGTACTCATAATTTCTATACTACTTCGAAAATTGGATTTCATAATGTCATCTTCTTTTATTCTCAAATGATGATAACTAAATTGATAATTAAAATTCAATAACCACTTATATACATTCAAATGGTCAAATAGATCATCAATTTGTGGTAATAGATAATTTTTAATTATTGTAACTTGGTTGATATTTTGGTAATCAAAGTATTGGGAAAGTGTTCCATTAGATTTATATGTAAAGGGAACAGGTGTTGTCCAAGGTGATACACTCAGGAATACAAATCCTTAGTTTAAAATGTCATTAATCTTAGTTTTAAACTCTTTAATTTCATCCAATTACATATGATAAGAGTGATTATACACTGCTAATGTACCAAACACTAACAACCCTTACTAGTGGAAAACCAAATATGTCTGAAGGAAAAACATCGTTAAACTCAATTAAAACCAGAGGGATATCATCGCACAAGTCTCTCACTAGATTAAAATAGAACACATATATCACTTTCCCCAACTCTGGATAAGATGCTTCATCTTTTCTTGACTTTGGTCCCAATTCTCTTTAAAATATATGATACACTCCATTAGGTACGGTAAAAGAGACCCGTAGAAGATAGCAGTAAGTTTGGGATTTATTATAAATGAGCCAATCCATCATGAATATGACATCAAGAGGTTATATTTAAAGAACCATAAAATCTCATGTAATATTATTATTTGATATAAAGAACACACAAGTATGACAATGGTTACTCTTCTCTCTCTTCATTTTGAGGGGTGTACTATTATCCATCAAAAAAGATAAAATATTTGTAGGAAGAATTATCATATTCTTGATAGGAGTTGAAATGAATGAATAAAATGAACCAGTATTAAATAATATTGTCAGTAAAGATGAATCAATAGTGATTCTACCTCCCATAGTCATTGGAATATTATCTTCGTCCCTTAGAGACAATTCCGCTGCATAATGAATTTTCATTCTTGATGCTTGTGGCAACAACCCATTTGTGGATGAAACATCTAATCACACTGTATTACTTTTTTAGAATTGATTAACTAGATCCAATAAATGGAGAATTATAGATAATGTAGAACATATTCAAGTGACCTGAGAATCTATAGGAATGACATATCTTAGGATCCTCAGTGCAAACCCGTTTCGAGTGTTTGGGCTAACCACACTGGAAGCAAATCAAAGGGCCTCTTCCAAGAACTTTAGGAAGTCTAGGAGAACCATTCTGTCAAGAAGAACTATATGAATCAATAACCCCTACCTTTATATTTAAGGAACTCACAGAACTGCCACAATGTGAAAATGGAACTCCTACCAAACCAAATATACCATCCAGATCAAGATCAACCATCAACGCTCTATCTAGCACATCATCTTAAGAAGGGAGCTTCAGCAAGAAAACATAAGAAGGAATATCTGATCATATTCCCATATCAACCCATCAAGGATTAATCTTATCATTCAATAAAATCTCAGTTTAATACATCACAATCTCAAAAAATGAATTTTCATACTCAATCTTAGTCATGTTAGCATTCTTGAGTTTGAAAAAAATCTATAGCTTTCTCCAACACAGGGGACTCCAGATTGAACTGGTAGGTGAATAGAACATTAAATTCATCCCACTATAAGATCTCATGATTCTTCATCACCACCATCTTGTCCCAACATGTACATATAGGTCTATATATCTTGATAATGTAACATTTCAACTATATTTAATCCAGCGTCTCCTAGAACTCAAAAAAATGTCAATACTTCTCAACAATTCCTAAGCCACTTGATGATAATTTCAGGTAACACCATGAGATTTTATAAACATATTTTTGGAATAAATTAACATTTTAAATTTCTTATGTTATACACTATACCAAGTTATGATTTCACTACATGCAAAATTTACTGGCCTTTATTTATGCACAACTCTAAGTTTCTACAAAATATCATTTCATTATTATACTTATTTGAACAAGAAAATTATAACCTAGTCATTATAATGGATGGTACGAACAGGATTGACTGAATTATGAAATTATATTTTTCACAAAATTCATTGAATAATTAATTATAAATGAATGTAAACCCATTTTTAAAATAAATGGAAATTTCTTTTTGAAAAATTATTTAAATGTGCACAAATGTGTTTTACACCGACAAATAAAAAAATCTTATTGAATTATATTAATGATATATATACATATATATGAAATATAATTTTTAATATTCATCTTATATGTTTTATATACATGATATAAGAAAAAATACAATTTTATGAATAAAAGAAGTATTTTTCAAAAAAGAAAGGTTTTCCTCCTTTTGATGACAAACTTATTTAAAATATAATAATTTAATATTTTATAAATTATATTTGAAAAAAAAATATTCTTGGAAATAATAGAATCAAAATTTACTTTGGTTGAATTTTTGGTATTTTTATGATAAGTTTGATGATATGATGAATAGTTAAAAATAATGAATTTTAATTGAAAACAGAATTATAATCAAAATAGTCTTAAATTATATATTTTATTGGTTTTAACATATAATTAGATAAATAATTTATCATTTAATCCTATATAATTCAAATTTTTATTACCACAATTAAGGGTAAAATCGGGTAATGAAGGGTAAAATCGGGTAATTAAGTGAAAATAATATTATAAATATTATAAAAGTACCCTAACACATGATAAAATATTATTGGATGAATTTAATTAATCCAATTTGAAATAATTATTCTAAATTGAATTATTTAATAGGAACTTGTCCATGAAAATTATTTATACATGATTAAAATCAATGAGAGTGACAAAATGTTGCACTCATACTTTTAATAAGTATAATATTTTTAATATGTGGACCAATAGAAGATATTCTAAACTATATATATTATTATGAAATATTAAATTCATATCAACATCATAGAAATTTATTTTTAAAAATTCACTAAAGAAATAATTATCATAAATAATTAAGAAAATAATGATGCACTAATTACTCAATTAATAAAACAAACAATTAAATGATATTAAAAATATTAAAAGAAATATAATTTACATAATTAATTTTATCCATGAATATTAAAGGATAAAATGATTTTTTAGGGGTTTATTAAAGGAAATGATTCAGATTTATTCTGTTGTATTGATTTCATTATAGTCAAACTGATGAATTGTGTCCAAATTGACACTTATAATATTTTATACCAATAATATTTTATTAAGTTATATTAAAAAAATAAAACATCATTAAAAATAAAAATAATTTATAATAGGTTCTACAATGTAATGAAAAATTAATTTATGTTATAATTAACATTAAAAAAGTTAAAATTGCGATCTTTTAATATAGTAAAAGTTGTTACCTTAGTTAAAATTAAAATAGATCTACTAGGGGTTCATCAAAATTATAACGAAAGAAATGAAAAAATTGTCAAAAATATATTGTTGGATAATATTAAAACCCTGTACAATCATATCTTTGAATACATTTTATTTTGTTTGCATTTTAATTGATATTTAATTTTTTATAATTTAATATTATTTCATGTTCCAAAAGTTCCCTTATCCTTCATTATAAAAGGAAACCTCCTTCCTCATAACATTTCATAAAATTTGAGTGTTATATCTCTAAAACCCGTTAAAAATATTATCTAAACTTCTTTATCCACATTCTATGGGATTTGTCCTTCCCAAAGGACCAACTCTAGAGTCCTTTAGAGGATGTCTAAAGAAGCTATTTCGAAGAAGATATAATTAATCTAACTGATCACTCATTTTTTATACTCTTCTATATCTCCTATAAATATATGATATATGTCATAAAATAGTTACCTTAGAATATGAATTATGATAAAATTTTATTACGATTTTTAACATGCCATTATACAACCAAATTCCCATCGACCAAGAAGTGAATATATCACTTGTGCGTACATACAGCATATCGTCTCCACATAGAGATACAATATATTTTCCATCACCATATTTTTTGAATATGAATTATGATAGGTTTAATATATATATATAATATTTTGGACATAATATACTTCTATAATGATTATATTATACCTACCTTTTTACCATTTACTCTTTCAGTAATTGATAATGTCACTCATGAGTACGTATGGATTACCATCTTCACAATGTGATGTGATTTTTTTTTCAACTATATCACACAAGGATATTAATAAGGATGAATTTTATAAATATATATGATATATATAACATAATAATTATTCTTTAATGATAATATATCATATTCATTTATTTCTTATAGTATGACAACAAAATGAAAACAGACTACATGCATAAGTAAAACCTACAATCTCCATGAACGATGCATTTTATTTTCTAACTATAACTTTTATTAATCACTATTTATACATATATAATTAATTTATATATAAATATATATATCACTTTTATCATTCTATATATGCTTAAATCATGATCTATGTACGATGACCATGGATAACAAGTCAAAACATTTGTGAAAATCAAAGCAATTATTACCCGAAACATTATTTTGAAAGAGAATTGTTAATAAAAGTGGAATATAAAGTCATAATCAAAACATATATGGTATTATATATAGGAATATGGTTTTTTTATAATTATAATAAACTTATATTTGTTATATGGGAGGTTTTAATGAGTATAAATAGAGTTAATATATAAGGTAATGGATTTTTGGTTCACATTTATTTCTATGGGACACATGCGTTATAAAGTAATTGTTTCATCTACATGGTGTATTTACTACCCCTAATTATCCATTATGAGTCTTATCTAAAATATTATGGTATTTTCATATCCATATAATTTTATTTATTTCATGGGGATCATGATTCTACTAATTATAAAGTGATGAGTATTTATTTCAAAATCTCAATAAAATTTAGGTTTGGTTTGCTTTAAGTATATATTGGGAAATATTTATCTTAAATTACCATGTTTTATAAAAATAATTCAAATATGTATTTATTATTCTCATATGGATGTTTAAATTCATTTTTAATAATTTTTTTATTTTACTAGACTATTTATTAGAAAAATTTTATTATTTTTAAATGAGGTACTTTGTGACTTTTCCAACAAAAGTATGAAAGGAATGTTTTTTACCTTACACAAAATGAAGTGATTTTTCCAAGATAATGATGCCTTAATGATTTGAGTTTTATTTTAAAATATTCCAAGGCTATTTTCAAATAAAATTTTTTCTTCTAAATTTTTGCACCATTTCCTGAAAATAAAATGTTGTTACAACAGAATGTATATATTCCATAATAATTGTTTTTATGTGATCTCTCAAAATTATTTTCTATATAAGATAACATTATTTTATGATACTTATATTCTAATGGGGATATTATTAAATGAACCAATATTATTCTTCTTAATACTGTTTTATCCTTGTGATTTAATGTTATTTATGAAACATGTTTGTTTACTAAGGGTTATGTTATGATTGTATGATGTTTATGAAGAACATTTCATTCCATTTTTTGTTGATATGTTGAATGATTTATGTTATTTTGGAACACATATGTATGGTTTTAAATATTTAATGGGTGGTACCTGTATCTCCCACTGAGGAATTTTTTATTGATTTATATCTCATGAGATAATGATGGGAATAAAGTCAATTGACTTGAAATAATATGGAAAATGGGGAACCACAATGCACTATAGGAAGATGGGGAAACCCAATACCTTAAAAGAAAAGGACAATTATTGGGGATAGTGGAGTTTCCCTCCTTGTATGTTTAGTCCCCATGAAGTTCCCTATTATGTTTTCTAAAAGCACCTCGGCTTATAGGGAATGATAATACATGTTTATGTGTCTTCCAAAAATATCATCTCTCATTCCACGTTATATTTCATGGATTATTCTCTTGATTCCCCTATTATTATTTTCTTATGATCTACCAATATTTATTCCATGACTCGTATATATGATCTTTGATATGCAATGTATGATCTTTTATTTTTATTATCATGTTCTCAAACCATTATTCTCAAGATATTCTCACATATGTCGCTTGATTACCCTTACTAAGCATTAGGGATCGGCACTTTTTATGTTTACTTGACCACATTGTCATTACACATAAAATTTATTGTGATTTTATGATTGATTTATAGTTTATGGATGACCCTAGGTCTTATCTCAAATAACTTTATTGGTTTTATATTGTGAATTTTTAAGATGAAGGAAAAAACAGGGGTGGTTTGAAAACAGTTCTAAGATAAGGACTTGATTTAAAGAGTTTAATAGTTAATAAATAAATGTGGTGTTTTAGAATTATTAGATAAGGAGATAATTTCATGTTCACTACATATCTTGTTGAGTTCATCATTATGAAAAATAAACATGGTTTAATGGACCCCTTTGGTTGAGGGTTGTCAAGATCTTGACTTTCCTCTTGCCACTTACAAAAATGCTCAAAGAACCACACCTTGACACAACAATAATGTTGTCATGGTTTGGGTATCAAAAATAGAAAATAATTTCTACTAAATCATACTAAAATCTTATGTATGTTTGAGATAAATAGGACTCTATTATTATCCAATCGGAAAAATACAATATTACCACTTGAAATATCATCCCAATCTTTTTTGAAATAAAAACGGTTTAAATTAATTATAAAAAAATGTATTATGTGTATAATCACATCAACATTAAACATTCATGAAATATTTATCACATAAATTAAAAAATAGCATAAGAACAAGTGTTTGAACTCCCTTCAAATTATGTGTAGCTCCCTCAAAATGATCGTCCACCGTTTAGCTCACCATTGAGAGGAGGAGGAGGCATGTGGGGAACTTCGCCTTCATCATTGATCCCCCAATGAGGATAGGGGAATCCATATCTTCTTTTATGAGGATAGGGTTCCTTGGGGTCTCAAAATTGGCAGATCATTTCCTTTTGGTCGAACTTGCAAATGAGGTTATGGGACATGGTTTTGAGTACCATGTTTTTGAGATACCAATTGGGTATCAGTTTTAGACTAGTATAAAGCCATATAATGAATTAGAAAAAAGAAAAAATTTGTTGGAATAAATCCATACTTCCTCCATGTCATATTTGGAGGCCATTAGTCATCTATATTGGTATATATGGTCGAATGACTAAACAAAACTTTTAAATTTTGGAAGATTCTGTCCCATGGATGTAATGGTTTGGATGGGCCATCAGATGGATGAATTGGTCTTCAAATCATTGATATGGGTTGTCTCCCATGATTTTTTGAAGTTTACCACAACTTTCCATCCCATTTGGAGGCACATAATTATTATAATTCTCAAAAAAGTGGACAAAAATCAATGGGGTGCCATGCAGTTTGGCCCATTTCTTTCTGGATCATCTCTGGGGCCTCCAAATCACCTCCTCCTACAATTAATTCATAAAAAAAGTGAAATTTTCTTTTTAATAGGTATGAACAAAAAATAAATTAATAAAACATGATGATCAATTGGTTATTATTTCTAAAATCTTTAAAATAAAATAATTTTAGCACAGTGGTGTAATGGTGAAAATGGAACAGTGAATTGTGGTGCAATCACACCCCCAACCTAAACATTTTCACTCCTAGACAAAGTCACTTTTCCAAAAATTATGCTTGTAGATATTTACTAATTCATAAATATTTAATATTCAATTAAAATTAAATTCCTTATAGAAATGTGATCAAATAAAAAATCACATCGAGGAGTTATTCTCAATTAGAATAGAAAATAACATCTCAAAAATTGTATCCAAATGAAATTCCAAGATATGCATGATACCAATTAAAG
Source organism: Viscum album (assembly GCA_963277665.1). Classification (NCBI taxonomy): domain Eukaryota; kingdom Viridiplantae; phylum Streptophyta; class Magnoliopsida; order Santalales; family Viscaceae; genus Viscum; species Viscum album. The sequence continues at coordinate 1,815,301,923 of OY728140.1, read as the reverse complement.
AAAATAATTCAAATATTATTCAGGCCATTAATTCTCCAAGTGTGTGTGACAACTATTTCATGGTATTCTATCCACCGTCTACCAAGTAAATATAAGTTATTTTAAAAATTGTCTACGTACATGATAATTTCCACTAAACCTACCCTATATCCATTGCAATAAAATTTCAAGACCCACTAACTTTAGAATTCCCAGAAGTAAAACTATATGCTCCCAACCTAGATATCCCCATATGTTGTAAATTTCATCACTCCCCTCATTTATTATTTTTTTCAAAATTTTCACTTGGAACAAATCTCACAGTCTTATCCCAACCCTTGTTTGATCTCCTCATGACACTAATTGTAATAGTTATAACAAGATCAAAAGTTGAGGAATGGATGTTTTTTACCTGGCAAAGACACAACCCCCTTCTTGTTTTTTAGGGCATATAATAATTAGATAATAGGTACACACACATAGGTTAATCTAATATAGTAATGAAATAGATCAAATAAGGAATGAATGTATTTAAAAATGATTTGGGAAAGTAGTGAAAAATCATCATAACTTATTTATACCATCCATTATGTAAGAAAATTTCAAACTTCTTGGTTGGGTAAAAATATGTGTGGAAACATTATGTGACATAATATGCGATTAAACTATTAAAAAAAGGGATCCATTCTTAACAAAGGATTCAAAATTATAAAACCATTTATATTATCGAAAAAAACCAAATTTACAAAGAAATTCACACCACAGTATTGAATTCTTGCTGAAATGCACATTTCATCAGATTTTTTCTTTGAATGTTAAAACATGTCATGACACACCTTCACCAAGATGAGGGAAGGAACAGAAAACTGCTAAACCCTTCCTTATTCATGTTGAACAAGAGATAATAACCCCCGAGTCCCGAATTCAATAGGCTCCATAGTGGAAAATACAACCACAGATATAGAATCACACATAATATGGAAGGTATTACCCTTTTTATATAGTGGGACCAAGAGATAAGATGGAAAAATAAACCCAAACAATTCCAAAACTGAATTTAAAAGTAAATCCAAAAATACATTCCCATGTACATTTCAAAATATAAACCCATAAAAAGTAAAAGAATAATCTAAAGTGAAGGAACCAAAATAAAAGAAAACATCAACATTAATTGTCCCAACATATAAGATAGTACAGTCCTACATGGTCCCTGAAATCCTCTTGGAAACCTGAAAGCAGTTATATATACGTAGGGTGAGTATATATTTATAGTCAGTACGGAAAACCAAAAGCTATCCTGAACAAGTGGGGAGGCATTCTAATACCTCGTGAGAAAGTATAGGTAACCAAATCATCTAGCAAGGAAACTATCCACCTAGCCTCACCAAGGAACACACCTCAAATAATGAAAATGTTATAATGTAATAGTAATATAACATCGATATTTGGGTACCCCGCACCACATTCCCTACTGGTTACTGAAGACTTCCTATGCATCAAACCTCCCCCGACATTTTCACTACAGTCCCACTGCCTCTACAACAACAACATTATGGTCTACCACAACCACATTTCTCATCCGCAGACACTTGGTCAACCTCAACAATGTATCCCTCCCACAAACACCAGGGCCACCACAACCATGCATCCCACCCACAGAACCCTAGGTCACCACAACCGTATGGAACCACGCCAATAGGCACCTAGGCCAGATCAACTACCACCATGACCAAAGACACATGGGCCTTATCCTGAAGACACTTGGGAAAAAACCTACTTGCACACACCTGGTCCAACCACCATAATGTACCCTATCCGAAGATTCTTGGTATATAATGGACTTCAGGCCATCACATCCTACCCGAAGAGTCTTGGGCTACCCGGTAAATGGAGTATAAAAGGATCTAACAACCAATAAATCATAGGAATGATGGAAAAAAGGCCCTCCCCTGTAAAATGGGGGTGTTAAACATGAAGTTATCAATGTTGGTGGGGTGAGAATAAGAAACACCAACACTAATTTACACATATTTTTGAACAAGCACTCATCCCAACCTAAGGGTTTCAAAACCATCCTATAAACAGACACCCTCATTACTATTTATTTTTGCAGAAACCCAAATTAGTCACAACCGGAGCACCACCAGTTTTTTTATCAGATTCATTTGATTCCATTTAAATATTCCTTCACTACCAGGAAACTAACAGGAATGATCACAAGACAAAACAACAACTGATGGAAAACATCCAAGCAGCAATTTAAGCATTCACACGTGGTTCTCTTGTAAATTCACAACAACAAATGGGATCTATGAGATCCCACCAAAGTACTAGAACAAAACCAATCCCCAACATACAGGAAACAACTGAAAAATAAGACATCACATCCCCTCTATATCACCCCATACGAATCAACAATAAATCCAAACATATTACCATCATAGAGAAAGGATTTTTCTATATTTTTCTACAAAATTTATAAAGTTCATTTCTGCTGTTTGGTTAACCTAGGTTATCACACAAGGATTGTTATTCATTGGGAATCCATTTTATCAACCAAGTTTATGTGATTAACCATTTTACATGTTACATCCATTTATTCACATGTTTATACAGAGAAATAGAGGTTCATTATTGTGCAATAAAGGACCACCAATGGCCATGATTTTTAGTGGGCATAAGCCCATAAAATTCAAAAAATATAAACTAAGATAAAAGAGTACAGTAGAATCACTATCAATCACACACATTAATTCTTTAATATCTGTTTATTATCTTCATTAAGATTTGGATTCATACATTCCTTGAGGAAACATTATCATGCCCACCCCACATGATACACAGTAAAACGAGTCAAAGGAAAACCCTACATGGGTGATCAACAATCGATGTTTTCCCCTTGCTCCAAGAATTGGGGATGTGCAACTTGCATGGGATAAAATTCATGGGCTCCAAGGCTGAGAGAGAAGGGCTCTAGCATGGTCACATGATTCATCTCCATGGTAATTATCTAGGGAGTAATTTAGATAATTGAGAAGTATTATAAAGAGAGGATATCACCTTAAGAAAATGACAGATCCAAAAATTTGGGAGATGATTTCGAAGTACATAAAAGTTGAATTGTAGCTTGACCAAGTAGTTGGTAGGTTTAACACATTAAGATTAATTGATATTTAATAATTATCACTTGAGATGGTGGTGATAATGGATGTGAGTTAAAATATTTCTTTTATACAGACAAAAATGTGTAACCGGGAAAAACTATAAAATACAACAAAGGTGTGACACCGAGTAAAAAGGTCCAAAGGTTTTGGTAACTCAAGGGTATCCTAACTATTAGGGGTTTAATACATATTTTACAAGCTTTATATAGCTTTGAAAAAGTTATTAAAACACTTTTAATTCAAATGATATGTTGCTAGGGAAAAGAGGATGGTCCTGGAAAAACAGGGAAGGACTCGCCGGTTGGTGAGTCACCATTGCCCTAGTACTGTCGCCCTGGAACTGTTTCCTTGGCACCATTGCCTTGGCACCATCGATGTGGCACTGTCACCATGTCATTGTCGCCCTGGCACCCTCACCTTGGTGCTATGGACGACCCATCAGTGCTAGTGATGGCCATCGGTTCCACTGACGTCCATTGGTACCCTCAATGCTCGTTGGTGCCACCGATGCTGATCAGTGACACTAATGTCCATCAGTGCAACAAACACTCATCGGTTCTACCAATTCCCATTGGTTCATTTGATGTTCATTAGTTCCACCATTCGTCCAATCCTAAAATTTGGAAAACTTTTTAATGTGTCACTGATGGTCCCCAAGACACTCCAAACACCATAATTTGGAAAATTTATTGACCATGAGGGTCATGTCCATTACATCATGTCCCAATCGAACTATTCTCAACCTCAAGAATTTGTGGGCAAACCTGAAGAAAAGAGAGGTCTTTGAACCACCACCTCGTAAGATACCTATTAGAGACAAACCATCCTAGATTTTTTTAAAAGCTAGATCAAACTTGATATCTTGGAACACCTCTCCCTCATCTATCTCCTAAACAACCACGGATACACTACTGATATTCTCTACCATGTAACCACACCAACGTATGAAGGTCCCAATTTCCACACTCATAGATTAGATAGTAATTTTTCCATGTCAAGATATTATCCTCTTTGGGTGGAACTGACTCACCTATATGGGTTTAATCACATCCAGATTAATGTGTATTGATTAGGGATCAGGTCCTCCCCTCCCTAGAGTGAAGATTTTTCACAGACATTCACAGAAAATGGAAATAGCACATCTCATAGCTAACAAGGTCAAGCATCACATAACAGAAAATCCCAAGGAAATCACAAGATCAAAACTCAAAACAGCACTGGGTGTTGGGAACACAATTCTACCTTCTGTTCCCAGGAACCCTCCTTGAGGCCACCATACCTCCATAACATGCGAACCAAGAAAATGTTTCATCGATGAAGCACCTTCTCCTCAAAATCCTTGATCCTCACTAGTTTCTCCACGAACATCGCATCATCCTCGATATCCATCTCTCCCCGGTCAAGGACGTGTGAATCATCGTGTAGATACGAACAGATTTGAGACACATGGAAGATGTTGTGGACCCTCAATTGTCATGACCCGACCCATACCGAGGCTCGAGCCAAAACTACCTCAAGCTCGCCCCCATAGGCCAGGGGCTAGTGACTAGCACTGAAGGCAGAACAAACTAGGGGAGGCTTTTTCCTAAGAAACTGTACATACACACGCTGTCAACTCAATGAAAAGGTGTCGAGAAATGAAATAAAGATACAACACTTCTACAAAAGGGAAACCAACATACATGCATCGACCTCTACCCAAAACAAGTAAAGTGATGAAAAGTGCAGACAAGTAAACTGAACAGAAAAAGGGAAAAAACACACACCCAACGAGAACGGTGCCAAAAAGTGGCAACATGTAAAACAAAGGTAAACCGCTGGTGAGTCTCACACCCAGAAATCCTCCTACGACCACTGAATGCATCCCAAGCTCCTATGCCCTCCATGCTCATCTGTAATCTCGATCGACCTGTCTATCATCTGCAAGGGCACACCAAGTGCGGGAAAAGCCCAAGTAGGGGTGAGTATAAAGATACTCAGCAGGATGACCCAAAATATCGATGGAGCTACAAAGTAGTTACTAAAATGGTTAGCAGTAGATAGAACAAAGAATGGTGCAATAGTACAAAAGAGAGAGGGAATATCAACCTAACAAAAGGAATTAGACTTGTCCAATCCAAGAGGATCTAGACTTGGAAAGCACGTGGCATACCTCGCACGTCTTCGCCCCTACTGGATGGAGAGTAACTGACCCCAAGGAGTGGGAACAAAATCTGGGCGTATATATATGTGCTCAACAGGAAACCCAAATGAGTGTGAATATGTATCTCTATCTCCAGGATCAGCCCAAGAAGAGTCTCCAAAAATTAAAAGGATATCCATCCCTGATACCCAACCATCCCACAAGCCAAAGCTGCCTCATTGATAAACTATACAACAAAGGGCCCTACTCCGGTAATCACGGATAAAAGTCATTGACTAGCCTCACAGAAAGTACTGAGTCTAAAACAATTCATCGGGTAACCCACTGCCCAGCCCCGCAGGACGGTAAACCCCAATAAGTCAATAGTGAACCACTACCCAGTCCTGCAGGAGGGTAGACCGTAATAAATTATTGGGGGACCCACGGACCAGCCCTACTGGAGGGTAAACCCTAAATATGTCAACGGTGACCCACTACCCAACCCCACTGGAGGGTAAACCGTAAATAATTCGACGATGACCCACTACCCAGCCCCACTGGAGGGTAAACCGTAAATAAATCATCAAGTGACCCACTGCCCAGCCCTACTGGAGGGTAAACCCTAAATAAGTTGATGGTGATCCACTGCCCATCCCCACTGGAGGTTAAGACATAATAAATTATCAGGTGACCCACTACCCAGCACTGTTGGAGGGTAAACCCTAAATAAGTCTACGGTTACCCACTTCCCAGCCCCGCTGGAGGGTAAGTTGTAATAAATTATTAAGTGACCCACTGCCCAGCCTTGATGGAGGGTAAACCCTAAATAAGTCGATGGTGACCCACTGTCCAGCCCCGCTAGAGGGTAAACCCGGAACTAGGCCTATATTTCTTCACTACTTGTTCCATCAATGGGTGTCACAAACACCGCTACCGTGCGTAGGTTCATAGTGCATCAAAGGAACCTCCAACCAATTCCCTTTAATGATTTCACATTTAATGAGATCTAGAAGGAGGATTTTCTCTCCTAAACAGATTACACCATTGTAATCCTCATGAAAAAACACGCAAGGTGGACTACTCACTCGCTGGAAACAGGATCCTGATGGAAAAGTTATTCAACATCGCTTCATGCCCATACGACGTCTCGTGAGGCCCGCACCTCGGTCTCGAAAGAGGTCGAGCAAACTACGCCATCGCCATGCTCTCGAAAAAACATGTTGAATCGACTATTCATGCACCAAAAACTGATGCATGATAAAAAAGTCACAGTACGCTGCACACAGCTCAAAACACGGCTTGTGGGTCCCTCACCTCAACTCCGGCTTCAATTCCTGAAACCACCTCGGTCAACCTCATCTCAAAGCCAGGGTCACAACTCCACTGACGACACCTAAAATGGACTCTGGATACATAAGTTGTAACTCCCCGCATTATACGCAAACGGGACCCTGTGGGGCCCACACCTCGACACCGAAACACATCACTCAAATCGTACCATTGTGTTCCTTCTTGATAACCATGTGGGATAGGTTATTCATTTTCCCTGAACAGACTTATGAAGCATAAGTCGTAAAAACACAGCATACGTCTGAAAGCCGCCCCGTGGGGCCCACACCTTGGTCCTGAATTTTGGGTGACAGATTGCGCTATTGCAATCCCTTTGGAAAGACACTCAGAAATGAGTACTCCAACACACCAAATGGATGTCAGGTGAAAAGTGGCATTTCATCGTAAAACATGCAAACTAAGCCCTGTGGGGCCTGCACCTTGTCTCTAACCCAAACGCTTCGGAAAGAACCTCAAAAAGTCTACACGAGGACTGGGGTCACACTGCCACTAACGGTGCGTCAATCGGACATCCCAAATCGTAGTTAGGTATGACACAACAATTAATTAATTAATTAATTACTCACATTTAGCGTTTCGTGCCACCGAGCAACAAAACCAACCAGCAAAGGTTCCAAAACAACTTCGAAAGGACCGTATTAGCTCCGGGGCCACCTCGCCTCTGATGGCACGTCAAACGGGAGTCCGTCTTGCGAGTCACGTCCGTCGCAACTTTATTAACAATTTGTTATTATTAAATTAACACGTTTCAGGTCACCCGCCTTTGGGAACAAAACCCAAAAACCCCAGAACCCGTCCTAAAAATTCCATCTCGAAGAGACCGATCCATATCCCCAGACAGCGCGTCAAACGGTCGTGCCGTTTAGAAGTTACCCCCCCCCCCCCCCCCCCCCGAAAGCAAGGGGGCCTAACCGGGCCGGTTCACTCTGGTCGGCCCAGTCCGAACCGCCAGCCCACGGCCTAGCTGCGGGTCCGGCCCTTAATGTCGCGTCCTGCCAACCACGGTCCACCCAACAACATCGGACCCCTTCCTCGGGTCCGGTTTTCTCCAAACATACCGACCAACTGACCGATCTTCGTCACCTAACAGGACCCGCAAGGGGCGGGTCCTTGTTCTCTAGCAGACCGGCTTTGGCCAGACTTTGTTGATGCACCAGCAGGACCCGCAAAGCGCAGGTCTCTGCTTCCTCCGCACGGTCGAGGTCGATCCTCGGGCTCCCTTCGACTGCGAAGCGGCGCCAGACGCTGGCCGCAGTACACCTCTGCCGGTCGCAGCCCACCTCCGCCGGATGCCCTCGGCGCCTCCGCCTGCTGCTCACACACACTGATGCACTACCACGGCTACACAGTGCACCGCCTCCTCGACCGCGTACCGCTACGGTGCCTCCTCCACTGTACTGCCCTGCTACTCAGTGTCCTGGCTTCACCACCCACAGCCGCACCACCGGACTCCAGCTAGCCGCTCCTCCGGCCCCTCGACTCCTCCAGCCACGCACCACCTTTGGCCATCCGGCGACACCCGACACATCCCGGCCACTGCAGATTCAATCCAGACCCCATCCACGCTATCCACCTCGTCTGAACCCCCACTGTGCCACCCCGACATCTGTCCACTGCCCTTGCCTCAGCCGGGGCTTCCGACGACTACCTCCACCGCTCTGGTGGCCCAAATTCAAAACCAAACACGGGTTTGGGATCCTCAGGACGAGGCCTTCGCAGTGCCTACACCCATTCGTCGATTCGACTTGATTGGTGCATCCAAATATTTATAAAAAGAATGCCCAAGAATGACAGATAAAACGGGGCTCAGGTATTGGCCATGTTTGTTCGACCAATGCCCCAAATTCTAAAATATAAGAATTTAAAATGACTAATTGACAAAAACTCCAAGAATTTCACGAAGCTGTGAAATTTAATCATAAATCATACCTCATTGGATCCTTTCATCATTGGTGACGCACATGCTCGATCTCGATTTGATCCACCGGAGTCTTCTCATCAATCTGGTGAGGAAATTTGAAGAACGCCGAATAACAGTGAAGAATGCTCGAGAGAGAGAGGGGGGGGAGAAGAAAGATAGAGAGAAAGAAATGAGTTTCCCCCAATTCCACATTTTTCTATTTATAGAAAAAATAACTTAGCTCGGGATCTGAAATCACCGCGCCCTTTCATTTTTTATCGTGCCTATGAAAAACGCCGCATTTTTAACTCAACGAAAGACTCAGATTTCCATTCCAAGGCTTTGTTCGAATGTTATTTGAAAATATCATCAGTGATAAAAATCACTATGTCATTAATTCAAAAATTTTGTTTTTCCCCTTGGTGACATCCCTCACAGCAGGCCCGCGCCCGCCACTTTTACACCCCGACTAGGGAAAACGGACCGCTCTAGACTCAAATATGCCCTCAGTTTTCCCATCCAGGAAACCGTTTAGGAGTTATTCAGGATCGAGCTATTAAATGAGTAATTTGGTAATTTAATTATCCATTTAACACACCACCAATGAGCGAGGGGTCCGAACGTCCCACACCGACTCATTTTATGTCGCGCCTAGGGTAAACAAAATTTTCCGGACCCAACCGTGGTGTCAGATTTCCAATCTGATCAACCTTCTAAGAGATATCACATTTTCTTTAGTTAACCACTCATGCGTAATATAAAAACACTTAACATTTTTATATAATTAATTCCGGGCACACCAGGCCTCAGAATTACACGCCATCTGAACGTCCTGCTCTGGAATGACATCAAGAAATTTTTCAAAGGATCAGATTCCCAAAACCTGGGTTCTTATATCATTCCCTCCTTCAAGATTTTCGTACCCAAAAGGGAAAACTAAAAAAATTAACTTGCGATACATATCTCATACCTAGCTCTCTTGTTCCCAAAAAACTTGCACAATACCATTCTAACACAACACGCGAACCAAAGGGATGGTTCACACATATAAGGTCTGCTACTCTCGAAGACATGTGTATGGATACACATGCACATCACCAGCAGCGACATGTGGAAGACGTCGTGCGGCCACTCCTTCTGTTGGGAGGGTAGAGCAAGATGGTAGGCAACCTCTCAACCACTTGCTTGATTCCTGAACGGCCCAAAGAAACTCGAGGGACTTCTCCAGCCGATCCTCTACTTTCGGCGTTGCGAATAAAATCACGATTTGTTCCTGGAACATGGTATCTTGATTCCCTCCTTCAGAATACCCATCTAGTGAAACACCCAAGGATATCTGGTCACACAAATTTTTATATTCGGCGCATCACAACCGAGACTCCCTAGATGAGGACGCACCTGAGACACTAGTGGTCTGAGAAAACCACAAATAATTCTCCCAGAAGATATCGTCTCCACATTCTCAGTGCAAGAACCACCACCATAACCACATAGTGAATCACATAGTTCTATTTATGGGGTGTATATCACCTCGACCAGTACTTGATAACAGTATCAAGGTTAACGTTGAGGACGCGAGGTACCAACTAACAGGTCAGGTGGGAAAACTCATCCAACCGCCAGAGGCTAGACACGGAAAGCACGTGGCATACCCCACGTGTCTTTTCCCATATTGGAAAGAGAGTAATCCCCAAAATAGGAACTCTTCCAAACCCACTAGTGGCACCTCAAGCAATGGGAGGTCAATTAGGAAATCCCCACTGGCCAATCCAGAACCTGCTCTAACACTCCACCACACAACCCTGCCATGAATGCACTTGTCAGAGGGACTCATCCACCATGCCTCAATACTATCCACTTTTGGTGGCACTGACTCTCCCTCACGGTTTTGATCACATCACAAAAATGCGACTCAGTGGGGGAAGAACCCATCTTTCCCGTGCATTCAAATCTATGTTAGACAACACCAACACAGGGTTACACTGATGCCCTACATCACCCTCGGTAACCCCTCGAACAAGGAGTTAAGAAAAAATAGTATATCATGCGGTGTCTAACAAGTTCCACTGAGAAAAGTAGAAAAGACACAGAGCGTACCTCTTATCATTTCTTGTGGTGCAGGATTGTAGGCATCCATAGCACACAACCACCTGTAGTCTCGTCCGTCAGCTCCGTGAGCCTGACATGGGCTGCCAAGTGGTGGTGGAAGTACCTTGAAACTTCATCCACCAACCAATGTTCTTCCTGATTTTCATCCAACACTACCTCCCTGGGGACCACCCTATCCTTATCTGTGAGTTTTCTAATAATGACATAGCCTCTGTCGTGGTGGTGCATCTACCGACTATCTGAAAAAACTCAACACATTTGGTTGAGTAGTCTCACACCACGTGACCTCGCACATCACAAACATAGCACTAGACCTCCTTGGGTTGTCTCGGTGCTCTATGCTACCCCTAACCATGTTCCTGGGTCTCAACAAAGGGATACCTCTGGAACTGAGGCCCTTCCAATTGTTATCCCTCTGATAGAAATTTATCTGTCACCAATGCCCTCTACTGCACCCTAAGATGGGTGAGGATGCACAAGGGCACTACACTAGCATGAATATCCTCTACAGAGACCTATCTCAACTTCTGTGCTCAGAATTTTCCATCATGTACCACATCCAAAGAGTACCGAGTAAAGTCTGTGAACCCATTCGTGTACTCATCCACTGCCATCACTCCCCGCTGAAGCTCCAGAAGTTCCCAAAACTGAAAAAAAAAACACAGGTAGGAGAGGTAGTACTCCTCAAGAAATAGCTTCTAGAATTCATCCCATGAGAGTACCCACTCATCGTGTATCTGAGTAACCATGGCTCTACTAGAGCCAAACTGCTTGGTGTAAAAACTTTCTGTCAAGGCCACCATCCAACCTGTCAGTATCTGAACAAGCCTGAAGAGGCGAACCACTGACTCTAGCCAACCCTTCATTGTCTAAGGGTATGGCTCACCGTGGAACCTCAGCAGTCTCTGATGTTGGAACTAACGTAGCGCACCCAGCCTATGCTCGTCATCAGCCATCATTGCTGGTACTATCCGCTACTCCACAGGTGGAGGTGCTACTGCCTGTCCTCTTGGAGAAAAGGGTAATCGTATGATGGATCTAGAACTGAGACCTCGTCGGTCACGAAATTGTCATCATGAACCGGTGCTAGTATACTGGATGGATATCATCACGGAGACATCCTAAATCTGATCAAGGAGTATCGTGGTCAAATGAGAATATATATCAACAACGATGAGGAGATGACTCAAGAAGGATAGTCAAAGACTCAATCCTATATAATGCAAAAACCAAATTCCCTGCAACAAGTGTATCAATGTGCCGAGTTGAAAAGAGGGTTATCAGGGTCCTAGTTAATGGATATGTTGGCCACCGCACCATCACTAGACTCCCTGGCCTGAGAGCCGCTCTTGAGACACATTGACACTATTTCCCCAAAACTCAACCAATTCCTTTTCAGGGACGTCCGAACAATGCCCCAAGGAATGAACAACCTCTGATACCACTTTTTCATGACCCAACCTGTACTGGGGCTCGATCTTTAATTACCCCAAGCCCGCCTCCACAGGCCAGGGGCTGGAAACTAGCGCTGAAGGCACAAAAAATTAGGGTAGGCCTTTTCCTAAGAAACTGTACACACACATGCATCCAAATCAATGAAAAAGTGCAGAGAAAGGAAAGAAAGATACAACACTACTACAAAAGGGAGACCAACATACATGCATCGACCTCTAACCCGTACAAGTAAAGTGATGAAAAGTGCTGACAAGTAAACTAAACGGAAAAAGGGGGAAAACACGCGCCCAACCAGAAAGGTGCCACAACCCGGCAATAGGTAAAACAAAGGTAAACCACTAGTGAGTCTCACACCTATAAATCCTCTTATGACCACTGAATGAAGCCCAAGATTCTGTGTCCTCCACGCTCCTCTATAATCTTGATCGACATTTCCATCATCTACAAGGGCACACTAAGTGAGGGCAAATCCCAAGCAGGTTTGAGTATAAAGATACTCAGTAGGATGCCCTAAAATATTGAGGGAGAAACAAAGGAGGTACTAAAATGATGAGAATCAGACAGAACAAAGAATAGTGTAAGAATAAAAAAGAGAGAGTGTAGCTCAACCCAGCGAAAGGAAGGAATTAGAATCATCCAATCCTAGAGGAGCTAGACATGGAAAGCACATGGCATACCCTGCACGTCTTTGCCCCTGCTGGATGGAGAGTAACTGACCCCAAGGAGTGGGAACGAAAGTAGGGTGTATATATATATGCTCAACAAGAAACCCAAATGAGTGTGTGAGGGGATATCTATCTCCAATCTTATCCCAAGAAGAGTTTCCAAAAATTTAAATGATATCTATCACTGATACCCAACCATCTCGCACGCCAAAGTTTCCTCATTGTTAAACCGTACAAAAAAGGGCCCCACTCTGGTAATCACGGAGAAATGTCACTTACTAGCCTCATAGAAAGGACTGAGTCTAAAACAAGTCATCGGGTAACCCACTGCACAGCCCCGCTAGAGGGTAAACCCCAATAAGTCAACGGTGACCCACTACACAGCCCCGCTGGAGGGTAGACTGTAATAAATCATCAGGTAACCCACTGCCCAGGCTTGTTGGAGGGTAAACCCTAAATAAGTTGATGGTGACCCACTGCCCAGCCCTGGTGGAGGATAAACTGTAAATAAGTCGACGGTGACCCACTTCCCAGCCCCGCTGGAGGGTAAATAGTAAATAAATCATCAGGTGTCCCACTGCTCATCCCTTTTGGAGGGTAAACCCAAAATAAGTCAATGGTGACCCACTGCCCAGCCCCGATGGAGGGTAAGCCGTAATAAATTTTCAGGTGACCCACTGTCCAGCCCTGTTGGAGGGTAAACCCTAAATAAGTTGACGGTGACCCACTGCCCAGTCCCGCTGGAGGGTAAGCCGCAAAAAATTATCAGGCGACCCACTGCCCAGCCCTTCTGGAGGGTAAACCCTAAATAAGTCAATGGTGACCCACTACCTATCCCCATTGGAGGGTAAACCTGGAACTAGGCCGATATCTCAACACTACATGTGCCATCACTAGGTGTCACAAACACTGCTACCATGTGTAGGTTTGAAGTGCATCAAAGGAACCTCCGACCAACACCCTTTCATGTTTCCAAATTTAATGATATCTCGAAAGAGGCTCTATTCTCCCAAACAGATTACACTATTGTAATCCTCGCGGAAAAACACGTGAGGTAGACTACTCACTCACTAGAAACGGGCTCCTGATGGAAAAGTTATTCAACATCGCTTCATGCCCATACGACGTCTCATGGGGCCCACACATCAGTCTCGAAAGAGGTCAGGCGAACTGCGCCATTTCCATGCTCTTGGAAAAACATGTTGAATCGACTATTCATACTCCCCAAACTGACGTATGATGAAAAAGTCATAGTACGCAGCACACAGCTCAAAAGATGGCATGTGGGGGCCACGCCTCTACTCCGGTTTCAATGCCTGAAACCACCCTGGTCAACCTCGTCTCAAAGCAAGGGCACAACACCGCTGATGAAACCTAAAACAGACTCCAGATGTAGAAGTTGCAACTCCCCGCGCTATACGCAAACGGGGCCCTGTGGGGCCCACACCTCGACCCTGAAACACATAACACAAATTGTACCATTGCGTTCCTTGCTGATAACCACGCATGATAGGATATTTATTTTCCCTGAACGGACTTATGAAGCATAAGTCGTAAAAATGCAGCATACGTCCATACACCGCCTCATGGGGGCCATGCCTCAGGCCTGAATTTAGATTGACGGATTGCGTCGTTGCAGTCCCCTCGGAAAAACACTCAGAAATGGGTACTCAAACACCCTAAACGAATGTCGGGTGAAGAAGTGATGTTTCACTATAAAACGTGAAAACTAGACCCTGTAGGTCCCGCACCTTGTCCTTAACCTGAACGCTTTGGAAATCACATCAAAACGTCCGCACGAGGACTGGAGTCATGCTACCGCTGACGAAACGTCAATCAGACATCCCAAACATGAGTTATGTCCGATGAAACAATTAATTAATTAATTAATTAATTACTCACATTTAGTGTTTCGTGCCTCCGAACAACGAAACCATCCTGCAAAGGTTCTGAACCAACTTTTGATGGACTGTCTCAGCTCCGGGGCCACCGCGCCTTTGACAGCACGTCAAACTGGCATCCAGCTCGCGATCCACATCCGTTGCAACTTTAATAATAATTTATTATTATTAAATTAACGCGTTTCAAGTCACCCGTCTTAGGGAACGGAACCCGAAAACCCTGAAACCCAACGAAAAAAGTTCGTCTTTAAGATATTGATCCATAGCTGCAGACAGCGCGTCAAATGGACACGCTGTATAGAAGTTACGGCCCCCCAAATGCAAGGGGGCCTAACCGGGCCGGTTCACCCCATCTGGCCCTGTCCGAACCGCCAGCCCGCGGCCCAGCCGCGGGTCCGGCCCATCACGCCGCGGCCCACCGGCCACGGCCTGCCCAGAAACATAGGATCCATTCCTCAGGTCTGGTTTTCTCCAAAAAGAACGGCCAACTGGCGGGTCTTCGTCGCCTAACAGGACCTGCAAGGCACGGGTCCTTGTTCCCCAGCAGATCGTCTTTGGCCGGTCTTCGTCGATGCACCAGCAGGACCTGCAATGTGTGGGTTCCTGCTTCCTCTGCATGCCTGAGGTTGAGCCTCGGGCTCCCTTTGACCGCGATGTTGTGCTAGACGTCGTCCGCAGCTGACCTCTGATGGACACCCTCGGCGCCTCTGCCTGCTTACGCAGCACACTGTTGCACTACCCCGGCTACACACCACACCACCTCCTCGGCCGCACACCGCTCCGGCATCTCCTCCATAGTACCACCCGACTACTTGCCGCCTGGGCTTCACCACCCACAGCCGCACCGCCGGACTCTGGCCAGCCGATCCACCAGCCGCTCGGCTCCTCCAGCCACGCACCACCTTCAGCCAGTCGGTGACACCCGACACCACCCGGCCGTCACAGCTTCAATCCGAACCCCATTCGTGTCGGCCACTTCCTCCGAACCCCCGTTGCACCACCTCGAACTCTGGCCACCGCCCTTGTCGGATCTAGGGCTTCCAACGACTACAGCCACCACTCCGTTGGCCCAAATTTGAAACCGAACACGGGTTCGGGATCCTCGGGGTGAGGCCTTCGAAGCGCCTTCCCCCGATCATTGATCTAACTCTATTGGCACTTCCGAAAATTTGGATAAATAACACCCAAGAATGATAGATAAAATAGGGCTCGGTCGTTGGTCATGTTCATTCGGCCAATGCCCCAAATTTTAAAATTTAAGAATTTAAAACGATAAATTGAAAAAAAACTCCATGAATTTCATGAAGGAGTGAAATTTAATCAGAAATCCTACCCCGTTGGATCTGTTCGTCATTGGCAACGCGCCTGCTCGATCACGCTTCGATCTGCCGGAGTCCGCTCCCCAATCCGGTGAAGAACAATGAAGAACGCTGAAGAACGGCGAAAAACACTCAAGAGATAGAGAGAGAGAGAGAGGTAGAAAGATAGAGAGATAGAGGAAGAAATGGGTTTCCCCCAATTCCACATTTTTCTATTTATAGAAAAACCACTTAGCACGAGATCTGAAATCACCGCGCCCTCTCATTTTATATCACGCCTAGACAAAACGCCACATTTTGAACTCAACAAAAGTCTAGGATTTCCATTTCTAGGATTCTTTCGAAAGTTATTCGAAAATATCGTTATTGATAAAAATCACTAAGTCATTAATTTAAAAAGATAGTTTTTTCCCCTGGGTGACATCTCTCACAGCAGGCCCGCGCCCGCCACTTTTACACCCCTCCTTGGGTAAACAGCCCACTACGGAATCAAAGATGCCCTCATTTTTCCCATCCGGGAAACCGTTTAGGAGTTATTCTATTTTGAGCTATTAAATCAGTAATTTTATAATTTAATTATCCATTTAACACACTTCCAACGAGTGAGGGGTCCTAACATCCCACACCGACTCATTTTATGTCATGCCTAGGGTAAACACCATGTTCCGGACCCAACCGTGGTCTCAGATTTCCGATATGTTCAACCTTATAAGAGATAACACATCTTATTTATTTAACCATGTGTGTGTAATATAAAAACACTTAACATTTTTATATAATTAATTCCAGGCACACTGGGCCTCGGAATTGCACGTCGTCTAAACGCCCTGATCTGGAATGACATCAATAAATTTTTCAAAGTCTCAGAGTCCCAAAACCTAGGTTCTTAAATCATTCCATCCTTCAAGCTTTTTGTCCCCAAAAATCAAAACTATTAAAAAAACTCGGGATACATAGCTCCCACCTAGCTCTCCCATGCCCAAGAAAACTTGCACAACACCATGCTAAGACAACACGCAAACCAAAGGGATGGTTCTCACTTATAAGGTCTGCTACTCTAGAAGACACGCATAGGGATACGCATAAACCTCACTAGCTACGACACATGAATGATGTCGTGCACCCGCTCCTACTATTTGGAGGGTAGGGCAAGATGGTAGGAAAAAATCTCAACCACTTGCACAATTCCCGAACGGCCCCAAGAAACTCAGGGGACTTCCCTGATTGAACCTCTACTTTCCATGTCGTGACCGAAATCACGATTTGTTCCTGGAACATGGTCTCGTGATTCCCTCATTCAGAATACTCATCTGGTGAGACACCCAAGGATATCTGGTCACACAAGTTTTCATAGTCGGCACATCACAACCGAGACTCTCTTGGTGAGGACACACCCGAGACACTGGTGGTCTGATCAAACCACAAAGCTTTCTCCCATAAGTTAGAGTCTCCACATTCTTAGTGCAAAAACTACCACCACCACCACATAGTGAAACACGTAGTTCTGTTTATGGGGTGTCCATCACCTAGACCTGTCTTTGATAACTATATCAAGGTTGACATTGAGAACGTGAGGTACCAAGAAACATGGATAGTGATAAAACTCATCCAACCACCAGAGGCTAGATGCGGAAAGCATGTGGAATACCCCATGTGTCTTTTCTCCTCTTGGAAGGAGAGTAATCTCCAAAACAGGTACTCTTTCAAACCCACTAGTGGCACCTCAAGAAAATGGAGGTCAAACAGAAAAGCCCCACTGGAAAATCCAGAACCTGCTCTGACACACCACTACACAACCCTACCATGAATGCACATGTTAGAGGGACTCATCCACCGCACCTCAATACTATCCACTTTGTGTGGCACTAACTCTCCCCCATGGTTTTGATCTCATTACAAAACCACGTCTTAGTGGGGGAAGAACCCCTCTTTCTCATGCATTCAAAGCTACGTCGTACAACACCAACATAGTGTTACACGGATGCCCTGCATCACCCTCATATAGCATCGCAACCTACTTGAACCCTTGGTAGTCCAATGATAAAATCCATTGAGATGTCATCCCACTTTCACTTCAAGACGTCTGAAGACTACATTGGACCGCCTAAAACATGGCACCTATCCTTCACCAACTGGAACATGAGGAACGTTTCAACAAACTCTTCGACAACCGGCTTCACCCCGGGCCACCATAACTGACCTATCGTGCCCCAGTACATCATGGAAACTTTTGGGTGTACTTCCAGGGGTGAGTTATGGAACTCACCGTGAACTCTCTCATGCATCATTTCTAGAACAAACAACTTTCCACAGAAAATCACCTGATTCTAACCATATTATAACCATCCTTCAAGAGCATTTCCCTAGAATACATGATCACACATTATATCAGCCTCTATATCCCCCCACTGATACACCTCTAATTGATGTACCAAGGAAGACTGCACCGTCATCTAAAATTGACATCCTCTACAGTTGTCCACTTTTTCATATAGGTGTAAGTAATCCAACTCCTCTGTAACATTCTAAGAATATTTGGACTCTTGAACCATATTCTTTAGCGACTTCATGCTCAGGGAATCAGCCCCCACATTCCCCTTTCCTGTGGTATAGGAGATCTCAAAGTTGTTGTCCGGAATAAAGTCCTTCCACCTCCATTGACGCAAGTTCATGTCACACTAAGAGAAGATATACCTCATGCTGTTATGATCTGTGAAGACCATGAAGCATTCCCTAATGAGTTAATTCCACAACAACTTCAGCGCGAATAAAACTAATGAAAACTCTAGGTCTTGGGTGGAATAGTTATGTTTGTGAGGATGTAACTTCCTACACCCATAAGAGATCACTCTCTATGGATGCATTAGTATGCACCCTATGACTAGGATAGAAGCAACATGCAACACTCAAAATGTTACCCCTTTCTCTAGAAAACTCAGTACATGGGAATTGAATAGTTTCCCCTTCAGATAACCGAAATCATCCTCACATTTCTCACTCCATAAAAAATCCTTTTCTTTCTTGGTCAATGTTGTCGAAGGGGATGAAGTTCGAGAAAAGGTGGGCATATCCCTCCAGTAGTAACATGATAGACCCAAAAAACTATGAACCCCTCCCTCATTTCTGGGTGCTTTTCAAGAAATAACCACCTCGACCTTAGATGGGTCCACAGTTATTCCCTCCTGGGACACCACATGTCCAACAAAGTACACCTCCCGTGTCCAGAACTTGCACTTGGAAAACATCTTAATGAGCTGGTGCTGTTGGAGGACCTCTAAAACTGTCCTCAGATGCTCAGTGTGATCCTCTTCAGATCATGATTTGATCAGAATTTCGTCAATAAACACGACTATGAACTTTTCCAGAAATTCCCAAAAGAAAGATTTCATGAGTCCCATGAACATGGTTAGTGCATTGGTAATGCTGAATGGCATGACCCCAAACTCTAAGTGCCCATATCTTCACCTTAAATCAGTCTTTCAGATTTCCCCATCCTTCACCATTAACTGGTGATATCATAACCACAGGTCAATCTTATAGAAACAACTTTCTCCCTTCATCTGGTCAACAAGGTTGTCGATCCTCGAGATGGGGTAACAGTTCTTGACAGTCACCTGATTCATCCTTAAGTATTCTATATACAGCCTGAGAGAACATTCATCCTTCTTTGAAAACAAGAATGTATCAACCCAAGGTGATGCACTCGGTCAAATAAAACTCTTCTTTATCAGGTAATCAATTAGGATCAGCATCTCTTGTAACTCAAAAGGTGCCATCCGATAGAGAGCCATCAAAATATGATGGGCATCAGGTTTCAAGTCTATCTAGAACTCAACATCATGTTGAGGGGTAAAAGTCACCACATCTCTAGGGAAGAAGTCCAGGAACTCACTGGAGATCCCCAGGACATCCACTATCTCTATATATACTGACTCTACTGATAGTTTAGATAACAAGGAATGAAGTGGCTCCACTCTCTGGTTACGCTCCTAGCAACCCTACTAGCCAATCAAAGTCATATGCATGCCTCTAATATCTGAAATCATGACCCTTATTTTGAAGCATTCGCTAATGGAATATGCAAAGAATAGCCAGTTGATGCCTAAAATGACATCATATGGTTGCATCTGTAGCAAAAGAGTTCCCCACTAGACTGATTTG
This sequence comes from Viscum album, assembly GCA_963277665.1. Lineage (NCBI taxonomy): Eukaryota > Viridiplantae > Streptophyta > Magnoliopsida > Santalales > Viscaceae > Viscum > Viscum album. The sequence continues at coordinate 1,815,281,798 of OY728140.1, read as the reverse complement.
GCCCCAAAATCAATATACCTCCCTGGAAAACATAAGACAAGTTGGTCTGACCTCTGACTGTTGTACTCAATACCAGAGGCATATAAAGTCTCTCAAAATCTAGACCCAGATCTTGGCCTAGACTAGGTGCAAAAAGGTGTGTGTAGCTCCTCAATTAAACAAGGCATAGGAAATATTACTAAACTAGCTGATCATACCTCGAACGACCACTGGCCCTGCTCGAACCGCTAGCTCTGCAGCATGAAACTTCCCACACATAGATCCCCTACCCCTCAACTGTCATCTGCCTCCCCGACAACTCCCCAGTCAAGGTCCCTAAGGAGCACCCTGAGGCCATCCTCCTCCAGCAACGTCTTCTCTCGGAGGACTGGTAGTTCGTTGTCCTTACAGAGGCTGGTAAAATGGCCTGGATGGAAACTGATGATACTAAGGGGGGATATGTAATTTCAAACCTCCATTATACTTCACTCAGTCTAGGAACTGATTTTGAAGGTTCCCATGGCTACCAAAGATAAATAATCTCGGTCAAGGGCCCACATGGAAAGGGTGAAGATCAAGAGATCAAAAATGGAACTGTTGGGGCCTCCTCCCCACCGACCGAAACCTGGAAGGCCCTAAGGGTGGAGGCCTATTGCTAACTTCCATCCCCTTTAAAAAGAGAAATATGATCACATCTCGTGGAACACCTCCTAGCATGTGCATCATCTCCGATACTTCACACTTATTTTGAATCTCCATGTACGTCAGTATAGTGAAGGGACTAACAACATAGTGAAGAGAAGGTCAGAGCGCCTCCACTAAATATATCTCCCAAGACTACACATCTAGAAAGAGGTCCGGAGAAAAATGAAGGATATACATGAACTTTATCCCCAATTCTCCCACTGACATGCTCCACTGCTGGAAGGAGAGTAGCTTATACTTCTTCACAACCTTCATTATGGAAGAGAGGAATTCCACTCTGAACTCCCTCATGAAGTTAGACCACGAAATATCAACTTCCCTCTTCTCCCTGAGGTAGAGCATCCACCCATGGCATGCTTATCCCCTCATCTGACTGACTTCCAAAGGAACACAATACACTTCCTAATCCCGGATCAATAAGAAAAACTATCACCAACTCCTTAAACCAACTTTTTGTCTCCGTGTCTGAGACGCTACCCACATACTTCATGAGGGTCTTCTGCTAAAAGGCATGAAGCATAGTCTTCCACTGGTCATCCACTTCATCTCTATCAATCCCCCACTAATCATCCAGATCAGATTTCTAGTCCTCGATCTCCCGCACTACTCGTGGACATCCTCTGAGTGCCATAACTCTAATGTAAACAAGGAATTCCTAATCCCAAGTAGTGTAAAATATTTCTTTTAATTTGTTATTAAAATTTATATTTCTTTAAATTCCCATAAAACACAAGAAACAAAGTCATTATGATGCATTTACCTTTCCGAGGGTCTCTACCCGGTAATCAGAGTAGCCTCACTCGGTCGTTCGGTAGGTCTAGATTCCTTGCATCAAATCACAGTGGGGGGCTAAAATCCTGTGTCCTAGTTGGGTTTCTCAAGACTAGTTCATGAACCAATATTGACTAACACTGTTGAAATACCATCCCATGTAATCATCATTTTCCTAACCCCAATCTCCATCTAATCTCTCAACCACCGGCCTCTGATACCATTCTATCATGACCTGCCTTCCCCAATATGAGGGAAGGGATAACAAACTATCAGACCCTTCATTATTCAACTTGATGGAGAGATAATGAAACATGTTTCCTACCTTTAATAGGCCCCAGAGTGGTGATTAGAAACAATTGTATAGAATCACACATAATATGGAAGGCATTACCCTTTTATTTAGTAGGATCAGAAGATAATATGGAAAAAAACAAAAACAAATCCAAAAATGATGGTAAATGTAAATCAAAAAATTCATTCCCATATGCATTTCCAAAGATAAACACATAAAAAGTTAAATAAAATTTCAAAGGGAAGGTTCCAAAAGAAAAGAAAATAGAAACAACAAATGCCCCAATGTTTGAGCTAATAAGGCACCGCACAGTCCTCAAAGTTCTCCTAGAAATCTCAAAGATATTTTATATACATAGGTTGAGTATACATGTATACACAGTATGGAAAACCAAAAGATCTCATGCAAAAGTATGGAGGAATTCTAATGCCCCGTGAGAATGTAGAGGTAACCAAAACACCTAGAAAAGAAACTATCAACCCAGCGTCACCAAGGCACACTACACAAATAACGCAAGTCTTGTAGAGTAATAGTAATAGCACATCCATATTTGGGTACCCCGCATAGCTTTCCCGCTGGTTATTGAAGACTTTATACCCGTTAAACCTCCCCCTCCATTTTCATTATAGTCTGATTGCCTCCCCAACAATAACCTTATGGGCCACCACAACCATGTATCCCACCCATGGACCTCGGGGCCACCACAAGAAAGTATCCCTCTAGAAGAAAACTAGGACACCACAACCAAAAATCCCACCAATAAACACCTAAGTCACCACAACCATACATAACCACTCTCACAAACACCTGGGTCAGAATAACTACCGACATGCCCAAAGATACTTGGGCCCCATCCTGAAGACACTAGGGAACAAACCAGCCCGCACACACCTAGGCTAACCACTAAAATGTACACTTCCTGAGGAGTCATGGGATATAATGGACCTCAGGCCATCACATACCTCTTGAAGAGTCTTGGGATACCTGGGAGAGGGAGTAGAAAAGGATCTAACAACTAGACACTCATAGAAACGTTGGGAAAAACACCCTCCCCTATAAAATGGGGGTATTCAGCACGAAGTGCTCAATGTGGATGGGGTTCCAATAAGAAAAACAAAAAATAATTTATATATATAGTTGAAAAATCACTTATCCCAACTTAATGTTTCTAAATCCATCCTATACACAAACACCCTCATTACTATTCATTCATGCAAAAAATCACAACAACCACAACCGGAGCACCACCCATTTTTCTTATCATCTTCAAGTGATTCCATTTAAATATTACTTCAATACTAGGCAACTAATAGGAATATCCATAAAAGAAAACAACAACTAAAGGAAAATAACCAAGCAGTAATTTAAGCATTCACACCCGGTTCTCTTATAAAGTCACAACAACAAAAGCAATCTGTGAGATCCCTCCATGTAATGGAATCAAACCAAGAAAAAACATATGGGAATAGATCCACAAGACAACTAAACAACAAGAGATAACATCCAATCTACATCAACCCACAAGCATAAACCAGAACAATAACACATATTACCATAACAAAGCAAGGATGTTTCTAGATTTGTCCACACTATTCATTATGTTCCTTTTTGTTGATTAGTTAACCAGGGTGATCAAACAGGGATTATTATTTATTGGGAATCCATTTTATCAACCAAATTTACGTGATTATTCAGTTTCCATGTCAAATCCATTCAGTCACAAGAATATACAGAGAAATAGAGGTTCATAAGTGCGCAAGAAAGAACCACCAATGGATATGATTTTCCGTGGGCATAAGCCCATACAATTCACTACATATAAACAAATCGAAAATAGTACATCATCATCACCATCAATCATACCCCTTAATTTTTAAGGTTCTTTTATTATCTTTGTTAAGATTTGGTTTTATCCACACCCTGACGAAACATTATCATATCCACCCTGCATGATACACAGTAAGAAGAGGTGAAGGAAAACCCTGCCTGGATTATTAACGATCAAGGTTTTATCCTTATACCAAGAACTGGGGATGTGTGACTTGCAGAGGAAGAAATCCAAGGGCTCAAAGACTAAGCGGTATGGGCTCCAACACAGGTGCATGATTCGTCTCTATAGTAAGTCTATAGGACATACTTTAGATAACTGAAAGGAATTATGAAGAGTGGATCTCAACTTAAGAAAGGAAAAATCATAAAATCAGGGTGACAATTTCAAAGTTAATAAAAGCTAGTTTGTGGATCGACCATGCAGTTTGGCGGCGTCACACGTTATTATTAATTGATATTTAAAAATTATCCTCACATATGGTGGAGATAATGGTTTTGAGTAAATATATTACCTTTAAATAGATAAAAACATGTAACTGGGTGAAACATAAAAACACGAAAAAGGTGTGACACTGAGTAAAAAGGGGCACACGTTTTGTTAACTATAGGGTATCTCGACTATGGGGGGGTTTAATACATCTTTTATTGTCATTAAATAGCATTTAAAATGGTATTAAAACACCTTTACATCAAAAGATATGTTACTGGGGAAAAACAGGAAGGTCCTGGAAAAACCGGGACGAGCTCACCGTTAGGAAGTCAGTGTCACCCTAGCACATTTTTTCTTGCGTCGTCGCCCTGGAACCATCGCCCTAGTACGATTTCCATGGTAATGTCACCCTGACACTATTTTCGTGTCACTGTCTTCATGGAACTGTCACCCTAGCACTCTCTCCCATGCACGGTCGCCCAAGCATTGTTGCCCATGCACCGTCTCCTGGGCACTGTCACTCTAGCACCATTTCCTTGGTGCTATAGATGACCCCTTGGTTCCACCGACGCTCATAGGTGCCGCCAATGTCAATCATTGCCAATGATACCAATCGGTGACACTGATGCTGATCAGTTACACTGAGGACCTTTAGTGCCACTGACACCCTTTGGTGCCACTAATGCCCTTCGGTGCCACCGACGCTCATCGGTGCCACCGACGCTTATTAGTTCCCGCATTCATCCAATCCTGAAATTCAGAATACTCATTAATGAGTCATTGATGGTCCCCAAGACACTCCAAACACCACAATTTGGAAAATTAACGGATGAGGATGGTCTAGGAAATTAAATAAAAACATTACATATAGAAATTCCACATGCATTTTCAATAACTTCTAGGATTAAATGGCCATAATATTCAATGAAAAAGAGGGCATAAAATGTAATATTTTGGAACAATGTTGGGGTGATGAAAATGGGGGAAAGTAAGAATACAATTTAATAAGCTAGAAATATAAAAATAAAAAATATGATGAAAATCCCTAACTAACCAAAGAATATACCTTTCCATCGCTTATTTGGTGGTGTGGAAAACATGAACATAATCTTTTAATTCTTTCCCAATATTCATGAAGTCTTTCCCAAAATTTGACCTTGTTGTCATGACTCGTCAAATAGATTATGATTTTAAGATTTCTTCAAAATATAAGGAATACCCTAGGTCATCTCTCAAAGAGCATTGGTGGTTTTGTAGTGTGAATTTTTAATAAGAAGAACAAAAGAGGTGGGTGGTTTGAAAACATTTTTAATAAAATTACTTGATTTGAAGAGTTTAAAATTTGATAAACAAAGGTTCTGTTTTAGAATTATGAGACAAGGAAATCATTTCAAGTTCACTATAAATCATGGAGACTTCATCATTCGGAAAAATACACATGGTTTAATGGGACCCTTTGGTTGAGGGTTGTTGAGATCTCTACATTCCTCTTTCCTCTTAAAAAATGCTCAAATAACCACACCTTGACATAGAAATAGTGTTTTCCATGTTTGGTTATTGAACATATAAAATAAAGGATACCAAATAATACTAAAATCTTATGAATGTGTGAGATAAATAGTACTGTTTTCTTGTCCAATCAGAACAATACATGATTCCCACTTGAAATCTCTAACCAATCAGTGTTGATATAAAAAGTGTTTCACTTAATTATAAAAAAAAGTAATTTATTCTTGGGAGAATCACATCAATGTTAAACATATTTGAAAAATGTATCACAAAAAAATTAAAAAAAAACTTTTAGAATAAAAGGTTTCAGAACTCCCTCTTATGTATGGGTAGCTAATTTAAAATGATCTACCAACTTTTAACTATCCCTTGAGAGGAGGAGGAGGCTCAGGTTGAACTTTTCCTTCATAGTTGTTCCTACTATGATGATAGGGGAATCCGAAGCTTCATGGATGTGTATATAACTCTTTGGTGTCTCTGAATTGGTATATCTTGGATTTCTGTTCGAACATGCAAATGAGGTGCCCATGGTGCCTTTTTATAGCCAAAAGGGGACACTGTTTTTAGCACCATGTTTTTTACATACCAGTTGTGTATCAATTTTGGAATTTTATAAAGTATTATCACAACTTATACAAAAGATAAGAGTTATTGTTAGGCCTCTTTAATGTCTACAGGTCAACGTTTTCGGTCATTTGACATATATATTGGGGGATATGGTCAAAATACTAAACACATCTTTGAATTCGGGCATATTTTGTTTCCTAGATAGAATGGTTCGGATGGCCCATCAGATGGACGAATTGGTCTTTAGATATTTGAGATGTGTTGTTTAGAATAATGTTTTGGAGAGGACCCCAAATATTTATCCAATTTGGCTACATAGAATTCTCTTAATGCTCAAAACAGTTGACAGATGTCTATTGGATTCCATGCAGTTTGGACCATTTCCTTCTGGATCATTTATGGGGCCTCCAAATCACCTCATCCAACAATGAATTCATCAAAACAAGTAACATTTCCATTTTTACCAGTTATTAACACAAAATATAACAATCGATCATTAAGTTCAATTTGTTATTATTTATATAATTTTCAAGAAAAAACATGTTTAGCATAGTGGTGTAAGGTTGAAAATGAAATAGTGAATCGTGGTGTGATCATTCCTTTCTCTAGGTTATAAAGATATGTATTATGTATGACGTGAATAGGAATGGATCTAGTCAGAAATAATCTAGTGGGAGATATTATAGATCACTTATAAACAATTTTTTTTCATGTTTCCAAAGGCACTAATCCAATACTTTCTTTGGGCATCTATTTTTATAAAGACTTTAGTATTATGGAAAAAATGATTAATGTATGAAAAGTGAGTGTCGATATAGTTGGTATCTGAGTAATTGTTTAGTTAGCCTTTGGAAAAAAACATTGTTAATATACCTAGAGATATTTATATGTTTATCTCAATGGTGTATCTAAGGATAATCCTATGAATACATAGAATAAAGAATGGTTCATAATTTAGACATCATATAAGTTGTTTTCATGATTATGTGGTCCTCACTATGAAAAATGTTTCTTACTCTATGATTTTTCTTTTTATTCAATGGTTGGAACAAGAAGGAACCACATTAATGGAAATTATGATGTACAATTCAATAATTGTACTCTTGATAAACCGAATTAAATGGGAGATGGAGTTAAAAATATAGTTGTTAAGGTCACCAAAATTTCTCAAGATATGAAACCTAATAGAATTATAAATGAGAAAAGGAGGGAACAACATTCTGTTGAGTCCTTCATGAGGAAACATCTATTATCTTTCATAGGGTCTTCTGATTCACTTGCTTCTAAACAATGGATCAGTACAACAAAAAAGATATTTTCAATTATAATGTTTTTAAAAGATTAAAAAGTCATTCTGTATTTTTATTGGTTAGAAGGCTTATCAGACCATTGGGGGACAGAAATCACAAATATGAAGAACTATGTAGATATTGAATCAATGTATTGGGATGATTTCAAGAACATCATATTCAATAACTAAATTTCTCAAGTTCTTCATAAAAATATGAAAAAGGTGTTCCTTGATTTAAAGTAAAAGAATGATGAATATGTAAGTGCCTAAAAGGATTATTTTACAAGACTTTTGAGTTCTAATCTTGAATTATCATCCAACCTAAACGTAAGGTTGACCAGTTATTCATTTGGTTAAATACAAGTCTTATAATGGTATTATCCATTTGATACATTAGTATCTATGAATAGATTTATTTTATGAAAACAAGGATGACATAGAGTTTGGAATTACATATGAATCTCACAGATTTAGTTGGAAAGGGAGATAGAGTTAAAGGAAAAATCTAATATCCATTGAGAAAAGAATATGATCCTTCTTGTATGCTCTAAGTGTTGAAATAATTAAGTAGGAAATTGTCTACTAGTGTATAATAAGTTATTTTTGTGTCAAAGGGTATGCCATCATGAAATTTATTTCTGAATTGATGGGAAGAAGTTAGAAAATGACGTGAATAGAGAGAAATTTTCTAGCATGAACCTCCCACAATTCAGTGTTTCAAGTTTAAGGATTATGGGAATTATTCTAACCTGTGCCAACACTTGAGGGTTGGTAAAGATGAACAGATTTAGAAACCTCTTAAGATAATGGACGATGATAAATCTCATGAAATCACAATTTTTGAGGATGGGTGTGATAATGATGTGGTGAAAGGTAGACATACCATTCACTCAAGAACTGCTAATGTCTTATTTAATTCTGAATCTATCCACTCATTCAAATCTAAAAGATTTTATAAGGGTGTTAAGATTCCACCCAAATGATTAGACGTGAAATTAGAATTGAAAAACCCTAATGGTATGATGATTTTATCATAAGATTATGATTTCTCTCTAGTATATGTTTGGGGGAATATGTTTCCTGTAAATATTTTCATTATTCCTTGGGATTAATTTATGTCATATTAGGTATGGATTGTCTTTCTCTATATAAATACCATATCAATTATCATGAAACGGAAGATATGTTTGATGTTTCAAACCGACCAATGATCTTTTATTAATGTGATGATAAGTATGAACTTCCTATAGAGATTACATCCATTGTATGGGTATTAATTCTCATTAATAAGGGATAATATCTCAAATGGGTGGTGGAAATTTTGTATCGATGATATGCCTATTGTTCATTAATTAGTGGATGTCATTCCAAAAGAGTTTTCTAGTTTTTCACCAAAACATGTTGTAGAGTTCTCTCATGGAACTCATAAATAGTTCAACACTAGTTTCATGGACTCTGTATATAATGTACCCAATTGAGTTGCAGGAATTGAAGAAGCTACTCCAAGAAAACCATTATAAGGGATTCATTCACCCAAGTGTGTCACCATGGTGGTCACTAGTTCATTTTTTGATGATGAAATATGGATTAATTCAACTCTGTATTGATTATGAGGAGTTGAAAAAGATCACAATAAAGCACAAGTATCATCTTCCCCATATTGATGATTTGTTTGATCGACTGTAAGGAGCTCAATACTTTTCCAATATTGACCTTCATTGTCAATATTTTCAATTATTGGTCAAGAAGTAGGATATACCCAAGACAAAATTAATTACAAGGTGTGGAAACTATGAATATATAGTTATGCCTTTTGGTCAAACTAATTTCTCATCTATCTTCATGTATTTGATGAATAGAGTTTTTAGAGAATACCTTGATCAGTTTGTTGTAGTATTAATATAAGATATTCTTATCAATTTAAAGAGTAAAAAAGATCATTAATACTAATTGAAAATTATGATAATGACCCCAAGGAAAGAAAAATATATGTAAAATTTATAAAGATTGAATTTTGGCTAAATAGAGTTTCATTTTTGGGTCACATAATCGCAAGAGATAATGGAGTAGTAGATCAATTAATGATGGAGGCAATTGAATATTGACCTACACCATCCCCGGTGACTAAGATCCACAATATTCTTGGTTTATCTAGATATTATCGATGGTTTTTGGAGATTTTCTCATGACTATTTGATCATATGACTATGTAATGTCATAAGGGTTCCATGTTCCTCTGTACAGATGAATGTGAGGAACATTTCATGGAATTAAAGAGAAGATTGGTCATCACGCATGTGCTAAAATTACACATTTGTGGTAGCACTAGCTGATAAGACACTTCACCGGCCATTCACAACACCTCGAAGGGTTCGACGATCCTGGTAGAAAGATTACTCCCCCTACCGAACCTCAGTTTCCCACACTGAGGGGAGACCGTTAAGAACATGTTGTCCCCTACCTCGAACTCCAAGGGTCTCCTCCTATGATCAGTGTATGACTTCTTCTGGTCCTTAGCCACCTTCATCCCCTCATGCACAGGCTGAAACTTCTCCATCGTGATCTGCCCCACCTATGGTCCAAGAATGATTGAATCCCCATCCTCTATTCAACACATAGGTTAACGACATGGTATTCCATAAATGGCTTCGAACGGACCCATAAAATGGTAGATTGATAGCTATTATTGTAGGAAAACTATACCAGTGGAAAATTTCACACCCATGATCCTCCAAAGTACAAAACACATTCCTGCAGCATGTCCTCCAATGCCTGGATGGTCCTCTCTATCTACCCATCCATCATAGGGTGGAAAGAAGTGTTGAGACATAGTTGGGTTCCAAAATCATGTTACAATCCTTTCCAGACTTTTGAGGTAAACCATGTATCCCATTCGTTGACTATAGAACTTATAACTCCATGAAACTTCCCCACCTCATCCACGTACCTCTGTGTTAAGGCATCGATCGCACTCAACTCCTTGATTTCCAGGAAGTGAGCGGATTTTATCACCCAGTATACCACCACCCAGATAGCATCACAACCTCCTTGAACCCTGGGTAGTCCCATGATAAAATCCATCGAGATGTTATCCCACTTTCACTTCGAGAAGTCTAAAAGATACAACAGACCACCTAAAACATGGCACTCATCCTTCACCAACTGGCATACGAGGAACTTTTCCACAAACTCTTTGATTACCAGCTTCACCCTGGGCCACCAGAACTGGCCTATCAAGCCCCGGTACATCTTGGAAACTCCAGGGTGTACTTCCAGGGGTGAGTTATGGAACTCACTGTGAACTCCCTTGTGCAACATTTCTTGGAAAAACAATTTTCTGTGGAAAATCATCTGATTCTAACCATCTTCTGACCATCCTTCAAGAGCATTGCCCTATAAAACATGATCACGCATTACATCAGCCTCTATGTCCCCCCACTGATACACCTCTACTTGATGTACCAAGGAATACTACACCATCATCTAAAATTGACATCCTCTACCGCTATCCACATTTTCATACAGGTTTAAGGAATCAAACTCCTCCATAACCTTCCAAGAACATGCGGACTCTTGAACCATATCCTTCAGAGACTTCATGCTCAGTGAATCAGCCACCACATTCACCTTTCTTGAGGTGTAGTAGATCTCAAAGTTGTAGTCCAGAATGAACTCCTTCCACCTCCATTGCTGCAAGTTCAGGTCACAGTAAGAGAAGATATACCTCATGCTCTTATGATCTGTGAAGACCACGAAGCATTCCCCAATGAGGTAATTCCTCCACAACATCAGTGCGAATACAACCAATGACAGCTCATGGTCTTGGGTGGAATAGTTATGTTTGTGAGGATGTAACTGCCTACACCCATAAGAGATCACTCCCCACTGATGCATATGTACATACCCTATGACCAGGACAGAAGCAACACGTAACACTAAAAATGTTTCCCCTTCTTCTAGAAAACTCAGTACTTGGGAACTGACCAGTTTCCCCTTCAGATAACCGAAAGCATCCCCGCATTTCTCAATCCATAAAAAATCCTGGTCTTTCTTGGTCAATGTTGTTGAAGGTGATGAAATTCGAGAGAAGGTGGTCACAACCCTCCAGTAGTAACATGATAGACCCAGGAAACTATGAACCCCTCCCACATTTTTTTTCTTCCCAAGAAACAACCACCTCGACCTTAGATGGGCCCACAGCTATTCCCTGTTGGGACACCACTTGTCCAACGAAGTGCACATCCCGTGTCCAGAACTTGCACTTGGAAAACATCTTGTAGAGATATTGCTATCATAGGACCTCTAAAACTATCCTCAGATGCTCGTGTGATCCTCTTCAGATCATGAGTAGATCAGAGTTTCATCAATAAACATGACTATGAACTTTTCCAGAAATTCCCAAAAGAAATAGTTCATGAGCCCCATGAACATTGTTGGTGCATTCATAATTCCGAATGGCATGACCACAAACTCCAAGTGACCATATAATCACCTGAAATCAGTCTTTGAGATGTCACCCCCCTTCACCATCAACTGGTGATATCATAACCGTAGTTCAATCTTATAGAAACAACTTTCTCCCTTCATATGGTCAATAAGGTTGTCAATCCTCGAGAGGGGGTAAAGGTTCTTGACAGTCACATGATTCATCCTTCAGTAGTCTATACACAGCCTGAGAGAACTTTCATCCTTCCTTGTGAAAAAATAATGTATCAACCCAAGGTGATGCACTTGGTCAAATAAAACTCTTATTTATCAGGTAATCAATCAGGATCTGCAACTCCTGTAAGTCAAAAGGCTCCATCCGATAGAGATACATCAAAATAGGATGGGAATCATGTTTCAATTCTATCTATAACTCAACATCATATTGAGGGGTTAAGGTCACCACATCTCCAAGGAACACTTATGGGAACTCACTAGAGATTTCCAAGACATCCACCATCTCTATATATACCGACTCCACTGATAGTTTAGCTAACAAGGAAAGAAGTGTCTCCACTCTCTGGTTACCCTCTTAGCAACCCTAATATCCAATCAAATTCATATGCAAGCCTCTCATATATGAAATAATGACCCTTATTTGGAAGTATTCGATAATGGAATACACAATGAACAGCCAGTTGATGCCTAAAATGACAACATTTGGCTGCATCTGTATCAAAAGAAGGTCCCCACTAGACTGATGTGGCCCCAACATCAATCTACCTCCCCAGAAAACATAAGACAAGTTGGTCTGACCTCTGACTGGTGTACTAAATACCAGGGGCATGGGAAGTCTCTCTGCATCTAGACCCAGAGCATGGCCTAGACTGGGTGAAAAAAAGGTGTGTGTAGCTCCTCAATCAAACAAGGCATTGGAAATATTACTAAACTAGTTGATCGTACCATGAACGACCATTGGCCCTTCTCGAACCGCTACCTATGTAGTATGAAACTACCCACACCTAGATCCCCTACCCCTCAGATATCAAATACCTCCCCAAAAATTCCCCAGTCAAGGTCCATAAGGAGGCCCTGAGGCCATCCTCCTCCTTCAACGTCTGCTCTCGGAGGACCGAGATTTCGTTGTCCCTACTGAGGCTACTAAAATGGCCTTGATGGAAACTGATTATGCTAAGGGGGGATATGTACTTTCAAACATCCATTATACTTAAATCAGTCTAGGAACTGATTTAGAAGGTGTCCATGGCTACCACAGATGAAGCATCTCAGTCATGGGCCCGTAGAGAAACGGTGAGGATCAACACATCAAAAATGGAACTGTTGGGGCCTCCTCCCCACCGACTAAAACCTGGAAGGCCCTGAGGGTGGAGGCCTATTGCTAACGTCCATCCCCATCGACAAGATCAACATGATCCTATCTCACGGAACACCTCTTATCATGTGCATCATCTCCGCCACTTCATCCTTATTTTGAATCTCCATGTACGTCAGTACATTGAAGAGAGTAACAACATACTGAAGAGAAGGTCGGAGTGCCTCCTCTAAATGTATCTCCCAAGACTCCACATCTAGACAATGGTCTGGGGAAAATAAAGCATATCCAAGAACATGATCCCCAATTCTCCCACTGACATTCTCCCCTATTGGAAGGTGCGTAGCTTCTACTTCTTCTCGGCCTTTATTATAGAAGAGAGGAATTCCACTCCGAACTTCCTATTGAAGTTAGCCCATGAAATATCAACTTCCCTCTTCTCCCTGAGGTAGAGTATCCACCCATGGAATGATTCTCCTCTCATCTAGCTGACTTCCAAAGGAACCCAATACTCAGCTAGATCCTGTAACAATAAGAAAAACTATCACCAACTCATCGAACCAGCTTTTTTTCTCCGTGTCTGAGACGCTACCCACATACTTCACGAGGGTCTTCTACTGAAAGGCATGAAGCATAGTCTTCCACTGGTCATCCTCTTCCTTTTGATCAATCCCCCACTGATCATCCAGATCATATTACCAGTCCTCAATCGCCCACACTACTCGTGGACGTCCTCTAAGTGCCATATCTCCAATGTAAACAAGGAATTCCTAAGCCCAAGTAGTGTAATATATTTCTTTTAAATTATTATTAAAATTTATATTTCTATAAATTATCATAAAACACAAGAAACTAATTCGTTCTGATCCATGTACCTTTCTGAGGGTCTATACCATGTAATCAGTGTATCCTCACTAGGTCGTTCGGTAGGTCTAGATTCTGTGAATCAAATCACTGGGGGGGGTAAAATCGCTTGTCCTAGCTGGTTTTCCCAAGCCTAGTTCATGCACCAATATTTCCTAACACTATTGAAATACCATCCCATAAATCCTCACTATGCCTAACCCCAATCTCCATCCAATCTCTCAACCACCGGCCTCTGATACCATTCATTCATGACCCGCCTTCACCAATATGAGGGAAGGGACAACAAAAAATCAGACCCTTCTTCAACTTGAAGGAGAGATAATGACACCTGAGTCATGATTTTAATAGGCCCTAGAGTGGTGATTAGAACCAAGGGTATAGAATCACACATAATATGGAAGGCATTACCCTTTTATTTAGTTGGATTAGGATATAATATGTGGAAAACCCCCAAAAAATCTTAAACAAATGGTAAATGTAAAGCCAAAAATCCATTCCCATATGCATGTCCAATGATAAACCCATACAGAGTTCAAGAAAATTACAAATGGAAGGTACCAAAAGAAAAGAAAATTGAAACCACAAATGTCCCAATGTTCGAGCTAGTAAGGCATCGCACAGTCCTCAAAGTCCTCCAGTAAACCTCAAAGTAGTTTTATATAGATAGGATGAGTATACATGTATACACAGTATGGAAAACCAAAAGCTCTAATGCACAAGTATAGAGGCATTCTAATGCCCCGTGAGAATGGAGAGGTAACCAAAACACCTAGAAATGAAACTATCAACCCAGCTTCACCAAGGCACACTCCACAAATAACGCAAGTCATGTAGATTAATAGTAATAGCACATCCATATTTGGGTACCCCGCATAGCTTTCCCACTGGTTATTGAAGACTTCCTACCCGTTAAACCTCCCCTGCCATTTTCATTATAGTCTGATTGCCTCCCCAACAACAACCTCATGGGCCACCACAACCACGTATCCCGCCCATAGACCCCGAGTCCACCACAAGAAATTATCCATACAGTAGAAAACTGGGACACCACAACCACAAATCCCACCAATAAACACCTAAGTCACCACAACCATACATAACCACTCTCACAGACACCAGGGCCAGAATAACTGCCGCCATTCCCAAAGACACTTGGGCCCCATCCTGAAGACACTAGGGAATAAACCAGCCATCACACACCTAGGCCAACCACTAAAATTTACACTTCCTGAAGAGTCATGGGCTATAATTGACCTCAGGTTGTCACATCTCTCTTGAAGAGTCTTGGGATACTCGGGAGAGGGAGTAGAAAAGGAGCTTACAACCAGACACTCATAGAAATGTTGAAAAAAACACACTACACTATAAAATGGAGGTGTTCGGCATGAAGTGCTCAACTTGGGTGGGGTTCCAATAAGAAAAACAAGAACTAATTTATACATATAGTTTAAGAAGCACTAATCCCAACCTAATGGTTCTAAATCCATCATATACACAAACACCCTCATTACAATTCATTCATGCACAAAATCACAACAACCACAACCAAAGAACCACCCATTATTATTATCATCTTCAAATGATTCCATTTAAATATTACTTCACTACTAGGCAACTAACAGGAATAGCCATAAGAGAAAACAACAACTAAAGGAAAACAACCAAGAAGCAATTTAAGCATTCACACCCGGTTATCTTATAAAGTAACAACAACAAAAGTGATATGTGAGATCCTTCCATGTACTAGAATCAAACCAAGCCCAAACATATGGGAATAGATCCACAAGAAAACTAAACAACAAGAGATCCCATCCACTCTACATCAACTCACAAGCATGAACCAGAACAATAAAAAATATTACCAGAACAGAGCAAGGATGTTTCTAGATTTGTCCACACTATTTGTTATGTTCCATTCTTCTGTTTAGTCAACTGGGATGATCGCACAAGGATTATTATTCATTGGGCATCCATTTTATCAACCAAATTTATGTGGTTATTCAGTTTCCATGTTACAACCATTCAGTCACATGTTTATACAGAGAAGCAGATGTTCATTAGTGCGCAAGAAAGAACCACCAATGGTCACGATTTTCAGTGGGAATAAGCCCATAATATTCACTACATATAAACAAATCTAAAATAGTACATCATCATCACCATCAATCACACCCCTTAATTTTTAAAGTCTTTTTATTATCTTTGTTAAGATTTTTTTTATCCACACCCCGACGAAACTTTATCATACCGACCCCGCATGAAACACAGTAATGATAGGTGAAGGAAAACCCTACCTGGATTATCAACGATCAAGGTTTTATCTTCATGCCAAGAACCGGGGATGTGAGACTTGTAGAGGAACAAATCCATGGGCTCAAAGACTGAGCAGGAAGGGCTCCAGCACGGGTGCATGATTCATCTCCACAATAAGTCTGTAGGGCATTCTTTAGAGAACTGAAAGAAATTATGAAGAGAGGATCTCAAATTAAGATAAAAAATCATAAAATAAGGGAGTCGATTTTGATGTTATTAAAATTTAGTTTATGGATCGACCATGAAGTTGGGCGGTTTCACATGTTAGGATTAATTGAGATTTAAAAATTCTCCTTGAAGATGGTGGAGATAATGGTTGTGAGTAAATATATTACCTTTAAATAGATAAAAACATGTAACTAGGTGAAACTTAAAAACATAAAAAAGGTGTGACACCGAGGAAAAATGGCCACACGTTCTGTTAACTCTAGGGTCTCTCAACTATTAGGGGTTTAATACATCTTTTATTGGATTTAAAAAGAATTTAAAATGGTATTAAAACACTTTTACATAAAAATATATGTTACTGGGGAAAAACAGGAAGGTCTTAGAAAAATAGGGACAGACTCACCGTTAGGTGGTCACCGTCACCCTGGCACAGTTTTTCTTGCATCGTCGCCCTAACACCATCTCCCTAGTACCATTCCCCAGGTAATATCACCCTGACACTATTTCCTTGTCACCATCTTCATGGCACCATCTCCCTAGCACCTTCGCCCTGGAACAGTCTCCCTGACATTGTTGCCCAGGCACCGTCTCTCAGGCATTGTCGCTCTAGCACCATTTCCTTGGAGCTATGGATGACCCCTTGGTTCCACCGACGCTCATTGGTGCCACCAATGTCAATCATTTCTAAAAATATCGATCGATGACACTGATGCTAATCAGTTCCACTGAGGACCTTTAGTGCCACCGACACCCTTCGGTGCCACTAATTCCCTTCGGTGCCACCGACGCTCATCGGTGCCACCGACACTCATTAGTTCCCCCATTCATCCAATCCTGAAATATAGAAAAATCATTAATGAGTCGCTGATGGTCCCTAGGACACTCCAAACACCATAATTTGTAAAATTAACGGATGAGGATGGTCTAGGAAATTACATAAACATAGGAAATACAAAAATTCCACATGCATTTTCAATAACTTCTAGTATTAAATGTCTATAATATTCAATGACAAAGAGGGAAAAAATGTAATATTTCAGAATAGTGTTGGGGGTGAGGTAAAGGGGGGAAATTAGGAATGCAATTTAACAAGCAATAAATATAAAAATTAAAAATATTATGAAAATCCCTAACTAACCAAGGAATATACCCTTGCATTGCTTATTTGGTGGTATGGAAAACATGAATATAATCTTTTAAATATTTCCTAATATTCATGAAGACTTTCCCAAAATTTGACCTCATTGTCATGAATCATCAAATTGATTATGGTTTTAAGATTTCTTTAAAATATAGGGAATACCCTAGGTCGTCTCTCAAAGAGAATTGGTGGTTTTATAGTGTGAATTTTTAATAAGAAGAACAAAAGAGGTCAGTGGTTTGAAAATAGTTTTAACAAAAATACATGATTTAAAGAGTTTTAAATTTGATAAATAAAGGTGGTGTTTTAGAATTATGAGACAAGGAGATAATTTCAATTTCACTATAAATCTTGGTGACTTCATCATTCTAAAAATAAACATGGTTTAATAGAACCCTTTGGTTGAGGGTTGTTGAGATCTCAACATTCCTCTGGCCTCTTAAAAAAATGCTCAAATAACCACCCCTTGACATAGTAATCATGTTTTCTAGGTTTGGTTATTGAACATATAAAATAAATGATACCAAATAATACTGAAATATTATGTATGTGTGAGATAAATAGTACTCTTTTCTTCTCTTATCAAAACAATACATGATTCCCACTTGAAATCTCAAACCAATCCGTGTTGAGATAAAAAGTGTTTCACTTGATTATATAAAAAGAAATGTATTCATGGGAGAATCTACTCAATATTAAACATATTTGAAAAATATATCACAAAAATTTATAAAAACTTTTAGAATAACAATTGTCAGAACTCCCTCTTATGTATGGGTAGCTTATTTGAAATGATCGTCCAACTTTTAACTATTCATCGAGAGGAGGAGGAGGCTCTGATTGAACTTTTCCTTCATCCTTGGTCCCCCTATGATGATAGGGGACTACTGAGCTTCTTGGATGTGTATATAACTCTTTGGGGTCTCTGAATTGGTATAGCTTTGATTTCTGGTCGAACATGAAAATGAGTTGCCCATGGTGCCTTTTTATAGCCAAAAGGGGACATTGTTTTTAGCACCATGTTTTTGAGGTACCACTTGTGTATTGGTTTTGGACTTGTATAAAGTAATATCACAACTTATAAAAAATATAATCGTTATTGGTAGGCCTATTTAATGTCTCCAGGTCAATGTTTGCAGTCATTTGACATATATATTGGGCGATATGGTCAAAATACCGATCACATCTTTGAATTCGGGAATATTTTGTCCCCTATATAGAATGGTACAGATTGCCCATCAAATGGACTAATTGGTCGTTAGTTCCTTGAGATGTGTTATTTTGAATGTTTTTTTTGGAGAGGAACCCAAATTTTTATCCAATTTAGCTACACGGAATTCTCTTAATGCTCAAAACAGTGGAGAGATGTCTATTGGATGCCATGCAGCTTGGACCATTTCCTTCTGGATCATCTCCAGGGCCTCCAAATCACCTCATCCTACAATGAATTCATCAAAAAAAGTAACATTTACCTTTTTACAAGTTATTAAAAAAAATTAATCAAACATTAAGTTCAATTTGTTATTATTTATATAATTTTCAAGAAAAAACATGTTTTTCACATTGGTGTAAGGGTCAAAATGAAATAGTGAATCGTGGTGCGATCATTCCTTTATCTAGGTTATGAAGATATGTATTATGTATGATGTTACTAGGAATGGATATAGTCATGAAGAATCTAGTGGGAGATAATATAGATCACTTATATACCAGTGTGTTTTTCATGTTTCCAAAGGCACTAATCTAATACTATCTTTGGGCGTCTAATTTTGTTAAGTATTTATTATTATGGAAAAATGATTAATGTATGAAAAGTGAGTGTCAATATAGATGGTATCCAAGTAATTGTTTAGTTATCCTTTGTAAAATAAAATAATAAAACATTAGTAAGATCCCTATAGATATTTATTTGTATATCTCAATGTTTTATCTAAGGATAATCTTTTGAAGACATAGATTAAATAATGGGTCATAATTTAGACATCATATAAGTTGTTTTCATGATTATGTGGTCCTCGCTATGAAAAATGTTTCTTACTCAATGTTTTTTATTTTTATTCAATGGCTGGAACAAGAAGGAACCACATTAATGGAAATTATGATGGACAATGAAATAATTTTACTCTTGATAAATCGAATGCAATGGGAGATGGAGTTAAAAATATAGTTTTTATGCTCACCCAAATTTCTCAAGCTATGAAACATGATAGAATTATAAATGAGCTAAGAAGGGAACAACATTCTGTTGAGTCCTTCATGAGGAATCATCTATTATCTTTCATCAGGTCTTCTGATCCACTTGTTTCTAAACAATGGATCAGTACCACAAAAAAGATATTTTCTAATCTAAATTTTTTCGAAAATTAAAAAGTCATTCGGTATTTTTACCAGTTAGAAGGTTAATCGGACCATTTGTGGACTACAATCATGAATATGAAGCTCTATGTAGATATTGAATCAATGGATTGGGATGAGTTCAAGAACATATTATTCAATAAGTAAATTTCTCATGTTCTTCATAAAAATATGAAAAAGGAGTTCCTTGAGTTGAAGTAAAAGAATGATGAATATGTAAGTGGCTATAAGGATTATTTTACAAGACTTTTGAGTTATGCTTCTTGAATTATCATCCAACCCAAAAGTAAGGTTGACCAGTTATTCAGTTGGTAAAATACAAGTCTTAGAATGGGTTTATCCATATGATACATTAGTATCTATGAAGATATTTTTTTATGAAAACAAGGATGATATGGAGTTTGGAATTACATATTAATCTCATATATTTAATTGGAAAAGGGAGATAGATTTCAAGGGAAAATCTAATATCTATTGAGAAAAGAATATGATACTTCTTCTATTCTCTAAGTGTCGAAATAATTATTGAGGAAATTGTCTACTATGGTATAATAAGTGATTTTTTTTCAAAGGGTAGGCCATCAAGAAATTTATTTCTGAATTGATGGGAAGAAGTTATAAAATGACTTGAATATAGGGAAATTTTCTAGTGTGAACATCCCACAATTCAGTGTTTCAAGTTTAAAAATTATGGGAATTATTCTAACCCATGCCAACACCTGAGGGTTGGAGAAGATGAACAGATTTAGAAACCTCTTAAGAAAACGGACTAGGAGAAATCTCATGAAATTGCTATTTTTGAGGATGGGTGTGGTATCGATGTGGTGAATGGTATACATACCATTCACTCGAGAACTGCTAATATCTTATTTAATCCTGAATCTATCCACTCATTAATATCTAATGAATTTTCTAAGGGTGTTAAGATTCCACACAAATGATTATACGTGCAATTATAATTGAAAACCCCTAATGGTATGATGATTTTATCTTAAGATTATGATTTGTCTCTAGTATATGTTTGGGGAATATGTTTCTTGTAAATCTTTTCATTCTTCCTCGGGTTGAATTTATGTCATCTTTGTTATGGATTGGATTTCTCTATATAAATACCACATCAATTATCATTAAAAGAGAGATATGTTTTATGTTTCAAACCGACCTATGATCTTTTATTAATGTGATGATAAATATGAACTTCTTATGGAGATTACATCCATTTTATGGTTATTAATTCTCATTCATAAGGGATAATATCTCAAATGGGTGGGGGAAATTGTATATCGTTGATATGCCTATTGTTCATTAATTATTGGATGTCATTCCAAAAGAGTTTTCTAGTTTTTCATCAAAACATGATGTACAGTTCTCAATGGAACTCATAAATAGTTCAACACCAATTTCATGGACTCTGTATAAAATGTACCTAATTGAGTTTCAGTAATTGAAGAATCTAGTCCAAGAAAACCATTATAAAGGATTCATTAACCCAAGTGTGTCACCATGGTGTTCACTAGTTCTTTTTGTGATGATGAAAGATGGATTAATGCAACTCTGTATTGATTATCAGGAGTTGAAAAAGATCACAATAAAGAACAAGTATCATCTTCCATGTATTGATGATTTGTTTGATCGGCTGTACGGAGCTCAGTACTTTTCCAAGATTGACCTTCATTGTCGATATTGTCAAATTTTTCTCAAGGAGTATATACCTAAGAAAAAATTAATTACAAGGTGTGGAAATTATGAATATAAATTTATGCCTTTTGGTCTTACTAATTTCTCTTCTATCTTCATGGATTTGATGAATAGAGTTTTTAGAGAATACCTTGATCATTTTTTTGTAGTATTAATAGAAAATATTCTTATCTATTTAAAGAGTAAGGAAGATCATAAATACTAATTGAAAATTATGATAATGAACCCAAGATAAGAAAACTGTATGTACAATTTATAAAGTTTGAATTTTGGATAAATAGAGTTTCATTTTTGGGTCACATAATCGCAAGAGATAGTAGAGTAGTAGAAAAATTAATGATGGAGGTAATTTAATATTGACCCACACTAACCACCATGACTGAGATCCACAATATTCTTGGTTTCACTGGATATTATCGATGGTTTGTGGAGATTTTCTCATGACTATCTGATCATATGACCATGTAATGTCATAAGGGTTCCAAGTTCCTCTGTACGGATGGATGTGAGGAACATTTCATGGAATTAAAGAGAAGATTGGTCATCACACATGTGCTAACATTACCCTTTAATATGGAACGTCTTCTAATATTTACTGATACTTCCATGAAAGGATTGGGATATGTCCTTATTCGAAATATTAAAGGAATAGGAAATATTATCTTTATCTTTTGAATGTCCAACCCTCCATTCAAGTAAATATTAAAGAGGTGTAGAAGGAAGACATAGATCTACGAAATAAAATTATAATGTTTTCAAATTTTATCCTTGATTAAAATGGAATTATAAGTTATAAGAACTGTGTATATGATTCATCCTTATAAGATTTAATGAACAATATATTAGAGGGAGCTAATATTTCATCATTTTATATTAATTTTAGAAGTATGATATTGTATACAGATTTGAAGACTAATTTTGTTTGGATTGCATGAGGAGATATATCACAGAGTTAGTAAGTTGATTCTTGGTATTCCTTCAAGTTAACACTGAAAGGAAAAAATATAAAGGTATTTGGAATAAATTTCCCATACCAAAATGGAAATGGGAGAACATCACTATATATTATGTAGTTAGACTCCCCAAAAACTCTAAAGGGTTTAATGTTATATGGGTGGTAGTTTATCACCTTACTATGTTAAAAAACTTCATTGCTATAAGAGAATACTTATACCTGGATTAAATTTCTAAGATATTCAATAAATAATGGGTAAGTGTCATGACCCGTCCTCATGGTCTGTGTCTTGACTACCCCAAGCCCGCCTTCCATAGGCCAGGGGCTGGTGACTAGCACCAAAGGCGAATTCCTGATAAAAGGGAAGGACTTTATTTTAAACCTGTAACACACACAGTCTGAACACAAGCAGTAGAAGTAGTAATCAATAATATAGAAAATAAAGATGAGTTGAAATTAAGTGGGCCAGTATACAAACACAAATGAACAACAAGTACCTGTACATGTAAAAAGGGAAAAAAAGCTTCTGGATCGTCCGCCCAGGAATCCTACCTGAAGGGTAGGAACAGATCTCGATAAACTCATCCCTGAGGTATGTCCTGTCTAGTCCAGCTCTGAGCAGCCTCCCGTCCGTCACCCTCATCCTCTATCACTATTGACCCTCATCTGCACTGAACACAACAAGGTGCGGGTGAAGCCCGTGTAGGGGTGAGTATAACAATACTCAGTAGGGGACCCCAAGGCCCCTGAAGGTCTCCAATAATACACTAAGGATAAACCATAGTAGTAAGATACAATAATTAAGTATCAACCATCCCTTATTAGTTATATTCCCATACATATACCTAAGTTACCAATCACAGTACGACTCCAACACTCGAGCCCAAGTACAACCCATTCCACAAAGGAAGTAAATTCAATAATCTGAAAGATAACAACTAAAAGTAAAGACTCATCTCACATAGGTACATAACTCAGGAATAGGGGTAGATATGATTAGGTGTAGATACTGAATCAACTCCTCTATCAAACCCACGTAGCATCCTGGAACAGTATCAGTGCTGTCGAACCCACGGAGGATCCCGGTACAGTAGTCATCACTGTCAAACCCACGGAGGATCCCGGTACAGAAGTCATCGCTATCAAACCCATAGAGGATCTCGGTATAGAATTCATCGATGTCAAACCCATGGAGGATCCTGGTACAGTATCATCACTGTCAAACCCATGGAGGATTCTATCATCTCAATCGCAGCCAGCCCTAAGGTTCCCGCACACAACACACTCGATTCCGGGAGGGTCCACTCCTCGAGCCAAGAGTTGATACATCAACTACCAAGAATTCTTGAGTTGATGTATGTTGTAGTTCTGTCTTATCATAAGGAACCCAATGTGACAGACAGCGCATCAATCAGATGCCCGGTCTATGAGTTATTGGCATTTTTGTTCCAGTGGCCCGGTTGGTTTTTAGGTTCAAACCAACCTGATCATACCCCAAATGCATCCAAACCTCAAGAGGGACATGCCAAAAGGTCTGTGATACTCTAGGCCTTCCGTCACTGCAGAAGGTTCGTCGTTCAGACACTCGTAGCCCAAAATACAAATGAAATGGTGATTTCAGGTTAAACGGGTCCGGACAGGGGTCCAACCCAGTCCGTGGGTCCGACCCGGTCTGATGGAGTGGCCCGGCCCAATGGTGGTCCAGCTAGATGGAGGACCGACCCTCTGGTCGTGAGGCCCGGCTCGGCTGGCTGTGTGTCCTGGCCCGGCTGGTCGTGTGGCCTGCCTCGGCTGGCCGTGTGGCCTGGCCCGGCAAGCCGCATGGCCAGGCCCAGCTGGTCGTCTGGCCCAGCCCGAATCGTCGTGTGGCCCGGCGGCTGGTCATGTGGCCTGGCTGGCTGGCTGTAGATGGCTGGCTGCATGGCTCGGTGGGCCATTCTGCGTGGCCCAGCTAGCCATGTCGTGGGGGGGGGGGGGGGTTCCTTACCCCCTGGCTTCCGAAGGAACCGGTGCCTGGCGCCGGTTCGGAGTGCTACGGGACCCTTCGGGTCCCGCCTTGTGTAGCGCCACTGGCAGCCGACTTAGCCAGCCACCCTCCTTTGACCGTTGTGTTCCCTCTCTGGTGTAGTGCGACGGCGACGCACCCCTTCATCACGGCCCGTCCTGGCCGCGATTCTACTCTGGCAGGGTGCGACGGCACCGCGCCCTTCCGGCTCCACCTAGCTGCAAATTTTCTTTGCGTGGTGTGACGGCATCGTGCCCTTCCGATGGTCCACCTCTTTCATCAATAAAATAAATAAGATCAACAAAAGGGGGAGGGATGGGCCGTGTTCGTGCAGACTGAGCCCTCCTCATTATGTTGTTAACAATCGACATCAAATAATCCGAGGTTTGAAGGACAAAGAACAAGAAAATAATTCAACTAAAACCCCTACCCCAATTCGATGCACGTTGATGAAGGCGTGGGAAAAGAATTTGAAGATGTCATCGTACGTTGTGCCCGTCACATGCCACCGATCCCGGGCTCGAGCGTCGTCCTCTTTCTTCGTCAGAGATGGTGCATTCTTCGTTGGAGAGGATGTCGTTCTCCCAGAATCTCCCAAGTCCTCTCTCAAAGTTCCCCCCCAAATGAAAGTTGCCAACCCACCAAAATAAAATAATAGGTTTTGTCTATTATTTTATTGTTGGAAAGAATTTTAAAAGATTTCAAAAAGATTAATTAATTGAGGCATTAATTAATCTTTAGGTGTGTTGGTACCATTATGGAGAAGTTCAAGAGTTTCCCCCATTTATGAGAAGCTCAAGGGGTTTAAAAGAGGGGTTAGAAGAGTTAAAGGGTTTGGGTGGGCCCCACCTAAAAACATCCTCCCATGGGAGGTTAGGGTGTGGTGGGCCCTACCACTAACCTCCACTTTGTGGTTTTAACCACCAATCATATAAAAACGAGTTACACTCATTTTTATTTAATTTCATTTAGAAACCCCAAAAATTTACTTCCATTCTCGTTAGAATGCAACTACAGTGAAGGTCTCTTTAAGTGAATATCGGTATTGCGAGTTCAACGGTGCCCTTAAATTTCAATTCCGATCACCGGTTTAAAATATATAAAATCCCTCTCATATGTTTATTGAACGTACCCGAACAAAACTTTAGAAATTGATTTCGGGAACACCATGCCTCAGAATCAATCGTCGTCAGAAACTGTGGACTCGTAAAATTCCCATGTATTTAAGAAAAAAAATTTCACATAATTTCTGGGTCATTAAATTCTCCCTACCTCAGGGCTTTACATCCCCGTAGGCTACAACTCTTACTAAGGAAACAAATGGTGGTACTGAGCACGCATTTGTGCCTCCCGTTCCCTTATACTCTCCTGAAAGTTCCCGTGATTCCAGCGAGCACGCACCAGAGGTATCGACTGTCCACACAGGACCCGCTCATGTCAATCCTCAATCTCCACTATAACCTCTGTGAAAGTCTCCCCATCATTGATATCCAGCTCCCCATGGTCGATGATGTGGGATGGGTCGTGCATGTATCTCCTCAACTGAGATACAAGGAAGACGTCGAGCACCCGGTGCAACTGAGGTGGAAGAGCCAGGCAGTAAGCCACCTCGCCTACTCTGCTGAGAACCTAGAAATGTCCAATTAATCGTGGAGACAACATGTTGCCTCAGCCAAATAGCCATATACCTCATCGAGGTGAGACCCGTAGAAAGACGTGGTCACCATCCTCAAACTCCAGTGGTCTCCGTCTCCTATCAGCATAAGAATTCTGCCTGCTCTGTGCAGTCTACATCCGATCCTAGATGATCTACACCTTCTCCTCCATAGCCTGCATCATCTCTGGTCCCATGAGTGCTGACTCCCCTAGGTCAGTCCAACACAGAGGCAATCTGCAAGGTCAATCGTAAAGTGCCTCTAATGTTTCCATCCAGATGGTGGAGTGGTAGATGTTGTTATAAAAAACTCTACAAATGGTAATTGATCCTCCCAGTTGTGACCAATGTCGAGGAAACATGCATGGAGCATGTCCTCAAGAGTCTGAATGGTCCTCTCAGTCTGACCATCCATCTGAGGATGGAAGGCGGTGCTTAAGTGAAACGGCATCCTGAAAGTCTCCCGCAACCCCTTCCATAGCCGGGAAGTGAAACGAGCATCTCGATCAGAGACGATTGTCAATGTCACACCATGAAGCCATATGATCTCCCATATGTAGAGGTTTCCCAGGCTCTCTACTAAACCCTGCTCTTTGATCAGTAGAAAAAGGGCCGACTTGGTGAGTCAGTCAACGATCACCCACATATAGTCGTGTCCTCTGGATGTACGTGGAATTCTAATCACGAAATCCATGGATATCCCAGCCCACTTCCACCCTGGGACCTCTAAGGGGTGAACTAATCCTGATATAACCTGGTGCTCCGCCTTCACTTGCTGGCAGGTGAGGCATCGTGAGACAAACTATGATGCTGCCTTCTTTATACCTGGCCCCCAGTGCTATTGTCGGAGGTCTTGATACATCTTTTTCACTTCTGGATTTACCGATAAAGGAGATGTGTGTAACTCCATTAACAATTCCTCCTGAAGTGCAACTGGTACCATGGTACATCCTCTGAAGAGAATGAAATGCTCCCCACCTACATAGAATCCAGAAGGTTCCTGCCCTGTGGATATCTGTGCACGTCGAGTCTCGCAGTCAACATCCCCACACTATGCCTCCCTGAATCTCTGAAGAAGTGGAGGTGTGATTGTAAGAGACTGCAGAAAGGATGCTCCATCCCGATCCATAAAGGATAATTGAAACGTGGCTAGCTACTCTGTCACATCTTCTAGCAGATGAATGCCTGATCTCTTACAGAGAGAATCTGCTACTATGTTACCCTTCCAAGGAGTATAGACTATCTCGAAGTCATAGTCTTGGAGGAACTCAAGCCATCACCACTGTCTCAGGTTCAGGTCCTTCTAGGAGAAGATATACCTGAGACTCTAGTTGTCAGAGTATACTGTAAAATGCTTTCCCATCAGATAGTTCCACCACATCTTCAAGGCGAAGACCACTGGTGCTAACTCCATGTCATGGGTAGCGTAGTTATGCTCATGATGTATTAGCTGACGAGAACCATAATCTATCACTTCTCACTCCTGCATCAGGATGCATCTGAACTCGGTCCCTGATGCATCGCAGTAAACTACATACCCAACGCCCTCGTCTAGAAGCCTCAAGATGGGGGCAGTAGTCAACCTTTGCCTCAGCTCCTGAAAGTTCTATTGGCATCTCTCTGATCACACGAAGGGTTTACCCTTCTTTTTCAATGCTGAAAGTGGTGCTAAAACTCTGGAGAAGTCTGGAACAAATCTCTGATAGTACCCAGCCAGTCCCAAAAAACTCTATACCTCTGTCACACTCCTGCGTGGCTCCCAAGAAAGTACTGCCTCGATCTTCACTGGATCCACTACAACTCCAACCTCTGAGAAAACATTTCCTAGAAAGTGTACCTCTCAGATCCAGAACTAGCACTTCGAGAGCTTACCATAAATCGGGTGCTCTCAGAGTGTGTCCAGTACTACTCACAAATAGTAGGTGTGCTCCTCCTCGGTATCTGAGTAGATGAGAATGTCATCAATGAAGACTACGACAAAGCGATTCATGTAAGGTTGGAAGATCCTGTTCATGAGACTCATGAACACTGTTGGATTGTTGGTTACACTGAAGGGCATAACCAATAACTCATAGTGGCCATACCGACACCTGAAGTCCGTCTTCTGCACATCCTCATCTCGAACTTTGAGCTGGTGATATCCTGACCTAAGGTCTATATTAGAGAACCATCGTGCTCCCTTGATCTGATCAAAGAGGTCTTAAATCCTTGAGAGTGGGTACTTGTTCTTCACGGTCACCTGGTTAAGGCGAAGGTAGTCGACACAAAGCCTCAAGCTCACATCCGCCTTCTTGGCGAACAGAATCGGGGCTGCCCTGGGAGAAACACTGGGCTGGATGAATCCCTTCCCCTGCAAGTCCTCCAGCTGTACATGTTGCTCATGAAGATCGGCATGAGCCATCTAATATGCTTGAGTAGATATCAGTGCCATCCTGTAGTAAAATTCAATGTAGAATTCCACCTCTTTGTGAGGAGGTAGTCCTAGAACATCGTCAAGGAAAACATCTGCATACTTATCCACCACAATAGGAAAACTCAGACTCCACACGTCAACCACTCCGAGGTTGAGACTAGCCAACTGATGTGTGATCGGCTGCCCCCTCCTCTGGGTAAGTCCATCATGTGCTGCAAAGGCTCCCTTCTTGCCAGTGATGGTAAACCTCATCCCATCCTCACAAACACACCGCACTTTCCACCTAATATAGTCAATTTGAGCATGAACTATGGATAACAATTCCATACTCAAGATGACGTCGTAAGGCCTCGACGCTGTTATGAGGATATCCCAGCCGAAGCTCTCTCCTCCTAGAGTAAACTCACACTGCCGAAACCAGTGTGTAGTTGTCATGTCTTCTCCCATAGGAGTCTCTATTTGTAAGGATTGATCCAACGGCTCCGTTGGAATCTCCGATCTCCGAACAAGGGTAGCAGAAATAAAAAAATGACTCGCACCTGTGTCTATAAGTACTTCAGCAAGGGTGGAGTAGACACAGATAGTACCTTGAATCATCTCAGGTGCACAGTGGCCATAGACCTCAACTGGATTGAGTTATGCCCTCCCCTGTCTGCTATCTCCCTGTTGTCGAGGTGGACCTCTTGTCAGTGGTGGTGGAAGGGCCTCGAAAGGTCCTCCGCCACTTGCTACTCAGCCAGCTCCTTTGCCTTTTCCACCTGCTCCCGACGGACCACCACGGTAGAACATCTACCTATGCCAGGGAGGTCCCTCTACCTTCTGCTACTCATCTGCATGGAGGGTCAGGTTTTCACGAGCCTTGTGACCCTACCCGCCGCATGCATAGCACTGCCTACTCCCCGTATGGATGGCTCTGTCTCATGGGCCCTGTATAACAGAAACTGTATCCTGGGGTCTCCCACCTGATGGTCTGGTCTTCTTGGACCTCTACGACATCTGTCTACTGCTGGATGCAGGATACTCCACTACGTGTCGCCCTGTGGTGGGTCTCGCTGCTGGTGTCTACTCAGCAAGAAAATTCTCCATAATAAGGGCTCACACTAGCAGCCTCATCTGCGTTAGGATGCTGAGGGAGATCATTAAAGCCCCGATATCATGCCTGAGTCCCTGCTCGAAGGTCCAGGACCTGAAGAATGGGTCCCATACCATATCCGTGGAGTAGCACGAGAGGTTAGTGAAACTCCCTGAGTACTGAGATGTTGTCTTGATACCCAGTTGTAGATGCAGTAACTCCTGTATCTGCATCGCATGAAGGGTGGATGGAACAAACTCTGGCTGGATGAGTCTCTCGATGTTTGCCTAGAGTAATGATGCCTCGTCATTCACCTGGAGCATCAGGCTTCACCACCTTCCTGTTGCTGCATGCAAGAGACTCGTGGCAAGGACCACCATGTGGTCGGCTGGTGTCCCTAGCAATATGAAAACTCTCATAACATCCTCCAGAAAATCCTCAGCTGCTGGTGGGTTCATCTCTCCCTGGAACTTGGGAGGCCTCTACGCTGGAACTCGTGCAACGCACTCAGACGGAGTGCACTCTCTGCTGCTGGAGCTGGTGGTATCGGTGGCCCAGCAGGGAGTGGTACCGCTGGTACCTCTACTGTGATGGGGCCCTACAACGAGGCCTCTTTGCTCGGTAGGTTACCATCTTGTATGAAACTCAGAACCCTAGTTGGTTGCATACGTGGGGCCATCCTGAAAAGAAACAGGTGAGCCATGATTAAGACAATATACCTGGTGAGCTGACACAAAGTAATCACGAAGAAAAATTTTCAAAGGAAACACACACTCAATCAGTGTTTTCATGCACTGATTTGGAAATCAGAAGTCAGAGTCCTAGTGTATGGATACGTCGGCCACCGCACCAACACTAGTTTCCCTAATATGATAACCAAACCCAAAACACTTAACACTATTGCTATTAAAAGAATCAGATTCCAAGTTATGTAGTAGAACCGACTCCTCTGATACCAATTTGTCACGACCCATCCTCGGGGCCCGTGCTGTTACTACCCCAATCCCACCTTCCATAGGCCTGGGGCTGGTGACTAGCACCAAAGGAAAATTCCCGATAAAAGGGAATGAATTTACTTTAAACCTATAACACACATACTCTGAACACAAGCAGTAGAAGCAGCAAGTACTAATATAGAAAATAAATATATGCATAAAGTAAGTGGGTCAGTATACAAACCCAACTGAACAACAAGTACAAGTACAAGTAAAAAAGGGAGAAAAAACTCATGGATCGTCCGCCCGATAATCCTACCTGAAGGGTAGGTCCATATCTCGATCAACTAGTTCCTGAGGTATGTCCCTTCTAGTCCATCTCTGAGCAGCCTCTTGTCCATCACCCTCAGTCTCAATCACTGTCGACCATCGTCTGCACAGAACACAACAAGGTGCGGGTGAAGCCCCTGTAGGGGTGAGTATAACAATGCTCAGTAGGGGACCCCGAGGCTCCCAAAGGTCTCCCAAAATCCACTAAGGATAAACCACAGTAGTAAGATACAATCACGAAGTATCAACCATCCCTACTTTGCTATATTCTCATACATATACCAAAGTTACCAATCACATTCCGGCTCCAACATTCGATCCCAAGCACAACCCATTCCATAAAGTAAGTAAAGTCAATCATCTCAAAGATAACAACTGAAAGACATGACTCAGCTCACACAGGTATACAACTCATGAAGAGGGGCATATACGATTAGGTGTAGCCATTGAATCAACTCCTCTGTTGAACCCCCGTAGGATCCTAGAATAGTATCAGCGTTGTCGAACCGAAGGAGGATCCCAGTATAGTAGTCATAACTATCAAACCCACAGAGGATCCCGGTATATAAGTCATTGCTATCAAACCCATGGAGGATACTGGTATAAAATTCTTCGCTGTCAAACCCACGGAGGATCCTGGTATAGTGTCATCGCTATCAAACCCATGGAGGATCCTATCATCTCAGTCGCAGCCAACCCTAAGGTTCCCGCACACATCACGCTCGATTCCGGGTGGGTCCGATCCTCGAGCTAAGAGTCGATACATAAAATAACATTAAGTATTGATTTTATGTATCATGTAGTTTTGTCTTGTCATAAGGAACCCAACGTGATAGACGACACGTCAATCGGACGCCCGGTCTATGATTTATTGGCATTTCTGTTCCAGGGACCCGGTTGTTTTTTAGGTTCAAACCAACCAGACCATACCCAAACTGCCTCCAAACCTCAATCGGGGTATTCCAAAAGATCATTCCTTCTCTAAGCCTTCTGTCGCCGCTGACGGTTCGTCGTTCGGACACCCGTATCCCAAAATACAGATGAAATGGTGATTTCGGATTAAACATACTCGTAGCCCAAAATACAGATGAAATGGTGATTTCGACTTAAATAGGTCCGGACAGGGGTCTGACCCAGTCCACTGGTCCGACCTAGTCCAATGGAGTGGCATGGCCGGATGGCGGTCCAGCCTGATGGCGGCCCTACCCGCTGACCGTGTGGCCCGCCCCGGCTGGCCGTGTGGCCTGGCCCGACTGGATGTGCGGCCACGCCGCACGACCCGACTAGCCACGCCCTGTGGGGGGGGGTGTCGTGCCCCCTAGATTCTAATGGAACAGGTGCCTAGCGCTGGTTCGGAGTGCCACTGGACCCTTAGGTTTCCTCCATGTGAAGCGCCGCTAGCACCCAGCTCAGCCGGCCGCCCTCTTTCGACCGTCGCGGACTTTGGTCACGGTCCCTCTCCGGTGCGGCACGACAGTGCTTCACCCCTTCGTTGAGGCCTGCCCAAGACGTAGTTCTGCACCTCCAGCGTCGTGCCTCTTCCGTCCACCATGGCCCTCCTGGCCACGGTTCTTCTCCAGCGTGGTGCGATGGCACCGCGCCCTTCTGGCTCTGTCACGGCCCGCCTAGCCGCAGATTTTCATTGTGTGGCGCAATGGTGTCGCGCCCTTCCGGTGGTCCACCTCCGTCGTCAATAAAATAAATAAGATCAACAAAAGGGGGAGGGTCGGGCCATGTTAATGCGGACTGATCCCTCCTCGTTACGTTGTTATCAATCAGCGTCAAATAATCTGAGGTTTGAATGATGAATAACAAGACAAGAATTCAACTCAAACCCCTACCTCGATTCGATGAACATTGAAGATAGTGTGGGAAAAGAATTTGAAGATGTCGTCGTACATTGTGCCCTTCACACGCCGCCGATCCTGGGCTCAATCATCGTCCTCATTATTCGTCGGAGATGGTGTGTTATTCATTTGATAGGTTGTTGTTCTCCTATAATCTCCCAAGTCCTCTCTCAAAGTTCCACCCCAAATAAAATTTCCAACCCAACAAAATAAAATAATAGGTTTTGTCTATTATTTTATTTTTTGCAAGAATTTTAAAATATTTCAAAATGATTAATTAATTGAGGCATTAATTAATCTTTAGGTGTGTTGGCACCATTATGGAGAAGTTTAAGAGTTTCCCCCATTTATGAAGAGCTCACGGGGTTTAAACGGGGATTAGAGGAGTTAAAGGGTTTGGTTGGGCCCCACCTAAAGACATCCTCCTAAGGGAGGCTAGGTTGTGGTGGGCCCTACCACTAACCTCCACTTGGTGGTTTTAACCACCAATCATATACAAATGAGTTACACTCATTTTTATTTAATTTTATTTTGAAACACAAATAATTAACTTCAATTCTCATTATAACGCAACTGCGGTGAAGGCCTCCTTAAGAGAATATCATCACCGCAAGTTCAACGGCACCCTCGGATATAAATTCCGAGCACTAGTTCAAATGATATAAAATCCCGATCGTAGGTTTACTGAACGTACCTGAACAAGAAATTGATTCTGGGAACACCAAGCCCCAGAATCAAGCGTCGTCAGAAACTGCAGACTCGTAAAATTCCCATGTATTTAAGAAAAAAAATTCCAAATAATTTCTGGGTCTTTACATTCTCCCCAACTCAGGGATTTACGTCCCCATAATCTACAACTCACACTATGGAAAAAAATGGCGGTATTGAGCATGCATCTGTGCCTCCTGCTCCCATGTGCTCTCCTAGAGGTTCCCGTGCTGCCAGCGAACGCGCACCAGATGTATCGACCATCCTCGCAAGACCCACTCCTATCAATCCCCAATCTCCACTGGAACCTCTGGGAAAGTCTCCTTGTCATCGATGTCCAGCTTCCCGTGGTTGATGATGTGGGATGGGTCGTGCACGTAACTCCTCAGTTGAGATACGTGGAAGACGTCGTGCACCCGGTGCAACTGAGGTGGAATGGCCAGGTAGTAAGCCACCTCACATACTCTGCTGAGGACCTGGAAAGGTCCAATTAATCATGGAGACAAATTTCTGCCTTGGAAAAATATCTGTAAACTTCATCGAGGTGAGACCCGTAGAAAGACGTGGTCACATCCTTGAACTCCGGTGGTCTCCGTCTCCTATCAGCATAGGACTTATGCCTGGTCTGTGCAGTCTTTATCCACTCCTAGAGGATCTGCACCTTCTTTTCCATAGCCTACACCATCTCTGGTCTCATGAGTGCTGACTCCCTTGGGTCAGTCCAGAACAGAGACGATCTACAAGGTCGGTCGTAAAGTGCCTTGAAATGTGTCATACCGATGGTGGAGTGGTAGTTGTTGTTATATACAAACTCTAAAAAGGGTAATTGATCCTCCAAGATACGACCAAAGTCGAGGACACATGCACAGATCATGTCCTCGAGTGTCTGAATGGTCCTCTCAGTCTGACCATCCGTCTGAGGATGGAAGGCGGTGCTTAAGTGAAGTTGCATCCTAAAAGCCTCATGCAACCCCTTCCCATAGCCAGGAAGTAAAACGAGCATCTCGATTGGATACGATCGTCAATGGCACACCAAGAAGCCGTACGATCTCCCGTATGTAGAGGCATCACAGGCTCTCTACCGAACCCTTCTCTCTGATTGGTAGAAAGTGGGCCAACATGGTGAGTCGGTCAACGATCACCCATATAGATTCATGTCCTCTAGATGTATATGGAAGTCCCGTCATGAAATCCATGGATATCCCATCCCACTTCCACCCTGGGACCTATAAGGGGTTAACTAATCCTACTGGAACCTGGTGCTTTACCTTCACTTGCTGACAAGTGAGGCATCATGAGACAAACTCTACTACTTCCTTCTTCATACCTAGCCACCAGTGCTATCGTCGGAGGTCCTCATACATCTTTTCCACTCCAAGATGTACTTCTAAAGGAGATGTGTGAAACTCCCTCAACAATTCCTTCTGGAGTGCAACTGGTACCATGGTACATCCTCTGAAGAAAATGACATGCACCACACCTACAGAAAATCCACCAGGTGCCTGCCCTATAGATATCTCTGCACGTTGAGTCTCACAGTCAACATCCCCATGTTGCGCCTCCCTGAATCTCTGAAAAAGTGGAGGTGTGACTATAAGAGACTGCAGAAAGGCTGCTCTATCCCAATCCACAAAGGATAACTGCAACGCGGCCAGCTGCTCTGTCACCTCTCCTAGCAGCTGAATGTATGATCTCCTACTGAGAGCATCTTCTACTACGTTACCCTTATCATGTGTATAGACTATCTCAAATTCATAGTCCTAGAGGAACTCAATCCAATGCCGCTGTCTTAGGTTCAGGTCCTTCTGGGAGAAGATATACCTAAGAATCTAGTGGTCAGAGTAGACACTAAATTGTTTGCCCGTCAGATAGTGCTTCCATATCTTCAAGGTGAAGACCTCTACTACTAACTCTAGTTCATGGGTAGCGTAGTTCTTCTTATGTTGCCTCAACTAAAAAGAACCATAAGCCATCACTGCTCGCTCTTTCATCAGGACACATCCGAGCCCGGTCCCTGATGCATCTCAATAAACTACATACACTATGCCCTCCTCTGGATGCCTCAAGATGGGGGGCACTAGTCAACCTCTGCATCAGCTCTTAAAATCTCTGCTGACATCTCTCTGACCACAAGAAGGGTTTCCCCTTCTTCGCAAATGCTAAAAGTGGTGCTACAACTCTGGAGAAGTCTGGTAAAAATCTCTGATAGTACCCCTCTAGTTCCAGAAAACTCTCTAACTCCGTCACACTCCTGGGTGGCTCCCAAGAAACTACTACCTCGATCTTCACTGGATCCACTGCAACTCTAGCCTCTGAGATGAAATTTCCTAGAATGTGTACCTCTCGGATCCAGAACAGGCACTTCGAGAGCTTACCATAAAGCTGGTGCTCTTGGAGTGTGTCCAGTACTACCCACAAATTGTAGGTGTGCTCCTCCTCGGTAGCTGAGTAGATCAGAATGTCATCGATGAAGACTACAAAAAAGGGATCGAGGTAAGGTTGGAAGATCCTTTTCCTAAGACTCACGAACACTTCTGGAGCGTTGGTTATGCGGAAGGGCATAACTAAGAATTTGTAGTGGCCATACCGACACCTTAAGGCCATCTTCTGCACATCCCCATCTCGAACTCTGAGCTGGTGATAGCCTGACCTAAGGTTTATCTTCGAGAACCATCATGCTCCGTTGAGATGATCAAAGAAGTCGTCAATATTTTGGAGTCGGTACTTGTTTTTCATGGTCACCTGGTTCAGGAGACGGTAGTCGACAGAAATCCTTAAGCTCTCATCTGCCTTCTTGGCGAACAGAATCGGGGCTGCCCAAGGAGAAACATTGGGCCAGATGCATCCCTTCCCCTGCAAGTCCTCCAGCTGTACCCGCAGCTCACAAATCTCAGAAGGAGCCATCCGATATGCTGGAATAGATATCAGTGCCATCCTAGGGTACAAGTCAATGTAGAAGTCCACCTCTCTATGAGGAGGTAGTCCTGGAAAATTGTTACGGAAAACATCTGCATACTGATCCACCACAACAGGAAAAGTCAGACTCCACACATCAACCGCTCCGAGGATGAGACTAGCCAACTGATGTGTGATCGGTTGCCCCTCCTCTGGGTAAGTCCATCCTGCACTGCAAAGGCTCCCTTCTCGCTGGTGAAGGTAAACCTCATCCCATCCTCATGGACACACCGCACTTTCTGCCTAATACAGTCAATCTGAGAATGAACTGTGGATAACCAGTCCATACCCATGATGACGTCGTAAGGCCTCGATGCCGCTACGAGGAGATCCCAGCCAAAGATCTCACCTCTTAGAGTCAGATCACACTGCCGGAACCAGTGCGTAATTGTCAAGTCTGCTCCCGTAGGAGTCTCTATTCGTAAGGATCAAGCCAACAGCTCCGTCGGAATCTCCAAGCTCTGAATGAGGGCTACGGCAATAAAAAAATGACTTGCACCTGTGTCTATACGTACTGCAACAAGGGTGGATAAGACATAGATAGTGTCTCGAATCATCTCAGGTGAACCATGGTTATAGGCCTTGACTGTCTGCAGCTGATCCCAACCTTGTCTTCTAGCTCCCTATGGTTGGGGTGGACCTCCTGGTGGTGGTGGTGGTAGGGCCTCGAAACGTCGTCCACCTCCTGCTGTTCGGCCAGCTCCTCTGCCTTGTCCACCTGCTCCTGACGGACCACCACAGTCGAACCTATACCTCTGCCTCGGAGGTCCCTCTACTACCTTCTACTCATCTGCATGGTGGGTCGGGTAGTCATGAGCCATGTGACCCTGCCCGCCGAATGCATAGCACTACCTACTCCTCATATGGCTGACTCTGTCTCGTGTGCCCCACTTAACCGAAGCTATATCCTAGGGTTTCCCACCTGATGGCTTGGTCCACTTGGACCTCTGCGACATCTGTCTACTACCGGCTGCAGAAGACTCCGCTACATGTCTCCCTATGGTGGGTCTCACTGCTGGTGTCTGCTGAGCAAGAAAATGCTCCATAAGAAGGGATTGCTCTAGCATCCTCGCCTGCATCGGGTTACTGAGGGAGATCATCGAAGCCGTGATCTCAGGCCCTAGTCCCTGCTCGAAGGTCCAGACCCTGAAGAATGGGTCTCGTACCATATCTGTGGAGTAGCAAGAGAGGTCAATGAACCTCACTGAGTACTAAGCTACCGTCATGCTACCCTATTATAGATGCAGTAACTCCAATATCATCACTACATGAAGGGTAGCTGGAAAAAACTCTGACCAGAAGAGACTCACAAAGTCTGCCCAGATTAATGATGCTTGTCATGCACCTAGAGCATCAGGCTCCACCAGCTGCATGCTGCTACATGCAGAAGACTCACGGAAAGGATCACGATGAGGTCGGTTTGTGTCCCTACCAATATGAAAACTCTCACAACAGCCTCCAGAAAATCCTCAGCTACCTGTGGGTCCATCTCTCCCCGGAACCTAGGTGGCCTCTAGCGTTGGAACTCATACAATGCACTCAGACGGCATTCACTCTTTGTTGCTAGAGCTGGTGGTATCGGTGGCCTAGCAGGTAGTGGTACCGCTGATACCTCTACTGTGATGGGGCCCTGCACTGAGGCCTCGTTGCTCAGTGGGATACCATCTGGTATGAAACTCAAAACCCTCTCTTGCTTCCTACGTGGGGCCATCCTGAAAAGAAACAGGTGAAGCAAGGTTAAGAAAATATAACTGTTGAGATGACACAAAGTAATCAGGAAGAAAACATTTCAAAGGAAATACACACACAATTAGTGTTCTCATGCACTGAGTTGGAAATCAAAAGTCAGAGTCCTAGTGTATGGATATGTCGGTCGCCGCAACAACACCGATTTCCCTAAAATGATAACCAAACCCAAAACACTTAACACTATTGTTGTTAAAAGAATCAGAGTCCAAGTTCTGCGCTAGAACTGACTCCTATGATACCAATTTGTCATGACACGTCCTCGGGGCATGTGTCGTGACCACCCCAAGCCCGCCTTCCATAGGCCAGGGGTTGGTGACTAGAACCAAAGGTGAATTCTTGATAAAAGTGAAGGAATTGCTTTTAAACCTGTAAAACACACTGTCTGAACACAAGCAGTATAAGTAGCTAGTAATATAGAAAAGAAAGATGTGATGAAAGTAAGTGGGCCAGTATACAAACCCAACTGAACAAAAAGTAAAAGTACAAGTAAAAAAGGGAAAAATAGCTCATGGATCATCCACCTGAGAATCCTACCTAAAGGGTAGGTACATATCTCGATCAACTTGTCCCTGAGGTATGTACCATCTAGTGCAGCTCCGAGAAGCCTCCCGTTCGTCACCCTCAGCCTCAATCACTACTGACCATCATCTGCATAGAACACAACAAGGTGTGGGCGAAGCCCGAGAAGGGGTGAGTATAACAATACTTAGTAGGGGACCCTGAGGCCCCCAAAGGTCTCCCAGAATCCACTAAGGAGAAACCATATTAGTAAGATACAATAACAAAGTATCAACCATCCCTACATAGGTATATGCCCATAAATGTACCTAAGATACCAATCACAGTCTAGCTCCAACACTCGAGCCCAAGCACAACCCATTCTGCAAAGGAAGTAAAGTCAATCATCTCAAAGATAACAACTGAAAGATAAGACTCAGCTCACATAGGTATACAACTCATGAAGATGGGTAGAGATGATTAGGTGTAGCCATTGAATCAACTCCTCTGTCGAACCCGTGTAGGATCTTGGAACAGTATCAGTGCTGTTGAACCCACGAAGGATCCCAGTACATTAGTCATCGCTTTCAAACCCAAAGAGGATCTCGGTACAGAAGTCATCACTGTCGAACCCACAGAGGATCCTGGTAGATAATTCTTCGGTGTCGAACCCACGGAGGATCCTGGTACAGTATCATCACTGTCAAACCCACGGAGGATCCTATTATCTCAGTCGCATCCAGCCCTAATGTTCCTGCACACAGTACACTCGATTCCAGGAGGGTCTACTCCTCGATCCAAGATTCGATACATCAGCTACCACGAAGTATTGAGTTGATGTATCCCGTAGTTCCATATTATCATAAGGAACCCAATGCGACAGACGGCGTGTCAATCGGACGCTCGGTCTGTGAGTTATTGGCATTTCCGTTCCAGGGGCCCGGTTGGTTTTCAGGTTTAAACCAACCCGAATGTACCCCAACTACATCCAAACCTCAAGCGGGGTATTCCAAAAGATAAGCCCTGCTCTAAGCCTTACTTATCTACTTATGGTTCATCGTTTAGACACCCATAGACCAAAATACGGATAAAATGGTGATTTGAGGTTAAACGGGTCTGGACAAGGGTCTGACCCGGTCCGATGGAGCGGCTTGGCCCAATTGCGGTCTGACCCAATGGAGGCCCGGCCCGCAGACCGTATGTCATGGCCCAGCTGGCCATGTGGCCTAGACTGGCTGGCCTTGTCGCTTGGCCCGAATGGTCGCAGGGCCAGGCCCGGCGGGCCGCGTGGCCTGGCCCGGCTGACTGTGGGGCCTGGCGGCGAGCCGAGGGGCCTGGCCGGCCGGCCGCAACTGGCTGGCTGGCCGCATGGCCCAGCTGTCCATGTCACGCGGCATGGAGAGCCACTCTCTAGGGGGGGGGGGGGTGCCACGCCCCCAGCTTCAGAAGGAATTGGCGCCTACCGCTGCTTCGGAGTGTCGCGGCAACCTTCGGGTCCCGCCTTGTGGAGCGCCGCCGGTGGCCGGCTCAGCCGACCACCCTCCTTTGACCGCTGCGAGCTTTGGCCGTGGTTCCTCTTTGGTGTGGCACGATGGCGCTGCACCCCTTCATCGCGGCCCACCCTGTCCACGGTTCCTCACCTCTAGCGTCGCGCCTCTTCCGTCCGCCGCGACCCTCCTTGCCGCGGTTCTTCTCCGGTGCGGTGCAACGGCATCGCGCCCTTCCGGCTCTAGCACGGCCCACCTGGACGCAGCTTTTCTTTGTGTCGCATGACAGAGCCGCACCATTCCGGTGGTCTTCCTCCATCGTCAATAAAATAAATAAGATCGACAAAAGGGGAAGGGTCGGTCCGTGTTCGTGCGGACCGAGCCCTCCTCGTTACGTTGTTAACAATCAACATCAAATAATCTGAGGTTTGAATGATGAAGAACAAGAAAAGAATTCAACTCAAACCCCTAACTCAATTTGATGAACGTTGAAGAAGGCACGGGAAAAGAATTCAAAGATGTCTTCGTACGTTGCGCCCGTCACGCGCCGCTGATCCTGGGCTCGAGCGTCGTCCTCGTTCTTCGTCAGAGATGGTGCGTTGTTGGTTGGAGAGGATGTCATTCTCCAAGAATCTCTCAAGTCCTCTCTAAAAGTTCCACCCCAAATGAATGTTTCCAACCCACAAAAATAAAATAATAGGTTTTTTCTATTATTTTATTATTGGCAATAATTTCAAAAGATTTCAAAAACATTAATTAATTGAGGCATTAATTAATCTTTAGGTGTGTTGGCACAATTATGGATAAGTTCAAGAGTTTCCCCCATTTATGGGGAGCTCAAGGGTTTTAAAAGGGGGGTTAAAGGATTTAATGGGTTCGGGTGGGCCCCACCAAAAAACATCCTCCTAGGGAGGTTAGGGTGTGGTGGGACCCACCACTAACCTCCACTTGCTGGTTTTAACCACCAATCAAATAAAAATGAGTTACACTCATTTTTATTTCATTTTATTAAGAAACCCCAAAAATTAACTTCCATTCTCGTTAGAATGAAACTGCGGTGAATGTCTCCTTAAGAGAATACCAGCGCTGCGAGTTCAACGGTGCCATCAAATTTCAATTCCGAGCACCGGTTCAAAAGTTATAAAATCTCACTCATACGTTTACTGAATGTACCCGAACAAAAATTCATAAATTGATTCTGGACACACCAGGCCTCAGAATCAAGCACCCTCAGAAACTATAGACTCGTAAAATTTCCATGTATTTAAGAAAAAAATTTCCACGGAATTTCTGTTCTTTACCGTAAGGTTTAATGGAATACCACATTATATTAAATCTCAATAGGAACTGAGGTTTACCTCAAATTTATGGTGAAGTCTTCCCCATGAAATTGATACAGAATTTAGTTCTATCATTACTTATCATCCTCAGATGGTTAGTTAGTCTAAAAGAACAATTCAAACCTTAGAGTATGTTTTTATATCTTGTAGTATGGATTTCAAAGGTGGTGGGGATCAATACCTTCCTCTAGTTGAGTTTTAATACACTAATAGCTTTCACTCAAGCATTTAGATGTCTCCATATAAATCCCTCTATGGAAATAAATTTATTTCTCCAACGTTCTAGTAAGAAGATGGATAAAGAAAGATATTCGGACTTGAGATCGCTAAATAGTAGGATGTGAAGGTTAGAACCATTAAGTAACATATCAAGGTAGCACAATGTCCATAAAAAATCCATACTAATAATTGATGGGGTGGTCTAGAATTTGATGTTTTTGAAAAGGTGGTTCTATGAATTTCTCCATAGAAGAAGGTTCTACAGTTCAAGAAGAAATATAAACTAAACCCTATGTATATAAGACCATTTTAGATTCTTAATTGTATCAGGAATGAATAATATCACATGGAACTTCCTCCAAATCTCACTCAAATACAAGATGTGTTTCAATAATATCTCTTAAGATATTGCATACCTGACCCTTCACTTGTACTAAACATAGAGGGCATACTACTGGAGTAGGATATTTTCTACGAGGAGAAAATAGTTGAAATTATTGATCATAAAGATAAAGTTATATTAAACATGACCACTCACCTACTCATGTTCTATAGAGAAACCATGAGTTAGAGGAATCTATGTGAGAACTGGAGGATATTATGAGGCATAATTATGCCCATTTTTTCATATCATAATGACAAATTTTGGGAGAGAGATTCATTTTAAGGGGGTATAATGAAACACCTTGAGTTTTTATTAACCTTTTT
Source organism: Viscum album (assembly GCA_963277665.1). Taxonomy (NCBI): domain Eukaryota; kingdom Viridiplantae; phylum Streptophyta; class Magnoliopsida; order Santalales; family Viscaceae; genus Viscum; species Viscum album. Next base: position 1,815,239,246 of record OY728140.1, on the reverse strand, counting down.
TTTAATAAATTAAATTTCCTTGATGTCTTATGTAATATAATATACCATGTTAATCTTGTGATACATGTAACATTGGCTTATCGTTCTTTTCATGTAAAACTATGTTTCTACTAAACATCATTTTATTATTATAACTTTTTAAAAAAGATAATTATAACCTTTCCCTTTGAATGGAAGGTATGAACAAGATTAACTGAATTATGATATTATGGTTTAAACATAATTCTTTGAAAATTTAATTATAAATGAATGTAAAACCATTTTGAAAAAAAATCTTTCTTTGAAAAATTATTTAAATGTGAAAAAGTGTGTTTTATACCAATAAATAAAAAAATCAATATTGTTAAACTATAATAACAATATATATTTATTATATTTAATATATTTTTTAACAATTATCGTATGTGTTTTATAGATATGATATAAGAACCAATTCAATTTTACACCAAACTGTATTTTTCTAAATAGGTAATTTTCCACCTTTTTATGGAGGGCTTGTTTTAAATTTAGTTTTTCACACTATCATAAATATTATTTGAAAAAATTCATTTATTATTTGAAATAAGGACATTGAAATTTACATTGGATTAAGTTTTTGTATTATTTTGTTAAGTTTCATGTTTGGAAAGATAATAAAAAATATTGAATTTTAATTGAAACAGATATTTCATAAAAATAATTGATGGTATTATATTATATATTTAAATTTTTTTAAAGTTTAATTAAATAAATTTTTTATCATTTACTCAAATTTAGGTCATCAGAATCACTTTCAAATTTAATTTGGATATAAAAACAATTCAATCTCTTGGACGTTTTAAATTTGAACACATGTTTTCTCATTTTTTCAATGGGAATAATTTGAAATTATTTTTAACCAATTATTGTTTTTAATTATGAAAAATGGATTCCATATTTGGAATCATATGTTCCAATTTTATTAATAATATATCTTTTATTGTTGGACAATATGAATAGTGACTTTTGTAATATTAATTACCACAATTAAGGATATAATCGGGAAATTAAGGGTACTAATATTATTATAAATATTATAACATTACCCTTAAACTTGATAAAATATTATTGGATGATGTTATTTTCACTCATATCACCTATGGATTCTAAATTCAATTATTTAATGGACACTTGTTCCTGAAATTGTTTTAGATGTGATTAAAATCAAAGAGTGAAAAATGCCACAATCATACTTTTAATAAGTTTAATACATTTAATATCGGAATTATTTGAAGATATGATAGAATATATATATTATTATTAAATTTAAAAAATTTATCTACATAATATAAATTTGATTTTAAATTTTTATTAAATAAGTAATTATCATAAATATTCAAAAATGATGATGTAGTAATTATTCAATTAATAAAACAATAAATTATATTATATTATTTATGTTAAAATAAAAATAAATTGACTTAATTAAGATTATACACTAATTTTATTGGTTAATACTACTCTGTAGGGGTGTATTAATGGAATATTTCAATTTTATATTACTGTATTGATTTTATTAAAGTCAAATTAATAAATAGTGTCAAAATTGACACTTATATTATTTTATTAAGATAATATTTCATTAAATTATTTAAAATGAATAAAAAAATTTTATAATAAAATGTTTTTATAATATGGTATAAAATAATATAAACCATTAATTTATGATTTAATTAACATCACATAAGTAAATATTAAAAACTTTTAATATAGAAAAATTTCTTAACTTAGTTAAAATAAAAATTGGTTAACTGAGGGTTAGTAAAAATGAAATGGTTAAAAACAAAACCAATACAAGAATAAATTATATTTTATGATTACATTAAAAACCTATATCATTTTAGCTTCTAATAAATTTCATTTTGTAGGAATATAGATTGAGCGTTAATTTAATATAAATTAATAGATTTGGAGATTCCTAAAGTGCCCCTCATATATATTATAAAAGGACACCTCCACCATCATCTCATGTCATAACATTGAGTCCTCTAGCTAAAATAAAATCTGATAAATTCTCTTCTAAACATCCATATCCACATTCTAGAATTTATATCATTCCAGATGGACCAATTCTATAGTTATTTAGAGGAGATATAAAGGATCCATTTCGAAGAAGCGATAATCACTCTAACAGATCACTCTCTTTTTCTACTCATCTATACCACCTCAAAATATATCATATATATCTGAACATAATGACTTTATCATATCCAATATTCTGAAATGATATTATGATTATTAACACACCATTATACATCCCATTTCCCATCAAATATAAAGTTAATGTATCGCTTGTATGTATGGGCAACTTAACATCTCCAATAAACAATAAAATCCATTTTCCATCACCATCTTTTATGAGTGGTAATTATGATGGTTTAAATGTTTATATAAGATATATTTGAAATAATTATAATTTTTTAATGATATTATCATATATAACTTCTTACCATCTAATCTTTCGGGAAATGATAATATCGCTCGTGCGTACGTATGGCTTACCATCTCCACAATTTGATGTGATTAATATTTCATATATATTTCACATGGAAAGTTATAATGATTAATGTTATGAACATATATGATATATATAACATAAAAATTATTCTTTCACAACAATAAATAATAGTCCTTTATTTATTTTTATATGACATGAAAATGAAAACAGTGTTCATGTCTGTGTACGGCCTACAGTCTCCATGAACGTTGTATTTTATTTTCTACCAATAACTTTTACTAATCACCAAGAATACATATATACTTAATATATATATATACATATACAGATATATATATATATCATTAGTATCATTATTTAGATGATAAAATCATGATATATGTAAGAGGTCCAAGTATAACAAGCCAAAATAGGTATGAAAAACAAGTTGGTTATTACCCAAAACATAACTTTAACATGGAATTTAAGAGAGAAATTTAAAGTCATAAGTAAATAATATATGGAATTATATATATGAATATGGTTATGTAATATATTTATAATAAAGTTATATTTATTATACATGAGGTTTGAATGAGAATGAAGAGATTAATGATATAGGGTAAGGCATTTTTGTCTCACATTTATTTCTATGGGACACATTAATTTCTTATACATGGTGTATATACTTCCCATGAATTTACTTTATGAGTCTTATCCAAATTATTATGGAATTTTCATATCAATATATTTTTTTCCTTTCTTGGGTCATATGATTCTACTGATTTTAGTGTGATTATTATTTATTCCACAATCTCATCAATATTTGGGGTTTTTTCATTTCAAGTATCTATTGGGGAATATTTATATGACATGTACATGAATTATAAAAATATTTTCCAAAATGTTTTTAATATTCGCATATGGATGATTAAAGTCATCTTGACCCATTTTTTACTTTTACTCAGGGTTTAAAAGGAATATTTTTTTCGTTTTCCAAATTATGTACTTTGTGACTTTTCCAGAAAAAGTAAAAACGAATTTTTTTTAACTTATACTAAATGGATGGAATTTTAGACCTTCATGACTCCTTACTGATTTTAATTTACCTTTGAAAGATTCTAATATTATTTTTAAATAATATTTTTTCTTTTAAAATTTTGTGTAATTTTAAGAAAAGAAAATTTTTTTAATATAGAAAGGATATTTTACTCAAGAATTGTTTTCATGTGATATCTCAATATTATTTTTCATCTAAGATAACATTATTTGATGTTAATTATTTTTTAATGGGGATATTATTAAATGATACTATTCTTATTCTTTATAATAATTTTTTGTATTTATGATTTAATGACATTTATGAAAAAAAAATATTTTCCATGGGTTATGTTCTAATTGAATGATGTTTATAATACACATTTAATTACATGGGTTTTCATATGATGAATGATTTCAGATCATTTGGAATTCGTATGTATGGTTTTAATTATGTGATTGGTGGGACCTATATATACCTCTAATTCATTGGGTAAATATTTGTAACACATTATATAACGGTGGGAATAAAGTCAGTGAGCTTGATCTACTATGAAAGATGGGGAAACCTGATCCCCCAAGGGAAGATGGGTAAACTCGATCCCTTATATGGAAAAGACTATGGCTGGGTATGATGGTGTGTACCTCCTAGTAGGTGTAGTCCTCATAAAGTTCCATGTTTTTTTTCAATGCACCATGTCTTATAGGGAATGCTATTACATGTTTATGTGTCTGCCACAAATTTCATGTATCATTCCATGTTATGATTTCATGGATTATGCCCTTGATTCCCTTATGATTCGTGTCATATGAAAATCCAATATTTATTCCATAACTCATGTATGTGACCTTTGATATACAGTGTATGATCTTTTATTTTCAAAATCATGTTCTTCTACCCTTTTTCTCATGATATTATTATATATGTCCCTTGTTTTCCGTTATTGGGATTATGAACACACCACATTTTATGTTTCCTTTTTCCAAGATTAGAAGATATGTATTATATATAATGTGTTTAAGAAGGGTGTTATTTATAAAGAATCTAGTGGTAGATAATATATCTCACTTATGTACCAATGTATTTGTTTCCATATTACCAAAGGGACTAAACTGATATGGTCTTTTGGCGTCTATTTGTGAAATATATTAATTATTCTGAAAAAATGATGAAATATTGATGTATGGAAAGTGAGGGTTGTAATATTTGAGAATTGGAACACTAGTAAAATCTTGAGAAGTAACTCTATAGCATGATTTCAAGACTCAGGACTTTGAGGTTCCAAAGCTGGAGCCTGAATAGGTATGGGTGCACGGGAATGTCCTAGAGAATGGATATCAAGCACAATAGCCTCAACCGTATTCTAGACCATGTGATAATTTTCTCATTATGGTTCATCAACAGATTCCTTTTGGATATTATTCATACATCTTCTCAGAGAAATTATGCTGCCCAATATCAGCAATCACAAAGATGACATATAAGGGTTACTCAAATCAATATTCAAACAAGAGAAACAGGGAAATTAATCCCATATAATAGATAATAAGATTTAGATTTCAAGATATCCAAATATAAAGAAGTTAAAAGATTATAAATAATCCTCAATATACCTTTCCCAAACCGACAATGGTGACATATGGCTCATTATGAGGATATCTGACCAGACACTCACTCACAACTACCTCTTAATTCATGACAACATTTCAAACTAAATTCTAAATCAATGGAATATTTTAAACCATCACCTTTATTATAATTTTTTCAAGAACATTCATGGATACCGTAGTACTCTAATACTTGATCTGGTACTAACATATCCCAAAGGGTATTATTTATCCCCTTGTGTTGGCTACTAGAACTTTTAATCAATAAAGATAAATCTGGGAAGGGTTTTTACATATAAACAATAGAAGAAATATATACATATTATTATAATAAAATAAAACATCGAAAGGAGAATGTATCATAATTCAAACATGGTATAACAAAACCTTACTTGTACATCACCAAAGTACCATAAGAAAAAGATAAACATCCCAAGTCCAAATATAAACAATACTCTAAACCCTAAATTGTCAATAACAAACACTACCTCTAAATATCACTTTCCCTTTTCTCAAACCTAGTAGAATAAATTCTAAAAACAGGTGAAGGAAAAGTTAGTGTGTGATATAAATGGATAGTAGGGTCTCCCCAAATGTTTCAGATAATATTCCATGATAAATAAACCAAATAATTCTTTTAGTTTCTGATAAAAAAAGCAAGGTAGTATAATTTCATTTCTAAATCAGAACATGTTTTTCATTTCAAATGGTGAAAACATATCAAATACTTGATTGAGTAACCATTTTATATAAAAATATTTATATAATTCACCCAGAATGAGTAAAATTATTTAAAAAACAAATATATATATATCAATGTAATCAAAAATAAGAAAACTAGTAATTTTTTAAAATTTAAAATAGTTCCATGAAATGGGATCCTCACCCAACTCATATCGCTGATCATGGAAATGTGAACACACATACCTTAGACACTATCCAAAGAGGACTCATCAATATCCCACTAGTGATAAGATCTTCCAAAATAGGTTTTTATTATGTTTATAAAGTTCAATTCCATTGCTTGGGAATTACCATCCTAGCATGTTTGTCCCAAATAAACCACTAACTACCCAGGCTCACATGTTCTCAAATAATCAATAATAATGAGGAAATTATTTTAAAAATGTTTATTATAAAATTGCCCAATTTCCAGTTACAATATGAAAACTTCCATTTAAAAACTAGAACATGGGTTTTTAAATGAATTTATGTATTTTTAAAGATAAAATAAATATTAGGTACTTATAAAATCAATATAACCAACTTTTTCTGAGAATCAATTTCTAAAATCAATTTCACAAATTCCACCAATTCCAAATCACACCAAAATTTCTGATTCCATTGGAATTGGGGGGTTTCCCCAAAAATATTATTCCAAATAAATTTTTGTTTCCCAATTCACATTGAATTTGGGTTTATTAATAAAGTGGATATTAATTTAAAATAAATCAATAAAATAAAGTGTTATTAACATGTAAAATCTAAACGAAACCAGTCACCTGTAACACAAAGATCACATATAATAACACCCGTAATGATATTTTTCAATAAAGAACATTAATAAAAAAAGATCAAGGAATCAAACATATGTTCCAGATCAAAAACAATTAAATCTATCAACCAAAATATGGACTAACAAACCCTGTGGAGGAAATAAATAGAGTGTGTGAGAGAATGAATGGGATAAGAACTCGTATCGGATGGGAATCAAACTACATTCTCCTAGAATTGATCTTCATAAAAATAGGATTATAAGAGCCAAAATGGGTTCATGTGGGATCCAAGCACTACTGGAAATAAGAGCATTTGTGACGGGTCAGTTGCGACGGGATCCCGTCGCAAAAGACTATTTGCGACGGGGGTCCGTCGCAAATGAGCCGTTACGGTAAATGGTGTCGCAACTAACACTATTTGTGACGGGTCCGTCGCTAAAAATGTTATTTGCGACGGTAATATGTCTCGTCGCAAATACTAATCGCTATATATATTAAAAACATTAAATAACACTTTTGCGACGGGCCCTTCGCAACTGTTATTTGTGACGGGCCACGAATATCGTCGCGAAATAGTTAAATTTTTTTTCAAAAAAAAGAAATAAGTATTTGTGACGGGCCCTTCGAAAATATGTTTAAAAAAATAAAAAAAATTAAATTATTAATAAAAAAAATTAATTAATATTATAATATTAATAATACAATTATAATTCATTCAAATATTATAACAAAAAAATCATTCAAATATTTAAAAAATTATAATTAAATTAAAATATTAAAAAAATTAAATATATATAAACAAAATTAATATTATAAAATATGAATAATATTATTAATCATATTAATATTGTAATATAAATAATATAATATTATATAAAAATAATAATATACTGAATTCATATTATTATAAATAATTAAAAAATTATAATTTTAATTAAAATTTTTGAAACTTTTTATGTATTAAAAATACTGAATATAATATTATTAAAATAATTAGAAAATAAAAATATGAAAATTATCAACATTTGCAAAAAGAAATATAAAAAAATAACAAAATACTAAGAGTAATATTATTATTAATTAAATAATCAAACATTAAAATAAATACCAATAATAAATAATAAAGTATTAAAAATAAATAGAAATTAAATAATACAATATTGACACCAGTATAAGAGAGACAGAAACTCTGAATAGAAAAAATGTCATATTTTAAATTTACAAACTTTATAACATCTAAACAATAACTAATATGAAGGAGGAGGGGAGGGGGGGTCTGCTGGTGGAGGAAACTCCATCCCTAAGGCATGAGTGAGTCGGAGCATGTACTCCATCTACTCCTGCTTCTGCTGCTGCCACCGACTCATCTGCTCCTCGTACACCTGCTGTTGTCGTCGGCGCTCCTCCTCATGTTGCTGCTACTGCCGACGCATCTCCTCCTGCTCTTTTTGGACACTCTCTATCAACTCAGTCTGAGATCGCAACTGATCCTCATACTGTGTAGTGGAAGAAGATGCACGAGCTCCTCTCGAGCTGGACGCCGACATCACAACACTGCCATAATAATCTCCGGGAATCAGTCGAGAGCCGATACCAACTACCCGGCCCTTCTCGGAGGCATATTGGGTCGCCTGCATCCATGCTGCCTCATCAAACTGATGGCCACTGGTCTGATCTGATGCCTCGGCCTGACCCTCAGGCAGGGTCTGTGACGTTGCGGTCTCATATGACTCATGTAGTTTCAATTTAAAATTAAAATTGTGAATATATTATATGCAGTTAATTTTTAAACTTAAAAACAAATAATACTGACCACGATGTGACGCTAGCGATCAACTCTGAGCTCCCCTGTAGCTGGATCACTATACAACTTCTAATATACGTCGTACTCTGTAATATCGGGGTGCTCGACAGCCTATATGAATATAAAATAAATTGTTAATATTTAAAGTTATATAAAAGTTATATTGACAATTATTGGCAATTATTGGTAAATATTGGTAAATATTGGTAATTATTGGAAAATATTGGCAATTATTGGCAATTATTGGTAAATATTGGTAAATATTGGTAATTATTTATAATTATTACTAATTATCACTAATTATTCTTAATTATTGTTAATTATTACTAATTATTGGTAATTATTGGTAATTATTTTTAATTATTGTTAAATATTATTAATTATTACTAATTATTACTAATTAATGTTACTTGTTACTAATTATTGTTAATTTTTTCTAATTATTACAATTTTTCTTGAATTATTCCAATTATTACAAATTATATGCATTAATTACTAATTATATTCATTAACTACAAACTACATTCATTAACTACAAATTACATTCATTAACTACTAGTTACATTCATTAACTAATAATTACATTCATTAACTACTAATTACATTCATTAATTTCTAATTACTATCTTTAATTAAAATTAAAGTTATTAATTACTAATTACAGTCACTTAATTATTAAATATTGTTAATTACTAATAATTAAATCTAAAAAATCAAATTTAATACCTTAATACAACATAATTATATCTAATATAAAATAATAAAAACTAATGTAAAAATATAAAACAAAAACATTAAATAAATATTAAATTAAAATTCAGAAAAAAAAACCTTAAACTGGTTTTCGAGCTTTTGATTTTTTGTACTTGTATGATCCCTGCAACCTCCTTGAAATCGACTTGCAAAACAAAATTCACTCAACATATATAAACTAGTAAAAAGTAGTTCAGATTCAGAAAACTTGTCAAGGCTGGCTGTATTTATAGGTTAGATTATTTGCGACGGGGTTTATTGCAACGGTATTCCCGTCGCAATTGGTATTATTTGCGATGGGACCATCGAAAATAACCCCGGACGCATTTATTATGGCCGGCAATAAAAGGGATTATTTGCGACGGGGCCCGTCGCAAATAACTCCTGTCGCCAGGATATTTGCGACTGGAATGAGATATCATAGCAAATATCTTTTACGCGATTTGGCGTGCATTCACGCCAAACCATTTGCGACGGGTGAGAATATCTCGTCGCAAATATCTCATTATTTGCGACGGGGCATAATCTCCGTCGCAAATACCCCAGCAATTGGGGTATTTGCGATGGGACATATTCCTGTCGCAAATAATCCGTCGCTAATACCAATTTTTCCCGTAGTGAAGGACCTCAAAAGTTGTCCAATCACAATTTAGGGTTGATATGAGGTTTATATTGTGGTTAGGAAATTTTTATAACAATTTTATGAAATAAAAAATTTGGCATGCATGGTTTGTAGGGTAAGGATTACTGATTAGTCAAACTATGCACCCTAACCAAGAACCCCTTAAAGAAGGTTCACCATTTCAACTAGGTGGGAACATTATTTTCTAAACTATGTGTCGGTCATGAAAACCCCCCTTTTTGGTTTTAATGGTTTACCCTAGGTGGGTGCACGGTTTGGGAAAACTGTGCACCAATAATCCACTATCAAATATCTCACAAAAAAATTCAAAATTTCACCTAAATGACCCCTAAATAGAACCTAAAAAAAGTCATGATCAAAATAAGGGTTATAGAGTACCTTAAAAGAGTAACAAGATGTTACATATCAAGAGAAAAAGATTGATCTTTAAATACCAATTCACCCTCTGATTCTATACAAGTGTAAGGAGGAGGATGAATCTCTCTTGGAATCTTCTTTTCAAGAATGGATATTAATCCATTATGAGCAAGAATATATATCCTATGGGATTGATAAAAATGATACAGTCTTGTTCGAAGACATTACCATCATGAGGAATTATACTGATGTATTCCCTAAAGATTTTACTGGTCTTCCTCTTGATCAAGAGGTTGAGATCACAATGAAATTTATACCTTGATCTCTAACCATATCCAAGAATCCTCATATAATGAACATAATTGAGTTGGAAGAATTGAAGAAATATTTACAAGAGAATCTAGAAAATGGTTTTACATGCTTGAGTTCTTCACCATAGGGTATGCTGGTCCTCTTTTTCAAGAAGAAATATGGGTCAATGAACCTCTTCAATAAATATCGTTAAATCAAAAAAATCACAATAGATAAAAAATACCAACTCCCATAGAGATGAATTGTTAAATCAACTACCTAGATCCCACTATTTCTTTATAGTTGATCTTCAGTTAGGATATCATCAGTTAAGAGTGAATAGGGAGGATATTCCCAACACTTCCTTTCAAACAAGTTATGGACACTATGTGTTCATAATGATGAATTTATGACTCAATAATTCTATATAAATCTTTATGGACTTAATAAATATAGTATTTATATATTACCATTGAAATTCTAGGTAGTATTTATAGATGATGTTATGATTTAACCCTAAAATCAAATAGGAACATGAAGATTATTTGAATATTGTGCTAAATGATTTATGAAATGAGAATCTATATGAAAAATAAAATAAATGTAATTTCTAGATAATGTAAGTATCATTTATGGGGAATATTATCACTAGTAAAGGGATATATATGAACCCTTATAAGATAATGGAAATTGAGTATTGTCCTAGACTAGTATCTCTGATAGAGTTATGTAGTTTCCTTGCATTATTTGGCTATTACTAATGATTTCTGGAAAAACATTTTACAATTTTCAAACTCCACAGAAAAGATAAAATGTGTCACAACCCCCTCCATAAAAATATACCCCTCATGAGAAGAAAATGAAGAAAGGTATATAATTACCCCTGAGTCTCACCTCCATTAGTCCACAGGTTAGACACTAGCACCAAGGGTATACTAATCTCACAAAATTGAAGGCAAACCCCTTCAATAGGAAACAATATCATGATATAAGATGAATCACCCACTATTAAACTCTATGATTTAATATAAAATAAAACCAAAATCCATCCCATGTGCATGGGAAAAAGAAATAGAACTGATAAAAAACAAATCCTCCAAGGTAAGTACCAAAAGTAAAGCTAAGTAGTGACATGGTAACTATCAAGAGACAAGCTAGTAAGGTATAGCACGGTCCACGAAATCATCATGGAAACCTAAAATAAGTTTTATATATTTATATGGTGAGAATATAGGTATACTCAGTAGGAAATCCAAAGTCTCTCATGCACATGTGGAATAAGAATAATAATGACCCAATGCGAAAATAGAAGAACGAAATAGAACCTAAGTCATATACTAACCATCCTAACCTCACCAAGACATACTCACCAAATAACGCAATTCATGTAATGTAATATAATTCACATCGATGATAGGGTACCCCCATACTAATTTCCTCTAGTTATCCACTCTTGCCTAATGGAAAATGTTTTGGTGTCCCACTTCCCCTGAATATACCGTATCACATCCCACCCTACAGAAACCTGGCCTACAACTAAATCTCATCCCATCACCCAATCCCTGATCCACATCACATCCCACCTGTAGACACCTGGTCAACAAACACACCTCTTCCTATAACCTAGGCCATGATCCACATCATATATCATCATAAAAACACATAGGAAAGAACAACACATTTCATCTTGAAAACAATTGGGAAAGAAAAACCTTCCCACACATACCTTGTCCTCTCAAACCAAAACCTGCTCAAAGAATATTAGGCTACCACTGCCTGGAAGAGGGAGCAGGGAAGAGAAGGTGGCCATCCATCCATCCTCTCATTGGGATTTTTTGGGAAGACACCCCCTATGACAATGGGAGTGATTGGAATATAGTTCTCAACTAGGGTGGGGTGCGTATTAAAAAACACAAGGAAAATAATATTATATACATATAATCTTCCAAAAACTCACACAGACCTATGGATTTTCAAAAAACATCCAAATCACAACAATTTCATCTTTTCTACAACCATTACATATATAACACTGCACAATAAGACTCAAACATTGTTCTTATTTCCATCAAATTTAATTAACCATTACCATTATATTAACCACCCCAACACATTCCACTACATCTTTCTTAATGAAATATTTATTCATTTATCCCATTAATATCCAGGAAACTACCTTGCACAATACACAACAAGAAATACGGAAAATGTCACACATGGAGAAAATCTTAATGAATTACCCATACCAGCCATCTCCATACTTATTCTAATTCATCCCTCCCAATCCATCCATGCACCACCACATTCATAAAAACAACACCACATAACCTGATCACAACCCTACTGCAAAAAAACTCCACCCCAATCTCATAATCAATCAATCTCTCAACCTAAGATTCCCTCACAAAACCCAAGCCATTCCACAGCACAAAACCATTCCTACAACCATACCACAACACAAACTTGAACAACCCCCAAAACACATAATATCACCAGATGTACTGAATAAAATAAAAAGTTCATATTTAACAAGGCATCCCTTATTTAAATTTCATGTGTTTATTTAGGGGTTATCACTGAAAAATGATAATCGGGATTTCATTCATTTTCTGAATATACGTGATTGACTAGTTTCCATTATGGGTGATACCAGAAAAACTACAACCAAAGAAGAAAACAAAATAGATGTAGTTAGTGAAAACAAAACCACCAATGACTATCTTTTTCAATAGGGTGTTCACACCATGAAATCACAACATCACAATCCAAATCAAGGTTGTAAAATATGCAGACAGACCCCACTTGCCCCTCAATTTCAATTATCCAACTAATTATCTTAAATTATTTTGGAAAAACCATGATTTATAGGTAATAAAAAGTAAAACCCCTTTGGAATGATACACAAATAATGATAAATAAGGGGATCCTTACTTCGAAGAATCTTTTAGACTCATCCATGCACCACAGAGTGAAGAAGAATTCCTCCAAGCTATAACTGCACTACTAGAATAGTGTATCAACCTATTTCAAACCATAAGATTATCAATACACTACAAAAACATAAAACTCAAGACAAACCATATCATGGTAGTGAATCCTGTGGGAAGAACAAGAGTAAAATGATGAGGAAGGGGAGAAAACTCACCATGGATTGACCATAGATCGTTGAAGGAAAATTACAAAAATCAACAGATCAAAGATGGAGGAAGAGGTGTCTAAGAACACTCTGACATCCCGATTCTTGATGTCTCCCAGAGACACCCTGTACCCAGTTGGTCACATGGCCTCAATTTCATTTCCCCAAATGAAAGAGACTGTCGACTAGCAGCGAGGGCCTTGGGTGTGATTGTAGGGAAACTATACCCTCATTGGTAGAGGAATAGAGTGGATGTAAAAAACAAAGTAATAGAGGAAGAAATAATATTACTATAAAAAAATAAACAGTGGAAGGCTGAAGAAATAAACTATAGGAACACATATATAATGATTCATGATACATATATATAGGAAAGTATCCAAACAAGTCACAATGCTAAAATATAGTACCAAACCAAATTACAAGAAAACAATAAACAGCTCCACGGCGTCGCAAGCCACAACATGGACCCATGCTCTCCAACTCCAAAGAAATCAAGGACCTGTAGTAGAAGGGTACTAGCCCTTATTAATACCAGCAACAATATAATCTGTTTGGGCCCAAAAGCATGGCCCAAATAGGGTGTGAGACTAAATCCCAGTAGGAAACCACCAACATATTTGTTCCTAACAGTGAGTGAATATAAATGGAAGGAAAAAAAAGAAGCAGTAAACAAGGAAGTAATCAATAGTAAACATTCCATTAGTTTAAAAGAATTCAATACCACATAACAAGTAACTAGATAATCACAAACAAGTAACCCTCTGGGATGTACTCACAGCCAATCACCTATAGTCTGACCTAGAAAACACAAGCAACCCTCTGGGAAGCACACACAGTCTCACCCCTCTAGTTCAAAATTTTTAAAGATTCTCTATGGAAGCACTCATCATCAATTGTCCCTATAATCAGTCTGATCAATGACTCTCTAAGGAATCACACATCATCTATTCCCCCTATGGACTTTTAACGGTAACCTATAGGCACTCTGATGAAGCACTCAACGTCAAATCCTCGAGTGGCCTCATAATGTAACAATAGACACTATGAGGGAGCACTAAACCTCTATCCCCCAAAGGTTTCACAACATGATAAAAATTATAGACACTCTAGAGAATCCCTTATGTTCATTCTTCTTATGGTCTACTACACCAGGTTCTCACAGCACCATGTAATTCAAATGTGCATATCGATGAAAAGCGGACAAAGTAAACCTCAAAAACTACTTGGATAAAAAGTCTAAGGAATAAAATCATGTTAGATAAACAATCACTCCATCCTAATATTTCTAGGCATTGGAATCAAACAGCAGACTAACAGGCAAACTAGGCCAAATTGTCAAAACAAGCAAACATGGGGAAAAACTCAATAGCATGGCAATGTAAACCCTATTATAAACAAATAACCTCTATCCAAACAAACTAGGGAATAACAGGGAAACAATAGGGCTAAAACCATAAACTCGTAATACCCCATTCATGGGTATTGGCACTTTTGCACATAAAACTCAAAGACTATCTCCAGAAAGGCACAAACCACCTACCTCAGTGTTGTAGGATCGTTATACATGAACCCCAAGCCTTGAATCACCTAATAACACCATATATCTAAAAAAATTCCAAAAACACTCAACTGAATATAAATTATGAAAGAGGAGTAATTAGGAAACGAATATCTAGGAGAAGGAAGAGCTTACCGAGGCGATCCTAACTCAATCTAAGGCGGTCGATTTTGAGAATGGGTGCTCGATTGGGGGCTCAGAGAAGCTCTACTGATGTATGGTCTCTCTGGGTCGAACCAAAACTAGAAGGAGACGGTTTTTTCCTTCAGATAGGACCCTAATAAGTTTAATGAAAAAAAGTACAAGGCGTTTACTTCCAAAGTACATGGCGTGTACATGCCTTAACCAGCCCCCGGATTAGGTGGTCTCCAGGTCACCACACATGGTTGTGTGCATGGCTTTGAGATGGCCAGCACCCGACTACCTTTGGTAACCAAGTACAAGGAGTGTAGTCATAAAGTACATGGTGTTTACCTAAGTAATTTCCAAAAAAATGTCTTTTTCTCAAAAAATGACCAAAAAAAATACCTGAAAATAATATCCGATTTCTTCCAAACTTCCCCCTTTAAAGAAATTTGTCCCTGAATTTCCCTAAAAGGCATCGTAGAAGAGGAATCCTTGAAAAACTCTAGCAACTACAATCGTACATCATTATTACTCTCCCAAGCCTCATCTTGTACTCGCCTGTGCTACAATAGCACTCGTACCAAAGGAACAGACCATCCATAGAGCACCTTTGTGCTGCGATCAACAATCCAGATTGGATTCTCCTCAAACGAGGCATCCACCTCTAAATCAACCTATTTGGTTTGAAGAACATGATATGTGTCTGAGAAGTAACGTCAAAGCTGAAAAACATGAAAGACATTGTGTATGGCCCAGTACCTATGAGGTAACTACAGCTAACAAGCAATCGGCCTGACTCTCTCAAAAACCTCAAACGGCCTGATGCACTTCGGTGAAAGCTTACACTGTCTCCTAATACTCTTGTGTCCCAACCTCGGTGTGACATGTAGGAAAACCTGATCCCCAACCTCAATCTCTAGAGGTCATCTCCGATGATCAGCATAAGACTTCAATCAGGACTATACAGTAGACATCCTCCTCGGAATCAACTCTATCTTCTCTGTGGTCTCTTTTACAAGATGAGGTCCCTTCATAGCTATCTCTCTTGCCTCTAGCCAACATAAGGGCGATCGGCATGGCCTATCGTACAAAGATTCATAAGGTGTTATGTAAATAGTTTTTCTGAAAACTATTATTGTAGGAAGAAACCAAAACAGGGATGTGCTTCTCCCAAGAACCTCCAAAATTAAGGATGATTTCTTGCATCATATCCTCAAGCACTTGAATCATATGCTCGGACTGGCCATATGTCTGAGGGTGGTAAGTTGTACTCAAAAGTAGATGTATACCAAAATCCTTTTGTAGCCCCTTCCGTACCTGAGATGTAAAATGGTCATCCCAGTCTAAAACAATGGAGTGTGGAACTCCATGTAAACGTACAATATCACAGATGTAAAACCATCCCATCTCATCAACACTTAAGGTCCCCTTGATCGGCACGAAATGAGAAACCATTCTGAGTCTGTCAATGACAACCCAAACAGCATCATTCCCTCTAGGAGACCTTGGTAAACTTGTCACGAAATCCATTGCTAAATCATTCCACTTCCACTCAGAAAATCAGTAACTACTTCCAAAGACCTGCGGGTCACTGATGCTCTGCCTTAACCTTCTGACAAGGGGAACACATCATGACGAACCCAACAACATCTTTTTTCATACATGGCCACCAATAATGACAGTGTACATCACGATACATCCTGGTGGCACTAGGATGAACTGCCCAAAATGAGGAATGAAATTCCCACATCAAATCCTCATGTATGTCAGTTGACACCCATACGCACCCTTAGAAACACAATATCTCATCCTCGGATATGGTTTATCTAGGAGTATGGTCATCTCTTGAAACACCATCCCATTGGAAAAGGCCTTCAGAAGCTGATAGCTACCACATTCGCACTCGATCATGCAAAGTAGAGGTGACAACTACAGAAGATAGAAATGCTTGCCCTGGACTATCGTGCACCTCCAAATGCATCTCAGAAAGTAGATCCATAAGCTTCCACTCCCTACTGGCCTCCTGAACTGCCTGTATTTGAGTTCTACTTCTCAACGCATCAGCCACAACATTGTCTTTGCCTGGTATATAGGCAATCTCAAAGTCAAAGGACTGAAGGTACTCAACCCACCTTCGTTGTCTCAAATTCAGGTCACGCTGGGTGAAGATATAATTGAAACTTTTTTGGTTCATGAAAACCGCAAAATACTCTCCCATAAGATAATGTCTTCAATAGAATAAGGCATGAACAACTGCTGCCAACTCAAGATCCTTCATCGGGTAATTCCTCTCATGTATACTTAACTATCGAGACCCATACGCAATAACCCCTTCTCCCAGCATAAGCACTTCTCTCAGCCTGATACCTAAAGTATCACAATAAACAGTGTAGCTCTAGCCCAACATTGGAAATACTAGTATCAGTGCGGATGTCAACCTCAATTTCAGCTCCTAAAAGGATGATTCACAAGAATCCGACCACATGTACTTTGCACCCTTCTTAGTCAGGCCCGTCAGTATCCCTGCTAAGTGTGAGAAAACCTATATGAAATGCCTGTAGTATCCAGACAGCCCTATAAAACTTTGTACCTCAAAGACGTTCTTTAGATGCTCCTAGAAACAACTGCTCTAACTTTCTCTTGGTCTACTGATACTCCTATCTCTGAGATAACATGACCCCATGAACTTAATCTGGTCCATCCAAAAGTGTAATTTTGAGAGCTTATCATATAACAGATGCTCTATCAATGTACTCATAACAATATCAAGATTGGTGGCATGGTCATTCCGAGTGTGAGAGTACACTAAGATATCATCTACGAAGACGACCACGAAAGAATACAATCATGGATGGGACACTTGGTTCATCAGTGCCATGAAGACTGTAGGCGCATTCGGGAGACCGAACAGCATAACCATAAACTCGTATAGACCATACCTTCTTCGAAAGGCTGTAAGAGGTATATCATACGGATTAACATGAAACTGATGATAACCGGATCTCAAGTCAATCATCAAGAACCCCCAGGCTCCTCTAATTTGATCAAAGAGACCATCAATCTTCAACAAGGGATATTGTTAATTTATCATCAACTGGTTCATCTTCTGATAATCCACGCAAATCTAAAGGGTAACGTCCACCTTCTTTGCAAAACGGATAGGCAGACCCTAAGGAGAAGTATTGGGTAAGATGAATCCCTTTGCCTGCAACTCCTCTAATGGCTTCTTAAGCTCCTATAACTCTGGTGTAGCCATCCTATAAGGAGGAATGGACATCAGTGCCGCTCTTGGAATGAGCTCAAGAGAAAACTCTACCTCTCACTCTGGAGGTAAACTTGAAAATTTCTCTAGAGTGACATCCTTGAAATGATCCACCACTAGAGGAAAGTCTAATTGTGAAGTCCCTTGGTCATCCAGATATAGACTAGCAATCTGGGTTGTAACTACTCCCAACCCATGATGCTCGGGTCCCGATCTGCTCGCATGGACATCCCATTCTCCCTTATGAAGAAAAAATCTGCCCTCTGGTGATGTGAAACTCACCCTATGGTGATAATAGTCGAAAACTACCTGTAAGGGAACTAACCAATCCCTTCTGAGAAAGACGTCATAGTCTGTCATCTTTATGACATAAAGGTCCCAAAATAAGTGACACCCAGCAACCTCAAGAGGGAACTTCTTGCACTAATGTACACCAGTCGTTCTAGCCCCCAAGAGAGTGTCTAACTTTATGATATCAGTAAAATAAAAGATACAGAGCCCAAGGATCTCCACAACAGCAACAGATATAAAGCTGTGGGAAGCCCCTGTATTGAAAAGTGCACAAGAAAAAACGGATGTAACTAGGATTGTACATCAAATGGTAGAGGGTCTGGGATCCTACTCCGGCTAAGTGTACTCCACCACAGAGGTCTTGCATGTTTCATAGCCTTGCGACCCTACATGACCACCCTGAGCTGATCCACCCTGTTGTCATTGAAATCCTAGTGACTGGAAACCTCGGCCATGACCTCCACCTCGGCCTGAATAGTCGGAAGAACTCAAGTATCCAGACATAGGAGAAACCACTGGTGCTACTCCTGAACTAGATGTCCTAGAATAACCCCTATCACCACCTGCTAGTGAGAATATCTGATAGAATCATTGAATATGACCCATATTTTTGCAAAGTTGGAACTCCACAGGGTCTCTCGGACAATGTGGTCTTGTATGCCCCACCTTCCCACATTGGTAGCATAAAACCTGGCTACCAGAAGGTTCATTCTGCCTACTCGGATCTTCATGTGTAGCCTCCCTGTGACACTTCCTTCTATCAATCGTCGAAGCAATAAATTTGGATGCTGAACCTCCCTAGCTCACAGCTCCAAAATCCCTCAGATTGCGCTCTGTGATTGGTGCCTGGTTGGTTATAGAATATATCGAAGTCAACCTGAAGATGTTCACCTGAGCTCGAATGTCTTGTCTGAGACCATCCTCAAACTTCCTTTCTAGGAACAACCCATCTCCCCCTAGAAAGGGTCTAAAGTTTTTCAGCATGGTGAAGTGATAAGAGTACTCCATGAAAGAAAGAGTACCATGCTCTAAACTCATGACCTCTCGGGCTCGATGAGCCCTCAAGGTCTCCGAATAGAAGTAATCATAGAAGGTACACTGAAACTCATCCCAGGCCATATCGTGTTGGTGTCCCACCTATGACATCACATCCCACTACCTCTTGGAATAATCCTGAAGAATATACAAATCAAGAATGACCCTCCTCTCTGGAGGCGTCTCCAGGTGCTCAAAGATCGTCAGTGTAGCCTCCAACCATGACTCTACAACCTGCAGTCCTCCTTCCCCCGAGAAATTGGGAGGATGCTGTTGCTGGAAAACTCACGTCCGCTCATCCATAGATGGGGAAGGGTGTTGTACTCATCAGAAGGTATTCATAAACCTCAATGGCCCTCTCGGAACTGTGCATCAGCACCTGTGTCTGGAACGATGGCTAGTTCCAAGACTGGCATAACTGGAGGATCTGCTGGAAATCCTTGATAATACATTTCTGGTGTCTGATCATTTCCCTGTAACTAGCGTACAACCAGAGGACATCTTGGTGGCATGACTCTGCAAGGTCAAACACACACCTTTGATCAAGTTTATCAAGAACTTAAAACTGGATGGGTGATAAGGGAATAGGAGAAATAAAGCATTCATGTTTTAAAAAACACAGATACACAGTGTGTGTACTTAACTACATGGAATATTCCCTTAATCCTTTCACATGGGCATGTACTTTGGCTAAAATTGGTCATGTAACACCCCAAATACACAAAGTGTATTCCTAACACACAACGTGTACTTGAATCCTCTTCCCCTTCATGAGTCATTCTACACTACTAAGCTACACAGTTCTCCTAGAACAAGACTACATGGCATGTTTGTTCCCGACACTGTGTGTACTAGACGAGCATCACTGGCCTATGTTGTTAGTGACATGGCCGAATACATGGCTCACACTACATGGCATGTTCCATACAGATATGGCTTGTATTGCTTAAGTTTTTTATCCATCCGTTCCATTTTTCACACTAGCAGACACATGGTCTAAACTGTAACGCCCCGACCCCAGTGACCCAGAGTCAGTGCATTACTTCGTAACATTGGCATGATCACAAAAGATCAAGTCTCGAAAGACCGTTTAGTTTAGTAGCCTTGGAAACACTAGATACATTCATAAGTTTTACATTACATCATAAATTAAAACAAAACTACAACATATTCTCTTCATATCCCCTTATATTATCCCTGCAAGTCATTCATATTATACTTCTTCACATCCTAGAAAAATTAAAACATTGAAAGGGGTGAGATCAGATTCTCAGTAAGGATAACAATATAGCGGAAGCTTTCATAAATAAACATTAACATTTAAGGAAATGTATAACTAAAACAAAAGCCTTTTAAACTTGAACTTTAGCATAATATGGCAAAAGTAAAATGAAATAATGCCATTTACTTACTCACATGGATATTCTACTAGTCGAATAATCAAATGAAATATCAATAACCACTTTCATAATGATGGAATGCATAATGCCAGACTATCATAACCACGTAGCCAAGGCCTCGTGCCAAGACCACAAATAAGATTTTGTCAAGGCCTCTTGCCGAGACACTAGTTTGTCTCATGAGACCTACCGATGCATCGAGGAGCTGTAGCGGGCTCCACCCGTCACTTATTAAGTCCAATGCATTCCTCATATGAATAGGTTTAAACATATCATAAACCATAACATAATCGTATCACATAAAACATGCATAAAGGAAACATAACATTTCCACATTTCAATCACAAGATATCAATACAACACATTCACATAATAAAAACACTTTCAAAACCATTTTCAATACCAAAATAAAAGAAAGTTAAAACTTTCTATTTATTTGTCATTAAAAAAAAGTTATGGCTTGTAGAGGAAGCCGAAACTCAAATAATGGTCATGGTGGTGGAGAAGTCGTTGTCACCGCATATGTACGGCAAGAAAAACATTCCCTTTTTGTCATTTAGTAAAACGCTTCGTATAAAAAATATTCCTTTTGAATAAACGTAAAAGTCAAAGGGGTTTATACACCATATAAAAGAAAGTTGTGTATAAAACAAAATATGCCTCAATGAAAGGAGATTGAGACGAAGACCCTTACAAAGATCATTTTTTTTTAAAATAAAGCAGATCTATTATGTGTAATCACTATAAGTACACATAAATAAAGTACAAATACAAGATAGGACATAATAATATCATGACATAATTTGAAAGTAGGAGATTAACCCAACAAATAGAAATTGGGTTAAGAAGTTCCTTTACCTTACGTCCTGTATTGACTCAACTATTCTTTAACCTCCTAAATAATAAACTAGAGTTAATTTATAGTTTCTAAATAACCTTTTAAAGTTTCTTATTCCTTTAATATCACTTATTACCATGTTATGATCATTATGTAATTATTTAAGTTAATAACGGTCGTTTTGTCGATCTTTGGTACTTGAGTCAAAAATAAACGTCTTATAATTACAAGTTGTTCATGTGGTGAAATATCCATTATATCCAGAATTATATTCATGATATAGATATCATATATCTCATATATATCCATTATATACATGAATTTATAATATTCCATAATGTTTAGAGGTAAGAAATGAAATGCACCGTTCATGGAGACGGTAAGCCGTACGTACGCATGAACGCTACTTTCATTTATATTTCATATTTAATTAAATCATAATGATATAAAGGTATATTATAATTCCAGTATAATATCATATATAATATCATTTACTCCATACTTTATACATCCCACATATAGCATTAACGATTCAAATCACTTTGAGGGGGCGGTAGTCCGCAATTCCTAAAATGAAAATATCGCGTTTACCCATAATGGAAACAATAAAGGTATGCCATAAATGAAAAATACAGAACCTTAAGTAAAACATAAACATATTATATATCATATATAAATATAGTTACATCTTAATGGCCTCCTTTGAAGGTGTTATATGAGTGTTGAACAATCATCGTTTCGTGAGGCAGAAATTCGCCATCCACAGAAACAGTATGTTCTTTAACAATTAGATGTAGGTGTGTGTAAGTGTAGCTCGAATAATTATTATAACAACATCATAGTATATTGAGGATACTGTTTTTGTTACAAAAGAAATTAATAAAAAGTGTTTAGGGGGTTGGATAAACAAAATAAAACAAAATAACATAAGAGAAGACATTACCTTAAAATCGGGTAACTCTTTTGATTTGAGCCAAAGGCTTCCTTGGGAAGAATTATGCCCAAATTGAGGCTTCTAGGAGTAAGGGAGGGAATTTGGGAGAGTATTTTGGCAGAGTTTGTCTGAGCCAAAAGGCTTTGATAGTTTGAGTAAGGTGGTAGTGGTGGGGGCCTTTTATAAGTGGAGAGGAGGGGCACTCTTGGAAAGTAATGAAATGTTACTTTATTATACAATGATTTTCGGATTCTAAAGGTCCCACACTTATATAATTAGAGGATAAGGTGATAAGGGTTAGAAATATTCTCATCCAATAGGCTTTGGACAAGTGTAATTCTTAGATTTTACATTATCCATTTTATTAAAATCGTTAATTAATGAGGTAATCGCTGCATCATTATGGTGTCATAACTAATTTAATTTATTTAATGTATAAAAATTATAAAAAAACTATCATTATGTAGGAAATCATTTTATCTTTCTAATTAATATTTATAGTCAAAAATATGACTTGTATAACCCCAATTAAAAATTGTTTTAGTAAAACAACTCTTGTTTGTGACATTTTTATTTTAACATTAAATAAAAAGTTTTTAATAACATTTTCCTACCAAAGTGGCTCCATGGGGTCCCCAAGTTGACCCATGGATTTTCTTGGTCGGCCATGACTCATCCAATAGGGGTAGGACAAGTGTAAAGGTTATTTCATATTATTATAACATTATCTTTACCTTAAATTACACTAATTACATTTAATCGTGATTAATTAAACTTAAAAGTTACTATTCACCAAAAATTATTTTAATCCCATTGAATGACATTTTACTTCTTAAATACAACCATGTATGTCGGATTTTTGAAAATAAAATCACAGAAGTGGTAATATTTTATTTAAATGAAAAATCAGTTATTTAACTACCACTTAGTGGTTTCACTATTCATCAAAAATTGATGTTTTTTAGAACAATGCCAAAATTTCACCCTAAGCTATAATTGATAATACGAATTCAAAAATAATATCTATTTTAAAAAATTCCAAACATATAAGTTGCATTAATTAATTTTATAATTAATTCCCGCTTTCACAACAAATAGCGTGTTTTTAAGAAACAATATATATCAGAATATTGACAATTGTTTATGTCTAATTTCAAAGTGAAATTAATTATAATGAACACCATTGGATAAAATGGTAAAAAATATATTCTAATTATAATTTAAAACCACTAAATAGTATAATTTATCACTATAAATTATTTTGATTAAAAAAGTTGTTTTTAAGTATTCTTCACTATTCATAAAAAATAGGAAGTTCTCAGAAAATTACAAAAATTTCAACTTAGGATAACTTTGATATTCCGAATACAAAAACGAAGTCCATTTGGAAAGATAAAATTTATAAAATTCCAAAAATTAGGTATTACTATTCATAACAACTACTTTGATTGGTTGTGTTGTGTGTTAGAACTCGAAGTTGCGTACAACAAACGCTACTGTATTATTCAAAGAGAAGTGTACTGTGGAAGCTTGGGGTGTTACATTCTCCCCTCCTTCAAATAATTTTGTCCTCAAAATTTCATATAATATCACTGTATAAAAAGACTCGAGTGATTCTTCATCATAAGTTCCTCGGGTTCCCACGTTGCCTCCTCCATCTTATGGTTTCTCCATAGAACTTTTACCAGACGAGTCATCCGGTTTCTCAGCACTTGTTCTCTTGTATCAAGAATCCTGATGGGATCTTCGCAATAAGACAGATCGCGTTCCAATTCTAATTCCTCGTAGGTGAGTACATGTGTTGGGTCATGCATGTATTTTTTCAACAGTGATACATGGAATACATCATGAACTTTGGAGAGACTTGGCGGCATTTCCAAATGGTAAGCTACAGCCCCAATTCGTTCTAGAATTTCGAAGGGTCCAATGTACCTGGGACTCAATTTACCCTTCTTACCGAAATGTATAACTCCCTTCCATGGCGATACCTTCAAGAAAACATGATCTCCTGCCTGAAACTCCAAATCCTTCCTTCATTTGTCAACATAGCTCTCCTGCCTACTTTGAGATTATTTGATGTGGTTTTGGATTACCTTCACCTTTTCCATCGTTTCCTCCACCAATTCTGGGCCTACAAGTTTTCTTTCACCAATATCATCCCAACAGGTTGGTGTGTGACATCTCTTTCCATATAACGCTTCATATGGTGCCATCTGAATACTTGAATGGAAGCTATTGTTATAGGAAAATTCTACCAAAGGTAAATATTGATCCAACATTCCTTGAAAGTCAAGTGAGCATGATCTCAACATGTCTTCTAAGGTTTGAATAGTTCTTTCTGATTGTCCGTCTGTTTGAGGGTGGTAAGCAGTGCTCAAATGAAGTTCAGTATCCAAGGCCTTCTGAAAACTTTTCCAGAATCATGATGTAAAGCGGGGATCACGATCCAAGACAATCGACAGGGGTACTCCATGAAGTCTCACAACTTCATTAATATATATTCTTGCTAGACGTTCAAGTGGAAGATCTTCCCGTATAGCAAGAAAATGTGCTGACTTGGTGAGACGATCAACAATGACCCATATTGCGTCATTCCTTCTAGAGGTATTTGGTAGTCCCATGACAAAGTCCATTGTAATATTATCCCATTTCCACTCAAGTATGGGAAGAGGTTGCAATACTCCACCAGGTTGTTGCCTTCCAGCTTTCACTTGTTGGAAAACCATACACCTTGACACAAAATCGGAAATCTCCCTTTTCATGTTTTCCCACAAAAAATTTCCCTTTAAATCTCAATACATTTTAGTTCTCCCAGGGTGTATAGAGAAATTGGAACTGTGAGCATCATCCAACAATTCCCTCTACAAATCAGGTACATCGGGAACATAAAGTCTCCTCCCAAATTTCAAAATTCCATCTTCATAAACAAAGTCACTCAACCGCCCATCATTCACAGCTTTAATCTTCTTTTTCAACACTTCATCATCAGACTGAGAACTCTTTATCCTTTCTAGTAAAGATGGTTTGGCAACCATTTGAAATTTTTTTGATGTTTCACCCTCCATGGTGATTCCCATATCCATCTTTACTAGATCCATGAAAATAGGACCCCTTTCCACTCTCATCATGTTAAAAACTCCATGATCTTTTCTACTCAAAGCATCTGTAACCTTATTTGCCTTCCCTGGGTGGTATTGTATCGTGCAATCATAATCCTTGAGTAGTTCAAGCCATCGTCTTTGCCTCATGTTGAGTTCTTTTTGTGAGAAAATATATTTCAAACTCTTGTGATCGGTATATATCTCACATTTTTCACCATAGAGATAATGTCTCCATATCTTCAAGGCAAATATTATAGCAGCTAACTCGATGTAATGAGTAGGATAGTTCTGCTCATGAATTTTTAGTTGTCGTGATGCATAGGCAATAACCCTATCATTCTGCATAAGGACACAACCAAGTCCTTTCATTGATGCATCACTATAAATAACAAACCCATCATTTCCTGATGGTAGAGTCAATATAGGAGCGTTGACTAATCTTCTCTGCAGTTCTTCAAAACATTTTTCACACTCTTTTGTCCAGACAAATTTACCCCCTTTACGTGTGATCTTCGTTAATGGGTTAGCCAATCGGGCAAAATTCTAGAAAAAACGTCGATAATAACATGCCAAACCAATAAAGCTACGTACCTCAGTTATACTCGTCAGTGCTGGACATTCTTGGATTGCCTTGGTCTTAGAAGGATCAACAGAAATTTCATCTTTGGAGAAAATATGGCCAAGAAAAGAAATCTCCTGAATCCAGAATTCACACTTGCTAAACTTCCCATATAATTCATGCCTTCTAAGAGTCTTCAAGATAACACGCAAGTGATTTTCATGATTTTCGTAGCTTTTGGAGTATACCAAGATATCATCAATAAATACCACTACAAAATCATCAAGATATTCTTTGAAAACTCTATTCATTAGATCCATGAATACAGAGGGTGCATTAGTTAATCCGAAAGGCATTACTGTAAACTCATAATGCTCGTATCTTGTTCGAAATGTTGTCTTCGGAATGTCATCCTTCATCACACACAACTGATGGTATCCAGATCTAAGGTAAATATTTGAAAAGTATTGAGATCCATGCAATTGGTCAAATAAATCATCAATGTGAGGTAGGGGATACTTGTTCTTTATTGTTATAGCATTGATCTCCCTGTAGTCAACACACATCCTCATAGATCCGTCTTTCTTCTTAACAAAAAGGACAGGGGCTCCCCAATGAGAAACACTAGGGCGAATAAATCCCTTATTAATCAATTCTTCTAGTTGTTTCTTTAGTTCAACTAATTCCATGGTGGCCATCCTATAAGGGGTCTTCGATATGGGCCTTGATCCAGGAATTAAATCAATGGAAAACTCAACTTCTCATTCTGGAGGATGTCCAGGTAAATCTTCCGGAAACACATCTACATATTCTTTCACAATAGGTACATCCTCTATTTGAACATTCCTTTCCTTGTCATTAGTCATTTCATTCTCTTCCTCCCCAATAATTGAATTTAGTTGAGCTACTGGGGGTGGATCTAAATAAGAATTAGGTTGTGACGATTCTGCTCTAAAAATAAGGTGTTCCTTATCATCATCATCAAAAATCATAACCTCCTTCTTCTTACAATAAATCTTTGCATCATAGTCCGAAAGCCAATCCATACCGAGGATTATATCAAACTCAATCATAGGTATGACAATGAGATCAGCGGATAAAGAATAGTTATGTGCTCTAATGGGGACTAATTCACAAATTTTTGTTGCAATAATACTTCCCTTAGGAGTTTTGACTGACAATTCTCTTGTTAAATCAAATTAGAAATATCTAATTTTCTTAGCAAACTGGGAAGATATGAAACAATGTGATGACCCAGAATCAAATAATGCATTTGCTAAACTTGAGGAAACCATTAAATTACCTGCCACTACGTCTTTCGGAGCTTCAACCTCAGCAGTAGTGATAGCATAATATTGGCCTTGATCCCTTGGCCTCTTCTGAGTTAAGTTCCCTTGACGCTTAGGAAATTCATTTTCATAATGCCCCATCTCTCTATAATTATATTATTCCACATTGAAAGCAACTTTCTTTCCCTTGCAATCATGATCTTGGTGGCCTTTTTCACCACACTTGTAACAAACTCCCATTCCCTTCAAGAAAGTTCCGGGGTGTTTCTTTCCACATTTACTGCAGGACTGATATTCAACTCTTCCCTTCTTCCCCTTATTTCCATTTCCAGATTGATCAGAAGATCTCTTCTTTTCTTTCTTTTCTTTAAAGTCATGAGACTTAGAGAATTCCTTTTCCATCTTGATAGCACACGAGACAATATCTTCGTATGACGAGAAGGTTTGTGAGACTAATGCTCGACGGAGAAATGGTTTTAACCCATCAAAGAAATGATCAATCTTACTTCTTGGGTTACGTATATAATCTGCAGCATGCCTCGCCAACCTTGTAAAGTTAGCCTCATACTTTGCGTCATTCTCATCCTCCTTCTGCCTTAGACTCAGAAATTGTCTTTCCATATCTTCTCGATGGTCATACAGAAAGTATTTTTCTAAGAAAATTTCCTTAAACTCCCTCCACTCCATACATGATACTTCTTCATCTTCCTTTGTGTTTTGAATCAGTGACCACCATTAATCGGCATCTCCAGTGAGGCGGTAGACTACCATGACAACCTTCTCCCTTTCGCTACTCCCCAAGGCGTGGAATATTTTCTCTAAGGAGTTTATCCATTTCTCATATACTAATGGATTTGTACCCCTATTAAATGATGGCGGTTGTTACCTCATGAAGCGGTCTAACATTGATCCTCCAAGTTGCGGATCAGGGTGCTCCATACGAGTAAGGATATTATTCATAACCTGAGTGAGTTGTCCCAGTATGGTAATAAGTTGATCAGCACCAATTGTATCTCCAGCTCCATAATAATTATCTTGAGCAGGAGGGCAATCCCTACACGGAGTGCGTGCATTGATACGGTTTCCATTCCTTCCACTTGGTGTCATTTCTAAACAATGGCATAAACTAGATTAGTTTATGAATTAAAATACATAATTCCATACTTATAAAATACTTAACATAAATTTAACTATTAATGGATATAATCCATAATCATAAAAATGTTTTATTTGAGGAATTATATACTCATAACCCTTCATAGTGGTTTGTAAAGAAAATGAGAATTATCCTAAGCATATCCCACGGGAGTGTCGTAACCAAGAGTGCAGCAAGGCCCGTTGTCGTGCACCAGTTCTCGTTCGAGTCTAGCTCAAAGTGGTGTTTTCGGGTTTTACCCCTAGTTACATCTGTGCCAGAGCCACCCCTACCTTCTCTTATCCAGACAGGGATGTATTGCTCGGAAAACTCACAAAATCTCTATAATACCAAAATTCTCGGACGTTCTTCTATATTAATCCTCAAAGTCTATCTTTGGGCTATGTGCTCTAATCAGAGTTTATCTAAATCTAGCTTCCAAGGTTAGTAATAAACTGCCTCTGATACTAACTGTAACGCCCCGACCCCAGTTACCTAGAGTCAGTGCATTACTTCGTAACATTGGCATGATCACAAAAGATCAAGTCTCAAAAGACCGTTTAGTTTAGTAGCCTTGGAAACACTAGATACATTCATAAGTCTTACATTACATCATAAAGTAAAACAAAACTACAACATCTTCTCTTCATATCCCCTTATATTATCCTTGTAGGTCATTCATATTATACTTCTTCACATCTTGGAAAAATTAAAACATTGAAAGGGGTGAGCTCAGATGCTCAGTAAGGATAACAATATTGCGGAAGCTTTCATAAATAAACATTAACATTTAAGGCAATGTATAACTAAAACAATAGCCTTTTAAACATGAACTTTAGCATAATATAGAAAAAGTAAAATGAAATAATTCCATTTACTTACTCACATGGATATTCTACTAGTCGAATAATCACATGAAATATCAATAACCACTTTCATAATGATGGAATGCATAATGCCAGACTATCATAACCACGTAGCCAAGGCCTCATGCCAAGACCACAAATAAGATTTTGTCAAGGCCTATTGACAAGACACTAGTTTGTCTCATGAGACCTACCGATGCATCGAGGAGCTGTAGCGGGCTCCACCCGTCACTTATTAAGTCCAATGAATTCCTCATATGAATAGGTTTAAACATATCATAAACCATAACATAATCGTATCACATAAAACATGCATAAAGGAAACATAACATTTCCACATTTCAATCACAAGATATCAATACAACACATTGATATAATAAAAACACTTTCAAAACCATTTTCAATACCAAAATAAAAGAAAGTTAAAACTTTGTATTTATTTTTCATTAAAAAAAAGTTATGGCTTGTAGAGGAAGCCGAAACTCAAATAATGGTCACGGCGGCGGAGAAGTCATTGTCACTGCATATGTACGGCAAGAAAAACATTCCCTTTTTGTCGTTTAGTACAACAATTCATATAAAAAATATTCCTTTTGATTAAATGTTAATGTCAAAGGGGTTTATACACCGTATAAAAGAAAGTTGTGTATAAAACAAAATATGCCTCAATGAAAGGAGATTGAGACGAAGACCCTTACAAAGATCATTTTTTTAAATAAAGTAGATCTATTATGTGTATTCACTATAAGTACACATAAATAAATTACAAATACAATATAGGACATAATAATATCATGACATAATTTGAAAGTAGAATATTAACCCAAAGAATAGAAATTGGGTTAAGAAGTTCCCTTACATTGCGTCCTGTCTTGACTCGACCATTCTTTAACCTCCTGAATATAAACTAGAGTTAATTTATAGTTTCTTAAGAACCTTTTAAAGTTTTTTATTCCTTTAATAGCACTTATTACTATGTTATGAACATTATGTAATTATTTAAGTTAATAACGGTCGTTTTGTCGATCTTTGGTACTTGAGTCAAAAATAAACTTCTTATAATTACAAGTTGTTCATGTGGTGAAATATCCATTATATCCAGAATTATATTCATGATATAGATATCATATATCTCATATATATCCAGTATATACATGCATTTATAATATTCCATAATGTTTAGAGGTAAGAAATGAAATGCACCGTTCATGGAGACGGTAAGCCGTACGTACGAATGAACACTACATTCATTTCTATTTCGTATTTAATTAAATCATAATCATATAATGATATATTATAATTCCAGTATAATATAATATATAATATCATTTACTCCATCCTTTATACATCCCACATATGGCATTAACGATTCAAATCACTTTGAGGGGGCGGTAGTCCGCACTTCCTAAAATGAAAATATCGCGTTTATCCATAATGGAAACAATAAAGGTATTCCATAAATGAAAAATACAGAACCTTAAGTAAAACATAAACATATTATATATCATATATATATCGAGTTACATCTTAATGGCCACCTTTGAAGGTGTTATATGAGTGTTGAACAATCATCGTTTCGTGAGGCAGAAATTCTCCATCCACAGAAACAGTATGTTCTTTAACCATTAGATGTATGTGTGTGTAAGTGTAGCTTGAATACTTCTTATAAAAACATCCTAGTATATTGAGGATACTGGTTTTGTTACAAAAGAAATGATTAAAAAGATTTTAGGGGGTTGGATAAGCAAAATAAAACAAAATAACATAAGAGAAGACATTACCTTAAAATCGGGTAACTCTTTTGATTTGAGCCAAAGGCATCCTTGGGATGAATTATTCCCAAAGTAAGGCTTCTATGAGTAAGGGAGGGAAGTTGGGAGAGTATTTGGTCAGAGGTTGGCCGAACCAAAAGGATTTGATAGTGTGAGTAAGGTGGTAGTGGTGGGGGCCATTTATAAGTGGAGAGGAGGGGCACTCTTGGAAAGTAGTGAAATGTTACATTATTATACAATGATTTTCGGATTCTAAAGGTCCCAAACTTATATAATTAGAGTATAAGGTCATAAGGGTTCGAAATATTCGCATAAAATAGGATTTGGACAAGTGTAAAGCTTAGATTTTACATTATCCTTCCATTTTATTAAAATCGTTAATTAATTAGGTAATCGCTGCATCATCATGGTGTCATAAATAATTTAATTTATTTAATGTCTAAAAATTATTAAAAAACTATCATTATGTAGGAAATATTTTTATCTTTCTAATGAATATTTATAGTCAAAAATATGACTTGTATAATCCCATTTAAAAATTGTTTTAGTAAAACAACTCTTGTTTGTGACATTTTTATTTTAACATTAAATAAAAAGTTGTTAATGTCATTTTCCAACCAAAGTGGATCCATGGGGTCCCCAAGTTGACCCATGGATTGTCTTGGTTGGACATGACTCGTCCAATAGGGGTAGGACAAGTGTAAAGGTCATTCATATTATTATAACATTATCTTTACCTTAAATTACACTAATTACCTTTAATTGTGATTAATTAAAATAAAAGTTACTATTCACCAAAAATTATTTTAATCCCATTGAACCACATTTTACTTCCTAATGAAAACCATGTATGTCGGATTTTTGAAAATCAAATCACAGAAGTGGTAATATTTCATTTAAATGAAAAATCAGTTATTTAACTACCACTTAGTGGTTTCACTATTCATCAAAAAATGAATTTTTTCAGAACAATGCCAAAATTTCACCCTAATCTATAATTGATATTCCAAATTCAAAAATGATGTCTATTTTACAAAATCCAAACATATAAGTTTTATTAATTAATTTTATAATTAATTCCCGCTTTCACAACAAATAGCGTGTTTTTAAGAAACAATATATATCAAAAGATTGACAATTGTTTATGTCTAATTTCAAAGTGAAATTAATTATAATTAACACCATTGGATAAAATGGTAAAAATATATTCTAATTATACTTTAAAACCACTCAATAGTATAATTTATCACTATAAATTATTTTGATTAAAAATGTTGTTTTTAAGTATTCTTTACTATTCATAAAAAATTGGAAGTTCTCAGAAAATTACAAAAATTTCAACTTAGGATAACTTTGATATTCCGAATACAAAAACGAAGTCCATTTGGAAAGATAAAATTTATTAAATTTCAAAAAGTAGGTATTACTATTCATAACAGCTACTTTGATTGGTTGTGGTGTGTGTTAGAACTCGAAGGTGCGTACAACACACGCTACTGTATTATTCAAAGAGAAGTGTACCGTGGAAGCTTGGGGTGTTACATAAACATAGGGCATGTATATCTGGTACATGGCATGTCCCACCAAAAATTCTCCCAACCCCGTGCCTATGCCCACATGGCCAGTGACATAGTTAGATACACCACGATGTTTACATAGAGTACACAGTGTGTAGTTAAGAAAAACAGTTTCTTCCCAAATAGAAGAACACATGGATTGTATTAAAAACTACATTGTGCGTATTCAGGGTTTTCCAGATGGTAAGCCTCAGAAAATACTCTGGAGCCCAGAAAACCCTGAAACGAAGATTAAAGTTCCAAATTCCGATCCGTGAGAGCCTATACTCCCTGCGAATCAAATCTTGGCATCTCTTACATGTCATATACAAAAAAAAAAGGCAATGATCCACCAAATTCTGATCCATGAGGGCCCATAACTCCTCAAGAATCAAAAATTGACATTCATTAAAACAAAACGTTACAAAAATCAATGACCTATCAAATAGTAGGTATTTTATCAAGGCATCTATCACAACAGCATGCATATCTAGCACAACATCTATCACAATAGCTTGAAATTGATAATTATCCCTAAATGGCATGGCCAAAATGCATGACATGTGATTTCTTGCAAGTGCCTATATGATGCATGAGATGGAATACCCTTATATCATCAGGTTTCAACTAAAATAGAACCTCAATAATATCAACAATAATAGCACAATGCTTGTGAATTGCCCAATGGTGAAATCAAATCAACTGTAAAATTAAAAAACTAGAAAATTTCAATAAACGAGGTAAATTGGATTTTCCCTATACAAGGGTTAGCTACTCTTGGGCATAGCTTATTACCATGTACCTATTTCCATCCTATCTTTTACTATAGCATCCAAACAGTAAGTCAAGAAGAAAATAATTCCTTTGAAACCACTTTGTAACATCCTGGTTCTGGAAGCCACCCAGAGATGCCCCTGACCATGTTGGTCACATGCCTTAAAGTGCAATTCCCCAAATTCCATAGGCTACTGACTAGCAGTGAGGGCCTTGGGTATGAAAGTGGGGAAACTATGCCATCATTGGTAGAGTAACACAGTAGAAGTAAAACACAGAGTAATAGAAAAAGCTGTAATATTACCATATAAAAAGAAACAGTGTAAGACTGAAGAAATAAATATCTAGAGAACATATATAATTATTCATGATACATATCTCTAGGAAATCATCCAAACAAAT
This sequence comes from Viscum album, assembly GCA_963277665.1. NCBI lineage: Eukaryota > Viridiplantae > Streptophyta > Magnoliopsida > Santalales > Viscaceae > Viscum > Viscum album. Next base: position 1,815,204,764 of record OY728140.1, on the reverse strand, counting down.
CACAATGCTGAAATACAGTACCAAACCAAAGTACAAGAAAAACAGTAAACAACTCTATAGCATTGCAAGCCAAAGCATGGCCCTATGCTCTCGAGCTCCAAAATAGTCAAGTACCTATAGTAGAAGGATACTTTCTCTTATCAATACCTATAACAATATAATCTCTTTGGATCCAAAATCATGGCCCAAACAGGGTGTGAGACTAAATCCCAATAGTCAACCACCAAGATATTTTTTCCTAACAGTCAGTGAATATATATGGTAGGCAATAAAAAAACAAGCAGTAAACAAGGAAGTTCTCAACAGTAAACATTCCTACAGTTTCAAACCATTCAATACCACATATCATGTAAGCAGATTATCATGAATAGGTAACCCTCTGGGAAGTACTCACAGTCTAACCCCTCCTGTCCTACCTAGAAAACACAAGCAACCCTCTGGGAAGCACACAGAGTCTCACCCCTCTGGTTCAGCTTTAGAATAGACTCTCTGAGGAAGCAATCATCTTCAATTACCCCTATAGTCAAGTGTGATCAAAGACTCTTTGAGGAATCAATCACCATCAATTCCCCCTATAGTCTTTTAATGGTAACCTACAAGCACTCTGAGGAAGCACTCAATGTCAATTCCTATTATGGCCTCATAATGTAACTATAGACACTTGGAGGGAGCACTCAGCATCAATCCCTCCTATTGTCTCACATTGTGATAATAATTACAGACACTCTAGATAAGCCCTTAAGTCCATTATCCCTATGGTCTACTACACTAGGATCTCACAGACCTGTGTAAGTCAAACAAGAATAGAGATGCCAAGAGGCCAAAGTAAGCCTCAAGAACAACTTGTCTAACCAGTCTACAACATAACATAATTTCAGATAAACAATCACAACATCCTAACAATTATATGAATGGGAAAAAATAGAAACCTAAAAGGAAATTTAGGCCAAATGGTCAAAACAAGAAAACATGGGAAAAACCTCAATACCATGGAAAAGTAAATCATATTCTTAACAAATAACCCCTATCCAAACCAAATAGGGAATAACAGAGAAACAATAGGGCTAAAACCATAAATGCACAATACCCCATTCATGGGTGTTGGAACTTTGGCATAAAGAACTCAATGACTATCTATAGAAAGGAAGAAACCACCTACCTCAGTGTTGTAGGATCATTATACATGAACATCAAGCCTTGAATAGCCCAAGAACACAATATATCTACAAAAACACTCAAAACATTCAACTGAAGATAACTTGAGAAAGAGATGGAATCAATAAATGAAAGCTCTAGGAGAAGGAAGAGCTTACTGAGATGATCCCAATGTAATAGATGGTGGTCGATTCGGAGAATGGGTGCTCGATCAAGGGCATGGAGAAGTTATGTGGTCATACAATCTCTCTCAGTCGAACTAGACCTAGAAGGAGATGGTTCTATTCGTCAGACGCGACCCCAATGTGTTTAATTCAAAAAAAGGTAAATGGTGTGTACTTTCAAAGTACATGGCGTGTACTTGCCTTAACCGACCCCTACATTAGGTGGTCTCTTGGTCACCAAAAATGGTTGTGTGCATGGCCATGACACGGCCATCACCTGACTACCTGCAGTAACCAAGTACACTACATGAACTCATAAAGTACATGACATGTACTTAACAAATTTCAATAAAAAATCACTTTTTCTCAAAAATGACTAGAAAAGAAAAACATACCTAAAAAGAAGATCCAGGTTCTTACAAACTCCTAATGGAAACTAGGGTTTTTCTAGAACAAGGGGAAGGATAGAAAATGGATGAATTAATTAATGGTTGGGGTATTACACATTGTGTAATACAGTATTACATTGTGTAGTACCCGGGGATAGGTTTACGCCAAAAACGTGTGTCCTCTTGATTTATTTTATTTTTGAAACCCTGAAAAATTTCACACTATGAAGTCTCTAGGACAAGCTGTCAAACATGGTCTCACATCATATAATCACATTACATGACCTGTAATCCACCTACATTCATCCTTTACCAACTGAACTCTTCCAAACTCCCTCCGAGCATCCCCTGAACATCTCCAGCCACCAAAAACCTCAAATTAACAGATCGGTAGGACATGATCCATTAAATCTTATACCTATCAAATGATTCTTTCCATAGAGAATCCAAAACCAAACCTAGAAGAAAGTGGGTTTCGAACAACCACCCCAAGAGATACCTCTCAAGGATTTTTCTATACTTGAAACAATGCCAACAACCAAACACATAAACATTAAATGATAAACCACAATGTGTTCTTCGAATGCTAGAGTGGAAACCCCCACATCCAATAACACATCCAATGATAACTATCAATCCAAATGACCATAAGGCACACCAAACAATCCCAACAAACACATTTTCCTAACATATGAACTAGGGAATTCCATCCTCCATGTCAATATATTATCCTTCCTAGGAGGAACTGACTTTCCCTCATAGGTTTAATCACATCACAATTAATGAGTCCTAATTAGAAAACAGGTTTTCCCCTTTTCATATGTAAATATTTCATCACACATCATGACATGCACATCACAACAAAGGGGAAATAGCTCATATCATAAACAACAAGGGTCAAAAATCATGTTTCAAAGAAAAACATATTAAAACCCCCCAAAAAAATCTGAGTACTAGAAATGAATATGTGCTTCCTGCTCCCAAGTACTCTCATCCTAGCCACCATGCCTCCAAAACACAGGAACCAAAGGAATGGTCCATCCATGCACCAACTTATGTTGATGATCTTAGATCTCTACTGGATGCTCCACAAATTTCATGTCATCCTTGATATCCAACTCTCCCTTGTTAATGACATGGGAGTCATAGTGAAGATATCACTGAACCTAGGAGATGTGAAAGATGTCGTGGATCACGTCCAACTATAGTGGTAGTTCCAAATGATACGCCTCCTTTTAAACTCTCTCCAACACCTCAAAGGGCCTGATGAACCTAAGAAAAATCAGACACCTGTTGTTAAACCACTTTTTTCCACCATAAGGGGAAACCTTCAAGAACACATTACCCCAACCTTAAACTCCAAGGGTCTCCTCATGTGATCTGCATAAGACTTTTTTCGGTCTTGGTATGCTTTCAACCTCTCTCAAACAAGATGAACCTTCTTATTCATTCTCTGAACCACATTTGGACCTAGAACAGTTGTCTCCAAAACCTCCATCGAGCACAGTGGAGAAATAAAATATCTCCCCTACAATGCCTTAAACTAATCCATTATAATGGAAAAGTCATAGCAATTATTAGAAGAAACCTCTACTAATGGTAGGTGTCATACCCAAGATCTTCCAATGTCTAAGATGCACACCCTCAAAATATCCTATAGTATCTGGATAGTCTACTCTATCTTCCCACCTCTCTAAGGGTGGAATGTTCTGTTGAGGCCTAACTGGGTTCCAAAAGCATGTTTCAAACCCCCCCATAATCATGAGGTAAACTGTGAATCTCAATCCGAGATAATGGACCTAGGAACTCCATTCATCCACACTACTTCATCCAAAATCTTCTTCACTAAGGATTCCACTAGGCCTAACTCATCAATTGCTATCAAGTGGTCTGATTTAGTGAAATTTTTCACTATCACCCAGTTATCATCATAGTTTCCCTAATCCATGGGTAACCCTATGAAAAAATCTATTGTTATGTCATCATATTTCCACATGGAGATGTCCAAAGGTTGCCAAAACACATTAGGGAAACAATGAATGGATTTTACCTTCGGGAACACCAAACACATTACAAAAAATCTTCCACATCCCATTTCATCCCAATCCATAGAAACTACATCTTCAATCCATGGTACATCCTTGAATCTTCTAGGTATACCGCTATAGGAAATATATGAAACTGAAGGAGGACATCCTCCTACACTTCCACTAAAACAAAAAAATCCCCATGAAATTGAATCTAGTTCTAACTATCCTACATCCATCCCTCCAGAGCATCACCATGGCCTAAACGATCATGCATCACTTTTACCTATAAGTCTCCCCAATGCGACTACTATACCTGGTGCACTAGAGAGGACAACACCTTCATTGGAAAAAGGTATCCCTTAACACCATACACTCCCACATCTTTCTACAAGGAAAAAAACTCCTTCATCGCTCCCCAAGAATCCAAGGATTCTTAAATAGCCTTCTTCTATGAATTCCTTCTCAAATAATCAACCATGAAATTTCCTTATCTTGAGGTATAGGATACCTCAAAATCATAGTCCGGAAGAAACTCCATCCACCTCAATTGTCACATATTCATATCACACTGGGAAAAGGTATACCTCAATCTCTTCTCATCCAAGAAGACAACAAAGCACTCTCCAAGAACGTAATGCCACAAAAACTTCTTCAATAATACAACTAGTGCAAGCTCCAAATTGTGGGTGGAATAGTTAGGTTATTGGGGACATAACTTTCTATACCCCTAATATATCACTAATAATTTATGCAATAGTGTTCATCACAAACCCATATCGGAAGCATCATAAACCCCCTCAAACAAAACCCCTTTCTCTAAAAACCAGAGCATTGGAGAACTGACCAACATCCCCATTAGGTAACAAAATTCCACATGGAACTACTTACTTCACACAAAAGGTTGGTGTTTTCTAGTCAAATATTTCAACGGAGATATAACTCGAGTGCATTCTGGCACAATCCTCTAACAATAGCCTAAAATATGAGGAAAACTTCGAACCTACACCACATTCTTTAGTGCTTCCCTAGAAACAATTTCTTCATCCTATTATAGTTACACTGATACAACCTACTAAAATGCCACATGCCTGAGGAAATGCACCTCTCATATCTATTAATCTTACATGGAAAAATTTCTTTAGAGCTGGTGGCATCGAAGAACCTACAATAGAGTCCTAAGATGTTCAATATGCTCCTCCTCAGACTTCGAGTAGATCAATATGTCATCTATGAATATGATGATCAACCGATCTTAGAAATCATGAAAAAATGGAGTTTATAATCCCAATGAACATGGATGGTGCATTAGTGACACCAAAGGGAATGACTACAAACATGAAGTTCCCATACATGAATCTGAAGGATGTCTTCAGGATATCTCCCTCCTTCACCATTAACTGGTTATATCTAGATCACATATCGATCTTGGAAAACCAACTTTCCCCTTTGAGATGGTCGAAAAGATCATCTATTCTCAATAGAGGGTAAAGGTTCTTGACTATCACCTAATTCAACCTCTTGTAGTCTATGCACAGCCTCACACTACCATCCTTAATCATTGCAAACAACACTAAATCACCCCACAGAGACACACTAGGCTAGATAAATCCCATATTCATTATTTTATCAATATGAATACCCATCTTCTACTACATAGATGGTTTCATTTGATAATGAACCATCCAAATAGAAGAAGAATTGGGTTGTATGCCTATCTCGAAATAAACAACATGTCGAGGGGGTAGTGTCACAACATCCTCAGGGAAAACATCCATGAACTCCCCAAATACCCTGGGAACCCCACCATCTTAGTGTCTACTAAATATACTAACATTTCATCCAAAAATAAAAGAAAAGGCTACAGACGTCGATGACCCACCTGACACCCCCACTCACCAATGAAAAATACAGGATGGCCATCCAGGATGGAAAACATGACTCTCCTTTGAAAGTAGTTTATAAAGGAATTAATGGAATACAACCATTCAATACTAAGTATTACATAGTATGGATGAGTCTATAGTAAGAAGATATCCCCATGGGATTGATGTAGTCTCATCATAATTATACACCCCTGGAACACATCAAACAAGATGGTCTATCCTGCAACTAGAGAACTCCACACTAGAAGAATGGAAAGACTCTCTATGTATATCCTCAGAGAATGGGATAGATTAGGTGAAAAAAGGATGTTGAATCTATAGAAGCAAAAAAATCATAAGAAATGGTACTAAAAATGTTGATCGTACCTCATAAAACATCTAGGCCTATTGGAATTGTGGCCTCTTCATCGTGCAATATACCATTCCCATATCCTAAGCCTATCAGATAATGAACACCCCCACATCCATGCTCGGGTCATTTTCCCTGAGCTTGAGGGATATCTTGAGGTTAGACTCTTCCTAATCAATCTACCCTTGGTGGAGAAAAAGCCTTCTCTCCCTACTACTAAAACTATCTCACATGAAACTATTGCTGAAGCTAATGTTGATCCAGTCTTCCAACAGCAAAAAAATCTAGGGAATCCACTGGGAACTGACTCTATATATGGTTGTTATTCCCATATACCTCAATCCCAAATAAAGGGAATGGAAACCATTAGAACTAGATGGATGGTAGGAAAACTACTAAGGTTGGATCCCTGTCAGTTGGAACCTCGATTTTCTTGGTGCTTGAGACCTACCACTGACATCCATGTATCCTAAATAACTCAATTGGTTCCTCTATCACGGTATACCACCTTGATAGTGTATCCTCCATACCACCACTTCCTTCTTCTGAACCTCTAAATACATTTTCAATGTAAAGGGAGTAACCACATACTTGATGGAAGGATGAAGCGCTTCCTCGAGATGCCTCACACGAGACCCCTCATCTGGAAAAAGATCAGGAGAAGAAATTTGAATTTCCATGAACATGACCCCAATATATTGTAATAACATACTCCCCTATTGAAGGGATAGTATCACATACCTCTTCTTATCCATCATAGTCGACGAAAAAAACTCCACCTAGAACTCCTTCTGAAAGTAAACCCTCAAAATGTATGCCTCCATTCACTCTCCTAGAAACAATGTCCCCCACTTATGTACATAACCCCAAAGATGAATAACTACCAAAGGGACTCTATAATCTATCGGGTCCTGGATCAAATAGATGGAAATCTCCAACTCCTCTAACCAACCTTATTTCTCAATGTTAGAAACACTTCCCTCATACTTTCCCAAATCCTACCACTAGAAATCATGTAATTCCCTCGCCACTGACCATCCTCCACTACTAGATGAACCTTATGGTGATCAAATGGGTCATCCTTCTAAACCTCCACTGCCTAATCCATTGGCAGATGATGTCTTGGTGCCATAGCTGAAAGGTAAACAATGATCTTCTAATCCCAGATAGTTTGTAATTTTAGCGAGGTTTATTTCAATTGATTTTATATATCTTAACCTTCCCAAAAGAACCAAATTTAAACAAGAACACAAGTCATTATGATGTATTTCCCACTCCGAGGTATCTACCCGGTAAATAGTGTATCCTCAATATGCCTTTTTTTGAGCTCAGAGTCCTTACATCAGATCACAGGGGCCTAAAATATCTTGTCCTAGTCGGTCTACCTTGGAATATGTCACACACCATGGCCACCTGACACTTTTTCCCTACAGACCCATGAAATCCTCAATATTCCTTACACAATACTCTATCCTATCTCTCAAACATAAGCTCTAATACCATTCTATCATGACCCCCTCACTCCAATGATACCCCTCATAGGATGGCAATGAATAAAGGGAGATAATGACCCCAAGAGTCCCACCTCCAGTTGAACCCAGGTTGGTGACTAGAACCAATGGTATAAAAATATCAAAAAATGGTATGCATTACCCTTATATAGGAAACATGATTGAGAGATAATATCAATCACCCACGTAGAAACTCAAATACATAATATAAAATAAAACCAAAATCCATCCCACATACATGTGAAAAAAATATAACTAATACAAAAGAAGGCTCCAAAGTAAGTACCAAAATTAAAGCTAAGAAGCAACACAACTACTATTAAGATCTGAGGTAGTAAGGCACATCCTGATCATCAAGGTCCTCCTAGAAATCTGAATGAAATTTAATATACGTTTAGTAGTCATACAGGTATGCACAATCCAAAATCTGAAGTCTCCTTTGCACATGTGAAAGTGGCATACTAATGCACCCTCTGAGAAAACAGAAAAACCAACCAACACCTACCTAGTATATAACCATACTAACCACACCAAGTCACACTCCCCAAATAATTAAATTCATGTAATGTAATATAATTCACATCGATGATAGGGTACTTCTTACCACTTCCCATTGGTTAAACTCTTTTGCCTAATAGAAAATGTCCTGGGGCTCCCACCTCTCTTGAGCATACCACATCACATCCCGCCTGTAGACACCTTGTCCACAACCCAATCTCATACAATCACATGGGCCAAAAGCAACATCATATTCTCCATGTAGACACCTGGGCCACAACCACACCTCATCCTATCACCTGGTCCACGATCCACATCATATCTCATTTAGAAAACACCTAAGAAATCACAACACATCTCATCCCAAAAAAACCAAGGAAATCAAAACCTTCCGAGACACACTTGTTCCTTGAAAACCATAGTCGAACGAAATAATATTTGTTTACCACCACCTAGAAGAAAGAGTAGGGAAGAGCAGGTGGGAATCTATCCATCCTCCCATTGAGATGTTTAGGAAGGACACCCTCCCCCTGTGATGACATGGGTGTTCGGAACATAGTTCTCAACTATGGTGGGGTACATATAAAAATTAAAAGGAAAATAAAAGTATATATATATAAGACACCAAAAACGCTTCCCAACCTATGGGTTTTCAAAAAAATATCCTACTCACAACAATACCAAATTTGTTACTTCCTCTATAAGAACAACACCGCAAAAAATCCATAAACCTAGTTCATATTTCCAATCAATTTAACTAACCATTACCATTTCTTTAACCACAAAAACCCATGCCATTCCAACATTATTAATCAAATATTTCTTCATTTATCCCATTACTATTCAGGAACTACCAGGAACAACACACAACAAGTAGCATGGAAAAAGTTACACATAGATAAAATGTCGTTGAATTACCCATACCAACCATCACCATCCTTCTTCAAAGTCATCCATCAAAATCTATCTACTCACCCCCAATTTCAGAAACACATCACCGCACAACCTAATTGTTTTCCTACTACACAACACACCTCACCAATTACACAATAAATTAATCTCTCAACCAGAGATTCCATCAAACCACCCAATCCATTTTGCAGCACACAACAATTCCCCCAACTACACCACAACACAAACTAGAACAATTCCACTAGTTTATTCAGGGGTTATTAGAGAAACAAAATGATCCTAGGGATTTAATTCATTAGAAGAATATATGTGATTGACCAGTTTCCATTTAGGGTGGTACCGCAAAAACCACAAAAAAATCATCAAACAAAACAGATATACCTAGTTCCAACAAATCCACAAACATACACCATTTTCATTGAGTCATTCAGCACATACAATCATAACATCAAAATAAAAATCATGGTTGTAAAACCTATGAACAAACCACACATGCTCCTAAATTTTTATTATCTAATTCATTATATTAAATTAGGTTGTAAAACCCATGATTAATAGATAAATAGAAGTAAAACCCCTCCTGAATGATATAGAAATAAATAGAAACAAGGTGATCCCTACCTCGTAGAAGCTTTTTGACTCATTTTTTCACCGTACAGTGAAGAAGAATGCATGCAAGTTAAAACTGTGCCACTTGAAATTTGGATCAACATATTTCACAAAATATTATTATCAAAATGATACCCAAATATCTAACTCATGCCAACCCATATCATGGTAGAGAATCTTGGGGGAAGAGGTAGAGAAAATGGAAGAGAAAGGGAAGAAAACTCACCATGGAACGACCACTTATCACCAATAGATAACCACTGATATCAATGGATTGAAGTGGTAGTAAGAGGACTCAAAGAACTCCTCAAGGTACCTAGGGTATTTTTGGAACAATAAGAATGATAGAGAATTGATGAATAAATGAAATTTTTATTGAAAATAATTTTATAACAAAACTAGATCAGGGTATTACAGGATGTGTAATCCCTTTTCACATTGTGTTGTACCTGGGGATTAGTTTCTACCAAAAATGTGCCATATATGGATTAATTTTATTTTTAAAATCCCAAAATATTTCATGATATGAAATCTCCGGGACAAGATGTTAAATATGGTTTCACATATTGTAATCACATTACATGATGTGTAATCCCCCTACCTTCATCCTTTAGTAACTGAACTCCTCCAAACTCTTTATAAGCCTCCCACAAACATCTGAAGCCACCAAAACCTACAAAGTAACAGACCAGTAGGACAAAAACAATTACAACATGAAGTGGACTTAGGTTTTTCTAGACTAATGAATATGAAGATATATTCAAAGAGTTGAAAATGAGGCCAATCACTCCACCATTACATATTCAACACTCTAGTGGGGAACATTCTTTTAGTTTATAGTGATTCTTCTAATAATGTTTTGGGATATGTAATAATTTATAATAAAAAATTGATATCATGTGCCTTAAGGAAGTTGAATGTTCATGAGAATAACTATCACATGTGTGACAAGGAGTTGGCAATAGTAATATTTTCATTAATGATCTGGAGACACTATGTATATGGGGAGAAGTGTTAAATATATATAGAACCTAAAATCCTTAAATATATATATTCACATATAAGGATATTAACATGCACCAATGAAGATAGTTATATCTGATCAAGGGATATGAATTGTCAATCTATTACCATCTTGGGAATGAAAAAATAGGTAGATTCTCTATGTAGATAAGATTTGAAAATTTTATCAATGATGAGAATTGAGAAGTATCAAATACTATTATACTTATAAAGGATAGATATCATAATAGTAAAAGGATATTTATCCAACATTGTTCAAATAAATGCTCAAATATCTATTCTTGAGAGGATCATTGATTCATATAATGATGATTAGGTGTTATTGACCAAGGTAGTGAATACTCTAGAGTTCGAATTTTCTAAAGATGGAGTTATAAATCTCAGAACCAAGATATGTGTCCCATAAAAACCAAATATGATGATGGATCTTATGGATGATGGGAATATATCATCTTTATATATTAATTTTATAGTCACTATGATGTATAGAGATCTAAAGAAAAACTTCAGGTGAGATAACATACAGAAATAGAATATAGAATTTGGGTCTTGATGCATAGTATTCCAACAATTCCAAGTTGAATGAAAAAATTTGAAGGGTATGATACAACCATCTAACATACTAGAATGGAAATAGAAAAATATAATCATGGAATTCATCATTGTACTACCCATGACACCTAATCTTAATAACATCATCTGGGTGATATTCGATCTAAAAATACACTGAACCTAGTAGCCCAGATTCGATGGTTACATTATTACATTGGAAGATACAAGGAATCACATCCTGAAGGACCAAATAGTTTTTTAATATTAGAAAACTAGACACATACTAGAAATTCACTATGTAATTGAAAACATAAAATACACAATGGTTTTTTCATTGAGGGTGCAATATTTCCACTTAGCATATCAATGCATATCAATCATAAAACACTTACCAGTATCCTAGGGAAAATAAAACATAATAAAGGGATCATATTAGATGCTTAGTAAAGGAAAGAATATAGTGGAAGTTATCATGAATAAATAATCATAATCATAATGGAATGGTAAATAAATAAAATATATTCCATTTAAACAATAACTTGAGAAAATATGGAAGGAATAAATGATGATCAAATTAATCCATATAAATAGTAACAAAATACTGTAAATTATCCATGGATATTATGACTAATAAAATAATCACATTAATATCAATAAATGATCTCATAATGAGGGAACACATAATATAATAAATCTGAAACATACAGTCCATACCTTTAATGAAACATTAAAAATATTGTGGGTAGAAATCCATCTAATCTGGATAACAGTTTTTCACATGAGACCTATCGACACATTGAGGGGATATCTAAAATAGATCCCAACCCTTCCCATATAAATACTGATGAACTAATCATATTAATTGGTTTAATCATAATCAACATAAAAATTATTATTAGAAAAATCGACATAATTAATGTTAATACTTCCCTCAATAAAATAACCATAATGATAAACCATCCAGAGTAATATGGTGAATGGTAATAAAATTATAAATCCTTAGTAAAAATGATAATAAATCATCCAAATGAGGAATAAGTATTATATAAATACCACAAATTTTCAATGGATCATAAGTAAAATAAATTTGGGATGTTTTTTAGGAATAAAAATACCCTAAGAATACCATTAAAACTAGTTTTGAAGAAAATAACTATTTCACTTTGAAAATTTGTTTTTTAACTGAAATGTGAAAAAAATATTTTAAAAATGTCTTTGGAAGTAACCTTTGAATATTATTAATTACGATTTATAAAATTAGGTGGTCGTGACGGTAGGAATCTTTCATCATGTCGTACATGTTAAAATAAAGATTCCTTTCATGTTTTTGTTAACAGGAAAATGGGCCTTGTTTTGAAAATGTCATAAAGAATACACTCTAAAAAAATTGTAAAAATTTAAAAATGGTTAAAAATTTCTTTAGTTATTCATATTTAAAATATTAAAAAATAGAAAACATTTCTATAAAACATGGATTTTGATGAAAAAAGATTTTAACTAAAGAGAGAAATAAAGTCAGATTTTACTAAAAACATTTTCACAATCCTTATAAGTACCAGAAAGTATAAAAATATTTATGTTACCTGAAAATATCATTAATTGAACTATAAATAGAAAATATGTTTTTTAATATATAAATAAAAAATAAGTCCCCCAAGGGATACCTAATCAAAAACTATCCTGAATAATGATGAGATTGTGGAATAAACTATTACCACTTTGGAAACTTTTGAATAATAATCCCCATGAAAGAAATAACATCAAATAAAGATTTAAATACCATGAAGATAAATATGTTCATGATATATCATATGAAAAGGGGAAATATATATTCCACACAATGGAATAATGGGTGAATATGGCGTATGTCTCATGGATGTAAAAGTGAGACAAGAAACACTTATATTGGGTTCGACTTCCTTTATATATGTATGAAACTCCTATATAATCAATATAATTTTTTATAAAAATTTTAAATAATAATAATATATTTCATAATTATATGATTTAATTATAGGCTTTTATGAACTATTTATTAATAATTATTTGTTAAAATTACTGTTTCGGGTGATAATTATTTGATTTTTCTTGTATGTTTTGGTTTGGTAATTCTGGTACCTGTATATTAATCATTTTTAAAACATATCCAAAATGTTAAACATTATATCCTCCTCTGAATGGCTCAAAGGCCTTATTTTTATTTTATTATAGATAATCCCCCTTTTAAGGGTTGAAGGAGAACCCATACATGACCCGTAGGCCCAAGGCACATGGCCCAACATGACCCGCAATACATGACCTGAAGGCCTAGAGGCATTCCATGCCCATTACATGACCCATAGGCCCAGCCCACAAGAACTTCCCCTCCCCAGAATCTTACATCATTGATCACCTTAGCTCCCCACCTTGCATTACTGATCAGTTAGCATTGCCCTGTACAAAGCTTCACGGCGCCTGGTCCCAATGGCGGCTGTCATACCCTCTCATTCTTCTAATCCGGTTAGCTCTGCATCTGGTGGTTGCTAATCCTGTTTCCTTGATCCTCTTCTAGAGCCTGTTATGTGTGAACTGGGCTACTCCATTGTCTATGTGACCCAGAGGCCCTGTGGCCCAAAGGCCTTTGATGACCCGAAGGCCCTGGAGACCCGTAGGCCCAAACCGGTGGCCCGAAAGCCCAAATCGGGTGAATATTTCCAGCTACTACAGTACAGAACAGTAACTGCTACAGTACTACTACAGTGACCCAGAAATTCGCCTCCACCCGGTTTTGAACCTGGGTTTCTTGGATGACAAGCATGAGCCATTACCACTCAGGTACGGGCTCATTGGCTTATATAAATATCATATATATTCATTATATATTTATTTAATTTAATCCTTAAAATTTAGAGTTAGAAAAGGGATTACACCATTCATAGAGATAGTAAACCGTATGTATGCATGAGCATTGTTTCCATTTTTCTCGACGGATAAAATGAAATAAAAATAAATATTAATTCACCATCCAAGAGTAATTATTATTTCAAATATATAATTATAGTAATCAACTATATACTTATTACCATCCTTGTAAAAATTAAATGAAAAATAGTTTACATCACCATGTGGAGGTTGTAGTCCACATGTACACATGAGAGACATTATCATATCCCCCATGGAATGGAAAGTAAGAAGATATATGTGAGATAATAATTCAAAAAGTATAATAATGTTTTAAATATCACATAAATAAGTTTAATCTATTACAATATCCTTCCTTGAAAGAAGGTGATGGAAAATGAATTACATAGATTTGAAAGGAAGTGGTCTTTTGTACACACAATCTATTGTTTTCTTTCCCATTTGATGATAGTGGTGATGAATACGGGTTATGAAGTTACTATAATAATATATCATTATGTATTGTATACTATTATTGTTATATTATAGTATTTTGATATTATATGAAGGATGTGGAGAAATAAATGAAATAAATATGCACGTTTAAGAATTTTACATTTTCATCAGAGAGACTCTTTAGGTTTATACATAATTCCTTCAAAGGAAGGATTACTAATATGAATATGACCTATAGATACCGTTTTTTCTTTTTAATACTTTTTAATAATTCTATATATATTATCAAAGCTAGGTGCTGATACGATGATCAATTTCAAGGCTCGGTGTTCTCAGAATTAATTTTATAAAAATATAAAATATATTTTATATTGTGCCCACACAACTTCTTGGGGAAAATGGGATAACTCTTAAATATAAGATAATATTAGAAATTTGAGACCATGGTTAAGTATTTAATGAGGTACTTACCCTATTAATGACATAAATTGGGTCGTCATAGGGCGTTTGCAGTCCTCGCTCGTTGGCAGTACGTTATATGAAAGAATTAAATATTTAATTAATTAATTGTTTCATTTTGACACATTTAAATTTTCTATAAGAATATTTCTAGGGTTAATTATCTAGGGTTTCCCTCAAAAACCCTGAGATAATTCCAAACTCCTTATTCCTCCTTCTATTGGAAGATCACCTAGGATGACACTGACAAGATGAATAAAAGAATATCATGATGTGGCGAATGAAACGACTTCCTCTAATCCTTAGAAAACACGTTCTTCATCAATGAACAATCCAAAAACTAGGTAGTACTCTTCATTTGGTGTTTTACACCTTTTTATTAAATTATTTGAGCAAATTCATTCATGTTCTTGGTTCTGTGTCAATTGTAATCTTTACATGACCCTACATACCAGATTTAAATGGATTTATTCATTTTTTTCTGGCCTAGTATCACTAATATTGATTGTTGGAATATAAATATTGTCCAAATAAGATTAAATTATTTTGTGTATTTTTTCTATTAAATCTTATTCATGTTCATTACCGGTAGGACCCCACTGTCCCAGTTCAACATTTTTAGGGGGTACTGAGCCAGATCAGACCCCCATAACCATAATGGATCAATAAATAAAGCATAGATCGATGAAATGAGGTTAGATTCAGGATCTTTCCAAGGAACATATGTTGGTTTTCATTATTTGAAATCATGGAATTCAATGTGGTAGTCTTGGAGACATTTGAGTTGCACGACATAACTCTCATGGACCACTAGATCCAATTTCCAGTGAGTGATGGCCAGAAATTAGGAATCACGATCAAATCCACTAATCTTGGATAGATTTGAGGTGGGATCTATAGAATAAAATGAATCAAAACATCCAGATATAGCACGCAGATCAAAGATCTAAATTTCTATAAAAAACTCAACTACACACTATGTAGTGGGATGAACACAAAGCTTGTGTAGCCCCTTAGGAACAATGGATAGGGTTTTGAGAAATGTTAAGGATGACATGGTTTGTAGTCCTCCTACATATTTTTTACTATTTACCATGATGGGAAACCCAAGTTGAGGATCACATGGGTGTAAATACATGTGTAAGTATATAGCCAGGTACACAGTCATGTACCTGGGTATATAGACAAGGGATATGGTACACAGACACAGCTAGGAGGACATGTCCTCGGTCCCAGTTAGTCTGGAAACACTGTGCAGTCCACCTACACAACATGTACAACTACATGGGATGGGACACGTGTTCTAGCAAGGGACATGGCCCAGCGGTGGAGTGGGACAACACACTAAGTGGGACGCAACACACATTGTGTTCCCCTTGACTTCTTTGAAGGAAACTTCATGGTTTCGTATCTCCTGCATTTAAACTCATATTTTGGACCACTATTAGCATATCCTAAGTGTTTCTCCATGTTGAAAGTGATGTTTACCTTGAGATATGATATGATGTTATCTAGGAATAATGCTTATAGAGGTGATGTCTGATGATCGCATTGATCATATTGAATCACTAAACAATACTGATTTGTACCCTCCAATATAGCTAGGTAGTGGAGTCCTAGATTACAAGATTAGAACCCACAATCATTGTTGTGATGTATCCTCAAAAGGTACCATGTGAGTGGAACCCTCCAAACATACTAGGGAGAGGGTTCTTGATCACTAGAGTGGAACCCCCTATTGTACAAGGGCACGATCCTTGACATTCAAGTGGAACCCACTATCGGATAGGGTAAGAGTCCTGATGACCAAAGTGTAACACCGATGTTGAACTAGGGTGTGGGTCCTCAACCTTTATAGTGGAACCCCCATCGGTATGGGTGTTTTTATGCTTCCATACCGAGTGGAACCCTCTATCGGCATAGGGTGTGGGTCCTCATGACACTAGAGTTGAACCACCCATTGGCATGGGTGCAGGTCCTCTATGGATACTTATATAGTGGAACTCCATTTACATTATAAGGTGAGGGTACATTCCTTTGAGTTTTCCCCCCTTGATTGTTTTTCATAGTGGCGAGGCATGGTTTGACATAGACAGATACTTCAGGGAAGATGTGTGAGATGTTGGGCATCGTTGATGGACTTTTGAAACTATTGGATTTACTTCTTCTTAGGCTAATCTATGAGATAGATATCCTATTACTCTCTCATTTTTTATTATTTTTATTCAGAATATAGATATATATATTCTTTAGTATACACACCTTGGATTTGGTACTCTCCATCAATGAGAGGTGAATACATGCAGGATATTCCATGTGCCTTCAGTGTTTATCTTCTTATGGTTAGATGAGTCTAATATCCTATTAGAGGTGGCGAAGTATTGATGTGTAGTTCATATACTCACCATTTTTATCACCTTTTCCTTGGATGAGGTTACTTTACCTCTTGGTTTGGGTTCATTTGTTCTCTTCCACTGTATCTCTCATCTACTATCTTTATAATCATCTGGTATCTCTTACTACACCTCATTCAGCTTTTAAGGTGTCCTACTAGATGTTTTAATACTTTACCATGGGTATTTTTTTCTCACTTGTGTCATGTATTATGTAAAATAAGGATAGGCCGACCATGACTATAAGGAAGCATGGGGATATTGGGAGCTTTGTATCGCGTACAGTGGTCGTAGCATGGGATTTAAGAGCTAGGCTCTCTCAATAGTTTACTTTTCAAGTTATTTCAGGTTGGGACATATTTCTAGTTGGTTGTGTATTTTTTCTATTTTCTTTTTAGTTTTCATTATTGCACTATTGTACACCTTAAAGGTTATGCATGCATGGTTTACATTCTAAATGTGTTGCATATTTTACTCTTTCCTTATTCACTTCTGCATCGAGTTGGTTGTGTGTGTGCATATAGTTACTTAGGAAAAGGACTCCTTGAGTTAGTTATGTGTTCAAAACTTGTTTTTACCCCTATACTTGGGAGGTTTTATTGGGTTAGTCGCTACTAGAGCCCTATCATGGGTTAGGTCATGATATATTGGTATCAGATAACATTCATTCCTTGGGATTTTGGTCAGACTAGTATCCTTAAGAGGTTTTTTTTTGGTCTAGGTAAATGGTGTAAAAGTGTCCTGAGTTCACCTCTCAGACTAATAAATCTAGTAATGGTGTGGCATCTGACGTATCTATTTATCTGGAGCTTCACTACCTTCTTGTCAACCCAATATACCTATATAATGGTTATAGGGAAAAATGGTACATGAATTAGATTGGATTGAGTCTTTGAATATCCTTCCTGATTCAAATCCCAATTTTATTTGTTATATATATATATATATATATGCATATCTGATTGTGTTACATCATGATAAATATCAGGATGCCTCAACAATAATAGTCATCCATGATACTAGTTCTAGACCACGATGCTAATCCAATGAGTGAAGATGCCTCAGTTCAATGTCCATTATAAGACACCCTTCTTCTAGGTGTTCTTATAGTATCACCTCCACCTATTGAGAATCTAATAATCCCAATAGGAAGGATGGGGATGCACGCTCTGTGAGTTCCAGCACCAGAGGCCTCTGAGGTTCAGTTGTGGGACATATCCTCAAGAAGCAGATAATTGCCTAGAGTTATTGGTATGTGTCTTTCTGATCATCTAGACACTGACTGATCAGGTGGTTATGCTGGTTCTTAGCCTTTTACATGAGGATTTTGGGGGCTATAAGAGTCTCATTACGATGATTCATGACGATTCGACACTCTCTGAGATCAACTTCTAGTAGTTATTCCATGAGGAGTAACACCCCTCCTACTAGCACTTAGTTTGGATCCATGAGATCCAAGAGCTATAACAAGGAGGGATGATGGCGGATGAGTACGTAAAAAGGATTTCATACCTTTTGTGGTAATCCCTTGACATGATATGTTATGGAAATTTCCTTAATGTTTGTGGTGAGAATCAGCAAAGAGATTTATGCCAACGTGGTTCCCTTTTCATCCCCACCTTTTTTAGGATGTTAGTGCAAGCACTAGTGGCCGAGAGCATTCTATTTGAGGGATAAAAATAGTTTGAGTGGTAAGTGGACACCAAAGAGCATATTCATCTGCCACAACTAGAGAATTCTAGGTGTCAGGATCTCATTGTAGCAACCCCCCCCCCCCCCAGAATGGAATCAAGCATGTGGTCATGGGAAGCACAGAGCACTAGGTAATCCCATAGAGGGGAGGGTTTTTACTTTTGATGAGTAAGGTCACATGGAACAAAACTTCCCAACCATAAATCCAAATAAGCATAGGTATAATTCTAATGGACCACCATGTCATAGACAATGCCATGGTCATGGATCTCCCAGGTGAGGATAGTGTGGTCCCCTAGTAGGTGTATCTTTCAGAAGATTGGGAGCATCTATGGGTGGTGGATGATGTTATTGTATCCTTTAACCACCACCAAGAGCACACACCAGGCTCAGGGAGCTATCTGTCGAGGTTGTGAACAGTTTAAGTCTTTGGAAGATTATGATCTCGTAGTGCATGATACGATTTGAGGTATGATATGTTCATTTTATAATATTGATTCAGTGTTAATAGATAGATTATCTAGTCATTATATTATCTATGTACTTCTAGTATGATAGATAAAGATCCTATTTGAGGTGCTAGCATAAGAAATTCATCTTGAGGATCCTATAGGGAACGCTTCTTAAGTATCTTTTCTATACCATTAGTGTGATCTATCACTTTGTGGGGAGAGTTTCATGTGGGAAATTTTGGATGTCATGATGGAACCCTTTGATGTCATCTTGGGTATGGATTGGTTACCCATGGTCGAAGCCCAGATTGACTATCATCGCAGAAAATTTAGATTCCTATGCACTAATGGTGTGCGATTCTCTTTTCCTTGTGAGAGTGATCTCATGGTGGGATTAGTGGGTTCTAAGACTAGGAGGGTAAATCCCATAACCCAACAGTTCTCGAGTATAACCCTTGGTAAAGTATTATCTTTAAGAATTTGGGCTCCTTCATTTGTAAATAATTATATGGACATCAATCCTGAGGATTTTCTGAGACTACCACTGAAGCAGGAGATGGAGTTTTACATTTAATTTCATTCTAGGACCACTCCAATATCTTCTACGACATATTTTATGGCCCTTACTGATCTTTGGGAGATATGGTTATAGTTGGAGGACCAACAAGAGAAATATTATATCAGACCCATTTTTCCCCAGGGCAGTTGTTGTGTTTTTCATGAAAAACGCATAAAGGAGCTTATAGCTTTGCGTGGATTATAATCACTTGAACCAGACCACGATAAAGAATAAGTACCCCTTGTTGAGGATTCATAAACACTTTGACAATTTTCTAGGTATGAGATGGATATCAAAGATCCATATCATTCCAGACTACCACCATTTTAGGGTTCATGAGGATGATATTCCAAATCTAGAATTATGCTGTCACTACGGACATTAGGAGTTCTTAGGTGTTCTCTTTGGTGTGACGAATTCCCCCTCCATGTTTATGGATTTTAGGAACCAAGTTTTTTTATATACCTAGACCAATTTTTTGTTGTCTTAATCGATGACATACACATATACTTTGCATCATAGGAGGATCATGAAAAGAACATGAGGCTGGTCCTAGATTTTCTTCGAGATAACCAACATTACAAAAATCTCCTAAAGTGTCCTTTTGGGATTCATAAGGTGCACATTCTAGGTCATGTTATTCATGAGCATAGGGTATCCATATAACTAGAAAATATTGATGTAGCAATTTCTTGGTAGCCACCTAAGAGTGTTTTAGAGGAGATGGGGAGCATTCTCGGCATGGTGATGTATTAGATGAGATTTTTGGTAGACTTGTCCAGAGTTTCATCCCCTTTGACCACCCTAATGTGAAAAACGTAGAAATTTACCTGGTCTGAATAGTTCTAGAGGGAGTTCAGGGAGTTGAGTATAAGCCTAAGGAGTTCACCTATGTCGAGACTACCATAGGAATGTCAGTATTTTATATTGTATTATGACACCTCGAGAGATAATCCCCAGCTACGTGCTGATGCAGTGGGAAGCAGTTATAACATATGGGTCAAAGAAGTTGAGACCCCATGAGTAGAAATATAAGAATCAATATATAGAGATGGTCATTCTAGTCTTCTCCCTCAGTATTCGGAGGAACTGCCTTCTAGGGTAGTACTTTTGGGTCTACTCAATATTAGAGTCTTAGGTATGTCTTCATGTAGAAAAATATGATCTTGAGATAGTAGTTCTTGTTAAAATTCTAGTAGGACTCTGACATTGAGATATTCTATATTTCAAGGAAGGTAAACATAGTAGAATATTTCCTTAGAAGGAAGTCCCATGATTTATTAGTATAGGAGGATTTTGAGTGGTTGGTCACCATTCAGCTGACCATAGTAGAGCAAGAGTGTACAGTTTTTCTACAGTGGATGGTATTGACTCCTCTACTTCTCGAGAAATTGAGAGAGTCCCAGCTGGGAGACATTGACTATGAGTTATTATGTGATCTAATATCCATAGTAAACTCATTAAATGGATATTATGAAGGAGGTAATCACATAATATTTTTTAATGGGCGAACAATGGTTCCTATCACGATTCGGGAAAATGTGATGGGAGAGTTCCATGCTTCTCCCCTAGCTATACATCCAACTATGGGGAATATTTATAGAGACCTCTGGAAATATTTTTTGTGGTTCTTCATAAGACAAATAAGAGATGAGGGAGTCTCTTTGTGTCACATGTCTATAGTTGATGGATATGAACTAAGGTGTGGTAGTTTTTTACTGCCACTGGTGATCCTGGAGTGGAAATGGGATAGAATATCCATAGACTTTAGAACATCGATTATTCACACAGCTAAGGGATATAATGTCATTTGGGAAATAGTTGACCAACCCATGAATTATTCACATTTTTTTCATTAGGGAGTACTTTTATGTGAAGAATTTGGGCATTTATAAGTTCGTGAGATCAATCACATTCATGGGGTTCCCTTGATGACTAACTCTAATCGTGATGCAAGGTTTACATCAAGATTTTGGAGAGGCCTGTAGGAGGAATTCAGGACCCAAATGATGATGAGTATAACCTTTCACCCCCAAACTGATGGGTAGACCAAATACATTATCTAGGTGTTTGAGGATATGTTTAGGGCATACGTGTGGAACTTTAGCTAGGGCTAGTAGGGTCATCATCACTTTTTTGAGTTTGAATACAACAATATATACCACTCTACTATTGGAATGGAACTTTCTGAGTCCCCATATGGAAGAACTATTAGGTCACCCTTGTATTGTATAAAGACCAGTGATACATCCCTAGTGGGAACAAAGATGGTGTAAGTGACAACATAAAAAGTCCTGGTCATCCGTGAGAGGATGATGATAGCCCATGGAAAATATAAATCATAAAGAGATTGTCTTCATTTTCTCTTGTAGTTTAATTTAGGAGACAATGTTTTCATGAGAGTCTCCCCATTATGATTATTGGTGAAATTGGGAAAAGGTTTAATTTCATCCCCTAGGTTCATCGGTCCATTCGAGATCATGGAAAGGGTTAGTGAGGTTTATTACCACCTTTCCCAAAAACCACAGTTGGATCGGGAGCACAAGTTCTTCCATGTTTCATAGCTAAGGATATATGTGCATGAACCCATGCATGTAATTGAATAGGAAGAGATATATATTAATTATGGATGCACCTTTTATGATCACCCAGTGCTGATCGAGGATTGATAGTAAAGGACTCGACATGGATAGAACATCCCATTGGTTCACATTCTGTGCCATCATGGAAATTTATAGTAGATTTCCAAGGAGCAGAATAGAAAAGTGTGGTCTCGGTATCTCTAGTTTTTTATTAAGTTTTTATTTTCATGGAAAAATATATTAAAGGATGAAAGTATATAGAATCCCATTTTATCCATGTAATACTTGGAAATATTTCTATATATAAACTCAGAGCTAGGCCTAGAGACGGCATGCGATTCTAAGGCCTGTTGTGCCGAGAAATATTTTTATTAAAATCCTAAATATATTTTATATTGAGTGTACGTAGATTCTTAAAAAAATTGGATAACTCTTAAATGGATGCTTTTATTAAAAATATGAGACACTGATTGAGTCTTTAAAGAGGTTTTTACCCTAAATGAAACATAAAATGGGTTGACACAGTGTGCTTGGACTCCCCACTCACTGGCCGCATGTTCAGTGAAATAATAAATTAATTAATTAATTAATGGTATCGTTTTGACACAATGAAATGTTCTATAAGAATATCACTAGGGTGAATTTTCCAGGGTTAGATGCATAAACCCTAAGAGAATTCCCTAGCTCTGTCTTCCTCCTTCTATTGGCAGATCACCTAGGTAGATGACTAAATTCCAGATCAGAGTAGATCAGGACGCTGTGAATGCAATGGCATACTATGATCATTATTAAGGGCATTCTTTATCAAAAAATGATTCAGAAACTTTGTAGGACTATTCAATAAGTGATTTAAACCCTTTAATTAACTTTTTTGATCACATTCATCCTTTTTAGTCAGTCGACACCAATTATGTGTCTTTTATTTGCCTATATACTTGATTTAAATTGATTTATTCATTGTTTTCAGACCGCATACCACTATTCCTAATCATTTTCCAAGAACTCGTGTCCAATGATGGTTAAAAAAATTCTTGTTCTTTTCTCCCAAATCTTTTTCACATTATTCACTCGTAGGACCTCGTGGTTCTAGATCGACATTTTCGGGAAGTACCAAGCCCGATCAGACCCCATGAACTATGACAGATTGATAAAAAAATGAATAGAATGATGAAATGAAGCTATATTTGGGATAATATCAAGCCACAAATGATTTGTTTTGTAATTTTAGATCAATTAATCAAATTTAGAAAACTTGGCTATATCTAGGTTGCATGATGGAACTTTTTTTGACCATGGATGTTGATTTCCTTTGAGCGAAATCCAAAAACTGTGAATCTCGACTAGATACACTCATCGCGGATAGATTAGTGGTGGGATCAATGGAAAAAGAAGATAAAAACTCCAAGATCTGACATGAGGATTACAGATCTAAGATTCTAGAGAATACATGCATAAGGCCCCAGCCTTAAACCTTACTTAATCTTGAGTTATTACAAGATTACACATTGAGGATCTTTTCGGGTTTAGAGTTTTAGAGAATTAGATCATAAAACTTGCATTACATTCCACATATAAACAAAGTGGTTACATAAAGATAGTATTCTTCATTCCCATCAATGGAAACACATTTAAAATAAAACATGGATTATTTCTTGACACATCCTTGACTCTATCATCTTATCATGTACCTTTCCCTTGACCTGTGAAAAACATTTCAAAAACTTGGGATGAGCATAAAAACTCAGTATGGGTTATAAAAAAAACATGGAAAGGAAACATGAGTTCATATATACATAAGAATGAAATCATACTTTACCCATAAAACATAGGCACTTTAACATACCTCATAAAATCATGAATAAATCATAGAAATCATAAGACATAAAGGTAACTTGAGGCATTCATAACATTCTTACGTAGGGAGTAACCCTCTTGGTTACGTTTGGAATACCCATCACAGTATATTCCCTAAAATATCTTCGTAGAAACCTTAACGTTTCACTCCTTCGCGTTACCCAATGCATTGGAGAGCTATAACGGGCTCACCTGCCCTTAGTTTATCACGGAACCACCCGTCTTCATAATAATGCCCAAGAACCATAACATAATCATATCACATAAAACATGCATAAAGGAAACATAAAATTTCCACATTTCAATCACAAGATATCAATACAACCCATTGATATAAAAACATTATGAAAACCATTTTCAATACCAAAATAAAAGAAAAGTAAAACATGGTATTTATTTTTCTTTTAAAAAGAAGGTATGGCTTGTAGAGGAAGCCGAAACTCAAATAACGGCCACGACGGCGGAGAAGGCGTTGTCACCGCATACGTACGAAAAAAACATTCCCTTTTGTCGTTTAGTAAACGCTTCGTATAAAAAAGATTCCTTTTGAATAAAAGTAAAAGTCAAAGGGGTTTATACACCATATAAAAGAAAGTTGTGTATAAAATAAAATATGCCTCAATGAAAGGAGATTGAGACGAAGTCCCATACCTCGTATCTGACTTGACCCGACCATTCTTTTAATATCCTGAATAATAAACATGAGTTAATCTCTACTTTCTTATGAATATTTTTCAAGTTCATTATTCCTTTTATACCATGTTATGAACATCATGTAATCAGTTAAGTTAATAATGTTCATTTTGTCGGTATTTGGTTCTTAAGTCAAAAATAGACTTCTTACACTTACATGTTGTTAATTTGGTCAAAGGTTCATTATTTACAGAATGGTATTCATGATGTATATATCATATACGTCATATATATCCAGTACATACATGCATTTATAATATTACATCACATTTAGAGGTAAGAAATGAAATGCACCGTTCATGGAGACGGTAAGCCGTACGTACGCATGAACGCTACTTCCATTTCTATTTCATATTTTCTGGAATGAAATCATAATAATATAAGAGTATATTATAATTCCAGTATAATAACATATATAATATCATTAACTTTATCCTTTACACATCCCACATATGGTATTAACGAATCAAATCACTTTTAGGGGGCGGTAGTCTGCACTTCCTAAAATGAAGATATCGTGTTTACCCATAATGGAAACCATAAATGTACGCCCAAAATGAAAAAAACAGAAGCTTAAAGAAAAAATAAACATATTATATATCATATATAAAAATAGTGACATCATAATGGCCACCTTTGAAGGTGTTAAATGAGTGTTGAACAATCATCGTTTCGGGAGGCAGAATTTCGCCATCCACGGAAACCGTATGTTCTTTAACCATTTGATGTAGTTGTGTGAGAGTGTAGCTCAAATAAATATTATAACAACATCCTTGTATATTTATTATACTGGTTTTGTTACAAAATAAGTAAATAAAAAGAGTTTAGGAGATTGGATAAGAAAAATAAAACAAATGAACATGAGAGAATGAATTACCTTTAAAAGTGTAACTCCTTTTGATTTGAGCCTAAAGGCTTCCTTTGAAAGGATTCTTCCCAAAGGGAATCCTCTAGGATGAGGAGAGAGATGTGGAGAGAGTAAATGGGCAGGGTTTGGCCGAGCCAAAGGATTGAGGAGTGTGTGAAATGAGGTAGAGGTGGGGGCCTTTTATAAGAGGAGAGGAGGGGCACTTTTGGAAAGTAAAGAAATATTACTTTATTTGAAAATGTGTTTCGGTTTCAAAAGGTCCCACATTGATATAATTCGTGGATAAGGTGATAAGGGTTCGAAATCCACTCATCCAATTGGTTTTTTCCATGTGTAGTTCATAGATGTTACATTGTCTTTCCATTTTACTTAAATCGTCAAATAATGATGTCATCGCTACATCATTATTATGTCATAAATAATTTAATTTATTTAATGTCTAAAAATCATAAAAAAATACTATGATGTAGGAAATCTTTTTAGATTTCCTATGACTATTTATAATCAAAAATATGATCTTTATAACCCCATGTAAAAATTGTTTTCGTGAAACATATTATGTTTGTGTCATTTTTACTTTAACATTTAATAAAAAGCTATTTATGTCATTTCCAAACCAAAGTGTCTCCATGGGGTCCCCAAGTTGACCCATGGCTTGTCTTGGTCGGCCATGACACAACCAATAAGGTTGGGACATGTGTCTAGGTCATTTCCTATTATTAAAGCATTATTTATACCTTAAACTACCCTAATTACCACTAATTGCGATTAAAAACTTAATAAGTTACTATTCACCAAAAAAATTATTTTAATCTCATTGAACCACATTTTACTTCTTAATGACAACCATGTATGTCGGATTTTCAAAATTCAATACACATTAGTGGTAAACTTTCATTTAACTGAAAAATCAGTTTGCTTGATTACCACTTAGTGGTTTCACTATTCATCAAAAATTGAAGTTTTTCAGAAAATTACCAAAAATTCACCCTAAGCTATATTTGATATTCCGAATTCAAAAATGAAGTCCATTTTAAAAAATCCAAATCATATAAGTCACATTAATTAATTCAATAATTAATTCCCGCTGCCAGAGCAAATAGCGTGTTTTTACAAAACAATAAGTATCAAAAGATTGACACCAGTTTAAGTCTAATTTCAAAGTGAAATTGATTCCAATAACCACCATTGGATAAAATGGTAAAAATATATTCTAATTTCACTTCAAAACCAATTCAAAACATAATCTAATCATATAAATAAATTAGATTAAAAAGCAGTTTTGATGTAAAATGCAGTATTTTTCACTATTCATTAAAAAATGAACATTGTCAGAAAAATACCAAAAATTCACACAAGGTAAATTTTGATGTCCCAATCATAAAGGATAAGTTTATTTTGACAAACATAGTTTATAAAATTGTCAAAATATAGATTCAAAAATGGTTTGCCATCAAAAGGCAGTAAAACAATCTTTTAAGAATATTAGTGTATTCCATGCATAAGATTGTATTTATTTTCATTTTAAGCTTCTATAACACTATTGTAGACGCCGGAAAAGTCCGTTGTTCCCAAACGAAGCTCCGGATGCGGAAAGCGAGGTCATATTTGGAGTCGGAAGCACGTTTCGGAGGGCCCGAAGGCCTTGCGCGGAATTTTGGAGCCCCGCGCGCAAAGTTGATGAGCCGCGCGCAAACCTCCCGGGATGCGCGCAAAGCGCTGGACCGGCGCGCAATTTTGCGCGCCCGTGGCCCGCGCGACTCCCTTGCACGCCGGGCCTGATTCCGCGCCCGTGAAGAGAATTTCGCGCCCGCGAACTGGATTCCGCGCCCGGGGTTTCCTATAAATATAAGGCGACCCCCGACGTTTTGAAGGTTGCCAGAATTCGAACGGTCTCTCGTTCGCGCAATCCAACCCCTTCCGCGCGCAATGCCGATCTTCAGGTAACCTCTTTTCTTTCGCGCAAGAAAGCCTTGGGGTTCGCCTTCGTGCGCAATCCCTTTGGATCTTTTCCTTTTGAATAACCCTTCACCCAAAGGCATTTGCGCGCAAAAGAAGCCTCTTGCGCGCAATTTCCCCCGGGTGCGCGCAATCCAACCCGATTTCGCGCACCCCCCATTTTCAAAGTGGCCATTCGATTAAAGAATGAGCCGTTGCCCCCCGCGCGCTACCCGAATCCCGGTGCGCGCAATCTCTATCATCCGCGCGCAAAGTTCTGGCCCAAGCCGCCCATTTGCGCGCCGACCCGCGGTATTGCGCGCAAAGCTCCTCTTTTGCGCGCAAGCTGCCAGGGTCGCCCCCTTTGACCCCCTGAGGGTACCCGCCTGCGTGGCGCCCGATGACCCTCATCCCGGGTGCCCGCACTGTGCGTTGTCTTTCCGTGCGGCCCTCCAGGCTTGCGCGAAGTGACACTGACCTATCGGCGGCTTCAACGTCCTGCACGACGTTAAACTGCATACGTCCAACATGACGTTAAACTGTGCCACGTCCGCGCTGCAAGACGTTAAACTGCCAGGCGTTCACATCCCGCACGACGTTAAACTGCACCATCATCCGCGCTGCAAGACGTTAAACTGCCAAGCATCTTCGTCCTCAACACACGACGTTAAACTGTACTTCGTCCGGCAAGACGCTAAACCGTCCGCCTCGTCCTCAACACACGACGTTAAACTGTACTTCGTCCGGCAAGACGTTAAACCGTCCGCATCACCTGATCCCGTGTCTCGCACGCAGGATCCCCCCGGTCTGGATGTGGCCCCCACCCGCGCGTCTCTGCAGGGATGTCGGGATTGGAGTGGCCTTCGCCCACGGGGGTAGAGTGTTACAGCCAGAACGAACTACGTGGACTTTGATCCCTGTCTTCTAAACAGGGTACGTAGGAAGCCTCTCCGAGGTTCAAGCCCACCACCTGGTCGTCCCGGTCGTATTTACGTCGGTTCGTCCATCAGTGGACCCCTCCCGGGTTCACACTTGCGTCGATTCACCTATGAATCCGCTCTTGTGGGGGACTGCACATGTGTATCTCCATTGTACTTCCCCACTGCCTTTTTCTATTTCTCTCTCTAGAACGAACTACGTGGACTTTGATCCCTGTCTTCTAAACAGGGTACGTAGGAAGCCTCTCCGAGGTTCAAGCCCACCACCTGGTCGTCCCGGTCGTATTTACGTCGGTTCGTCCATCAGTGGACCCCTCCCGGGTTCACACTGGCGTTGATTCACCTATGAATCTGCCTCTGTGGGGGACTGCACGTGTGTATCTCCATTGTGCTTCCCCACTGCCCCTTTTTTCTATTTCTCCTTTTATCATCTAGCATTACGTAAAACTGTGATCCACCCGGCCGTTCCATCCCCCTCTGTGCGAGGTGGTTCGGTTCAATCCTTCTCCAGGCAGCCTCGATCTCCTTGTGAGTCGGCTTGCCAACGTCCAGCATGACGTAAAACTGTGATCCACCTGGCCGTTCCATCCCCCTCTGTGCGAGGTGGTTCGGTTCAATCCTCCGCCCGGCGGCCTCGACCTCTTCGTGAGTCGGCTTGCCGACGTCCAGCATGACGTTAAACTGTATATCCGAACTACGCTGACTTTGATCCGTGCTAACGCGCGGTACGTAGGAAGCCCCTACGGGGTCCAAGATCTTCACTCCATCATCCATCCTGATCCTTACCCGGGCCGCCACATCCCGGTGGGGTCATGCCATTTCATTCCACTCCACTTCACTCGGGAAGCCGCCCATGTGCTGGCCCCAGCGTCGGAGGTTCCCTGCAAGGGGTTCTGTCATCTGATCCACTCCTCGTGTTGATCAGTCCGATGCCGTCCCCGCTGGACGTTAAACTCGCGGCATACCCCGTGTTAAACATGGGAAGCTGAGGAAAACCTCAGGCAACACAGTTCCCCGCGCCAAGCGCAGGATGCCTCAGGCCATCACGCCTTCGAGAAGCCCTATTAGGGACGGAAGCCAGACATGCAGAGGCGCAGTGTTAAGACACGCCCCCGACACCCAGAGCCACCCGGTCTCCTCACCGCAGGTTGCTGCCCCGACCAGACCCCTTGGAGCGTCTGGGCGGAAGCAGTGTAATTAACCGGTGTCCATGAAGATATGGCGCCGGGAACGAGATTCACGAACATTCTTAAATCTATGAGGGAGACCCGGATTAGGCGACGAGTTCCGAGGAGACGTCCACGGAAGGAGGAGCCGACATCCCATCATCCCGGTTTCGATCAAGGAGCAGACGCCCCTGAATAAGGGACGAATGCCGCCCGCCCTTGGAAAGCGGGACTGCGGGACCACAAGCCGCGCGCCCATCCCCTCGGGTTGACGGGTGCACGCGCGAACGCGTCCTGGCGGAACAGCGTAACCCGACGCACATCCGCACCGAAACAGAAAAATGGTGAACCCGACGTGAATATCTTCTCCTCAATACGAAGACCGATGGCTTTCAGAGGTGTTGGAAGACCAGCATGCTGCTCGACCGAGCATTCAGTTTTACCCGCCAGGGGCTGGGGAAGGGAAATCGGGCACTCCGTCTCGCGACGTCGAGGGCCTGGGTTCCCCCCCCCCCCATGGAAGGAATCGTGGCACTAATGGTTGGTTGTCGATTCCTTTTCCTGTCAGTGTTAATGGGTTCTTCTCCCTGCTTTCAGAAATCAGGTCGCCCGATCCAGTGCCCGATCGCCACCCGCCCACTGGCGCAGGGGTAGGGGAAACACCGATGCGGCTACTCCGCGCGGTCCCGCCCGTTCCACAGCCGTGCCAGCAGCCGCAGCTGCGGGGAAACCACGCCCTCTCTCCCCCTCGGAGGTCATCCAAAGAAGGGTGATCAATAACTTGGTGCGGAGATATGAGGAAGAGGGAGTCATCCCCACCAGGGACATGGCTCGCCTAGACCTCGAGGGAGCTGCACCTCGCCACCAACGCCGCCCCCGAGGGCCGCGCAGGGAGGCACCGCTGCCTACCTCGACGTCCAACCGTTTCGGGAGTTTATCCCCGGAACGCTACGATAGTTCCTTCCCCTATGCGGATGAGGTGGAAGATGCCCGGGACCACCCTATCCGGGATTCGCTCCAGGGATCCGCGATGAGGGCTCCTGTCAGGCCACGGCGACATCGTCGCCAGGCCTCTCAAGTCGAAGAACGGGCTCTCCACCTACCCGCGCCGCTCATCCCGACTCGTCTGTCTCGACGCCAACGTCGGGCTCGAGCGGAAGAGGATGCCCACCTTGGGGCCCTAGCAACAGCGGCCGCGTTGGCTCAAGCCACTGCTGGCTCCAGTCGCCAGGCCCCTGCGCATCCTGAGCAGGGGAACTTCTATGCCCGACCCGGATCGAGGCCCCGACCGCCCCAAAGGCAGGTTGGGTTGACTCTCCCGGTTGCTGGTACAGACAATAGCCACCGCGGACCACCTCGCGGTAGCGCTATTCGCCAACAGGGTCTACTCTGTGTGGCCGATCCAAGAGGCATGGGTCACCCCGCCTTCCGATCTCGACCCGGAGGCCTGCCCGGAATCATCTCTCCCCACGTCCCCTTCGATATCTGTCCCGGTGCCCCTCGCACCTTGGTTTCCAGTTCTCTTGGCCCCAGCACCAGTGCGGCCAGAGGACGCCAGGACAGAGGTCAGCCCTGCCCCGAAGAACCACCCAGGGGCAGGAAGGCAAGGCGTCGACACCGAGGGAGGAATGTTACGGAATTCCAGACAGAGATCTGACCGGTTCGCTTATCTGATTCGGAGGCGGAGTATGATTCGGCGACAGAGCCCTCCCCCCAATCCCACCAGTCAGGGGCAGGGGTAGGAATGCGGAACGTCAGCCTCGTACTTCCCGAGAGCGAGATAGATATGATCCCCGCTTCTCTCCGAAGGTATATCCGGAGTAGCGAGGGCCTGGTAGACCCCCAAGTATCAAGCTTGCGGTTGGTCCCGGCCCCTCTGGAAGCGCCTTCCGCCTCGATCAGAGAAGCCGGAGACTTTTTCTGGGGACCGACGGTCGAATCACGATCTAGTGCACCCCCGGCGAGCACCGACGCTACGGCAGGATGTTCGCTCGCCGGCCCGTCCTATCGTGATGTGGTAGCCAGGGCACCGCCACCCTCAGAGGGCGGCCCGGGATATGGAGGCCAATCGGCCTGCTCGCCATATTCACCGCCGGCCAGCCCGTCGGCCCGGCGGCCCGCCTCGGCACCACTGCCGGTTCCCC
The DNA here is from genome assembly GCA_963277665.1 of Viscum album. Classification (NCBI taxonomy): domain Eukaryota; kingdom Viridiplantae; phylum Streptophyta; class Magnoliopsida; order Santalales; family Viscaceae; genus Viscum; species Viscum album. The sequence continues at coordinate 1,815,172,615 of OY728140.1, read as the reverse complement.
ATCCGTTCCCAGTCGTTGAAGAGGACCAAGGAGACCGGGGTCCCGAGTATGAGTCGTGGAGCTTCTGGACCGTCCTTGCAGAGGGCCACTTCCCTGAGAAGTTTTGGCCAGTCGCAGGACCGGACTTTGATGCACCCAAATCGCTCACCCCGGATGAGTTCGAATGCTTCCGCCGAACTCTCCGGGAGACTCACTCCTGTCTTCACTGCCTACAAATGCCATATCCCGGGAATCAAGTGCACCTGGAGGATATTGGTGAGCAGTGCCGTCAAATTGACCTGGCCACGCTCCCCGCGGTTCGGCACCCCGAGTCATTTGGGCACCACGAGGCCCTCCAACAACGATGCGTTGAGTGTTTTCAAGTACTCCGCAAGGTTATCGAGGAAGCCACTCCCCACGTGTATATCCGTGGATGGGGGCAGTACGCTGCCCTACGCTTCAGTGCGATTCGCCGACAGCCCGATTCACTGGGTGGCCCTGAGGGTACATCCCCAGGGACGGAAACAGTCAATATGGCTGACCTGTCGGGAGAAGGGAACGACTTGGAACTTCTCGACGGGGGCTTCCCCCCCGAAGACAAGCCGTCGTTGGGTCCATCGGTGAGAGTTACTCGTCATCAGAGGAACCTCCTGGGGCTCCCCGCACCCACTGAAGCACTGACGTTGAGCCGAAACGTCAGCAAAGGTAAAGAGCACAGCGAGGCTATAAAGCCCGCCGACCCATCCGCCTCCACGCAGAGGGCGGATGAGGATCCCGAGAAGGCTATGCTACGCCAACAGCTCGCCGAGCAGAAGAAGCTGGTTGACTAGCTCCTCGCCGAGCGCGCTGCAGAGCAGCGGCCTGACTACGGTGATCCTAGGCCAGGACAGTAGGGACAGGAACAGCCACTCCTCGATGAGACCCTCCCGGGCAACCGTGATTATGCCGTGTTCGCCGACAGGAGAGAGGCCATCGCCTATGGCAAGAGGGTGCGGTATGTTTCACCACACCCACCCGAGCGGCGTGACTACCTGAGAGACCCCGCTCGGATTCCTCCCGCTCCCCCAAGGGCCGCTCCGCCCGCCATCCCACGAGCTGCCGAGTTCGACGACCCGGTCGACGACCCGATTGAAGGGCCATGCAATGCGCTCGTGGTTAGAGATCCTCTCCAGGACTGGAACCCATGTCCGGACGATCCGATGGCGGCACTCATCGCCCGCTTGGAGGCCTTAGAGACTCGGCAAGTGGCAATCCCACCGGACGGCAAGCCATACCCAGCATGGGTGGATGACATGCCGGCACCTCCGGGATTCGGGAATCCCACTTTTTCCCCCTTCAACGGGACTGGAGATCCGCCACAGCATTTGGCCCATTTCAACTCGAGGTGCGGGCCTATGCTGGGGACTCCGGCGCAGCAAGAGGCCGCTAAGCTTCGCTGCTTTGTCCAGACGCTGGAAGGGCCGACATTTGTCTGGTACAGCCAGCTCCCCGTCGGGTCGATAACTAGCTGGGAGGACCTTCGTAGACAATTCCTCTACCAGTTCAGTTCCACGACCCGGAAGACGAGTATCACAGACCTCTTCAAGTGCAAGCAGAGGCCTGATGAGCGAGTCGCGGACTTCGTCGCCCGATGGAAGGGTCTCGCGTATTCCCTTGACATGCCATTGACTCAGGAGCAGTTGCTGACAATGTGCGTCGGGAACGTCAAGACCGAGCTGTTCCCTTCCTTGATCACTCAAAATTACCCCGGAGGGTTCAGGGACTTCTCAGACAAAGCTCAACGTCTTGAGGAAGCCCTGCAACAGGCTAGCCAGGCACACCCGCTGCCTCCTATGATTCCTGCAAGGAGAGCCAGCAGGGCTGAGCCCGCTGCTGTCGCCCAGATAGAGGCTCCCAGGCCGTTGGAGCTACTGCTGGTGAGACCAGCTCCACAGCCTCACAGGAATCCGCCTCCACGGGCTCAGTTCCCGGCCCAGCAGCGGCAGCCTCAGAACCGGCCGGCCCCTCCGCGTAATGTACCGCCACAACCCAGGCGAGATAATCAGGGTCCACCTCCTCGGCAGGCCCCTCCAGCCCCTCGTCAAGACCACGCTCCCAGGGGCCCGCGATACCTGACCTACTCATTTCACGAGGATCAGGTCCCCGGTTATTTCCGGAGCGCCCTGGAGCAGAGGATTGTGCGACTGCCTGAATGTTGGAAGCCGGAGGAGGCACATCTCACGGATAACCCCCGCTACTGCCCCTACCATCGGGCCCTGGGGCACACCATCCAGCGGTGCTATGTGTTTAAGGATTGGCTCCAAGACCATATTAACAACAATATAATCAGGTTGGGCCCAGCTCCGGCACAAGTGGCGGGCGTTTTCGTGGGATCAGATGACGATAGCGGCAATGAGGACGAATGGCAGCTGGTCTCCGACCGAGGATCCCAGAAGTACAAAAACTGGATGGCCCGCAAGACGATCATTCGCGCCCATGGAATCATCCGTGCGCGCTTGAATCAGCCTGAGCCCCCAGAATCTGCGGGTGCTGCTTCGGCATCGTCGTCCCAGCCTGCCTCCTCCAAGAAGAGCAAACGGCGGCGGCGCAAGAAGGAAGAGCGCGCCCCGCCAGTTCCGCCACTATCCCGCACTCTCGGCGATTTCATGCCCCCGGAGATGGGGATACCTCCTCGGATCCGCCCAGTGGTGAATGATTCGTCCGATGACAGTATTGGGTATGCTTCGGTTAATACCGTCGAGCTGGTAAATCCCTTTTCGGTTCCCGACGTTGAAGAACACCAGGTGGACCTCCCTAGTGTCCCCGGTCGTCGCCACCGTCGGAGGGGCCGCAACAACAGGAGTCGTCGGGGCACAGCAGTTGGTACCTCCAGCCAGGCCGTGCACGCCACTGAGACCAGGCAGCAGGCTCAAAACCGAGCTCAGCATGCGCAGCCCCCCCATCCGGGGATGACGGATTCGCCTCCGCCACTGTTTGTGGTATGGGATCAGGCAGAACCGCCTCAGCCGCGTCGCGATCGGCTCCGCCCTGCCACGAGTCCATCCCGGCCTCCTGACCCCAGTACGGTGACCATTTCTCGGGCTTCAACCAATGAACAGCGAGATGCGCCAAGCACCAGTCGGCCGCCGGCCCAACCGGCAAGGCCCGTCATGCTTCCAACCACAGAGCAACCTCCTGCAACCAGGGGCTCACGCTTGGCCAAAAAGTATGATGTCCTGAAGCACTTGGCCGACATCCCAGCGAGACTCTCCATCCTTGAGGCTCTGCGCATTTCATCTGAGATGCGCGAGGCACTCGCTAAATCCCTGAAGAGCCCCCTCCAGTTTGAGACAGAGGTTGCGGCTGCAGAGGCCTTTCACGCCGAAACGATTGAGGACGCCGAATGCCAGGCAGTTATCTCGTTTTCTGGTAAGGATGAGGACCCTCCTATATAGGGGCACATTCGTCCGCTGTATGTTACCGGCCAGTTCAATGGCCTTGAAGTCCGGCGCTGTCTTGTCGACACGGGGTCCGGGATTAACTTGATTCCCACTCGGACGCTCCGGAGATTGGGGTTGTCTGAGGATGACTTGATCCCCTCCGACCTCAGGATCCAGGGGTACGACCGCACCGAGCAAACCCCGGTCGGCAAGATACGTTTGAAGACCCAGTTCGGTGATTTGGTTGCCAACACCGAATTTATGGTAGTCTCTCAAGACACTGCGTACAACGCATTGATGGGCAGGCCATGGCTCCACCTTCATGCGGCGGTTCCCTCATCATACCACCAATGCCTCAAATACTCCCTTAATGGTCGAGTAGGCGTGCTTCAGGGAGATCCCTCTCCTTTTGCCTCATGTGAAGCCTGCTATCTGGATGCGGGCTATTACAAGAGCAAGGATAAGCAGATCCTGGCAGGTGAGGTCGAGCCTGTTGCTGTTGCAAGTGATCCTTGGGCAAGTTTGTATGACGCTTATGTCCTCCCGATTCAACAGTTGGACGTAGCCATGGTCTCGACGGCTTGTGAGTCTCCTGATGAGATGACCGCGACCGCCCATGCCAGCACCAGCGGCCCAACAGGATCTGGTATCCCCAATGCAGTTGCCAATGCAGCCTCTCCCGTGGACGATCCCTCCCCGAGTGGAGAGGACGTGGAAGATGCACCCCTAGCATTTGAGGAGGGCGTCTCCGCCACGGTCGATGAGTTAGTACAAGTGAACCTTGGAACCGAAGCAGATCCGAGACCCACATTGGTCAATGCCGCCATGCCCTCTGAGGAGCGGCAGAAGTACGTGGACTTTCTCAGGCAGCACCGCGATGTGTTCGCTTGGGGCTATGACGAGATGCCGGGGCTAGATCCTCAGGTAGCCGTCCACCGCCTTGGTCTCCCGACGAACCATCGCGGGTTCAAGCAGCCTCCCAGGAAGATGCACCCATTCCACGGTGCCATGGTTGAGGCCGAAGTTGACAAGCTTATCAAAGCCCACTTCGTGAGGGAAGTTCAGTACCCCAAATGGCTGGCCAACATTGTGCCGGTCCGGAAGAAGAACGGGCAGATCAGAGTCTGCATCGACTTCCGCGATCTCAACCGCCACTGTCCGAAGGATGATTTTCCCCTTCCAGTGACAGAGCTATTGATTGACTCCACGACAGGGTTCCAAGCCCTCTCCTTCATGGATGGATACTCCGGATACAACCAAATTCGGATGGCCCCTGAGGATGAGGAGTTCACTGCCTTCAGGGCCCCCCAAGGTACCTTCTGTTACCGGGTCATGCCTTTCGGCCTGAAGAATGCAGGTGCCACCTATCAACGGGCGATGCACCGCATATTCAAGCCAATCCTCGGCACACTGGTGGAATGCTACGTCGACGACTTGGTAGTCAAATCGCGCCAGCGTCAGGACCATCTCAAAGATCTTGAGAAAGTGTTCGGCTTCCTCCGGTCTCGCTGCCTGAAGATGAACTCGTTGAAGTGCGCCTTCGGGGTCACCTCCGGAAAGTTCCTTGGATTTGTGGTAAGATACCGGGGTATTGAGATCGACCCAGAGAAGATCAGGGCGATTAGCCAGATGCCTCCCCCAGGTAACATCCGGGAACTGCAAGGGTTCCAAGGCCACTTAGCCTATATACGTCGATTCATCGCGAATCTGGATGGAAAGTGTAAGCCTTTTTCTCGGCTCATGGATAAAGGTGCCACCTATGTATGGGATAAAGAGTGTCAGACCGCTTTCGAGGAAATCAAGCAGTACCTGCTGCAACCTCCGGTTCTGATGCCGCCTGTATCCGGGAAGCCGCTGGTCCTCTATGTGACCGCCCTGGAACGGTCCCTTGGTGCCCTTCTCGCCCAGAAGAACAACGAGGGAACAGAGAATAGCCTCTATTACCTCAGTCGCATGCTCCTCGACGCGGAAGTTAGGTATTCCCCCATCGAGAAGAGCTGCCTGGCGCTCGTATTTGCCGTACAGAAATTACGGCACTACTTGCAGCACCATGAGGTACAGTTGGTTTCTCGGGTAGACCCGTTGAAATATATCCTGAGCCGGCCTATGTTGACTGGCCGTCTAGCGCGGTGGGCTGTGATTCTCCAGCAGTTCGACATCAGGTATGTGTCTCAGAAGGCCATCAAAGGGCAAGCATTGGCAGACTTTCTGGCTGCTCACCCAACCTCCGCGGATCAGCCGCTGGATCTAGGCTTTCCTGATGAGGCCATCCTCTCGGTCGATCGAGCCGGTCCATGCTGGCAGATGCACTTTGACGGTGCCTCCCGGAGCCCCACCGGTAGAAGACTTGATAATCCTAAGCTCAACAGAGTGGGTTTGGGTATCGTCTTCATTACCCCGGAGCAAGCTGTGCTGCCATACTCTTTCCTGTTGTCAGAGGGCTGTACCAACAATGAGGCGGAATACCATGCCCTCATCACCGGCCTCGAGTTAGCTCTCGAGATCGATGTGCCCCATCTGTGTGTGAAAGGGGACTCCGAGCTGGTTGTTAAGAAAATCAATGGCGACTATGTTGTCAGGAAGCCGGAACTTGTGCCACTGCTGGAGTGCACCCTCCTTCTGATGGCCCGGTTCCCTTCTCGGCCAGAGATTGTCCATATTCCCCGGTCGCAGAACGGTCGAGCAGATGCTTTGGCCAGCCTTGCTGCGTCACTTGCGGAGCCTGAACAGGATAACCTGACCGTCCGCGTAACGCACCGCAGGCTCATCGCTCCCGTTATCCCGGAGGAAGATCGCGGCCCGTCGGTAAGTAACCTCACCACGGTTGCCCCTACGCCCGGAGCCCCGAGTACCCCAGATGTGGCAGTCGAACCAGACCCTGATTGGAGGGCGCCTTTGGTTGAGTATCTCCAACATGGCATTCTCCCGCCGGATCGGGCTGAGCGCGAGCGAGTTCGACGCCGCGCATCGAAGTTTGTCCTCCAGAGCAGTCCCGGCCTGGAGAAGATCCTCTACAAACGCGGATTTGATGGTGTTCTCCTCCGTTGCCTTCAGGGAGTTGAGATCCCGCGAGTCATGCAAGAGGTTCATGTTGGTTCATGCGGCGCCCATCAAACTGGGCCGAAGCTGTCCCACCAGATTCGGAGGTTGGGATACTTCTGGCCCTCCATGATCCATGACTGCATCGAGTATGCCAGGAGGTTCCATGCGTGCCACGTTCATGCGAACTTTGTGCATCGGCCGCCGGAGCCTCTCCATACCACCAGGTATTCTTGGCCCTTTTCAGTCTGGGGGATGGACGTTGTGGGACCTTACCCACCGGCGACGGCTCGCCAGTGCCGGTTCATTCTGACAGCCACGGACTTCTTCTCCAAATGGGCAGAGGCGATTCCGCTCAGAGAGGTCAAATCCTGTTCGATCGCTGACTTCGTGACCTCCAACATCATTCATCGATTTGGAGTGCCTCACGCTATCCTCACGGATAACGGAGCCAATTTCCGAGCAGCCGAGTTGAAGAAGTTGTACGCCAAATACAACATTCGCTCGAACAATACATCTCGCTATCATGCGCAGGAGAATGGACAGATCGAGGCGTTTAACAAAACCCTCTCTAACATTCTGCAAAAGATGGTTAGTCAGAACAAGAAGAGTTGGCCGGACAAGCTCCCCAACGCCCTCTGGGCTTATCGGACGACGACTCGCAATTCCACCCAGATGACCCCTTATTCCCTGGTGTATGGAGCTGAGGCCGTCCTGCCCATCGAGATCCAGTTACCGTCCTTGCGCACTGCGGTCTACGACCAGCAAGCGCCGGACAGAGCTGTTGAAGCCCGTCTAGTCGAGTTGGAAGCACTGGATGAGAATAGACTTCGCGCCTTGCACAACTTGGAGAGGCATCAGAGCAGAATGGCTCGAGCTTTCAATAAGAAGGTTCGCCTCCGCTCCTTCCTGCAGGGTGACCTAGTGCTAGCCCTAAGAGCGCCAATGATCTCCGGCAGGAAGCCACCCAAGTTGGAGCCCAAGTGGGAGGGACCTCTTGTCATCCACAAAGTTTATCCCAATGGCGCGTACTCCCTAGCGACTATGGATGGTGAGCGTGTCACTCCTCCCACCAACACTAGGTTCCTCAAGCAGTACTTCGTCTGAGTGTACTACGTCCTGCACGACGTTAAACTGTAATTCGTCCTGCATGATGCTAAACTGCACCACGTCCTGCACGACGTTAAACTGTAATTCATCCTGCATGACGCTAAACTGCACCACGTCCTGCACGACGTTAAACTGCATACGTCCTGCACGACGTTAAACTGCATACGTCCAAGCTGCACGATGTTAAACTGCCTAGCATATCGTCTGCGCTGCAAGACGTTAAACTGCCAAGTGTTTCGTCCAACATGACGTTAAACTGTACCTCGTCCAAGCTACAAGACGTTAAACTGTTTAGCATTCGTCCAACACGACGTTAAACTGTACTACGTCCGAGCTACAAGACGTTAAACTGTTCAGCATTCGTCCTGCATGACGTTAAACTGCCTCTCAAGAACTACGTGCGGCTTGATTCCCATCCTTATGGGATACGTAGGACCGCCTGAACATTCATGTTTCAGGCCCAGCCCCATCCTTCGGGAATTTCCATCCCATCTCGGGCCCTTGGCCCAGTTTCCCCCGGGTGTGCGGCGTATGGTGTGAGTGCGGGGCTATGCCCTCATTCACGTCGGTTTTCTCGTCACGCTGTATACCCCCCCACGTTTGGGGATGCCTTCTGCTCCCCCCTATTCCTTTTTTCTCTCTTTTCGTCCTACACGACGTTAAACTGCACTTCAAGAACTACGTGCGGCTTGATTCTCATCCTTATGGGATACGTAGGACCGCCTGAACATTCATGTTTCAGGCCCAGCCCCATTTCTCGGGAATCTCTATCCCACGTTGGGCCTTTGGCCCCAGTTCCCCTCCTTTTTATGCGAGGCGTATGGTGTGAGCGGGGGATTATGTCCTCATTCACTTCGGTCTACTGGCCGCGCCGTACGTCTCCCCCCGTGTGTAGGACTACCTCACACCCCTCATCGTCCTGCATAACGTTAAACTGCCTCTCAAGAACTACGTACGGCTTGATTCCCATCCTTATGGGATACGTAGGACCGCCTGGACACTTGTGTTCCAGGTCCAGCCCCGTCTCTTGGTTGATCACAGGGATCTGCTGTCTTTTGGTTGCTCTCAGGGTGAGTCCTCCGACCCTTCCCGGTGATCTGTTAACATGTTTTGGGTACTTTGGCCTATGACCCGTAGTGTCAGATGTAATCCCGGCAAGTCCTGTGTTGCTTGTCGGGCCGCGCGCTTCCTCTCGTTCGAGCCTTCACTCAAAGGGATCCTCGTTAGCGGTTTGGACACAATGCCTCAGTGCTCTCCTACCGCTCCGGGTAGATTTACCGGCGGGTCCTGGGCCGCAAATCGATATAAATCCTGCGATTGAGCGGTTGATGCTTGTTTGCTTGCCCAGTTCTGGGCTGACGCGATCGGATGTTGTGTTGCGAATATGGTCAGTGACATCCTTGATCGCCATGTCGGCTCTTTTAGGCTCCGAACATTGGTCGCACGGTCCTCATCACACTCCGCCTTTGTGCGTTGTAGTGGAATCTCGACACTCTCTTCATACTGACCTTCAGTACACCTTTACACGTTAGGCAGGCCAACCAGGGTAATGGTGTCTGTCGAGGCTCCCACGATCTGAGCACCAAGGATATATGCTGATGTCCTCCCTAAGGGCCGTGTATAGCTGGACCCTCGTCCCCATAAGGAGGAAGGAGTCGCCCGAACAATCACGTTTTGGGCCCAGTATATCTGGAGGCTAGCATCTCTGCCCCTCGGGTGATGGACATACGCAGGCCCCTATCCCAGGACTCTTCTCCTGGAATCGTGCGTGACCGCAGGGCTGGGTATGTTCCCACCTCCGCTGAGTCCGCCATATCGCAATACGCGGATTCCTCCATGGTCCGAACCACACGACCTTAAACTGTGTTGTCTGGTCCTACCACACGACCGTAAACTGTGACCGTCTTGGCCGCCCGACGAGAAACGGCACTACATCGTGATGTCCTCCTCAGGGGGCACTCACGTTGGGCGCTGGTTAATAACCACGCCATTCATCAATTCCTTTCATGGCTTGATTGTTGTGGCGACGCCAGGGATTCCTTAATCACAGGCATGTCGCTGCACGAAAAACCATCCATCTTAAAGGACAAACAAGAAATATCAAATACCGCTTCTTCTGTGTGCGAGGGTCAGACCCGCACCCTTCCCCGCGCTGGTGCCCGATTGTGTTGCGCCGCGCTTCAAGAACTACGTGTGGCTTGATTCCCATCCTCATGGGATACGTAGGAATGCCCGGATGTTTGAAACTTCGGGTCCAGCCCCCCACCTCTTAAAGATTCCCCCCTTCTCTGGGGAGTCCGCCGCCTTCAGGCCACCCTCAAGGCGTGTCCCTCGACCCCTTGCAGTGGTCCAATGGTGTCAAGAGTACTCTGGTTTATTGCCAGGAGGGTCAGGTTTAGCTTGGTCAGGTTCCTTCCATTTTCAGGCTTCGTGCTCCCTTTCATTCGGACCCATCGCCTACGCCCTGGGTGGATCCCCCGTGAACGGTTTGGACACAATGCCTCAGTGCTCTCCCACCGACTCGGGCTGGTGCCCCCAATGGCCTCGGGCAGCGAATCGATATGAATTCTGCGATTGAGCGGTCGATGCTCATTCGCTGCCTCATTCCATCAACGGTTAGTGCGATATTGATGATGCTTTTCCGCCACGGTCGGCAGTACTCCCATATCGTCACGCCGGTGCCCCCAGTCCTTGAGTGAATGTCCGCATGATTCACATCACATTTTCCACCTCCCATTCTGACCAGGAAAAATCTCGACACTCTTGACACTATTCCCCAGTGCATCTTCGCATATCCAGGGGATAGGACCACGATGCGGCGTACTTTGAGGTTCTTATGGTCCGAGCTCTAAGACCTTAAACTAAGATCTACCCTTATGGTCTGAGCTCTAATACCTTAAACTAAGATCTACCCCTATGGTCCGAGCTCTAAGACCTTAAACTAAGATCTGCCCCTGTGGTCTGAGCTCTACGACCCTAAACTAAGATCTCCCCAAATGGGGTTCTGCTTCCTGCATGACGTTAAACTACACTCGCAGAACTACGTATGGCTTGATCTCCAGCCTGATGGAGTACGTAGGAACGCCCGGGCATTTCGACTCGGGTCCAGCCTCAAGGATCGCTAGGTCCCGCCCCTCCTCGTCGCCGGCCGTCTGGCCTGACTTCGGGTAGAGTGGTGCAGTTGTGATATTCTCCCCGATTCAGCTCGGGATGCCCCGTCTCAATGATGGGAAGCGACAGTTTCCTCGTCAAAGAGGTTCTGTCTGAGAATTGGGGTGATTCATGGCCAGATTAGTGCATCCGCCTAATACGCTTTCCCCACGGTGGCGCAATTTTGAGAGCGTTGGATTCTATCCGAACAAATCGTCACTTCGCCCCACGCTTCGCATGCCCTGTTGATCTGGATTTCCACCCTTGTGCCTGAAGGAACCCCCAAAGCGGCATTGATGATGACATGTGATCCGCCTCCTACAATATGGATGATGACCTTCGGTCCGTCTATCGCAGTAGTATGGTTGATTGATCCATTGTCCGCTTGCCGTCTTGGGCATTTCCTGGAAGGCCAACCGTTGTGGATTTCTGAATCCGGGACGCGCGATTCACCCTTTCTCATTTCCCTATGTTCGGATAAAATCTCAACGCCCCTAGCATTGTCCCGCTCGTGTGTCGGAACAAGTTGGGGGGATGATACATTGATTAGGCTTGAGGTCTCCTTTCCTAGGAATGACCTCCCTCTTTTCTCTAGAAATCCAGGCCCAATTACGGATGCCTGAAGCTTGGTTGACGCTCCCGCAAGACAATGAATTGTGGTCGAGCATGTTAAACCAAAAGATGCAGATAAATATGGTGATTCATACAAATGGATCAAAATATTGAGTAGCGGAAGCAAGTGTTCTGGGAGTGGAAAAAACAAATCCCCTAGGGATTAGCGTGCTGGATAAGTCTTTCTAACGCCGCTACCCTTTGGCTGGCGGCCTCCAGGGCTGCTTCTCGCTCTCTGCGTGCCCTCTCCTCATCGGCGGTCGCAGCACGCAGTTCGTCGATCCTGGCCTGTGCACGCTCCCGCTCGACTTGGAGTGTGACCATCTGTTGGCCCGCCTCCGTCAGCTGTACCTGGGCATCGATCAGTTGGGCCGATAGTTGCTCCACAAGCTCAGTACACGCTGCGACGAAGGCCTCCTTCTCTGCCGCCTGCCCTTCGAGACGCCGGACTTCCTACTCCGCCGCGAGGAGCGCCCGCGTGCTCTCCGACATGTCCCAACTTTGTGCGACGTCGGCACGCCGGCAGCTCTCGCGCATCTTTTCGGCCATGAAATCACGAACCGTCAGATGGAGGCGTTGAGCATCAGCTCCCCCGGCACACAGGAAGCGCAGCCAGGTTTGAAGTGATCCCATGCGCCCCAGCCACTCCGATGGGTCTCTCTTGAGGAAGTGTTGGATGCACTTCCACCCCCTGCGGCGCGTTATCCGGCTCTCCTCGACCGCCTCCGCATCTGAGTCGTCCATCTCCTCGGGGTCGGCAGGCCGGTAGGCAGGGAAGGCAACCAGCAGGTCTGCTGCAGGGTCCGCCCCTGGGATGTCCTCATGGGGGATAGGTTCCCCGACATCTGGGCGACCTTCTTCTCCCGCCCCAGCGGCATTGACACCCTCGTCAGCCCCCGACCTCTCTCCGATTTCAGCACCGCCGGCGTCCGCAGCCCCTTGATCAGCAGTTGGTGGGGCCGGCTCGGTGTGGGAAGTCTGTTCCGGAGCAGGCGGCATGTCTGCCACTGGTCCACTCGTAGATGGCCCGGGTTCGGTAGCCCGACGAGCCTCCAGCGTTGAGATCACTGCGCAAGGCATGCCGTGGTTAGTCACGGATCGTCAACGGAAAGCACCAGCAGTAAGGTAAGGAGACTTACGGGAATCCAAGGCGTCACCTTCCGCTATCCCGGCCGCCGCAGGAACAGTTCCAGCAGGGGACCCCTCAACGCTTGTTAGTTCAATGATGGGCGTCTGGCCCCCGCCTTGTCCTGCTGGCGCCTCTCCTACTCCCGCTGAGGAAGCCTGACCAACATCCGTGCGCTCCTGAGAAAGATGGAGAAATGGGTTAGAAGCCGCATAAGAGAATGGATGAAGAAGGTTGAGTAGGGATAGAAGCGGACCTCGAGGAGCTCAGTGACATCAACGTTGTCAGAGCCGGCCACCTCGCCGCTCTCCCGCGGGCTCCCCTGATGGGATCTTCCCTCGGAGCCTTCATCCTCCCCCATCTCCTCCTCTTCCTCGGAGTCATTTCTACTGTCATCTTCCACCGGCGGCATCTGTTCTGGAGCGGGTTCTAGACTGAGCATCACCTTCACCAGAAGGGATGGCTCCGCACACTGACCACGTTGGCGCGCGTACTCGTCCATGGCCGTCAGATACGCATACTGCCGGTTGAAGTCCACCCTGTCGGCAATATGGAGGCGCCCGACCTCTGGCAGATGGATTCCTTCTCTAAGTATCTTTCGCCAGATGGCGTCGGTCCCCAGTGACTGCCGCAGGGTCATCCAAGCCGACCACAGCGCCGGGAAGACTGCATCGTGGGAGGGTTCGAGCAGACGCCTTACCTGCTTCCCGGGCCGCTCTTCGACCACCGCACGTGCCCCCTCTCTGGGCGCCGAGGTCGTAGCGGCAGCCTGCGATGTGCCCGCCGCCGAAGTCCCTGCTCGCGCTGGCTCCGCTGCTTGGCGCGCCTCCGTTCTCCCCCGTGTAACGGCCCCTCGCCTCCTTCCTTGACGCCCGGTCTCCGCACGGGTGACCTCGAGCTGCCGAACTGGCTTCCGTAGAAGCCCCTCGGGGTACGCGATGGCCCAGTGTTCGGCGTACTCGGTTTCCAGGCCTGCGTCGACCCCGGTAGGAGGGAGAGTGATGACGTCGCCAGAGCCAAAGGCGACGAACATCAGCCACATCTGGCGAAGGACGCCGGGGTTCGTCTCCTCCCGAACAGCAGTGAATACCCTCTTCGGCATCCGTTGAAGGCACCCGAACTGCCTGGCGAACCGGGTTGGCACGTAAGGCTCGCAGATCACCTTCCCGTCGATCCGAGCCACGAGCACCCCGCCCCGCATGTTCAGGAAGTATTCATGCTGCTCCAGCGGACCCTGCCCATTGTCGATCATCTGGCCGACGGGAGTGGGGAACGGGCTGAAGTTGAAGTTGTCATGATTGCCAATCCGAATCCTCACGCCCTCCTCACTTAGGGTCATCGGAGCGACCCCCGCAATGTTCAGCAGGGAGGGTCGCAGGCCGTTGCCCGGAGGAATGATGGCGTTCGGAAACGTGTACCCACCAAGGTGAGCAGCCACCCAGCCGTGGAAGAATTGAAAGGGCCCACAGATCCTTCGTGGCGACCCCCCTCGTGAGATGCGTCCCAGGATGGCGTACAGCTTAGCCAACACTGGGACCCCGAGGTTATATCTTTTGTTGGCGGCCATAGCGCCCTCCATCGCCAGCGTCGTCGGCCGAACGCCCATTCTCGCGTCCCGCACTGGCAGGAGCCACCCACTCAGAAAGGCGGCCAGGAACGCCGCGTACCGGACATTTGGGTCCCGGGCCTCGATGACGTGGTACCCCCATGAGCGGTAGTCGCCCGTCTCCAGGACCCGCCAGTACGACCCGTTCCGGCTCCTCTGAGCCGCGGTCGGGCACCGCTTCCCCCTGCCTGGCATCTTGACCGCCGGGTCATGCTCCAAGAACTGGCCGAACCACTCCTTGTAGGCTATGTCCTTCTGGAAGTCCTTGATCCCGAGCCGCTGCGTAGCCAGGTCAAGCAGATGCCAGGTCAGAATGGGAGTCCGCGACCTGTCTTCCCAGGTGTTCTTCGGGGGCAGGAACTCATCGTATTGGTAGCCCTCCAGCGGGATACCTTCGATGCAGTGGATGTCCCAGAGACCGATGCCGACCTCCCCATGGTGAAGATGGAAGGTGTTGGTATCCGGGGACCAGCGGGTGAACAGCTCCGGCCCGAGCTCGGACTGCTGGTAGAAGTGGAACTGCGACGTCCACACCGCCTCAAACAGGCCGATGTACCGCAGCTCCTCTGCGAAGAGGTGATCGCAAGTGTGGCGTACCCAGAACGCCCAGGCCCACTCACTGGTGAAATTGCCCCCAGACCGCAAGTCCCAGTCCTTCAGCCAGCCCTTGGTGTCGTCGGTGACACTCTGGCGATATATGCTCGAGTAGAGGGCTGGAGAATTCTCCGCAGTAGGCTCACCCCCGTCAATGGTTCGCGTCCTCGGGTTCAGGACGTAGACATCTAAATGCCTGGTCTCCCTGGCAGGATGCCCATTGTTGGTGATGTTATAGCGGGGAAGCTCGTCCTCCCGAGTCACCCAGGTCTGTGGTGCATCAACCTCGAACCCTGGCACCAGAACCTCATCTAGGATGCCGAAGTTCCAGAGCGGCAGGTTGTCCGACAGTGGATATGTCTTCTGGGCCGGCGTCAGCAAGTCGAACAAGGATTGATTGTTCGAAACAATCTCCTTGGCTCCGTAGACCTCCTCGTTCGTCGCCATCTCAGCTCTGCGAGTGGCGGCATCCCCCTAATTTCCTTGATTCGCGGCCATCTCAGAAGCTTCGGGAGTCGTGCGGGTAAAGGGATGAAGCGTGCGGGATCGGACGAGGCTGGTAGAGAAGTTTGAGAGTTGGCGCGCAATCCTAGTGGACGGCGCACAATCAGGAAGTCCGTCGCGTAAAACCCCGGGTGTTCGCGCAAAAGCAAGCTGAATTCCGGACAAGTTTGCGCGACGAGCGGGCGAATTCCGCGCCGGAAAAGGCAATTTCGCGCACGAGAGCTTGAATTCTTATCGCGCGGAAGGCCAGTGTACGGTGCGGGGGACCCAGGGCCCCTATTTATAGGCAAGGCCGGGGACCGCGCTGCGCGGAAATCGCTTTGCGCGACCGCAGCGGCGAATTTCGCGCCCGACCCCCTTTTTTTGCGCGCCACCGTCCCGCGCCACCCAGGACTTCGGCATTCCGGCGTCTCCCTCGGAACCCGATCGTTGCGACCTCTCGCCGATCAGATTCCGAGGAGGGGCTTTTGTAGACGCCGGAAAAGTCCGTTGTTCCCAAACGAAGCTCCGGATGCGGAAAGAGAGGTCATATTTGGAGTCGGAAGCACGTTTCGGAGGGCCCGAAGGCCTTGCGCGGAATTTTGGAGCCCCGCGCGCAAAGTTGATGAGCCGCGCGCAAACCTCCCGGGATGCGCGCAAAGCGCTGGACCGGCGCGCAATTTTGCGCGCCCGTGGCCCGCGCGACTCCCTTGCGCGCCGGGCCCGATTCCGCGCCCGCGAAGAGAATTTCGCGCCCGCGAACTGGATTCCGCGCCCGGGGTTGCCTATAAATATAAGGCGACCCACGACGTTTTGAAGGTTGCCAGAATTCGAACGGTCTCTCGTGCGCGCAATCCAACCCCTTCCGCGCGCAATGCCGATCTTCAGGTAACCTCTTTTCTTTCGCGCAAGAAAGCCTTGGGGTTCGCCTTCGCGCGCAAACCCTTTGGCTCCTTTCCTTTTGAATAACCCTTCACCTAAAGGCATTTGCGCCCAAAAGAAGCCTCTTGCGCGCAATTGCCCCCGGGTGCGCGCAATCCAACCCGATTGCGCGCACCCCCCATTTTCAAAGTGGCCATTCGATTAAAGAATGAGCCGTTGCCCCCCGCGCGCTACCCGAAGCCCGGTGCACGCAATCTCTATCATCCGCGCGCAAAGTTCTGGCCCAAGCCGCCCATTTGCGCGCCGACCCGCGGTATTGCGTGCAAAGCTCCTCTTTTGCGCGCAAGCTGCCAAGGTCGCCCCCTTTGACCCCCTGAGGGTACCCGCCTGCGTGGCGCCCGATGACCCTCATCCCGGGTGCCCGCACTGTGCGTTGTCTTTCCGTGCGGCCCTCCAGGCTTGCGCGAAGTGACACGGACCTATCGGCGGCTTCAACGTCCTGCACGACGTTAAACTGCATACGTCCAACATGACGTTAAACTGTGCCATGTCCGCGCTGCAAGACGTTAAACTGCCAGGCGTTCACGTCCCGCACGACGTTAAACTGCACCATCGTCCGCGCTGCAAGACGTTAAACTGCCAAGCATCTTCGTCCTCAACACACGACGTTAAACTGTACTTCGTCCGGCAAGACGCTAAACCGTCCGCCTCGTCCTCAACACACGACGTTAAACTGTACTTCGTCCGGAAAGACGTTAAACCATCTGCATCACCTGATCCCGTGTCTCGCACGCAGGATCCCCTCGGTCTGGATGTGGCCCCCACCCGCGCGTCTCTGCAGGGATGTCGGGATTGGAGTGGCCTTCGCCCACGGGGGTAGAGTGTTACAGCCAGAACGAACTACGTGGACTTTGATCCCTGTCTTCTAAACAGGGTACGTAGGAAGCCTCTCCGAGGTTCAAGCCCACCACCTGGTCGTCCCGGTCGTATTTACGTCAGTTCGTCCATCAGTGGACCCCTCCCGGGTTCACACTTGCGTCGATTCACCTATGAATCCGCTCTTGTGGGGGACTGCACATGTGTATCTCCATTGTACTTCCCCACTTCCTTTTTCTATTTCTCTCTCCAGAACGAACTACGTGGACTTTGATCCCTGTATTCTAAACAGGGTACGTAGGAAGCCTCTCCGAGGTTCAAGCCCACCACCTGGTCGTCCCGGTCGTATTTACGTCGGTTCGTCCATCAGTGGACCCCTCCCGGGTTCACACTGGCGTTGATTCACCTATGAATCCGCCTCTGTGGGGGACTGCACGTGTGTATCTCCATTGTGCTTCCCCACTGCCCCTTTTTTCTATTTCTCCTTTTATCGTCCAGCATGACGTAAAACTGTGATCCACCCGGCCGTTCCATCCCCCTCTGTGCGAGGTGGTTCGGTTCAATCCTTCTCCAGGCAGCCTCGATCTCCTTGTGAGTCGGCTTGCCAACGTCCATCATGACGTAAAACTGTGATCCACCTGGCCGTTCCATCCCCCTCTGTGTGAGGTGGTTCGGTTCAATCCTCCGCCCGGCGGCCTCGACCTCTTCGTGAGTCGGCTTGCCGACGTCCAACATGACGTTAAACTGTATATCCGAACTACGCTGACTTTGATCCGCGCTAACGCGCGGTACGTAGGAAGCCCCTACGGGGTCCAAGCTCTTTACTCCATCATCCATCCTGATCCTTACCCGGGCCGCCACATCCCGGTGGGGTCATGCCATTTCATTCCACTCCACTTCACTCGGGAAGCCGCCCATGTGCTGGCCCCAGCGTCGGAGGTTCCCCGCAAGGGGTTCTGTCATCTGATCCACTCCTCGTGTTCATCAGTCCGATGCCGTCCCCGCTGGACGTTAAACTCGCGGCATACCCCGTGTTAAACATGGGAAGCTGAGGAAAACCTCAGGTAACACAGTTCCCCGCGCCAAGCGCAGGATGCCTCAGGCCATCACGCCTTCGAGAAGCCCTATTAGGGACGGAAGGCAGACATGCAGAGGCGCAGTGTTAAGACACGCCCCCGACACCCAGAGCCACCCGGTCTCCTCACCGCAGGTTGCTGCCCCGACCAGACCCCTTGGAGCGTCTGGGCGGAAGCAGTGTAATTAACCGGTGTCCATGAAGATATGGCGTCGGGAACGAGATTCACGAACATTCTTAAATCTATGAGGGAGACCCGTATTAGGCGACGAGTTCCGAGGAGACGTCCACGGAAGGAGGAGCCGACATCCCGTCATCCCGGTTTCGATCAAGGAGCAGACGCCCCTGAATAAGGGACGAATGTCGCCCGCCCTTGGAAAGCGGGACTGCGGGACCACAAGCCGCGCGCCCATCCCCTCGGGTTGACGGGTGCACGCGCGAACGCGTCCTGGCGGAACAGCGTAACCCGACGCACATCCGCACCGAAACAACTAACTTAATCATTAATAGACATAGATAAAAATATCTATTATTCATTACTTACTTGGGATGTTACATCCTTCCCCCCTTTAGAAAATTGCGTCCCCTCAATTTATTTACTTATCGAATAAATGGGGGTACTTATCCCTCGTTGCATTTTCAGATTCCCATGTTGCCTCTTCAATCATGTGGTTTTTCCACAAAACCTTTACTTGCTTAACCACCTTATTCCGTAACACTTGCTCCCTGTGGTCAAGAATCTGGACCGGTTGTTCCTCATAAGATAGGTTCTCTTTCAGCTGAACTACCTCTGGACTCAAAACATGAGATGGATCTGGCATATACTTTCTCAACATCGAAACGTGAAAAACATTGTGTACCTGAGATAAACTCGGAGGTAAATCCACTCAGTATGCAACTGATCCAACTCTCTCCAGAATTTCGTATGGTCCAACAACCCTTGGACTCAACTTTCCTTTCTTACCAAACCTCATCACGCTTTTCCAAGGAGAAACCTTGAGAAAAACATGATCACCTACCTCGAAAGATAGATCCTTCCTCCGGTTATCTGGATAACTCTTCTGCCTGCTCTGAGCTGTTCCCATGTGTTTCTGAATCAGCTGAACTTTTTCTGCCATCTCTTCTATCAATTCTGGTCCCATCAACTTCCTTTCACCCACTTCATCCCAGAAAGCTGGAGTTCGACACCGCTTCCCATATAATTCCTGAAATGGTGCCATCTATATACTGGAATGAAAAATGTTATTATATGAAAACTCAACCAAAGAAAGATGTTGGTCCCAACTTCCCTCATAATCCATAGAACAAGATCGTAGCATATCCTCCAATGTCTGAATTGTTCGTTCTGACTGCCCATCTGATTGAGGATGAAAATCTGTACTAAAATTTAATTCAGTACCCAACGACTTCTGAAGGCCTTTCCAAAAGTTAGAAGTAAACCTGGGATCACGATCCGATACAATGGAGAGAGGAACTCCATGTAACCTGACTATCTCTTTAAGATACAAACGGGAAAGTTGATCAAGAGAGAAAGTATCTCGTATAGCAAGGAAATGAGCAGATTTGGTCAAGCGATCAACAATAACCCAGACTGAATTATTACCTCGAGATGTCTTCGGTAATCCAACAACAAAGTCCATGGATATATTCTACCATTTCCACTCTGGCACTGGTAAAGGCTGAAGAATCCCTTTCGGTAACTGCCGCTCTGCTTTAACCTGCTGACAAGTCAAACACTTCACAGTAAAATCAGCAATATCTCTTTTCATTCCATCCCACTAGTAATACTCCCGCAGATCTCTATACATCTTAGTACTGCCCGGATGAACTGAAAACGGAGAACTATGAGCTTCACATAACAACTCTCTCTTCAACTGTGAATCACAAGGCACACACAATCTCTTCCCAAATCTCAAAACACAATCATTATCAATGTTGAATTCAGGCAACTTACCTTTCTGAACCAGCTCTACCCTTTTCTGCAACTCACTGTCTTGCTTCTGTGCTTGCTTGATTCTATCTGATAGAGATGATCTCACTGATACCTGAAACAAAACAAAAGGACTTCCTGCACCAACAACTTTTATGCCAAAGTTCATTAAATCCTTAACCAAAGGATCACGTTCCAAACGCAACATTGTTAATGAAGCATTACTTTTTCGACTCAAAGCATCAGCCACTTTATTTTCTTTTCCCGGATGGTAATGAATTGTACAATCATAATCTTTGATTAATTCCAGCCATCTCCTTTGTCTCGTGTTTAACTCTTTCTGAGTGAATATATACTTTAAACTTTTGTGATTGTTATATATTTCACACTTTACTCCATACAAATGATGCCTCCAAATTTTTAAAGCAAAAACAACAGCAGCTAATTCCAAATCATGTGTAGGGTAATTTACCTCATGAGTTTTCAACTGTCGGGAAGCATAAGCAATTACCTGATCATTCTGCATTAGGACGCAACCAAGTCCTTTCAATGAATCATCACTGTATATAACAAACTCACCATTCCTGGAAGGTAGTGCCAAAACTGGATCATTCACCAATCTTCTTTTCAATTCCTGAAAACAATCATCACATTCTTTTGTCCAGATAAACTTAACACCCTTCCGAGTTAGCTTAGTCATTGGACTAGATAACCGTGAAAGATTTCTAACAAACCTTCGGTAATAGCCCGCCAAACCAAGGAAGCTACGAATCTCGGTTACATTTGTGGGTCTTGGCCATTCTTCCACAACTTTTGTTTTTGCAGGATCAACAGTTATTCCATCTTTAGAAACAATGTGACCAAGGAAAGAAATTTGTTGCAACCAAAACTCACACTTGCTGAATTTCCCATACAGTTTCTTTTCTTTTAAGGTTTGCAAGATAACCCTTAAATGTTTTTCATGCTCCTCTTTACTTTTAGAAAACACCAAAATATCATCAATGAAAACCACCACAAACTTATCCAAGAACTCATGGAAAATTCTATTCATTAAGTCCATGAATACAGCAGGTGCATTGGTTAGCCCAAAAGGCATTACTACAAATTCATAATGGCCATATCTCGTACGGAACGTGGTCTTCGGAATATCTGCCTCCTTTACCTTCAGCTGATGGTACCCCGATCTCAAGTCAATCTTTGAAAAAAACTAAGCTCCCTGGAGCTGATCAAACAAATCATCGATATGAGCCAAAGGATATTTGTTCTTAACAGTGATATTATTCAAGGCTCTATAATCAATGCAAAGTCTCATAGAACCATCTTTCTTTTTAACAAATAAAACAGGGGCACCCCATGGTGAAGTGCTAGGTCTAATGAAACCTTTCTCTAATAAATCTTGCAATTGCTCCTTCAACTCTAAAAGTTCAATTTGTGCCATTCGATAAGGGGGTTTTGTAATTGGCTTAGCATCAGGAACTAAGTCAACAGTAAACTCAACTTCCCGATCTGGTATTATTCCAGGAAACTCATCAGGAAAAACATCAGGATACTCATTTACCAATGGCACATCATTAATCTGAACAGTTCCTTTATTTTCAACG
This sequence comes from Viscum album, assembly GCA_963277665.1. Taxonomy (NCBI): domain Eukaryota; kingdom Viridiplantae; phylum Streptophyta; class Magnoliopsida; order Santalales; family Viscaceae; genus Viscum; species Viscum album. The sequence goes on along the minus strand of OY728140.1, from coordinate 1,815,151,133 downwards.
ACGTGTGCAAGGTAACATTCATTTCCATCTTTTACAAGTTTCTCGGACCCTTGATATGTTATCAAAAGTAAGGGTTCATTCTTGTAAACAAATTGAAAGTCTTTCTGAAAAGAAACTTTTTTAGCTCTACAGTCAATCTTAGCATGGTAAATAGAGAGCCAATCCATACCCAGGATAACATCAAACTCTACTAGAGGTAAAACAATAAGGTTTTCAAGTAGGTTCTTTCCACAGATAAGGATAGGAAGATTCTTATAAATTCTTTTTGCCTCGACACTTCCCCCAGGTGTTTTTACCAAAAGTTCACGATTCATTTCTTGAGATGGTATTCCCATTTCACTAGAAAAGGTTTCAGAGATGAAAGAATGTGTAGTCCTCGAATCAAACAACACACTGGCATAATCTGAAAAAACAAACAAAGTACCTGATACAACTTCATTTGATGGCCTGACATCTGCTGAAGTAGTTGCAAAGGATTTCACCACCCCTTTCTTCTTGTAGTCTAACTGCTTCCCATCACTCAAGCTCCTTGTCGGACACTCGTTTGCATAGTGACCCATCTCATTGCACTTATAACATTTCACTAACTGTAAATAAAATTTGTTCTTACCTTCACCTTGATCCTTTTCAGTGCAATCACGAGCCTTATGTCCCATCTTACCACATCGGTAGCACTTCCCAGAATTCAGAAGACATTCCCCAGCATTCCTTTTTCCATATTTATCACAAACTGGAAACTTAGTTCTCTTACCATCAGACTTTTTTGAAGAATTCTTACCTTTCTCCTGCCACCTCGGTCTCTTCTTCTGTTGGTTGTTATAGAAAACTTGTTCATCGGCAAACTCCATTTCCACCTTCTCAGCACATCGAACAAGCTTTTCATAACTTTTAAACTCACGATAAGCTAATGCCCTTCGATACTTTGGCTTTAATCCTGAGTAAAAACGATTGATTTTACTATCAAGGTCCCGGATAAAATTTGGAGAATACCTTGCCAATCGAGTGAACCTTTCTTCATAGGCAGCCACTGAGTCTTCCTCTTGCCTCAATTCCAAGAATTGCTTTTCCATCCTAAGTCGAATAGCCTTAGGAAAATACTTCTCAAGAAACATACCTTTGAATTCATCCCAGTCAAGAGCATCAATCTCATCGGCGTCCCTGATATTTTTAACCATAGACCACCACTGATCTGCTTCACCCTCCAAACGGTAAATAGCAAGACTAACCTTTTGATTGTCTGAACACCCCATGACATCAAAAATCTTCTCCAGTGCTTTAATCCACCCTTCAGCTAGCACAGGGTCAGATGATCCTCTGAATGATGGTGGATGTTGCCTCATGAAATGTTCCACCACTGACATGTTCCTTTGCGGTTGATCTGGCTGATCTCGTGCATGGATACCACCGCCATTTATCGCTTGAGTCAACTGTGCCATTACTGCAACAAACTGTTCAGTTCCAATTCCGACCATTTCTGGATGCTGATTCGGAAGGTTATTTCCTTCTGTATGCCTTCCTAGCACTGCTTCCCTGTTTCCTCTGCGGAAAACCATTCTGAACAAACATGTCTTAGATAAAGCAACATGGTAATCTTTAAATGCTATATCATTTCGAAAAAAAAAATATTTTTGGATAATCATTTAATGGAATTGTAACTCCTAAAGTTATCTAAACCGGCCTTTGATACCAACTATAAGGCCCCAGCCTTAAACCTTACTTAATCTTGAGTTATTACAAGATTACACATTGAGGATCTTTTCGAGTTTAGAGTTTTAGAGAATTAGATCATAAAACTTGCATTACATTCCACATATAAACAAAGTGGTTACATAAAGATAGTATTCTTCATTCCCATCAATGGAAACACATTTAAAATAAAACATGGATTATTTCTTGACACATCCTTGACTCTATCATCTTATCATGTACCTTTCCCTTGACCTGTGAAAAACATTTCAAAAACTTGGGATGAGCATAAAAACTCAGTATGGGTTATAAAAAAAACATGGAAAGGAAACATGAGTTCATATATACATAAGAATGAAATCATACTTTACCCATAAAACATAGGCACTTTAACATACCTCATAAAATCATGAATAAATCATAGAAATCATAAGGCATAAAGGTAACTTGAGGCATTCATAACATTCTTACGTAGGGAGTAACCCTCTTGGTTACGTTTGGAATACCCATCACAGTATATTCCCTAAAATCTCTTCGGAGAAACCTTAACGTTTCAATCCTTCACGTTACCCAATGCATTGGAGAGCTATAACGGGCTCACCCGCCCTTAGTTTATCACGGAACCACCCGTCTTCATAATAATTCCCAAGAACCATAACATAATCATATCACATAAAACATGCATAAAGGAAACATAAAATTTCCACATTTCAATCACAAGATATCAATACAACCCATTGATATAAAAACATTATGAAAACCATTTTCAATACCAAAATAAAAGAAAAGTAAAACATGGTATTTATTTTTTTTTTAAAAGAAGGTATGTCTTGTAGAGGAAGCCGAAACTCAAATAGCGGTCACGACGGCGGAGAAGTCGTTGTCGCCGCATACGTACGACAAAAACATTCCCTTTTGTCGTTTAGTAAACGCTTCGTATAAAAAAGATTCCTTTTGAATAAACGTAAAAGTCAAAGGGGTTTATACACCGTATAAAAGAAAGTTGTGTATAAAATAAAATATGCCTCAACGAAAGGAGATTGAGACGAAGTCCCATACCTCGTATCTGACTTGACCCGACCGTTCTTTTAATCTCCTGAATAATAAAATTAAGTTAATCTATAATTTCTTATGAATCTTTTTCAATTTCATCATTCCTTTTATACCATGTTATGAACATCATGTAATCAGTTATGTTAATAATGTTCATTTTGTCGGTATTTGGTTCTTAAGTCAAAAATAGACTTCTTACACTTACATGTTGTTAATTTGGCCAAAGGTTCATTATTTCCAGAATGGTATTCATTATGTAGATATCATATATGTCATATATATCCAGTACATACATGCATTTATAATATTACATCACATTTAGAGGTAAGAAATGAAATTCACCGTTCATGGAGACGGTAAGCCGTACGTACGCATGAACGCTACTTCCATTTCTATTTCATATTTTTCTGGAATGGAATCATAATGATATAAGAGTATATTATAATTCCAGTATAATAACATATATAATATCATTAACTTTATCCTTTACACATCCCACATATGGTATTAACGAATCAAATCACTTTTAGGGGGCGGTAGTCCGCACTTCCTAAAATGAAGATATCGTGTTTACCCATAATGGAAACCATAAAGGTATGCCCGAAATGAAAAAACACAGAAGCTTAAGGAAAACATAAACATATTATATATCATATATAAAAATATTGACATCATAATGGCCACCTTTGAAGGTGTTAAATGAGTGTTGAACAATCATCGTTTCGGGAGGCAGAATTTCTCCATCCACGGAAATTGTATGTTCTTTAACCATTTGATGTAGTTGTGTGAGAGTGTAGATCAAATAAATATTATAACAACATCCTTGTATATTTTAGATACTGGTTTTGTTACAAAATAAGTAAATAAAAAGATTTTAGGAGATTGGAGAAGCAAAATAAAACAAATGAACATGAGAGAATGAATTACCTTTAAAAGTGTAACTCCTTTTGATTTGAGCCTAAAGGCTTCCTTTGAAAGGATTCTGCCCAAAGGGAATCCTCTAGGATGAGGAGAGAGATTTTTAGAGAGTAAATGGGCAGGGGTTGGCCGAGCCAAAGGCTTGAGGAGTGTGTGAAATGAGGTAGAGGTGGGGGCCTTTTATAAGAGGAGAGGAGGGGCACTTTTGAAAAGTAAAGAAATATTACTTTATTTGAAAATGTGTTTCGGTTTCAAAAGGTCCCACATTGATATAATTCGTGGATAAGGTGATAAGGGTTCGAAATCCACTCATCCAATTGTTTTTGGCCATGTGTAGTTCATAGATTTTACATTGTCTTTCCATTTTACTTAAATCGTCAAATAATGATGTAATCGCTGCATCATTATTATGTCATAAATAATTTAATTTATTTAATGTATAAAAATCATAAAAAAATACTATGATGTAGGAAATCTTTTTAGATTTCCGATGACTATTTATAATCAAAAATATGATCTTTATAACCCCATGTAAAAATTGTTTCCGTGAAACATATTATGTTTGTGTCATTTTTACTTTAACATTTAATAAAAAGCTATTTATGTCATTTCCAAACCAAAGTGTCTCCATGGGGTCCCCAAGTTGACCCATGGCTTTTCTTGGTCGGCCATGACACAACCAATACGGTTGGGACATGTGTCTAGGTCATTTCCTATTATTAAAGCATTATTTATACCTTAAACTACCCTAATTACCACTAATCGCGATGAAAAACTTAATAAGTTACTATTCACCAAAAAAATTATTTTAATCTCATTGAACCACATTTTACTTCTTAATGACAACCATGTATGTCTGATTTTCAAAATTCAATACACATTAGTGGTAAACTTTCATTTAACTGAAAAATCAGTTTGCTTGATTACCACTTAGTGGTTTCACTATTCATCAAAAATTGAAGTTTTTCAGAAAATTACCAAAAAATTACCCTAAGCTATATTTGATATTCCGAATTCAAAAATGAAGTCCATTTTACAAAATCCAAATCATATAAGTCACATTAATTAATTCAATAATTAATTCCCGCTGCCAGAGCAAATAGCGTGTTTTTACAAAACAATAAGTATCAAAAGATTGACACCAGTTTAAGTCTAATTTCAAACTGAAATTGATTCCAATAACCACCATTGGATAAAATGGTAAAAATATATTCTAATTTCACTTCAAAACCAATTCAAAACATAATCTAATCATATAAATAAATTAGATTAAAAAGCAGTTTTTATGTAAAATGCAGTATTTTTCACTATTCATTAAAAAATGAACATTGTCAGAAAAATACCAAAAATTCACACAAGGTAAATTTTGATGTCCCAATAATAAAGGATAAGTTTATTTTGACAAACATAGTTTATAAAATTGTCAAAATATAGATTCAAAAATGGTTTGCCATCAAAAGGCAGTAAAACAATCTTTTAAGAATATTAGTGTATTCCATGAATAAGATTGTATTTATTTTCATTTTAAGCCTCTATAACACTATCTTAATCATTAATAGACATAGATAAAAATATCTATTATTCATTACTTACTTGGGATGTTACATCCTTCCCCCCTTTAGAAAATTGCGTCCCCGCAATTTATTTACTTATCGAATAAATGGGGGTACTTATCCCTCGTTGCATTTTCAGATTCCCATGTTGCCTCTTCAATCATGTGGTTTTTCCACAAAACCTTTACTTGCTTAACCACCTTATTCCGTAACACTTGCTCCCTGTGGTCAAGAATCTGGACCGGTTGTTCCTCATAAGATAGGTTCTCTTCCAGCTGAACTACCTCTGGACTCAAAACATGAGATGGATCTGGCATATACTTTCTCAACATCGAAACGTGAAAAACATTGTGTACCTGAGATAAACTCGGAGGTAAAGCCACTCAGTATGCAACTGATCCAACTCTCTCCAGAATTTTGTATGATCCAAAAACCCTTGGACTCAACTTTCTTTTCTTACCAAACCTCATCACGCTTTTCCAAGGAGAAACCTTGAGAAAAACATGATCACCTACCTCGAAAGATAGATCCTTCCTCCGGTTATCTGGATAACTCTTCTGCCTGCTCTGAGCTGTTCTCATGTGTTTCTGAATCAGCTGAACTTTTTCTGCCATCTCTTCTACCAATTCTGGTCCCATAAACTTCCTTTCACCCACTTCATCCCAGAAAGCTGGAGTTCGACACCGCTTCCCATATAATGCCTGAAATGGTGCCATCTATATACTGGAATGAAAAATGTTATTATATGAAAACTCAACCAAAGAAAGATGTTGGTCCCAACTTCCCTGATAATCCATAGAACAAGATCGTAGCATATCCTCCAATGTCTGAATTGTTCGTTCTGACTGCCCATCTGATTGAGGATGAAAAGCTGTACTAAAATTTAATTCAGTACCCAACGACTTCTGAAGGCCTTTCCAAAAGTTAGAAGTAAACCTGGGATCACGATCTGATACAATGGAGAGAGGAACTCCATGTAACCTGACTATCTCTTTAAGATATAAACGGGAAAGTTGATCAAGAGAGAAAGTATCTCGTATAGCAAGGAAATGATAAGATTTGGTCAAGCGATCAACAATAACCCAGATTGCATTATTACCTCGAGATGTCTTCGGTAATCCAACAACAAAGTCCATGGATATATTCTCCCATTTCCACTCTGGCACTGGTAAAGGCTGAAGCATCCCTTTCGGTAACTGCCGCTCTACTTTAACCTGCTGAAAAGTCAAACACTTCACAGTAAAATCAGCAATATCTCTTTTCATTCCATCCCACCAGTAATACTCCCGCAGATCTCTATACATCTTAGTACTGCCCGGATGAACTGAAAACGGAGAACTATGAGCTTCACATAACAACTCTCTCTTCAACTGTGAATCACAAGGCACACACAATATCTTCCCAAATCTCAAAACACAATCATTATCAATGTTGAATTCAGGAAACTTACCTTTCTGAACCAGCTCTACCCTTTTCTGCAACTCACTGTCTTGCTTCTGTGCTTGCTTGATTCTATCTGATAGAGATGATCTCACTGATACCTGAAACAAAACAGAAGGACTTCCTGCACCAACAACTTCTATGCCAAAGTTCATTAAATCCTTAACCAAAGGATCACGTTCCAAACGCAACATTGTTAATGAAGCATTACTTTTTCGACTCAAAGAATCAGCCACTTTATTTTCTTTTCCCGGATGGTAATGAATTGTACAATAATAATCTTTGATTAATTCCAGCCATCTCCTTTGTCTCATGTTTAACTCTTTCTGAGTGAATATATACTTTAAACTTTTGTGATCGGTATATATTTCACACTTTACTCCATACAAATGATGCCTCCAAATTTTTAAAGCAAAAACAACAGCAGCTAATTCCAAATCATGTGTAGGGTAATTTACCTCATGAGTTTTCAACTGTCGGGAAGCATAAGCAATTACCTGATCATTCTGCATTAGGACGCAACCAAGTCCTTTCAATGAAGCATCACTGTAAATAACAAACTCACCATTCCTGGAAGGTAGTGCCAAAACTGGATCATTCACCAATCTTCTTTTCAATTCCTGAAAACAATCATCACATTCTTTTGTCCAGATAAACTTAACACCCTTCCGAGTTAGCTTAGTCATTGGACTAGATAACCGTGAAAAATTTCTAACAAACCTTCGGTAATAGCCCGCCAAACCAAGGAAGCTACGAATCTCGGTTACATTTGTGGGTCTTGGCCATTCTTCCACAACTTTTGTTTTTGCAGGATCAACAGTTATTCCATCTTTAGAAACAATGTGACCAAGGAAAGAAATTTGTTGCAACCAAAACTCACACTTGCTGAATTTCCCCTACAGTTTCTTTTCTTTTAAGGTTTGCAAGATAACCCTTAAATGTTTTTCATGCTCCTCTTTACTTTTAGAAAACACCAAAATATCATCAATGAAAACCACCACAAACTTATCCAAGAACTCATGGAAAATTCTATTCATTAAGTCCATGAATACAGCAGGTGCATTGGTTATCCCAAAAGGCATTACTACAAATTCATAATGGCCATATCTCGTACGGAACGCGGTCTTCGGAATATCTGCCTCCTTTACCTTCAGCTGATGGTACCCCGATCTCAAGTCAATCTTTGAAAAAAACTGAGCTCCCTGGAGCTGATCAAACAAATCATCGATATGAGGCAAAGGATATTTGTTCTTAACAGTGATATTATTCAAGGCTCTATAATCAATGCAAAGTCTCATAGAACCATCTTTCTTTTTAACAAATAAAACAGGGGCACCCCATGGTGAAGTGCTAGGTCTAATGAAACCTTTCTCTAATAAATCTTGCAATTGCTCCTTCAACTCTAAAAGTTCAATTTGTGCCATTCGATAAGGGGGTTTTGAAATTGGCTTAGCATCAGGAACTAAGTCAATAGTAAACTCAACTTCCCGATCTGGTATTATTCCAGGCAACCCATCAGGAAAAACATCAGGATACTCATTTACCACTGGCACATCATTAATCTGAACAGTTCCTTTATTTTCAATGACGTGTGCAAGGTAACATTCATTTCCATCTTTTACAAGTTTCTCGGCCTCTTGATATGTTATCAAAAGTAAGGGTTCATTCTTGTAAACAAATTGAAAGTCTTTCTGAAAAGAAACTTCTTTATCTCTACAGTCAATCTTAGCATGGTAAATAGAGAGCCAATCCATACCCAGGATAACATCAAACTCTACTAGAGGTAAAACAATAAGGTTTGCAAGTAGGTTCTTTCCACAGATAAGGATAGGAAGATTCTTATAAATTCTTTTTGCCTCGACACTTCCCCCAGGTGTTTTTACCAAAAGTTCACGAGTCATTTCTTGAGATGGTATTCCCATTTTACTAGAAAAGGTTTCAGAGATGAAAGAATGTGTAGACCTCGAATCAAACAACACACTGGCATAATCGGAAAAAACAAACAAAGTACCTGATACAACTTCATTTGATGGCCTGACATCTGCTGAAGTAGTTGCAAAGGATTTCACCACCCCTTTCTGCTTGTAGTCTAACTGCTTCCCATCACTCAAGCTCCTTGTCGGACACTCGTTTGCATAGTGACCCATCTCATTGCACTTATAACATTTCACTAACTATAAATCAAATTTGTTCTTACCTTCACCTTGATCCTTTTCAGTGCAATCACGAGCCTTATGTCCCATCTTACCACATCGGTAGCACTTCCCAGAATTCAGAAGACATTCTCCAGCATCCCTTTTTCCACATTTATCACAAACTGGAAACTTAGTTCTCTTACCATCATACTTTTTTGAAGAATTCTTACCTTTCTCCTGCCACCTCGGTCTCTTCTTCTGTTGGTTGTTATAGAAAACTTGGTCATCGGCAAACTCCATTTCCACCTTCTCAGCACATCGAACAAGCTTTTCATAACTTTTAAACTCACGAGAAGCTAATGCCCTTCGATACTTTGGCTTTAATCCTGAGTAAAAACGATTGATTTTACTATCAAGGTCCCGGATAAAATTTGGAGAATACCTTTCCAATCGAGTGAACCTTTCTTCATAGGCAGCCACTGAGTCTTCCTCTTGCCTCAATTCCAAGAATTGCTTTTCCATCCTAAGTCGAATAGCCTTAGGAAAATACTTCTCAAGAAACATACCTTTGAATTCATCCCAGTCAAGAGCATCAATCTCATCGGCGTCCCTGATATTTTTAACCATAGACCACCACTGATCTGCTTCACCCTCCAAACGATAAATAGCAAGACTAACCTTTTGATTGTCTGAACACCCCATGACATCAAAAATCTTCTCCAGTTCTTTAATCCACCCTTCAGCTATCACAGGGTCAGATGATCCTCTGAATGATGGTGGATGTTGCCTCATGAAATGTTCCACCACTGACATGTTCCTTTGCGGTTGATCTGGCTGATCTCGTGCATGGATACCACCGCCATTTATCACTTGAGTCAACTGCGCCATTACTGCAACAATCTGTTCAGTTCCAATTCCGACCATTTCTGGATGCTGATTCGGAAGATTATTTCCTTCTGTATGCCTTCCTAGCACTGCTTCCCTGTTTCCTCTGTGGAAAACCATTCTGAACAAACATGTCTTAGATGAAGCAACATGGTAATCTTTAAATGCTATATCATTTTGAAAAAAAAAATATTTTTGGATAATCATTTAATAGAATTCTAACTCCTAAATTTATCTAAACTGGCCTTTGATACCAACTATAAGGCCCCAGCCTTAAACCTTACTTAATCTTGAGTTATTACAAGATTACACATTGAGGATCTTTTCGAGTTTAGAGTTTTAGAGAATTAGATCATAAAACTTGCATTACATTCCACATATAAACAAAGTGGTTACATAAAGATAGTATTCTTCATTCCCATCAATGGAAACACATTTAAAATAAAACATGGATTATTTCTTGACACATCCTTGACTCTATCATCTTATCATGTACCTTTCCCTTGACCTGTGAAAAACATTTCAAAAACTTGGGATGAGCATAAAAACTCAGTATGGGTTATAAAAAAAATATGGAAAGGAAACATGAGTTCATATATACATAAGAATGAAATCATACTTTACCCATAAAACATAGGCACTTTAACATACCTCATAAAATCATGAATAAATCATAGAAATCATAAGGCATAAAGGTAACTTGAGGCATTCATAACATTCTTACTTAGGGAGTAACCCTCTTGGTTACGTTTGGAATACCCATCACAGTATATTCCCTAAAATCTCTTCGGAGAAACCTTAACGTTTCAATCCTTCACGTTACCCAATGCATTGGAGAGCTATAACGGGCTCACCCGCCCTTAGTTTATCACGGAACCACCCGTCTTCATAATAATTCCCAAGAACCATAACATAATCATATCACATAAAACATGCATAAAGGAAACATAAAATTTCCACATTTCAATCACAAGATATCAATACAACTCATTGATATAAAAACATTATGAAAACCATTTTCAATACCAAAATAAAAGAAAAGTAAAACATGGTATTTATTTTTTTTTAAAAAGAAGGTATGTCTTGTAGAGGAAGCCGAAACTCAAATAGCGGTCACGACGGCAGAGAAGTCGTTGTCGCCGCATACGTACGACAAAAACATTCCCTTTTGTCGTTTAGTAAATGCTTCGTATAAAAAAGATTCCTTTTGAATAAACGTAAAATTCAAAGGGGTTTATACACCGTATAAAAGAAATTTGTGTATAAAATAAAATATGCCTCAACGAAAGGAGATTGAGACGAAGTCCCATACCTCGTATCTGACTTGACCCGACCGTTCTTTTAATCTCCTGAATAATAAACTTGAGTTAATATCTACTTTCTTATGAATCTTTTTCAAGTTCATCATTCCTTTTATACCATGTTATGAACATCATGTAATCAGTTAAGTTAATAATGTTAATTTTGTCGGTATTTGGTTCTTAAGTCAAAAATAGACTTCTTACACTTACATGTTGTTAATTTGGTCAAAGGTTCATTATTTCCAGAATGGTATTCATGATGTAGATATCATATATGTCATATATATCCAGTACATACATGCATTTATAATATTACATCACATTTAGAGGTAAGAAATGAAATGCACCGTTCATGGAGACGGTAAGCCGTACGTACGCATGAACGCTACTTCCATTTCTATTTCATATTTTTCTGGAATGGAATCATAATGATATAAGTGTATATTATAATTCCAGTATAATAACATATATAATATCATTAACTTTATCCTTTACACATCCCACATATGGTATTAACGAATCAAATCACTTTTAGGGGGCGGTAGTCCGCACTTCCTAAAATGAAGATATCGTGTTTACCCATAATGGAAACCATAAAGGTATGCCCAAAATGAAAAAAAACAGAAGCTTAAGGGAAACATAAACATATTATATATCATATATAAAAATAGTGACATCATAATGGCCACCTTTGAAGGTGTTAAATGAGTGTTGAACAATCATCGTTTCGGGAGGCAGAATTTCTCCATCCACGGAAACTGTATGTTCTTTAACCATTTGATGTAGTTGTGTGAGAGTGTAGCTCAAATAAATATTATAACAACATCCTTGTATATTTAAGATACTGGTGTTGTTACAAAATAAGTAAATAAAAAGAGTTTAGGAGATTGGAGAAGCAAAATAAAACAAATGAACATGAGAGAATGAATTACCTTTAAAAGTGTAACTCCTTTTGATTTGAGCCTAAAGGCTTGCTTTGAAAGTATTCTGCCCAAAGGGAATCCTCTAGGATGAGGAGAGAGATTTTTAGAGAGTAAATGGGCAGGGGTTGGCCGAGCCAAAGGCTTGAGGAGTGTGTGAAATGAGGTAGAGGTGGGGGCCTTTTATAAGAGGAGAGGAGGGGCACTTTTGAAAAGTAAAGAAATATTACTTTATTTGAAAATGTGTTTTGGTTTCAAAAGGTCCCACATTTATATAATTCGTGGATAAGGTGATAAGGGTTCGAAATCCACTCATCCAATTGTTTTTGGCCATGTGTAGTTCATAGATTTTACATTGTCTTTCCATTTTACTTAAATCGTCAAATAATGATGTAATCGCTGCATCATTATTATGTCATAAATAATTTAATTTATTTAATGTATAAAAATCATAAAAAAATACTATGATGTAGGAAATATTTTTAGATTTCCGATGACTATTTATAATCAAAAATATGATCTTTATAACCCCATGTAAAAATTGTTTCCGTGAAACATATTATGTTTGTGTCATTTTTACTTTAACATTTAATAAAAATCTATTTATGTCATTTCCAAACCAAAGTGTCTCCATGGGGTCCCCAAGTTGACCCATGGCTTTTCTTGGTCGGCCATGACACAACCAATATGTTTGGGACATGTTTCTAGGTCATTTCCTATTATTAAAGCATTATTTATACCTTAAACTACCCTAATTACCACTAATCGCGATGAAAAACTTAATAAGTTACTATTCACCAAAAAAATTATTTTAATCTCATTGAACCACATTTTATTTCTTAATGACAACCATGTATGTCGGATTTTCAAAATTCAATACACATTAGTGGTAAACTTTCATTTAACTGAAAAATCAGTTTGCTTGATTACCACTTAGTGGTTTCACTATTCATCAAAAATTGAAGTTTTTCAGAAAATTACCAAAAATTTACCCTAAGCTATATTTGATATTCCGAATTCAAAAATGAAGTCCATTTTACAAAATCCAAATCATATAAGTCACATTAATTAATTCAATAATTAATTCCCGCTGCCAGAGCAAATAGCGTGTTTTTACAAAACAATAAGTATCAAAAGATTGACACCAGTTTAAGTCTAATTTCAAACTGAAATTGATTCCAATAACCACCATTGGATAAAATGGTAAAAATATATTCTAATTTCACTTCAAAACCAATTCAAAAAATAATCTAATCATATAAATAAATTAGATTAAAAAGCAGTTTTGATGTAAAATGCAGTATTTTTCACTATTCATTAAAAAATGAACATTGTCAGAAAAATACCAAAAATTCACACAAGGTAAATTTTGATGTCCCAATAATAAAGGATAAGTTTATTTTGACAAACATAGTTTATAAAATTGTCAAAATATAGATTCAAAAATGGTTTGCCATCAAAAGGCAGTAAAACAATCTTTTAAGAATATTAGTGTATTCCATGAATAAGATTGTATTTATTTTCATTTTAAGCCTCTATAACACTATCTTAATCATTAATAGACATAGATAAAAATATCTATTATTCATTACTTACTTGGGATGTTACATCCTTCCCCCCTTTAGAAAATTGTGTCCCCGCAATTTATTTACTTATCGAATAAATGGGGGTACTTATCCCTCGTTGCATTTTCAGATTCCCATGTTGCCTCTTCAATCATGTGGTTTTTCCACAAAACCTTTACTTGCTTAACCACCTTATTCCGTAACACTTGCTCCCTATGGTCAAGAATCTGGACCGGTTGTTCCTCATAAAATAGGTTCTCTTCCAGCTGAACTACCTCTGGACTCAAAACATGAGATGGATCTGGCATATACTTTCTCAACATCGAAACGTGAAAAACATTGTGTACCTGAGATAAACTCGGAGGTAAAGCCACTCGGTATGCAACTGATCCAACTCTCTCCAGAATTTCGTATGGTCCAACAACCCTTGGACTCAACTTTCCTTTCTTACCAAACCTCATCACGCTTTTCCAAGGAGAAACCTTGAGAAAAACATGATCACCTACCTCGAAAGATAGATCCTTCCTCCGGTTATCTGGATAACTCTTCTGCCTGCTCTGAGCTGTTCTCATGTGTTTCTGAATCAACTGAACTTTTTCTGCCATCTCTTCTACCAATTCTGGTCTCATCAACTTCCTTTCACCCACTTCATCCCAGAAAGCTGGAGTTCGACACCGCTTCCCATATAATGCCTGAAATGGTGCCATCTATATACTGGAATGAAAAATGTTATTATTTGAAAACTCAACCAAAGAAAGATGTTGGTCCCAACTTCCCTCATAATCCATAGAACAAGATCGTAGCATATCCTCCAATGTATGAATTGTTCGTTCTGACTGCCCATCTGATTGAGGATGAAAAGCTGTACTAAAATTTAATTCAGTACCCAACGACTTCTGAAGTCCTTTCCAAAAGTTAGAAGTAAACCTGGGATCACGATCCGATACAATGGAGAGAGGAACTACATGTAACCTGAATATCTCTTTAAGATACAAACGGGAAAGTTGATCAAGAGAGAAAGTATCTCGTATAGCAAGGAAATGAGAAGATTTGGTCAAGCGATCAACAATAACCCAGATTGCATTATTACCTCGAGATGTCTTCGGTAATCCAACAACAAAGTCCATGGATATATTCTCCCATTTCCACTCTGGCACTGGTAAAGGCTGAAGCATCCCTTTCGATAACTGCCGCTCTGCTTTAACCTGCTGACAAGTCAAACACTTCACAGTAAAATCAGCAATATCTCTTTTCATTCCATCCCACCAGTAATACTTCCGCAGATCTCTATACATCTTAGTACTGCCCGGATGAACTGAAAACGGAGAACTATGAGCTTCACATAACAACTCTCTCTTCAACTGTGAATCACAAGGTACACACAATATCTTCCCAAATCTCAAAACACAATCATTATCAATGTTGAATTCAGGAAACTTACCTTTCTAAACCAGCTCTACCCTTTTCTGCAACTCACTGTCTTGCTTCTGTGCTTGCTTGATTCTATCTGATAGAGATGATCTCACTGATACCTGAAACAAAACAGAAGGACTTTCTGCACCAACAACTTCTATGCCAAAGTTCATTAAATCATTAACCAAAGGATCACGTTCCAAAGGCAACATTGTTATTGAAGCATTAATTTTTCGACTCAAAGCATCAGCCACTTTATTTTCTTTTCCCGGATGGTAATGAATTGTACAATCATAATCTTTGATTAATTCCAGCCATCTCCTTTATCTCATGTTTAACTCTTTCTGAGTGAATATATACTTTAAACTTTTGTGATCGGTATATATTTCACACTTTACTCCATACAAATGATGCCTCCAAATTTTTAAAGCAAAAACAACAGCAGCTAATTCCAAATCATGTGTAGGGTAATTTACCTCATGAGTTTTCAACTGTCGGGAAGCATAAGCAATTACCTGATCATTCTGCATTAGGACACAACCAAGTCCTTTCAATGAAGCATCACTGTATATAACAAACTCACCATTCCTGGAAGGTAGTGCCAAAACTGGATCATTCACCAATCTTCTTTTCAATTCCTGAAAACAATCATCACATTCTTTTGTCCAGATAAACTTAACACCCTTCCGAGTTAGCTTAGTCATTGGACTAGATAACCGTGAAAAATTTCTAACAAACCTTCGGTAATAGCCCGCCAAACCAAGGAAGCTACGAATCTCGGTTACATTTGTGGGTCTTCGCCATTCTTCCACAACTTTTGTTTTTGCAGGATCAACAGTTATTCCATCTTTAGAAACAATGTGACCAAGGAAAGAAATTTGTTGCAACCAAAACTCACACTTGCTGAATTTCCCATACAGTTTCATTTCTTTTAAGGTTTGCAAGATAACCCTTAAATGTTTTTCATGCTCCTCTTTACTTTTAGAAAACACCAAAATATCATCAATGAAAACCACCACAAACTTATCCAAGAACTCATGGAAAATTCTATTCATTAAGTCCATGAATACAGCAGGTGCATTGGTTATCCCAAAAGGCATTACTACAAATTCATAGTGGCCATATCTCGTACAGAACGTGGTCTTCGGAATATCTGCCTCCTTTACCTTCAGCTGATGGTACCCCGATCTCAAGTCAATCTTTGAAAAAAACTGAGCTCCCTGAAGCTGATCAAACAAATCATCGATATGAGGCAAAGGATATTTGTTCTTAACAGTGATATTATTCAAGGCTCTATAATCAATGCAAAGTCTCATAGAACCATCTTTCTTTTTAACAAATAAAACAGGGGCACCCCATGGTGAAGTGCTAGGTCTAATGAAACCTTTCTCTAATAAATCTTGCAATTGCTCCTTCAACTCTAAAAGTTCAATTTGTGCCATTCGATAAGGGGGTTTTGAAATTGGATTAGCATCAGGAACTAAGTCAACAGTAAACTCAACTTCCCGATCTGGTATTATTCCAGGCAACTCATCAGGAAAAACATCAGGATACTCATTTACCACTGGCACATCATTAATCTGAACAGTTCCTTTATTTTCAATGACGTGTGCAAGGTAACATTCATTTCCATCTTTTACAAGTTTCTCGGCCTCTTGATATGTTATCAAAAGTAAGGGTTCATTCTTGTAAACAAATTGAAAGTCTTTCTGAAAAGAAACTTCTTTATCTCTATAGTCAATCTTAGCATGGTAAATAGAGAGCCAATCCATACCCAGGATAACATCAAACTCTACTAGAGGTAAAACAATAAGGTTTGCAAGTAGGTTCTTTCCACAGATAAGGATAGGAAGATTCTTATAAATTCTTTTTGCCTCGACACTTCCCCCAGGTGTTTTTACCAAAAGTTCACGAGTCATTTCTTGAGATGGTATTCCCATTTTACTAGAAAAGGTTTCAGAGATGAAAGAATGTGTAGACCTCGAATCAAACAACACACTGGCATAATCTGAAAAAACAAACAAAGTACCTGATACAACTTCATTTGATGGCCTGACATCTGCTGAAGTAGTCACAAAGGATTTCACCACCCCTTTCTTCTTGTAGTCTAACTGCTTCCCATCACTCAAGCTCCTTGTCGGACACTCGTTTGCATAGTGACCCATCTCATTGCACTTATAACATTTCACTAACTATAAATCAAATTTGTTCTTACCTTCACCTTGATCCTTTTCAGTGCAATCACGAGCCTTATGTCCCATCTTACCACATCGGTAGCACTTCCCAGAATTCAGAAGACATTCCCCAGCATGCCTTTTTCCACATTTATCACAAACTGGAAACTTAGTTCTCTTACCATCATACTTTTTTGAAGAATTCTTACCTTTCTCCTGCCACCTCGGTCTCTTCTTCTGTTGGTTGTTATAGAAAACTTGGTCATCGGCAAACTCCATTTCCACCTTCTCAGCACATCGAACAAGCTTTTCATAACTTTTAAACTCACGAGAAGCTAATGCCCTTCGATACTTTGGCTTTAATCCTGAGTAAAAACGATTGATTTTACTATCAAGGTCCCGGATAAAATTTGGAGAATACCTTGCCAATCGAGTGAACCTTTCTTCATAGGCAGCCACTGAGTCTTCCTCTTGCCTCAATTCCAAGAATTGATTTTCCATCCTAAGTCGAATAGCCTTAGGAAAATACTTCTCAAGAAACATACCTTTGAATTCATCCCAGTCAAGAGCATCAATCTCATCGGCATCCCTGATATTTTTAACCATAGACCACCACTGATCTGCTTCACCCTCCAAACAGTAAATAGCAAGACTAACCTTTTGATTGTCTGAACACCCCATGACATCAAAAATCTTCTCCAGTGCTTTAATCCTCCCTTCAGCTAGCACAGGGTCAGATGATCCTCTGAATGATGGTGGATGTTGCCTCATGAAATGTTCCACCACTGACATGTTCCTTTGCGGTTGATCTGGCTGATCTCGTGCATGGATACCACCGCCATTTATCGCTTGATTCAACTGCGCCATTACTGCAACAAACTGTTCAGTTCCAATTCCGACCATTTCTGGATGCTGATTCGGAAGGTTATTTCCTTCTGTATGCCTTCCTAGCACTGCTTCCCTGTTTCCTCTGTGGAAAACCATTCTGAACAAACATGTCTTAGATGAAGCAACATGGTAATCTTTAAATGCTATATCATTTTGAAAAAAAAAATATTTTTGGATAATCATTTAATAGAATTCTAACTCCTAAATTTATCTAAACCGGCCTTTGATACCAACTATAAGGCCCCAGCCTTAAACCTTACTTAATCTTGAGTTATTACAAGATTACACATTGAGGATCTTTTCGAGTTTAGAGTTTTAGAGAATTAGATCATAAAACTTGCATTACATTCCACATATAAACAAAGTGGTTACATAAAGATAGTATTCTTCATTCCCATCAATGGAAACACATTTAAAATAAAACATGGATTATTTCTTGACACATCCTTGACTCTATCATCTTATCATGTACCTTTCCCTTGACCTGTGAAAAACATTTCAAAAACTTGGGATGAGCATAAAAACTCAGTATGGGTTATAAAAAAAACATGGAAAGGAAACATGAGTTCATATATACATAAGAATGAAATCATACTTTACCCATAAAACATAGGCACTTTAACATACCTCATAAAATCATGAATAAATCATAGAAATCATAAGACATAAAGGTAACTTGAGGCATTCATAACATTCTTACGTAGGGAGTAACCCTCTTGGTTACGTTTGGAATACCCATCACAGTATATTCCCTAAAATCTCTTCGGAGAAACCTTAACGTTTCAATCCTTCACGTTACCCAATGCATTGGAGAGCTATAACGGGCTCACCCGCCCTTAGTTTATCACGGAACCACCCGTCTTCATAATAATGCCCAAGAACCATAACATAATCATATCACATAAAACATGCATAAAGGAAACATAAAATTTCCACATTTCAATCACAAGATATCAATACAACCCATTGATATAAAAACATTATGAAAACCATTTTCAATACCAAAATAAAAGAAAAGTAAAACATGGTATTTTTTTTTTTAAAAAAGAAGGTATGGCTTGTAGAGGAAGCCGAAACTCAAATAACGGTCACAACGGCGGAGAAGTCGTTGTCGCCGCATACGTACGACAAAAACATTCCCTTTTGTCGTTTAGTAAACGCTTCGTATAAAAAAGATTCCATTTTGAATAAACATAAAAGTCAAAGGGGTTTATACACCGTATAAAAGAAAGTTGTGTATAAAATAAAATATGCCTCAACGAAAGGAGATTGAGACGAAGTCCCATACCTCGTATCTGACTTGACCCGACCGTTCTTTTAATCTTCTGAATAATAAACTTGAGTTAATCTCTACTTTCTTATGAATCTTTTTCAAGTTCATCATTCCTTTTATACCATGTTATGAACATCATGTAATCAGTTAAGTTAATAATGTTCATTTTTTCGGTATTTGGTTCTTAAGTAAAAAATAGACTTCTTACACTTACATGTTGTTAATTTGGTCAAAGGTTCATTATTTCCAGAATGGTATTCATGATGTAGATATCATATATGTCATATATATCCAGTACATACATGCATTTATAATATTACATCACATTTAGAGGTAAGAAATGAAATGCACCGTTCATGGAGACGGTAAGCCGTACGTACGCATGAACGCTACTTCCATTTCTATTTCATATTTTTCTGGAATGGAATCATAATGATATAAGAGTATATTATAATTCCAGTATAATAACATATATAATATCATTAACTTTATCCTTTACACATCCCACATATGGTATTAACGAATCAAATCACTTTTAGGGGGCGGTAGTCCGCACTTCCTAAAATGAAGATATCGTGTTTACCCATAATGGAAACCATAAAGGTATGCCCAAAATGAAAAAAAACAGAAGCTTAAGGAAAACATAAACATATTATATATCATATATAAAAATAGTGACATCATAATGGCCACCTTTTAAGGTGTTAAATGAGTGTTGAACAATCATCGTTTCGGGAGGCAGAATTTCGTCATCCACGGAAACCGTATGTTCTTTAACCATTTGATGTAGTTGTGTGAGAGTGTAGCTCAAATAAATATTATAACAACATCCTTGTATATTTAAGATATTGGTGTTTTTACAAAATAAGTAAATAAAAAGAGTTTAGGAGATTGGAGAAGCAAAATAAAACAAATGAACATGAGAGAATGAATTACCTTTAAAAGTGTAACTCCTTTTGATTTGAGCCTAAAGGCTTCCTTTGAAAGGATTCTGCCCAAAGGGAATCCTCTAGGATGATGAGAGAGATTTTTAGAGAGTAAATGGGCAGGGGTTGGCCAAGCCAAAGGCTTGAGGAGTGTGTGAAATGAGGTAGAGGTGGGGGCCTTTTATAAGAGGAGAGGAGGGGCACTTTTGGAAAGTAAAGAAATATTACTTTATTTGAAAATGTGTTTCGGTTTCAAAAGGTCCCACATTGATATAATTCTTGGATAAGGTGATAAGGGTTCGAAATCCACTCATCCAATTGTTTTTGGCCATGTGTAGTTCATAGATTTTACATTGTCTTTCCATTTTACTTAAATCGTCAAATAATGATGTCATCGCTGCATCATTATTATGTCATAAATAATTTAATTTATTTAATGTATAAAAATCATAAAAAAATACTATGATGTAGGAAATCTTTTTAGATTTCCGATGACTATTTATAATCAAAAATATGATCTTTATAACCCCATGTAAAAATTGTTTCCGTGAAACATATTATGTTTGTGTCATTTTTACTTTAACATTTAATAAAAAGCTATTTATGTCATTTCCAAACCAAAGTGTCTCCATGGGGTCCCCAAGTTGACCCATGGCTTGTCTTGGTCGGCCATGACACAACCAATACGGTTGGGACATGTGTCTAGGTCATTTCCTATTATTAAAACATTATTTATACCTTAAACTACCCTAATTACCACTAATCGCGATTAAAAACTTAATAAGTTACTATTCACCAAAAAAATTATTTTAATCTCATTAAACCACATTTTACTTATTAATGACAACCATGTATGTCGGATTTTCAAAATTAAATACACATTAGTGGTAAACTTTCATTTAACTGAAAAATCAGTTTGCTTGATTACCACTTAGTGGTTTCACTATTCATCAAAAATTGAAGTTTTTCAGAAAATTACCAAAAATTCACCCTATGCTATATTTGATATTCCGAATTCAAAAATGAAGTCCATTTTACAAAATATAAATCATATAAGTCACGTTAATTAATTCAATAATTAATTCCCGTTGCCAGAGCAAATAGCGTGTTTTTACAAAACAATAAGTATCAAAAGATTGACACCAGTTTAAGTCTAATTTCAAACTGAAATTGATTCCAATAACCACCATTGGATAAAATGGTAAAAATATATTCTAATTTCACTTCAAAACCAATTCAAAACATAATCTAATCATATAAATAAATTAGATTAAAAAGCAGTTTTGATGTAAAATGCAGTATTTTTCACTATTCATTAAAAAATGAACATTGTCAGAAAAATACCAAAAATTCACACAAGGTAAATTTTGATGTCCCAATAATAAAGGATAAGTTTATTTTGACAAACATAGTTTATAAAATTGTCAAAATATAGATTCAAAAATGGTTTGCCATCAAAAGGCAGTAAAACAATCTTTTAAGAATATTAGTGTATTCCATGAATAAGATTGTATTTATTTTCATTTTAATTCTCTATAACACTATCTTAATCATTAATAGACATAGATAAAAATATCTATTATTCATTACTTACTTGGGATTTTACAACCTGATAACACTCTATATAGTGGGATGAACACATATCATGTAGCCCCTCATCGGTGACAGTTAGGGTTTTGAGAAAAATTAAGGATGAAATAGTTTGTATAAATCCTCCATGTTGTGAAATCCTTCACCAAATGGGATACCAATTTATAAGATCAAACAGGTGGGAAACTGATTCTCGCTCAAATTTACCAAAGAGATGAAGGTAGAATGGTCCTTGTAGTTTAGCTTAGGTTATCGAATCCACAGATACCTAAGAAGTAACCTACAGACACGTACATTCTATGGATTTTTTTTGGATATAAAGTGGAAAAATTGGGTTGATTTATGATGGTTTTAAAGGATAACTAACATATTTAAGTGAATTCAATTTAAAATAATGAGTTGATCCTAGGTTATCGCTCGGGGTGGATTGGACGTATTTCCTTTTCAATGATTTCAATTTATTATATTTGAAATGGGTTCATTTAAGAAGATAAAACAACATCATCACTTATTGGTTTAATTCCTACACACCCTAATACTAATCACCTATACACTTGAAGGATAAATTTTCTGAGCACTCTAAGGTAGAGATTCGTATTATCACTTGAAATGTGTGACCTTAAATTCAATAAGGATGAAGAGGTTTTAAAATCATCAAATAAAAATATCATTTAAAAGAAGTGATTAGCCATTAATGGAGTGATAAATAACATACAATACAGCCTCTTTCTACTCCCATGGATCAACCCATAAAATATTTATCTCTCCATTGATGACATATCTTCAACGGAAGCGGGAAGTAGACTTACGAGGGTGGAATTGAAGAAGTAAAAACAACAAGAAAAATCGATCACTCCTCTGTTGTGTGATAAATATCACAAAGTATGGTGTGAATAAATTCACACCTTTAACCAAAGGTATCAAAGTGATAATTATAATAACATAATAAGAGTAAAGTAATAACTTTTATTAAGAAACTAAGGTGAATTAAACAACTTACATGAGAAAGAAATGCGATTACAAACACAAAGCGACAGCATAACACTACAACGAAAACCAATCACCAAAGATTATCAAATCCTCCCACACCACTGCCTTAAATAGGCATTTTTTATCTCTTGGGTCGAGACTCAAATAGTAAAAGTCATCTCACTTGAGTATGGTAGGTCTATGGTGGTGGAAAGTTTGTGGAAAGAAGACTTTCCACCCTTGACCAGAAAAGGCATCCAGCTTGCATCCACCAAACAGAGGCACATGAAACACCTTCTAGATGGATGAATTTGGGTTGCACATAAAAGACTTAAATTAAACTACTGATGTCCCCTAACATCCTGTAAAATATAATCCCAAAAGGAGTTATGGTATTCGAGTTATGGTTTAATTGGTGGGCTGTTTTTCTGGGCCACAGATTCTGGCCCAGAATTTTATCTCCAAATGGGACCACCTTAATGACCACCATAGAAGCCGAATTATCATTGTCTCCTGAAGAATAATTTTTTAATATAAATTTATTATAGAATAACACTAAATTTGGGCTTCATGGGGCCTTTATGTTGAGCCTCACATTCGAATCAGTGGGTTGGTTTCCAATATGACTTCTCCAAAATTGTTTCCTTTCATCACAAAATATCCCCATCTTCTTCCATGAATTATCCATTGATCCCTGAATGAAACATGTTCATATTTAAGTGTAGATATATTTCAAAAAATATCAAATTTAAATATGGGTAATTTCATTCCTTAAAATCATATGAATCATTGGGTACTTTAAATGATGTTAAAAAATGTACCACATAATAGTGCATTTTAAGAAGGAATTACAATCATAATGTGAAATGATGTTCAAAGTGTAAAATGAACTAAAATGGTGTTTCTGAATAATAAATAACATGAATATTATATAAATTAAAAATGAATATTAGCCTCATTTAGTGGCTAATCACACCCCCCAACTTGAGTTTTGCTAGTCCCGAGCAAAATGTATCTCAACAATATGAAATTCGAATTCCCTTTTCCAAAAACATTTTAATACACAATTATCACCAAAAACCCTTATACCAAAAAATCATGAAACCCATCAAAATATTTTAATACAATATAGTTTCATAAGCAGATCCCAATCCCAATCCCATTCCTTTGTTCAAATTCATTGCAATATTTCATCTAATATCAATTAAGTATGAGGATGTGTTGTGCATCACAATAAACATATGGGTTTATCTTTATTCAAGGGGGAAATGATGAAAGCACTAGGTGGAATCACATTTCAATATTAATATGAGTATTCAATTTTTTTTGCATTATATATATATTTTTTTTGAAATTTTTCTATGGTAATTGAAATTTCACTCAAAAGAGTCAACCCCTATAGCGAGACTTTGTCGATGACTCCCAAGCTCAAATACCTTAGGGAACCAAGTGAATCCCACATACTCAGGCATTATCTCGAGTTAATTCAGTCAAAATAAAATTCAAATTACCAAAAATAGAGATAAAATTACTAAATCTGGTCCAGACAACTATGGAGTCACGATCCCCAAGTGTCGAAAGCCACGCATTAGGTCATTTCATTTCTCTACGTGCAAAATTATTATTATTATTATTTTTATTTTTTTATTGAATACTCATATTAAAACTAAAATGATCACAAAACCTATGATATTTATTTGGGGACCCCATTAACTCAAACTAATACCCCACTATCCAAAGGACGTGCATTGTGATCTTTTTTTTATTTGCATGAAAATATAAATGATGAAATATCACATTGGACATCCACACTTTCCAAAATCTATGCTCATGATATTATACAAGGATTAAAATCAGAATCAGGGTATGATAAATTATTTGATATTCAGTTTCAAAGTGTCAAATGTGTATTACCATGTTCAAAGTTAAAGGAATTTTTCCTCCCATTTACACATTTTTTTCAAATCATTCATTTTTTTTACACAAAAGCATTTTTTATTTTATCTTCCCCCCAACTTAAAATAACATTGTCCCTAGTGTTTAAAGAAAAGAAAATTTAGAAAGGGGTAGAGGTAGAGAATGAAAGTTCAAAAAGGAAATTGAAAATGAGGATCATGGAATGAAGTCACCTGGTGGTTGAAGTTAAAATTCTTGATGCTCCCTTTTAATCCTTTGATATCCATGTCACTTTTAGAGTTCCCTAGTAGAAAAAGGAAAAACAAAACAAAAAAAACATAACAAAACAATATATATATATATATATATATATTTATATAATAAAGAAAGTAAAATATAAGTATATATATATAAATTATAGAATAAGGAAGCACTAAAATCCATAGGCTAGTGGTAAGCATGCACCCATGTTTCCCTTCAGTCCCGGGTTTGAGTCCCTGCGGCTTCACCGGTTATGACGGGGTTTTTTCCATGACCTACGACCTGGCCTTTCAATTCTATTAATATATTTTTATTTTTATTTTTGTATATTTATTTTAACCTGCAAACACATTAAAATAAAACTAACTGATGATACATTGTCTTCTTTTTAAATTGTTGGGTAAGGTATTACTCAAGGATCACACCATGTGACACAGATGAATATGGTGCTCCCAATTCAAACCCATCCATACTCATAATAGAAGAATAGATCAAAAATCTATTTTTTATTTTTAAATATAAAAATGATTAATTAATCATATTTGAAGAAAAAAATGATTTTCAAAGATAAAAACTATGGGTTGCCTCCCGTGTAGTGCTTTGGTTTAATGTTGTTAGTTCGAATTGAAACCCATAACTTACCCAATACCAATTTTCAAAATTTTAAGTACCCCATATTTCTCCATGTCCTCTAGATTGAGATTGATTCTTTGTTTATAATTTTTTTCATGTGCAAGCCTATGTTCTATAATGAGTGGTAAAATCCAAGGAATATCAGAAATGGTTGATCCAGTTTCTTTTTTAGTATTTCCAAATACATTAAGAATCATTAACTCTTTATTGGTTTCAAGATAATAAATAATGAAAATTTGATGTTTTTGGATATCCCTAATGAATGGAAACTTGAGGGTGGATGGAAAGTCCTTTCGTTCAAGTTTGGGTAGGCTATAACTTTCAGACATAGGTTGAGACTTTGTATCAAACTCAATTTCATTTTTAAAATTGCTCAGCAGAATTGGTTCCCTTTGAATAGAATATTCAACCACAAAATTGGAAAGATAAATTTTAGGAATGGGTATGGACTCAATGTTTGTGATTTCTCTCAATGGTTCAATGGTTGGTGTTTTTGAAAATTCATCAATGGAGTTATACATAGTAGACTCAATCCATGATGTCAAATTATCCTCTTTTGAATCCAAAAAAATCAGTTTCCTCTTAATTTAAACACCCATAAAAAATTACTTGATCCTCGTCATTATCCCCAAATCCAAATGTTTTCTCTTCAGTAAATTCATGAGAGGTTTCTGGGAAACTAGACACTTCACATAAGGTTATGGAAGGGACAGTTTGTGTAGGGATGGGTTCCTCACAATTTTTAATGATTTGTAGTTCTAACCTAAATGATGAAATCTAAAAATTAATTATCTCCATTTGTTGACACATTTTTTCAATTAATGTATGTGGATTAGGATGGATAAGGGGTTGATCCAAATGGTCTATTCTAGGTGGATAATTATGTTGTTGGAATTGCACAGGAGGGTGTTCAGATTGGCTTTCCGGGGATTGAAACTCATTATATGTTGGAATGTTTTTTGGATCATAGGAGTAAAAACATTGTGGTTCATTAAGTTTTTGATGATACCACATGTAGAAATTAGGATGGTCATTGTACATCACACATGGGGTTGGGTGATCAGAGTAGGGATATGTTTCCCGTGTTTGGACTTGTTCAAAATTGAATTCCATAGGAGTGAGGGGGTGAGAACAGAGAAGAGGGATGAAAAAAAGGATGATAGTGTCTAAGATAACTTACTTAGGTCCCCGGAAACGGCACTGAAATTTGATTCTCGCTCAAATTTACCCAAGAGATGAAGGTAGAACGGTCCTTGTAGTTTAGCTTGGGTTATCGAATCCACAAAGACCTAAGAAGTAACCTACAGACACGTACATTATATGGATTGTTTTTGGCTATAAAGTGGACAAATTTGGTTGATTTGAGATGTTTTTAAAGGATAAAAAACAGATTTAAGTGAATTCAATTTAAAATAATGAGTTGATCCTAGGTTATCACTCGGGTTGGATTGGACGTATTGTCTTTTCAATGATTTCAATTTCTTATATTTGAGATGGGTTCATTTAAGAAGATAAAACAACATAATTACTTACTGGTTTAATTCCTACACACCATAATACTAATCACCTATACACTTGAAGGATAAATGTTTTGAGTACTCCAAGGTAGAGGTTCATATTAGCACTCGAAATGTGTGACTTTAAATTCAATAAGGATGAAGAGGTTTTAAAATCATCAAATAAAAATCTCATTTAAAAGAAGTGATTATCCATTAATGGAGTGATAAATAATATCCAATACAGCCCCTTTCTACTCCCTTGTATCAACCCATAAAATATTTATCCCTCCATTGATGACATGTCTTCAACGGAAGCGGGAAGTATACTTATGAGGGTGGAATTGAAGAAGTAAAAACAACAACAAAAATCGATCACTCCTACGTTGTGTGATAAATATCACAAAGTATGGTGTGAATAAATTCACACCTTGAACCAAAAGTATCAACGTGATAAGTACAAGAAAAAAATAAGAGTAAAAGAAGAACTTTTAATAATAAACTAAGGTGAATTAAACAACTTACATGAGAAAGAAATGTGATTACAAACACAAAGTGGCAGCATAACACTACAATGAAACCAAGCACCAAATATTATCAAATCCTCCCACACCACTACCTTAAATAAGAATTTTTTATCCTTTGGTTAGATCCTCCAATAGTACAATTCATCTCACTTGAGAATGGTAGGTCTAGGGTGGTGGAAATTTTGTGGAAAGAAGACTTTCCACCCTTGACCCGAAAAGGCATCCAGCTTGCATCAACCAAAACGAGGCGCATTAAAAACCTTCTATATGGAAGATTTTGTGTGGTCCATATAAGACTTAAATTTATCTACTGATGTCCCCTAACATCCTGTAAAATATCAGCCCAAAAGGAGTTATGGTATTCGAAATATGGTTTAATTGGTGGGATGTTTTTCTGGGCTGCAGATTCTGGCCCAGAATTTTATCTCCAAATTGGCCCACCTTAATGACCACCATAGAAGCCTAATTAGCATTGGATACTGCAGAATTATTTGTTAATATACATTTATTATATCATCCCACTAAATATCGGCTTCATTGGGCCTTTATGTTGATCCCCATATTCGAATCAGTGGGCTAGTGTCCAATATGACTTCTCCAGAATTGTTTCCTTTCATCACAAAATATCCCCATATTCTTCCATGAATTCTCCATTGATCCCTGAATTAAACATGTTCATATTGAAGTTTAGATATATTTCCTAAAATATAAAATTGAAATATGGATAATTACATTCCTTAAAATCAGATGAATCATTGGGTACTTTAAATGATGTTAAAAAATGTACCACATAATAGTGAATTTTAATAAGGAATTACAATCATAATGTGAAATGATGTTCAAAGTGTAAAATGCACTAAAATGGTGTTTATGAATAATAAATCACATGAATATTATATAAATTAACAATTAATATTATCCTCATTTAGTGGCTAATCAAAAACTGTGTAAAAGTGTACTGCCAGGCACGCAGTCACATACCCGGGTCCATGGACCTGGGGTTTGGTACATAGACACGACCAGTTAGACATGGCCTCAGTCACAGTTAGTGTGGACACATAGTTCAGTCCAACTACATGGAATGTATTAATACATGGGATGGTATCCTTGTTCTGGAAAGGGAAACATCTATGCGGTGGAGTGGGACCACACTTCGTGTGGGTCTCCACATACAACGTTTACCCCATGACCTCAGTTGAGAAAACATCAAGTATCTATATATCCTTCTTTTGAATTCAGATTTTTTACCATGAGTATGCTATTCTATATAGAACATGATGTTTCCCATGGTTGAGGAATTAGAGATATTATGTGATGTTTTCTATGAACAATTCTTATTGAGGTGATGCCTGATGATGGTAGTGATCTGGAAGAATCACCAGGGAATACCGAGTTGTACCCTCCAGTAGAGATAGGTAGTGTAATAATCGATTACTAGAGTGGAACTACTTTCCCCATCAACATGGGAATGGGTTATCAACATCTACCTTCTGAGTGGGACCCCCCTGATGTACAAGGGCGCGGGTCCTCAATGACTAGAGTGGAACCCCTTGTGGTACCAGGGTATGGGTCCAAGACTTCTAATTGTAACCCCCTATCGGATGGGGCGTGGGTCCTTGATGTCTAGAGTGGAACCCCCTATTGCACAATGACATGATTCCTAAACCTTTAGAGTGGAACCCTCCATCGTTATTGTCATGGGTCCTCTAACATACCGAGTGGAACCCCCTATTAGCATAGTGCAGGGGTCCTCATGACACTAAAGTAGAAACCCCAATTGGAATGCTCATGGGTCCTCTATAGATACTTTAAGAGTGTACCCCCCCCCCCCAACATACTAGGGTGTGATTCATCTACTTCAAATTTTCTTCCCCTCAACTGTGTGGTGTAGTGGTGATGTGTGCTTTGACTTGGAGAGATACTTCTAGGTAGACGTGTGATGTGATGGGAATCATTGAAGGAATTTTGGATCTTTTGGATTCTCTTATTATTGGGTGGATCTATGCTATAGATATCCAATTTCTCTCTTGTTTTTTATTCTTTTTACTAAGAATATATATGTTATACTATATTTACTCTCTGTATTTCATACTCCCCTTACAAGAGAGGTTAAGACGCATGGGGTATGACACATTATTCCCATGTTTAGATTATTAGGGTAGGATGAGTCTACTCTCCTACTTTAGGTGATTAACACTTGATATGTAGTTTATCTACTCACCATTTCAATCCTCTTGTGCTTGAATAAGGTTACTTTCACTCTTAGTTTGGTTGAGCTTCTCTCTTTCCCTATATCTTTCATATACTATCCTTTTATTCTTATTGTATCTCTTACTACTCTCCCTTTAGCTTTTGGGGTGTCCTATTAGGTATATATATACTCACCCCCATAGGGTATTTCCCACATGTGTCATGTCTTTTATAGATAATTGAAAGGTCGACCGTGACTACAGAGTAGCTTCAGGGTATTCGATGCATTGGACCACATATTGTGATTGTATCTTCAGATTTAGGAGTTGGGAACTTTGAGTAGTTTAATTTTTTAGTCATGTAAGGTTGTGACATATTTCTTTTTGGGAATGTATTTTTCTCCTTTCCATTTCAGTTTTCATTGTCATACTCTTCTAAACCATAGTGGTTATGCATACTTGGTTTACTTTATAGTTGTGTTGTATCTTTTAACATTTCCATCTTCACTTATTTATTGATATTTATATGTGTGTGCATACATATACTTAAGAAAATTCCTCCCCAAGTCAGTTGTTCCATCAGCACTTGTATCCACACCTGGCTTATGGAGGTTGGGCTTGGGGTAGTCTTGACATGAGTCTTGGCTTAGGTCAGGTCATTAATGGGCCTCTAAGAAGTGATTTTTTAACTAATTATATTATTTTTGTAGATAATGGTATAACAAAATATATTTTTATATGTTAATATTGGAGGAGATGGTGAAGCCTTTTATAAGTTAGGGAGAGGATACACATGGAATTTTTGAGAATATAAACTGATAACCATGTTTTTCTCAATTCAAAATCCAAAAAATGGATCATTTTCAAATATTATTTTTTATACGGTCAATATATATCCATAAAATGTGTGTTGGATAAGTTTTAGGTCATTTTTAAAACATATCTTCCTAGTTTAACCCTAAGTAAAAACATTTCTATGTTAACCGTGTTGATAAATTTTTTAATTTACTCACAATTAATTATGGTAAAAAATTAATTTTACCTTATAAAAATACATTTATTATTCAAAATATGGGCTCCATTTCTTAAATTTCATTTCACATAAGTGGGATAATTCAATTTAAAATTAAACCCACAGGCACGTGGAAAAATGGGTTTTTTGAAGAAAAACTTTCAAAAAATTAATTTTTTGTAATATCATAATTCAATATGAAATTGATAAAAATGAACTGAATTAGTAAATATTTAATATAATTGAACTAATTTTAATTTAATCCTAATTTAAATTATAATTTTACTTTTTAAATAATTTAAATGAAAATAATGTTTTAATTAAAAATCAGTATTTTCATTCTTTATCAAAAAATTAATCTTTCCAGAATAAATTATCAAAAAATCATCCAAATATAACTTTGAAATGTATATTTAAAAAATTACTCTCATTGTTTCAAATAAATTTCCTAAATGTGGTAAAAAGTCATTTAAAATTAGGTGTGCAAAGCACAACTAAACTGACATTTGGAAAAATACAATTTTTCAGAAAACATTTCTTTTTCATTCAAATGATTATTATTTTATTACTAATTAATAGATATGCATTTAGTTTATTTTATCCATGTGTAAATCATATAATTTTATTTATTTATTTATAACTATCTATACCCAGAACTGGACAGCTAGGTTATAACTATGATGTATAAATAATAATATTTTAATAGAGTGTCGTGTTTCATTAAAACTCTATGTTGTGTTCATTGAAAGCTATAAAAGAGATTAAATTTATTAAAAAAATTAATATATTTTAATGTATTTGTGATTTATATTAAAATAAAATATTGGTTTTTTGTTTCATATACTCTATCAAATAAGATGTTCCTCTTTTTAAATCTCAAGGTGTTTCACTGTACTCCCTTTAAATAAATGTAATCATCATAATTTAATCATGATCCCATCAATAAAGGTCTTTACATTTTAAAACACCCATCCTAAAACCCCACATCATAAAAAGGTTTAATAAAACATCCCCTTAATAATAGGGTAATGTAATTGTGAAGATCTTCTGTAATAACACATACTAGGTTCTTAAATAGAAGAAAACTAGTTGAAAGTGAAGATATAAACATGTAAGAAAATAAAAACACCAATGTATTAAAAGAGAGAGATGGAGATAATTGATCAAAATAATTTAAATGATATAAAAATTTAATTACCACACACCCATAAATATTTGATGAGTTAGTAGGTCATTTGATTCATCGAAAATGATAACAGGGATAACATGTTTTTCAAGATCATTTTCCCAGATTGGTGGTGCTCCTTTAACATATGGACCGAGTGTATATGAGAATATTTTTGTATGATATATTTATATATCATATGAAAATTTTCATCCCATGTATTTTCTTCAATCAATTCATACTTTATTACTTACTCAATCAAATGAATATTCAATATGAATTTTTATCCCTGAAGCACTAAAACTATCATTTAGCTCATCAATAGCTCAATCAAATAGTGTTAAGTCATTAATCCTATCTTTACGTATTCTCTAAGATTAAAATGGTTTTCACAAGTTATCCAACAATACAAAAAGTTCAACTTATTCCATTCTATAAATGGTTAACTTTAATACTCTTCTGAAACATTTTTACCAAATTGAAAGTCCACAAAATTAGAAGGAAGTTCGCTAAATCATCATTATATTCTACAAAAAAATATAATGTGTCTAATAATGTCACATTAAAAATATGTGAATACCTTGATCACTATAAAATCTAATAAAAACATGGATGATTCCTAAAATAAAATCTCATATTGTGAGATATATTCCATAAATCCAAACATGTATTAAACTCCAATGAAGATAACATAAACCATAAAATCACTAACCAATTTCAATTCCACCAATAATATCCAATCAAATTTTTTTATCTCAACCTATATCACATATTAAAATTTATCTTCTCATAATAATTTGTTTCCCAAAAAGACCGACATTCCACTGAATCTATTTTCTTTATCATCAGTACCATTTAACATATTATCTGATATTTTTAATGAAAAAATATTTCATTATAATCCTTTAACATTAAATATTTCTTATAACCATAATATAATTGATAAAACAATATTATAAGATAATTATTGAATCAAAAAATTATAAAAATATTCATTCCAATTCATCTGTAGTAATAGAATAAGATTAACCATGATCATCTAGATTATTTTGATGTATATTCCATTGATGTTTGGGGAATTTATTTTCATAGTTCCACACATCCTTACTGTTGAAGCATCGCACTATAAAAAATTATTTCTTATCCATACAATTAATAGCATTGTGACCTTTTTCTCCACACTTGTGTCAAACTCAAATTACATTCAAGAAATTACTAGAGTGTTTATTTCCATAATTATAACATGTAAGAAAATAATTATTTCCCTTCTTCCCTATATCTATTTTTTTCTACCATCATCATCTTCCTATGCTTCCCTTAAAATAAATAATAAATATATAATTATTTCTATATCTTGATATCAGATGATACTATATCCTCTTATGATGAAAATATTGGGGAGACTAGTTCCCTTCAAAATATTGTCTTAATCCCATCAACATGTAAGATCCCTTCTTTTTCTAGGTATGTCCCTCTTTAATTTTTTTAGCGAACATATTTCATTGAGTTTTCCTTTTTCTTTAAACCTTTGTGGCTAAGACTTGTTTGGATGTGGAGATACATTGTTGGAAAAAATAACCTAAAGTTTAAGGATGTATTGTTTATTTGAATTAATTGAGTTTTTTGTAAACATTTTATATAGTTTACGAGGGTTTTCCATGGTTTGGAAAGTTTCAGATGTGTTTAGAGAACTTATGTATAATCTGGTCTGATAACTACATGCTGGATATTTACACATTTTGAACGTGTTACACAACTTGTAAATGTGTTGGAATATTTCATGAACTAGTGCATGGCATGAAATGGTTACCCATTTTTTTAACCGTTCATGTCATTTAAAATACATGAAATGTTAAATATTAAACTATGGTGACACATTTTTCTTTGTCTCTCTTTAATTGATAAATACAAAATGTGAAAGTGTTACATTCAATGTAAGTCTCATCCCCAGTGGTTTTAAGACCTCTATACATTTAATTTTTTCTTTGTTTTAGTGAATCCATTCCTCCTCTTAAAACCTAATGTGGTATAGGTGATTTTGGGTCCCTTCCCTATATTCTAGAAATTACATTTTCACATCTAATCCTTGATGAGTTATTCTACTTAGTTTTTACTCTATCTTTCATTTTTCTTCATCATTGAATTAGAAACATTTGGACCCAAATTTCATCTTGTTTATCAAAGATTTTGTATGATATTGGTTTCCTTGGTTGATCACCATAACCTTTATTTTCTATTGGTCTTACCAGTTCTTGGTGTAGAAAAATTGAATTTTTAAGGTAGGGGGTCTAAAAACTAACCCTATGGTCTACATAATTTTCACGTAAATGTAATATTGTATACTACTAACATCACATGTTCGTTATTTAATTAAATTTTGAATTGGTTTATTCCTTCAATTCATTTGGATTCAATTGATAGATACATGGATTATGGATCCCCATTGGGTGAGATAACCATTGAATATATATATATATATATAAGAAATTTTCTTAATGTGTGTTTAGAATGAATTGAGACCTTATGTGATTCATTAATTTATAATCCTTGTGTAATGAATCTTGATAATTTGAGATATAAATAAAAGCATTATAGAAGGAAAAATAGTAATTCTCACCATTAACAATTGAGGCTTATGATGTGATATTGTGATATCCATGTTGTTTTGAATTATTCTGTTAATTATTTTAATGATTATATTCAGTGGGATATACCCAGTATCATGTTATAATGCTTATATTGAGTAGGATTGTCCTAGTCCCATGTTGTAATGCTTATATTGAGCGGGCTCGGCACAGTCACATGTAGTAATGCTTATATTGAGTGTTCTCTCCACAGTCACATTCTGTGATTCTTATATTGAACAAGAAATGCCTATCCTCATGTTTAAATTCTTATATAGCTTTATTAGCCCAAATTTTTATGATTTTACCATGGATATATGGATATAGTTGGTAGGGTTTAGTCTCATACTCAGAGGCATTCTGGTATGGTGTTGAAGTAGGCCGATTGATGTATTATATTAATTGATTAATTAATATCCTTTTTATTTCATTATTATATAAACTTATTATAAAAAGAGTTTTTTTAATATAGGGTGGTGTCGACCTAAAAAATTTTACTGACACCCTATCCATATCTTTGTTTTGTACCCAAAAAGATTACATGGATGTGGGTTTGGGTAAGGTAATGGGACCTTCTTACTAATATTTTGTATTCTGAATGGGTTTGAGTTTGGATATGGTTCTAACATGGGATTTAGGACTAGGGTATTTTAGGATTATTTTGTTATCTGATTCTTTTATTTGTATTGTCTTCATTTGGACGTTTAAATATATCTTTTCTTGTCATTACTTTATTCATCATTTTTTGGTTATTGGTTCCTCCTTTTATTTTTCCCAGTTGTTTGATATACTTTTTATGTTTTTTATATGTTACTTTGATATTTTTTTATTATAGATTATTCCTTATTAATGTAGTCTATATTAGGGGTTATAGTCTCCCCACTTTACATATCACACCCCCACTTCAATTTGTAAGCCTCCAGAATACGAGGAGGCAAGTTTGTGGTCTTGTAACTAACCTATTTTATCCATGTGGGAGAGTGTCAGATCAGGGGATGTTACAAATTGGTATCGAAGGAGTAGGTTTTTCTTTTATGTTTCTTTACTATTTTGGAAAGATATAAAGGATAAAATTATGTGTTGGGACATAATAATGATATTATTCAAGGGAGTATCTAAACCATGTATAGGGGAAAATCTGAGTGCTTAGGGATGTGATTATTGTTCAGGGTGTTCACTTGTTAAAACTGGTGTTATTTCACCTTATGTGTTTCACATATTGTGGGATGTTATTTTTTTGATGTGATTATATAATAATATTTCCACTCATGGCCTAGTATAAAATGATATGAGTATGAATGCATTATTACAATCACATAGGGATATATATTGATATGTGTTATTCAGGATGAGTACATATTTATTGCATGTGTTATATACTTTCCTATATAAATAGTGGTATGAGTAGACTATTATAGCTAATAAATGAATGAAATGAAATTACAATACATGATAAAACACTTGTAATCCATGTTTAGAGAGACTTGGAGGAATACTTCTATGTTTCTTTCATCTTTTGGGGTTCTAATTTTTGTTATAGCTAGTGTTCTGAGTGTGTTTTTATTATAGAGAGAATGCCTCATTTTCATCTTAGAGTTGAGAATCAGGAGAGTGGGAATTATCATGCTCCAAATGAAGCTGATCCAAAGAGTATTGTTTCTTCTGAGGATCAGATGGATGTTCATCATAATGATAGCTTCTTAGGATTCATGAGATCCATGTAAATGAAGATGGTTTACACTATTCCTTCAATGTATGAACCAACGAGAGAGTTCCTACAACATTATCGAACTATGTTCACTAGGAAGGGATCTCCTTGGAATATGAATTCTATATTCAGTCAGTCCATAAAATCTTTAAGCACCTTGAGACACTTACAGATATGTTATTGAAACATTATTCATATTTTCTCCATGGACTTTCCAAGCATTGGTGGAATTTTCTTGAGTAGGATGTGAAGAAGGATGATTTATATTGGGAGTAAACTGAGGTCAATTTCTTAATCCACTTAAATACATAGATTATAAGGGATTAGAAGGCTAGTGATTTCATGCATCTAATACAGGAGGGCATGTTAGTGATGGACTATGTTATACATTTCACTAACCTATATCAATTTTCAACATCTTTAGATGGTGATGAGATTTATAGGGTCATATGTTTTTAGGATAAGATTTGATTTCTGATTAGGTCATAGATGAATGTTCTTTATCGTAGAATAATTTCAGATATGAAGAATCAGTAACTCACCACAGAACAAAATCTGGTATATGCACCAAGTATTGGCTAAACTATTTCAACTAGGAGAACTGAAATATCATCTTTTAGTAGCAAGAATAAAAATTATGATAGTCTTCACCAATGAAATAGTGGGTAGATACATTATAGAATTGGGAACCCATATTAGGATCATGTTTTGTTACAGTGCTATTAGTTTGGAAATTTGTGTGATGAGAATCCTTATTTTCTATAACACACATTGGAGTTCCATACAAGGGTAGGATGTTCAATCTTCAGAATTTATATTAGAACTTATCACATCATTGCAGGGGTAGGGGATCATGACAGGTATTAGAGTCTGAGAAAGACTCAACTACTCCTCATTATGCTGGTAGTAAGAGTTATATGGGATGTTCAGTTCAAGGCAAGGAATGTGTCATCCAATTGAAATATTTTCGGTACCGTGTGGAGGGAATATATCAGGAGGTCAGGATAGATCCCAGGGTAGAGGGGTTGGTCAGCTGCATGTTATGCTGACTACTCTAGCTATTGTGGATATAGATTCATATAATATTAGTAGTATTATTATTCTATCATACACCTTTACTTTTTTAGTTTTATAAAGTATAATCACATTACTTTTTATCTTCCCATTTATAGAAATGGTTTATTCTTAGTTATGGAATGATTGGATGGTTCTTTGACCATCGATACACCCTTGAGAGTCCAGTCCAAAAATATCAAATGTTATAAGGCATGTTATCTAGATATCAGATGTTACTAATTATTATAGGAACAATTTTTTATGGAAATGATAATTTTTAATTTGATTCTTGGTATGGATTGGTTAGTACTATACCAGGATCATATTAAATGTGACTATAGAAGAGTTAGATTTCTATATCCGGAAGGAGGAATCTATTCTCACTAGGGTGAGTAGGATCTTTAGGCTGAACATAATGGACCAGTTCTGTTTAGATTTGATTACCTCATAGATCTAATGGAAGGTCTTGTTCTGTATGATGTTTGAGTGTAGTATTACTCTTTTCCACCAATGGTATACCATTTTTGATAATTCCTTCTGGATGAGTCCTACAGCTAACTGATTGGGTGGGAGATCAAGTTTATAGTCAAATTGGTTCCAGGAGCAGAGTCAGTTTCTATAACAACTTATAGAATGACACCAGAATAGATTTCTTATTTGACATTGCAGTTGGAAGATCTAGAATCTGAAGGTTACATATGGCCTAGTACAACTCCATGGGGCTCTAGGGTCCTCTTTCTCAAGAATGTTTATGATACCTTGAACTTATGTGTGAGTTGTCATATATTGAACCAGATGATGATCAAGAAATGATATCCTCTTCCATTCATAAATGATCTCTTCGATCATTTGATAGGTTATAATATATTTGGAAAGATCTATTTGAGTTCTGGATACCACCAGTTGAGTGTGAGACCTTCAGACTACCTCTGACTACTTTTAGGAGTAGATATGGATTGTACGAGTTCATAGTCATACCGTTTGGTTTGACCAACACACCATCATTATTAATTTCTATGATGAATCAGATCATTCACCCTTTTTTGGACCCAATTGAGGTGATTTTTTTCAATGAAATATTAGTGTACTCCTAATCTGTAGATGGTCATGCCAAACATATTGAAATTGTCTTGATTACATTGAGAGAGAATCTACTTTATCCCAAGTTAATAAAATGTATTTTATGTATTAAAAAATTTCCCTTCTAGGGTTATTTCATCTCATAAGAAGGAGCTTCATTGGACCTACTAAAAGTTTTAGCCATTGAATATTTGGATCATCCCATGAATGACTTCAAGATTTAGATTTTTCCAGGTTTAGATGGCTATTATTAGTTCATGTCCTGGACTTCTCCTATCTAGAAAAACCAATGTTAGGGATGACCTAGAAAGGTGTAAATTTTTTTTGTTTAGATTCATTGAATATAATTTTTTAGATTCTATAGAAAAAAATATCCTCAACACCTATCTTCACATTACATGTGCCAGGTAAATCATGTAATGTTTAATGTGATGCATCTGAAGTTAGAATTAGTGCAGTTATGATGTATGAGGATTGAGTGGTTTCAAATGTCTCCTGATATTTGTGACCTCATTAGAGGAATTACCCTTCTCATAATCTAGAGTTAGTATTGGTAGTAAATTCCATAGGATGTTGGAGACCTTATCTTAGGCTTGAGAGGTTTTTGGTGTACAAGGACCAAAATATCATTAAGGACATCTTTTCATAGTGGGACTAAAACCTTTATAAGATTAGGTGGGTGATTATTTTTATTATTTATACTTAGAGTTGGTTTGTACCCCGGGAAAGGGAAACATCATCGGTGATTCTTTGATATGAAAGATGGAGATATG
Source organism: Viscum album (assembly GCA_963277665.1). Taxonomy (NCBI): domain Eukaryota; kingdom Viridiplantae; phylum Streptophyta; class Magnoliopsida; order Santalales; family Viscaceae; genus Viscum; species Viscum album. The sequence continues at coordinate 1,815,112,024 of OY728140.1, read as the reverse complement.
GGTAGTACGACATTCTAGTGATGAGTAGTGGATAATAGAATCTTTTCCATACATTCCTCTAGATGTTCATAATTCTTATGAATGAGTACCTATAACCTTCATACATGTTATACACGTGCTTTTGGACTAGATTAAGATTGAGTAGTTATCATATCTCAATCGCCTATTTCTTAGAGACAACTTATATGTTAGGGAGACACTATTTGAATAACCTCTTAGCATCATCAATTATTTTATTTTTCGTGTAAGATTATGGGATCGTATGGTATTTCCTGAAGATAAAATGATATATTTTCATAATAATGTATGGGAGGGACATATTTTTTTGAAAAAATTGTATCATGATTTACATAAATAGTACTGGTGGTTAGGAATGGAGAAAGAGGTATTAGGATTTGTGGAAAAAAAAATTGTCAGCAGGTGAAAGTTGAGAATCAGAGGCCATCTAGGATGATGCATCCTCTTCCAATTCCTAATTGAAAATGGGATGATAATACTATATATTTTTTATAGTAATAACTTGGACAAACTGTAATAATGACTTAGTATGGGTGATCATGGATTGAGTGAAAAATGTAGACCACTTCTTACTAGTTAGGGAAACCATCACAATAAATCATCCGGGTAGTCTGTATGTGTACGAGATAGTTTGGTTGTATGGAGTTCCAAGGAGTATCATCTCTGAAAGAGATCCTTGTTTCACACATGGTTCTATTAAGGTATTAGAATGAATCTAGGATTGTAGATTATTTTGAGCACAACATATCATCCTAAAGCTGATGGTCAATTTGGGAAGACTATTTAGGTTTTAGATGATATTTTATGAGACTATGTTTTGGATTTTGGTGGTTAATTAGAGAATCAAAGTGCACTAATGGAGTTTTCATATAATAAAAGGTTCTTGGAATCTATCCATAAATTACACTTTGAGTATTTTTATTGAATTTTATGTCACACACCCCTTTGTTGGTTGGAGGTAGGTGAGTTATCACTTGTTATGACAAGTCTCATGAAGGAGACATCTAAGAAACTTCGGTTGATCAAGAGGCAGTTTGTGACCACATAAATCAGGATGAAATTGTATGCTGACAATAAGATATGACCTCTGTAATTTGAGGTTGGTCATTATGTTTTACTACTAGTGTCACCTAGGTTAAGTAATATACACAACATGAAATAGGAAAATCTATCACTAGTTTTGTCAGGCTAGTTGAAATAGTAGATAGGGTCTCTCTAGTGTCATATTGATTATCCCAATCATATATCTATAGTTCCATGCATGACATGTTCCACATTTTTCAACTTCAAAGATATTTTCCTAACCCTTATAATGTTATAGAAGATGGGGAAGTCTAGATATGTGTTGATCTGTCCTTTGAGGAGCATCTCATATATATTGATGACTGTAGTGAGAAGTATCTCAAAGGTAGGACTATTCCTTTGGTTTGAGTGCAATGTAAAAATGGGAGTGTATGGGAGGAGACCTGGGAGAGGGATTCTGATATGCTGGCACATTGTCCATACAAGTTCTTCAAGAAAACATAGTGATGCTTGGAGTAGCTCAGGGACGTGTTGTTATATGGTGGGGAGGTTATAACATCATGCCATTTTTTAGGTATATCCCACTTTGTGTTTTTTTAATATCTTTAGTTTTGTTTTACTTTATCTTTAAGACATTGATTTTGAGTCTTGTTAGGATATATAGAGTGTATGTTGAGAAAAATGAACATATTTTTAGGAATATATGATTATTTAAATTAATTGAGTTCAGGTATATACATGTTAAATGGTTTTTGAGGGGTGTTTATGGTCTTGAGAGATTCAGAGGATTTCGGAGCTCTTATGTATAAACTAGTCTGAGAACTACCATTCAGTTTGCATGTCATGAACATATTACATGATGTGTGAAGGAAAAGGAAGATATCATGAACCAATATAGGAAGTGATACATTTACACATCATGTAAACTATTCACATCATGTAAAAGTCAATCATGGATAAACATTAATCCAATTCGATGTATTTTTCAGTGTATCTTATTAATTGAGAAATACATTATATCAAAGGGTTACATAATGTGTAATTTATGGGCCTAAGCATCTTTAATCATTCCATGCAAACCATTGTATCTTTCTTTCTATACAGATATTTATCCATTGAAACCTAAGGTTCTCTAGGTGATTTTGTATCCCTTACCTCTGTTCTAGACATTTTGTTGTCGCATCTGATATGGATATAGTTGTTTGGATTAGTTTTCCACTATTTTTCATTTTTATTCATCTTTGCAGTGGATATATTTAGACTAAAATTGGATCAAGTTTAACCTATATTTTTTGTAATCTAAAATTCCATCATATATCTATATCGCCTTGGTTTCCATTGGTGTTTCCCATAGTCAGTGTGGCTAAATCACTAGTTTAAGGTATGGGGTCTAAATCCAAAACCAATAGTCTTCATAATTTTCAATAATGTGAAATATTTTTATTATTCCTATGAAAAACCAACCCAAATACCCTCTCAAAACTGGAAACCAGCCTGATCTTCCACATAGTGGAAGGGAATTCCCCATCCCCATGGCCTGGTGACTAGCACCCGAGCATCAAACAATAACAAGAGAGAATTATTTCACACAACCTGAAGCAATAAAATGGAATATATACACATAACAAAGAAAAATAGTTGAATATATATAAAATATATTTCATTAAATAACAAGAAAAATGTATGTGATACAACTGAAGAGGTAGAAAAAACAATCTCCAAGATACCAGACCAACGAATGATGAAAAAACTGAAACAAATATTATAATAGCTTCATGTGATAGCATGAGAAATATCCCACCATCTACCTATATAACTACGAAAACCATGCTGAAAAAAAACCTCATTAAGTTATGGTGGTTACATTCCTTTACATGCATCTAAATACATGAACATGTGAATGCACCGTCAAAGGGGAACATAAGGTGTGACCTAACAAGCTTAGTAGGGTCACACCCAAGTGTTCAAAATCAATTTTCTGTACAATATTATAATCATGATCAAATTTAATGAAAAAAAATCATGATATACAATTTTCATTTATTATATCAAGTCATATCAAATCATTTAATTTCCCAATTTTTCCACATATCCAAATAAAGAAGATAAATTAGTTTCAAATCATTTCGTATACATATATCAAAATAGATATATCAAATCAAACCAAATCATGAATCAAATATAATATCAAATCCATTACAGTAAAAGATAAATTGGTAGAAGACAATGTAGACCAAATCGGACAAAATAATAGGTAACACCATAATAAGGATTATACTAGGTCAAGATAACTAGGGAACTCATACCTAACATACTGACTGAAAATTAACTTTTTATTATAAAATCACTTTTTAGGAAAAGTGAGAAACCAGTCCCAGTTAATCTGAAGGTGAAGCCTCATAGAAGAAAGCAAAGCTATCAAAGCATAGCCTTAGCCTATTAGTGTTTTCCTCTCTGTAAAGATTCCAGTTCATAATCCATACCTTCGATGTCGGGTCACTACCAATAACATATTCAAGATGACATGCCATTTTATCCTAGGTTCGAACATATTCCTCTTTTCTGATTTTCCCATCATTGAAGCCTCTCATCAAGATCATATCTTGTTTGTCGATCCAATTTTCCAGCTCGCTATCGACCACCACTTGAATAGGTCTCCCCATCATCTCTACCTCTTCCTGTGGTATGTTGACATAAAGAAATTCATCCACTATCTCCTCCTTCGAATGAAGGATAGGTTCTTTAGAATCATTTTTCATTCCAGTGAATTTTTCCTTGTTGTTATTTTCCTGGTCTGAAACTTGAGGCTTCTCCTGCAAAAAAACCGTGAGGGAAGAAGACATATCCTTCTCACGTGATTTTGATTTTTTACCTGATCTTGTTTCCATAGGTTTTGGAAAATTGGAGTAGTCCTTGCGCCCTTTCCCCTTTTTCTTCCTAGGTGTTTTCTTATCCTAAAGATACTTAGTCTCCTCCTCTGACTCCAAACCTTCTGTAATTCCTCCATTCGGGTCATCAGGTGTATCCTGAACAGGCTCATTGGTGTCCAAACACTCAAAGTAGTTTTGAGTCTGAACAACACTTTGAGTTGTATCCTTCCCCACTGTTTGAAATTTGACACCTGAAATACTCTGCTTTCTTTGAGGTTCTTTTTCCACCCTTTCTGACCAAACCTCAATTTCCTTCCCAGGTAAACTCTTACCTTCAGCTTGAGACGCCTGCAGAGGGGATTCAACAGTCCGCACTGAAATACCCAGGTCTCAGTCACTCAAATCCTCCTTAGGAAGATCTAAATTCCCCAATATCGCGGGTTCCTCGACTAGATTTACTATAAGACTATCCTTCATTGTCCTGCCCACCGATTGATTGTGGTTTATAGCATCATTCTCCTTTTTCCCCTGCAATGTCACTTTCCCTTGATGACCATCCCGTCTGCAAACAGCAGCTGAGTGACCCAATCTTCTGCAAGTCGAGCAAAACTCCACCCAATGATCAAAAACCACTGGTTGTCTACACTGAACATCCTCCCCAGCTTCAATCCACACCGATTCAACTCGCGGCCTCGACACATCCACCTCTACACACATGCGCGGGTTGATCGGATGACAAAATGAAGCAGTACGTGAATCCACATAGAGGAAACAACCCACAATATTTCTTAGCATACGTAGAATTGAGGGATTCTGAAATGGTAGAGGAATTTGGGGGAGACTAACCCAAACCGGAACTGTAGGAGAATCGCGATTCAGGTATAGGTCGTAGCTCCACCGAAATATATAGTAGTCACATCCAATGGATTTCCTGGGTGCACGCAACAGAGCAAGCACAAAGTCCTCCGACAAAGCACACCGCACCATCAAATTCCTTTTATCCATAAGACAGAAAACCACTCGTTCTTTTAAACCCCAATTATCGAAGACAAACCTGTCGAATTCATCCACTGAAGGCCTCTTGTTTCTAAATCGGGCGACCAGTATTAGATGTAGTAAGATATCCACCTCCATAAACTCCCGAACTAATAGTGGAATCACAGAGTCACCTTCCCTAATATAAGGGACCTTCAGGTCGAGGTTAATCGCAGGAAAGCCCGGAATCGAATCTGGATCGGTGAAGGGATAGAAATCGTGACTCCGGCCATGATGAGGAAGTCGGGAATCCTCCCCCCTCACGCCGACAAGTGGCGGAGGGGGAAGCGTCGTCGACCCCATTAATGTTAAGCCATCGCCGCGTCGAGCTCCCACTCCCAATCCCTCTCCCAATCTCACTCATACCTAACATACAAAATCATGAATTCATCAAGCCTTTAGACATATGAATTGAGTTTAAATAGAACAGTAACACCCCAAAAAAGTGTACCCCCCCACCAGGCCTAACAAGTCCATATAACAACAAGACTAGGGAGAAGAGGAAATATCCAATAGAAAACCCCCTTATTGTAGAAAATTCATAATAATATACCTTCACCAAAGGACCCAAGTCTTCCCATGTTCACTATTTTCTAAATCATTTCTTCAAACCATTTCATTATATCCTTATTTGAAAACCATTTCACAATTCTGTGGAAAAAAATTTCTTTACAAAAACATGTGGAAATCTATATTTTATCAAAAACCAATATCCACCCACACAAATATTATCATTTAGTCATTCAATATCATTTATAAAAAAATTATAAAATAGCGTGAGCAATGTAGTTCCCCAACATTGGCTAAAAACAGAACCAACAACAACAAAACTTGGGTCTCACATGCCCGTAATGGATCCACCAATATGGAGAACACCCAATGTTAATGTATTACCACGAATCAATATACACATATCAGAATTGATTAAATTTAAAAAAAGTGTCATTGGAGAAGAGAAAATAACACATACCTTAAGAAAGCACATCCACCGCACTGCAACTAATAAGGATACAACCATCGAAATGAGGTCGCACAACATATCTAGAGAGAATAAATCATAATCGTCCAAAAGAATTAATGGATCCCATAATTCAAAACAATAATTCTATCACTATCAATGGAAATGAAGAAGAAAAAATTATTACCCACCTAGAGAGATTTAACCCAACTGCAACGGCAATAAATTCATAAAAAGAGCGATTTGGATAGAGGGGGGTCCCCAAAATCTCATGGGAGAGCTCCTATGTCAAGAGAAAAAGAGTTTGTGGATAAATGAATGCATAATAATCCATGAATTACCCTAAAATACCTATCCATTACATTTACATGTCATGTAACCCATTTAAACATTGTTTAATCCCTAATGTCCGATTATGCCAAAAACCAATTCCCATTTTATTAAAAACCAAATTTTTATCATTATAGGGCATGTAATATATTCACGCTATATACTCATCTCATGACATGATATTGGAAAATATTACACATCATGTATTCCAATTTCTCTATGTATAGATTTTTATAATATATTTTATACAATATAAACTTTCAGGAAAAACCAAACCACCTCAGGCACTATTTGAACTCAGGGATAACCCCACAAATCCATTACACATTTATATATGGATTCTAATAATTCAAAAAAAAGTATACTTCCCTGAGCATTAGAAACTTTTTTCCCAAAAAATTTCTCTAGTCTCATTAGTCCCTAGATGTACCCAATTAAAGTGGAAAACTCTCAAATAGAAGGAATGTCATTAACATGATGTTACTAAACCTCCACCATAATACATTCCACCCCTGGGGAGTCATGTGGAAGAATTTTTCTTGGTAAAGAGGTGAGTCCAATACTACCTCGTCAACAAATCACACTCACAAGTCTGATGATAATCAGATCAGTTCCACCATAACACTCTAACACGTAGAGTTGGAATCTCATTAAAAACTTTCACTTGAGGGTTAAAGATCTCAACTAGCTGCTCGACAACAGAAACAACTGGCTCAAAATCAATCATTTCCCATTGTAGATCATGCGAGGGATCAGAATGTTTTTTCCAATACTATGGTATTTAGAAAACATATTGAATTTCCATCAATTGAACCATTAATTCTAAATGATAAGAATCCTACCCAAGCCTTATAGTGACCTCAAACGGTCTAACATATCTTGAAGCCAACATTCCCTATTTGTTAAGCCAATAGTGACCCAATGAAGGAGATACTTTCAAGAAAAAATAGTAACCATCGGAGAACTCCAAAGTACATGTTCATTGATCCACCTAACAAATCTATTTACTATACTTTATAACTAGATTTCTTCAGGAATCCATGATACTCACATACATCTCTTGGAAAAAAATAGGTCGCACCAAAGAAGCTTCACCCACCTCTACCCCAAAAAACAGGTTCTCAACATGAGAGACCCTAAAATTCCTTAAAAGGATCAGTTATGATCAATGAATGGTAAATATTTTTATAAGCACACTCAACCATTCCCATATGGCTATCTCGCGATCCACTAAAATCCAAGACACATGCATGGAGCATATCCTCCAAGATATAAATAACACGATCTATCTAGATGTATGTTTGATGATGGTAAGCTGTACTAAATCTAACATGATTCTATGTATCCTTTGGGATATTTATCTATATCCTCCAAGTCATCTGAGGATCCCTATTTAAAACAATATCATAAGGAACCCCATGTAACCTCACAATCTCTTGCACATACAGCTTACATAGATCTTCCACTTTTTTGGTTTCTTTAATTGGAATGAAATGATCTAAATTTTCATACTAATCAAAAAAAAGATAGATATAATTCATCCCTTAAGGATTCCATCATAATACAACAAAAAAATCCATCGATACTATGTATCATTTACAAACCATCACTAGAAGAGGCTGGAGAAAACCGAAATCTTTTAGATGCTCTACCTTTATTTGTTGGCAGGTGTAACAGTGGGACACGTAATCAGAAATTTCATGGTTCATACCTGGCCACCAAAATCACCATCACATGTCTTAATGAACCTTTTTAATTTTTGAATTAATATCCCGCACATAACCTTGGAAATAAAAAATTGAGATCCTCAGTGGTTCTAAGATGACAAAATGATCCCCCAAACTGATAATACCATCTAAACAAAGAGGCCAACCAGTAATGGTCTCCCCACCATATAGGGATTCTTTTATTACCCTAAAATCATAATATTACTACTAACTCTATAGAATGGACTCAAGGAGAGATGATGATAATTGAACACTAGTCAGAACCATACCTGAAACATTCTCTCGAGTATCTAGATGTAACAGAAATAAAAATCACTATAAGCTTCCACTCTTCCTTTGTTTCCAAAAAATATTGTGATGGAACATTCCTACTATGGGTGACTACAACGACATTCCCCTTCTCCAGTGTGTAAGAAATATCGAATTCAAACATCAAAAGGTATTCCACCCAACACCCCTATCCGAGATTTATGTGTTTCTAAGAAAAGATATTGTTCTGAATCATATGGATAGAAAATATTTTTAAAATTTACACAAAAAGATAGTTCCTCCCACACTTGAGCACATTTATAAATATGAAAATCTCTAAAACATGAGTGGGGTAAATATTCTCCTGAATTCTAGTCCAAGGATCTCCATAATCTACCACATAATCATCCCACATGATCAAAAATCTCAAACTAGCTCTAGAAGCCTAAAAAACCACATAACACTTACCAAGATCAAGGAAGATCATAATAAAAGACAATTTCAGAATCCATTTCAACCCATTTAAAGAATACAAACACTTTTCATCCCATATAAATTTCACCCCTTCCATGTAAAGAGGAGTCAATGATGACACCAACTTTGAGAAATCTTTAACAAGTCATCGGTTGTATCCAGCAAGACCAAGGAAGCTCTGAATATTAAAGAAAATATATGGTTCCTCCAAAGAAAAAAAAATCCCTCAACCTATTTGGATCAACTGATAATCCTTGATCAAAAATAATGTGACCAAATAATTTCAATTATTGAATCGAAAAAATTTATACAAAATATTTCCATTCATATAGTGACTCCTTAGGATTTCCAAAAATAGATTATAATTGTGCTCATTCTCATTCTCATATGTTGAATATACTAAAATATCAACCACAAATTCTACCAAAAATGTTTTGAGATACTGTTGGAAGATATGGTTCATCAAATCCATAAATAACCATAGGAGAATTTGTTGGACCCAACAGATTTAAAAAATATTAATAATGGCTATAAATTCTCCTGAAAGCTATCTTTGACATATAAAACTAAAAAACTCTAGTTTGATGATTGATACACAAAGATCAATCTTATAAAACTACCTTTACCCCCTTTAACAAATCAAACACGTTATCCACACGAGGAAAATGATACATGTTATTTGTTCTTACTTGGATCAACTTATGATAGTCCACACACAGTTGGAGTGAACCATATACCTACCTGGAAAAATGAACTAGGGGTGACCAAGGTGAAACACAATGGATAACAAAACCCTTCTATAATGATCATCTAACTGGATCTTCACCTCCATCAATTTGTTTTGGTTTCATACCATAAGAAGGTTTCAAAATCGACTATTTACCAGGAACCAAGTCAATCATAAACTCTACCTCCCACTATATAAGAATACTGGAGAAATAATCATGTAAAGCATCAAGAAAATCTAGAACAGTAGTGAGAAGATCAAAAATAGAATAAATTTCATCAGGAGAAAATGTTATAGACCATTGAAAAAAGGCCCTACATGACTAGAACTTAGATCCCACTCTCCCTGATACACCCATGATCTCCCATTAACTATAAGAAAGGATACAAACTTATGATAACAATAAAACTCACTATTTTGAGAAATAGAACAATCCTTATCAATGATAACATAAAACAAATACATATCATGAATGAGAAAATCCTAGAATTACTCTACATAAGCTATCGATAGTGAAAATAAGGACACCAAAACCCCTACTCTTTTATCTTCCCAAGATGTGTCACTAACTCCATAATAATGTACATGAGCTCCATTAGATGTTTAATACTATCAACAAAACAACCATATATAATTGAGTTGGAATTACCAGTATCAGATAAATAAATTGCTAATGAGAATTTAGTAAATACAGAACCTCTAACTATTGTTGGACATATACCTACCTCCACTGAAACTCATCAACTTGATGAAGGTGCTTCACTCTTGAGGCATGTTGATAGATACCTATAGTCATTGAAGCATTTTAATACACAATAGTAGCATTTTTGAGCCAACAATCCCTAGCCATATCGAGGATAATATATATTCTGATAAAAACACTATAGACTACCATAATGTTCACAACTATTGAACATATTTATAGGTTAATTATAAGAAAATCATGTGCGTCTGACCTTTCAAAACATATAGCAAGTCAAAGGCACGTCGCTGACTAAAATAAGAGATACCAAAGAGGATTACTATTGAGAACCACTTGCACCACTCGTGTGATGATCTTTCCAATTCCTATTTTTCCCTAATTCACCACTGAAGATTCCAACAGGTGAAAGAGAAGAGGAAAAATATCTAACCATTCCTGCCGCTTTTATTTCATCCATCATAGAACTATCTACTTTATCTGTATAGGTAAAAAGAGTCAACCTAAATAACTAAAATATTATTTCTGGTCCCAAAGCCTGAAAATACATTTATGATTTAATTTGTTCATTCTTTAAAACCTATTTTGAAAAACAAACCATCTTAGTAAACCGATTAGTGTAAGATGACATCGACCATCACCCTGCAAGAAGGAGAGTAACTCTAGAGACTTCTCCATCGTCGATGACTCTAGAAAAAAAATATAGTATGTATAGAGTCTTGAAACCCTTTTATTCCAATCTATAACTCCTATCTTTATATACCATAGAATCTAACTAATTCTTGCTGGGAACCTCAAGTTTGAACATTGTTCACTTTACCTTGATACTCTCAAGTGTATCGAGGATGATGAAAATCATATCAATCTTGTAAATCTAGTACACCACATCATGAGGAACATCTATACCATTAAAGTATAACGGCTTATCATGTAATAATTCATCTGATATATATATTTCATCTAAAGTTCACGGCTATTCATTAACAACTATGTTCTAAAATGATTACACATTCTGGTTACCAACAAGAACTGCCCCATAATAGTCTTGATAATAATTTGATTGTGGCTAGGATTCCCTTGTGAAGCATCAGCTACACCCTCCTGAGGAACTCATGAAACACATCTCATAAGAATACTCATTCACACCAAAACAAAAAAAACATCCCAAAATAGAAAAATATCAATTCAAAACTCATGGTAACATGTGTATCTCCAAAGAAATAGATGGATAAGAACTCACTACAATCCACCGATCAAGTCCATAAAATCCTATCTATAATCTAACAAATGTTCCAAGATAAGTAATTTCATGTAAAAAACCCAAACTTGGGGTTCTTCTACCACTTTTTGACAAATCGACCCAAATACCCAATCAAAATTGGCACCATACCTTACCTGCCACATACTTGGAGGATGTTTATAATCCCCACAGGATGACAATTAGCACCCAGAGATCAAACAACAACCAGGGTGAATGATTTCACCCAACCTGAAGAAAAAACATGGCATATATACACATTAAAAAGAAAAACAATAGAAAATATATAAAATGTATTCCATAAAATAAAATAAAAAATAGAATCGAAATAATGAAAATTCTAGAAAAAAATATCAAATAGACCAGTACAACTTTAAATGATGAAAAAATAAAACAATCTACTATGATATCTCCATGTGATACCATCGGGAAGCTCCCATCATCTTAACATCTAGCATTGCAAACCCAACTGATAGAAAATCTCACTTCCTCATTGCAGATCATTTCCATTCCCTACATCTAAACACATAACCAGGTCTAGAAACCACTGAAGGAGTATACATGGTTTGAGCTACTAGTCTTAGAAAGGGCTCAAACAAGTGTTTCATATCATGTTTCTAAACAATAATCCAATAATTCTCAACATTAAATAAAATAATTCCTAATATATAATTTAATTTTTTCATATCAAATCATGGAAAAACAATACATTTCCCTTTTTTCAAATTTCCAAATAAATCATTTCAATCAGTTTTAAATAATTTCATATACATATATCAAAATTGATATATAATATCACACCAAATCATGAATCACATATCATATAAAATCCATGGTGGTTAAATCTAAAATAGTACAAGCCAAAATAGACAAAATTGACCAAAATAACATGTAACATCACACCAAGGATCACACAAGCTCATGATATCTAGAACAATCATACCTAAAATAGATAATCACATGTTAATAATGCTTATAGACATGCTCATAAAGTCCATAGATTAGTGGAAGAACCCAAAAAGTGATCCCCAATAGGTCTAATAAGTCCCTAGACCAATAGGCAATGTAAGTAGAGGAATGCCCCCTATGAAAACCCCCTGATAACAGACGATGACTTTTACTATACCTTTCTACAAAGTACCCAATGCATCCCATGTTATTTATTTTCAAATCATTTCATCAAAAAATTAATCATATGATTCTTTGAAAACCATTTCATAATCCATTTCATAATGCTTTGAAAACCCCTTTTCATTTACCAAAACTAGGAGAAAACCAAATTTTATAAAAAACCCATCTCCATACACAAAAAAAATCATCCAATCATGCCATTTCTATTATAATAAAATTTATAAAATAACCAATGCAATGATGTTCACCAACATAGGATAAGGAAATAAACACATACCTCAAAACTCATGTTGCACACACCTACAATGCGGTCCACAAACAGGAATAAAAAAATTTGAAAACAGAGTCCATAAAATCAAACTACTCATCCCATATCCATTAAATTTAGAAAGAATGGTTGGTGGAGAAGAGTAAACAAAACATACCTCAAGAACGCACACCAGATTCACCACAACCAAAAATGATATGACCCCCAGAAGGATATCTCACAATGGATCTAGAGAAAATCAAGAATAATCATCACTAAAAATCCACAGATCAGATAATTCAAAAAAAACGAAAGTATCTCAATAAAAGGAAATGAAGAATCAGAAAGAATAAATCACATCGAGAGATGTAACCCATCCTCAGTGGTGATCAATCACTGAATGAAGAAATTTGGATTGAGTGGGGGTCCCTAATATTTCCTAGGAAAGACCATAAGTAGAGATAAGAAGATCATGTAGATGAATGAATTCATGATCAACCATACAGTTCCCTAAAATCCCTATTCGCAATATTTACATGGTGTGTAACCCATTTACACATCATGTAATCCCTGGTGTCTGAATACAATAAAACCCCCATCTCTATTTTATTAAAAAATCCCAATTTTTAACATTACATAGCATGTAAAAATTTCATCATGTGTAATAACATCACGTTGTGTACTCAACCCATGACAAGATCATAAAAAAATTAAATGTCATGTATACCAATTACATAGCCTGTAAATTTTTCAAAGACAAAAAATACACATTTTTTATTCCAATTAAGTGCATGTATATATACAAAAAGATATAAATCAAGAGTGGGTTAAATCATATCATGAAGAATTGGATGAATAGAGTGATAATCTACCTCATGATCATCCTTTATGAGAAAAAAACTCAAACTAGTGCAAGAAGAATCATAAAAACTATATATCCCTTATGAGATTCAGGTAAGATTAGAATAGGATATGATTTTAGAATTAATTTAAACCTCTTCTAAAGAATAATGAAAATTTACACCCTATATGAATTTAACTCCATTTCTTATAATATCTGTAAAAGGTGATGAAAACTTTTTGAAATACATGATGAAGCATCGATTGTATCTAAAAATACCAAGGAAACACTAAATCTCAAAGTCATTTCATGGATCTTTACTAGAAAAAATAGCATTCACTTTCATTATATTAACAAATAATTCATGCTTAGAAATTATGTGCCCTAATAATTTCACTTATTTAATCCATATGTTTTATTTTTAAAGATTTTTATACAAATGTTGACTTTTTAGTATTTCCAAAACTAGATTCAAATAGTTCTCGTTCAAATGTTTGTATATTGAATAAAAGAAATATCATCCATCAGCATTAATACAAATGCTTTATGATACTGAAAAAATAACCATTTTATCAAATCCATAAACATGATGTAGTATCATTTATACCATGAAAAAGAAAAATATATCCATAATAGTCATACCTACTTCTTAATGTTTTCTTTTATATATCTCACTCTTAAACTTTGATCTGATGATAAACCGATCGAAGATCAATCTTAGAAAAACACTTTGAACCTTCTAACTGATCAAATGAATCATACACACGAGTCAATAGATACTTATTATTATCTATTAATACCTAAATTTTATACCCTCATGATGCAAGGGGTTAGATCCCAATAGTCTTTGAAGCATCATATTTTTTCACAATAGTTTTTAGAGATGACAATCCCTAACCATTTCAAGGAGTAGACATATCCTGACAGAGACACTACAGATGAATATAACATCCAAAACTATTTCACATCTTTGCGGTTGAAGGAAAATAATATCATGTATTTCCAGCCTTTAGAAACTAATATCAAGTCATAGGCTCATATATAACTGCAACTAGAGGTTCTGAAGAGTCCTGCTACCTAAAACCACCTCCACCACTCTTATAATTATCTTACCACTTCCCACTTTTTCATGGCATGCCACTAAATTTGCGACTAGGTGTAAGATAAATGGTATAATATGAAACCTTTACCACCACATTAATTTCTTCCATCATAGCCCTATCCACTATCTCCTCATAGGTCAAAATATTTAGCATAAATACCTGAAATCTATTTTATAGTCACAAACCCTACAGGTACATATGAGCATTCAATTGGTCAATATTTACAACCTATGGTGAAAAAATGAACCAACTCAGAAAACCAATTATTCTACACCGAGACCTAATGTTCCCTATACTACTGGGATAGGAACACTTGAGACTTCACCATCATCAGTGACTCTATAAATTGTTTTAGAAGAATAGAGTTTGGAATCCCTTCCAGTCCTATACCACATGCCCATCATAATGAACCATGGAATCCCACAAATTCTTTCTAGGACCCTCAAAGTTTGACTGTCACATGCTTCAACATGATACTCTCAGGTGTATTCAAGAAGTTGAAAATCTGATCAATCTTTTCAATTCAGTCCTCCACCTCTTAAGCTTCAACCAAACCATTAAAGGATAGTAGATTCTCAAGAAATAATTCATGTGATCAATCTCTTTCTCCTGTAACTCATGGTTGTACCTAAAAAACTATGTTCTAAGCTTGTGTAAAATTATGGTGAACAATAAAAACTTCCTCATAATATCCTTAATAATGTTATAATCGAGAAGAGGATTCCCATAATGAGCATCTGCACCCACACTCTCAAGGAACTAATGGAACATGTCTTAGAGGCATGTTATTGCACACTGAAACAAAAGAAATGATCATAAAATAGGATAATCACAGTTCAAACCAGAAAAACCAAATGAAAAAACTTGATTAACATCCAAACTCAAATAAGAGACACAATTCCAAACATCCTATGGAAACTTGAGTCACTTCATGGCGAGATCTAGATAGGTATTACCCACAATCTACCTCTCAAGTCCCAACAATCCAATCTCTAGTATACCAGAGGTACCAAGATAAGGACTCCTAAGGAAAACCCCCAAAACCTAGTGCTTTGTTATAACTTTATAAAAAATTGAACCAGATACCCTCTCAAAACTGGATACCAACCCAATCCTCTATATACTTGAATTGCATTCCTGGTTCCTACATGCTGGAAATTAGCATCAAAGAATCACTCGCCAACTAGAGGGAATGATTTCTCCCAACATGAAGAAATAGTTTAGAATATATACTCATAAAAGAGAGAAATAGTGGGAGATATATAAAATATAATCCATAATAAAGAAGGAACAATTTAAGTGATACAACTAAAAATAAAACAAAAATAATCTCCAAGAGTCATGTCCAACTATAAAGGGAGCCAAAACAAAAATAGCTACTCCAAGAGCTCCATGTGATAACATGGGAGAACTACCACTATCTCACCATCCAACTACCCAATCCCAGCTAATAGAAAAACTCACCACTTAATTTTGGTACCTTAACGGTCCCTTTATCAAAAGATATAACTAGGTCTATGCACCATCAAAGGGGTATATGGGGTGTGATCTAACAAGATCGGTAGGGTCTCACTAAGTTTTTATATATCAAGTCTCTGAACAATAATCCAAGCATTATCATCATTAAATAAAATAATACATTACATAAAATTTACAGTTTTTTTATCAAATCATGGAAAAAATAATATTTTCACCTTTTTCCCCCAATTCCAAATAAATATGGTAAAAAAAATTCATAGAATTTAATATAAATATATCAAAATAGATATATAAAATAGAAAAAATTATGAAAAAAATATAATATCAAACCCATTAATTACAAGATAAATAGTATAAGAAAAAACAACTCAAATAACCAAAAAGAATAGGAAACATCACGTTAAGGAACACACTTAATCAGGAAATCTTGGACACTCGTACCTAACATAGAAAATAATGTGAACATAAATCCTATATAAATATGAATCAAGTATATATATCATTGGAACACCCTATAAAGTGTGCCCCCAATATGTCTTACTTTCCCCTAGAACAACTGGGTTATGGAGTAGATAAAATCCCTATGAGAACACCCCACAAAAATAGATGACACCTATTATTATACCTCCCAAATAAGTACCCAAGGATTCCCAAGTTCTCTATTATCCAAATCAATTCATCAACCCATTTAATAATATCATTCTCAAAAAACTAATTCATAAACCATTTCACAATTCTTTAAAAAAAACCCTTTTCATTTACCAAATCCAGGGGGAAACCATCTTTTATCAAAAAACCCATCAATACAAACATAAATAAATTTAGTCAATCATTACATTTAATTTATAAAATATTTATAAAATAACTAGATCAATGAAGTTAACCAACATAGTCTAGAGAATCTCCCACCTACCTCAAGACATTGGTTATACACACCAACATTGTGATCCACTAATAGGAAGAACACACAATTACAATGAAGACCCTTTAATCAATATATACATAATAAAATTTATTTAATTTTAAAAAAGTTTTCTCATAGAGGTGGAAAAAATAACTCATGAACACACACCCACCTAACTACAACTAAAAATGATATGGTCGCTAGAATGAGATCAAAAAACATATCTAGAGAGAATCAAGATGAATCATCACTATAGATCAACTAATTTGATAATGAAATACAATGGTATTATCATGGTCAAAGGAAATGAAGAATAGAAAAATGATTACTCACTTAGATAGAGTAAACCCAACTACAATGTTGATTAGGCATTGAAAGATGTGATTAGGGCATAGAAAAGTTCCCCAAAACTTTGTGGGAGAGAACCTTGGTCTAGAAAAAAAGATACTATAGATGAATGAATGGATAATCATCCATGTATCTCCCTGATGTTTCTATCCATTACATTTATATGGTATGTAATCCATTTACACTTTTTTTAATTCATGGTGTTGGAATATGCTGAAAAACCCATCACCTTTTTATTAAAATGTGATTTTTAGCATTACACAACATGTAAACCTTACACAACATGGAATACCATTACGCAATGTTCCAAAATCATGACATTCCCCTAGATAAGATTAAATTTCATTCATACCAATTACACGATGTGTAAATTTCTAGATGATAGGGAAAAAAAGAAACTTACACAAAAACCCAAACTACCTTAGTTATTCTCAAACTTATAGAGAAGCCCAAAAATCCGTTAAAACATTACACCTAGAGTCCATTAGTTGATACAAAAATACATCCCTAAAATTTTGTTAATTATACATAGAAACTTTTCTCCATCCTAGAGAGTCCCAAGACACATCCAATTAATGCAGAAAATAAGAAATGGGAAGGGAAGTACCTAAATGTGGGTACTGTGATGTTATAACACCAACATCATGTGAACATTAATTAATTAAATAATGAATTGGATATTACTTAGATTATGTTGGGACTAGTGTATCATATTTTGTCAAGTAAATGTCAAAAAAAATTTGGTATGTTGATGATACAGGGGTGATTCCTATAGAATTATTGTGGATTCTGGAAATGGCATTGTATTTCACACTTTGAAAATTCTGTTTATTAAATATAACGATTAATGAAGTGATCTTAAATGTTAAAACATAATGTTTCAATGAGTGTGCACATTTTTTAACAAATTTGTTCACCATTAAATAAGTAATTGCATGAATAAGATATCTCATGTATTTTTTTTAATGCAAGAGTATGTGAAGACAAGGCCATATAGAAATATGAATATTTATTCCATAATGAATGAGAGATGAAGATTGATGAGAAGGATCCATGGAAAATGAAATATTAAAGCATGAGGATGAATGGTTAATGGTTTAGGTGGATGGTATTTTGGGATTGAGAATTTATTCTAAGAATTATTTTATGGTGGACCTTATTAAACAAATGGGGCCAACCCCCTGGCACCCAAGTCACCCTCAAATGGGAGAAAATGCAGGACTCATGGGGTCAACTGTACAAAATGGTGAGCACCTGAGAAATCCTAAGGGAGGAATGGGTGAGCACTGGAGTGCACTCGTTGAGAGGCGGCGCCACCATGAAGGGAAGAATGATGATAGGATATAACCATTATGGAAAAGTAATGAGGTGGGAGAGGAGATTTATGAGCCACTCCCCTGTAGTGCTTGAATGATATAGGATGCCCTAAAACATGGAATTTTCGATGTGGGATGCCGAAATGAGAGGCTTATTGTTCTTCTGTATAAAAGAAGGATATAATGATGGTCGTTCGATCCTTTAATATCAGTCATCCAGTCAAGTGGGGATGTTTTCTCCTTCCTTAGACCTCCTCAATTATCACTAATAGGTCGTAGACACAACCAAACAACCATGAATTTGAAATTTTCTATCCTATATAGTTATTCTAGAGGATTAAAGCTTATAAGATCATTTTAATATCATGCATGAAATTTCATACTTCATGCTTATGATAAATTGATGAACATGAGATTTGGATGAGACTATAAATGAAGTTTCAGGCCATTTGAATAGCGAACCAGTTTTGTAACGACCTAAACTTTCATCAATGCAATTTATACATTTTCATAGTAATTTCATATCATATAATCACCAAAAAAACACATTAGAAAACACAATGATACATCATTCTTAAATGAACTCTTAAATTCTATGTGACTTTTAAACATAATTTTTCCACTTCTTTGATTTGAATTTTGAAAATCAGACATACACAGTTGTGGTTAGCAAGATGTTTGGAGTCTAATAAGAAAAACATAATTTTGGGTGAATAGTTACATACCCTTACGAATAGTGATTTTTCTTTATAAAAAGTAATATGAAACTTATGAATATGAAATCATCCATGTAAATAAGAACCTTACCATTGATAGTATAAATAAAATTTATCCATCCTATAAGTGAAAATATGAAATAATTATATTATAGTGTTGGAATTTTTTTATGTCATGAATATTTAATGATTAATTTAATAATTTAAAATAAAATGTATTTTCTTAAAATTTATTAATAAAATAATTATTTTTATGCGTTACGATTAAATGATAATTTTATGAGACCTTAGTTTTTAAAAGTGTTAGATAAGAAGTTTTATTTTTATAATTTGTATTTTTCAAGTAAATTGTGATTTTACTTAAAAAAGAAATTACTCATATATAGAAAATATTTTTAAAAATGGATTTAATTTATGAATTCTACACATCAAAAAATTCTTAGGTTTAAATTTTATGATTTTTCTAAAACACATAAATTTTTGGTGAATAGTGAAATTTGATAATTTACAAAATATGCTAAATAGATAGATTTTTGCATCATGCTAGAGTTATAGATTCTGTAAATGAAAATTGGTTCATACTAAAATGACCTTTATAATTTATTTAGTAATGGAATCATCAGTATTTATTGTATTGATGGAAACTAATAAATTAATGAAGTAAATATTGGGAAAACACCCCTCCCCTCAACTATAAATACCACCCCTCACAACCTCATTTACTTACACCCCTAAATCTTCAATACTTTCCCAAATTCTTCCCAAATATCTTCCTTAGCCATTCCTCCATGTCCAGGATATCTTTTTATCATCCTAATACCAATATTAGGTTCATTTAGGAGGATCTCAAGAGGAAGATTCAAGAGGTAATTTCTCCCACTTTTCAATCAAATTCCTTTAAAATATCATTTCTTTTCTTCTCTTATCCTCAACATCTAATATAAAAATTTCATGAAAACTCCATTATGATTTATATACTGTTAGTATATCATTTTAATTTAATAATATTCATTTTACTCCTCCATCACTCTTTCTTTATAAAAATTAAATCATCGCATGGGATTTGTTAATTAACCTACATCATGGGTGATGCACCTCTATTTTCCTTCAATGCCTTAAATTATGTCAATAAAACCATTAAATGGTTGAAAACATATTTTTATATGTACTTTTTAACCCCTTTTCTATTCTGGAAACCAATTTTATACATAATATTAAATTAAAAAACAAAACATGTTCATTGTGATCCAAAAAACTGTCTAAATGAACATAAAACAATCATAATTAAATTTTAACTAATGATTCATCCTCATGAAATATAACCAAATTTGTTATAAGATAATTTAAACACGTGTAATATCATTAATAGTATGTAAAATAAATTATGTATGTTTATTCATGTCCTACATGAACTTCCATTCATGTGTACAAGTGAACCATTCATGAAAAATAAGAAAAAGAACACTCCTGAACAATCAATTTAAACTCTATAACTCCACCAAAGGACCATAAAATAACTTAACAAACTATAATGAGTACATTCCATGTATAAATGTTTCTATAAGTGTTAATTTATGAATCTAATGTTATTTTATATGGCATTAATGTGAAAAAATTGTTTGGATACAAGGTAAGGTGAATTCTCGAACCCAACTTTCTTTCTTCGGGTATTCCCTATTTCACTCCATTTACAACATGTTTATTCCTTAAAAATAATTTATTCATCATTATATTACCTTTTCTGGATATATATGTATTCCACTAGAGTTTATTTCAAACACCATGTCTTTTGAAAGAACTCTTCTCTAAGAAAAACACCTTTTACTTCCCACTCATGGTTGATGGATCTTGTATCATGTATGTTATTACCACTTTCATTTTGGAACCCCAATTTTAAGAATGTATGATTTATAAAGTGAAACTCGTTCCTTTACATGATTTTTTTTATGTTCAAGATTGATATATTTTCATGGTGGCATGCATGATAATGTAAATGTTATGATGTGATGGGTACGCCCAGAATTATATAATGCAATGAAAATGTTATGATGTGATGGGTGAGCCTAGAATTATATAGTGCCCCAATGCATTGGGTAATTTTAAAAACATCATGAGTAAAGTGAAATATATATGAACATGATTTTATCTTTTTTCACAACTATGTGTGGTAGTTGACCACTAAGATAATATTTTTCATTTTTATGCATTGCCACATTCCAAGTCTTCTCTTAATGCATCCTCTCATGATTATGATTTTATACCTATGTTATGTTGATAATGATTATGATTAAATCATATTATACTGCCTCATGTTTTTATGTATCCTCTTACTGGTCTTCTAGATCATCCTTTTTTAATGTATATTCTGAGGTGAATACTTGTACTAAGGAGAATTCAAGGGACAATTAAAATCTAGATAAGAAGGAATTAAATAAATGTTTATGTTTTATGTTATAAAAGTAATGTATGCTCCTATTTTTCCAATGACAATAAACATTTGGATCCTATTGTTTTTATGTTTTTATGTTTTTTATCATTAAAATTATGTAAATGTAATATAAAAAAATTGGGTCTCTATAGTTGGTATCATAGGAACGATTTAGTTAATTTGTAAATTATGATTAGAGAACCTCTGTGAAAAAACCCTAGTATGAGACCAAGTATATGTATGCACACAAGAATATTTTCTAAACATAAGGATCCAATAAGATATTATTTTAGTGTTAATTTCATAAATAAATAAATTATTCATGACTTGTGGACATATGTTTTCCTATAACCTTTTCTATTTTAGAAAATGGTGGGAACTGGGGGAAACTAGGCCAACAACCTGTGTGATGGTCAATGAAGAGATTTCCCGAATGACATGACCAATTCTTTGGGATGTAGAGTTCAAATATTCATGGCAATTATTACCATGTTTTCTCATGTTATGAATTATAACCTGAATAATATATAATTCCCTCCTTCACCTAAGAGGGAGAAACTGGTTGCCGAGTGTTTTATATGAAAATGACCACCGATGTTTAGTGGATCTTCCGATACAAATTTATGTGGAATTGTGGATCATCTCAGTTGAGAAAATATTTTCTATGCACCATTGTTCTAAGATGTGGAAGGTGACTCTGGCAATTTATCATCTCGACGGAGTGGTCGACCAATGGTGGGATATGATTAAGAATACCAATCTGAGAGATGAAATTTAAGAGATTGAGTGGGAATAATTTAAGATAATGTTTCTTAACCAGTATTTCCCACAAAATAATCATACTAATATTGAGAGATAATTCATAGAGCTAATGAAAAATGATGGATAATTTTTCATGACCTATGAAGACAATTTCACAAGGCATGCAATGTACGCTTTCGGTTTTGTTATCAACAATGATAGTAAAATTGATAAATTATTTATTGGATTAAAAACATTCCTTCAAAAGGATCTTGTAATTCAATAATTTAGGATTTATGAAGATGTTTTTTCATGTTCTCTCAAAGTTGAGATTGAATTTGGAGAATGGTCCCAGGGATATTGTGATAAGAACTGAAAGACAGAGTTTCCTGCCATTGGATCTAATGAGAAAGGTGGAAAGAAAAATCAACCACCCATATGTCAAAAATGTGGGAAGAATAGTCATTTGAATTACATAAAAGGGAGGGGGAAATGCTACATGTGTGGGAGAGAAGGCCACCAAGATCCATAGTGTCGAAAATACATGAGAATACTGGAGAATGTGGTGGAGGAAAGGAGAGTACCACCCAAGGTCCAATGATACAATTGTAGGTAATAAGGGAACTATGTAAGCCAGTGCACTAAACCTCGAGTCCTCGAGGGTAATCAGTGTCAGTTGCCGCTGAAGTAAAAGGAACAAGGGAAGTCTTATACCATCACTACTAAATAAGTGGAAAAAGAAAATGAATTCATACAAGGTGAACTTCATATTCATACAATAATGTAAAAGACTTATTTTATTCTCATTATACATACTCTTTTATATCTCATGAGTTTTCTATAACTATTTAATCGAATCCCCGAATCCTTGAAGTGGAGATATATGTCAAAACACCAAGTGGTACAATCATGTCAACCCTAGTGTTGGACTCTTCTCTTATTGGCGTATAAGGAAAGATTCTTCTAGTGAATCTTGTGATACTTCTCTTGGTGGAATTCGATGCTATAATGGTAATGGATTTCCTCTCATTATGGAGAGCACATATTATCTATTAGTAAAAGGAAATATCTTTTCATATTCTGAACCATCCCATGATCCTATAAAAATTCAAAGAAGATCATGGATCACCACTGAAAATTTATTCAATGGTGTGGGTGCTGATTCCTTTTGATGAGGCATATCTCACTCAAATGGTTGAGTAAAATGAAGTTATCCACCTATGGGAAATTCTCATCATGATGGAATACAACAAATTATTTCATGAAGAGTTTCCAATAATTCCATCGATCATGAGGTAGTGTTCGTAGTAGAACTCATATGCAAAGCTACTCTTATCTCATAGTGTCCCAATAGGATGAATCCTATCGAAATGTAAGAGTTAAATACACAATTAAAAGAGCATTTGTACAAAGGGTTCATACACCGTAGTGCATTACCTTTGGGTGTTCCAATGATATTTGTGAATAATAGGGATGGATCAATGTAGTTCTGTATTTATTATCGGGAACTCAACAAGATCACTATAAAGAAAAAGTATCCTCTCCCAAGGATTGGTGAATTGTTCGATCAGCTATGAGGAGCTTAGTACTTTTGAATGGTGGTTATTAATTCTGGATATCATCAATTAAAGGTGAAGATGAAATACATTCAGAATACTGCCTTCTATACAAGGTATGGTCACTATGGGTTTCTAGGGATTCCATTAGGACTTAATATTTCCCCTGTAATATTCATGGATTTGGTGAATAAAGTCTATCGACATTACCTTGAAAAATTTCTGGTTGTGTTTATTGATGAAATTCTAATCTACTCTAAGAGAAAGGAGGAACATAAAGAACCTCTAAGACTTGTGTGTGAAATATTGAGAATAAATAATATGTATGACATGTTTGGAAAGTGTGACTTTTGGATGAGGCAAGTCAAATTCTTGGGACATATGATCAGAAGTGGGGGAATTTATGTGGACCCTTCAAAAAAAAGGAAATTAAGGAATTTCCCTAACCCTCTAGTGTTACAGAGATCCATAGTTTTAATGGTATAGCTGGGTATTGCAGATGTTTTTGTGAGAAATTTCTTATTATTGTCAATCCCACTAACTAAGTTGATAAGGAAAGGGGTATAGTATGTATGGATGAAATAATTTGAGTAAATCGTCAAGTAGGTAAAGAGATAGTTTATCACATCACCGGTAATCACATTACAAAAACTATAGAATTTTTTCTGATATATAGTGATGCTTCAATGAAAATATTGGGTTGTCTACTCATAAAAAATGATAATGTGATAGCGTACACCTCACTGAAGATGAACATCCACGAATAGAGCTAGCTAACACATGATCTAGATCTAAAAATTGTGATTTTTTTTAAAAATATGGCATCAATAGATCTATGGTGATCAGTGAGACATATATACCAACCACAAGAGCCTGAAGTATATATTCACACAAAAGGATCTCAACATGTGTCAAAGTATATGGTTATAGATAATCAAAGACTATGATTTCTCTATTTGCTATCATCCTAGAAAGTTGAATAGGGTATCTGATGCGCTTATTAGAAAATAACCTGGTACCTTATCCTTGTTTTGAATTGAAGAAGACCCTATCCTTATGGATATGAAAATGATATATTTTGAAATCATAATGGTAGGGAATACATCCTACCTTGACCAAATGATTTCCCAACCATCTATCCAAGAGAAGATTAAGGAGGAACCAAGATATGATATGGAGTTACTAAAGAATGTGAATGGATTAAAGGAATGGAATCTTCAAGATTTCCATATCGACAATGATGGTTTGATTTGGTTTTGAATTATACTTTTCCAGCATTCATCAGTTGGGATAAATAAGGATCTATTTGATCATGCACATCACTCACCTTTATTTATCCATCCTGGTAGTACCAAGATGTATTGTGATCTCTGATAACCATTTTAATGGGATAAAATAAAGAAGAAGATTGAATAATATATCTCAAGGTGTTTGATATGTTAGTAACATTACTAGAATTCTGGGCAGTTGCGCGCGTCAGTTTTAGCGGCCGCCATTTGGCGGTCACTAAAAGGGGTATTAGTAGTCACCAAATGGAAACTGCTAATATAGAAATAAAATTTGGTGGGATTTTTCCTTCCTTTTGTTTGCATGTATTAGAGGCCTCCATTTGACGGCCGCTAAAGGGTGTATTAGCGTCCGCCAAATGGCAGCCGCTAATACTGAAGTAAAAAATCAGCGAGATTTTTCCCTCATCTTCTTCAAAAGACCTGCAACACCACCTCTTCACCGCCCGCCGTCGCGCCGCCCCCTGCCGCCCCACCCCCGCCTCACCTATAGCCATCCTGAATACATAGGTGCACCTCTAGTGACCCTATGGTCTCCCCCCAACATCACCCCACCACAAAACGACTCCCCCTAACCGACCTGAACCCTCCCTGGCCGCCGTGCATCCGGCATGGCCAGTGAGCCAAGCTGGTGGACCACATCTGTTTTTTCTACTAGATCACGAAACGAAAATTTCATTTTTTGGGGTTGATATTTAGTGGCCTCCATTTGGCGGCTGCTAAAGGCTTTAGCGACAGGCCAAAAACGACTTCCATTTGGCGGATATTAGGCGGGCTCTAAAGGGATTTAGTAGCTGCCAAATGGGGGTCAGTAAAGCCCTTATTTCTAGTAGTATAAGTTAGAGTCGAGTGAAAGAATTCCAAATGGAGGATAAAAACCTTTCCTATACCATATGAAAATGGGATAATGTCACTATAGGCTTTTTCATGGGTCTCACAAAGATAGTTAAAGGAAATAATGTGATATGGGTTGTGGTGGACCAACTCAAGAAAACTTCCCACTTTATCACAATTCAGTAAGATCTCTCACTTGAACAACATGCAAAGATATATTTTAAGGAAGTGGTGATACTGTATGGTGTTCCACTCTCAATTATCTCTAATCATGATCCCAGGTTCACATATAAGTTATGGAGGAGTCCTCAACATGCATTGAGAACTGAACTGAACATCAACACAGCCTCCCACCTCTAAAATAATGGCTAATCTGAAAGGACTATTCAAATGCTCAAAGAAATGTTAAGAGAGTGTTATTTAGAATTAAAAGTTGGAATGGATTAGCATCTCCCATTGGCTGAGTTCTCATACAATAATAGCTTCCACTCAATTATTCAGATGGCTCCATATGAAGCTTTGTAGGGAAATCGATGTAGAACTCCAACCTATTGGGATAAAGTTGGATAAACAAAGCTACTTGGATCTGATATTGTACAAGAGATGACCAAGAATGTTCAATCTATCCAAAAACATATCAAAGCTACTCAGAGTCAGAAAAAGAGCTATGTTGACAATCGTCAATGGTACTTGGAGTTTGATATGGAGATAAATTCTTCATTCAAATATCACTTTTTAAGAGAGACATGTTATTTGGAATGAAAGGAAATCTAAGACCAAGTTATAGCGGACCCTTTGAGATTTTTGACTGCATAGAAGTCGTGGCCTATAGGCTTTCACTTACACTGAATATGGATCAAGTTAATGATGTGTTTATCGTATCACTCTTAAATAAGTACATACCAGATCCCTCACATGTACCGAACTCAGAGGTGGTATAGCTGGAAGATGATCTCCTTTATGAGGAGAATCCAGTAAGGTTTCTAGACCTGATAGATAACATTCTACGTAAAAAAAACCACCTTGTCAATATTTTGTAGAGGAACTATAAGTATGAAGAAGAAACTTGGGAACCGGAGGATACGATGAAGGAGATGTACCATCACCTATTTATGTAAAATGAAATTTTGAGGGCCAAATTTCAAAAGTGGGAAAAAATGTAATGACCAAAACTTTTTTCAATAAAATTTATCCCTTATTATAGTAATATCATATTGTATAATCACATAAAATTACATTAGGAATCACAATTCTACATCATGATTAAATGAACTACTAAATTCTATGTGACCTTTGAATATAATTTTTCAACTTATTTGATTTGAATTTTCTAAATCTGGCATACACAGTTGCGATCAGTAAGATGTTTGGAATCCGATAGGACAAACATATTTTTTAGTGAATATTAGCAAAACCTTATGAATAGTAATGTAACCCTTATGAATAGTAATATGACCCTTATGAAAATTAAATAAGACAAGTGAATAAGAACCATACAAATGATAGTATAAATAAACTTTATCCATCCTATAAGTGGCATTATGAAATAATTATATTACAGTGTTTCTGTTTTTTAAGTCATGAATATTTAATGAATAATTTAATAATTTGAATGAAAATTTATTCATAAAACAATTATTTTGATGTCTTATGATTATATGATAACTTTATGACACCTTAATTAATTTTTCAAAGTGTTAGAAAAGCAGTTTTAATTTTAAAATTTGTATTTTCAAGTAAATAATGATTTTTTAAAAAAAATAAATTACACATATTTATTAAAAAATCATAAAATTGAGTTCATTTTTTTATTCTATAAATCAAAAAATGGTTTGGGTGAGTTTTTTATATTTTTCTGAAATACTTTAATTATTTGTGAATAGTGATATTTGATAATTTACAAAGTATTCTAAATAAATGAATTTTTGCACAATGATTGAGTCATGGATGATGTAAATGGAAATTTATTTAAAATAACATGCCTTATTTACTGTATTAAGCAATTGAATCATCATTATTTCTTGTCTTGATGGAAATTAATAAACTAAAGTATTAAAAATTCAGAAAACACCCCCTCTCCTCCACTGTAAATACCACCCCTCACAACCTCATTTCCTCACACCTATCAAGCATAAATAATTGTCCATATTATTCCTAAACCTCATCCTTAGCCCCTTCCCCACATCCGGGAGCTCTTGGTATCATCCAAATACCAATCATAGGTTCCTTGATGAAGATCTCAAAAGAGGATTCAAGAGGTAATTCCTCTCTCTTTTCTTTCAAATTCCTTTCAAATTTCATTTAATTTCTTCTATTATCCTTAACTTATATTACATAAATTTCATGATAACTCTAGTATGATTTATATTCTGGTATATTGTCTTATTAATGTATGATTATTCATTATACTCTTCCCTCTCTCTCTTTGTTTATAAAAATGAAATTGTCGCCTGTGATATGTTAATTTAACTACATTATGGGAAATGCACCTCTATTTTCCTTCAACGCCTTCATGTATGATTATAAAACAATTAAATTGTTGAAAATATATTTTAATATGTATGTTTTAACCCCTTTTATGTTATGTAAACAAATTTTATAAAAAATACTAAATGATAAAAGAAAACATGTTTGTTGTGATCAAAAAAATACCCAAATTAACCTAAAACGATCATCATTAAATTTTAACAAATGATTCATCCTCATGGTATATAAAAAAATAAATTATAATATCATTTAAACTCCTATAATATCATTAATATAATTCAATTGAAATTTTGTATGTTTATGAATGTTCTACATGAAATTCAATTCATGTGTACAAGTGAACTGTTCATGAAAAATAAGAAAAAGAACACTCTCGAACAATGAATTTAAAATCAATAACTCATCCAAGTCACGTAAAATAACTTAATAAAACCATAATGAATAAATTACATCTATAAATGGATCGTTAAGTCATATTTAATAATCTAATGTGATTATACATGACATTAAAGTGAAGAAACCTTTCCGATACAAGGTAAGGGGAAATCTCAAACCCAACTATTTTTCCTTCGGTCTTTCCATATATCACTCCATATTAAGTATAGTTATTCCTTAAATATCATTTTTTCAACATTATATTATATTTTATAGATATAATTTCTTTACACTATAGTTTATGTCAAATAGTATTTTTTTAAAGGAACTCTTCTCTAAAAACACAACTTTTACTTCCCACTCATGGTTGATGGTGTTTGAATCCAGTATGTTATTACCTCTTTAATTTGAGAACCCAAAGTTTATTAATTTACTCTTTAGGAAGTTAAAACCATTCTTTACATGGGTTTTTTATTTTCAATATTGATATATTTTCCATGTGGCGTGCATGATAATGTAAATGTTATGATGTGACGGGTTCTCCCAGAATTATATAGCGTAATGAAAATGTTATAATGATTTGGGTACACTCAGAATTATATATCACTCCAATTATTTAGTTAATGGGAAGAACCAAATGAGTAATGTGAAATATTCATGAACATGATTCTATCTTGGTTCATAACTATGTGTGTCAGTTGACCACTAAGACATGATGTTTCATTTATATGAATTGCCACATTCCAAGTCTTCTCTTAATTATTACTATCATGATTATGATCATATGAATATGTTATATTAATAATGATTATGATCAACCCATGTTATATTGTCTCCTATTATTATCTATCATCATGTTGAGCTTTTATCTCACCCCTTTTTGATGTATATCCTCCAGTGAATACTGGTACTATGGAAAATTCAAGGTCCAATAAGAATCTAGAGAAGAAGAAACTAAATAAATGTTAATGTGTTATGTTCTAAAAGTTATGTATGGTCTTTGTCTTCCCAAGACATTAAACCTTTGTATCCTCATGGTGCAATTTTTTTTATGTTTTTTATCATTAAAATGATATAAATGTAATGTTAGAAAATCAAGGTTGCTATAGGTTTGATCAATAAAAATGAGATGCCTAAAATTATATAATGCAGATTAGGATGAAACCCCAAAGGAAAAATGATAACTCATGAAGTAAAATTCCATTTACCTCAATGTATTTTAGAGATAATCCTAAACAAATTGAGAAGTCGAGACATAGCTTAAAATTGGAAACATTGAAGGAGTATTCAATACGGATTGAAATGTGGATATAAGGAGAAGAATTGTTTCCTATAAATAATGAAGACACTCGACCTAATGGGTTGTTATTAATAATAATTTTGGAGATAGATATTATAAAAAGGGCATTTGAGAACTTATGGTTCATGAAGGAAAGAAACCCTCCTCATGATAATATTTTATAAAGGAGAAGGAGGATTCCATATGTGTTCATTTTTTTCCTAGCACTCTTGATATGCTTCAGAATGATTATAGTTCTATGATCCACTCACGATAGTATTTTAACATGTCCCACAGGATCACTCAAAGCACCCAAATCCATCGATCCTTCCTATTTTATGCAACTTTGTTGAGACCATGATATAATATAAATATATATTGTTCTTTATGAAGAAATAAAAAAACATGTTCCTATACTTCGTGAAGCAAGATTGAAAAATTATATAGTTTCTATGTTTGTAGGGTTGTAAAAATAACTACAAATAGGTAATGAAAACATTTCATGAAGGTTTTTTTTATGTGTAAAATATGTGTGATAAGAAAGGAATGAGAAAGGGTTTCTTTTCCCATCCATTCATTAAGGACATGCATGAACACATCCCTGAAACAAATGCATTGATCGTAAACTAATGATCCAGTAGA
Source organism: Viscum album (assembly GCA_963277665.1). Lineage (NCBI taxonomy): Eukaryota > Viridiplantae > Streptophyta > Magnoliopsida > Santalales > Viscaceae > Viscum > Viscum album. Next base: position 1,815,080,942 of record OY728140.1, on the reverse strand, counting down.
AATTTTTTGTGTGAAAGATCTTGAGAAGAATATTACATTAACACCTATTTGAATTGTGAAATGAAGAAAAAGTTTCACATGGAAATACACACATTCATTAATTCCTAATCCATCCACATGTGTATTAACTTGATATATCAAAAACATGATATTTAGATTCTATACAATCCATGCATAATTTATATTTTAATTTAGTTTATAATTCCATAAGAAGAGTTTAAGATTTTAAAAGTGTTCATCATTCATAAAAAATTAAAGAAATTTTTTTGTTCATATTTTACATGTATATAATTGATTTTGGGTCTTTATCAGTAAAATAATGAATTATAGCCTGAGCATTGTTGCGTTGAGGTCATTGTTAAATCATAGGTGATTCAAATCATTGAGCAAGGCCAAAAGTCCAAACTAATGGATATTAAAGATACTTGAATAGGTATGAAATAAATTTGGATCCTACAATATCATGGAGGAAATTTATAAAATCATCCTACTATGGATCAATACTTTTAATAGAGGTGAAGCCATCCAGTTGGTATTAGGAGCAGTTGAAGTTTTTTGGTTGGATCTTAGAGAAAATAGAGTCACTCAGATGGAACCAGAGCATGAATATTTTTGGTTGGATCCAAAATAAAATGGAGTCTCTCAATTGGTGTCAGATATGTTGTAATCACTTGTGGAGATAGTGAAATATAATTCAAAATCTATTTGGGGGGGCATACATGGAAAGGAGTATGTATTTATACCTAACCTTGTAAATATTGTGTGACTCAATTTTGGTTGTTAGTACTATATATTATGTGTGTTTGAGATATAATATTGAGTGGATTGAGAACCTGAACATTTTTGAGAGGTTGAATTTTATAAGAAAGGGATTTCTAAAAAGAAACCATTAATTCACATATCCTCTCTTAGTGGTCAATCCATCCTAGGGATCTACAATTTGTATCAGAATATTATGCTACCTCTAAAGATCCAATTAAAATTTTGAGAGATGGATAACAATAATTCTATAAACATTTGATGTGTTCCAACATTTATTTAGTAATATTTCATGGAGTTGGAATAATTTGATTCTACCCTATCTCTTATCACGTTTCCTAGAAGTGAAAGATGTTGTGATAGTGGGTTTTCCACCCGTTGATGATGATTTTTCCATGACATAAGCTGATATGGGAAATATTAAAGTATATGGAAAGGATAAAAATTACATCTTGATGACTTTAACAGAAACGTTCAACACAAATTTCATGGGTCTCTAGTATGCTAAAGAGATTTGGGATAAACTAATAAGTATCTATAAAGGGAATGTTAAATTCATGTAATAAAAACTAAATGTTTTAAGGAGTGATTTGATGGATAATTAAATGAATGATGAATAAATTAATAATGACTATTTAACTATAGTGAATCAGATAGTCATCAACATTCAAGGATTTGGTGAGATGTCGGATGACTCTTTCATTTTCAAAAAATTGATGAGTAATTTACCAGACCATTTTGATGCATGTGTTTCATCCCTAGATTATAGAGATTACATATCTATTATGTAACTACAAAACATTCTTATATCTTATGAGATGATTAAAATTCCAACATTCAATAAGAAAGATAAAATTAGAATACCCTTTGAATCCCTAATAAAGGCAAAGGTCTAAGAAAAATAGGTTGAAGAATCTTCATATTCAAAAAGTGATGTGGATGAAGATGACTACAATCGAATCATTTCCCTTATTTTCAAATGGTATAGGAATGGAAAATTGAAGGGAAAGTGTAAGAAACCACCAAAATGCTTCCATTGTGGTAGAAATGTCCATTTCCAAAAAAGTGTGTAAACAATAAATCCATGGAATATTTTAATAAATATATTGAGATCAAAGGAGAAGCTTCTCAAGATAGACATAAGAAAGGTAATAGTGCATATGGGAATTCCAAAGTTGAGAATGTGAGGGCCAAGGAGAATAAAATTCAAGCTCCTAAATCTGGGGAAGAGAAAAATTTCTAATAAGGTTAAAACCTCTAAATAAAAGAAAGCAACAACACACATTAGGATTCATCTGGAACCAATCTAGGAAGATATGTTTCAAGGATTTTGTTTGTGTTCCGGTAAGCATGGTCACAAAGTCTACTTTTTAGGTTCATAATTCCTTTATTATAAATGAGGAAAGAATCAAGGGGGGTTTCAATGAGCATAAAAGTACAAAATTTCAAAGAAGATAACATGTAAATATTTCTTTAGCACAACTATCTACAAACAAAATTGGAAGAAGTTTGTGGAGGATGAAATTTAGATGGTCACAAGGTTGATGAGTTCATGAAAATACTACAACGATATGTTCCCAATGCTATAAATGGAAAGTTGTTTTAAAATAAATAAATTTTCAATTCATGTAATGAATTTTAAAAGATTTAAAAATTCAAAAAATATTGTCTAATTGTTGGGACACATAAATTGAAACTAGATAAACCATTAAACGAAGCTGATAAAATTTCTGAATCAAAAAAGATGAAAGTGTTCACATGAAATAAAATACTATTTTATGAGGAGTTATCCATTGGTTAAAACTTTAAGATTCAAAAGATTGAGGTTGAAAAATTTATCCAACACAAAGAATAAGGGAAGAAAAAATATACTCAAATCCTTGAGTCTCAAAATAAAAATGAAAAGTTTAAATAAATCATCCAAAATTAATATTAGTAGAAAATATTGACCTAGATTTAGAGGAATATCTCAATTTGAATTTTACTTTGCAGAAACCAAGATGTCCTTCTCAATTCCCATTTATTTTATGTTCCTTAAACTAATATTGTTGGGAATTGAAGGAGATTTTTTAGGGTGTTACTTATAGAGAGTATGATGATATTATACTTCATGGAGTCTACTAGATTCCATAAATTTGAATAAAACAATGCATCCCTTAAGGGGGAGAAACCTTTGAAATGAAATGAAAACTTTGGATTAAATTCAACATTAAAGGTCAAGGTATTTCAATCACACTTTCATATCTTTTTATTAATTTTATTATCTTATCAATTAAGGGGGAGTTCTTGGATGATTAAAAAATGAGATAAATGGGACTATTTTTCTTTTTACTAGAAATTTTTTATGTATTTTTTAAATAATATGAAAAATTAGCTATTTCATTAAAAATTTTGATTAATTATATCCCCTTAAATAATAACTGATATATTCTAATCGTCATTTATCATGCACGACTATTTATGGATAGTATTGGAAACCATGGTCATGTATCTCTTGTTTTATACATCGAGTTGGCCCTAGTAGACTTAAACTTTATTAACGAATTTCTCTATGATAATAAAAACCATGTGATAACATCCTTCTCTCTCATAGGAATTCAAGAAATAATTTTCAAATCGAAGAGAACATGTTTTAATATTAATCCCAACTTTTCCTTTGCCTTTGATTTTCAATAATGGGGGTGAAATGTTTGAACATGCATATTGAACCCTAAAGTGTTTGATAAAGAGGTGTTGACAATAAAATACAAAGGGGAGATTTTCAGGCCCAGTTTTTCATTTTTTTCAATGTAATGTCAAAATGTGATTGTTAAGTTGATGATGAGGAAGTGTTGATTCCTAGAAAACTATTATAGAATCATAAAATATCATTGGATTTCATTATTAGAAAACTCTCCTTGTTAAATATGAATATTTTTTAAGTGACCAAAAAGTTTAAGACATCATGTGAAATGGAGGGTTCAAATTTTTTACCACAAGAACTGACCATGCAATAAGTAATTGTTTGAATAATAATTCCCATGAATTTTGTTTTTAATACATAAGAGAGTGAAGACATGACCATGAAAATTTATGAATATCTATTTCATGAGGAAAGAGATATGTTGATTGATGAGAAGGTTCCATGAAAAATAATATATTAAAGAATAAGTATTAAGGGGTAATGGTTGATGTGGTTTTTTCATTTTAGGCTTGACAATTTATTCTAATTTTTTCTTGGCCCTTATTAAAAAAATGGTTTTAACCCACTAGAAACCAAGGAACCCTCAACTGAGAGAATATTTGGACCCATGGGGTTAACTATTTCCAAGGGAGAGTTCCCTAGCTATCTGAAAATTGGAAACAGTGAGTGTAAGAGTGTACCCACAGAGAGGTGGGACCGCAGTGCAGGTCGGCACAGCAGAAGGAGAGAACTAGTATGAGGCAGTATTGGGAGGTGGAGAGAAGATTTCTAGGCCACTATCTGTAGTGATATAATGATATATCATTCTCCCAAAACATGTTTTTTTATGTGTGATGTTTATATGAGAGGTGTATTGTTTATCCACTTAAAATACAATTAGATCCTTGGTCAGTCGATCATATGATCTCAACTATCTGATTAGGTGGGGACATTGCCTCATACCTTCAGCCTCCTTGATGTTCACAAATATAATAGAGATGCATTTGAACCAACATTAATGAGGACCCATTCATATTATTTAGTGATTCCAAAGGGCTAAGGTTTGTATAATTGACTCGATATCATGCATGCAATTTCATATTTCATGCATGTGATAAATTGATGAATATAAGCGTTGACCGAGACTATGAAATAATTTATTGGCTATTCAAATAAAGAATGATATTTATATTTATAAATATTATACATGAAATTAGTGAATTAATATGAGGATGAAACCACAAGGGAAAAAATATAACTCCCGAAGGAAAATTCTATGTTTCTCGGTGTATGATTAAGATAATCCTAAATAACTCTAGTAGCCAAGACATGACTTAAAACTCGAATCATTGAAAGAGTCTTCAACGTAGCTTTAAATGAGTACCTAAGTAAACTAATATTTTACAATAAGTATTGAAGGCACTCAACCCAGTGGATTTTTACCAATCATCATTTAGAGTAACCACGGCCTTCTAGATCCTGAAGGAAAGAATCCCTCCCTGATATAATATTTTTCTAGGTAGAGTGAGGATTCCATGAGTATCACATTTGTGTGTAGCACTCTTGATACACTTAGAGAAGAACATAGTTTCATAAGCCACTCGGGAAAGTGCTTTAACATGTCTCCCTAGCTCATGTAAAGCAACAAAATCTGTGAATCCTTCTTGATTTGTATGACTTAGTTGAGACTGTGAGATATTATAAACATATATTTTTCTTCATTAATAAAGATTCTAATCTATTCATGCCTTGAAAGAACCAATATTGAAACATTATATAGTTTTCATGTATGTATGGTTGTTAAAATCAATGCACACTGGCAATGAAAAACTTTTCCAAAGGTGTGTTTTAGGCAGAAAATGTTTTCTCTCAAAAATGAATGCGGTAGAGTTTCTACACCCATCCTTCCATGAAGGAGAAGCATGAGTACATGAATGAAACACATGAATCGATCCTAAACTAAAGAACCATTGGATGGTGTTTATGTGAAATTACTTGATAATAATATTTCATTAACTTCTATTCATCTTGAAAAAAGAATAAAAAATTTTAATGTGGAAACAATTACTTTAATTCATTAATAATCTAAGAACATGTGAAACAACTTGAGATAACTAAAACAAGATGTTTGGATGCCATGATATCCATGCATCAACTATATATGAATTTTATTGATAAATCCATAAGAATCATTCATAATTTTTCAAGTATTTACCATTAATAAAACATTTAATGAAGTTTTTTGTGAATCTTCTAACATATGTAATTAATATCGGGTCTTCGTCAATAGAAAAAATAAATATAGACCAATCATTTTCTTCACTCAGGTAACTGGTCAATCATAGGTGATCAGAATCATTGAGCTTGGGCAACAGATCTTCTCAACGGCTTTTAAAGATATTTGAACTAGTATAGGAGCAAGTAATATAATGCATGACCATGGAGGAAGATCATAGAATCATCCTACAGTGGAGAAACCCTTTGAATAGAGGTGAAGCCCTTCGGTTGGTGCCAGGAGCAGTTGAAGTCTTCTAGTTAGATCTAGGAGAAGAATAAGTATTTTTGTTGGAGCAGGATCAAGAAGAATTTTCGTTAGATCCAAAAGAAAATGGAGTCTCTCGGTTGGATATGGAGCCAATGTAATCACTTTTGGATATAGTTAAATTATAATTAATAGTATCTTTTTCAAGGGAAACCAACAAATAAAATAGTAGGTATTTATGTCGAACCATTTAAATATTTTTTTTACTCTTTATATTGTTACTACTTCACATGAGGTATATTTAAGAGATAATAATGAGTGGATCAAGAACTTTAACGAGTTCAAGTAGTTTAATTTTAATGAATAGTGATTCATAAAAAAACCAATGATTCACACAAACCCACTTAGTGGTCAATCTGATGTGGGGCTATACAATTGGTTCTAAGGGATTAGTTTCCCTCTAAATATCCTAGAAGAATTTTGATAAATGTGTATTGTTAATTATGTAAATATTAGAGGTTCACCAACATTTTGTTGTAAGAATTATTATAGTTTTAAGAATAGTATGCTTCTGTATCTCCAATCACTTGGCCTTGTAGTGAATGATGTTGAAACATTGTCTTTTCTACACATTGATGATAATACAAATATGTAAGTATATGTAAAGGATCAAAATTCCATATTTATGTCTCTAAAAAAATTCTCCACAATGGTCATGGTAATTTAGTACTCTAAGGATATTTGGGATAAACTTATAAGTATATATAAAGTGAATGTCAAATTCAAGGAATCCAGACTACATGTTTGGAGGTGTAAGTTTGAGGTCATTAAAATGAATGATTAAGAAAGTATTGATGACTATTTCACTAGATCAAATGAATTAGTCAGCAATATTTATAGATTTAATGAGAAACTGGATGACTAAATAATTTTCAAACAATTGATGAGGAATTTTCCAGATAAGTTGGATTCAAAAGTTTCAACCCTATAAGAAAGAGATGACTTGTGTATAAGGGAACTAAACCAAATTCTCATATCTTATGAGATGAGGAAAATTCAAACTTTCAATAAGAAATATAAAATTTAAGTTCCCTTTGAATCCATGATAATGGGAAAGGCCAAAAAGAAGTGGCTGAAGAATATAAATATTTATACAGTGATAAGGATGATGATGAATTCAATCGAATCATTAGACTTATGTCAAAAGTGTTCAATAATTAAAATGGGAGGGGAATAATAATCAACCACCTAAATATTTCAACTATGGTATCACTGTTAATTTTTTCCAAAAAAGTGTCCAAAAAATAAATCCCGATAAGATTTAAATTAATCTATTGGTCTCAAAGGATTAACTTCTCATATTGTATATAATAAATGTAATTGTTCAGGTGGGAATGAAAAAAATTAGAATAATATTTCCCAATAGAATAAAAGGAAATCCCATGTATCTGGAGAAAATAAAATTTTTTCAATATGGTTAAAACCCCTCTAGAAATGACAAAAAAAAGGATTTGTGTTCATCTGGAACCAATCTGGGAAGTTAAAGATTTAATTATTTTATTGGTTTTTTTAATAATTGTTAAAAATCCTAATATTTTTAGTTCAAAATGTATTTAACATAAATGAGTCAATAATTTAGGGGGGATCTAATCAGAATTAGAGGAAAAATTATCAATGAAAAGAACATGTCAATAGATTTTAACCAAAACTCTATAAACACAAAATCATATTTTGGAAAACATTTATGGAAGATGTAGTTTGTAAATTCACAAGGATGATAAGTGCGTGAAAGGGATAGATGGATAATTTCTCTATGCAATTAAAGGGAAGTGGTTTTAAAAGAAATAAAATTTCAATTCATGTGAAGTCTCTATAGATATTAACAATTCTAAAAATATTTTTGAGTTGTTTGGACATGTAAATTGAAATGGGTTAAATAGTTTATGGTAGATGAAAAACCTTATAAATAAAAAGGGAACAAATTTTTCAATGAAAATGAGATGGAAGATGATGAGGAGTTATCCACAGTTTGATACTAAATGATACAAAATATTGGGGTCGAAAACTTTATTCAACACAAATAAGAAGGGAAGAAAGAAGATGATCAAATCACTGAGTCTCTAAGTAAAAAATATTAGTTCAATGGAATATTCCCATGTTATTATTGGTAGATTTGGTTGACCCGAATTGAGAGGAATCTCTCAGTCTAAATGTTACTTCTGAGAAATCAATAGTTATATCCTTATTACTAATTATTTTATGTGTCTTGAAGTAAAAAATATAATAAATTGAAGGAGATTTCTAAGGCTATCACTTCTAGATAGCATAATGATATTTTACATCATGGATTCTACTAGATTCAATGAATTAGAAAAAATTGTGCATTCATTAAGGGGGATAAACCTTGGAAATTAAATAAAAAAATTGGTAGAAACTAAAAATTAAAGGATAAACTATTCCCATTAAGATTTCATATTTTTTTATTAAATTTATTATCTTATCAATTAAGGGGAGTGATTATTTGATGAAAAAATGAGATAATGGGGGGATTTATCATTCCAGTGGAACTTTTTAAGGTATTTATTGAATAATTTCTTGGATTATGTTTTTCATTGAATAAAAGTATTAATTAAATCCCCTTAAATGAGAATTGATATATTCTAAGAATGATATCACATGAGTGACTATTTATGGAAAACATTGAATGTCTTGGTCATATATATCTTGTTTTATACCCTGGGTTAGCCCAAGTATACTTAAAGTTTATTCATTAAAGGATCTCTTCTATGAAAAATCAGGTGATATCATCCCTCTCTCTCTCAGAGGTATTCAAGAAATAATATTAAAATGGAAGAGAACATGTTTTGCTATTAATACCAACTTTTCATTTTCATTCGATTTCCAATAATGGGGATAAATGTTTGAGCACACATATTTACTTCTAAAAAGTTTTCTAAATGGGTATTGAAAAAAAATAAAAAGGAGGAAATTTTAATGCCCAATGTTTCATTTTTTCATTGACATGTAAATATGTGTTTTGTAAGTTTATAATGGTGTATTAGTGATGCTTGGAAAATTTTTATGGATCCATAAAATGGTATTGTATGTAATGATTTTAAAATTATCCTTTTTAAATATGAAGATTGTTGATGTGACTGTAAAAGTGAGGAAAAATTGCAAAAATGAGTGGGCATGTTCTGACCATGCAATATGTAATTTTATGAATAATAATTCACATGAATTTTATTTTCAATGCATGAGGTGGTGAAGACATGTCTATGCAGAAATATGAGTATTTATTGCATGATGAATGAGATATAATGAAATATGATAAGGATCCATGAAATATAAAATATTAAAACATGAGATTGAATGGGTAGTGGTTGGGGTGGATTGGAATTTTGGGATTTATCATTTATTCCATGTATTTTTTATGGTGTCCATTATTAAAAAAATTGGGGCAACCCCCTAGAAGCAAAGGCACTCTCATCCAAGGGCACAGGTAGGACCCATGGGGTCAACCACACCCAAGGGGGGCACCCTGGAAAGATTGAGGGTAGAATGGGTGTCAGATGACATGGAGGTAGAAGATAACTAGTACAAGGAAGTACTTGAAGGGGGAGAGTATATTTCAATGATACTTACTATATTTCTTGAATGATATAGCATTCCATAAAATTGGGAAGTTTTGATATGGGATGATGAGAAGAGTGGAGTAATGTTCGTCTGCTTAATTGAAGGATATACCATTTGTCATTTGATCCTTTGACCTCAATCATCCGATCAAGCAAGGATGTTTCTTCCTACCTTTGTTGTCCAAGATGATCACTAGTGCACCAGAGATGCATCTGAACCACCATTAATGAGAAACCATTCACTCTCTACGGGGATACTTAAGGATTGAGGCTCATATGATCATCTTAATATAATCCATGAAATTTTATCTTTCATGCATGTGATAAATCGAAGAACATGAGCTTCGGTTAATATTGTAAATGATGTTTTAGGGCATTTGAATAATAATGGCGTCGAGATTTAAAAATTAGATGCATAAAATTATGGAATATAAATGAGAATGACACCACAAAAGAAAAATGAGAAATCAAAAAGAAAAATTCCATTTTTCATGATTTATGTTTGAGATAATCCCAAATGGCATTGTTAGTCAATAAAAGGCTTAAAACTCTTAGAATTGGAGGAGTATTCAACACATCTTGAAATTTGGATCTAAGGAAAATAATATTTTCTTATAAATACTAAAGAGCCCAAACTCATGGATTTTTCTTTTGATCATAATTTTTTAGATAGATCTAGAAAAATAGACCATTCTCAATATTATGGTTCACAAAGGAAGGAGTCCCTCCACAAGATAATCATTCATGAAGGAGAACATGGATTCCAAGAGCGATCAATTTTGGCATATAACTCTTGATTTTCTTCTTGATGAATCTAGTTCCTTGATCCACTTAGGGAAGCACTTTAATTTGTCTCCCAGGCTCACATGAAGCACCCAATTCCATGAATCCTTTTAGCTTCAATTGACTTGGTTGATACCATGAGATATTGTAAACATATATTGTGCTTCATGAAGAAACAACTGACCTTTTTCATGTTTTTATGAAGAAAGATTGAAACATCATATAGTTTTCGTATACATAGGGTGGTGGAAATATGTGAACACAGGCAGTGAGAAACATTCATGAATGTGTGTTTCAAGTGGAGAAGGATTGTGCTAATAAAAAAAGGTGTTAGTGTATTTACACCAATCCATTCAGGAAGGAAACGCATAAACACATGCATGAAACACATGAATTGATCCTAATCTAAGGAACCAGTGGACAATGTGTGCATGAAAGATCTTGAGAATTAGATTTCATTAACACATATTTGGGTTGTGAATAGAATATAGAAGTTTCATGTTGAAACATTTACATGAATTCATGAATATTCCATCCAAATGTAAAATAACATGACATATACAACACAATATTTTCATATGCCATGAAATCCATGCATGATGTATATTTGAATTAAGATGATTATTCAAAAAGAAACATTTGACATTGTTAAAGTGTTTACCTTTTGTTAATCATTGAATATTTTTTTGAGTCTTTGAACATATATAATTGATTTCAGGTCTTCATTAGTTTAATATATAATTATAGAATGATAATTTTTTCACTGAGGGAACTAGTCAATCATATGAGATCAGAATAATTGAGCAAGGCCGGCAGACCCTACCAAAAACAGTTGAAGATACTTGAACATGTGCACGCATAATTTAGATCCTACTAGATCATGGAGTAATACTAGAGAATCATCCTATATTATATCAATACATTGAATAGAGGTGAAGAATCCTAGTTGGTGTTGGAATTAGTTAAATTCTTCCAATTGGATTGTATGAGATGAAGGGTACTCTCAGTTCGAAACCGAACAAAAAGTCTTTTTCTTAGAGCCTAAATAAATTGTAGTATCCCTATTGGATCTAGATCCATTGTAATAACTTTATAAGATAGTTAAATTATAATATAGAAATCATGTTGGGGGAAAACCAATATTTAATGGAGTATGTATTTATGTTGAACCTTGTAAAAATCGTGTGCTTCTCTTTATATTATTACTACTTCACATGAGGTAATTTTGAGAGATAATATTAAGTGGATCGAGAACCTAAAAAAGTTTTAGAGGTTGAATTTTAAATACAAGGGATTTGTAAAATGAAACTAATGATTCAACCCTCCCCTATCAACGGTCAATATCTCAAGGGTGTCTATATATTCCTTTCTATCCAATTGATAGTGACCCGAATTATTTCTAACTTTGGGGGGATTAAACCCTTCAATATATATATGAATTGTCTAATAGAATGACGTGTGTTTAGAATTACATTACACCATTAGTGATTACATGATATAAAATCCCTTGTTCATGGATTATTGCATAATGATGTGATTATTGATCATATGAGATATAAATGAATGTGTAATTGAAAGAGTGACGGTGATTTTAATAAATAGGAATTGAGGGTTATGATGTGATATTGTGATATTATTGATATTATGACTTGTTGTATACAAATGTTGTAATGATTATACTAAGTGGTATCTTCCTAATCCCATGTTTTAAAACTTATATTGAGTAGTTTTTGACTAGTCCCATGTTGTAATCCAAATATAGAGTAGGATCATCCCAGTATCATGTTGTAAATCTTATATTGAGAAATATATTCCCAATTTTTACATATATTATTTTTTTGAGGTGTTATTTGATTATTTTTTGTCTAGAATTTATCCCTTGGCCTCCCCTTCAGTTTTTTTGGTAAAAATTGATATTTTGTGCTTGATAGAAGGTGGTGCATGGGTAGGGGGAACCGTGCACCCTTTCCCATGAAACCATACAAAAAATGTTCATTTGGGACAGTAGTTACAACAAAGTTATCACAAGATTTATAAAACCGTGAAGGATAAATGTCTTGCATGTTCCAATTGGATAGTGAGGGACCCACATTTTCCAAACTATTTAGAAAACCATGTGGGAAAACCATGAGACCTATCTGGGTAATTAAATAGAGAAACATTAATCTTCTATGCTCTTCCTTTTTTACCCTAAATCACCTACCATACACCCTATACGGTATTTTCATCCATGGGACCTTCCTTCACGCCTTTTGGAGCCTTTATGAATCACACTTTGGGTTTTTTGGTGCAGGAACATCAAGGAAACTTCAAGTAAGTCATTTCACCCTTGATTTATCTTTTTTTTGGGTTGTTCTTTCCTCCCTCTTGAGTTCTTATTTTCTAGAGGGCTATTTAACCTAATGATTATCTGATCTTGAGTTTTAGGGTGAAATTTTGATGAGTTTTGTTTAATCATGCCTTTATAGGGTCTTGTGGTGATGTGGTTGTGGTTTTACACCAGTTGTTATATGTTACCAAGTTTTATGTAGGTGGTTCCATGCTTTTACATTATTATATGAGTTTGGATTACTTTATTAATTGTTTAAATGTGTTTGATGGATTATTTTGTGGTGAAAAAAATAAGTTTTGGAAAGGTTTTGAGATGAAAATGTGGTGAAAATGAGTTTTCCAAAGGAAATTGGTTATGTTTCATCTGGGATTATTTGTGTCATTTCTTAAAAATGATATATGCCTTGTTTAAAAGGTGTTAAATGAGTTTTCAAGGAGACTTAAAGGTGTGGATGTGTTCAAAGTTTATTTTTAAAGGAGAAATGTGTTTTTGTTGCATGTTATCTTCTTTATTGTGAACCATAAATGTGTCTTTGAATTGTGAACACTATGTTAAGCATGCAATAAAATGGATTTTATGTGAGTGTGAATTTATAAGGGTATTTTCCTATATAAATATTTTGATTCCATTTATTTTCTTCTTATTGTGTTCTCTAATGGGTTTCATAAATTGTGATAGTAGTGAAAAAATGTTTTTCCAAATGGTTTTTGTGTTCGTGTTAAATGTAAGGTGGTTTTGATTATTGGAAATGGGTTTTCCATGTAGATTTTGATTGTTGGATCAATTTAAAAATGTGAATATGGCTATTCCCTTCACTATTTATGATTTTTGTCATGTGTTTGTGAAAGTGATGATTTTTGTGGTATGTGAAATAGAATTTGAGCACAATGGGAATACTAGGTATCTAGGTTAGAAGACTATAACTAGTATGATAGTTTATTTGAAAGAGGTTTAGGCCCATATTCCTCTATCAGGATTGACGCTATAGCACTAACTAAACATGTGATATGATCAGAGATGACTAGAACTTTGGATTGACTCCAGTCTAGTGGATGGTTCATGGGAACACAAATGGTTTTTGTTTTTGGTATAGAGACCTATAGAACATTGAATTTACTCATTTCTAGTGGCTCATGCATTGGGACATTTTTGGTAATTTAGTTGGAGGATTTTGATCACATATGTATGAGTTTTATGGGGTCCCACTTGTTCTAGTTACCGATACAGAGTTCCCATGGTAATATCTTGTGACATAATGCTTATGGGAAGTGGTGTCAATCATTGGTATATGGTAGAACATATTTATGTTCAAATTTAAATCAAGATTATTTTTTAAATTCTTTTTTTTAAATGCTTTCCCTTGAGAATGGTTTCCTTTAAAATGTTTTCTTGAAAATGTTTTAAATGTTCTTATGAAAATGTGATGTTTATTTGTATTCTAATGTTATATCATGGAATATTTATATTGGGTGGAATACTACTAGGATTTGGATCACACTTTATATACATCTTTGGGTGTATGTTGACTATGTTATGTATGGCCCAGGTAATGGAATGATGAATCGTTATGGTGGTGGATCTTGTTTCTTCCACTTCATACTAGTGTTGCTGGTGGTGGCTTGGGGGTGATGTCTCTCTTGTTTCATGGATATTTCTAGGATAGTTTTTTTTACTCCTATTCTATTTTAGTACTTATGATTTTGGTTAAACTTGTATATCTTTGAAGCTAAAAATTTTTGTACCTTGTTTTGTTCTTATTATCAGTTATGTGATGTTTATTCTTGTTGATTTTTTATGGTTATATAAATGACTGAAATCATTATAATGGTGTATTATTGATACTTAGGTAGTAATTTTCATCCTGTAGGGATTGATAATTCCCTTCGGTCTATTCCATAGGGTGGGTTGGATGTTGGGATAGATGGAACCCCAGCTTAGTTCAAGACATATCAGAGAAGTTCACAATCTTTTTGGGAAAAGTTATCTAGGAAAAGTCTAGATAGATCATAGCTAAAACTATTAGGTAATGAGGTTTTGTTTATGATTTGGGTGCCTATGCAACACACCTCATTAAAGGACTTGAGTCTCCATGTGATGTTGGAAAATTTGGTTTTACTTCTCCTCCGTTGAGACATATAGATTGAAAATTTTATATTGAAACTTGGTGGGGGTGGAGTGGTTTGGTTGACTTGTTAATGTGATGGATTTTTTTATGTTTGGATTTATGTAAATGTTGGTATTTTTTGTTTTTGTAAAGTTTCATAATGATTGTATTGACGGGTTCTTTTTGGTTATTTCTTGTGTAGAAAGATTCAACCTTAATGAATTTTTTTGAAACAGCTAGAAGAGGCCAAAGTGAGTTCTCCCTCACCAATTTATCAGAGGTCATTTGAAGTAGTGGTTCGGGTTTTCCATTCATTGGTTCAAGGAGTGGTAGCTGGTCCTACTACGTTTAGAGAAGATGATCCTAGCTCTTGAAATTATAATGATTATAAGTTCCTCATGAACAATACTCCTTCATTTTGAGGTAGCACGGAACCTCAATAATTAAGGAGTGTCTTGAGAAGATAGATAGTATGTCTGATTTTATTGATACTTCAGAGGTAGTTTGAGTTAAATGTGATTTATTCTTGTTGGATGTTCCTAGAAGAAATTTGTGGGACTCATTGGTACTAGCTGGAAAGAATAAGCAAATGATTTGGAAGGAATTTATGGTTGTATTCAATGAGTATTATTGTCCTAATATTTTGGAATTTATGGGTCTTAATAGTTTTTAGAGATAATATAGGGAGACTAGACCCTGAGGGGGTATAAAAACCATGTTTTAAAGTTAGTTCAGTATGCAACTATGAACTTTTACAATGATAAGATGAAGGATCAAAAGTTCAATATGGGGTTGCGACCAGAAATCCAATATCAGGTATTCTTGATCAAGGTGAAGACTTATGCTGAGGTGGTTGATCATTCTATGATGTTCTATATTTATCATAGAGGAAATTTTGGTTCCTCTAGATTAGTTTCAACAGTGGTAAGTGGCAGTTCATCTAATAAGAAGAGGAGGTGAGATGATCCAATGATGAAGGGTGGTGGTGGTTCATGCCATACTGGAAGTCTTTTTCTTTGGATTCCTTTGTATGTTCAGTTGTGTGACATCAATGCAGGAAGGCATATCACATGTGATCTACGTGCTCATTAATGTCTTGACCTTTTCACTGGTGTGGAGCTATGGGGAAATTGTAGTGATTTTGAAGGCCGGTGCACCCATATCATAGTAATACAGGATCTGTAGCTTTTAAGGGGATGTCAGCCTGATCAAAACCATCTAAGAAAGTGGGATCTTGTTTTAGATGTCATGGGGAAAGGGCTGGACCTTTTTTAGGGTAGAGTCTGTTCGAGATAGATCCATAGGCTAGTGGTTGTTCGTAGTCTCGGGATGAGATGAGTTAGCTTTATGCGGTGGATCAAGAAATAGTGGAATCCAATGAATGGCCTGAAACAGTTCGAGGTGCCATTATTATATCATCATCTTTAGTAGTTCTCTAATTTTATATTAGTTCCCCCAATTATTTTATTTCTTTTTTTATTTTTGATGTGTTAAATTTTCCATATAAACTTATATTGTATGTGGTGGAGTTGGTAACACCACTTAGTAAGATGTGAGAGCATGGTTTCTGGTGTCTATCTATCACACTCACCGTGTTAGGGAACATGTTTGAATGGTATTTTCTTATTTTGGATACAGACCTCATTAAAATGATTATCAGTATAGATTAGATGGAACATTTTCAGGCTCACATAAATTTTTTATATCTAGTTAGTGAGTTTTGTGGAACCTAATGGAAGTACCCAGGTTTTTTAGTGTGAATAGGATCATCGGTCGAGATGTGTTGGACATCCACTTTCAGAATTGTGCAAACTTATTTATCAGATCACATAGCTCATGTTAGAGGATGGTGATAGTGCTTCTGAGGGTATATTACCACATGTGATGGATGAGTTACCATATGTTTTTCTAGATTATTTCTCAAGTTTTCCTCCATAGTGGTATGTGGAGTTCTCCATTGATTTCTCAATGGGAACGTAGTCGATATCTATTACCTCATACCATATAGACCCCACTGATTTGGGGGAATTAAAGGTACAGTTTGATGATTTGTAATACAGAGGGTTCATTCACCCAATCATCTCACCATGGAATACCCCAATTCTATTTGGAAAAAAGTTTTTTATATCTCTCTTTTTTTTCATCGGTTATTTGAAGTTAAATATGGAGACGATCAAGAAAATGTATCTTTTTCCCTGTATTGATTACCTTTTTGATTGAATAGAGGGGAAAAGGTGGTTTTCTAATATTGACTTCTATTCTGGGTATCATCATGTTATATTTAGAGGTGGATGTTCTAAAAACATCCTTCTAACGTAGGTATGACCTTTTTGAGTAATTTTTCATTCCTTTCGGATGGAAAAATGCTCCAATAATATTTATAAATATCATGAACAGGGTGTTCCACTAGTATCTTGATTCTTTCTTCATGGTATTTTGTGGATGAAATCTTGATCAATTTGGGACTGAGGAGAAGAATTAGTGTCATTTGATAATTCTATTAGGAACCCTTTGGGATCATTTCCTATATGAGAAGTTTTCTATGTAAACCTTATGGATCAGGGAGGTGAAGTTTTCTATCCATGTGATCTCTGGATAAGGGGTTTCCCAAAGAAGATTAGTGTAGTTATTTCATGAGATCATCTGAAGTATAATTTTTAGATCAATATATTTTTTGGCAAGGAAGGGTATTACAGGTGGTTTTTTCAAGATTTATCTCATCTTTATTAATCCATAAAGATCCTCGCCTAGGGAGGGGTGAATTTTAAATGGATACCATAGTGTAAAGAATCCATTTAAGAGATTAAGTGGTGATTGAACACAACTCTCATTTGGATATTTTTTTAGTCTGGAAAGGGTTATGAGGTATATTTTGATTCTTATAGTATGAGTCTTGCGTGTTTCCTGATATTGGATGCCCATTTAGTGGCTTATGGTTCTCACCAACTCTGACCATATGAGAAGACTTACCTAACCATCAATTGTAGTTAGCAGTAGTGACACATTCCTTGAAGACATGGAACCATTATCTTTTTAGGGAGAATTTTGTGGTTTATTCAGATCATAAGATCGTAGCCTATAATTTCTCAAAAATGGATCTAAATTTGAGGCAATGTGGTTGGGTTGAGTACATTTGGGGTTTCTATTTTGATAACTTCTATACCCCAGGAAAGGGAAATGTGGTTGCAAATTCCTTGAGAAGGAAAGGGGTAGTGAAAGGTTTTAGAGTCCAATGATGAGTATATATTGATTTTTTATTTAACTAAAATTCATCTCGAGAACAAGGAACACAGTGGTGGTGTGTTGTTAGCTAGTGTTCATCTGACTCTTTCCCTTATAGAACTGATTCATCAAGATCATCCAAGTGATGAGTTGTTCCAGGATTATATTAAGTTCTTAAATTGTGGGGGGTGCCATGTGAATAGTTTTTTTATCCTTAGGGAGTTTTGTGCTTCATGGTTTTCTTTGTAGTTTATTTGTCTTTATGGAAGGTGGTGATGGAGGTTAGCCAATGGTCTTAGTGAGTCACTAATCATGGTTCAGCAAAGATGCTCTGTGATGTGCATCGGTAGTTTTGGTAGTGAGGCATGAGGGCAGGACATGGTGAACTTTGTCTTGGGGTGCTATACATGCCAATGGGTTAATGTAGAGAACCAAAGGCCATATGGTTTGTTTTATTCACTACACATTCCTACCAAGAAGTGGGATAAGATCACCCTGGATTTTATTATTATCTTACCTCATACACCCCAAGGGAGGATTTCCATTTGTGTAGTGATTGAATGTTTGACCAAATCATCCAATTTCATTTCAATTAGGGATTCATCCAAGGTGTATGATTTGGGTCAGTTGTATGCTCAGGTGGATGTCTGGAATCATGGTGTTCTATCAACAATTATTTTAGATCAGGACCCCTATTTTACCTCATGGTTTTGGGAAGTACTTTATAGGGTTTTGTGGTCTTAGATCAAGATTAGTATCACATAACATCCTCAA
Source organism: Viscum album (assembly GCA_963277665.1). Taxonomy (NCBI): domain Eukaryota; kingdom Viridiplantae; phylum Streptophyta; class Magnoliopsida; order Santalales; family Viscaceae; genus Viscum; species Viscum album. Next base: position 1,815,062,189 of record OY728140.1, on the reverse strand, counting down.
TTGGATGGTCAGATGGAGCGGGTGAATCGGATTTTGGAAGACATGCTACATGCATGTGTGTTGGATTTTGGAGGTTTGTCTAGTAGCCTTTTGGGATTAGTTGATTTTTCATTTAACAATAGTGTCCAATCCTTGATTTGAATAGCTCCCTAGGAGGTGATTTATAGTCGGTTGTGTCGAACACCATTGTGTCAAGGTAAAGAGAGTAAGACCTTGTTGTTGGGACAAATACTTATTCAAGAGATTTTGAATAAAGTTAAGTTGATCATACATTGATTTTTTATGGTACAGAGTCTCTACAAGTCTTATGCTGATCAGAGGAACCGAGCCTTGTAGTTCTCTTTGGTTGATTGGGTGTTTCTAAAAGTGGAACCTCATTTGGTTCATTGTTATTTGGGTAAATAAGGGAAACTAATGCAAAGGTATGTTGGTACATTAGATATTACTGAGTGGATTGCTAAAGTGGCATACCATTTTCATTTTCCCTCTTAGTTGACATCAATTCATGATGTGTTCAATATCTCTCAAGTTAATAAGTAAAAAACCAGATCTATCTCATGTGTTTAATTGGGAGGAGTTGGATTTGGATCCTAATTTTTCATTATTTGAGCGGCTAGTGTGGATTTTGGATTCTCAGGATAAATTGATTCATGGTAATTCTATTTTTTTAGTCCGGGTTACTTTTCATCATGTTAGTTATGATGTTAATACATAGAATCAAAATACTTGGGTTAAGGAGGAGTATCCATTTTTGTTCTCTGATCAGAATTTGGAGTGACTTTTTGGGGGTGAAAAGTTTTCATGGTGGGGAAAATTCTCACATATGTTATTTATTTTATGAGGTATTATTTTTTTATTTTTGTCCTAGTATTTATCCCTTTGGTTCTCATTTTTTTTATGGAAAATGGAGACTTTAGTCTTCACAGTAGGTGGTACATGGTTATCACATGTTTTGGTTCAACCATGCACCCTTGCCTTGGGAACCATCCATCAAATGTTCATTTTGGACATTGGCGACCCCATGGTTGTTGAATGGATTGGATAACCATGAAAGATAACCACGTGTCATGTTTTTCTGGGACAGTGAGGGATAAAAAGTTGATGCATAGTGTGAAAAACTATGTTGTAAAACAATTCGACCTATCAAGGTCATTAAAAAGTGGAAAATTACTCTTCTATTCTCTTTTATTTTAATTTTAAATCACCTCACATCTTCTCCATATAGAATTTTTAGCCATGGTAGCTTCCTCCAAGGCTTCTTGATTCCTTTTATCATCACTCTCTAGGTAGTTTTGGTTTGTTAACTTCAACTAAGCATCAAGTAAGTCATTTATCCTTTGATTTATCCATTTTTATAAGGATCTTCTTCCCTCCTTATTGAGTTATTCTTTTAATGAGGGTTTTTAGAAGTAATGATGGTTTTATATTGAGATTTGGGGTGAAATATTGAGTATTTGTGTCTGATCATGCCTTTATATGGTCTTTTGGTGGTGTGGTTATTGTTTTCAACTGGTTTCTAGAAGTTTCCAAGTGTGAGGTAGGTGGTTTCATGATTTTACATTGTTACATGAGTTTAGGATACTTTCTTGATTGATTAAATGTGTTCAATGGATTATTTTTATGGTGTGAAATGTGGTTTGTGAAGTTTTTGAGATGAAAATGTGGTGAAATTGACTTTCCCAAATACAATTGGTAATGTTTCATGTGTCCTTTGGGGTGGTGTTTCTTAAATGTGTTTTTTCCTTATGTGAATGTTTATAAAGTCATTTTCAAAGAGTATTAATGGTTAGGAAGTGTTGAAAGTTTATTTTCCCAAGATAAATTGGTTATTGTTACATTTTATCTTCTTATTTGTGTACCTTAAATGTAAATTTAAATTGTGAAAGTGCTATGAATCATGATATAAAATAGATTTTATGTGCGTGTGGATTTAAAAGGGGAATTTCTCATAGAAATGGTTGGATTTCATATGAGTTATTATTTTTTTTGTTTCCCAATGGGTTTCAAAAATTGTGAAAATGGTGAAAAAATGTATTTCCAATTGGTTTTGGGGTGTATGTGAAATGGGAAGTTGTTTTATTTATGGGAAATTGTGTTTTACATGTGGATTTTGATCATTGGATCAATGTGAAGATGTAAAAGTGGTGATTTCATTATGTGTTCATGATTCTTGTAATGTGTATGTGAAAGTGATTATTTTTGTGGTATGTGAAATGTAATTTGAGAATAAAGGGAATCTGGGGTATCTAGGTGGGTAGACTAGAATTGGTATGCTAGTTGATTCAGAAGAGGATACGGCCAAGATTTATCAAGAAGGATTGACTCTACAACACTAACAAAACATGTTATATGATTGAAGGACACTTGAAATTTCAAATGACTCCTCTCTATTGGATTGTTCATGGGAACACTGTTGGTTTTGGTTTATAATATGGAGACCACTATAACATTTGATTGACTCGTCTCTATTTATAAAGACCCGATCCCAAGATACCAGACTTAGCCCTTATAAATGTTATCCACTTTTTTAATATAAAAGAACATAAATGAATACAAAATATTTATTAGAATGGAGGACTTTTACCTATTTAGGTTTTGGAAAATTAAATACCTGAATTTCATTTTAAAAAACTGGAATGATTGAAAATTAAATAAATAATGATTCTTCAATGCACTACAACTATAATATAAATTCATCGTGGTGAGTTTTCTAAACCTATAAAACAAATTATAATACATAGGGTGAGCATAAAATTCCTAGTAAGGGGTTCCGAAAAAACTAATAAATTCCTTAAAACCTTTATTGAAATAAAAATAAATTTTTAAAATAAATTTTTACAAATATATGAATATATATATATATATAAAGTATTTCACAAAATAATTGTGCCTGAAAAGATGTTGGAAATTCTCTTTTAAAAATATAAATTTTCTATGTGTTGTTAATAATACTTGAAATACCATTTTCAAAACCATAAATACAACCACTTGTCATTACTAAGACTTATGGGTTCACTCTCTATAAGGTCACATATTTCACTAGTGCTAATTTTCTAAAACCCTTTCTCGTAGAATTTCTTTTCTTATTTATTACTCAAAATAATTTACTAAATACTTACATAATATTATTTCCATTCAAATAAAACAATCCTTATCATGTAATCACCATTTCCTAAAAGGGTTTCCAAATCATTTTAGAGAGAATCTCATTCTTGGAAAAACCCACTATTATTTGAAAATTGAAATTGCATGAAACATGGATTTAAGTGCCTGTAAGATCACATAATTCTTGGGATGTCACAAATGATCTATATGATGGTCATACCTATTCATGCATGACATTCTATGAGATGTAGATGCGATTTATCACATAAAATAACAGCTTGATTCATAATTAAACAAACAATGATAATAATTATCACTTGTAATTATGTAACCATGTTGAATATAGTAATTTAATCATTCATAAATCTTTAAACGATAGTTTGGTGGTAGATAAATACCATCTTTAACTTCTATGTGAATGAAAAATAAAAACTATACTTAAGGTGTTCATATTTATATGTGTATATTTGTGTGTGTGTGTATATATATATATATATATATATGTATATAAAAATATATATACACATATATGTTTTTTTTATGTGATTTGAATACACAAATCCCCGGCATCTGTAGGTTTTATAGACTAAGCTTGGAAAACAAAATCCAACTTATATATACTTATACCAAAATGTGTTGATATATATATGTGTGTGTGTGTGTGTGTATTCACATGTATATATACACACATATATAAACATATATAAACATATATATTACCCATGTAACATCAATTTGAAAATAAAGACTTTCCTATATTCACATAATTTTTATAAATAAGTTTTAAGACAAAAGAAACCCATAATATATATATATATATATATATATATATTGAAAATACTAAGCTATATATGTGTATATACGCATGTATATACACACACATATATATATATATATAATTTGAAAAGGATAATAAAATTACACACTTACAATGATAGGATTTTAGAAAACAGATCCTTTAAATCAAGAAAATCTATCATGTGTGTGATTTTAATTAGAACGATATCAATGTCAAAATATATATATATATATATATATATACCTGTATTTATTTTTCAAAGTTTATAATAAAAATAAATAAATATAACCCTTAAAAATCAATTGAAAATAATAAAATCTCATACTTGTTAGAGGAAAATGAAGTGTGGAGGAAAACTCATGCCTTCTTATTAACACGAACCAAAGAGTGTTTTTGGCTTGGGTCATCTATCCATGGAGGAGGGTTCTCTCTTAACCTTATATTCTTATAAAAACACAGGGGTCGTAAGATTCTCAAAGAAGCTAGGTTTTTTTAATTAATAATATTTTTTTATTATTTTAAAACAAAACAAAATAAACACCATCAATCACATGTCAAAAAAAAATTTCCTCTTCTTTTCATGTATCACGCCACTAACATTAGTTTATATATTATTATAATTTTATTTAATATCTTATTTAAATGATTTTTCTTTGAGTTTCACATTTTACACAAATGGAAACTTTACACTTTTCATTTTTTGACTTTTTTTCTAACATGTCATGCCTCACTCTTCCCAATGAATTCATCATTTTAGTATTTTCATTTTCAATACACGTTATCACACATTTTTTTCATTTTCTTTTGTCATCATTCTTTTGAACATATTCAAAAAACCAATTTCTTTGAAAATCATTTATCTTATATATATATATATAGACATATATGTTTTTATTTTTTATATGAAAATATATATATATATATATATATATAATAAAAGAAAAAAAATTATATATATATATATATGTATGTGTGTGTGTACAATTTTTTTTAACACATATATAAAAGTGTGTTTTATGGTAAGAAAATAATTATATATTTATAATTTATAAATTTTATAAAATAAAACCATAATATATTTTCATTTATTTATAAAATATATTATCTAAAAAATAAAATTAATAATAATAATAGTTTTCATGTAAAAATATTTTAACCTTATTTAATAAAAATTTATTAAAAAATATTCTAATTGTTGTGTTTTATTTATTTCAAACTAGTGGTAAAATTTTAATAAGTCCTCACTTAAATTTTTTTTTCTATTTTAATTTATTGAGGCATTACATTTTCCCCCCTTAACTGATGTGCATCCCTTCCATTTTTTTGTATGCTTAGGTAAAGGAATGTTACACAAGGGATAATTTTTTTTAATTTGTTCGAATTTTTCAAAATTAACTAGATTGTTGCCTCTGATAACAATTATAAATACCTGAGCCTGAGAAACATGACTCGATCCATATAAATGTTGTGATATTTTTTAATATAAAAGAACATAAATGAATACTCAATATTTATTACAATACAGGACGTTTTACCAGTCTAGGTTTTGGATAATTAGATACAATACATGTATTTCAACAAACTAAAAAGATTTCAAATTAAATAAATAATGATTCTTTAGTACAGTACAACCATAATATAAATTAATCACGGTGAGTCTGTTGAACCTATAAATGTTTTTATAATATGTAGGGTGAGTATAAAATTCCAAGGTGTTTCAAAACAACCAATAAATTCCTTAAAACATTTCATGAAATAAAAACACATAGTTAAAATAGATTTTGACAAATACATTAATATATATAGAGAAACAGTATTTAAAAAATAATTATTCTTGAAAAGTTCTTTGGAATTCTCCTTTGAAAATATTAATTTTTTGTGGGTCTTTAATAATACATGTCACACCATATTAAAAACATTAAATATGGACACTCATCATCGCTAAGACTTGTGGATTCACATCCGATAAGGACACATATTTTACCAGTGCCAATTTTTTAAAACATTATCTCTTGGACCTAAATTTCTTATTTCTTAGCAAAAATCATTTCCAAAATACTTACATAATATTATCTCCTTTAAAAGAAAACAATATTCCATAGGCCAACACCATTTCCTCAAAAGGGTTTAAAATTAATTTATGGAGAATCCCTTACTTGAAAACCCCACTATTATTTGAAAACTGAAATTGCATGAAACATTGATTCAATAGCGTGAAAGATCACATAATACTTGGGATGTCACATATGAGCTAGATGATGGCCATACCTATTCATGAGAGACATTCTAGGAGACGTAGATGTGTGTTCGAACATAAAATAATAATGTTAATCATAATTATATCAAAAAATGAAAAAAATTATCACTTGTAATTAAGTAACCAAGGTGAATATACTAATTTAATCATTCGTAAATCATTACACACAAGTTTAGTGGTTGATAACTGCCATTTATAACTTCTAAGTGAATGAAAAGTAATAATTATACCTAAGGTTTTCATATTTGTATGTGTATATGTGTGTGTGTGTGTGTGTGTATATACATATATAAATATATAAATATATATACATGTATATGTTTATTTGTAAGTGATTTGAAAACATGAAACCCTTGCATCTATAGGGTTTAGAAACTAATCCTTGAAAAAAAAACCTCTTATATGTACTTATACCCAAATGTGTTAATATATATTTGTATATTCACATGTATATAAACACACACATATATATTTAAACATATATAAATATATATATCCCCCTTGTATCATCAGTTTGAAAACTAAAACTTTCCCATGTTTACATAAGTTTTCTAAAAAATTTGTAAGACTAAAGAAACCCATAACATATATATATATTGAAAATAGTAAACTATATATATGTATATACGCCTATATATAAACATATGTATAAAAATCGTTGTTAAAGCATAATAAAATTACACCCTTACAATGACAAGATTTTAGAATACAGATTCTTTAAATCAATAAAATCTATCATATATGCTATTTGAATTATAGATATATGAACTTACTTAACAATATATATATATATATCTCTATGTGTGTGTGTTTGTGTCTGTATTTCTTTGAAAATTATATAATAAAAATAAATAAATATAACCCTTACAAAATCAATTGAAAATAATAAAATCCCGTACTAGTTAGATGAAATCGAAGTGTGGCAGAAAACTGTTACCTTCTTATGAACATAAACCAAATATATTTTTTGGTTCAGGTTATCTATCCAAGAAGGAGGGTTATCCCATAATCTCATATTCTTATAAAAACACAGGTGTCATAATATTCTCAAAGAAGATGGTTTTTTAATTAATAATTTTTTTTATTTTTATACAAATCTAAATAAACACCCTCAATCATAGGTAAAACATTGTATTCTACCTCTTTTCATGTATCATGCCACTCACATTATTTTATATATTATTATCATTTTATTTAATATCTTATTTATTTTTCTTTGAGTTTCACATTTTCCACCAAAGGCCACTTTACACTTTTCTTCTTTTGTCTTTTGTTCCAACATGTCAGGCCTCACTCTTCCCAATGAATTCACAATTTCAATATTTTCATACTTTATACACATTTTCACACATTATTTTCATTTTCTTTTATCATAATTTGTGTTCTGAACATATTCACATCACCAATATTTTATAAAATCATGTATCTTTTATATATATGTGTGTGTGTGTGTGTGTGTTTATTTTATATTAAATATATAGATAATCAAAACATATAGATTATATATATATATATGTTTTTTAACACATTTATAAAAGTGTGTTTTATAGTTATAAAATAATTATATATATTTATAAATTATAAATTTTATAAAATGAAAACATAATATATATTCATATATTTATAAAATATATTATCTAAATAATAATAATAATAGTTTTCATATAAAAATATTTTACCCTTAATTATTATAAAAGTATTAAAACAAATTATAATTGTCTTGTTTTATTTATTTCAAAGTAGTGGTAAAATTTTAATAAATCCTCACTTAAAATAAATTTTTATTTTTTTTCATGGGAAATTAAACTAACGGCTCATGAAAGGGGACATTGTTGGTAGTTTTGTTGGGGGATTTTGATCACCGAGGTATTAGGTTCATGGGGACACAATTGTTATAGTTACCTATAGGTATTTCCCAAGGTTTTCTATTGTGACATGATGCTTATGTGATGTGGTTCTATCCATCGGTATATGGTAGACCTTGTGTATATTTAAATTTAAAATCGAGCTTATTTAAGAAATTGTTTTCCTTAAAAGTGTTCCATCGAGAGTGGTTTCCACTAAAAAGTTTTCTTTAAAATGTTTCAAATGTTCCTATGGAAATTTGCATGTTGACATGTCTTATAATGTTATAGCATGGAATATTTCTATTGGGCGGCATCCTACATAGATTTGGATCACACCCTATATACACATGTGGGTGTACTCAGGCTTTGTTATGTATGACCTAGATAAAGGAAGGATGTATCATTGTGGTGATGGAGTATCTAGATGATAATGTTCAAATTCGTATAGGTGTTGTTGGTGGTGGATTTAGGGTGATGTATATCTTGTTTCATGGAGGATTTTTGGATAGTTTTTTTAATCCCATTCCATTGTAGCACCTTTGGTTTTGGTTAATGTTATAAAACTTTTAATCATAAAATTTTTGTACCTTGTTTTGTAGTGATTATCGATTATTTGATTTTTATTCTTTTTTATTATTTATGGTTATATAATGGGAAAAATTGTTCCCAAATTGTATTGCTGATAACCAAAACTTTCTTTCATCTTTTGGTGATCGGGAATGCCCTCTAGTCCATGCCATGCGCTAGGTTGGGTGTCGGGTTGGATTGAACCCCAACTTAGTCTGTGACTTGAGTCCCATGGTGTAATTATTATATCGAGAAGAACCATCTAAATCCCATAGGGAAATTATTATATAGCATGATTTTCCTAGATTTTTTAGATTTTTTCATTGATATAAAGATATGGTTGGTATAGTTGTGTTACATGATTAGAGACATTCTGGTATGGTTCCTAAGTAGGTTGATTGATGTATTATATTAATTTATTAATTAATATGCCTATTTATCGCTTTATTTCACACACTTATTATTAGAATGGTTTTGTTTAGATATAGTGGTGTCAACCTAATGAGTTTTAGTCACACCCCATTCAATCCATTCTTTGGTACCCAAGAAGATTACATAGGTACATGTTTGATTAGGGAAACTGACCTTGTTTCTGATATGTTTCTTGCTAGATGGGATAGATTTTAAAGATGGTTCAGATATGGGGTTCAATATCAGGGTATTATTGTATTATATTCAGTAATTTTATTCTTTTAGTTCTATTATATTCAGTTTTATATTTAGATACATCTCATATTTTCATTACATGATTTTTGAGTTTTTGTTAGTAGTTACTCCTTTTATTTTTCCCATTTGTATGATATATTGTTTCTATTGTTTTTAATTACTCTTATATTTGTTAGTATGGATTATTCTTCTATATTATAGATTATACCAGGTAGTATAGTCTCCCCAATACACATATCACGCCATTTTTTCTATTCAGCATCCTTTATTGTATTTAGAGGCATGTTTGAGGTCTCAAAATTTCCATTTTTCAACCATGTGAGAGGGTGTCGGATTGGTGACATTACAAAAGAAATGATCATCCATAGTTTTTAAATTACCTACATTGATATGGTTCAAATTCCTTCTGTGAGATACTATTTCTAAATAATGGAATACAACAAATTAGATAATAACATTATGTATCAAAATGTATAATCCCCAAACTAGTGAAACACATAACACTCATTGAAACATTTATTCATGGATAATCATGTAATATTAAACATGGTTTCCTTTATAAAGTTTCCAAATGATAAAATATTTTCAAATACTCAATAATCATTTTTAATGTAAATGTGAATTAACTGAAGCATGTCACATGGGAGTGTTCAACCAATTGTATAGTGAGGAACATTTTTGTGTACAAGTTGACACTCGATTCAAGCCTAACGTGCCTTTATTAGAGTTATAACCCTTATATACATCTATTCCACAACAATTTCTACTTTTAGTATACATAAAGGGATTCATTTCTAGAAAAATCACATAATCCCTACCTTATAAAATCTTTTTGAATTTGTAATATACTTATAATTATCTTTAAAATGATTTATAGGGATATATTCCTTAATCTATGATTTCCAAAATCTAGTTCTCAAGGTTTCTACTAACATTTTTCGAATACCAACTGTAAGGTATCTAACCCTAGTAGTCCAGTGTCGACGATTACTTTATTATATTATAATAATATAGAAGGAATTTCATCCTAAAGGACTATACAGTTTAGTAGTATTGGTAAACTAGATACATTCTTCAAATTCACATTACAATTCAAAACCTAAAATAAACAAAGAGTCTTCATTGAGATCACTGTATTTCCCCTTTGTGTATCCCTTCATATCAGTCTTAAAACACTTCCTAGTATCATAGTGAAAATAAAATACAACAAAAGTGTGAGAAAAGATGCTCAGTAAGGGTATGAATACTGTAGAATCTATCATTATTATATAATAATAATCAATATGGAAAGGTAAATAACTAAAAAACATTCCATTTAAAAAATACCTTGAGCATATTATGGAAGGAATAAATAATGATCAAATAAATCCATATAAATAATCACATATGATTGAAATTTACCATATATATTATAACTAATTGAATAATCACATTGAAATCAATTAAAAGTGACATAATGAGGGAATGTATAATTATTTAAATATAAAACTTACTATAAAAACCTTTCACAATATATTTTAAATCTATGTATAGAAACCAATCTAATTTGTACAATAGATTTATCTCATGAAAAATGTCGATCCATTAAGGGGAAATCAATAACTAAGCCCCACCCATCCCATACTAAGTCCACTGAATTCCATATATGAAAGGGGTGAAACCCAATCAACTTAAACATTAATATTTAAAAACTAACAGATTAAATGTTATTACTTTCCCCAAAAAAATAAACCTAATCATAAACCATCCAGAGTAATATAGTGAATGTTAATAATATTGTACATCCTAAATAAAACTGATCATAAACAATCCAAAAAAATAATAATGATGATATCACTACAATTTACCCCGAGTGGATAATAAGTACAATAAAAATTTTATGTTGTTGATGAATGGAAACACCATACGAATGTCTTTAAAATTAGTTTTGTAGAAAACAAACTTTTCACATTAAAAATATCATTTTTAACTAAAAGTTCATAGAATATTTTTGAAAATAATTTCCTCTAAAAAACATTTAAATATATAAATTATAATTAAAAACATTTAGTGGTCATTATGTTGGGAAATTTTTTAAATGTAATACAGGTTAAAATAAATATTCCTTTCACATCATCAATAAAAGACAAATGGGTCTTATTTTAAAAATGTCATAAAGATTAATTTCAAAAAAAAATTAAAAAGTAACAAATGGGTAATAATTTGATTAATAAATAATTTTTAAAATGTTAAAAACATGTTATATATTTTTTTAGAAAACATGGAATTTGATGAAAACAGATTTTAGATTGAAGATAGAAATAAAATCAAATTTTATTATAAAAAACTTTTTCTCAATCATTTTAAGTACCAACGAGTGGGGAAATGATATATTACTTGCAAATTTCATAAATTAATATATATTATAAAGAAATATTTTGGTTTTATGATATAAATACAAAAATAATTCTCCCTAGGAGAGACTTAAATAGAAACAATATTGAATAATGATGACATTGCGAAATAAAACCTTTCCACTTTGGTAACTTTTTAATCATAAGTCCAATGAAAAAAATAACATCAAATAAAAAATGAAATAACTTTTGGATAAATATATTCAAGATATATCTTATTAAAAGAGTCATTATATACACCTCACAAAGAAATAAGGGGTGAATATGGTATATGTCTCGCAGAAGTAAAATTGATACGAGAAACCCTTACCTCAGGTTTGAATATCAACATATGTATATGAACCTAATATATAATAAATATAGTATTATTATAAATATATTAAATAATAAAAATCCTATGTTTCATACCATATATTATTTACATATAGTCATTTAAGATCTTTTTATTAAAAATTCATTGTTAAAATCACTCTTTCGGGTGATAATTGTTTTTTTTCATGTATGTTTTGGTTCAAGAATTTTGATCCATTTATATTGATTGTGGATAAATAATATCTAGAATTTAAACAATGATATAAATTCCATATATATTCATTATATATGTATATATATTAATCCATAAAATATAGAGATAGAAAATAGATTTCACCGTTCAAGGAGATGGTAGGCATTACATACACATAAATGGTGTTTCCATTTTTCTCAATGAATTGGATGAAATGAAATTAAATATTAATTCACCATTATATAATAATTATTTTTTCATATATATAATTTATATTAATAAAAGGGAAAATTATTATCAACCATGTTAAAAAATGAAAAACATTTCACATCGCTTTGTGGAAGTTGTAATCAACATATACACATCTGTAACGTAATAATTTTACAACGGATGGTAAGGAAGGAAGTTATATATGATATTATATTTAAATAAGTATTTTTATTTTATAAATATAACATATATTCACTAACTTTATACTTACTACTTTTCGTGTAAATAATATGCACAAATCGAATCACGTCGCTCCATGGGGTGGTAGTCCGTTGTACACACGAGTGACGTTATCATATCCCTAGTAGAATTGAAATTAAAAAAGTTATGTTTGATATCATAATTAAAAATTATAATAATTTCATAAATATAATATACATAAGTTAAATTTATAAATATATTCATATTTTAAATGTGGTGATGGAAAATGAATTACATCGGCTCGCAAGGCCGTATTCTTTCGTACACACAATCGAATGTTTCATTTCCCATTTGACGGAAGAGAAGATGGATATGGGTTATAAAATTAAAATAATAACATATATGTTTATTGAGTATATATTTGTTATTATATTATCATTTTTGAAAATTATTTGAGGGAGGTGGAAGAAAAAAAAATTGCAGTTTTAAGAATTCAACCTCTTCTTCAGAGGGCATCTTTTATGTTTATACCTAAAAAATTATCATAAGGATTTAATACTATAAATAAGGTATATATTATGTTTTTATGGAATTAATGAAGGTATTTGGGTATTTATTTCCCAAAAAAATTGGTTTTTGAAGTGTGAATAGGGGAGGATAGGGGTGATCTTTTATAAGTGGGGGAGAGAAGACACATGGAATTTTTGAAAAGATAAAGTGATACCCACATGTGCCTCATACCAAAAGCCTCCAAAATGAATCATTATAAAAAATTATAGATTTTAATGTCTAAATATGTCAATAAAATTGTTTTTTATATGTTTTAGTCATTTTTAACAATTTTCTACATAGTTTAACCCCCCCCCCCCCCACAGATTTTTACCTTAACTGTCGTAATTAATTTTTTTCTGTTTTTGCTATTAATTATTGTAATAAATTTAATTAAAAATATTTTATAATATAAATTATTTGGATTAAGAATATGGAATATATTTTTTAAATTAAATTCATTTAATTAGCAGATTTTAATTTAAAAATAAACTCATAGGCACATCGAAGAATCAGGGTTTTTGAAGAAAAACATTCAAAACATTAAAGTGTTTTAATATCAAAAATAAAAATAGAATTGATTAAAATTACCTAAATTAGTTATTTTTTAATATAATTAAAATAATATTACTTTAAAACTAGTTTAAAAAAATATTTAACTTTTTAAATAATTTAAACAAAAGGACTTTTTTCATTAAAAATCGGTATTTTTTATTATTCATCAAAAATTTAGTCTTTTTCAGAAAATTCTAAAAAATTTCCCTAGAAAATTTTTTGACATGTATATTTAAAAAATTAATTTTAGTATTTCAAATTTATTTTCTAAAAGTGTTAAAATTATTTTTAAATTATGTGTGAAAACTACCGTTTTGAAAAATATAGTTTATCATAAAACAAAATTCTTCTATTTTCAAATGATTCTTATTTTATTCTTAATCAATATATATCCATTGAATTAATTTAATATATGGGAAAATATAATTTTATTAATATATTTTTTATTATTTATACCCACAAACTTAATGAAATAGTTATAATGGTTATGTTTAAATAATAATATTTTAACAGAGTATCATTTTTCATTCAAACCTGAAGTTGTGTGCATTGCAATATATCGAACAATTTGAATTTATTTAAAATTAAATATACCATAAAGTCTAATGGTGTTACATTATATTCTAATCTTTTTTTGTGTCATATATTCTATTGAATATGATGTTACTCTTTTAAAATCTCAGGGTGTTACATGATCACCATACGAAGTCTACACAATTAATTTATATTAGGGAAGATTAATATCTTGAGAAAGACACTAAGATATACATATAAGAAGTGTTAGGATTTCAAGGAGTTCCACTCTCTATTTTATCTGATTGATATCTAATGTTCACTTCAAGGTTCTAGAAAATCCTTTAGTAAGTGTTTGATACAAAACTCGTTTTCAATACTACTTATCACCATCTAACGGATGGTTAGTCTAAAAAATCACCCAAACTATAGAAGATATGTTGAAGTATTTTTCGATGTACTTCCAAGAATGTTGAGATCATAATCTTCCCGTAGTAGAGTTCTCATATAACAACAACTTTCATTTTATCATTAAAATGGAACCTTATGAGGATCTTTATGGGAAGTAGTGATGGACTCTGACATATTAGGGTGAAGTTAAAGAGAGGAAGATAATGGGACATGATCCTTCTGACGAGATGATAGAGAAGGTTCAAACCATTTAGCATCACTTGAAATCAAAGAGAATTCTATAGAATATCTAAGAATAAAATCATCAATGATACCTTGAGTTTGGGGTTGGAGATAAGGTGTTTCTTCATATATTATAGTGAAAGTGAGTCATGAGGTTTTGGAAAAAGGTAAATATTATTACTAGAAACATCATACCCTTTGATATTCATGATCTCATTAGAGAGGAGACCTACCAACAAGAATTTCCACAAAACCTAAATCAAGTACATAATGTGTTCCATGTATCCATCTTGAGGAAGTACATACCATTAAAATCATGTGTTCTGAATCCATAAGTGGTACCATTTTTGAATGATCTTTCATATGAGGAGCATTTGTTTAATATCTTTGATAACAGAGACAATGTTCTATGAAATAAGCAAACTCAAAAGTTCAACGTGTTGTGATGATACCAAAATTTTGATTAAGAAACATGGGAACCAAAATTGATGATAAATCAAAAGTATAAGCACCTGTTTTAAAATTATTATGTAATAAAAAAAATTAGGGTTAAATTATATAAGGGGGAAAATGTAGCAACTTGATTTTTTTAAATGGAAAATTATTTTCTATAGTGTATATGACACGAAACACTAAGTTTAAATGAGCTGTGATTATTTTTGAATCATCATAACCTAGCCATCAAAAAATAATATATGAATAGTATTTAATACTTTATGAAATATTGATAATGGAACTAATAAATAAAAATTTATTCCTAAATTATTAGAAAATAATCCTTTAATTTTAAATAATGAAATTTATTCTTCAAAAAAATATTTTCTTTCTTTCAAAAATGATTATTATAGATTTTTATGAAGAAAATATTATAATTAATTTTTTCAAATTCTATAAATTTTATCTTATGAAAATAAAATAAATTTTTAAATAAAAATATCTATATTAACTTTGGGTGAAATTTTTTAATTTTTCAGAAAACAATTACTCTTTTGGTGAATAGTGAAAATACTAATTTTTATAAAATTATCATTTCTTTTAAATAAATTGAGTAATTTAAAAATCCCAATTATTATCTTAATTTGATATAAAATTAATATAATTATTATTTAGTTATATTAAATATAATTAATTATATTTAAATCTTTTTATACAATATTTGGTTATAAGTTTTTTCTTAGGATTAAGAACACATTATTTTATTAAAACTGTTTTAAAGTGAATAATGTTTTTACCATTTTAATTAATTAAAATAATAACTAAAAATTAATAATTTAAATTAAATTTATATATTATATATCTATAAATACATTTTATTATTTTTACTTATCATATATTTTATATAATATAATATTATGCTTGAAAAATGCATTCCTTGAAAACTTGTTTTTTTGACACGCATAAGGATTTAATTTTAAATTAAATTATACCAATTAAGTCTGATTATTTTGGAAAAATAAATTCCATATTTTTAATCCAAATAATATTTTTATCAAATATGGTAAACTTAAATTTTTACCATAATGAATAAAGAAAACGATAAAAATTAATTACCACGGTTAAGATAAAAACAGGTTTATTGGATGGTTAAACTAAAACGATAATGGTTAAAAATGACCCAAAAAAATTCTAATTAATATTTTCTAGTAATATATAGACCTCATATAATATATTATTTTAAAATAGGTAATTTTATATCCTTCTTTAATTTGAAAAATTTTGGTATAATTCTCTATTTTCAGCACTTCTTAATGTGTCCTCTCCCCCACCTCTAAATGGCCTCCCCTCTACTCTTTGTTCCACACTTAAAAGAAAAATTGGTTCAGATAATGTCTAAGAAAAACATCTATTAATTATATATCAATATCTAAGAGGTAATCCAAACTAGGAAGGATTTTGGTAAAAACCTAAAGAAGTTTTCTTGAGAAGATGTATCATTCTTAACTGGGCATTTTCTTTTATTTCCTCTTCCACCACCTTCAAATATTATTATGTTGTGATAATATAAAAAACATTGTATCTTTATTATAAATATATTTTTTTTTAATTTTAGGATCTAAATCCATATCCTTCTCCCTCAAATTGGAAATGAAATCATTGATCGTGAATAGAGGACCACTTCTTCTTAAACAGATGTAATTTGTTTCCATCACCGCTTCTCGTGTATGGATATTATGATGTATTTGATGTTAATATATGATATTTATGATATAATTATAATTTTTTAATTATAATATCGCATATACCTTCTATATTTTCTTTCTGTAGGGAACACAATAACATCGCTTGTGTGTACGACGGAATACCGCTTTGCGAAGCGATGTGAATCGTATTTCACTTAAGCTTTTCATGGAACGTAATAAGGATTAAATTGATGTTGATATATTATATTAAAGAAATATTATTGATTATTTAAAATAAATAAGTTACTTAATTTATTAATTTTTTCATCTATTGAATAAATTATATTATTGTTTGTGTGTACGGTGGATTATCGCCTCGTGAAACAATGTGATTCATTTTTATTATTAAAACACATGAATGGTATGTGTAAGGATATTCAAAGAAATAATATTATATTTATGATATGATTATCATCATGTAAAGAAAAACATTCACTTATATTCTTTCAATCGTGATCATCAGAAAAAGGAAATGTTTCTCATGCCTATGTACAACCAACCTTCTCTATAATTGTAATGTATTTCAGTTTTCATAAAAATATTTCATAAATGATTTTAAAATTGAAATTTATTTATAAAAATTATAATTATTTCATTATTAATATTATATATATGACTAAATGATAATCTATTTGACCTGATTCAACTTACCAAAGTAATTTTGGAAATATGAGTCTTTTATCATTCAAACGTTCGATGTGAAATTAACCAGTTATGTAATTGAATATGACATGGTAAAAAATAAAATAAAAGGAATAATAAACATGAATTAGGTTATTAAAAAATTAAATGATTTATATAAGTTTATTTTTCAGTACGATAAATAAAAAATAAGACAAATGATGCTCAAGGTAAGGGATCTTTCTAACCCACCCTTTTCATCAGGTTGTGACCATTCTCTCTCTACCTAACATTATCTCTATTTAAAGTAATATAATGCTTATAAATATGATATATATGTCTCTAAAATGTATACCCAAATTATTATCCCTTATTTTATGGGTTAATACATTATTTCCATTTCTCAAATGCCTTTATTATAAAATTTACCTTTTTATGATTATATGAGGCAAGATTATAAAACCCTTTTTCATTACATGATTAATTATTATATTATGACTTATGATTAAATACCATTATAGGGAACATGTAGATCATTAATAGGTAATGATGGTTTCATCTAAATTTCTCTTTAATGGATTGGGTAATGTTATTGTCTCAAGACATGTCATTTTTTGGTATTAAAGAGTAAGACTAATCCATTTTGGGACATTGTTCGCCATTTGATATTGTTTAGGTTGGTAGCCATAACTCATGTTTATGTCATGTTATATGTTTCTATCACATTTATTATACTTATATGATCTTATGATACCATATCCTTTATGTTATGATTCCATGTGATTACTCATGAGACTACTCGTTTATGATATCATGTTATACTTTTGACTCGCATGTTATGTTTCCTTACCATGTTTATTCCTATACAATGTTTTTTAGATCACCCCTTTCTTTAGGTCATCCCCATGTTATCCAAAATAGTTTTAGGAGATCAAATAGATCTAGGATCTCATTATAGAGAATAAATTGAGGATGTCATGTATTAGTTTCATATGATGTAATATGAACCTAGTATTTCAAATAAATTAGGTGTCACAATCATTGGGGTTATACTTGTTTGATATTAATGTTTTTAAATCATATAATAATGTATTTAAGAGTCTTTGGTCAATATACTGTCATTTTCATAGGCTTGTAAAATGTATAGTTATTTTGAAATTTTCCTACATAGAATGTAACTTGTATTTTTTTCTCATTCAGGTGTTATATTCCATTTAGTTATTCATATATATTCTATTGGAATTATTATTTTTTGTCATGCATTATAGATATGTGTCTATTGTATGTTGATATAGGCTATGTAATACCATATTGTGTGATTTTACTAATTGATAATAAGGACTCTAGGTATAGTTGAAGCACCTGATGGGGCATGCCCAACTTCGATTTTTTTATAATCGATGTTTAATCCAAGAAACCCACAATGATAAATTTCATGATCAAAATAAATGAATTAAATAATAATTAATGATTGAATGCTAGGACAAAGAAACTAGATCATCACATATTATTTATAATTAATTTAAACAATTAAATAATTAATTTGTGATTAATTATTTCTTCATTGATAGATGTGACAATATCAATACATCTTAACACCATTTTTTAGTATAAATAAAGATTATATTCCCTCCATCGGTGACCCACACACGTTCTACAAACCTTTGAACATTGTCGTATGAATCTCTATGTGCTAGCATGGTAGATATTGATGGATGTTTCATTCATCTTTGACCACCCTGATAATATATTGATGAAGGATTCTATTTGGTCTCTCTAGAATCAAGAGTTCTGTAGGAGGATGGTCTCTCCCCGTTCATTAGTGTGTTCTTAGAGAGGGAGCACTCTAGGGCTTCAAGAGAAGTCTATTTGGATGTCGTTGTGCATGGAAAAATAAAATTGTAAGCCCATAAAGAAAATAATATAATTGAGTGTATATACTTCTAGTGTTATAAAATAATAATTATTCATGTGAAATTATTTTTTAAAATTTATACAGAACCCCATACCAATAATATTTTTATTATTATTTTTTCAATACATGAGATAAACTCGCTAATTAAATTATATATTATTTATTCATATAATTTTCAATATTTGTTATTTATCATTGAAATACTAATTTTGGTCTTCCATTACTCCACAATATTTATTGGACCCTGAATAATGAGTATATATTTAAAAAAATAACTATCAATACATTATTCCCCAATAAATAAATAAATATTTTATTAACTAAATAGAAAATAACTATTTGTTAGATACTCTGCACACACAAAATTATATCAAATAAATGCTGACAGAATATATACGATCAACAAAAAATGAATATTTATTAAACCACATGCGGGAATAATATTTATTCAACATGTTAAAAAGAATATTTGAATTATTTAACTAAGTTTTGGGATATAATTATTGTGTGACCCCTAGTCCTATTTTATAGTGGCATTAGGAAAAGCATCCCAATGTCCAATGTTATCATCTATAAACATGCCAAGGTATCCATAAAGAATTAATTAATTTTCAAAATAACATAAAATCACATACAGATTCTTATTGTATAATATAATCCAATATTCTTGATATCTTTAATTAAGTTGGTTTCAGGCTAGTGCCATCAACCTATGTTCCCCATGTCTGTTTTTTTTTTGAATTTTCAGAAATTGAACTTCCTTATAGAACACCATGTCAATGTATTTATTTAGGCTATATCAGTTTAATCAATGGTCTTGTGATATAAAATTATATTAAAGAACATAAGAGATAAATTATTCAATACATTATTCATTAATAAACTATTACTCAACACACACCAAACATATCCACTTTTCCATGAACAAATTTTATCTTGGTTTTCATCAAAACATAAAATTAAATTACATATAACATAAATTATTAATAATATTTAAATATAAGAATCAATACACATGTCCACATATAGGAATATCCGATGACACATATAAATGTGGATTTTCTATAGGTTGTTCCCATTCTCATAATTTCCTACACTAGATATTACCAAGGGAGTACCCCATAAGAAGGTTCCTCAAATTCATATTAGTCTCCACTACTGATAGACAATATCAATTGTTCCACTCAAATGATTTCATCTAGATAGAAAACATATATTTATGAAAAGAAATTTATTGGTATTTAGGGTTATCATTACAGCGGGGAATTAGGATGACCTTTCAGTGCGATAAATACAATTAGTACATTATCACATAGTATGTTATGAAAAAGAAAAATCTTGATGTAATAATAAGTTTATTGATATTTCAAAAAATGAATAAAAGTTATCATAAAGAATATGTAAGTTTGTTCTTTGGTACCAACTTCAATAGACTTCCACTTTCACAAGATCCAACTATTTACAACCTTCAATCCACTAGCTCTCACATGATACTCATGATTCTGTTAAGATAGGCCATTAGTAAAAAGATCCACCACATTTTCTTTCATAGAAAAAATTATTACTAAAACTTCACCCCTATAAGAAAAATCCCCCATTAGGTGATATTTTTGCAGTATATGTTATGTCTTTTGGAAAGAGCTTTTATCTTTTTGAGGATTCATCACAAAAATATTATCATAATAAAATGTGATAGGGTATTTACTACTAGGTAATACATAAATCCCATAGTAAAAGTTTCAAATCCAAATAGAATCTTTGAATTCATCATTAGATACTATATATTCTCACTCCATTATACAATTAGTGACTACTGGATTCTTTTAACTCTTCTAGATCACAACTCCTCTGTTGATATTTAAAACATGTCATGTATTTATCTTTAGATCATTCTATTCTCGAGCGCTTCTGGGCGAGCGGTGACGACGGAGACGGTGCCTGCCTTCCCCCCGCTGGGGGGGAAGGGGGATTCGCCGACCTATGCGAGACCAGGTGTTTTTAGACCTTTTTCGAATCCAGACTTTCTTCCTCCTTTCCCAAAAATATCTTTGAGCCCTAAGGCGTCAGATCTGTTCGATGGGCGACCTAACCTACATATCTCAACTTCAGAGTTCTCAGAATCTTCTGCGCTTCTGAATCTTACCTTGATTGCGCTCTTTAGAAATGGACGACCTTTTGTTGATGCCTTAGACAGATTTATCTTCGGTTCGTGGGAGCTACAGGAAAGGGCAATTGTCGGTCTGCTTGACAGGAACCACATGATGATTCGATTCGAATCAGAGGAAGATCTCATTACTGCTTGGTCGAGAGATCCTCGCTGTTTCAACGGGTATCGCTTCCTTCTATTACGTCGGTCTTTCGACTTTCACATGAAGTGTGATTCACCTTCGACAGCGGTTTGGGTAAGTTTCCCTAATTTTCTGCTTCCCTTCCAGAACCCTGCTATTATTCAAATTCTTGGCAACCTCGTAGGAAGGTTTTTGTGTTCTGATAGTCACACTATTGTTGTGTGCCATCCGGTTAATCCCAGGGTTTTTGTGGAGATGGATGCCTCTCGACGGCTGTTTGATCATGTGTGGATTACCATAGGGGAAGAGTACAGGTGTAGACAGCAGGTGGTTTATGAGAACTGTACGGGTTTCTGTTCTTCTTGTCACCGCCTGGGACATGAAGTGGAATTTTGCCGTAGGAATGGAGCTTTGAAGTACCGGCTACATGTTCCCAGTATAAGGGATGGAGAGGCTAGGAGAAGACCAACGGATTTGGCTCTAAGGGTGGGAAACTCTTCCAAGGTGGCTGTTGACAAAGAGGAGGGTTCCCAATCTGTAGGAGTGGACAGTCTGATAGGTGAGGCCACTAAGGCGGCTGTTGAGGAGACTCTTGCCCCTGTTTTTGAGGAGGTGAATACATAAGGGGTAGATTTGGATTCCCAGGCACCGGAGGTGGATGGGCCGGTGGTTGAGGTCAGTAGGGTGATAGAGGAGGACGACCAAGCTGCTAAGGATTCGGTGGATTGGCGGCTTGCTGGAGGCAGAGCTGATTTGGTTCAGACTGTGGGGGATGCGAGTACCAATCCTGTACTGCAGATTCCCTTCACAGAAGGAGCTAGAGGTTTAGATCCAATGGCCAAGCCTTTTGTTGCTTTATCCAACAGGTTTGAATTCCTTGGTAATGGTGATGGTGAACCGTCTTTAAATAGTGTTTCCAGAGGTGGGGAGGAGGGTATGGAACCAACAATAAATGAGACTGCTATCGGGAATTGGGGTCAAGTGGAGGCCGCCAAGGAGTTATGCATGGATGGAAGTAACACCTCACCCAAGAGAAGGAGAGGCAAGAGTAGGAGCAATGATAGTAAAGGGAATGCGGACCCATCCATTGCTGTGGAAAAGGCTCCAAATGAAGATGGGCGTCTCCCTTTAGTGGAAATCAGCAATACAGATCAGAGGCTGGATAATTTTGAATGCCCGGTTTTTGTTTGGAGGGAGCAACATAGTGGAGGAGAGGAAAACTCTGGGGGAGGAACAGGAACTGTGAGTGAGCTGGCTGGGATTTCTTTCAGTGATATTGTCAAGAGAGGGACTCATAAGATGGATACAAGCGGCGGGCCTATGCCTACTCAAACAAGAAGAAGGGTGCGGAAGGATTACTCGCACCTTCCGCCGCCGTTGAGGACCAGATCAGCTTCTAAGCGAAGTGGGGAGGTATTGATTGCTCTAAAAAAGGGAAGAGTGGCCGTCGATGCCTCACCTGAACGGCCTGTTCTGGAGCAGCTTAGAAGTAGGGTTCAAAGTGCCAACTATTGGAGGGACCCAGAGTGGGCGTCGGCTACGGGTGAGGAGGAATCCTTCTTGGGTTTTGGAGACGATTATGGCTATTATTATATGTAATATTGTGTTGTTCTAGTTTGTTTAAGTTTCGTTTATGTGTGCATGTTGTACGTTGGGGTACCGGTCCCCTTTAACTCGGCTTTAGAAAATGAAAAAAAATGATTTACAGGCTCTATGAAAACTAGCATTAGTATAACCCATAATGGCTAGCTCCTGGTATCCTCCATACACTGTGAATATATCCTATGTTCTTCTAAGATACATAAGGATAGTCATAATAGAATAAAAATTCTATTCTCCTAGATCATCTTGATATCATCCTATTATTCCCAATATGTAGCCAACAACAAGTCTATTGCAAACATGACATGCATGATTTATCCTATCACTAAATCATATGAGATCTTACACATTCCTTCTTTCAAATATTTTTTATAAAGATTCATTTTCTTAAAATGATTTATACCATGAGACACTAGAACCAATCCATTCTTGGATTGTTCTATACTAAATCTATTTATTATCTAGTCAATGGTTATACCTTGAATTTTTCCAAGAAACCTATCTGGTCTATCTTGAATTATCTTGATACCTATAATATGAGCTACTTCACCAAAGTCCTTAATGGATACAAACTTTTTTAGCCAATATTTAATAGACTATAAGATTAGCTTTTCACTCACCCACAAATTACTTTTCATTCTAAAATTGATGGGGTATAAATTAATGAATCACTTGGGAATAACTAATGAAAATTAAATTAAAATCATTTAGAAGAGATCATTCATCAAAAAATATAATGAGACTATAACCATAATCTACCTTAATTTCAAGCTTGTTTATAGTGAAGTTCCCATCCCTCTATGTGTGAGAAATATCCATTCCCTTTCTTATAGGGGACTTGCATTTCTAAATGTCATAAACCACAGACCATGGGACGTTATCATTACCACTTTGGAAAATAACAAGTTGTTTGGTGTCTAAATAAATTAAGGTAATTTGAATATTGTATAGTCTCAAAATAGAGAGACACTAAGAATTACTTTAATATCCTCTTCTAAATAATTTCTTAGACCGAAGAAAGAAGTGAAGCTGAGAAACATTGAATCCCTTTTATCCCGAACCAAGACTCCTAATCGCATAACACCTTAGTTGCATGATCTATTCACATTTATTTTTAAAACAATCCAGGGTGCCCTTCCCATGACACATCTAGCTTGTGGTGTAAGTTCTCTACCTTATAACATTGTCACCGACCTATAGAGCCACCTACTACTAGAAACTAATTCTTCTCCTTGAGTTTGTAGGTCACTAAATTCTTTAATAAATGATAAGATATAGAGTTTAAGGAATATAAAAGAGAATTACATGCACTATATTTACTTGTTATGAGCCTCTCATAGAACCCAACATGCCTAATTAAAGGCCATTACCTGGGTCCAAATAGCATGTGAACGATGATTGATCCCATGGAACGAAGAGGGAAATAACATATTCATATCATCACCCTATATAGAAAACCCCATCTCCAACCTGAAATGGTTCCCTGAAAAATCAACCCATTCACCCAAAAAAATGATGCCTTGTAGATTCAATGATGGGCCTCTTACTGCACATGCAATGGGAATCTAGTTGCACTCCTTTCCAATAAATAATATTCCATCAACATATAATTTTTAGAAAATGACCACATTCCCACTTAAATCTTGTAAACATATTATCACATTCATTCTTAATGAAACCATAATATTTTATTACTTCATTGAATCAACTGTTCCATGACCTAAATGCTTTCATCAATCCATAAATGGATTTTTTTCAACTTTCATATCTTTTTGGAATTACTATAGTTACAAACCCTTCTTATTGTATCAGTTATACATCTATCTAAAGATTCCCATTAATGAAAGATTGTTTGAAATCTATATTATAAATTTCTTATCCATAGTAAGCTTGTATATTAAGCACAATTTTAAAAGGGATCAAACTTATACTTCATCAAGTAGCCATAGCCTTATCAACTCATGACATCAGTAAAAATTTTGATGTAAGAAAACCCAGCTCAACCTTCATCAGGAAATGGTTCACACACATCAGCATATACCGGTCTTATAAGATTTTTGGCCATTTAACCATATCAACTAAATAGTGGTTTTTTTCATTCTACATTATATACAATAATAACATCTTTCAAGTGTTTTTATATTGAAATATTCTAAATAATCATATTTGTAGATATTTTTCAAACACTTCACATTTACATAGCCATGAAGGGGATTCCATATATGGGTGTTATATCATCCAGGAAATCATGATTTTTTATCAATTGATAATATTTTATTTTCAAAATTTAATACATAAATACCCTTATTTAAATGTTTCAAACAATAAAATATCTCATCTTTACAAAATAAAATTTTTTTATTCCCAAATTTAATAAAAAAACAATTTCTATCTAGGAAGGGTACAAAAATTATGTTTTTGGTAATAGTCAGTGTATAATTGATATCTCTTAAAACTAGTATTATTCCTATTGGAAATGAAATTTGGTAATCTCAAATGGATATAGAATTCATACTCGCACCACTGGAAGCTTGAAAATCCACCTATCCTCTAGAAATCTTTCAGAATCAACTTGGTTTCTTCAATTAGATAAAAATTTGGGCACTAATAATTGTTTCTAAAACCTGATGTGTATATATTGAGATATTACAGTCAATAAGGAATGATCCTTTATCTTCCATTTTCTTCTAGGTGTATTTTATCTTCTAGTGACTTGACTTTTTACATTAAAAACATATTTCTTCTTTTTCCTTTCAATTCCTCCCAATCTTCCTCTTCATGGGAGGATGGTGCTCAGAATATTTTGACATGTTATGAGTCTTAGGGCCATTTGTCTTGTTCTTCCTTTCTATATTCACTATAAAAACTATATGTTTATCACTCCCCATGTCATTTCCACTTGTAAATTCAGATTAAGAAGTTTTGAATGACTCTTCTCATTATTTCTCATATTATAATTGATAATAAAACTAGAGGAGGTCTTGGGTAGTGAGAAAATTATTAGATTTTTGTACAAATTATCTGGGAATTTAATCCCCAAGATGTCTATGTGTTCAATTTATCCAATTTTATTGACAACATGATTGCCAACTATAATAGAATCTCTATGATTGGTTGAAAACAGAGAATTAGATATCTTATATCTCTCTTCTCTTTCCTTCTCTTGATATAGATCTTGAAGGTGACACATCTATATACATCATTGTCCTCATATTTTTTTAGAAGCTCATTGGTCAAGGATGATTGCATGAAATAGTGAGTATATGTGGAATAATTCAAATTCTTCTCATAGATAGATAACACTTCCTCACAATCTTCACTACTAGAAGCTTCTAGATTACATTCTTTGAACACATTCAATTTCCAGTCATGGATTAGGATAACACATAATCACTTTTACCTCTCCATTAAATATGTGCCTATGATAAAGTTATCCTTCCAAATTATGGATCATCATGATATGTTTGAATTATTTTTTATTTTCATTTATAAAAATATGAAAAAATAAATTTTAGTAATTTTATTCGGTAAAATTAGAAAAATGAAAAAATATTATATTTATTAATCTCACACTATTTTATTCATACCCAATATCCCTCACCAATGTATTGAAAATATCTTATTTCTTGGATATTATAGTGTAAAGGATACATATTCCCCTTATCATTACCCCAAGTTTGGTTGGTCCAGAAATTTTTAGGGATTTAGGTTGGCTTTCCAAATGCCAACAGCATTATATCCTAGTTTTGTATTCTGTTGAGTGGACTCGGAAATCCTAAAATCCTTAAATTGGATTTCATGAAGCCCTGTATTTTAGGTAAAATAATTAATACTTAGGAATTCAATCATTCATGTATCTAAGTTATGTCAAACCAAAAAATAAATTTAGGATTCCATGATAATTTAAATTGTCTCGACTTTGGCTGATCTTTCATTTTGAACTATGGTTCAATTTTAAATTAATTAGTTCTTGTAAATAATGACTTAATATATATAATTGAGGTATTATATCTGTATTCAATAATTTCCCATTTTATCTTCATTTAATACTTATTTATATTAAGTGGATTTATATAAGTTATTATCCATATATTTGATAAATTTTACACATAAGAAAAATTTATTTATTTCTATAATTCCTACTCATTAATTAATTAATTCATGTGATCATTAAAAAACATCCATAATGAAATAACCATGAAACTTGATTGAAATAAAATAATAAATTAGTATGATCATGATCTATTACTAATGGTTATTTTATCTAGTGGATGATAAATTAACCCTCGAACTAGGGGGAAACACCTTGACCCTTTTTATGGTTCGTGTTGTAGCTTTCCACCTTTCCACACATGTACCTATTAGATTGGTTTTACTTTATTCCAAACATAAACTACCTTTACTATATTTGGAGCTCTATCTATTACATAAGCTATTACTCACACATAGGTGATAAAAACTAAAGGTATGGTTAAGGGAATTACATAAAAGAAACCATGGGATCACATTCCATTACATAATGAGATGAGGGATGAAACATATGCCATAAAATTAATTTAATAATAAATTAAATGTAAATTAATCAATACAAATTTTTGGTCTATTATCATGAGCGTCCATATATATGAAATGAATTGTGCATTTAATAAAAATAACATTCAATTATAATCATTCTTATTTATGATAAAATATGATTGAGTAAATTAATTATCTTCTTTAATTAATCAATTATTTTATCTTAACGATAACCCAAATTTTTAATAAGATTATCATCAATCATATTTTTATAAAATTTAAATAAATTTATTGAAAACTAATGATGTATAATTTTTATATAATTTTTAATCATGTGACATGTGGAATACACGTCATAATAAGTAATTTAATTTTCTATACTACCAACTTAATGAAAACATGTAACACATGGTATTTACATAGAGTGTTATTTTTCAATGCGTGTACTGTAATGTATTTATTAAAACTTCTCCATGATATGCAATTTTGGACATTACACAAAAAATAATTGTACATTTAATATATACATATATATATATATATAACCCATTATATAGAGTGTACTATCATCTTAATGACCACATGGGACAAATGTTGATAAGGTTTATGTAGTATAATTAATTAATTTTAATTCCACTTAATTTGGTAATAAATGCAGTGTGTACAATCTAGCTACATGATGAGAAGTTTTCTTATTGTTTATCTATGGAGCACGCCGAGGAAATTAGCAAGTAATTGTTCCAAAAAAATGGAGTACATGGTGTTTATAAGGGCTACACATCATGTGGTATCTGAGTTACATAGTCACAAGTCATGTAGGTCATGTAAATAAATACATGGCTTGTCTTTGACTAATGGGCTACATGCTACGTATGAATGATACATGATGTATAGTCTAGCTGACTATGTGCCCGGTCTCCCCATTCAGCATGTTTTTTATTTAAATACACACCACATGAAATAAATTCACATGGATCAAATTAATTATAAATTAATTATTGAAACATTGAACATAGGTACATGACATGTGCCAATAGGCTATACGGTGTGTACTCTTCTGTTATCTATCCTGAATCCTCAACACCTCCTAATGACTTCTTTGAATTTAATTTTTACATAAAATTATTTGATTTGATTATATTTTCAAGATTGAGTAATATGTAGTGACGATCTCATGATTTAGATTAAATAATGATTAAATTAGAGTTGAAAACTATTGATAAATGCATAAATCAATCAATGATCCATAAATAAAAAATAATAATTATGTGATCGCTATGAAGCCACTTAAAGGTTCCTGACACAATAGAAGTGTCGTATAGGGAATTCCCAAACTATCTGTTTCATAATCAATGATTAAAAAAAGATTTAAATGATGATAACACGGTGATCTATGGTAATGAATCAAATAATAATTAACTATTGAACGTCGGATCCAAGATTTCAGATCATCAAATATTATTTATAATAAATTTATTCAATTAAATAATTACCTTTTGATTAATTATATATTCATTGATTTGTATAAAAACCTCACTAAATTTTACATTCATTGTGCTGTAGGTATCAAAAATATATTCCCTCCAGTGGTAATTCACACATGTTCCACGAACCTCAAAACATCAGTGTAGGTATTTATGGGTGCTAGCTTGATGGATCTGAACACTTGTGTAATTCTTATTTTATCACCTCATGAATTTCTTGAATAATGATTATATTTGATCTATATACACTTGAGAATGGTTTTTGAGGAGGATATTTCTCTATTCTCAGAGTATTCATGGGGAGGGTTCTCACAAGGTCGTTGATAGATTTCTCTCCAAGTTTAATTATTCACAACAAAATAAAATTCACAACCCAAAAAAATAATCTAATTGGGTTTATATGCATCTAGGGTTAGAAAATAATAATTATGTGTGAATATTTATTATTATTTGTAATCTCTATAGAACGCCATTTTAATTATAAAATTATTATTATTATTTATTGGCAGGTGAAAAATTCACGAATTATATTAAATATTATTTATTCAAGTAATATTGAATATATATTATTTCTCATTAAACCATTAATTTTGGTCTCTAATTCTATAAGAACATTCATTAAACCTTGAAATATGACTATTTAATTTATAAATAAATATCACCACATTATTTTCAAATAAATAAATAAGTATTATATTCACTCGATAGAAAACAATAATTTATTAAAAATTGTTCTCACAAAAAATTCTCTTGAATAACTATTGATGGAATATATGTGATCATAAAAACAAGAATAATGATTAGAAAATTTCTAGGAATAATAATTATTCAACTTGTTAAATAATAAATATAATTATTATTTAACTTAGGTTCTAGATACACTTAGTGTGTGAACAACTATGCCTCTCTCTTAGTGTCATTTAGCGAAGTAGCCCAAAGTCCATGGTTAGTGTCTAGAAACATGCCAAGGAAACATTAATGAAATAAGTTAATTTCACAATGAAATAAAACCACATATGGATTCTTTCTGTATGATATTATCTCTTTATCATTATATCTCTAATCAAGAAGGTTGTGTGTTGGTTCCATCAACCTGTTCTCAATGTCTCTTTCTTTGACTTTCTGGAAATTGAACTTGACTACCGAACACAATGGCCATGGATTTTTTAAAGATATATAATTTCCAACGAAGGGCCTAAGATATAATCTTTTTTTTTTGATGAAAATAAGATAAAAATCCCTTCTCATATTATTCATTAATGAAATATTACTCAGGTCGCACCCAATGTGTCCTTCTTCTCTTCAAACATATGGAATCACAGTTTTCATCAATACATTAAAATACACATATCATAAAATCCATTAATAAAAATATTAAATTATAAGTACCAATGCATATGAATATGAATAATAACATCTAATTAATCATATAAATATGTATTTCCTATTGGATGGTCCCTTTCTCACAATTTCCTACAATGGAAATTTCCAAGGGTGTACACCCTGAGAAGGTGCCTCAAAGTCCTTTGAGTCTTTGTCCCTGATATCCTATATCATTTTCGTTCCTAAAATTATTTCATCCATCTATAGAAAATAAATTTTTTAATACTATCATTCCACTTTTTTTATCATCATATCAGGGAACTACTATGACCTTTTAGTGTGAAAACAACTCGTAGGATATTATCACACATTATTTCACCCAAAAGAACAATCATGATGTGATGATACATTTTTTAATATTCAAAACAATGAATACATTTTAACATAAAGTAAATAAAATTTGTTTTTATGGAACCAAATCCAATAGATACTACCCACCATCCCTTATCTTATTAGAGGTAGTCTTGGGGTGGCACCCTCACCTTTTTACCATCCTGGATAGGTCCATAGTGGGTCAGGATGTGCCAGTAATCCTTAGTGGAATTCTCATTTGTCCACTTGGGGATTTTATTCACCAAATTAATAGTTAAAAAATTATTATATCAAGGGAAAAATATACTTTTAATTCCTATGATGACATTGTTAATGGTACATTATTTTAAGCTTCCTTAATGAAATTCACTTTCATGAATCCCAAATCTCCCATTTTATTATCAATCATTTTTTCAAACCAGTTGTATCAAAAAATAGACATGATGAATATTTTATTATCATACACCCATATCTTTCAGGTGATAAAAATTTATATGAAACTAATGTAAATTATACTTTGATCTTTAGTATCAGATCTATACATAACTTCTAGCACAAGAGAAACACGACTATATTACATCGTACTATGTTTATATTATTGTTTTATATATAATTTAAAACTATTAATTATATAAAAATGGTAAGATAACACATTTACACATGGTTCTATGGCTATCCAATGAAGTCATTCTAAAATTTAATTTCAATTTGAAGAAATTTTATTTTAAAATATGTTCTTAAAATTTTCCTATAAAATATTTATTATTTGAATTTTATATTTATTTTTTAGACTTTGATGGATTCAAATAACTAATAATTAAATTATATGTTTTCATATATGGAAAAACCTCTATACTCTCAATTAAAATGTAAAGGTGATCCTTCTCTCACTCTATAATTGTAATTGCAACAATACCTATTTTGGAAAATCATTCTCCCAAATGGAACCCATTATGATGATATTTTATGAGTAAAATTATATCCACATCAAAAAGTTAGTCAATAAAAAATTTAATAGCTTCTTCAACAATATATATCTCAAAAAAAACCTTTTGGAATACTGTTATTTTTGAGGTACCCCTTTAAAATAGACATATACCATTCAATGCAGTACATTAATCTATAATATATGAGGCCAAATATTTGGATGTCTATAACTAAGTGGTTCATTAATTAAACCATTGTATCAATGAGTGATATACGAAATAAATTCTCTAATTTACATAATATGAGACCAATTTCATTTTCCATATTTCAAAGCTTCAGCAGGTCAATAACATTACTGCTTATTGCTTTAAAAATGATGGAAATCATGGTTAATGTGTGTAAAATATTTTTAGGGAGAATATAATGTAACTATATACATTAATTCATTAATTAAAACATTATATTCATCATATTTTAATCCCTTTAAAATCATATAAGTTAGTGGTTTGATATTCTTCATAATTGATGAATACCCATCAAGAAACATTACACCATTAAGGATGTTTTAAAATAGAAATCTATATGGGAATGGATTCTCTATTCGAGAATAGGAAAATTATCTCCTACTTGGCCTAAACATTTATTATAATATAATAATTTCTATTTATTTTATTGAACTTCATGCTTATATCATTGTGAAGTTTTTAAAGAATCTAGATTTAAAATGTTGGACTACATTATACATTTTTCTGGTTGATTCCTTGTAGGTGATAGAGGTCACTAATATATCCCACACATTGAGAAAAGGAAATGAATTATATTATTATTTTTATATACATGAGAAGCTAAATAGTTATTTGGATAGTTTATAATATCTTGGAAGCCTCCCTTTACCATGAAAGTGATTTTCTAGTGCCAATGTGTTAGGAATTCATTTCTTTCAACTTCCTTAATATTATTTTCATTTGATTTATGACTTTTCTACTTGGGTTTTATCTTTTATGCTTTAATAAAATCAGTAAATATATATATATTAAAAAAACATATCTTAACAGGAAATTGTATAAGTCATTGGAGGGAGAGAATTCTATATTTCAACATTTACTGGTACCAACTCTTCATTTATCACCAAATCAAGCATATTAATCCTAGCCATAGTTCCAAATTTTGGTTTTTAGAGTTCATTTAATAATGTATCAATGAAAATATCACATACATTTTTTCTATATGAATAACATCAAGAAAATTTCTAGCATAAAAATAATTTAAATACAGTAATTCAAAAAAACAACTCTCTTTTTCAACTGATTTTCATAATGTTTTTCAAAAAGGGTTTACCAAAAATATTTATAATATCCTTCACTTTACAAAATTGTTAATCACTGGTTAATGGATATGTTTTTGTAGATTCTTCAAAATTCATATTGAATGATGTTTTAAAATATTAGTATTTATGACATTATCTATAAATATTTATGTTGTTCTAAATATCCTATATTTGAAAACAAATCAACAAAACTGGTTGTGTAACTTCTTCATATATGGAAGACCCCAAAATTAGTTTAATTGTATATCATAAAAAATTTACATAATTTGGAAAATAATTTATTATCTTGAATAACTTGGATCAAGATGAACTCTTGATTTCTATGTGTATCGTACAATATAACACCTAAATCTAGTATCAATTTCAAATCTTCAAGCAATGGAGAAAAATAAACGTCTATATTCTTAGAAAAAAAATTTAGTCCTAATATAAGAATATATGGTATAATATAATTTCATATCATGAATAAAGATCATAAAAATATGAACATACACACACACATATATATATATATATACTAACACATAAAAACAAATATATATATATATATATAAATAGATAAAACACACACATTTATATATATTTATTCAAATAAAAATAGTTTAAATGTATGCATTTATTGGAGATAATTTCGATTAAGATCAGACATAGATAATCCACTAAACTACAACTTAAATTAATCTTGACCTGGCCTGAAGAGAGTTCATGATCCCAATGGGATGGCATATAATGACCTAGCCTTTTCACACATTACTATTACATCATTTAGAATATAAAAAACATAATAGTATTACAAAAAGTGGATCCAAAGATTTTTTTATTGTGAAAATATGACCATACATAACATTTACAACATAAAACATAAACTTTTATTTAATCCATTCTTCTCCAGCTTCTTATTGTCCCTTTAAAACTCTTTAGTTTTCATAGTCACATGAGGATATACATCAAAAAGGGGTGAGCTAAAATCCCAATGATAGGATATATTTGGAAAATATAACAATGGGTGATCATAATAATAACATAGGAAATGGATCATGAACATGAGAGGAAGCATTAATAAAATACTTGAAATGTGGGACCGCATAAAAATAAAACATCATGTCTTAGTGGTCAACTACCACACATAGTTGTGAAAAATTATAGCATTATGTTCATGAATAATTTCCAATAAACTCATGAGATTAGTCATTTTACCCAATTAATTGGAGCACTATATGATTCCAGGTGCACCTGTCACATCATAACATTCATATTGCACTATATAATTCTGGGCACACCCATCACATCATAACATCTATATTATCATGCATGTCACATAGAACATATATCAAACATAAAAATAAAATAAAACTTGGAAATAAATGGATTTAACCTCATAAATAATACCATTATATAAATTTTTCTACCAAAATAAATAGGGTATAACATTCTTGATATAGAACAATCAAAGATGAGTGAAGTAGAAACAATCTTTGGGAATTAAAAAATATGGTTTTTATTTGTAAGAATAGTTCATTTTGATGAACATTATGTTTTTCATAAATCCAATTATAAATCATGTATATCAAATAATAGCTAATATTAGTATGAAGAAAATATTATTAAGGAATATACATAATGAAAATGGGTTGAAAGAGGGAAAACCCAAAGTATGAGAGTTGGGTTTGATAATGTCCCCTTACCTTGTATCCAAATGCTTTCTTCAACTTAATGTCATGTTTAACCAAATTATATTAATTAATTAACAATTATAGACCCTTTTATACATAAATAATATTCATTAATGTTTTATTATGTTAATTTTAGGGATTTTGGATGAGTTATAGATTTTAAATTCCTTTTTCGGGAATGATCATTTTTATAGTTTTCTTGAACAGTTCAGTTGTAATCATGAATCGAAGTTAATTTAAAACGTGTATAAACATATATAATTGTAATTATATGTTATTGATGATTTTATATAACATTAAATGATCTTATAAATATTTTTTTTATATACCATGAGAATGAATCATTAGATAAGAATTTAATGGTAATTTTTGGGTTAATTCGGGCGGTTTTTCGACCACAACGAACTTGTTTTATTAAATAATTTAGTAATATGTACATAAGTTAGTTATATAATATTAAATAAGATATAATAAATATAAAATAATCTTTTTTAACCATAAAAATGGTTTTATGACAATATTTGAAGGCGTTAAAGGAAAATGAAAACATGTTATTCTTCAAGGTGGTAAATTAACACCTCACGAACAACGATTTCCTTTCTAAGATAAAAAAAGAGGATAAGGGGTTTAGATGATATAATATACCATTAGTATCATATAATTACATTATATGCAATATAATATATTTTCCATACCATTTGGATGAGGATAGGTGGGGAGAGATTAAGAAAAGAACATGAAATAGAATGACATTTAAAAGGAAAATAGAGAGGGGAATTACCTCTGGAATCCTCCTTAATGAACCATGGATTGGTATTTTGATGAGAACAGAATCTCTTGAACGTGGGAGATGGGTTAGGTATGATTTTTGGAAAGATTTTAGGTAATTATTGAATTTGGATAGGTGTGAAGAAATGAGGGTGTGAGGGGTGGTTTTTATAGTGGAGGGGAGAGGGGTTTTCTCAATATTATATTCATTAATTTATTATTTCTCCACAAGAAAAGTAATAGGTATGATTACATGACCAATAATAATAATATGTGAATTTGAGCTCTAACCAATTATTCTTACATCAATTAAACATCATACAAGACTCTATAATTCATTAATTTAACTTATTTTGTAAATTATCGTATTTCAGTATTCATAAAATATTCAAGTATTTCAAAAAAAACCCAAAAAAGTCACCCTAAACATTTTTCGACATGTAGGATCGAAAAATGAAAAAATAATTCAAAAATAATTTTCGAAATAAGATAAATTTAATTTTTAATTAAAATCATAATTTACGTGAAAATGCAGATTTTAAAATTAAAAATTATTTCATAATGCTTTCAAAAATTACATAAGGCCTTATAAAATTATATTAAAACCAAAAGACATAAAATTGTTAATTTATGAAAAATTTCTAAGAAAATAAATTTTATTTTAAATTAATTAATTAATTAATTATAACTATTTATTTATGACTTACAAAAAATAAAAATACATTTACTATGGTCATATTGTCACTTATAAGATGCCTAAATTTTATTTAATCATTCATGGGTAAGGTTAATATTATTTTGTAAGATTTACTATTTACAAGGGTCATATTACTATTCATAAGGATAGATTACTATACATAAAGAGAAGTTACTATTCACAAAAAAAATTTGTTTGTAATATTATACTCAAAATATCTTACTGATCGCAACCATGTATGTCAGATTTTTAGAATTCAAAACATCGAAGTAGTAAATTTATGCTTAAAGGTCATATAGTGTTTAGTATAATTATATTTCATTGTCTTTCCTAATGTGAGTATACTTTAAGGCATGATTATAAGAGGGTATTTCTATTGATTAAACTTTGGTTCATTACATTCTCACCCCTAATGAAAATTTTCCCTTCAAATTTAATTTTACACAAACATGTGAGGGTACTTATCCTTTATCGCCTCCATTGGTTCCCTTGTTTCTTATTAGAACTTATGGTTCCTCCACAACACTTTGACAAGGTGGGTTATCTTGTTGCGTAGAACCTTATCTCTCCAGTCCAGAATCTTTACTATTTGTTCCTCATAGGAGAGATCATCTTCTAGTTGTACCACCTCTGAGTTCAGTACGTGTTAGGGGTCTGGTATATACTTCCCCAGGAGTGATCTGTGAAACACATCATAAACAAGAGCCATATTGGGTGGCAGTGAATGCTGATATTCCACACCTCATATGTGGTCAAGAATCTAAAAGAGGCAAATGTTCCTTGGACTTACCTTCCCTCTCTTTCCAAACCATATGACTCTCTTCTATTATGATATTTAAAGGCAAACTTTATCTCCAACATCGAACTCCAAGTCCCTTCGACGGTTGTCAGCATAGCTCTTTTTTCAAATCTGAGTCGCTTTGATATGTTTCTGGATGACTTAAACCTTCTCTGTCATCTCTTTCACAAGATCAGGTCCAAGTAGATTTCTTTCTCCAACTTTATCCCAATAGGTTGGAGTTCTACATCTCTTTACATACAGATCTTCGTTTGGAGCCATCTGAATGCTCGAGTGGAAGATATTATTGTATGATAACTAAACCAATGGCAGTTGATGATCCCATCCACAATTGAATTCTAAAGAGCATTCTCTTAGCATATCTTCAAGAATCTGAATAGTTCTTTCCGATTGGTCATCAGTTTGGGGATGATAAGGTCTGCTGAAATTTAATTTAGTACTCAAATCATATTAAAGACTCCTCTAGAATTTAGATGTAAACCTTGGATCATGATCAGAGACAATCAAGTGTGGAACCCCATGCAGTCACACCACTTCCTTTATATATATCTTTTCAATCTATTCAAGAGATAGATCCTTACGAATAGTGATAAAGTGGGCAGTCTTGGTGAGTCGGTCAACCACAACTCATATCGCATTATTTTCCTTGGATGTCCTTGGGAGACCTGAGACCACGTGCATAATGACATTCTCCAATTTCCACATGGGTATAGGCAATGTTTGAATTATCCCTTTGGACATTTTTCACTCTTCTTTAACTTGCTTCCATGTTATGCACCTTGATATATACTCTACAATATCCTTCTTCATGTTGTCCCACATGAAGTGTTCTTGGAGATCACAGTACATCTTGGTAATCCCATGATGAATAAATAATATTGAGATATGTGAATTATCCAATAGATTCTACTTTATCCCAGGTGATGAAGGTATGAAAAACCTCTCTCTAAATTGAATCATACCCTCATTATCTATATGGAACTCTTGGATCTTCCCATCATTAACTTTATTCACCTCCATTTTTAACTTTGGATCATCCCTTTGTACCACCTTAATCTTCTCTTGGATTTATGGTTGGACAATCATTTGGGAAAGGTAATATTTATCTGCTGACATTATGATTTCCAAATCCATCCATTGCATATCCATGAAGACAGGGTATTTCTTAATCCATAATAGGGATAGAGTAGCAGGTTCGTTTCTACTTAGAGCATCATCTACCATGTTTTCCCTTCTAGGATGATAGTGAATATATAAATCATAGTTCTTGATTAGCTTTAATCATCTCCTTTGATGCATGTTGAGCTAATTTTGTGTGAATATATAGTTTAGGCTCTTTTAGTCAGTGTATATGTCACAATTCTCTCCATAAAGATTGCCCCACTGAATTTTCAAGTCAAATATCACGACTGCTAGCTCTAGATCATACGTTGGGTAGTTCTTCTCAAGGATCTTCAACTACCATGAGGTGTAGGCTATCACATTATCATATTTCATGAGTACAGAACCAATTCCTTTCTTTGAAGCATCATTGTATATCACAAAACATTCTCTACTTTTTTTGTAATGTGTGTACAGGTGTAGTGATCAGCCTTCTCTTTAGCTCCTTGAAGCATTCCTCACATTCTTCCATCCAGACATACATTACCCATTTTTTTGGTTAACATAGTTAGTGGGCTTAATAATCATGAGAAATTTCTCCCAAAACATAGGTATTTCCCAGCTATTCCATGAAAACTATGAATTTATATAACATTAGAGGGTCTGGGCCATTCCTCAATCGCCTTTGTTTTTTAAGGTTCCATGATAAATTACCTCACTTATGATCACATGTCCCAAAAACGTGACTTGCTTCATCCAAAAGTCACACTTGTGGAACTTGGCATATAACTTCTCCTTTCTCAATGTCTCCAACACAAGTCTTAGATGTTCTTCATGTTCCTCCATTATCTTGGAGTAGATGAGAATATCATCAATAAATACTACCAAATTTTATTTGAGGTAATGTCTAGAGACTCTATTCATAAAATCCATGAAGATCGCAAGGGCATTAGTATGTCCTAAGGGGATCACTAGAAACTCATAGTGCACATACCTTGTACATAAGGTAGTCTTATGAATATATTCCTTCTTCACCATTACCTTATTATATCCAGGATAAAGATCAACTGTTGAGAAGTATTGATCTCCTATTAACCGGTTGAACAAGTCATATATCCTTGAAAGAGGATACTTTTTATTTATGATGATCTTGTTGAGTTCTAGATAATCAATACACAACTGCATTGTTCCATCATTATTATTCAAAAATAGCACTGGTAAACCCCAAGGTGATGTACTAGGTTGTATGAAACATTTGTACAAATTCTCTTGCAGGTACTTCTTTACCCCATCTAGTTCGATAGGATCCATCATATAGGGACACTTTGAGATATGAGTAGATATGGGTATGAGCTCTATGGATAACTATACCTCACGATTTGGGGAAAGTCCGAGTAACTCTTTAGGAAATACATCACTATATTACCTCACGATGGACATTTCTTCTGGGTTGAAAATTTTCTTTGACCCAACCATTTGAGTGAGATATGCCTCTTTACAGGGAATCAACACCCACATAGATAAAGGATTTTACAAATAAGATTCATGATTTTCCTATCATTTTTATAGAAGCATGGTATTGTTCCAAATATGAAAAGATATTTCCTTTTTACGAAAGTTAATATGTGATCTATATAATGAGATTCAATCCATTCCCACTATAGCATCAAATTCCACAAAGAGAAATATTACATGATTCGCTGGAAGAATATTCCCACATGCGCCAATAGGGAAAGATTCAAACACTTTGTTTACAATGATTTCACCACTTGGTGTTTTATATATATATCTACTTAAAGGTTCTGGAGATTTAATTCTATAGTTTTCCCAAACTTTCAAGATATAAAGGAATGCTTAGAAACAGAATCAAATAATACTTTTTCCATTCTTAAGTGAATATAAAGTTTACCTTGTATGAATTCATTATCCTGATCCACTTCTGTAGTAGTAATGGCATAATCTTTCCTTTTTTACTTTGGAATTTGCAGATGATGACGCTGATTACTCTCGAAAACTCAAGGATTAGTGCACTAGCTTGCATAGTTCCCTTGCTCCCTACAGTTGTAGCATTATACCATGGGTGGTTCTCTTCTTTGATCCACCACATTCTCCTAGATTCTCATTTCTTTTTGACATTCAGGAGCTTGGTGACCTTCTTTCACACACTTCAATAATTTCCTCTCCCCTTTGAGTCAATTCCCATGATGCATCTTCCCAGATTTTTGGCATGTGGGTGGCTGAGTTTTCTTTTCGTATTTATCACTAGATCGTCTGACATGAAACTCTATCTTTCTTATCTTATCGTAATATCCATGAGACCATTCTCCAAACTCCATATCTGCTTTGATATCACATCATACGAATTCTTCATAACTCCCAAATTCCCAAATTGAAATAGCCTTTTAAATTCATGGTTTTAATACTCTAAATAATCTATCAATTTTTCTATAATTGTTGATAAAAAAACGCAAAACGTACCTTTCTAGACTTCTTAAACTCGTTTCGTAGGATGTTAATGATTATCCTTCCTTTTTATTGAGAACTATAAATTCTCTATCCATATTTTTATGAAGAGATATTGGGAAATAATTATTAAGAAACATTATCTTAAAGTCTTCCCATATCATATATTCAATTTCGTCACCTATCTTGGTGTTCTTAACCAAACACCACCATTGCTCATCCTCTCTATCATGACAATAAATATCCAGAGTCGCCATCTCTATCTCAGAAAAGTGAAGCACAGAAAAGATCTTCTCAATGGATTTGACCCACTATTCTTTAACTATTGGATCAGAAGACCCACTAAACATCAGTATTTGTTGCTTCATAAAACAATCGATAGTCAGTTTCTCTCTCTTAGGTGAATGAGGAAATTCCCCATTATTTTTTTTATTATTCATAACATAATATAGTTTGGTAAGAATCTCCATGATTTTTTGAAGTCCTCCTCAAAAATAATTGGGTATGTCATTCAAGAAATCACTACATTGTCCCTCGCATGGGTTGTCAGTCTGGTTTCTCCTAGTTCTCACCATTTCAAAAATAGAAAAGTTTAGAAAAAATCACAAGTCAACAAGCCAGAAATAAATAATTTTTTCTCTTGTGAAAATAAAACTAAAAGTATATCCTATGGGATCCCTATCTTTAGAAAATATTCTTCTGTTCTTACTTATACTTAGTATCATACTAGGGGTTTTTTTATAAGGTTATCTAATCCAAAATCCCAAATTAACTAAACCTTGACACTAATACAAACTATACCAACCCATCCATTTATTAAACTAATATTACATCATGTAGAATATAAAAAACATAATTGTATTACACAATGAGGATCCAAAGGTTTAGTATCTTGGGAAACTATGACCATACATAACATTTAAAACATAAAACCTAAACATTTATTTAATCTATTATTCTCCAACTTATTATTGTCCCTTGAAAAATCCTTAGTACACATAATCACCTAAGGATATACATCGAAAATGGGTGATCTAAAAGCCCAGTAATAGAATAGATATGAACTATATAACAGTGGCTGAGAACAATCATAAAATATGAAAAGTACCATGAACATGATAGGAAGCATTAATAAAAGGCTTGAAATGTGGTAATGTATAAAAATGAAACATCATGTCTTAGTGGTCAACTAAAACACATAGTTGTGAACAATGTTAGCATCATGTTCATGCATAATTTAAATTTAAATCATGAGATTGATCACATTACCCAATTCATAATAGCACTATATAATTCTGGGTGCACTAATCACATCATAACATTCATATTGCGCTCTATAATTCTGGGTGCAACCGTTACATCATAACATTTACATTATCATGCATGACACATAGAACATATTTAAAACATAAACATAAAACAAGCACTATAAAGGAAGGGGTTTCACATCATAATGAATACATTCATAAACATTTGTCTCCCAAAATAAATAGGGGATAGCATTCTTGATAGAGAACAGTCAGTGATGAGTGAAGTAGAAACAATCTTTGAGAAGTAAAAAAGAGGTTGTTTATTTGTAAGAAGAGTACATTTGGAAAAACATTAGGATTGTCATAAACCCAATTAGAAAAAATTTATATCCTAGAATAGGTCTAATGAGGATGAATAAATTATTTTTAAGGTATATCCATACAAAAAATGGTGTGGATGAGGGAAAACCCAAAGTATGAGAGTTGGGTTCGAGAATTTCTCTTTACCATGTATCAGAATGCTTTATTCACTTTAATTTCCTATATAACCACATTATAGTCCTTAATTAAAAATTACCAAAAATTTAATACATTAATAAGATTAATTAAGGTTTTATTATGTTCATTTATGGTCTTTCCGATTAGTTGTAGAGTTTAAATTCATTTTTTGGGAATGTTTGTTTTTATTGTTTTATTGAACGGTTCACTTGTATTCATGAATGGATGTTCATTTAAAACGTGGATAAACATCCAGATTTGTAATTATATGTTATTTATGATGTTAAATAACTTGAAATGATATTATAAATAATTTATTTATATACCATGAGAATGAATCATTAGATAAGAATTTAATGGAGATTTATTGGGTTAATTC
Source organism: Viscum album (assembly GCA_963277665.1). Taxonomy (NCBI): domain Eukaryota; kingdom Viridiplantae; phylum Streptophyta; class Magnoliopsida; order Santalales; family Viscaceae; genus Viscum; species Viscum album. The sequence goes on along the minus strand of OY728140.1, from coordinate 1,815,019,207 downwards.
AGTGGGTTTTTCGACCACAAAAAACTATTATTGTTTAATCATTTATTAATATATAAATAAGTTAATTACAAATCATTAAAAAGGATATAATACATATAAAATAATCTATTTCAAACATAAAAATAGTTTCATGACCAGATCTAAAGGAGGTAAAGAAAAATGAAAACATGTCATTCTTGAAGGTGACAAATTAACACCTCACGAACAATGTTTTCCTATCTAAAATAAAAAGAATAGGATAGGGGGTTGGATAATATAATATCCCATTAGTATCATAAAATTATCGTATATGTAATATACTAGATTTATCATACCACATGAATTGTGATAGGTGCGAATATATTATGAAATGAACTTTAAATTGAAAGGAAATTACAGGAAAAGAGATTGGGGAATTACCTCTTAAACCCTCTTTAAGTCACATTGGACTAGTCTTTTGACGAGACCAGAAGCTTCTGGATGTGGGGTAAGAGGTAGAGAAGATGTTTGGGAATAGTTTAGACAATTTTTAAAACTTGATAGGTGTGAAGAAATGATGGTGTGAGGGGTGGTATTTATAGTGGAGGGGAGAGGGGTTATCTCGATATTATATTTATTACTTTATTATTTCTCCACAAGAAAAGTAATAGTGATGATTCAATGAACAAGAATATTAACAAGTTCATGTGAGTTCGAACCAATTGGGATTACATCAGAATGACATCATACATGACTCTATAATTCATGAATTTAACTTATTTTGTAAATTCTCATATTTTACTTTTTATAAAAAAATTAAATTATTTCGTAAAAAACCCAAAAATTCACCCTTACCATTTTATAACATGTATAATACAAAAATTTAATCCATTTTTCAAAAAAAATATTTCAAATATGATTAATTTAATTTTTAATTAAAATTATAATTTACCAAAAAAATACAGATTTTAAAATTAATCCTGATTTCATAATGCTTTCAAAAACTACATAAGGTCTTATAAAATTAAAATAAACCCAAGAGACATAAAATTGTTAATTTATGAAAACATTCTAGGAAAATACTTTTTCTTTTATATTAATTAATTATATTTAATTATTAATGACTTAAAAAAATACCAATACTTTTACTATGGTCATATTGTCACTTATAAGATGCCTAAAGTTTATTTAACCATTCATGGGTAAGGTTACTATTATTTTGGATGATTTATTATTCATAAGGGTCCTATTACTATTCATAAGGGTATGTTACTATTGACAAAAAAATATGTTTTTCCTATCAGACTCAAAACATCTTACTGATCGCAATCGTGCATGTTAGATTTTTGAAATTAAAAACATAAAAGTGGTAAATTTTTCATTAAAGGTAACATAGTATTTAGAATAATTATATGTCATTGTGTTTTTTAATTTGATTATACATTAATGTATGGTTATAATAAGGTATTTTCATAGATAAAACTTTAGGGTGTTACATTGAGACAAGCACCTAGGGCATAAAAAATGATCAAGATGGAATGAGTTCACCATAATAATATCTAAAAACAATGGAAAAGATAAAAACCCATAAAATATAATTAGTATTATAACGCAGTCATCAAGAGAAAAGTACCACAAAATAAACAAGAATTAAAATAATTCACAAAACCCACAGATGAAAACATCACAAGATCTCCTAGTAACTAGAGGGTGGTATAAACTTCTTGTCACCACGAACACCAAAGGTCCTACTATTAAAGACAACCACCACCTCCATGTGATGCTTTAGATTTTATTATACTTATATAAAGAAGTTATAAAAACACTAAAAGAAAACAAAGGTAGGGTGTGAGAAACACTGGACCAATAGTATTCTACAAAACATTTCATAAGTAGTCCATATAAAATAAACAAAATATACACTTATTTAAATAATACATATCATGGTGATCTTTTTCAAAAATCAATAAAAAATGTTTTTTGAAGGATTTCAATGGAAAGTATAAAGTGGAAAAAAAATAAGAATATCCATCAAAATGATCATGTATAAGTAGCTCAATTAAATTATACATCAATGCATCAATTTATAAACATTAGCATTTAATAATAATTTTCAATCATGGAACCACAATCATAAGCCCTCGGGTTAGTTAGTTTAAGTCTCCAGAATCATCACACATCATAGTGAAATATGGATCCATGTGTCCACTCATCCCTAATTCATTGGCCTATGTGAAATAAGATTCCACCCACAATGAACGAACTCCCTAGACACATAAAAGTTTAGTAGTAGTGTCATTATCAATCTCTGGCTAGGTAGTGTCAATACATGCCTAAAGTGATTTTCTTAAACAACCCACATAACTACCTAGGCTCCCATGTGCTTTAAAAAAATCAATCAAGGGGGAAATAATCCATATCAAAATGGTTACATAAATAAATGTTCATGAAGCCCCAAATCAAGTTTAGATATACAAATGAATTTCAAATACAAACATCAAATATTTTCTTTCAAAAATCATGTCCTTTCAAACAAATCATTTTAGTAAAAGTTCATAAAACATTTAATTCCTTCATTTATCAAGAAGCATCATAAAAATACTTTTTCCAATCATTCATTTCACATTAGAATCTTTTTTTATAGAAACATTATTTTAAAATCCTTTTCCAGATAGTATTCAGCACATACCATTCCATATGAAAATATTTATAAATAATATCAAACCAGGATTTGGGAATTAAATAGAAATACATTTCAAATATAATCATAAACAAATATTTTAAATAATATGGAAAGATTATGAAACCACTTATCTTAGAAAAAATACCTTGATGCCTCTATGATCTGTGATGGGAGAGGATGAGATCAGGTACTCATGAACCAAGATCTTAAAAGAAGAAAGGGGGTCACGCTAAGTAAATTCTTAGAGAAATATTCCCAAACCACCACCAATAACACCCTCAATATTAAATATAAGATAAATAGAGGATGTAAAATGGTTTATCAGAGGTAAATAGAGGTTAAATTCTCATTAAATCATCTCATTATGGTTGTACATGGCGGGAGTAAATGACCATGGAAGATCAATCATAATTTGGGGGTCTCCAATTTTGAATCCTCCCTCACAACACCATAATGTTTCCACCATTATATGGTTGATTCACCTAGGAGACTAACCATGAGGTCTGTCCATAACCTGGGGCAATCATCTAGGACTTTTTAGCTAGTCACACCCTTCACGATGGTGTGGTGGTGGCCATACCAGATATTGTACATATTTGGACTCCCCACACACCACACATAAGTCAATGACTAGTAATGGGTGTGGTGTCACTATCCATTTTAAATAGTTGGGTCTAATGAACACCATGGTCTCCATCATAATGGTGGTGCTACCCGTTTTGCACCAAAATTCCCAAAAAAAGAAACTTTCAACCGACCTAGCACCTCCAATAGTTCTGAAACCAAAATAAACCAACATAAGGGTCAAATGAAAACACCAAAAACTAAGGAATTTTCCTAAAAATTAAATTTGGTATTTTACAGTTTCCTTGGGTTTACTAGGGTTTGGAATTGTTTCCATTGGTGGGTTTGATCATGTTCTAGAGACAAGTCACTAGGAAGTCTTCTCCCCTCTTAACCTATGACAATAAAAAAACATTAATGAATACCTTATAATGATGTGTAAGAAATTTTCACAAGAATATATTGAGAAGTATTTGTTTGAGGTGATTATATAATAATATGTTGTTCTTCACATGTTTTTTCCTCTCTTACCCATCATAAAGTTCATCATGAAACATTCATTCAATAACAATGATCTTTAAAGCATATTTCAACAAATTTAGAGGTTTAAGTAGAGAATATTTGTAACACCTAGATATTTTATGATATTTTATTGTTTAAATAAAATTAATTTATTTAATATCTATTAATTCATTCAACAACAATATTAAACAAATTGGGATATATTATTAAAATATTATTATTTCATGTGATAGTTTTCATAGAGATGTTGGATTTCTATATAAGAATAGTACTAAAAATTTATAAAAAAATATTTTTTACATATTTATAAAATTTATTCATTGGTTTTTAATAGTTAATAAATTCAAATAATATCATTTGAAGGTCAAAAGATATGTTTTACTGAAAAACTATTTTTATTCAAAATATGTTTTTCTTAAAACGGCTTCATTGCATTTTCCCACAAATTTTTAAAATTGATTTATACAACTTATAGAAATTGAAGCTATTAAAATGAATTATATATATTTAATCTTCATAATTAATATAATTTAAGAAGTTCATAATAATTTTTAGTCATAATTAATAGTAAAAATAATAAAAATGTTTTACCATGGTTAAGGTTAAAACAACTTTATCATAGTGTTAAAAAAAGATATAAGGTTTTAAATATCAAAAAATTATATTTTTTATTTAATTCGTTGTAGTTATTTCAACCTTATACATAAGATATTAGAATATTTTTTATTTTTGAGCCACTTTATTTTAGTAAGGCATTGTTATATTTGTATCTTTTAAAAAATTCCACATGTGTCGTCACCCTTTATTATAAAAGGATACCATGTATCCTCTCTTCATCCCATATAATAAGAATGATATATAAAACAATCCCTAACTTAATAGATTTATTAAATACCTATACATGTATTAAAGGTCATTTTTAATAATAATATATTCCTTTCATGGATTAATATGTAATCTAAATTAGGTTTCTCAACAAATAGGTACAACTCTTAATCGATTACTTTCAATTTTATTTGTTCTTATACCTCCTATATATCTATGTTATCAATTATAAATTAATGAAATAATAATATTTAATATAATTAATTGTAATTATGATTATGTATCAACCTTTTTATACCTTATTTATATCAAATGGAAAATAAAATTATCTCTCATGTGTACATGTGCACTACCACCTCCATGTAGCAATATGATTCATTTCCCATCGTCATCATTCATGGTTTGTTATTATGATGTATTTAATGTTTATATATGATATTTATGACATAGTTATTCTTCTATAATTTCAATATATCATCTAAATTCTCACCATTCCCTTCATTGGAAAACTATAACGGCACTCATGTGTATATGTGGACTACCACCACAGCGCATCGATGTGATTTTTTTTCATCATAGTTTTTAATGAATAATTATACAAGTGAGTTTGATTAATAAATATGATAATTATTTCATGATTATGATATTTTATATGATTAAACCATGAAAAATATTAAATTATTACAGCTATTGAATTGAAACATGCATGTAAAATGGACCTACTTTCACACGAATGTTCATTTATTAAACAAATTGTTAATAAATGGATAATTTGTAATTATAAAGAAATAATACATAGTAAGTTATGTATGAATATGGTTATATAATATATGAATAATAAATTAATGTTTTTTATAAATGATATCTAAATTTGACTAATTCAAGATGGTACTTGAGGTAAGGATTATGTTATAATAACGTTTTTTTAAGATTGTCTAAGTTATATTTCATTTAAGATAAATTATATGGATAATTTACATTAAAACCCATCTATTTAATTATACTCTAGATATTTTTTTGTTTTTATTATTACCATTTTCCTCTTTTTGGTACTTAAAATGACTGATAATTTTTTTAAAGAAAATTAAACCTTATTTACTCCTTGAATGAGGAAATTTTTCTTCCATTTTCAAACTCGTAAAAATTGTTTTATGAGTGTTCTTAACAATACATAAATTTTTTTAAAAGTATCATTTTAACAACCTTTGTATATATTTACAAATGTTTAAAAATTAATATTTTTAATTATATGTTTTTTCAAACATATCGATTTGGACTTTTCACAAATATGTGAAAAAAAAATTTCTAAAATATACGCCATGAATGGTTTTCCCCACCATCATTGGCATTATTTTCATTATAGATTCCTTTAAAAAATTCCTTATTTATTTTAAAATATAATTATTTAAGGAATATTTTGGTAATATTTAGTTAACATTTTATAAAAATAAAAGGACGTCTTCTTTTATTTTCAAATAAATATTTGAATGCTCTTTTAAAGGTATTTTTCATCGTTGTCAACATCATTTATATATTTTTAGGATTAAATAACGATATGATTTGATGATTCCATTATAACACCCCAATGATTTATAAATAACTGCATGAAACACTATGTCTCCAAAAAGAACCACTATTTATAAACTAGCCATTAAACATAATTTTTTCACCACTATGATTTGAATTTCAAAAAACTGACAAACACAGTTGTGTTCACTAAGATATTTAGAGTCTAATAATAAAAACATATTTTTTTGTGAATAGTAACATACTCTTATGAATATTAATATGAATAATTATATGACCCTTGTGAATATTAAATCATATTATTATTTTATTGTCTTAAGGTTATTTGATAATTAGATCTTGATTAATATTTCAAGGTGATATAAAACAAAATATTGTTTTATAATTGTTATTTTTTTGAATAAATTATGTTTTTAGATAGAATTTAAATTAATAATATTTAGAAAATTATTTTCAAAAAATTGATTTCATTTTTTAATTCTACAATTTAGAAAATGGCTAGGTTAATTTTTCTGTTATTTTTCTGAAATGCTCGATTTTTTTATGAATAGTAAGATAAGATAATTTACCCTATATATACATTATCAGTTATATTCACTATTCCTAGATTCATGGATGATGTAATCACACTTGGTTCAAAATAACATGCACTTATTACTATTATGGGTCACATGAATCACCACAATTCACTGTGTTAAGGGAAATAATATTATAATGATAAGAGATTCAAAAATCACTCATCTCCTCCACTATAAAAACCCCCTCACTCCCTCTTATATTAACCACTCTCAAGCCCTGTACATTGTCTAAATCTTACCCATATATCCTCCCAAGATCCTCCCCATGTCAATCAGCCATTGGTCTCATAAAAAAGACCAAAAACTCTCCCTTAAAGAGGCTCTTAAGGAAGATAACTTCAAGAGGTAAATTTATCTTTTCATTTCTTTTATTTCAAGTTTATTTCTTTTATTTTTCTTTCCTCACATACTTTAATCCAAATGTTGTGATGAATCAAGTACCTTACATGTACTGAAATTTTTTATTATAAAGTAATAATTTCTCATCATCTCTATTTTCTCATTCTTTTATACTAGAAATGAAAACACCATCCGAGATGTTTTAATTTATCACATTCAAGGATGGCAGGCTTTTAATTTCTATTACCAACTTCAATTCTGGTCATGAAACTATTTTGATGGTATTACAAGACTATGTTATATGCATTATAACTTATTTACTGTTCTAGAATCCTTCTTTACACAAGATATTAATTTATAAATCAAAATGTGTTCGTTGTGATCAATAACTGCTGAATAACCAAAACAATTGTCATTAAATTTTTATATAATGATTCATATTCACTCAAAGTAACCAAATGAATTTTATAGCCATATAATAATGTGTTTGTTTACTAATAACATACTGATTTTATTCTGCACAACCATTCTCATTCTACATGTTTATCCATACATGAATATAAGTAAACCGATCATAAAAACCAAGGAAGAAAACATTCAAAAACAATTAAATTGAATATCTAAGCCCATAAAAAGGCTATGAATTAACCTAAATAAAGTTATAATAAATAAATTAAATTTTTATTAGGTTCTATAATCATTACTTTATGAACCTAAATTTTATTATTCGGGTCATTAAGATCAAGTGAGTAACACATTCGGACTTATGGTATGGGTTTTCTATCCAAACCTCCATTTTCATTTGGGTTACTCTTATTCACTATTTAAATATATTAAATTATAATTTATTCATAATTAATCCTCATATATTATTTGATAATGTTCTATATATTTTTACCAACCAGAATCCTACTTTCATTTTTGAGTAGTTATATGTTTTAAAAGGATCTTTCAAAAATTCCTCTCGAAATACAAACTCGACTCAACTGGATTTATCAAATTCTTACTTATTTTCAAGAGAAATATATAAAATATATTTAGAAACCATTATATTTATAAAAACAATAATTTCATTATGAAAATAATATCTTAGATAACTTCTAGTTTTATACATATACTTTACCACAATAACTATTCTTTTCAAAGTAAAAGAGAATTTTTCTCAAGAATTACTCGATTATTTTATAAGAGTGTCTTCATCTATTTCACCACTCTTGTTGATTCTTATATATTATTGTGATTAATATTTAATGATGTAATCAACCATATTTAATTGAATGGTTTATTATTATTTTGAAAATGGATGTGCAATCTTAAAACTATTCACCAATTTACTCTGAATGGTTAGTGTTTATACTTAATGTTCGGGGAATGTTATTGACATTTCATATGTTAGTTTCAAAATGAATTAATATGTTGTTTATGTTTATCCCCATTAATATGAAGAAATTATTGGACTTATTAAGTGATGGTGGGGGCCCACTATATCCCCTCGATGCATCGGTAGGTCTCAGGAGACAAGCAACGGTCTTGGCACAAGGCCTGGAAAAAATGATTGTTTATGTTCTTTCTATGAGGTATTGATGGTAAGGTAATGCTATCCGGAATTATCCATTCCCTAATTATGAAACTATTATTTGAATGTTCATGATGTTATTAAACTATTATAATACCCATGATTATTCTTTATTGTGTCATTTTTTAATCATCTCTTATTCATTCGATAATGTGTTCAAGATTATTTTTATGGCATGTGTTTTTTGTTATTCGCCACACCTAATGTTTATGTTTATGATATCTTCTACTCTATTTCTTACCCTTACTGATCATTTGACCTCACTCCTTTCTTATGTTTCATTTTTCCAAAACATGAAGTGGTGTATTATGAATGACATGCAGAAATAACCTAGTATTTATGGGTGTTTTCAGAGGAGTTTCTAATTTATTCAATTAAAGTTGTTCTATTGAACTTATGTATGTATATTGTTTCAAAAGATATTAAACTAATCATTAATTTAGGATGCATATTCCTTATTTATATTACAATGTAATAAAATAAGGCACCGAATATGGGAAACTAGGTCTATGTCCTTACAGTTGGTATCAGAGGAAGTTTAGTCGAAAATGTGGAAACTAGATTTAGAAAACAATGATTTGGGAACAAAACACTAAGATAGTCTCTGAGGATATAACATAAAATTACATCCTAGAATTTTTTGTTAAGTAATATATTATTTTTATCATTATATAAAATACAACCCTCTCCAAATACAATAAGTGGATGTAGTTCTGGAACATATGTACCTAGAAGTAACAACTCTAACAAGGAGTTTTGGACTTGACCCGGGGTATCCTGGTACACAAAAATGAGACTTACTGTACACCTAGTTTGAAAATCCCAAGGGATATTCTTTGGATAACTCACATTTCCTTAAAATCCATTATGAATAATTTAAATGAAATTTTTTCCTCAAATAAACCATGGTTATCGTTATTAGATTAGCTATGCTACGTATTTTTCTATGTTGACATTATACATTATGATTCATAACCTAATATAGTTTATGTAATTATTTGGAAATGGAACCTATTGGAATGAATGGAATCCACATGATTGCCTATGTCCCATGTAGTAATTGACCTCTAATTTAAGAAAATTATGTTGGATCTGGTGTTGGGACTGGTGTTAAGCGACTTATAACTATACTGGGACAGCTGACTTAGGTTATGAATAGTAACCTTACCCATATAGATAATCTGGGTCCACATTGTGGGGGAGCTATATTAAACTTCTTTATATGACAACATCCTTCTTCATTTAGAGGGACTAAAAACCAGTTCGTATTGGAGCAATGGATATGTTCATTAGAGAATATTTTTCTCACTTTGGGATGTAATGAAAGAGAGAAGGTTGTCATTGTTGTTTATTAACTATTGGGAGATGTGGATTAGTGGTGGTATTTAATCCAAAATAGAAAGGAAAAGGAATAAAAATAATAAATGTAATGGAGGTATTTTAAGTAAATATTCTTATAAAAATACTTCCCTCATGAACAGTGAGCAGATATAGAAAAGATGTTTCTAAATCTGAGTAAAAAAGAGGATGAGAATATTGCAATGTATGAAGCTAACTTCAAAATATTAGCAATAAATGTAACAGAATACATACTTAATCCAAGGAGAAATATTGAGTGATTCATTAATGGTTTAAAACCATTATTCTAAAGGGATCTAATCTCCCAAAGTTTCTCATCATGTGAAGATATTTCCCAAAGTGATATCAATATAGAAAAGGATTTTGATAAGTCTTATGATTTTAAGGGAAAACAGTAGAAGAAGAGGGATGCTAAAAACTATTAAAAATGAAAAAAGGAAATGGGTAAGAAGGTAATAGTTGACCTTCCACCCTATGATGATTGTGGGAAGAAATATCTAGGTATATGCCTGAAGGGTAGGGGTGTTTGTTACATATGTGAAGAAAAAGGCCACCTATCCGAGGATTATAATGGGAATAAAGAAGTTTCCAATATTCAATGCAAAAATTGTAGGGAGAGGGGGTATTTTTCAAATTATTTTCCTAGGCATCATGTAAATGTTCCTAAAAAGGAAAAGGGAGAAATTCCATGCTTATGCGATCAGAACTGTGGATATTGATGTCCCTAATGATGTGGTGGCAGGTATATTAATTGTTTCCTCAAACTTATAAAATGCTTAATTTGATTCTGGATCATTACATTTTTTCATATCTTCCCAATTTTTCAAGAACATTAGATATTTCCAATTTTATTTAATAAGGTATTTGTTAGTCAGAACTCCAAAGTGAAGTATCATTGAAAAAAAGTTGTGTCATTCAGTCCCCATTATGGAATATAAACATGCTTTATATGCTGATTTTATTATCATACACATGATTGAATTTGATATAATCCTTGGTATGGATTTGATTTTGAACCATGATACGAAAAATTTATTTTAAAAAGAAAGAGGTTATAATTTTTGAGGACGGTGTGGAATCCCTTATCTTTAGGATAGAAACATCAAAATCTATTTCTCATCTAGATCCACCCCCAGTAGCTCTACTAAATTATATTATTGGGGAGAAGAGAAATGCAATAACTATGGGTGAGGAAAAGATTGTTCAAATATATGACGTACATATTGTGCAATAATATGTTGATGTGTTTCCAGATGATTTACCTAGACATCCTTCAGAGTGAGAAATTGAGTTTTCCATTGACTTAATTCCTTAATCAAGGCCCATATTAAAGAAACCTTATAGAATAGCCACTATAAAAATAGTATAATTGAAGAAACAACCAGATTAATTAAGGGATGAAGGATTTATTCTCCCTAGTGTATCTCCACGGGGATCCCCTATCAGTTTTTGAAGAATAAAGATGGATCTATAAGGTTGTACATTGACTATAGAGAGATCAATGATATAACAATAAATAACAAGTATCCCCTACTTCGTATTGATGATTTATTTTATCAACTTCATGGAGTCCAATATTTTTCGAAGATTGGCCTTCGATCCGGATATCATCAGTTGCAGGTAAAGAAGGAAGAGAATCCAAAGACAGCATTTTGAACTAGGTATAGGCATTATGAGTATACAGTAATGCCTTTTGGACTTACTAATACACCATATGTATTCATGGATCTAATTAAAAGGGTTTTTAAGGAATATATTGATGACTTTGTGGTTGTATTTATTTATTATATATTTTTATACTTCAAAATATAGAGAGATCACGAAAATCACTTGTGCACTATTCTAAAGACTGAAAATAAATGAATTATATGAGAAGTTTAAAAAGTCTAAATTTTGGGTTCAATTAGTTTCCTTTCGAGGCCACATTGTCTCTAAGGATAGAATATATATTGATCCTATAGAGACAATGTTTTTTCAATAATTTCATACTCCAATGAACATAACTTAGTTATGTAGTTTTATTAGTTTAGAAGGTTATTATCAGCGTTTCATTCAGAACATCGCTTGTTTATCCAACCCAATGACCAATTTTACACGTAAATGAGTTATGTTTGTATGGAAAAAAGAATTTGATTACTATTTGAAAACATTAAAGAGGAGATTAGTGAATGCTCTGATCTAAACTCTACCACTTGGGAATGATGGGTTTGTGATATATAGTGATGCATCAAAGAAATGATTTTTTTGTGTCCTTTTAAATAATTATATAGTTATTTCCTATGCATCAAGGAAGTTAAAAATTCATGAACAAAACTATCTTACTCATGATTGTTAGTTAGCTATCGGTATCTTTTCTCTAAACATATGGAGACACTGTCTCTATGGTGAATGATGTGAGATATATAAGGATCAAAAGATTATGAAGTATATCTTCTCATAGAAATAACCCAACATGAGGAAAAGGTTATTGTTCTAACTATTCAAGGGTAATGATTATTCCATACACTACCACCAAAGAAAAGAAAATAAGGTAGTTGGTGCATTGAGTATGAAGGATCTTGGAGTTTTAAACAAAATGAGGATTAAAAGAGATCTTATATTCATGGATCTAATAAGGATGAACATGGGAATTATCAAAGAAAGTGAAACATCATTACATTTTTAATTGGTTACCCTTGCATCATTATTAGAAATGATTAAACTCTCTCATCCTGATTATGAGATCATTCAAAATAAAATTAATTCTATGAAATATGGGAAGTTGAATGACTTCGTATGTGAAGATGGAATTCTGAATTTTGGGAAGAGGATATGTGTTCCCTCTGTACCTGAGCTTAAACGGGGGTTATTGGATGATTCCCATATCTCTAATTTCTCTCTACACCCTAGTAGCACTAAAATGTATAGATATTTGAGTAACATTTATGGTGCGACAACATGAAGCGGCAAATTTATAATTATATATCAAGATATTTAGTCTATCAAAAAGTGAAGGCCAAATTAAAACATCCTAGAGTATTCATGTAAACTTTACTTATTCCTACATGGAAATAGGATGACATCACCATGTATTTTGTGACTTGATTACACAAAACTCCATGAATTAAAGAAGCAATATAGTTAATTATGGATCGACTTTTGAAATCTACACATTTCCTCACTATATGGGAGGATTTTCCACTAGATCACCTTGCACGACTCTATATCAATGAAGTTGTGAGAATTTATGGAGAACCTATCTCAATTTTTTGTAAATGTGATCCATGATTTACATCAAAATTCTAGAAAAGTCATCAGAAATCTCTGGATACTAAGCTTCAATTGAGTACTACTTTTCACCCTCAAACTGACAGAAAATATGAATGGATGATCCAAACTTTAGAAGCCATGTGGAGATCATGATCACTTTATTTTCAAGATATGTGGGATCAGTGTCAACTATTGCTGGAGTTTTCCTACAATAATAGTTTCCATTCAAGCATTCAAATGGCACTATATGAAGCATTGTATGGAAAGAGATTTCATACAACAACATGTTGGGATGAAGTCGGTGAAAGGAAGATTGTGGGTCCAGAGTTTGTAGAGGAAACAATAGCAAAGGTAAAGACAATTCAAGGACATATCAAAGAAGATCAAAGTATTAAAAAAAACCTTCCTAATAATTGAAGGAAGGATTTATAATTTTATGTAGAAGATCATTTTTTCTTAAAAGTATCTCTATGGAAGGGTTTTATAAGATTTAGGAAGAAAGGGAAATCAAACCCTTGGTACGTAGGCCCTTTTAAAATTCTAAAGTGAATTGTAGCTCTTTCATATCGTTTGGTTATACCACCTAGCCTATCTAAACTATACAATGTGTTCTATGTCTCATTGCTGAGAAAGTACATGAGAGACCCAACATATGTCCCGCGTATGAAGGTACAGAATGGGAACCTTACCTATCTTACTAGGAAGATCATATCCAGATTCTGGACACTAAAGAACAAGTGTTGAGGAATTGTATGACTCTACTGATAAAGATAATTTGGAAAAATCATAAAATTGAAGAGGCAACATGGGGGCCTGAGTTGCATATGATGCTAAACTACCCAAATCTTTTTGTAAGGTAAAATTTTGGTAATTTTAAGGATGAAATATTTGTGAGGGGAGAATTTAACACTCCAAGTATTTATAAATACATACATGAAACAATGAGTCTCCAAAAACACCATTTTTTATAACATAGCGAGTAATCATAATTTATCCACCTCTGTGATTTTAATTTTGAAAAATTGATATACACGAGTGTGTGCAATAAGATATTTAGAGTCTAATAAGACAAATTCAATTGTTTTTTGAATATTAACATACCCATAAGAATATTAATATGAATAGTAATATGTACCTTATGAGTAGTAAATCATATTATTATTTTATTTTGTTAAGGTTATAATCTAATGAGATATTGATTAATTTTTCAAGGTGATATAAAATGAATTATAGTTTTAAAATTTTTGTTTTTCTGAATAAATTATGATTTTATATAAAAAATTAACTAAATAATATTTATATTTTTTTTTCAAAAATGGAGTCCACTTTTTAATTCTACACATCAAAAATGGTTAGGGAGAATTTTTGGAATTTTTATGAAATACTCAAATTTTTTATGAATATTGAAATAGGGTAATTTACATTTTATATACATTATCAGTTAAATTCAATATTCCTAGTATCATGGATGATGTAAGTATACAAGGTTTGAACTCACATACACTTATTACTATTATGGGTCATATTAATCAACACTATTGTTTTTATTGAGGGAAATAATAAAATAATAAATAATCTATTCAAAAATCACCCCTCTCCTCTACTATAAAAACCCCTCTCACTCCCTCTTCTCTTCACTCCTCTCAGGCCTAGTTCCTTTTCTAAATTCTTATTATATATCCTCTCAAGATCCTCCCCCACGTATAACATCCCTTAGAATCATAAAAATACCAAAACCTCTCTCCAAAATAGGCTCTCAAAAAAGATAACTTCAATAGGTAAATCCTTCTTTTCATTTCTTTTATTTCAAGTTTCTTTCTTTTATTTTTATTTCCACACCTCCATTCATCCAAATATTGTGATGAATTCACTACCTTTTAGGTAATATAATTTTTTTATGATAAAGTAATAATTCTTCATCATCTCTCATTTCCCCTTATTTTAAACTAGAAATGAAAACACCATCTAAGATGTGTTGATTTATCACATTTAAGGATAATGGGTTTTCTATTTCTATTACTATCTTCAATTTGGGTAATAAAAAATTTTGATGGTTTAAAAATACTATAATATATGTATTACAACTTATTTAAGGTGTTGAGGCCATCTTGGATGGATAAGGAAGAAAGAAGAGTATTCTATTACAGAGTGTTGTTTTTTTGTCGTCAAATAAGATAAATCAATTCACTTTGTAAAGGACTTGTAAACTAGACGACGCTTTTTTGATATGTATTTCAAAATTATCATAATTTAGAAGAACTTGTGATTAAATCCCTATGAAGGAAAGGGGGACAAATGATGATGCTAGTCATATACAATTTTTATTGGAAGATAGAGAAGTTTCAGTACTTCCTATTTAAAATCTGACGATGCTAAAGGTGTCGATCAAAGACTGTATACTATGATAGATATGGTTCATGATGAAAGTAGTTGTTTTCTGAATATGCTAGATGATGGTGAAGCAGCATTGGTGTTCTTGCCGAAGCATATTTTAAGGTGGAGTTTCATATTCTGAACATAAAAATCTGGAAAAGGAGAGGCTTGCACAAAAGATTGGGTTTTGCATGCAAGATTGGTTTTTTCACGCAAGATTGAAGGTAGTTTGGAATATTGTGTGCAAGGCATGATTCGATGTACAAACTTTAGAAAATGGAAAAAGAATTATGTGCACGAAATATTCATGAAGTGTGAAAAATATGAGGTTGGCACGAATGAGACTTACGCACCCAAGGTGACGTCAAATGAAGTTTTTCACAACGTGTCGGGATCTTTCACAACTCATTGGGGTTTTTGTGTGTAGGGATCCAAGAGGTCTATAAATAAGAGGTGATCCCTTCACATAAAATATACAAGAAACTTAGAGAAATCCTGAGCTCTAGGGAACAAAAAAATAAGAAAAGGAGAGTGGACGAAAGAAATAGATTTGTGCGCAAGAAAGAAAAGTTATGCACAAGAAGAGCGTTGCGCAAAAGATTGATGTTGCGCACAAGAGGTGTTTTATGACAAAAGACAAATATTACACGCCTGGAAAAAAAGTTGCACGCAAGACACCTAAAAGGGTGCGTGAAGGATTTGGGGTATTCGCATGTATTTGGTTGTTTATAAGATAGTTCTTACTGGCTTCTAGGTAAGAAAGTAAAGATTTGTACTTCAAATAATACATCTGTTCAATTGTAAAGAAGCACTAAAATACTGTAAATCCCATATTTGTGCTAAGAGGGTTGACACACACTTGCGTATTGTTTTCCAAGTGCTACACGAGTGTAAGGGTTCATCCTACTCATTGTATTCCACATCAAAAGATTGTTTTCTAGTGGATTGTGTGGTACTGGATTATTTACATACCATACCAAGTATGTATATACTCTTGTTGAGTAGTGAACCTTGTAAATCTTGTGTTCCTATGGTTGTGTGTGTTAAACAGAGAAGAAACTTTTTTACAGGAGGCGAAGGTTGTTTCAAAAATAAGGAAACTTAAAAGGAAATATATCACTGATTCACCCCCTCCCCCTTTTAGTGATACTTAGATCCTGATTGCGAACTTTATAAGGTTCTAGAATCCTTTTTCACACATTATATTAATTTATAAATAAAAATGAGTTTATTGTGATCAAGAACGTCCAATTAACCCAAACAATTATCATTAAAGTTTTATATAATGATTCAACTTCACTCCCAAAAACCAAAAAAAATTATAACCATGTAATATTCTAGTTTTTCACTAATAACATACAACTTATATTCTGTAAAACCAATCTTATTAAATATATTTATCCATACTTGAATATAAGTAAACCGATCATTAAAACCAAGGAAGAAATGACTCCCTAATAATGAAATTGAATATCATAACCCATCAAAAGTACATGAATTAACCTAAATAAGGTTATAATAAATAAATTAAATGTATAGGAGGTTATGTACTCATTAATTTATGAACCTAAATTTTATTATTCGTGTCATTAAGATCAGGGGGAACACCTTCCGACATATGTTAAGGGTTTTCTACCCGAACCTCCATTTTCATTTGGGTTACTCTTATTCTTTACTTTCCTCAATTAAATTGTTATTTATTCATATTTATTCCTCTTATATTATGTGATAATGTTCAATATGTGTTTACCTACTAGATTTATACTTTCATTTGTGGGGATTTATATGGTTTATAAGTATCTTTCAAAAATTCTTCTCGAAATACAATCCCAACTCAAGGAAATTTCTCAAATTCATACATATTTTCAATGGAACTATATAATATGTATTTATTAACCATTATATTTAAAAAAAACACTCATTTTATTATGAAAATTCTATCTTAATTCACTTCTGGTTTTATACAAATAATTTTCCAAAATAACTATTGTTTTCAAAGTAAAAGAGTATTTCTCTCAAGAATTACTCGATGATTTTATAAGTGTATATTTATCTGTTTCAACACACTTTTTCATTATTATGTATTTTTGAGTTTAATATTTTACAATATCATATTCCATGTTTAATTTAATATTTTATGATTATTTTTACTATGGGTGTCCTATCTTATAACCATTCACCAATTTACTCAGAATGGTTATTGTTTATGCTTAATGTTCAGGGAACGTTATTGACATTTCATATGCTAGTTTCAATATGGTTCAATATATTATTTATTTTTATACCCATTCATATGTGGAATTAATTGGAAATATTAATTGAGTCGTGGGGCCTGCTATAGCCCCTTGATGCATCATTAGGTATCATGAGACAAACTATTGTCTTGGCATAAGTCCTTGACAAAATTATTGTTTATGGTCTTGGCATTAGGCCTTGATGGTACAGTTATGATATCCGGAATTATGAATTCCCTCATTATGAAACTAGTATTTGAAAGTTCATGAGATTATTTAATTATTATAATACAAATTATTATTCTTTATTATGGAATTATTTGTTCAGATATTAGTCCTACCGTAATGTGTTCAAGTACATTTTTAAAGGCATGTGTTTTTAGTTATTCACCATGCCTAATGTTTATGTTTATGATATATTTTTATCTATTGCTTAACCTTATTGAGTATTTGATCTCACCCCTTTTTTATGTTTCATTTTCCCAGGACATGAAGAGGTATATTATGAATGACATTCAAAATTAACCTATGAGTTATGGATGTTTTCAAAGGAGTTTCTAAATTGTTTTTCTTTTCAAGTTGTAATGTTGAACTTATGTATGTATCTTGCTTCCAACTCTAATAAAATACTCTGTCCTTTGGGATTCTTATTCCATGCTTATATTCCAATGTAATAAAATAAGTCACTGGATCTAAGAAATTGGGGTTGGGTCTTTACATATATCCAATTTTTTTATCTAGATGTATTATTACGATGATGATTTAAGGATAATTATATGAAAATCATTTCATTCCCATGGGTTAATTAGGATGTGATAAAACCTTCATGAAACCTGTTTGTTTTACATGGGTTATGTTATGATGAAATATTTAAATATTTATGAAACCCATTTCATTTTTATAGAATATGATATGATATATGATTAATGTTTTATGATCTTACGCTACACATGTATATGGTTTTATTTATCCGAATGGTGGTCCTAGAATTATATGAGCCTCTAATAAATTGGGTATAGATGGATATCTCATTATATAATAGGGAATGGGATAGGGTGAACACAATTTAGTAACAGACTTTATCCACTATGATAGTATTGTAGTAAACCTTGATTAAGGAAAAGATAGAATTTTGAGTGAACGCAATCCACTATGATATCCTTGGTTGGGAGACTTGATTAAAGAAATGATTTTTTATTCTTATTTATATTCCAAAAAAATATGTCTTATGCTTATGATATATTTTCATGGATTAGAATTTATTTATTTATTCTTTTGAATACATATTAATTATGCATTTTTTATGAAAAAGTCATATTCCGGGATTTATTATTAATGAACTTTGACTGATTGGGAATCATTTTTGTAAGCTATGATCATGTTCTAATACGCTTATTATTATCTTTTTCCCACTTATTCTCATTGATTGATATCATTTATGTTTACCCATACTTAGTATCTGAGGTCACCCTTTCTTTTGATTCATTTCCCTATTTTATGACGAATGATTTTAATTAGGGTATTTCTAAGAAAATTACTATGTGATAAGAACATTATGAGAGATGATGAATATCTTTCATGTAATAAGATAATTATGTATATAGTCTCTAATGACACTAAACCTTTATGGTTATATAGAATTTATTAACATTAAATGTATTAAATATTTATATAAAATTATTTTTTATATATGTATGAAATGCTTAGGTAATGATAGCTTATATCAGAGAATAGTTTAGTTAATATATATATATATATATATATATATATTTGGATTATAGAAATTTTTTGGAAACCCTGGGGATATTTATATGTGTCATATAACATCATAAAGATTTAGTAAATTAGATATTCTGTCGTTTTCAAAAAAATCCATGTATTGCTAATGGAAAGTGGATTTGGTTGTGGAATAGATACACCTAAGGGTAAAAACACTGAAAGGGTGGATTGGGTACTAATTCGATCGTCAATGGTGCATAATGAGTGAGCCGAAAACTACACAATTGGCTAGACACTCCCAGGAAATATGATTGGGTTAATTAATATTTTATTTATAAACCAGTTGAAAGGATTTTAATATATGATAGCCATGAATAACCAAGATTAAACCATAGGTATCAAGTATAGTAATTAAGGTGTCATATTTTATACATTATATGAATTATTTTCCATGATTACAAGGTTGTTGTCTATGATTATCATTTCTCACGTAATATTTTTAGGTAATAGAAATTTGTTGGACCTAGGGTGAATAATCTTAATACTAAATGTGACAAGAAATTAAATAACCATCCTTATTAGTAACTAAATGATATGTGATCTAAGGTATAAACTATTGTGTCTATTCCAACCCAAATCTCCCAATCTATGAATGTTAATGTGAACCATATTGATCTTATAAATGGAAAAAGGAACAACTGATTATTAGGTCTTTTATGTAGCAACATCCACCTTCCATCAAGGGTTCCTTTGATCTATTAATTACTGATAAATCTATCAATACCACTAAAAATATATTTTTCATTATCTAATGTTTAGATTATTAAAATATTGTCCTTGTATTATATCATTTAGATAAAGAATAGAATCAATGGTTGAATCTTATCAATAATAGGAAGAAAGAGGATGAAATTAAATCTTTGATATGGAAAGAGTTTTATAAGGAATTTTTCAATAATTATTTTCTCTAAAATCATCACATGAAAATGAAAATGGTATTTCTAGAACTAATGTTGAATGATGATGAATCTATTAGTACAAATTCCAAAAATTTCAAAAAACTTTTATGGTATGCTTTTGGTTTTATCATCAATCATGGAAGAAAATTATATCGATTATTTGCTAGAGTGAGACTAACTCTTCAGAAGGAATTCACTATAAGATACTTTAATATCTATGAAGAAATCATTTGATGTGCCCTCAAAATGGAATTTTAAATTCTAGACTCTCAATTTTCTCCTGGTTTTGGGGGAAAAAGGAGAAGGATGAAATTTCAAGGAAATAATATTAATAAAACCCATATAGTAAATATAATAATTTTCAATAATATCATAAGTGTGGTATGAATCATGGAGGAAACTACCTTAAGGGGTTTTTTTAATGTTTTAACTATAGAAAATAACACCCTTAAGAAAATTAATATTGAAGTGAGGTGAAGTGTCCCTTCGAGGAATGGAATGGTGAAAAATAACAATCAAATATTCCACCCACACTCCAATGATATAATTACAAGGAGTATGTAAATTGTCCAAATTAGTGCATGAATGATGGGGTTAATCATGAAAAACATCCTCAGTGACCTATTAAGACTAGAGGCAAAGGAAAAGGTCATGTAATCACAATTGTTGAAGTGGGTCACAATAATGATGTGGTGAAATGTACACTCTCCATACAATCTATAATTTAAAAAATATTATTTGATTCTATCTCTATGCACTTATTTATATCTAAATAATTTTATAAGGGTATCATGTCACCACCTCAATGATTTGATGTTGGTTTATTATTAAAAACTCATAGTGGTGCAATGATCACATATCAAGTCTATAGATACTCTCTAATATAATTTTTTAGGAATTTACTTCATAAAAATCATATGATTCACCCTCCAGATTAATTTGATTTGATTTGTGGAATATATCAAATCACCCAATATTGATCGCATATTAATTATTGATGATGATAAATCATGTTATATATTCCAAATTTACATATTATCATCTTTCAGTGAGATTATGAATATGAAATTATAATGGAAGATACATAAATTTTATGGGTATCACTACGTATTCATGAGGGTTATTTGTCTCATATTGTTTGGAAGATCTCAACATCAAAGATATTCCTATTTTTTAAGATATTGATGTATTTCCTGAATACTTTATAAGTCTTCCCTAGAATCATGATGTTGAGTTTTCAATAGAACACATACATGTAACTACACATAATTCAATGTATCCATGTAGAATGGCCTATATTTAGTTAAAGAAATTTGAGGAGTAATTTTAGGATAATCTTGATAAGGGAATCATATACCATAGTGTGTCACCTGGGGGTGAACCTATTCTTTTTATTATAAAAAATATGGGTTAATGTTTCATTTCATTGTTTATTGAGAACTCAATAATATTAATTTCAATAATAAGTATCCTCTACCCTGTATTGATGACTTTTTTGATCAATTGTGTGGAGATCAATGCTTTTCCTAGATTGAACATTTTCAGGATATTAAAAATTAATGGTCAAAAAGTAGAATATATTCAAAATATCCTTTTGTATAAGGCATGCTTCTTATGAATTTATTGTTATACAATTTGGATTTACCAATGAACATACTATATTAAAAGATCTAATGAATAGAGACTTTATAGAATACCTTGACTAGTTTTTGGTAGCCCTTGTAGATGATATTATTATAAATTCAATGTGAAAGTAAGATCATGAAGAACATTTGAGGATCGTACCAAATAATTTGAGAAAGGAGAAGTTGTATTCTAAATATAAAAAGTTTTAATTTTTTATAAAAAATGTCACATTCATAAGTCCTATAATCTCAAGCGAGGGTATATCAGTGGATCCTTCAAATCAAAAATTTATTAAACAATGTCCCAAAACAACCACATTAATTGATATCTATATTTTTATTATGTTGTATGGATATTACTAGAACTTTTTTATGGATTTATAATGTTTAGATAATCTAATAACCAAGTTGAATTGGAATGGATCCTTGATCCTTTAGATATATGAATGGGAAAAAGCTTCAAGGAGTTGAAAAGAAGGTTGGTTAGCTCATATGTACTTACACTACCTTGTAGAGGTGAAGTGTTTGTAATCATTAATGATTCATTAAAGAAGTTAATAGGATGTTTCCTATTGTAGAATGATATGGTGATATCTTATGCCTCATTCAAATTAAAAATTCTTGAGAAAAATTACTCGACTCAGGATTTAGAGTTTGAATGAAAAATTCTTTCACTGAAAATATAAGGGATTATCTTTATAGTGAATGGTGTGATATATATATATATATCATAAAATCATGAAGTTTATATTACAAACAAATTAAGTATATATTAACACATAAAGAGTTTAATATGCACCAAAAAAGAAGGTTGGTGTTGATTAAATATTATGACTACTCAATAAACTACCACCCTATGAATGAAAACTAGGTGGATGATAATCTATGTGGTAAATACCACTCTATTTTGTCTATAATGAGGAATAAAAGAGATTAAGTATTTACTTTTATATAAAATATGAATCTTGAAATCATGAGGAAATGTTAAAGAGCATATCTTTATTAGTTTAATTGACTCCATCCATCCATGTGAGGACTAAAGAGGAATAGAAGGAAGATGTAGAACTACATAAGAACATGAAAGATGTTCCTGAGTTCAACAATGATTCTGATGGTGTCATGAATAAATCCCTCAGTGCACACCTGTTCGGTGATAATCCATGTAAAACTACCCCAATACCACCTTTAATAAGCCAGAGGTTAGATAATATATTCAAGTAGGCATATCACACACATTGTAGGCCTTATCCTATGGTACCAATATGAATTCACACACATCCATTCCCATAAAATAGTGTAGATATAATAAACAACTAATACCAAAAATTCATTTATAACATTTATCCCATATCAATGTATGACATAGGTACTAGAAATAAATAAAAGGGGAAAATACAAGCCTGCCAAAACTACAAAAGATTCCTACCTGCTCAGAAGGATGGGATTACTGTCAAATTCAACCACCAGAACATGCATTGGTCAATCTAGGTCACTATACTTCATTTTATCATCATAAACCAAGGAATCCATCAAAAAGGTGTATTGTTTTCATAATACATGACATGTTCAAGAATCTACCATGAAGGGGTGATTATAACAATACCAAATAGGAACCCTAAAATCCAAAATAAAAGGGGGAAACTGAAAGGCAATAATCCTATCAACCCACAGCAAGAGGGTATATAAAACCCTAGAAAGTGAGAAGAGAAATATATATCTCTACATCTCATCTAAACATGACTATTCATCTCATCACCACATGGTAGTCAATCAAGATGTTTGACATAACCACAAGGACTCCCATTAATAACTCATATATACTCATCATAAAATCCAAGTCTCACGGTCCTAACCATACAGCCTACCACAGGATTCTACTCAAGGGTCAAATTAATCACTAGTCTATGAGAAATAACTCCACCATCCATGCTATCCCTGATGGAACAAATCTGAGGGGTCTCACTCATTGGGTATCCCTAAGTCGATGGAACATCCCCTCTATACCTAATGGAATCCATCTAACAGAATATACTCATCTAGCCTCACTATAGATAATAAAATCCTAGTACCCAGAAGATCATGATACTCAGATAGGGAATTCCACACATGTCTCATAGGTAACTCCACAAACCCAACTAGAACCTATAATATCTAAACACTCAGACAGGGGATCAAACCTAGGACCACTGGGGGGCCCCATGAACAAAATCTAGAGCTCTGGAGATCGTAACGCTCAGATAGGGGATCACGTCTAGGACTGGTGGGGGATACCAAAAACCCTATTTAGGATTAAAAACATGATACAAAAATATGGGATCACACCCAATACTACTAGGGTACAATGTAAACTCTATCTAGAACTATCTTCCATATAAGGGATCATACATGTGACGATACCGTAAACCCTTCTACACCAACATGTTAAGTGGGGGATCAATGCTCATGCCTGATGGTCACATTGATACCACAAAACCCACTAAGGAGGATAATTCCTTAGAAGATCCCACACTAGGATTTCTCTAAGGATACATGAAAGCTATCGAATCTAGTCCCATGGATGGGATCACAGTATTATGGTCAATTTTTAATGCCACATTGTACCCTCTAAGGGATGTTCTAAGGAAATACACCCACATGGTGCAGATCTATTCATCTCTCATAGAAGAAGAACATAATAATCACATCACGCCACATTATTCATGCCAAGAATATGGCCATCATCATGTTCTACACAGAACACTACTCAAGATAGGGTACTCACGGGACTCCATCCAAATCGAAAATATAGATATGTACTATGGAGAAGTCAATGAGGGGTGTACACAGTGTGTCCTCCTAGAGTACACAGTGTGTCTCCTGAGGTGGAACCATGGCAGTTCCCACTTTCTATCATGTAAAGGAAAGTACATGGAATATATGTGGGGTTACATAGTGTGTACCATTCATGATCACCTGGGAGGATCCTCTCCCGCACAAAACCAATCATTCTGTGTTTCTCCACATTGAGTGTGCCCTTGGGATATGGTGTGTACCTCCTAGACCGACCCAATCTAGTATCCTTGTTCATGGTTTTGTATAGGATCCCATTCCTAGGTAACTGGTTGTGTCCTCAAGCATGTGTACACTAGAGATCTAGTCATGTTCTTCCACATGACCATATCCCCTTGAATGGTGTGTCTTATTATCCCCAAGCACATGCTCGAGCATCATAGTGTGTAAGCCAAGTACAAGTTGTATATTTCAAAAAAAATCCATCCCAGAATGAGAAGAACACACATTGTGTTCTTCTTCACTACACACTGTGTGATTTTTATTTTTGATTGAGAAACCCCTATGATACTCTTGAGACCCCTGATTTTCATCAATTTTTCACATATCAAACCCCAGAGGACCTATAGTAGCCATGTTAGGATTATAAACCCCTAAAAATGAATAAATTGGGATCAGGATGTAAATATCACAAATTTTCCTAACTTTTGGTGAACCGTTTAAGATTTGTGTCCATATCTATGCCCAGAAGCTGCGGCTGCATGATTCAAGGGTGATCACTATCAAGATCAGATCTCATAAGTACCTCCTCTACTCAGTTACTCATCAATTAATTCATATGCATATGAGATAATCTCCCAAAAACCTTCCATAAAAATAAGTCCAAATGGGATGGGTTGGTTTACTGATTAAATTTTTATTTAGTTAATAAACCTATATAGTTTAATTACCTTCAATGGTTTCCTCCAATAGGAATCCCAATGCTAAAATAATTATATTAAGCCAATGGAAAACACCATGTCCCATAACCAATAATAGGCTCATATTTTTTATGAAAGACTTTATTCAGGAGTTATATTACAATTCTTTATAAACATCACGTGCATGATACAATATTTTTTATATTTTTTATATCACCACACTAAGGGTCTCTGAGCTCCCAAATTCAACACCGAAACAACAATTGGCTTCCAAAAAATTCCTAAAATATTTCAAACTCTTACACACAAAAAACTAGATTAACTACACTCTCCCCAAATTCATGGATTTTCATCCCTAAAATTGAAATTGTATATACAAGGTGAAAACTACGCTATAAACTAGGTATCCCACACCATAGACCACTCTATATAATCCCACATTTCCTAAAAAATCACACCTAGGGGAACCAAAATCCCATTAATGGTATTCTCTGGTAAAATATCAAACACCCTTAAGTACCTCATAATGGATACTCCACACACAACACCAATATCATTTGGATCAACGTCATGTAATAAATCATGCACAAATCTCCTCAACTATAACATTTGGAAAACACTAAACAACTGATCTAACTATGATCGCAAGGTCTAGCAGTACACCACTGAAAAAACCTCATATATAAACTGGAAAAAGGGGATGTGAAACCAAGAGATGGCATGTTCACCTCGCTAACTCTCCATAATAACCAATGAGGTGAGATCACCTGACGCATATGATCTCCTCATCAAACCCAAAAGGCCACTTTTTTTTATAGAAAAAATAACATTCGATATTCCTCAATAGACATATGGTTCCCTGGATAAAATCTACTCTCAACATCCTTTTCTATACTCATAGATGTTGTCATCAACTGGCTCTAACTAGTGCAGCGGTGAACTAAAGGGCAACTCAAACTTGGACTCAACCCAACATGAAAATCAAATAATTTTCTCCAAAACCTAAATGGTCTTGTTTTAACCAGACACATTCATGGGTTAAAGCACTGGTCTCAACCACAACTGATCCCCAAAAGTATCTGGGTGCAACCACCCCTCTCCTAGGTGTACAATAGAGTGAAAGAAACTTCCTCAACACCTCATCATGTAGTTCTAATGGTGTCATCATCAACTCTAGGAAGGTCTATATACTCTCCACCTTCATAAAATCCATCAATAACATGTCTAGTGGATATATATTCATTGGAGACCAAACAAAAGAATCTTCAAGTTGTTTCTCCCTAACTCGCTATAAAATAGGAGGGATAACAACCACTTATTGGAAATATGTTGCACCATCCTCACCTATAAGGGAAAACTAAAAAATCAAATTCTATGTCACCTCACCAAACAATAATAGAAAAAACCCTCACTATGATAATTTACTACTATGGCCATACCATTGGATGGATATCAAGATAGCACAGCCTCAGCCTCTTCCATGTCCACTATCACTCCCATATCTGAGCAGACATATCACAAGAAAAGAACCTCTTAAAATAATAAATTACTCAATGAGATCTCCATAAGAAGTTATTACTCTCTGAGTATATATAGAACCATCCTCCTATATCTTACATGCAACCATGATGCTGAGAAATTTAGGATACTAATGAATGAGACTCCTATTATCCAATCCAAACAATATTGAAGGACCTAATTCTCAAGTATCTAATCTGCCTCTTAGTAGTATGCCATAGGGTTACCCATGTGAACACACTAGGTTTTAAAAAGATGTCATTTTTATAACACCAACTTCACCTCATCTCATGAAACTGTAAATGAGATATATAATATGGTAATGCAAACATCAGGGAAGTCCCTAGGTGTAAGTATATGATGAAGTATAACTCTCGATGGGGAGGTAAATCATGCATGTCCTCAAGAATATGTCCTCAGACTCCACCGCCACTATAAGGAATAGAAAGGTCAGAGAATCTAATAATCCAAGGGTTATACTATCCAACTGATAAAATTCATTTGTATATTCTTGCACATGAGATCATCATGTTCTGCATGGGATCACTCCGTCTCAAAGGAGGAAAACTCTATCCCAAAATCTAGAAACACTACCACACCCACTGGTGGAAAAAAACTAATCATGGATGGTAAAAACCCAATCCATATTTTTAAAAAAATCAAAAGACCTTTATTTCCCTATTTAAAGATTCTATGTGAGGATATCCCTCCCCTACATTCAGGTCACCCAATTGATAGGATTTCATGAATTCTGAAACTCTATTTTGGAGTCCCCAAGAATAAGGGTTCAGCTAAACTGGAACCATTGGAGTCACAAGGACTCAAAAAGAGAGTGAACTCAGGGAAAAGTGGATCATGACTCTGTGTGAAGATTGGAGATGGGGAAATTAATTTGCATGTGGTGCTTTGAACTGTACTCGATCTTCCAGTTCAAATACCACTTTTCTTGAATCTATATCACAAACCAACTCGATTACCTTTGTAACCCAATAACTATTATATCCCTGAAATAGCCTAAGGGGCATTCCTGATCCCCACAGGTTGGAGACTAGTGCCTGTCATCATAAAAACTAAAAGTGGGAACGATTTTTCCACTAACAATTCGGATGATAAATAAAGGAGACTATATGCATATCAAAATAAAATCCACTGGGAGTAAAGTACCATAAGTCAAAAAGGGTAAAATAATCCCTAGTACCATAACCAAGTACAAGAAAATAAGAACAATTTCCCAAGTCCCAACTCATATGTAACTCACCATGTCCACAGTCCAACACTTAGAACCACATCAAAGAGATCCCTTTCCCTTGCTTGAATTTGTAAGGATATACTCTAAGAACACTCAAAGGAAAAAGTTGGGTGTGATCCAAATCCGAGAAGTATTTCACCAAAATATTCAATAACAAGATTCCAATATCAAATTAACTAAGAAATTGATTAAAATGTTCAAATAAACAGGGTTGGAATTTCAAAACCATGTTTAAACAAATCATTCTTTAAAAATCAAATGTTTATGGGAATAAAAATCCCAAAATATCAATGCCTCCAAGGATATTGAACTCTAGATATCTCGAGTTTTTTTTTCCTAAACAAGAGCTCGATGCACCATCTAGAATTTGTTTCCCAAAACCTCAACCATGTTGAAGATTTGTCCCTAAATCTCGATGCAAACGCTACTTCCCAGCACAATAGGTCTGGTTTCCAATAATTTGTTCTTATACTTTAAATCAGTACATGTGAGTTCATTTATTTTAGATTTTTGCATTCTATTTTTTTGTAGTGTAGTGTGTGTTATGATCCCCTTACGAACAAAAGGCATATATCATTTTAGGTTGTGGTTCCAACCCTACTTCCCAACCTTCTCTCAAGGGTGCTAACTCTAATTTCCAACTGGACATCTATCTTTGATTCAAGTAATTTATGTTCTTCCATTTTAAATTGGTTCGTGTTCCTTCATTTATTTTAGATTTTTTTCATTCCATTTCGCTATAATGTACTGTGTATTATGATCCCCTTATGAACACAAGAAATATATCATTTTGGGTTGCGGTTTTCTTGTGATTTATCTGTATAGAATAATTTTGATTGATATTGAAGATGTCAATACGATCCAGAGTTATTTTATCCTTGGTTTATTTTAAATTTCAGGTTTATTGACATGATTTCATTGTTTAGACATAATTAAAGAATTTTATATCCTATGAGGAATGATAAGATACTCATGAGATATGAATGTACCTCTAAATTTTGTCTTTAAAATATCACACTCTAACTTTAAGATGATGATAACCAGACTATAAGTCATTCAATGAAGTGGAACTTCCACATGAACCACTAGAGTGGGTTTGGGGTCATTTTCATGTGTGAATGGTGATAGAACCAAAATTAACTCTATTACATGATCATTTATTCCTACTCCATCAAGAGGTTTGGCCACACACTTGTAATATTTTTGAAATTCAAAATGAGTGTTAGAAATTCATGCCACAGTTTTCGTAGGAAGTTATAAAGCATTATTAAGGTTTTTATATCATTTTATATCCTAGGAAGGAACCCATAATAAAAGAGTATAACCATCATATAACTCACCAATGTTGTTCATGCCTACACATTATTTACTCTATGATATATATCTCATGAAACAAAATAGCATGGTCATGTGTACGTAATTATTCATCACTAGTTGATAGCATTGGAATTCTGTGGAGGTGCACCTTAGGTGTTGTTGTGCACTTGCATGTATTATATTGTTTTTATTTTATTTTGGGAATTAGGAACCAATATTAGAGTTATTTATTTTTCTAAATATTTGTGGATAATTATATAGTGATAGGTTTGTGTTGGATAGGTGAATCATGAACCCACCTATAGTAGTAAGTATAGATTAATAGGGTTATGAAATTGCGCTTCTTGATTATAGATGTTACGTAGACACCCCACCAACCCCCTTGGACACCACATACCATCTTGGACAACACCCCAACCCCTGGATAGCCCCCCCACACCCTGGACAACCCCCTAACCCTTTGGACACCCCCCCCCCCACCATGGACAACCCCCACCCCCACTGGACACCCCCTACCCCCTTGGACAGCCAACCCAACCCACTAAACACCCCCCAAACCCCCAGACACCCCCCACCCCCCAGGACACCACCCCATCATCGTAGACACCCCCCCCCCCTCCCCAACCCCCTAGACATCCCCCCACCCCCCTGGACACCACCCACCCCCTAGACACCCCCATCCCCCAGGAAATCCCCACCACCATTGTGGATAGCCCCCCTGTGGAAACCCCCAACCCCCCCCCCTCCTGCACAGCCCCTCCACCCCCGTGGAAAGTCATCCCACCCCCTAGACAGCCCGTACCCCCGTGGATAGCCCTGCCACCCCGATGGACACCCCCCCCCCCAGACACCCCTACCCCCAGGACATCCCTTCCCACCCTTGTGGACACCCCCCACCCGCCTGGACAGCCCTTCCACCCTAGTGGACAGACCACCCACCCCCCTGGACACCCCCTACCCCCTTGGATAGCCTCCCCACCCACTTGGACAGCCCTCTCACCCCCCTGGACACCCCCTACCCCTATGGACATCCCCTCCACCCCTATGGATAGTCTTCCCACCCCCCACCCCCATGGACACCCCGTACCCCCCTCGACAGCCCAACCACCCTTGTGAATAGCCCGCCCACCCCTTGGATGCCATGTACCCACTAGAAAAACCTTCCACCCCTGTAGACAGCCCACCCACCCCCTTAGACGCCTTGTACTCCCCTAGAAAGCACCCCCCCACCACCACCACCACCTCCCTAGAAATCCCCCTGACACCCCTGGACATCCCTGCCACCCCCGTGGATAGCCCCCCCCCCCAGACAACTTGGACCCCCTGGAAAGCCCGCACCCCCATGGACATCCCACCCACCCCCTAGGACACCCCGTACCCCCCTAGACAGCCCTTCCACCCTCGTGGACAGCCCTCCCACCCCCTAGACACCTCGTACCCCCCTGTATAGCCCCCACCCCACCCCCCAGAAATCCTCCTCGACCCCCTAGACAGCCATGCCACCCCCATCGATAGCCGACCCACCCCTGGGACACCTCGTACCCCCTTGGACCCCCCCCCCCACCAACACCACACCACCACCCCCATGGATAGCCTGCCCACCCCCTAGACACCCCATACCCCCCCTGGACAGCCCCACCACCCTAGTGGATAGCCCACCCACCCCCTGGATAGCTCCCCACCCATAGAAATCCCCCCACCCACCCCCTCATCCCTGAATAGCCTCACGACCCCCGTGGACAGTCGCCTACCCCCGGAACACCCCTTACCCCCTGAACCCCCCCCCCCCCCACACCCCCGTGGACAGCCCTCCCACCCCCCTAGACACCCTATACCCCCTTGGATATCCCTTCCACCCCTGTGGACAGCCCTCCCACCCCCTAGACACCTCGTACCCCCAGGAAAGCCCCCAACCCCTAGAAAGCCCCCCCCCCCCAGCCCCCTGGATAGTTCTGCCCACCCCCCATGGACACCCTTTCCACCCCCTGGACACCCCATACCCCCTAGGCATCCCCCACCCCAATGGATAGCCTTCCCACCCCCCTAAACACTCAGTACCCCCCGGACAGCCCCACAACCCCTGTGGACAGCCCTCACACCCCCCCCCCCCTTGACCACTCGTACCCCCTGGATAGCCCCCTCTCTCCTAGAAATCCCCCCCCCCCCGACCCCCTAGAAAGCCCCACCACCCCCATGCATAGCATGTACCCCCTAGATAGCCCTTCCACCCCCGTGGACATCCCACCTACCCCCCAGACACCCCTGACCCTCTAGACAGCCCTACCACCCTCGTGGATAGCCCGCCCACCCCCTGGCACCTCGTACCCCCGTGGACAGCCCCCAACCCCCGTGGACAGCCCTTCTAACACCCCCCGGACACACGCCCACCACCCCCCGGACACCCCCCCCCCCCCCATCCCCCCAGACACCCCCCACCCCCAAGACACCCGCAACACCCATGGACATCCCCCCACCCCCTGGGAGTGCCCCCCACCCCTGGACACCCCCAACCACTAAGGACACACCCCACCCCCCTTGGGCAGTGTATGTGATCACTCAAATAATCTACTAAAATATAAAATTTCTTCAATCTAAAATTTACTCAACTCCTGAATAATTCTCCTACACAATTGTACACGATCTTGTACACCTCATGTATAGTTATTCAAAGATATTTTGTTGTGAATATATCATTTTTTTGTCTTTTATATTATAATTCTCATATAGAGTAGTGTGTCAGTTATGGTTTCATATAAAGTAAACAAATCTTTTTTACTTAATGATATTTTCGATGAAACTTATATCATATTGAATTTCTTCTGATAAAATGACTTATAAAATTTTTTTACAGAATGGATAGAAGTTGGATGTATGAAACTGATTGGATCTAAAATGATTTTCAAAACAATTTGGAGTGCTTTTTAGAATTTTCATTTCACAATGCTTCAGATAGTGGTCACATACACTGCCCCTATTACAATTGTGTTGGAAGACCATGGTTGAGCCATGAAGAATTCATATACCACATAACTAAATATGGTTGTTAAGTAAACTACTCTATTTTTTATCACAATGAGGAGAAAATGAAATCTCAAATTGTTGACGATCCAAATGAGAGGACTGGATTTGAGAATTTGTTATATGGATGGTTTCCATTTATTCGACATCATTAAAAAGAAAGTATTCTGACCCAAGAAGATTTTGATATTAGCACACATGATTCATCTTATAAAAATGATGATGCTGTCAGGGTGAAAAAATTGAATGATGTTTCCAAGACTTCGGTATATTAACAATGCAGTAAAATTAAAAAGAAATAATTTTTAATCTGATTGTTTCATGGGAAAATTATGTATGGGATTTCTAATACTACCATCGATTACATTCTTACCTTCTTGAAGGACTTACTTCTAGATGATGCAGATATTCCCTGAAACCTCTATATGGCATGGAAGTTAGTTGAATAACTTGGATTTTTAAGAAACAAAATTCATTCTTTCCCAAAATATTGTAGTTTATTCTAGGAGGAAACTACTGAATGAAATGATTTTATAAAATGAATCAAATCCTACTGGAAGCCAAAAGCTGATGGAAGACCATCCCGTGTGCCACAGAAAGTAATGCGGAACATTCCATCAATTCTCAGACACTAAAATCTTGTTATGTCTGATGAAATATCAATAAAATTCAATGGGATGATACTAAGAGAAGGAAGACTAATAATGAGTTGGTTCATCCTACAGATGAATTTTCATAGTAGAGATTTGATGCTCGATATCCATATTTTGTAGCTGACGTACGTAATGGGAGGTTGGGTCTTTTGTGTGATGGTTTTAATCTATTTGGAAAAATGCTTACATTGCACAGCACATGGCCGGTTGTTATACACATTTATAATATTCCCCCATGGTTGTGTATGAAAAAACCTTTCACTTTCATGATTATACTCTTATATGGACCTTTTGATCTTGGAAATGATATAGACAAATACATGCAACCTTTAATAAAAGAGTTGAAACTTCTTTGGAATGTGGGTATGCGCACATATGATGCCTGTTTGAAAGACATATTTTAGATTTGTGTTGTGCATATGTGGACGATAAATGATTTTCTTGATTATGCAAGGATATCTGGATGGAGCACTAAGTAAAAACTATCAATTCTTATTTTTATGAAGAATACATGATCCAAAAGACTGAAACATCATTATAGTTTCATTTTTATGGGACATCGACAATTCCAACCAATGGACCATCCATATAGAAAAAAATTTCAAATATTTGACAATACCATGGAGACAGATGATCCACCTCAGTGTATGTCTGGAATTGATGTTCTTAATGAAATGAAATATTTCAGTTTTTCATTCAGTAAGGGTCAAATAAAATATGGAAAGAGAAAGAATGTTTCCACTTAAACCTGTTACAATTATAAGAAGATAAGTATCATCTTTGATTTTCCTTATTGGTCAACCAATTTGTGATGTCATTTCTTAGACATAATTCACATTGAAAAAAATATGTATAAAATTTTTCTTTTGATTATTCTAAATGGTAAGTTAAAGACAAAAGATTATTTACAGTCTTAGCGTGACTTGGTGGATTGGGGAATCAGACCAAAATTGCATCATGTGTGTATCAGTGAAAATAAATGGAAAGATCCATGTGCTTATTATGCGATGACACCTAAAGAAAAAAAAGGAAATTTCTGGAAGTACTATAGACTATTAAAGTTCCTGATGGTTATTCAAGAAACATATCTAAATGGGTCAACAGAAGAGAGTTGAATCTAAAATCTTTGAAGACTCATGATTATCACATCCTTGAGCATGAGTTGATTCCAATAGCAATTCATCATATTTTTTCCAATAATGTAAGGGTGGTTGTTATTCATTTTTACCATTAGTTTAGAGATATTTTTTCTAAGAAGTTTTCTAATTATTTCTTGTAAAAAATGTTGGGATATGACCCATTAATATTGTGTGAGTTAGAGAAAATATTCCCTCCATCATTTTTCACATGAATGTTGCATCTGACAATCCATATTCCAACTGAAATAATTTTCATAGGACCTGCTTCCTTTCATTGGATGTATCCAACTGAAAGAAATATGTTCACATTAAAGTCTAATATTTGTAACAAGAATCATCCCGAAGGATCTATTGTGAACTGTTACTTGGCTCAAGAATGTATGGATTTCTACTCTATGTGTTTTTATGATCTTACTACAAGAATGAACAGACCAATAAAAAACGAATAAGAACATTATGAGAAAATTGAACTTAGTTTCCCATCACATTATCAAACAAGAAGAATTATTAGATCATATTCATTGATTAAATTAAGACTTGAAGAGCAGGAGACAACACATCGCACAGTTTTGTTCAACTGTGATTTGTTCGATGACTACATCTTGTAGGTAATTTCAATATGTATATCTTATATATGTGTTTGTGTGTGTGTGTGTTAATATATTCCTATTTTTATCTACAGGGAACATAAAGTGATGATAAATAGAAAGCATCATTCTTTATCTTCGAGAAAGAGGGAGACTTTGCATAGAAAAGAGTTTTATGCATGGTTAAAATTGAAGGTAATACTATTACTGTTTAAAATAATTAAAAAAAATATTTAATTAAGTTTAATATTCATTTATATTTCATGTATTGAGTATTCCTACTAACTCTGTCTCTGAGGAAATAAGATCTTTGGATTTTTGTCCTAATACCGTGGTTCATGACTATAAATCAATTGAAATAAATGGGTACATGTTTATTATCACTGAATGAACAAAGAACATGAGAAAAAAAATGATGGTGTTATGGTTACTTCCACAATAGATTATTATGCTAGTGCATCAGATAGTTGACTGTGATTTGAAAATGTAGGTTATTATGGAGTCTTTAAAAAAATAGTAATATTGGATTATTATTCTCATGGACAAGTCACGATGATGAAATGTCATTGGTTTAATTTGATGACAAGGTAGGGAACATTTATTGATGATTGGGGATTTCAAGTAATTCATATGACTCACACTCTTGCTACCGATGAACCATATGTATTGGCATTAATGGAGAAATAATTTTTCTATGTCAAAGACCATCTTCGAACTCAATTTGGTGTCTTTATAGATGTAATTAAAATAAATATTTTTGATGATGGTGATGATGGAATTGACACCATCCCTACTTCCATTGGAAACAATCCATTTATTACTTTTGATGACTCCAATAGCTCAATTTTCAGAGTGGACAGTGAACCTGAAGTTATGGTGGGAAATATGTAAAATCATCTATTCATGTTCTCAATTATTTTTCTTTACCTGGACTTGTGTTTTTAAGGTTGGTACTATTCAAATTCATTTAATATTGATTATAAATATGTTGTATCTGACTTGATTGTTATGTGAATTTTCAATGTTTATTGGTTACAATTTTATTTTAATTGCATTTTCTAATTTAGAATTTAACTGTATTCAAACCTACGAAACCAAAATTTCTAACTTGGTGAACTTTTCAATGCTTCAACTGTGATTTGTATAAAATTAGTACAACTCTTTGACCTCTATTTAAAATTTTACCAGGTAATGAACATGATGGTTTGTATTCTTCTGCAAAACATGTATAGAAACCTGCATCATCTACCAGGGCTGAAAAATTAAATTTTTCCTTAATTTCGATAATTGATTTACCCCTTATGAATCTAGTAGAATCAATGTTCCATGGTTTTAATATACTGATGACACTTAGTAAATAACCATCCTATTAAAAATTAAATTTCATTATTACATATTTTATGATTTATTAACTTCATTATATATCTATTCAAGATCATTTATTTTCTTTTTTGGGTTACACATTAGTTATCCTTTTCTAATTACTTCCATTTTTTTTTTCAAATGTAGGAAATGAAACCAATTGAAGAGAGTCTATGAAAATAGATGATGGACAATAATCATCACATGACTGAGATGGTAATTCCACCACTAGTTCCTGTAGTGAGTATTTTATTTTAAATATATATATTTAAATAATATATAATGTCATGGGATTAATTTTGTTTTCAACATTTTCTCAGGATCCATCTATTAGTAAATATTTATTTGATTAGAAGCCTAGTAGTGGTCCCAGAACTTAGGGTGTTGGTACGAGGGGGTGGTACAAGAGCTATATGATCTGGTCGACATACCTGATTAAACCCTACCCCTCCCACTTAGGGACACACTGGGTATTTAGGCCTCCCATGTTTTTACCACCCTTTACATCTGAGCCTACTCACCAATCTATACCGTATTCGATGATGATTCCCACTCCCCATCCAGCATTCTGCCAGAGATCCCTATCATCTTCTTTTACTTGTGCTTCCTTCTCTCTGAGCTTTTATATTCCATCTTATTTGACTCCAACTCTACCAGATTCTATCCCAGCGGAGCATACATTGGGACCCACTCCACTTGTACAAGGTGTTCCTTCTGCTTTTGTGGATCCAGTGGTGCCTATTCATCATACTACCGCAGGTATACTTATACGACCCAAACAAAATTTTACACCGTTATTTTTTTTAATTATAACATGTATTGATAAAATATTTGTTTTTATTTCATAAAAGATACATCTAAAGATAATAGGTGGGGGCGGGGCATACACACATGCGTGCGGTGTGGAACCGCCGCATGTAGTTGATGGTGGACTACAATGAAGATTGTCAAATGATTGAAAATGCATGGCAGCAATGTCAGAGGTTTTTGGAAATTCTTTCCAAATACTCTGATATCATTCCTGTCATCTTGCTCTCATGGTGATAGTTTCCAAATGAAGTCAAGAATAAATCTTGGGCAGATATATGTTTAAATAAATCTATTATATTTAATGCAATATTTTATTTTTTTTATTTATATGAATTAATGTTTTGGTTTCAACTTCGGTTTAATTTCCCCGATGGTAAGGGTGCATGACCAGCACGTCTAAAAGACTTAGGTGACCTTTGGAGAGCTTCTAAGAATGAGTTGTTTATTGGATGGCTTGCTAGAGTGGGCACAGAGTTAGAGGTGGTCCCTATCATTGATGATTGTACATTAGAATAGTGTCGATAGAAGATTACTCATTGGATGACTAGCCAATTTAAGGTATTAATCACATTAGAGTTATTTAAATGAAAATTTTCATATTTTTTGTTAATACTAATTATTAAATTTTATTTAGGAATCATACAGAAGAAAAAAACATTGATGCTAAAAAATACCTCCACACAATGGGATGTACTATGATGCTAGATCATGAGAGGCAGTAGGTATGACAGTTTTTAATTTTTCTTCATGACTTGCACATTCTATTGCTTCCTTTATAATTTATTTCATTGCTAAAGTTGTCATATAATTTTGTTATGAAATTAATTATTGGTATCCTATTTTTAATTATGGTTTCCATTATTCAATGTCATTGTAGAGGCATAAATTGAATATAGAAGGACATTTTCCTCAAGCAAAACTGTTCTGCTCGAGTAGGAGGAAAGATGGAAGTGCGGTTAATGAACCGACTAAGCAGAAAATTGTAAGTTTTAATTTGTAGATTTAAAATTTTAATATCTAATTTTTAACTTAATAATCAATTTAGATTTTTAACAGGATAATTTAGAGGCCCTTGAGTCCCAGGAACCTAACAATTTTGGGCCAAACGATCACTTGCATCAGGTGTTGGGAGATGAGCACCCTGGTAGAGTATGTTGCCGACCTGGGAAGAGTATAGTTCCGACGCGGTGTTGTCCCTCCTTAGGTATAATTTTTAGTGCCACCAAGTTTCATCAGATTAAGGCACATGAATAACAGGATGAAAAAAGGGCCACAGAGATGGAAGAATAGTCTTCTAGGGCAAACACTGTAATTACGAAACTAATTGTTTTACATCCAACACTTCCACCAGAGGCCAGCACAGCTTGTGATGAATATATTTCATTGATGCATTTTATATATGGTGCACCAAGTGGTAGTTATATTGTTGGTCAAGATGATGGTGAGGAGGAGTTCGAGGTGGAGTACGAGGAGGGCGAGGAGGAGGAGGTGGTGGAGGAGGAGGGTGAGGAAGAGGCCGAAGCGGAGGAGGAGGGCGATGAGGAGGTTGATTCTGAGTACGAGGGAGATGAGTATGGCATTGAGGTGGGATGGGACGATGATGGGGATAACGATGAGGATGAGGGTGAGGCTGATGGTGATGGTGATGAGGGACAGATTGATCTGTTACATTTTTTACTGATATTACTGACCTTTGATGTTTATTGATTTTTTGTGCCTAAATATATGTGTGATTAGGTAGGTCACATTATCTTTATTTTTTTATCTATAAATAATAAAACTTGACTTGATGATTTGTTGTGACTGATTCACCCTCGTTGACTCTCCTTTCCATCATAGAGT
Organism: Viscum album; assembly: GCA_963277665.1. Lineage (NCBI taxonomy): Eukaryota > Viridiplantae > Streptophyta > Magnoliopsida > Santalales > Viscaceae > Viscum > Viscum album. Next base: position 1,814,979,933 of record OY728140.1, on the reverse strand, counting down.
CTAAACGACTGAAAAAAGGGAAATACCTTAGTCCAAAGTGATTCATCCTTTGAAGAAACATCAAAAATCAACAAAGGCATGAAGAAGGATTTCTTCCCACTTGGGTCGCGCAAGTTTCATCATGTTTACACAAGTATACTTGCACGCCGCATAGTGGTCGTGTAGGTGACTTGCGCACCCTTTTTGTTTTTCACCCAAGGTCTTCAGCAGCCTATAAATACCTCCGGTGGGCCCCCCATTTGAGGAAGGAAAAATTCCAAAAGTCAAAATGAAGCTATGGTCGCCCTAGTCTCTGATTGAAGTCTTCCAGTCACTTATAAGGTAATTTCGTAACTAGAATGGAAGATATAAACAATGGAAACAAGGCCTAAGTGTTGAAACTCATCAACACTTGCACGCCTAAGTGGCCATCCCTTAAGGGAAATGGTCACACTTGTGCACCGCCTTATCCCTTCAATAAAACTTGCATGCCACTATTTTGGAAGCCTTTAGGGATAATACTAAGGGATTGATCCAAGTCTCTCCCAAGTATTACCCTAAGTTTTGACCATCGCGCAAGTACCCATGTGTCACGCAAGTATACTTGTGCGACCAGGACTTGCGCACCCATGCAGGACTTGCGCGCCTACGTAGGACTTGTGTGCGTCTCTCTTTTTGGGTGCCCCTTCTACCTATTCACTTTCTTTCTTCAAATCCACCTCTCCTTTTCAAAATTTAGCCTTCAGAACCTTCTTTAAAACCATTTATGGCATGGTTCCTTTGTTGGCTTCTTTATCTGAAAGGAATTATGTGTAACATTTCTCAAAACTGAGTGATTTACATATCTTTATGTCACTAAAGTTAGAGATTTCATTCATTCAACCTCATCCTTTAAATATGAGAGGATCTTTAACCTGGGCCTCCTTTTTAGGAGTAAGTCCCAATCTCAAAATACCAAATATGGGCATCCTCCTTAGGATTAATCCCCAAGTCCCCTAACCTGGGCCTCCTTTTCAAGAGCAATCCCAAGTCTTCAAGTTCCCTTAATTTTTGAGCATCCTCCTCAGGAGTAAGCCCCAACCATAATTCTTTTAATATGGGCATCCTCCTTATAAGTAAGCCCCAAGTTCCCAAAATCCAAATTTCCTTAACCTGGGCTTCCTTTTCATGAGTAGGACCCAGTCATAATTCCCCTTAACCTGGGCTTCCTTTTCAGAAGTAGGCCCCATACATAATTCCCCTTAACCTGGGCTTCCTTTTCAGGAGTAGGCCCCAGTCATAATTCCCCTTAACCTGGGTCTACTTCTCAGGAATAAGACCCAGTCATAATTTCTCTTAACCAGTCTTAATTTACTTTTGATTTGGGTTTCCTTCTCAGGGGTAAAACCCAATCATAAGTCCTCTCTAATTTGGGCATCCTTCTCAAGATTAAGTCCTAAATTAAGTATCCAAATCTCCATAAAGCACATATACCTTTATGGACCTTGTTCTTGGGTTTATTCCTTAAAGTAAATCCTAATCTTCATCCATCTGGGTAGTCATACATACATAATCCCCACATCATTTCTTATAATTGCATCTTTCATGGAACAATTGTCTGGTTTTACTGATACCTCTTGTTTCTCACACCGAGCATGACTCACGTGAGCTTAGAGTGTAAAAGTAATTATGATATCTTTCTGTGAGTCATCAATCATGCATAAACCTCATACTTCTTTATTCGAACTATGTGGGTTCTGATTCATTTTCCAAAAACAAAGGATACATAGGTAGCCTATCTGTGGGTATGATCCCAACTCTGAAATAATCCATGTCCTTCTGAATGACAATAAACTTCAAGTGCCCCACTGAGTGGCTTAAAAACTAGTATAGTTATCATAAGGACCAAGATATTTCTATATAATGTGTCAAAGGATACCATTGACCAAGAATATATAACAAATACAGATGATTATCTATCGATGAATAACCTTGGATACATATAAAATATTCTCTAAATCTCATACATATTAATCATTGATTGTCAGATCTTAATGAAAGCTCATTTTCATACTTGGTAGTGTAATAAGGATTCATGAACATAACTTAAATCTATAAAGATAGTCCCAGAGTAGACGATAATTCCCCCCAAAAAAGGTCTGATGAGTCCGACCTCCCATACTCTCGACCAATGAAAATTCTTAAGCCTCATTAGTCCATAATTAGTGAGCACCTACCTTTGGAAAGTAGGTCCAAATGGATATAAAATCATTGGATGTTTCCGGTTCTATGAAAAAACCCGTTAGAAACTGCTTGTAATGTTTGAACCTTAATCAAACGAGGTCCTCCCCATTTCCACAGGAAACAAAAAATGGTGAACCCGACGTGAATCCTTAACCAAGTTAAAATGATGTTTTACTTATTTTTTTAGGCCCCTATTTAAACTCAATGAGAGGGCCAACAAAGAAATCAATAACATATGTGCTCATCCAAAAGATGTAGTGGCCAAACTTATCTTGATTATGTCTATAATATCAAACAGGAACTCTTTTCCAAGATCTTCTGTGTTACAGAAATGGCTTCTCTTAAGTTCACACCTGTGAATGCCTTTGTTGTGAAAACCTCTCATGTGAATGCCTCTACTGTGAAAACCTCTGTTGTGAATGCCTCTGCTGCTACTCTTGCTGGATCGTCATCCGCTCTGAGGATGACATCACTTACTCAGCATCTTCAACGTTGGGAATCAAATGCGATGGTTAAGGAATACCGTCAAAACAGTACTATTCCGACTCTAGAGGTTGCTCGACAAGTCCTCCAAGTCAATAATTCACCCTGGTCGTCCAGACAGCGATGACCAGCGATCAAGAAGTAGGTGCTTCCAACCACCGTCTCCAACCGTTTCGAGTCGTTATCCCCGGAACTCAACAACCATTCCCTACCATATTATGAGGAGGTGAATGAGAAGTTCACTCAAGCCCTTAATTCAAGGAAACAAGAGTCCTTACTGAGACCTCCCACCAACAATCGCCGCCAAACTTGTGCGGAAATGTGCCCTGAACATGATGAGGGTGTCATCTCCAAGCGTTCGGCTCAGGTTCCTCAAACTCGAGCAGGAAAGACGAACCACCAGAGGCGATGACTGGTCAATAGTGAGAAGGTTCTTATCTCTGCCATTTTCGGAGAAGTCTACCAACCTAACTTGGTGGAAAGCAACGAGCAGGCACACACACCCGTCCGTTTTAATTCTGTTGTCCAGTAGACTCGTCTGGCAGCAACACGCCAATCTCTCCAGGAAATTTCGGTGGAGTACTATAGACAGGAACATACACCTGTTTATAAGTCATCAGCTAGTCAGCAGGCTCTTCTGACTACATATGATAAAGCATGCCAACCTAATGTATTGACAACTGGTAAACAGGCACATACACCTTCTTACACTCATCAATCATGCCAGCAGCCTCATCTGTCAGTATTGAAGGAAGATCGTCAACCATGTTCGGTAGAGTGAAATCAGCATGCACATACACCTGCCAGTATTGATCAAGACTACCAACAGTCTCGTTTGGTATCACCCAGAGAAGTCAGTCAGAAAGCTTCGGCGACAAACAGAAGGCAGATTCAACTCTCTGCCCCCACACTTGAGTACTCTCAGAATTCACTGACAGGAAAAGGAGGACAGGATCAGGAACACACACCTACTCTAAGCACAAAATGGACATATATTCTCGTTCTGTCAACTGAAGTCACCAAGCTTATTCTGTCAATGGTGAAAGAGCATAAGCAAATCCCTGCTCATATTCTGGATGCCTTCCAGAATATTATAACAGCTTAAGCAGCATCACAGGGAAAGAAATGAAAATCTATCCCTACCAGTGGAGAGACACATCAATATTTCACTCCGGAACAGACACACACCTTTGTTCCAGTCCAAGAGGGTTTTGTGGCGTACTCCCCCATATCATACGGACAACCAAATCAGGCACATACACCTGATTTGAGTAGAGATAATCAGCCTAACCTGATCATTTCTCCTGATAAGGCACATACACCTACCCATAATGACCACTTTCATCAACAAGTGCTTCTTAAAGTGAGTAAGAAGGTGTCTAAGAAGAAGACTCACCCAGCACAGTCAAGAAATCAAGGGCCAATCTGTAACAAGGCCTTGCTCGATGCTAAAGTTCTTGATGCACTCAGACAATTATCTGTTGCAAATCAAGATTATACTCTCTCATTTCCCAATAGTGGGAAAATTAATTCTGAAGGTCTTTATCAGACACTTCCTCATGAAGGCTTGCTTCATGACAGTTCGGTCGATCTTGAAGTATCAACTTCAGATGAGAGTCACGATAACCCTCTGTGTGGCCAGAAGATCAAGGAGAAAAATGTTTCATCTTTTTCTATAACCCACCATGGTGGTACTCCCCATGATGATGAATTTAGCTGTGAAAGTACTCTCCACAGTAGTAATTTTCATTTCCTGAAAAATGCTCTAATGGAAAATGTAGTGACGAGAAAGCCCTCTTATCTTGAGGCACTTGAAAATGTGAATCCAATCATGTCTGTTGATTTACCAATAGAAGTTGAAATACTTTCTCAATCAGAAGATAGCTCGGGGTGTCGATCATTCTCTGAACCACCCCTGAGTCATGCATCTTCTAGTTTGATAATTTAATTCTCTACCGGTATTGTTGAATATGATGAAGCAACAAAGAATCACCATCTATGGTCTAATCGGGTAGAATAATCTTCATCAAATGATAAGGAGAAAGTACTGAATATGAGAAAACAATTGGCGAAAGGTGAAGTGCCAGTTATGTTTTGGCCTTTGGCTGACTCTCAGTATGACATTCCAGAGATGTTGACAGAAGATGGAATTCATGATATTCATCTCAACATATGGAAAACTCTTTGTCAGTTGAAAAAGAAAATATTATCTTTTGATAAATATGAAAATCATGTCAAGATACTAGAAGGGTTACAATGACAAATTGACTTGGAATATCTCTTAGTTTCTCGATATCCAAAGGCTGAAAAGCAGCAGAGAGCCCTTCAACATTCATGTCTTGGCGCACTAAGAAGATTGCTCCAGTTAACTGTTAATGCCCCATTTGGTATTCATATCAAGGGATGGGGTGTCCATGGAGCACTACATTTCATTGTACTCTCCAGTCAACAAATCCCACTGAAAATGGTTTCATGCAATGTTATTGCCCATGGCTGTCCATAGCCAATTGGCTTTGTTTGTAATCAAAGGCTCGCTCAAGAACATGCCTCAACTAGTTCCTCTCAAAATCAAGCATACAGAGAACAGGTTGTTTAATTACTCCTGCATCAAGTGAACGAGAATATTGAACAGGCTTCTCGTTTGGATCATGCACATCATCAAGTGACAGAAGTGTCAGAAATCATCCAATGGGAGGCGGTACAAATAATGAAGCAGAATACCAAGCTCTTATCACAGGATTGGATTTGGTGATTCAAGAACAAGTGAATCACTTAAAGGTGAAAGGTGATTCAGACCTGGTAATAAAACAAGTCAATGGGTATTATGCAGTCATAAAATAATATTTAATCCCTTTGTATGATTACGTCATAGAGTTAATGGTAGAATTTCCTACGGAACCGACATTTTCTTATTTCCCGAGATCACAAAATGCCCAAGCTGATGCACTGGCTAATATAACCACATCTCGGGCATATCCAAATCGAGATGAGACAATCATTAGTATTTCCCACTTTCATAAAATTTCACCTTATGTTCAAATAAGAACAGAGGAAATCAATGAAATTAGTCCCATTCCTGAACCATATAGTAATACTATAGGATGAATGACACCTATCAGGGAATACCTTCAAAATGGAACACTTCCACCTGATAGAGTTGGGAAAGAACAAATCTGGCAACGTGTGGTCAATTTTACTCTTTATGATAGCCCGGATCACCTAGAGAAAATTCTCTAAAAAAGAGGTTTTGATGGAGTTCTCTTCAGATGCATTGATGGTGAAGAGACAATGGTTGTCATGAAATAAGTGCATGCAAAATTCTATGGTGCACACCAGTCTGGGCATAGACTATCTGATCAAATTAGAAGGCTTGGATACTTTTTTCCTTCAATGATACAATATTGTGTTGATTTTACAAGGAAGTGTCATTCTTTCTAAGTACATGCCAACTTCATTCATCAACCCCCAGAGTTTCTTCATACAGCTAAATACTCGTGGCCATTTTCCACATGGGGAATGGATGTAGTGGGACCTTATATTTCAGCTACAGCTAAGAAGTTCAAGTATATTCTTACTACTAATGACTTATTTTCCAAATGGGCAGGGGCAATACCCATCAAAGAAGTCAGTTCTAAAAGCATTGTTAGCTTCATCAAGTCTAACATCATTACCAGATTTGGTGTCCCTCATACCATATTGACGGAAAATAGCACCAACTTCTGTTCATTCGAGGTGAGGAAGTTGTATCAAGAATACAACATCAAATCCAATCATTCATCTTGGTATCATACAGTGGCCAATGGACAGATAGAAGCTTTCAACAAGACTCTATCAAACATACTACAAAAGATGGTGTATAAAGATAAGAAATCATGGCATGATAAAATCTTTCATGCTTTATGGGATTATCGAACCACCACCTGCACTACAACACGGTCAATTCCATATTCATTGGTTTATGGAACAGAAGCAGTCTTGCCCATTGAGGTTCAATTACCCTCGCTTAGATTAGCCATTTTTTATCAGTCATCTACAAATGAACAATCTTAAAAGCGATTGGATGAATTGTAACGGTTAGATGAGAAAAGATTGTGCACCCTACACCACTTGGAAGTCTATTAGAATCAAATAGCACGAGATTTCAAAAAAAATTCCATCTTCGTTCATTTGTTCAGGGAGAATTGGTATTGGTTCTTAGAACTCCAACGATACCAGGAAAGAAACCTCCCAAGCTGGATCCAAAATGGGAAGGACCTTATTCAATACATAAGGTCTACTCCAATGGAGCTTATTCTTTAATCTCAATGGATGGAGAACTCATCACTACTCCAATCAATGCCATATTTCTGAAAAAGTATTTTTTATAAACACAAAATACATCCTAGGTCCATGCATTTGACCTTAAACTATTTGCATCCATATCGTCCAACATGACGTTAAACTGTGTTGTCCTTACTGCAAGACTTTAAAGTGCATAGTTTCTTACGTCCATCAAGACGTTAAACTGAACCATCCTCGGTCTATGAATATAACCTTAAACTATTTTCACCATTGTCCAATATGACGTTAAACTATGAAGTCCTAGCAACATGACGCTAAACTTTACAGAAGTCCCTTACATCCAGCAATACGTTAAACTATGTCCTCTTTTGTCCTTACTGCATGACATTAAACTGAACAGTCCCCCTTTTTTCCAACATGATGTTAAACTGTATTTTCCCCATCGTCTTAGATATAGGATGCTAAACTGTACAGCACCCTTATTGTCCAACATGACGCAAAACTGTGTTCACGTCCAACATGATGTTAAAATGTGTCCCTATATTTGTCCTACATGACGTTAAACTGTACTGGTCATTCGTACTACATGATGTAAAACTGAACAAAGTCCCTTAATACATCCTACATGATGTTAAACTGTGTTTTTTTCCTGCTAGATGACGTTAAACTGTGCAGCACCAATAGTCCTCACTACAAGACTTTAAATTGCATAGTCCCTTCATATGTATTACATGAAATTAAACTGTGCATCGTTAAGGTTGTTGCTACCTCTTGTTTCTCACACTGAGTATGACTCATGTGATCTTAGAGTAAACTTCAACCATAACACCCTCTCTGGGCCCCTAACCATGCATAAGTCCAAACACCGTTTTTTAGGTCGTTGTTCTCAAAAACAACTTGATTACCAATTCATTCTTCAATTTAACTACGCGGACTTTGATCCTTACTTTCTAGGCTGGGTACGTAGGCAACCTCCAAAGGTTCAAGCCCAAAATCAATATCTTCACATTGGTTCACCTCCGTCTCATATGATGTTTATTCACGAAACTGCCCTCAGAACTAATATTTTTTACATTGGTTCACCTTCGTCCTTACTATATAACATTAAACTGTACAACACTTTTGTCCTGTACGAAAATAAACTACAACATTCTTTGATACCCTCACCTGAGAGGGAATCATTATTTACATTGATTTCCAATCATGTTATATTCTGAAGACTATGTGTATACATGGAAATGCCCGAACCTTTTATCTTGGGTCAAACCATCATTTCACTAAAGTCTCCTTTCGCCCTTTATTTGTACGAACCAAATCTGTACAGAGGGTATTTCTAGAACTACGTGGGCATAATTACCATCCTTATAGGATAGGTAAGAACGTTCAAGTGTCCCTCGAACCTAGCCCCAAGTCTTTGGGCCTAACCCCAAATTCAACTTTCAGTCCCCTTGCTGAAAAGTCCCTGTGAAAACACACACAGTGTATTCATTATTATGGTCCAAGATCTATGACCCTAAACTAAGATTTCTTACACTTTCGTCTCACATGAATTTAAACTATATTTCAAGAACTACGTATGGCTTGATTCCCATCCTTATGGGATACGTAGTGAAGTCCAACATTTCAATTCAGGACTCAGCCACAACATGATTATGGTTAGCATTGATCTATGTATCTCTTTAATGCATTGGACAATACTCATTTTCATGTGTCATACTCCTAAACTTAAATACTTCCAGATCTCAATAACCCTTTTCTTGACTTCTGGTCACAAAATGTCCAATTTCTGAGAGTTCTTTTTCCTGAATATGCAGCACGTGCCCTTAGGCGGCCTTGCATAAACAGTCTACATAACGGACCTTTCATCCAAAAGATGTTATTATTTGACTATGCATCCAATGACCTTAAGTGGCCCTGCATAATTCAACCACCTAACGGGTTTTTTAAATAATGGTAACTTCATTCTTGGGAAGAAAACCTCTTTTGTCCTTATTGGTTTTATCGACAATATGTAAGGATCCGAAGAAAATAGCCATCCTTAACATATTTGTCCCATGTTATTTTTCATGATCTGAAAGTCATGTCTATGGTTTATATTTCCCTTCCCTATGTTTGGGTCAGACCTTTTTGGAGTGACATCCATCCAATTATTAGACAATCTTGTTTGGAAATATCTTCTCCATATTTAAGTACCTCTCTCCATACAGCAAACTCTATGCTTTGGAAAATTTGAATCTCCATAAACTTCCATTGGATTTTTAGTAGTAGAAAAGAAAATTTCTGAGAGTTCTTTTTCCTGACTATACAGCACGTTCCCTTAGGCAGACTTGCATAATTAGTCTATATAACGAACCTATCATCCAAAAGATGTTATTATTTCACTATGCAGTGAATGACCTTAAGTGGCCCTGCATAATTCAACCCCCTAACGGGTTTGTTAAATAGTGGTAACTTCATTCTTGGAAAATACTTCTTCTAATGCCTTTTAGCCCTTTTTCATGTCATTCCTCATATTCAAAATTTCTTAAGTCATAGTTTACATTTTTTTCCCTCATACTTGAGTGTGGTAATATGTTTTCAGATAAATTGTCAAGGAATTGAGTCAATTTTAATCCATTCGATCAAAGATATTTTGAACTTAAACATTAGCCTTTTTATGTCCGATGTGCATGACTTTAAAATGCCCCCAAAAGACAAGGGAGGTATGAATAAAAGTCAAGTCTCAGCTCACTAAATGTACATTTTGTATGATTTTAGGTAATATTGAGAAATTAAAATATTCAAAGTTTGTAGGGTTATTTATAATAATCCTAGAAAAAATCAAACTATGCTTACTAGGCCCATTGGCTTAGAAAAAAATTTAAATCATATAGAAAAAGAAAGCATGCACAAATGATTGAAGATGAAAGTGTTTTTCATTTGATGCACAAAATTTAGAAGGACATCCATAGACTGGAGTCTCTTCTCTTTTTCAAGAATTACAAAAGGCTATCAACATAAATCTTAATTTGATTTATAGCATCACGAGCTTCATCAGTAGCCACTTGAAGCTCATGCACTCAAGCAACTTCACTCTTTTCAGCTTGATGGAGCACCTTATTGGCATCTGCGATGGCTTTCATACCATTTGTCTGAACTCCTTCCAGTGAATTTTTCAGTTGGTCAAGTTCCCCAGTAAAAGAATCCAACTGTTGCTGAAGGTGAATATGTTAGACAACTATCTCCTTGATCTTATGCTTCAGCTTCTTCAACTTGGAAGCATGATCATCCTCAGCTCAGGATACCGCAGCCTCAAATTCACCAATATTGGCTGAAAACCTTACTCTAGTCAAATCTTGATGGTACTTCTGCTCCTACTCCCTTATTAAGATGACTTGTTTTACCACAGCATGGAACTTTTGATATCCAAAACTGCCAAGTCCCAACATGATGAACAGGGATGACAGTCGGGGAATCTTTGATGGCAGCTCTTCTAAAGGCACTTCAGATATGATCTTACATATGTTCGCCCATGCCTTGCATCATGAAAATTAGAGAGCATTTTGTATCTCTGGGTCTGATTCGGCATCACTATCATAGGGGGAAATATAATCCGGGATTAATGCACTTAGGTAAGTTCCCTGTTCTGCTCCTTCCCCCCTAACCCGTGTTATTTCACTTTTTATTCCCATTGGGGCGGAGGCTGAAGATTCAACTCCAGATCTAGCCACTGAAATTGATGGCCCTGCATAATCAATTGAAAGCTTTGGTTAGTTTCAAAGGATAACAAAATTTAATTGGTTGTCTTGCAAATTAAGTATAGTCGCAAATATTGTTATCCCTTACCCAACGGTAGATCAGAAACTTGAGAAGGATCCTACCCGTCTTACCTAGCTTCAACAGGATTTTCAGGATGAGTTTCAGGAAGCTCTTCCAGGTTAAGCTCCACTTGAGCTAATGTCTCTACAATATTAGGGTTTTTTGTACCCCTTCAGGCATTGACAGTTCAGCAGCTTGCTCAGATAGAACTGCACATTTCAACCAATAATGATCAGAGATGTAATAAGAAGTTATTTTTAACAGGACGAAGGATAACACTCACGTCCATAATCTTCTAAATTACATGGTAATTTAACATGATCTAAAAAATCTTCAAAAGATGCACCAAGAGAGGAATCCTAGAAATACTTCTGGGGGAAGTATTTAGCATGAAGAACTCACACACATAGAGAGGACGGGTGGTTAATAAGGTGTCATCCTTGCTTTTCCAACAATGCACCATTAAAGTGAAAGAGGTCCTGGAAACCCATTCCTCCCTCAGACATAGGCTGGCAGAGATTTTTTCATGCGATCCAGTGGCTTTTATTCCTTCTATTTTTTTTCCCCACCAGAAGTTTGTTGTGCGTGAGTGGATCTGGTTGAAAACAACAGCAGGAAGCATAAACAGGGACATAAAGTAGCTGGGTAAATATTGAAGGGCAGCCTTTATGAGGGTTTCCTTACCAGCTTTGGAAATTATTTTTGGGGTCCATCCTTGGATTTTTTTCTCTATCCTATCAAGGAAAGATGCGAAGATTTCTTTTTTGGATTGGCCAATCACCGTGGGTAGCCCGAGTTACTTCTGATTCTTCTCGACCATATGATTGCCTTCAATGGAACAAATCTCTTCTCTTTTGGAAAGTGGGACCCTAGAGCTGAAGGAGACTTCTGAATTTCCATGATTGATTGTTTTCATAGAGGCCCTCTCATACTGTTGGATCACATGGCCTATAGTGAGGCCCTCATTATGGGTTGCTCTAGAGAAAATAAGGCAATCATTGGAGAAAAAAAAGGTGTGAAACCGGTGGGCTTGCACGGCAGACCTTTTCCCCATGAATTTAATGAGAGGAAGTTTCCCTGGATATGAGGTTATAAAAAACATCAGCCACCGAGATAAAAATAAAAGCGGAAAGATGGTCTCCCTGGAAAAGGCCACGGGTTGGGTAGAAGCCATAGGTGAGCACCCCATTGACATTAATTAAGAAGGAAACAGACGAGATACAGTGCATGATCATCTCTATCCATTTAGAGCATAAGCCCATTTTCAGCATCACGAATCTGAGGAAATGTCATTCCACTTTATCGTAGGCCTTGGTCACATCTAGTTTCCATGACATGGTTCCTCTTTTAGCGGTGGAGCGTGTTTTTATTGAGTGGAACACTTCATGGGCCACAATGGCATTATCAGTAATTAGTCTCTTAGCCACGAAAGCACTTTGATTTTCCGAGATGATATCAGGCAACAATGGGAACAGCTAATTAACAAGGATCTTTGAGAAGATCTTGTATGAGACATTGCAGAGGCTAATAGGTCTGAAATCAGGGACCATAAGGGGTTTCTTGATTTTTGGGATTAGGATGAGGATAGTTTCGTTAATGTATAAAAGGCTTATTTCCCCAGCCCAATTCATCTTCATCATATTGTAGATGTCAGGACCAATAATCTTCCAATATTGTTTTTAGAAGAGGGCGTGGAAGCCATCTGAGCCCAGGGCCTTAGTAGGGTGGATATATTTTAGGGCCAGCTGAATCTCGTCATCTGTCGCATCTTTGGTAAGTTTCCTATTAATTTCTTTGGTGATCACAGGTCTGATGCAGTCCTCCACTTCAGTAGAGATGTTAAGACTTCCTGTCAAAAAGATATTCTGGAAATAATTGGAGATAGCATCTTGGATTCCATCGTTGTCGAAGGATTTGGTACCATCTGGATATGAGATGCAAGAGATAAAAATTTTCTGGTGCCTAGCTGAGGCTTTCAGATGAAAATAGAGGGTGTTGGAATCCCCTTCTTTAATGTGGGTATCACGCGCCCGCATATCCCAGAATCTTTCCTTGATTCACAGGGAAGCATCCAAATCCCATTGAATGGCTCTGATTTTGAAGATAGTGCAATGGGATGGGGGTTGGTTGAGAAGTTTGCACAGTTTTCTTTTGAGGAAATCACAGTGCCTATCCGGTTGATAGAATTTTTTATTGCTCTACGTCCTCAAATCTGATGCAATCTGTTAGAGATTTGACCCAATGTCTGCATGTCCACTCTTCCAGCCGGAACAGATAACATATTCACATTCGCGTTCTTTAGTCCAGAAGCTTTCAAATCTGAAGGGTCTTCTGCCTTTATTGTTGAGGTCTCCTTGGGTGCATTCAATAACTATCGGATAGTGGTCCGAGTAATTGAGCGACAAGTGCTCAATGTGGAACATCTTGAAAATATTCATCCAATCCGTTGAGCCCAGAAATATATCGAGGCGCTCTGTGATATGGGTTTCATCCGTGTTGCCCTGAAACCAAGTGAATGGACTACCCATGAATCCCAGGTTGACCATATCCGCCCTAGTAATTGCATCCTTCGATGATGAGGGTAGAGTAGCTTTGCCACTTTATTCCTTCTGATACAATATCTCGTTAAAGTCACCTCCAAAGAGAAAAGGGCTTGGCAAATCCCGTCGTAGATGGAAAAGGAGATCCCACGACTTCCACTTCTCAGTGTGGGATGTCTAGCTGTAGAAACCCACAAAGGTCCACGGCGGGGTATGGGCATCATGAATAGATGACACCACATGTTGCGAGGAGAAGGATAAGATCCTAACGTCAATATTCTCCTTCCATAAAAGACAGAGACCCCCTGAGTGGCCTTATCGGGGAACCGAGAGGCAGCCCTGGAAGCCGAATTTCAACGCAAGGCTAGTGGTGTCCTTGTTTTCCAATATGGTTTCGGACATGAAAACCATATCAGGGAAACTTTTAGCGCAATGGCACTGGAGAATTCAAACCGTTCGTGGGTTGTCAAGCCCACGGTAGTTCCAGCATAAAATGATCATTGCTCTAGGCAGGGATAGGACGTACCCGCCTCCGCCTTTGATTCCTCCGGGGTCATTTTTTCACCCGCCGCTTTCCATCTTTTTGAGATGTTTTCAGCCGTAGTACTCATTTAAATTCATAGTTTCACCTCACTGGGTTTTGGATTAACTACTTTTCCTTCTCTATTATCACAATGCACCCTCTTCCAAGTTCGCTGAGTGATGGGGCAGGGTGTTGTTAATCCTGTCATCCTAGAGTCACCTTGTAGACAGATGTCTGATGTGGCCATTTCTGGATCGAGGTTAGGATCTTGTGGTTCGGTGCACAATTTCATTGGGTTCGATCTTTGTTCTGATGGGTTCATTGGTTTTGGAAATGATTTTGTTAGTGTTGGTGGAGTATCTTTTAGGGGGTAGAATTTGGGCCTGATTCAATGTCTTGCTTCTTCGTTCGACTCTCCTGGTAAACCTCATTATTGCACGTGGGGATTATGATCTAGGAAAGTCTACCTACTTCCCTCTAGATAATTGTGCTTTCTTCAGGGAACTCTGGAGGTCCTAGTATGATGACTTTAATGTGTTCAGTTTCCGCCCGCCCCATGTGAGCCATCGTGAGACGATCACGATCCTTTTGTTTTTCCGCCTCTGGGATAAAGGCAATTTTTGTCATTTTGGCTCATAGCCAGAGACCATATTGTAGTATGATATTACTTGATTCATTCCTTTTCTTTGCGTCACATTCTCACTCCATATGGCCAATATGTCCACAAAAGAAGCAAAAAATTGGGAGTTTCTCAAACTCGAACGAGATCCAAATGTGTGTGTCATCGAGCTTCAAAAACATGCCCCTCATCAGAGGCTCTAACACTTCGACCTCGACTTTAATCCGAACCACGGGTCCCCATTAGATTGGGTCCGAACAGTCTCACTCAATAAATTGGTTAATGCGATCACCAATTTCTCTCAGAACCCATTTTGTTCTCCCATTAAATGGGATTCCTTTAATACATATCCAGAAGGGGGATTGGGTAAGGTTAATGTGTTGGATATCATCCCCACCTTCAAATTCTTCCATGAGAAGGAGCTGGTTATAAAAGGACCATGGCCTCCCTTTGAGTATTTTATCTCTATCTTTTTCATTGAAAAACTCAAATACTAGAAGATTGCTCTCCACTTCCCGGATGGACACTCCCACTTCCAGTTTCCATAAATTCTGAAGAGTGTTTCTTAGGGCCCCCTGGTTGACTGTGATTCTTGTCACAAATCTTCCGATAACCAATAGTGACATGCATTTTTTCAGCAGCATATCTTCATTTCTTAGAGCCTCAATCAATGCTTTTTCTTTGCCCATCAAGGACAATTTCTTCCATTGAAACACAACATCCACTTACATAGTGTGGTTCACGTTGATTCAAGGATCAGTAACCGGTGTGTCCACACACACCCTAAGACAATGATGCATCGTCCAAGCCCAGCCCAAGGTCCCTTTAGTCCAGGCGCGGCCCGGAAGACCTCCGGCCAGGAACGGCCTAAGAGTAACTGTGTTTCACCCTTTGACCATGGCCAGACCACTCAGCCAGAGTAGCGCGACCATACTTCGCGACGAGGATTTACGAAAACACCTCTCGCGGCCAGTCCTTCATGAAGAAAAAAGCGGTGGCCTCATGGGCAGGGCCTTCCGCGGTCAGTCCTTCACGAAAAACGCCTCTCTCACCCAGTCCTTCGTGGAGCAGAAGGCGACAGCCTCATGAACTGGGCCTTTCACGGTCAGTCATTCGCGAAAAAATGCCTCTCGTGGCCAGTCCTTCGTGAAGCACCTGTGTCTCTGCAGAACTGGTCAGAAAGCCACTAGCGTGCACTACTTCAAGAGAAAAACTTGAACGCTGGCAGCAAGACCTAAAGAGGTTCATGGATCTGAAACTCGACTCTGCTGTGCTGGATCTGTATCGAAGGATCAATCATAAAATCGTGAGAGGGTTGCGGATCTGGTTCCCAATTTTCCAGATCTGGTTTGCTGAAGACAAGTCTTGACGAAAATGATTCCGTGAATCGAGAATGAAGGACAACCACTCTTTGAAGTCATATCTCAAATGTTGTTTCCCTTTCCCCTCTTCTTGTAGGAACCGGATGGATGAGTATAAGATCGAGCTCGGAATCAAGGTGTTGGAATCAGGGCCACCACGACACCAATTATCCGGACGCCGACGAAGCCATTTGATGTCGGGTCCACAATCATTGGATCGAAGGTGGGAGAGGGGTCCGTAGCCGAAGCGTGGGATTCTAAGGAGGGCGACGACTGTCGTTACCACTCATCCACACGTCGTCACGGTCCGAACGAGAGGCACCAATGCAAACCCTAGGAGTTCCTAGGAGAGAAAGCTCTCACAGCGGGAGAGACAAAAACATACAATCATTATATACTTATACTTATCCTTAGGGTTGTTACTAATTGTTTCTCAGCCCAGTTTCTAA